>OW028592.1:1364685-2729371 GCA_932294275.1 Chloroclysta siterata | reverse complement strand
ACGTGACCTGCCTCAAATAAACAAAAATATTTGAAAATGGAACGTTCCTTTGAAATTTTGTATTGTGAAAGTCGGGTCGGGACACTCGAACGAAGCCTTGTTAGCTCCGAACGTCTATGTAACCATGTCTTTCTTGTGGATAACAAAATAAAGTCGTGGTATTTTTCAAGAGACGTGATGCAGCGCCAGTAGGAGCATAAAATTATTGTTTATTTAAACCAATTTTCAGTCGTCAGTCGATAGGTCGAAAATAATCGAAAGTCGAAAATGAAGCTTTTTTTGACTGCACGATAATCGATTAGAAGAACAGGCAGTAATCGCGGTCTGTTTCTTTAAGACGCACAGACAACCGTCAAAAAAAAGTCTTCTTTAAAAAGGTTACTTATTAGTTTTTGCTTTATTCATTTATTTACTTATTCAATCTTTTTGGTAGGAAAAAATAACCAAAGGCCGAGCGAGAAGTTGTTTAGTCAGTTGTTGGCGTTTTAAATTCATTTAGTAGTTCGTAATACAAATTACGGACTAGGTACTCATCCATCATAGTCAAAAATGTAAATGCAGTTATGAAATTCGCCGGTGATGTTAATATTTGGTATCCGTACCGTGCCTCACTATTGTAGTTAGTTACTTTAAATTGTCACCATCCTTCTGCGCGTATCCGGTAGGTGGCGTAAGAGAGCTACTCAGAAAGTGTAGTTGATCCTGACATTTTTTTTTACACTTCAGCTTGCTGATTCTACGTATTTTTTTTAAGCGAGCAAAACAAGGTCAGGAGTGACAAATTATGTTTTTTTTTCTTTATACCACTTGCTGATGGAACTAGGAAATGGCCCACCTCATGTTTAGTGTTAACCATCACCTATAACAAAGTATTGCCTCGTAAATCACGCATTTTAGGAATGTGGCCTACGATGCACTGCCTTGCGTCCATCAACTTGAGGCATACAGATGTTAAGCCTCATGTGCCTGTAATTTCACCGGCGACCACACTGCAGAAAAAGGCGTAGTAATAGCTACCCCAGGCGAGCCCTTCACAAAGAGCTCTACTACTTACTCTAAAAAAGTAAAAATGTAAAACATTGTGTTCTTTTTAAACAAAATGTTCAACGAAGATACAACAATTTGTATTTTTTTTATAATAGGTATTTGCTATTTGAGTCAGAACTATTTATCGGAAAACTATGATATTACTATCTTTACAAATCGATGCTTTTATCATATTCATAGGTTTGTCATAGATTTAACATAAAAGATATGAAATCGTATCTTATCTAGAGAATAGTCAACGACGCTAAAAAGCTGTTTATCATTTAAGCTTGCTATAAAATCTATTAGTCGATACTTGGAATTCGTTTGATTCAAAATTTGACTTGCTTGATAAAGTATTCAATTGTTTTTTATGCTGTTGGTATTTCTTTATTATTTTATTTATTTAACAAAAGAGGTTTAATTTGTCCTTCTATACAATATTAATTAATCTAAAGCACATTTTGAAACCTAATAAGGTTTAGCATTAGCTTCGAGATTTTTTTTTTATTTTTTTTACTGGATGGCGATTCGCCCTCCGGCGAAACGCCCTCCTATCCGATGGACTAACAACATCGAAAGGATCGCGGGAAGTCGGTGGATGGAGAGGGCTCAGAATCGTTATTCCTGGAAATGAATAGGGGAGGCCTATGCCCATCAGTGGACTTCATCTGGCTGAAAATGTGATATTGATGACCTTTTTTAATTGATTCTTTATTTAAAAACTAAGATAACAGAAAAAATTGGCATATGTTTTGGTCTAGATAATATCAGACTCCCTGAGGTTATCAAAATATTTTTTATACGGAGGGTATGTAGGTTATCAAATATTATTATAAGGTTCCTTAGTCCATTTTTTTTTAAAGTGCACTTTACAAGCTATCATCAAAAAACAGATATATTCATACATTTTCGACATCGCGGTCAAGAGAGCATGTACATGTACATACATTACAAATACAATATTTTTAAGAGTAGTAGAGCTCTTTGTGAAGGGTTCGTCCACGCCTTTTTCTGCCGCCAAGCAGCAACGCTGTGTTTCGGTTTGAAGAGTGTGGTTGCCGGTGTAATTACAGGCACATGAGGCTTAACATCTGTATGCCTCAAGTTGATGGACGCAGGGCAGTGCATCGTAGGGCACGTTCTTATTGTGCGTGGCTTACGGGGCAATGCTTTGTTATAGGTGATGGTTACCACTTAACATCAGGTGGGCCATCTGCTTGTTTCATCAGCTAGTAATATAAAAAAAAACATTATAATTACCTATGTTCCTGAATACTTACATATAAAAAAGGGAGGAAAAGTAAATACTGGGATGAATCATTTTAATGAAACAAGTTTCTTATAATTTACGATGTGTGAATAATTCTCAAATTGTTTCTCCGCAAGGTATAATTTGGGTAGGTTGGGGCCATGAAAACGTTAAAAATCTTATTATTTTTGTATGTATATTTATATCTTAAACAAAGTAAAAGTTAGGTAGGTAGTTTAGGTACCTATGTATGCAAAACAATAAACTCAAGTAACCTACGGCTTAATTTGAGCTAAAATTTAATACGTTAATATTTACTACGTTTACTAAAATTTACTACGTTACGTACGTGATAAAAATAATATTTCCAGAAGTTTTAATTATTTATCATAAATTTCAGGCAATACAGTAGGTATGTAGTTAAAATATAATTACGATAAATAAATACCTATAAAACTAAATAACATATATATACCTTATATACTATATACATATAATTTATAAACACGGATTTTTGCTGAAACATAGGCATTTTTTATGGTTAAACTAGACTTATATCCATCATCATCATCTTTGTGTGTCGGTCGTCTCTTACAACCACATAGTTTGTTACCGTAAAAATTAATAGTAATTATCCATTACGTGAGTGCTCTTCAATTTTATAGTCGTAGTCCACTTCCACTTGAGAGTAGGTAATTGAGATTTTATGAATGGTAATGAAAGAAATAGCTTTTATAATCATTATAGTTGGGATAGGGTCGTTGCTTTAAGTGGAAACCATGTAGAGAGGAGGCCTTTGCGTAGAATGAACGTAAAATGATGTGAATTAAACAATTTATATTCATACTAGTCGTAGTTACTACACCCGCGGCTTTGATTCCTTTGTAGGGAAGAATTGATATGATGATAGTGAATGTGATTGCTAATTTCAGTATTCAAGGCGACGCGACGCTTTATTAGATTCATTCACTTTTGTCCCGGTAATTTTTCTGGATAAAAAGTTGATAGTCCTCAACGGTAGCGGGAAATACTGCTCAGTTTTCATGAAAATAAGGTAAAATTCAGTTTTACGAACTATATTTGTTCTAAGTTTAATTCCAATTGGTTTGGTCGAGTGGTTATGGCGTGATTGATCCAAACATCGTAACTTTCCCATTATTATTAGTAGGAAGTGAGTAAGGATTAGTAATAGTAAAATTTTACAGTGGTTCATCTACGGAGAGCACAAATTTAGTAATTTCTAGAGTGTAAAATACGTAATTTAAGTACCTACTTATTGACAATAGAACATTAAGGGCCGGTTTCACCATGCTCTGTTAGATTAACAAAGGATAAAGGCCGTTAAATATTTCAAAATGTACGCGTTTGACAGCTAAGGTTAGATTTAACGGTCTTTTAATCCTTTGTTAATCTAACAGAGCATGGTGAAACCGGCCCTTATTGTTTGGAATGGTTCACTGCTGTACGGTACTGAATAGATTTGATTTGATAATCCTTTATTTTTTTTTGCAGTAATGTTGCGAATGTTTACTTGTAATACTTTACAACAAGTAAGTGAATTTGTCCGAAGTAAACCATTTATTTTTAAATATAACCACATATATAATAGTAGGTATTTAACTGGAAAAATCTATCGCGAATGTTGTGGCCACACGAAACGTGCCGTGATTCTCAAATTCCCTCCAAATATTTAGTAAAACTGCATTTCACACGGCCGGGTATGCGAAGTGAATTTCAATTGCTTTATTTGTATGTAGGTCAGGGTCGTGGGGGTCTGCTGTTATTGCCTTTGTAACTGTACACCCCTTACAGCTTTGTTGGTAGTAGCTCTGCCTTCTGCGCTGTAGGCCGTGGGTTCGATCCCCACCGAGAACAAACATTTGTGTGATGAACATAGATGTTTGTTCTCTCTTTGGGTGGTTTTGGTACATATAGTATTATCATTATAGCTTTTTATTTCCATTTTACACATTTTTGTGTAAAATGGAAATAAAAAGTACCCATAAATATGAATAACTTTTTCTAAGGAACCAACACTGTAAACGCGCAAAAAACTTTAGCCCCCTGAAGTTTTAAGTACAAGTATTGGAACACCTTGTATATTATTGTTTGTATGATATAATATTTTATTAATGAGTTCAGTCAACGTTTAGTCCATTTTTGTTAGTAAACTTACATGGTAACGTAAAATATATAATATATTTTGGTATCTGACTCCATAGTCTCTCAGATCTGGAACCCAGGACCCGAATGGCATACTTAATGATGAGCAGGTCTTACTTATCGGATATGACTCAAATGATTGATCAATCTAAAATACTAGTAGCGTCCTCTATCGTCATTGTCCCATAACTTTCGGGGTCACTTTGCGTTAGTGAACCATAAGAATAAGTAGGTTCGCAACTGTTACAAGAGATGGCGCTTTTCTCAAATCTATAACTTTGTGTTTTTACTATGTACGATATCAATAGAGCCTAATTTCATTTCGTTTTTTGTTTCAGGTAATTAATACATCGTGATGGATGTCCGTTAATACTCATGAGTAAAGTTTATTTACTTATAATCTTCAAAGTGCTATACAGTAGGTTAGGAACCTAATCTACAGTTTTGAAGTACCTAGGTACTTAAAATATTGTTTAGTACCTACGCTATGAAATCATTTAGTACTTAATAATAAGTTCGTTGCTTACTTAAATAAAGTGGTTGATAATCCTTCCTTACGTAAGTACGTTGCTAAGTACTTTTTACCTACTATCCAATTTATGAATGAATTGCTTGCGTTTGTAAGCATGTACTTACTATTATTTATAATTCATGCATCGATTGAAAACAATAAAAAATATGAAACCAATAAGTTAATCACAGATGGGCTTTGCTACTCCCCGCTAGATGGCGCTGTTATAAATTCTTCGCAGCATAGAAATCGCGTGGTTACAAATAGTTAAAAGTCACATAAATTCTAGAAGTAATTCAGGCCAAACTGATCGTTTTAGTCTGTTTCGCCTAAATACTGTCGGGGGTCAATGACTGGGCTTGATATTATCTAAGCTTAGTATTTGTTGTGCAAACAATTGGTAAATTATTTTAACAAATAGAAATTTTCACAAACGCTATCATACAAAAACTTATCTTCAAAGCATAAATACCTATGTATTTATCTTTATTGCACCTTTTTTACCTAACTAATCAAAATATTTCTATTTAAAGAAACCAACCCACCACCTAGGAAAGACCATCCTTTGTTTATTTTTTAAACTAGGTACTTAGATTCTTAACCGATTTCGGTCTTGAAATTTATTTTTATACATTTTATTTTACTGTGTAGTTTGTGTGCCATATTATTCTCTTTTATGTTGTTTTTGTGTTATTAATGTACCTCTATGGATATGTACTGTAAGTTGTCTGATAAACCTTTTATTAATAACCTTATTCCAAAAGTTTTTTCTTACTTTTTAGTACAGGTACCTTCCTGTACTTACTAGGGCATGCAGTATCGATACTTTTCTCAGTACCGGTAATTTTCGGCCGATACTGGCTCAGAACCGGTAATTCCCGGTACTTTCGATACTTTCGATACTGAGCTAATTATCTTAAATTAACTAACTGTATAGCCGTAAAATGAAACAAAAACTGTAGTACATAAAATAACTTAAGATTATTCGTTTTTTTATATGATTTAGAACAATAATATCACTTACACACAACAATCAGAATAGGTGAGATCAAGCTTAAAAGGATAATCATCAAATGAATCAATAACTGGAATGAACAGTAACAAACTATGTTAACTAACTAAATCAATAATTCTGTAGGTATTTACTTATAACAGAAGTACCAAGTGTAGTTATTATATCTTTTTTATACTACCCCCATTTTATGTCTATGTTTGTTGGTTGTCACAATCCAAAATTTGGTTATTGTAGTATTTCTGGTTTTAAAGTTAACGTGCGATCATCAAATAATTGTTTGATGATATGAAAACAACATGAAAATAAATCCCTATTCTAAACCTACGACTGTAAAGAAGTGGGTCACAGAATTCAAACCTGACTAGGGAGAGATGCCCTAGGTCTGGTCGGCCTCAGACGTCTACGACTAAGGAAAACAATGAACAGGTGTGTAATCTCATTAGGGAAGACCGAAGACTGATCCTTAAGAAGATTGCACACACTTTGACCATCTCCTATGAACATACAAAAACATAATTGTCAATTAACTTGGATTTTCTAAGGTCTCCGCTAGGTTGGTCCCCATGTTGCTCTCAGATGAGCAAAAGCGCGTTGAGCTCACAAAATCTTGCTACTGTGTTGTCAGGTTTGAGGCTGAGCCTCAAGATTTTTATAGCAGATTCGATAACAGATGTAATCTGAGTTCACCACTGTGGAAAAGGGTGAGATGCTAAGGGTGTCATCATGGTAGACCACCTCGCTAAAGGCGAAACCATTAGCTCGGCATATTACATAGTATGGTTACAGAGTAGATGAAAAAAAAATTCACAAACAAACATTTACGGCCTTACTTATTTAAATAAAGTAGGTACTTTATTTAAATAAAAATAAAAATTGTTGGTATTGAACATTGTTTTCTTGGTTAGGTCGCGAACTTTTCAATCCACCCACTTGCAAACAACAATCAGAAAGAGCTAAGATCAATCGAATAATCATAAAAAAAATAACACGAATTATGTACCTAATCGTAATACTTACAATTGTTTGGATTTAATTAGAAGGTTGTTAAATCTAGGTTCATAATTCGTTAAAAAATCGAAATCTAAATAGAAAAGTGATACTGAACGCAGTGCTAGTGTTTATTTATGGAAATTGATGTATATCGTACTAGAAAACATCGACAGTTTATGAGTGATATCGAGTATCGAAAGTATCGAAAGTACCGGTACTTGCTTTTTGGAGTACCGGTACTGATCAGTATCGAAATTCCCGGTAATTTCGATACTGATCAGTACCGGGAGCATGCCCTAGTACTTACCTAGTTGTACAAAACGTACGACAGGGACATAGGTATTTCTTAAGTTTTTTAAATGTTGATCTGATAAAATAATAGGCCTGTAATAAATCAACAAAAATCTAGTATCAAGCAACCACTGGTGCCTTGTAGATACCTTGTAGATACCTTGTACATATTAACTGTAATAAAACCTCTTTATAGTAAAACACTTTTATGTCCAAATCTGAAATCACGCTTGTAAAAAATCTTTAATTTTTATTTCATTTCTTTGGATTGTGGCTTTGTTCGGGTCGCCTAACGAAATCGATGAAGACTAGTTAATATTATGACTTTTTAAAGATATGTCTATCAAAGTTTTACTCATAATAATTCTGAAAATCGATAGCTATCAACCGCCAAAAACGCCTGTCACCAAGCCAAAACTGGCGCCAAAGCGCAAACCAAAAGCGAATAAACTATCGTAAAACTAGTTTTTAGTGGATTTGGACTAATTCGGAGTAGAATGTATATCATTTTTGTCCTAACAATGTTGTTAGCCTTCTAGCGAGATCATTATTGCTCGTTTGGTATTGAAATTTGGAATTTTGTGGTGGAACTTATGTCTGCTCGACTGGTTGCTAAATTTATTCGAAATAATAAACATCGAATATTCACATACGCCCATAACGTCTGAGTAGTAAGTATCGAATATTTTCGTGTTTTAACACAAACACCACTACATAGTATAAAACAAAGTCGCTTACCGGCTCCCGCTGTCTGTCTGTCCCTATGTAGGTATGCTTAGATCTTTAAAACTGCGCAACGGATTTTGACGCGGTTTTTTTTTATAGAAAGAGTGATTCAAGAGGAATGTTAATATGCATAATATAAGCATAATATAGTAGAGAAACACACAATAACCGGGCGAAGCCGGGGGGGTCGCTAGTTAGGAATAAAATAAGGAGGTAGGTAAGGTAGGCACCTAGTGTTGTTGATCACGAGGAACTGGGATCTAGAATCTAGATTCACCTAGCTTATAAAACGTTTTAAAGTACCTAATCCTTGTTTTAAGGCGAAGACTATTTCACACATTGCACACAGTTCGGCAAAAATATCATTTTGATCTCGACAAGTTTTCCTACTCAAAAGTTTGCATTAAGTACAAATTTTCGTTCTTATGCAAACTTTTGAGTGGGAAAACTTGTTGGGATCAAACTAATATTTTTGCTGAACTGTGCAATGTGATTGCACACAACTTGGTTGATTGCGATTTTTCATTAACAAATTCAGTGATTTTATAATTTGTTGAAATTTGGGAGCTAGATTTCCATTAGCAGTTGTCATCGCCTTTATAAAGACCTTTTTAGGGTTCCGTAAAACGGGACCCTGTTACTAAGACTCCGCTGTCCGTCTGTCACCAGGCTGTATCTCTTGAAACGTAATAGTTAGACAGTTGACATTTTTACAGATGATGTAGGTATTTCTGGTTGCCGCTATAACAACAAATATGTACTAAAAAACGGAATAAAATAAATATTTAAGGGGGCTCCCATACAACTAACGTGATTTTTTTGCCGTTTTTATAGATAATGGTACGGAACCCTTCGTGCGCGAGTCCGACTCGCACTTGGCCGGCTTTATTTATTTTACGGAACAGTTACCACGCCAACAGGTGGGCTGCATGTTTGCTTGATAGTTCAATAAAAAATATCAATGAAATATCATGTACTTTCATGTCACCTTGAAAGGTATCCTACTGTTTACCATCCGTAGGAGTTGCGGAGGCGAAGCAGTCCAAATACGGCTGGTGACATCACCAGACATTATCGATTTGACGACAACGTTGTTCCTTTTTTTATTCAGCATGCTTATCGACCAAGAAGATTGCTCATAAGTGGTAACCATCACCTATATAAGCATTGCCTCGTAAGCCACGATATGAACTTGCCCTACGATCCTATGTCTTGCTTCCATCAACTTGAGGCATACAGATGTTAAGCCTCATGTGTCTGTAATTTCACCGGCAACCACACCCTTCAAACCGAAACAGCTGCGCTACTTGGCTGCAAAAAGGCATGGTGGTAGTACTTCCCACTTATCTTAACTTTATCTTATCTTTTTTACTCATCTTTATACAAGTTATACTTATATTATAATAATTACAGAAACAGCATCACAACTCGGGTAGTTATCCCCTCAAATCTCTTAGTACTAACTCCACATTCTTTGAGGGTGTATTCAGATGTACGTAAATTTTTTTTAATATTAGAGACAGACAAACGGGCTTACGGCCCACCTGATGTTAAGTGGTCACCGTCGCTCATATACACCAAAAACACTTGGGGTGTACTCGTTGCGTTGCAGAATCAGAATCAGAATCAGAATCATTTATTGACAAAGAATTAACACATTAACAATATATTGTAATGCATAATAAAGCCTTGGCTCGTCAAGCGTAATTTAACATTATTCATATAAAAATTGCTGCCCTGAAGGACTTTTTTCTTGAAGCTATTCATGTTATAACTGAGCGGGAAAACCTCCGGTGGTAGCTCATTCCACAGTTTATGAGTATGGGGGAGAAGCGAGCAGTCCGCTTTTTGATTGGCAGACTTGGTCTTTGACAAATATTCCGAATTCCAAACAGTTTGCCAACAGCGCTGCCTGCTTCCTTGGAATTCAACGAACAGATCACGAGGACTTGCAAATATGGGCAATTTTTTTTATTTTTTTTATACAACCAGCTGATGGAACAAGCGATGGCCCACCTGATGTTAAGTGGTAACCATCACCTATAACAAAGCATTGCCTCGTAAGTCACGCAGGATAGGAACGTGCCCTACGATGCACTGCCCTGCGTCCATCAGCTTGAGGCATACAGATGTTAAGCCTAATGTGCCTGTAATTACACCGGCAACCACACTCTTCAAACCGAAACACAGCATTGCTGCTTGGCGGCAGAAAAAGGTGTGGTGGTAGTACTTCCCCAGACGAGCTCTTCACAAAGAGCTCTACTACTCTTATGTAATTATCGTAGACTGGTGGAAATGAGGGGAAGCCGTTGCTCAACAGTGGGAAACTATGGGCTATAGGCTTGACAGCCTTCACAGCTCAGTTGGTAGTAGCTCTGCCTTTTGCGTTGTAGGCCGTGGATTCGATCCCCACCGAGAACAAACATTTGTGTGATGAACATAGATGTTTGTTCTCTGTCTGGGTGATATATTACCTCTATAACAAAGTATGTATTTACAAAAAAAAATATTATTATCAACTATCTGGTTCTCATATTACTTGGCTTAGTTTGGGGCTAGATAGTGCTGTGTGGAAAGTCCACCAATATTTATTTAATAGTAATAAACTTTTTGCTATAAATAGAGACCTACACTACCTACCTAAACATTTACAGTAAACTTGAATAATATCTACGTACCGTTATCCATCAATCTATAACGATCAATAGATATTCGGTTAAGTAGGTAGTGTACCTATTTTTTGCAATTGTACTGTCGTGTCGCACCCATTTTAGGACTGAGCTATAGATGAATGTTAAGTTTTTTCATGAAGTGACCGAGTTGTCATGTTAACTGTACTTTGTTTGAGCTCAGTTTTTTGTTAGTCAGGACTTTCGATTTTAACAGACGTACGGGATTTGTTTTCTGTCATCTTTGACAGCAAAGCAACCAGCAAGCAGCAAGTTGTATAAAGATTCATTTTCAGTCATTTTTGGAAGCAACATAGCTTTTTCATTTTATTTGTTTTTCTAGAGTTATTTTGAGTTGTGTTGTGTAATTTCAGTGGTATTTTAACCAACATTACTTGAGGTCTTAGCACAAAGTGTAAACATTTGAAATGAAAGTGTATTATGTGATATCCTGATTTGACCGAAAATATTTCCAATGTTTTGAAGAAAACCGCCACCATTTTCTTTAAAACAAAATGACGGCCGACTTGACTATGGACTGACTTGACTAAAAAGCATTCAATACAAATCACTTGACACTGGCAAGATTGTCTGTCGAATGACGGACAGGAGCCATAAATGGAAAGAAGAAGAAGTTGTATAAAAACAAACGACCATTTATTTTTATTTTATATTCTGATCTCTCTCAAAGTCAAAGTCAAAATGTATTTATTCAATAAAATCACAAGGATCACTTTGAAACGTCTTAAAGCTAGGTGACTCTAGGTGCCAGTTCCACGCGACCAAAGCCTAGAAGAACAGGCAACAAACTTACGGCTTGGTTCCTACCGTTCTTTTGTATGATCCTTTTACAATGTATTAATATAATATTATTGAAGTTTAGTGAGGCGTAGGCATACAGACTCTCTCTTGTCGTGTCACTACTTTCTTTAGAAACAGTGATGGGAAAGGATTTTAAGTGCGCCTTAAGAGTCTCCTTTCGAGCACTTGACACATGCTATAAAACTTTTTAGGTTCTACGACATGCCGGTTTCCTCACGATGTTTTCCTTCACCGTTTGAGAGTACTGGCATTATGGACTACATTTTTACAGAAAAACTTATTGGTGCACGAAAGGTTTTGAACCCACGACCTTAGGATCGGAAGGCGGGGCTACTACCACTAGGCCACCAGTGCTCTATAGAATGAAATTATATTCTGATTTGAACGAGAATTTTAAAAAAGCTATAGCTAGAGAGTTTTAATATAGCTAATACAAAATTACCAAAACCGAATCCTAAGTCTTGAAGAAAACCGCCATCATTTTCTCCAAAACATATGACGGTTTTATGTAATGAGACGTGATATCCGTGAATTGAATAAAAACAACCAAATCAAGGATTGTATCACCTGGTGGATCCTTGTCACTTCACGATTACGAGCTTCGCCTCACTAACTTTGAAATTTGCACCCACACACGGGTGGCGCTAGTGATGCGTGAATGTATTACTGAATGCCAAATTGATAACTCACTGATTCTGCGGTCATGTTGCGAATGTTGTTGACGGAATCGCACTGCTGTACCTTGGTATAGCAGTGAGATTTCAGGGTTCCGAATGAGTAGGAAGATAGGTAGGTACTAGGTACTTTGTACTGAGCTGGATCAACCACGAGACCTCCTTATCTGGATGCTTCAAGTAACGCACAAGTCACATAATTAAACAATAAAACAATTACTTAGTATTTAAATTGATTAATTTACATGTATTATGCAAATACGACATACATATTTGCAATTATTACTGTACCACAAGTCTGAGTTTTATTTTTCGTTTTTCGTATCGTATCGGCCGTTTTTGTACGGAGACTGTATGAGCGCTCTATCGGGCGTGCTGAGAACTCACAAGTCTCCATACAAAAACGGCCTGACGATACGGAAAAAGAAAATCAAACTCAGACTTAGGGTACTGATTGCCTGATATTAGTCGCCGGTGTAGTTGACATAATGATTACATGCTACTCACGCTGTAGGATATCCTCAAATTATAATTTCTAATGATCTTACCTATAATAATGTATCGTCTCCTTCTTCGTCTTTAGACTACTTTCTGTGGAAACCATGGAACTAATAACGACTACGTACAGCTTTAAATTCCTTGTTCGAAACAGTGTGGTGAAAGGATTTTAAGAGCGTCTCAAAAAGGCTCCTCTCGAGCACTTGCCACATGCTTTAGAACTTTTTACAAGCCACGATCTTTCCTTTACCGTTTGAGTACAGTCACTGTGCACATACCTACCTACAATCATACATACTATAGTTTCCTCATCTACACTATCTACACTAATATTATAAAGAGGAAAGCTTTGTATTTTTGTATTTTTGTATGTAACGAATAGGCTCAAAAACTACTGGTCCGATTTCAAAAATTCTTTCACCATTAGAATGCTACATTATCCCTGAGTAACATAGGCTATATTATATTTTCAAAAAAATCAGGGATCCTTACTAAAACTCCAATAATGTAACCCAAGGTGGAAACCAAAAACCTTACATCGCGTGCGCTGCGAAAACTATTGATGATAGAACAAAATAATGTACTACGATTTTGTAGAACACGTCATCATCTACAAAAAATGTCGTGACAGCATATGTCTAACTATTATAGTTATGTCACAATAAGTGTTCTTTTATTATAAAAAATTAATTGAAATGCCGCCGCTAGAAAAGGGTCTTTATTTGTACCTTGGTATTAATCCTTATCCAAATAAATCTTTTCATAATTAAGACGGTTTCAATACCTATAGATTACTTCTTAAATTTTTCAAATCGGACATTCCATTCAAAAGATATGACGAAATTAAAAACGTTAACGGGTCCACGGGTCGCGCTCGGGGTGCGATTTCACTCTCTGGCGTGCAAATGTATGAAATAAGTAGACGCGAGGCTTGAACCCACGGTCTAAGTTTATCCTAAAATGTTCAAAAAATTTATGACCACCCATGCGAAGCTGGGACAGGCCGCTAGTTATGGGTATTTTCAAAAAATATTGGTGGACTTTCCGCACAGCAATATCAAGCCGAAACTAAACAAAAGTTGTTATATCGGAACCAGATAGCTGATATAATACTTATATACTTTTTTTTGTAAATACATACTTATGATACACTAGCGGCCTGTCCCAGCTTCGCATGGGTGGATATAATTTTTTTGAACATTTTAGGATAAACTTAGACCATAGGTTCGAGTCTCACGTCTACTTCTTTCATACATTTGCACGCCCTTCTCCCTGAGTGAACGAGAACGCGCCCCGTGGCCCGCTACCGCGTTCGCTAATATTTTTAAAGCGAACAAAAATTTTTAATTTCGTAATATCTTTTGAATGGAATGTCCGATTTGAAAAATTCTAAAAGTAATCTATAGGTATTGAAACAGTCTTGAATACGAAATGATTTATTTGGATAAAGATTGATATAAAGGTATGGATAACATGGTCTGATTTTGGTCGGTATTTCTATCAACTTTTAAAATGTAAAAAAGAAGTTATAGTAACATAACTACGATAGCTACCACTGGGCCACCAGTGTTTTATCCAGTATGGTGATGCATTCACCTATTTACAAAGCACTGAGTCAGCCCTTTGTCTTATTCAGGTTCTAACTAGGTGTGTCGTGGGCCGTCATTTTGTCTCACTTGATTTATAGATTCAAATGATTTATTTTAATGATTCTGTTGTCTTCGTATACTCAGATGAAGCTGAAACTGGCAGCCAAAAAGTAGCAGCAAAACGTCCAGGGCCGGACTAAGTGTGAACTACCATTTCAAAATAGAAATTTCTGTAACTATATGTCAGCTATAGTATCTTAATGATGTATGGTGTATGGGTGTATGGTTATAGTGATGCAAGAGTCCAGGAAATAGAAAAAACGTATATTTATAAAAAATAATACTTTTAGTTTTGATCGCGCTCCCTCAAAATGTATGCTTCTATCTATAAAAGACCTTTGTTGGAAGGCCTCCTGCAATTTTAAGAAAATTCTATCGTTGCAAAAGTCCAGGAAATCGAAAAAACCTTTTTTTTTTTAATGTTTTATAACTTTTGTTTTTGATTCCGCTCCCAGAAAGTTCATGCATATATCCATAACAGACCTCCACTGGAAGATCTCCAGCAATTTTCAGAAAATTCTATCGTTGCAGGAGTCCAGGAGATAGTAGCAGCCAAATCGAAAAATGACCTTTTTTTAAATATTTTATAACTTTTGGTTTTGATTCTGCTCCCTCAAAATTCATGCTTACATCCATAACAGACCTGTACTGGAAGGTCCCTAGCAATTTTCAGAAAATTCTATCGTTGCAGGAGTCCAGGAGATAGTAGCAGCCAAATCGAAAAATGACCTTTTTTTAAATATTTTATAACTTTTGTTTTTGATTACGCTCCTTAAAAATTCATTCATACATCCATAAAAGACCTCCACTGGAAGGTCTCCAGCAATTTTCAGAAAATTCTACCTTTGCAGGAGTCCAGGATATCGAAAAAACTTTTTTTTTTAATATTTTATAACTTTTGTTTTTTATTCCGCTCCCTCAAAATTCATGCATACATCCATAACAGACCTCCACTGGAAGGTCTCCAGCAATTTTCAGAAAATTCCAACGTTGCAGGAGTCCAGGAAATCGAAAAAACTTTTTTTTTAAATATTTTATAACTTTTGTTTTTTATTCCGCTCCCTCAAAATTCATACTTACATTCATAACAGACCTACATAGGGAGGTCTCTTGCAATTTTCAGAAAATTCTATCGTTCCAGGAGTCCAGGAAATGGTTATAAAATATTAAAAAAAAAAAAGGTATTTTCGATTTCCTGGACTCCTGCAACGATAGAATTTTCTGAAATTTGCTAGGGACCTCCCTATGTAGGTCTGTTATGGATGTAAGTATGAATTTTGAGGGAGCGGAATAAAAAACAAAAGTTATAAAATATTTAAAAAAAAAAGTTTTTTCGATTTCCTGGACTCCTGCAACGGTAGAATTTTCTGAAAATTGCTAGGGACCTCCCTATGTAGGTCTGTTATGGATGTAAGTATGAATTTTGAGGGAGCGGAATAAAAAACAAAAGTTATAAAATATTTAAAAAAAAAAGTTTTTTCGATTTCCTGGACTCCTGCAACGTTGGAATTTTCTGAAAATTGCTGGAGACCTTCCAGTGGAGGTCTGTTATGGATGTATGCATGAATTTTGAGGGAGCGGAATAAAAAACAAAAGTTATAAAATATTTAAAAAAAGGTCATTTTTCGATTTGGCTGCTACTATCTCCTGGACTCCTGCAACGATAGAATTTTCTGAAAATTGCTAGGGACCTTCCAGTACAGGTCTGTTATGGATGTAAGCATGAATTTTAAGGGAGCAGAATTTAAACCAAAAGTTATAAAATATTTAAAAAATAAAAGGTTTTTTCGATTTCCTGGACTCCTGCAACGATAGAATTTTCTGAAAATTGCTAGGGACCTTCCAGTACAGGTCTGTTATGGATGCAAGCATGAATTTTAAGGGAGCAGAATCAAAACCAAAAGTTATAAAATATTTAAAAAAAAAAGGTTTTTTCGATTTCCTGGACTCCTGCAACGATAGAATTTTCTGAAAAATGCTGGAGATCTTCCAGTGGAGGTCTGTTATGGATGTATGCATGAATTTTAAGGGAGCGGAATCAAAAACAAAAGTTATAAAATATTTTAAAAAAAAAAGTTTATTCGATTTACTGGACTCCTGCAACGATAGAATTTTCTGAAAATTGCTAGAGACCTCCCTATGTAGGTCTGTTATGGATGTAAGTATGAATTTTGAGGGAGCGGAATAAAAAACAAAAGTTATAAAATATTTAAAAAAAAAAAGTTTTTTCGATATCCTGGACTCCTGCAACGGTAGAATTTTCTGAAAATTGCTGGAGACCTTCCAGTGGAGGTTTGTTATGGATGTATGCATGAATTTTAAGGGAGCGGAATCAAAAACAAAAGTTATAAAATATTTAAAAAAAGGTAATTTTTCGATTTGGCTGCTACTATCTCCTGGACTCCTGCAACGATAGAATTTTCTGAAAATTGCTAGGGACCTTCCAGTACAGGTCTGTTATGGATGTAAGCATGAATTTTGAGGGAGCAGAATCAAAACCAAAAGTTATAAAATATTTGATCGAGTGAGCGAAGCGAACGAAGATCTTAGTTTCAACTTGGGCGATTTGGCATTTTATGTATGTATGTATGTATGTATGTATGTATGTTTGTCTGGCGATAACTTTAGAATCGTTGATCCGATCTGCATGAAATTTGATATGTCGATAGCTTGTACTTGAGAAATTTACTGGTAAGTATATGAGTAAAATCGGATGAAGGGTTTTTGAGATATGGGGTTTTTTGAGGGGGCAAAAATTAAAAAAGTTACATAAAAAAATCAAGTTACATGTCATATGAAAGGGCTTTGTTTGGACATTCCAAAACAATTTTTACTTTTTTTCTGTGACGCTCGGTTTTTGAGATACAACAAAAAAGTTAAATTAAGATAACCAGCGATCCAAGAGCTCCCATCTCTAAGAGTTTCGTTGGCATCAAGGTTTTTCTACTGGTCGGCCAGTTACTTTGCTTTTTCTTATTTTTTTTTCTTGAAAGAAATTAAGGAGGTACTCAGTTCTCATAAAATGGTGACGACGACCAGGTCTGATGATGGAGCCAAGGTCTGTTCAACGGAACTCTTCAATGAATAGGCCAATAGAGTTGAAACTTGGTTACCACACCAAGTTAGTAAGCGGTAGTCAGAAAAAAGTCCAAAGATAATGTTTGGCCTTGCCTCTGACTACTACCTGCTTAAAGTTTTGATGCGTTCGTCGGGTCGCATCACGAGATTTCAGTTCGGGGCGAACTACTAGTTAAAAAAAGGTCATTTTTCGATTTGGCTGCTACTATCTCCTGGACTCCTGCAACCATAGAATTTTCTGAAAATTGCTAGGGACCTTCCAGTACAGGTCTGTTATGGATGCAAGCATGAATTTTAAGGGAGCGGGATCAAAAACAAAAGTTATAAAATATTAAAAAAAAAAGGTTTTTTCGATTTCCTGGACTCCTGCAACGATAGAATTTTCTGAAAAATGCTGGAGATCTTCCAGTGGAGGTCTGTTATGGATGTATGCATGAATTTTAAGGGAGCGGAATCAAAAACAAAAGTTATAAAATATTTAAAAAAAAAAGTTTATTCGATTTACTGGACTCCTGCAACGATAGAATTTTCTGAAAATTGCTAGAGACCTCCCTATGTAGGTCTGTTATGGATGTAAGTATGAATTTCGAGGGAGCGGAATAAAAAACAAAAGTTATAAAATATTAAAAAAAAAAAAGGTTTTTTCGATTTCCTGGACTCCTGCAACGATAGAATTTTCTGAAAAATGCTGGAGATCTTCCAGTGGAGGTCTGTTATGGATGTATGCATGAATTTTAAGGGAGCGGGACCAAAACAAAAGTTATAAAATATTAAAAAAAAAAGGTTTTTTCGATTTCCTGGACTCCTGCAACGATAGAATTTTCTGAAAACTGCTGAAGATCTTCCAGTGGAGGTCTGTTATGGATGTATGCATGAATTTTAAGGGAGCGGAATCAAAAACAAAAGTTATAAGATATTTCAAAAAAAAGGTTTATTCGATTTCCTGGACTCCTGCAACGATAGAATTTTCTGAAAATTGCTGGAGACCTTCCAGTGGAGGTCTGTTATGGATGTATGTATGAATTTTAAGGGAGCGGAATCAAAAACAAAAGTTATAAAATATTTAAAAAAAGGTCATTTTTCGATTTGGCTGCTTTTATCTCCTGGACTCCTGCAACGATAGAATTTTCTGAAAATTGCTAGGGACCTTCCAGTACAGGTCTGTTATGGATGTTTGCATGAATTTTAAGGGAGCGGAATCAAAAACAAAAGTTATAAAATATTTAAAAAAAGGTAATTTTTCGATTTGGCTGCTACTATCTCCTGGACTCCTGCAACGATAGAATTTTCTGAAAATTGCTAGGAATCTTTTTGTACGGGTTTGTTATGGATGTAAGCATGAATTTTGAGGGAGCGGAATCAAAAACAAAAGTTATAAAATCTTAAAAAAAAATTTTTTTCGACTTCCTGGACTCTTGCTACGATAGAATTTTCTGGAAATTGCTGGATACCTTCCAATGAAAGTCTGTTATGGATGTATGCATGAATTTTAAGGGAGCGGAATCAATAACAAAAGTTATAAAAAAAACTTTAAAAAAATAAACGTTTTTTGTTTTTCCTACTCTTGCAACGACAGAATTTTCTGAAAATCACTGGACACCTTCCAATGAAGGTCTTTAATGGATGTTAACATGAATTTTGAGGGAGCAGAATCCAAAACTAAAGAATTCCTAAAAGAAGACAACTGTTGTCGGAGTATTTTGTATTATGTAAAGTTTTTTTGCTCCTGTCGGGGCATAAATAGTATCACAATTGTTGCTAGAACTAACACCTAGCGTTAAATAGATAAGTTTAGAAATTTTAATTATAATATTCGTAAGTCTTAATTCGGCCCTGGATTTTTATGTTTGGCTGCTACTATTTGGCTGCCAGTTTCAGCTTCATATACTCAGATATTCAGATTTATATGAGGTTACGAAATTATTCTAATGTGTTACGTATCTTGAGTCTTCACTGCTCAGTTGGTAGTAGCTCTGCCTTCTGCGCCGTAGTTCGTGTGTTCGATTCCTACCGAGAACAAATATTAGTGTGATGAACATAGATGTTTGTTGTTTGATGTTTGTATTTACGATTTACTCATTAATCTAAAAGAATTCCCTTAAATAAACAAAATATTTAAAGTCTAAAAGCCTAATGAACCTTCCGTATCGAAACCAGTTCAAGAGTAGTAGAGCTCTTTGTGAAGGGCTCGTCCGGGGAAGTACTACCACCACGCCTTTTTCTGCCGCCAAGCAGCAACGCTGTGTTTCGGTTTGAAGAGTGTGGTTGCCGGTGTAATTACACGCACATGAGGCTTAACATCTGTATACCTCAAGTTGATGGACATTAGACGTAGGGCAGTGCATCGTAGGCAATGCTTTGTTTACCACTTAACATCAGGTGGGCCATCTCCTTATTCCATCGGCGAGTTGTATAAAAAAAAGCCCTAAAGATGTGTAGTCGTCATCCCACGAAGGCGTTGAAATCCTTGATGCCTTTATGACCTAAACTGTAACACATCAAGTATTGTTGTCAACAAGACTAATACAGTAACGTCACAGATTATAAAACTCGTCTGTGTGGGCCCAGCAGTGGGCGAAGTGATCTAACGCTTAGCCAATTATGGTGAGGTTTTCTTAAATTGTCAACTTTATCGAATACTATAACTTTTCGCAGCCTTAATGGTGACTGTTTCGGTGATTTATAGTTTTTTTGAACTACTTGCTGATGGAACAAGCACATGGCCCACCCGATGTTGAGTGGTAACCCGCTTCAACACAAGCACAGATAAGAGAATACGTACAGGTTTATATCTGCGTGACTTACCTACGTGGCAATGTTTTCTTAGGTGATGGTTACCACGTAACATCAGGTGTTTAGATAGTTGTATAAAAAAGCGATCTGAGAGGAAATCTTCTGTTCAGTAGGATTAAAGTTTGCAACCAACTTATTGCTGAATCATAGTCCGTTTTGCGACGCACAAAGGTTTTTTTTTTTAGTTAGTTAGGTACTAATTACAATAACTAGTTACTATACTATTTCTAGTTACTATACAATAACTAGTTACTATACTATTTCTAGTTATTATACAATAATTTGTTACTATACTATTTCTAGTTACTATACAATAACTAGTTACTATACTATTTCTAGTTACTATACAATAACTAGTTAGGAACTTTACAAATTTTCTATTTTTTCTTCTTCCAAAGCTGTGAGTCTATTTTCATTTCATTTCTATATTATTGACTTACTACAAAGATATTTCTAGTAAGGTCTTCAGCACATCAAGAACACATAATCTTGAATGAGGTACTAGCCGCCTGAGACGCCATAAAAACCTAAATAAGGCTTCGAAGGTCGGCCTTGATCTATAAAATACAGGCTTGGGTATCTTAAGCTCGTAAATATACTACTTTTTCTCCATTTTTTATAAGAAAAACTGACGGGAAATATACCTCCTGATCTTGAGCTGCTCTTTCTGTTCTATAACAAATTGTATTCTCCAAGAGCACGTCCAAAGATATCACTCTGAGATGTAAAGTTAAGAGGGGGACAACCGTCAAACAACTTCTCGCTCGCTGCGTCTCAAGTCTCATGTTAAAGATATTTATTTCTCAGAGTTCACTTTCCGAGAATAATATATTTTACAGAAAGTGTGAACGTACACAGTGGCATAATAGTGATATACTAGGTGTTCCAATACTTGTATTTAAACCTTCAGGGGGTTTTATTTCATTACTTGTAAACGTATTATTTTTATTGATTCAAAATACAATATAAAATCTATCTTGCCACAATTTAGAGTCTTACGGCCGGTTTCTGAAAGCCCGATCAAAACTAATTGGATGTCAAGTCACTTGCTATCTCTATCTAATTCGATGTAATAGCTGAAATGGCGAGTGACTTGACATCCGATTAGTTTTGATCGAGCTTTTAGAAATCAGCCGTTACTCGATTATTATAGCCATTCCTAAAAAAACTTGTCAAGCAGTTATACCAAGGGGACACAAGTCACAATTTCACGGATTTACGAACTTTTATTATTATGTTTGTTCTCTAAAAATATTTATATTCGCAATGTGCTCGCTTTTGGTGAAGGGAAACATCAGTATTCTAGCAGCGGCGAAGGGCTTGCAACCTGTCACGTATGGAATACCAACTACAGCAAATTATGGGTACCTGTGTAATAAAAAAAAATGGGTAATTATGTGTCAAATATAATAATTGGAAAATTGTGATCCCATCCTATCAAGTTTTCTTACGATAAAAGCTCGTAAACAGAAAAGCTAATTGTTTGGTAGGATTGTTTGGTTTGTTTGGATCAAAATAATATCTTTCTTAAATTTTTTTTCTCCGAAACATAGCTGTTAGCGATTTTTCATAAATTCAGTGTTTTTTTATATTAAAAAATGTTGAAATGTGGGAGGCTATCTAAGCCAAAGCTGATATAATACATACCTATAAAGGTGTTCCCATAATTGTGTACATAAAGTTCAGGGGGCTAAAGTACCCACCAATATGAATAACTTTTTCTAAGGAACCAACACTGTGAACGCGAAAAAAAAAACAGCTGTTTCATACATTTTAGCCAGGTAGGTATTGAACTTTTGTATGAAACAGCTTTTTTTTTTCGCGTTCACAGTGTTGGTTCCTTAGAAAAAGTTATTCATATTGATGGGTACATTAGCCCCATGAAGTTTATATACACAATTAAGGGAACATCTTGTATACGCTTTTTTGTAAATATATACATTTTAATAGGTACTTATAATATTATACACCGAGAACAAACATATGTTCATCACGCAAATATTTGTTCTCGGTGGGGATCGAACCCACGGCCTACGGCGCAGATGGCAGGCCTACTACCAACTGAGTTGTGAAGGCTGTCAAAGTTGTTTGACGGTTATCAGCCTCCTAAAATCAACTTTTCCTACCAAACAAGAAGCAATACTAGCGGTTTTTGTTTCGTTCACATAACTTCTTAGTATTTGCGTATATTTCGTATATGATAGGTACTTTCTATTTGCGAAAACTCATGAACTTAACTCACTTTACGATTAGCTCAGGGACTCAGGACCAGCGCAAACGGAGCTTTGGCTAAACGATTATAACTCTTATTACTCTGGTTTTAGAGTATGATCATGTGTGTGCTTAGCTTAGCTGTTTGGTTTATGATGTAGGAAGTTATTAAGCACTAGTGGAATGTTCATGGCTTGGTTCGCTGTGTTATTTTCAAATCTTACAATCTTAAACTCCTTTGCAATAGGTAATTGATTTTCAAGATACTATTTCTGCTACTCTTTAAAAAATATAATAAAAAAATCTACTCTTTACTTCATTACTATATTCATCCTCCTACTTACCCATTTTATTAACCGACTTCAAAAAAAGATGGAGGTTCTCAATTTGACTTTTTTTAATGTTTGTTACCTCGGAACTTTCGACTGGGTGAACCGATTTTGATGATTTTTTTTTTTTATTAGAAAGCTGGTGCTTCCCTTGTCCAGTTCTGACAATGGCATCCATGAGAAAAACATTAAAGTTGTTTTTTTTGCAGAAAAGTAATAGTTAAAGAAGTCGAAATTCCCCAAGTTCCAGAGAAGTACCACGATGCCTTTTTCTGCCGCCAAGCAGCGTTGCTGTGTTTCGGTTCGAAGAGTTTGGTTGCCGGTGAAATTACACGCACATGAGGCTTATTGTATGCCTCAGGTTGATGGACGCAGGGCAGTGCAGGGCAAGTCACGTGCCTTACGAGGCAAAGCTTTGTTATAGGTAATGGTTACCATTTAACAACATGTGGGCAATCTGCTAGTCCATCAGCAATAAAAAAAACTATTCAGGTCTGTCATAGAAACCAATGGCAAAATGGAGATTGAAATAACCAGAGGACAGTGAAAGTCTACCGTTTACATTCAGTACGGGAATGCAAATATTGAAATTTATTACCCGCCATGATTTGTAGGTGTCTACTACTTGAATTTATTGAGTATTTCATGGTAATAAGCCTAATAACAAGATAGCTAGGACCTCAGATGAATTTATAGAACCTTTAAGGGTGGCTTCGAACAAACTAGTAAAAACCTCATACTAGAATAAGAATAAATTTATTAGGTAATCAAAAACTTTTAAAAATTCAGTATGTGATTTTTTGGTTTGAAGTGCGCCTCAATAAGGCTACTTTCGAGCACATTATATATGTTTTAGAACTTTTTGGGTTCTACAACATGCCGGTTTCCTCAAGAGCTTTCCTTGACCGTTTGAGAGTACTGGCAGTGCACACATAAATTTTTGAACAGAAAAATCGACCCATCACGCTTTCGGACGCCCTAGACTCTGTCGGACTGACTTGATCCACCACTCGGTCAAGGCTTTACTCCTCCGGCCATCACCGCGTCTAACCAGGTGTCCTGCCCCTTGGACGAATGATTTATTTATTTATTTATTTATTTACACACATTTAATTAAAACGGTTGCACACCAATTACATTAATTAAATATCAATATGACAAACACAAGAAGGCATAGATTAAGAAACAATTATGGAACATACAAAATTAACAATATAAATACGGAAATAAAATGTCAAAAGAATTACATTACAGGCATAAAATAATTACTAAATTACTAAATCACAGCAGGAAAAGAAAAAGAAAATTTGGTCATAAGTCTCGCTCACAGAACCTTAGGCAATCCGTAAGGATCTTCGTCCATCCGTCCGCAAACAAATCAGTTTCTGGATTGGCATTCAGGAGAGCGTTGAGTGCGGCGAGAGAGCGCGGTAGTGGCGAGTTCGCCCGGGCGACTGTGCGTGATGGAGGCACTGCAAATAACTTGTGCTTCCGGATCCTGCAGTAGTTATTTGGTACAAAGAACCGACACAGCCCGTCACTCAGATCTGGTGCGTCAATTTTACCACGGAATACTTTGCAGGCCGTTGTTATTTGTTCTTTTGCTCGCCGAACTTCCAGCGAGTTGTAACCTAAACAACCAAGAAGAAATTTGGTGGGAAACATGAATGGATAGTACCCATAGCGTCTCTTGTATAGATACCTTAGAAAGGCTTTTTGGACCTTTTCCAGTAAGAGTGCGTATGTTATTTCGTGGGGGTTCCAAACTGACGAGCTGGTTTCCAGTTTGGTTCGGACCAGTGCACTGTAAATCAGACATACCACACCATCATTTCGGAGGTCACTAGCATTACGGAGAACGAAACCCAGGCGTCTGTATGACTCCTTTGCCAGGGCAATGATGTGGTCATGAAAAGTCAGTTTTCGGTCGAAAGTGACTCCCAAGTCCTTCATTGTGCTCATTCGTACTATAGGCTGATTGCTCAATCTATATTCGAAGTGTATTGGGTGCCACATTCGACCAAAAGTCATCAAATAACATTTCAGAGGGTTGAAATCCATCTTATTGACTACACTCCATTCCAGAATAGCATCGACATCTTTTTGAAGCGCCAAACAGTCAGCTAACGTCTTTATCTCTGTAAAGAGCTTTAGGTCGTCCGCGTAAAGTAGACTCCTTGCGAATTTCACCACAGCAGGAAGATCATTGACCATAATCAAGAAAAGTAGAGGTCCGAGTATAGAGCCTTGACTCACTCCAGAACGCGTGTGATAGGGCCGTGACTCATAAAGGCCGAGTCTGACAAACTGCTGGCGATCGCGTAGGTAGTCTGCAAGAAACCTGAGAAGAACCGGAGCAAAGCCTATAGAGGAAAGTTTTGCCAGCAGTATGTCATTATTGACTCTATCAAACGCCTTCTGGAAGTCAAAGTACAAAACGTCCACCTGACATCCTCGGTCAAGTGCTTTGGAGATGTAGTCCACAATTGTCAACAGGTTTGTATTTACAGAACGTCTGGATCTAAAACCGTGCTGCTCATTACAAAAGTATTTGTCAACTTGCGCGTAGATATACCTATGCAAAACGCTCTCAAATATTTTAGCAGGCGATGACAATATTGCTATTGGGCGATACTCTTCAACGTTAGATTTTTTGGAACTTTTTGGTATTGGTGTTACCCTCGAGAGCTTCCACTGTGAGGGATAAGTTCCTGTGCTTAAGCCTAAGTTGAAGATATGGCACAGAGGACCGCACAATAAGTGTTTTGCCCTTTTGAGTACGAGAGATGGTACACTATCGGGTCCAACCGAACTACCTGGCTTCAATTTGTTTATTCCGCTAAGAACGTCATTAGGAGTAAAATAATTTATGTGTATGTCATTACTGTTATTATTATTATAATCGTGAATTAAATAGAATTTATCCGCAGCAAGATGGGGTACATCAGGTAAAAATACACTAGAAAAGTAACTAGCAAAAGCCTCAGCTGCCTCCGGCCCAGAGTGAGTGGTGCCTTGATAGGGATGTTAGGCTCAAATCCACCCCTAGATCGGAGACTGGAAATATGTTGCCAGAATTTGCGTGGATTGAGTTTTATGTTTTCCTCGATACTTTCCATGTATTCACTATATGCAGTTGCGATGCGTGATCTTAAAACAGCTCTTAGATCAGAAAATTGATGGTACGCTTCCTCTGAGTTAGTACGCTTCCACGTCGCGTGAAGTTTTTGTTTGAGCTTAGCATCTTGTGTTATTTCATACGTAAACCAGACTGGGTAACGCCTGCATATACCTATTTGCCGACGCTTCTTTGGAACACACGAATCAAAAGTCCTATACAACGTGTTTATTAAGAATTGTAGGGATCCGAAAGCAGGATATTCTACCGGTCATAACGAACAACTTTTGTTCTACGACTTTTAAAATTTCAAAGTTTTTCATTCATGAAATGCCTCTTAAACTTTTATCTAAAATGAATCTAAACGCATCATGAGGCAGCCCTATTTACAGCTGTTCTTTGACCTCTAGTTGTTAGCCTTAGATAAAATAGGTAACAGAACTGCCACCAATTACCTAGTAATGTGCCTACCTAATAATGATGTTGCTGTTTTTAAAGATCTTGGTATGTAAAAGAAATATTTTCGCGACTGTAATCCCTAGTCACGGTAAACATTCTCTGAGATCTTTGGTACTAATACCTATTCAGTAACTAGGTACCTACGTGGCTACGTACTCAATATTTAATAGAATATTTATTTTTGTTTAATTACTAGATGTCGTAAACCAATGTTTATGATATTCATAGTTCTTTAAATTGTAACATGTTACTTTACCACCATGGTTCATTGACACGACAAAATTATTCAACTGCAATTTTGGGAAGTGTCTAGTCTGTCCTATTTAATCTTTGACTAACCTGTCTGTCATTGGTTGCATTTAAAAACGCATATCCAATCAGGACGGCCGACGGCCGCCGATCAGTGTTACCATTTGTGGCAGATTTCTGCCATTTGGCAGATTTTAAATATTTCAAGAAAAATCTTATTAGTTTGAATTTTTAATGAAATAATATTTATAATTTATTTATTTTTTACCGAACAGGAAACTTCTTATTCTTTTTTACCTTTATTGATTTGGTTTCTAAACAACTTCTATCTCGTTTTAGATAACTGCAAACCGTTACAAACGATCAAAAGATAGTAACTGAATGTAATGTAGGTATTTAATTTATTCCGTAGCCACGAAGGAGATGGTATGAAGTCATATTTTTGGTATTTTTATCGTCAAGCTTGGTAGATTTTGATAGATTTTTTGGCAGGTGTGTGGTAGAACCGCCACTTTTGAGATGGTCACCCTGTTTGTGTTTACATGCGTTGTTGTACATTGTTTTGTTGAGAAAATGTCATCAAACGTGATAAAATGGTGATTGTTATGTAAAAAGCCGTCGTCAGTCAGTGTGTGTATGAGCAGTGCCTACGAGGTAATGGTTTAGTGTGAAGTTTGAAGCCTGTGTCGTGCGAAATCTCGCAAACTTACCAAAATCCAGTTTTATCCAGTGTTATTATAGCCAGTAAATAATGACAAAATCCATAGGAACCAGTAAAAATATCGTGTCAGGGGATTGGCGGCGTACCTACCTACCTACCTACCGAAAGGTAAGTATTTCAAATTATCTCGTAGGTTATCGTTGTTTTTCTCTTTCGTAGATAGAAGCGCGCGTGCGTGTGACCTTGACACGTACACAGACAGGGCTGTTGCAAATTTCTGAGAAAATATTAATTTTACTTTTCTATGGGAATTTCGAAAACGATGTATTCAACCGTTGCACACGTCAAAGTATTCCAGTGCTTGGTCTAAATACACGCTCTTTGTTTCCCTACATAACTTCATCAACACGTTGTATAAAACTTTATAAAAGTTATCACTGGCGCTATAGACATCGCGGGCCTGCAAAACTTCCTCCCATGATATTTACTCCAAGTCCTGCCCAGTCATTTATATCTTCTTCTTCTTTTCTCCGTTTATGACACCTGTCCGTCATTCGATAGACAGTCTTGCCAGCGTCAAGTGATTTGTATTAAATACTTTATAGTAAAGTCAGTCCATAGCCAAGTCGGCCGTCATTTGTTTTGAAGAAAATGGTGGCGGTTTTCTTCAAAACATTCGAAACATTTTCGGTCAAATCAGGATATCACATAATACACTTTCATTCCAAATACTTTGCACTTTGTGCTAGACCTCAAGTAATGTTGTTTAAAATACCACCGAAGTTACACAACATAACTCAAAATAACACTAGAAAAACAATTAAAATGAATAGATTATGTTGCTTCCCAAGTCTTCAAAAACGTAGAAATTGTTGAGGAGTTATTTGTCAGTCGTCAAAGTAAAATATTTATTCAGTAAAATCACAAGGGTGGTCCTTTGAAACGTCTTAAAACCAGGTAAATCTAGGTGCCAGTTACACGCGACTAAAGCCTAGAAGAGCAGGCAACAAACTTACGGCTTGGTCCCTACCGTTCTTTTGTATGATCCTTGTTACAATGTTGAAGCTCCAGCGTGGTGCCAATCGAATTTAGTGAACGTCGGCTGCTTAAGTGGCGCGGGGCACTTTCCACTTCCTATTGCAAGTCCGTCAGCTGATACGCCACTTCTAGTTTGATAGCAGAAGTTTGCCTTCAGTAACGCCTACGCAGGTGTGATATTGAGATTGGGATAGGGTTGGCACAACATGACAGGTTTCAGTTATAAGAATTAGTGCTCGAAAGAAGCCCGTTGCGGCGCACTTTATAATTATTTCACCACATTGTTTCGAAAGAGTGACACGAGAAGAAAAAAATAACAAATGACAGCTTTTTTTATGCTACTTGCTGTTGGAACGAGAAGATGGTCCATCTGATGTTGAGTGGTAACCATCGCCTATAATAAAGCATTGCCTCGCAAGTCAAGCACGACGAGTGCCTGTACAGTGAAGAGTCCAGGCTCGCCTGCATGGCTTTCTGCCAGCTTAGGTGGTAAAATCATGTGAGAAGCAGTTTACAACATTATAAGTTGACCCATAACCTCATCCTCATATTAATCTTGTCGTAAGTGTTGTGATAATCCTCCTAGCATAGTAAAAGGTGCGACACGAGGGCACGATGAAGTGCCCTACGTCCATCAGCTTGAAGCATACAGGTGTTAAGCCTCAAGCTTGTAATTACACCGGCACCCTTCAAGCATAGCAACGCTGCTTAGCGTTGATGCTAAGCAGCGTTGCTAAATAAGTGATGCTAAAATAAGTAAATTCATGAAAACTGAATGAAAAATTATTTAAAAATTTTAGGCAAAACTTAATTTAGTAAATTTCATATTATGAAAATTATATTTGTTAAAAGTTCGAAAAATAGTAATAAAAAGGTCTCTGATTATGTCAGAGGGACAATAATTGACAATAAAAAAAAAAACGCTGCTTAGCGGCAGTAATAGGCATTCTTAGTCTAGTGGTAGTCTTCCCCGGATGATCCTTTTGCAAAGAGTGCTATTACTTAAAAAAAAACAGAATTATGACTCAAACTTTCAAATAAACCTGAAACGAAATAGAATCACAACTGTCTGTAATCCCCAAGCACGGTCCTTTCAATATTAGTAGGATAACGCCAGACGTCTACGTGCCAACCCTATTTCTATTGCCAAACCAAAGAGAAAGACCCAGATAGCCTACTCAACAGTAGGTTGGTAAGGCTCTAGGTACCTAGACCTCCCGCTGACTAAACAGACTCCTACACGCTTATTATTACTCAATGGATTAGTCAGGTGTTTTGTAAGCAAATAATATGCTAATGGTTTTGAAAGCAAAACTTACCTGGTATGATTTTTCTTTCAGACCGGAAAAGCCATTTTGTTTTTATTGTCCAAAAGCAAACAAAAATGGGACTGTTGGGATGGGAAGACCTAGTCGAACTTCTAGTAACTCGATCAGATAGCAGGCGTTCTAGAGAAGGGCCAGGTCAAGAGTACCCTAAACCGACGAGAATGTATGAAGAATGTTATGAGAGTGAATGAAGCGAAAGAGGTATGTAAGGACCGTAGCAACTGAAAGTCCGTGGTCTCTGCCTACCCCTATGGGAAACAGGCGTGATTTTATGCATGTACATATGTATGTACTTACCTAGAATGATTTTTCTTTCCGATCGGAAAAGTTAGTTTGTTTTTTGTCCAAAAGTAAACTAGATATTTATCAAGGCAAGGTAGATTATGTTCTTTGTTAGGCAGCAAAAGCTGAGTCTGGGCCTTTTGGGCATACCACGGCAACGGGACGAGATTGGCTATGACCAACTTTATATTATAAATGTATTTTTATTTTATATTTTTATGTGTTTTTAGTTGGTTGGTATTCTGTTTGTCTGTACCTGTCCGTTCTGTTTTATTTTTTTGTGTGTTGGTATGTCAAATAAATGTATTTTCTTAATAAAACAAGAGCTTCAAAGACAATCGGAAATGCTTCCATTGTTAAAATAGGTTAAAATAGTCTACAGTGTCTTTCTAACTTTTGACAACTAGTATTTTTGAATTTCGAATTTAGGATTTTGTTTTCCAGAGGGTTTTGTATGAAGATGTGATAAGAGCCATCTTTCGGGCGTGAATAAAACATTCGTTCTCTCATACGAGTTATTATCACGGATGACGATCGTAGTATAGCGTCAACAGCCTCCAAAAGACCGGTCAACAGTTTTGCTTGTTAAATAATCAGATATTTTTTCTGTCAAACATGGCTTCTCTATCTAGGTATTGTGAATAGATTTTCCTGTAACACATACGTAAAAGGGTTTTGATGAAGTGATTAAATATCTATAAAAGGTATCCCCTTGACTCATATGGAGTGATTTTTGACCTAGGTTCGTTCGACCGTTCGTTAGGACTGGCATAGGCCAGTGTTATAAAGAACGGTATAAATGGGCGTTATTGAAACAATATTGCATTTTTGTAAAATCAAAACGGTCTTTATCCAGCACGTAAGAGTCACTCTTCACAGTAGAGCTCTTTGTGAAGGGCTCGTCCGGGGAAGTACTACCACCACGCCTTTTTCTGCCACCAAGCAGCAACGCTGTGTTTCGGTTTGAAGAGTGTGGTTGCCGGTGTAATTACAGGCACATGAGGCTTAACATCTGTATGCCTCAAGTTGATAGACGCAGGGCAGTGCATCGAGGGCAAGTTCCTATCGTGCGTGACTTACGAGGCAATGCTTTGTTATAGGTGTTGGTTACTTACCATCAGGTGGGCCAACTACTTGTTTCATCAGTTAGTTGTATTAAAAAAAACGATCAGAAGGATCACTTTAAAACGTCTGTATTAGTAGGAAGGAAGATTAAACTATTCTTCGATATGGAAATTATTATAAGACTGCTTGATATTCAATACAGGCTATAACTACTACGATAAAATATGCTATTTTTGTCCATATACCATGTCATGGCCTTAACTGCAAAAGGTTAAAGAACATGTTATTTAATGGTCCCATTAGTGCTCCTTATCTTGTAACCACTATCACTAACCGGAAGACGGAGCGTAGGACGCCCCCCGATGGACTGAAGACACGGTGCATTGCGAAGATCAAGAGACGTCGGTTGATGAAGGCTCAAACCCGTTCTTTTGGAAACGTATAGGGTACAGTGCTGCCGTCCTATAGCTAAAAGGCCGTTAAATGAATAATGTACTTTTTGAGTTACGCGAGATAAAAACAAAAGGCGGTAAAGCTTACAAAAAATATTGAACGGCAATCAAGTAGGCAACCAATGTACGTGTTGACGTAAAAATGACCATTAGCCATTTTTAAGCTTAGCAATGACAGCAACATTTAAGTATTGAATTGATATGAAATTGGTTCCGGTAACGGCATTTTCTTTTTTCATATTTCGAAAACTATTAAAGCTATTTGAATTCTGATAAAATTGGTCGATATAGCTTTTTTTTTCAGATTACAATGCCAAAAAAAAGTCGAAATTGAGCAAGTGTTGGATAACGGCCCTTTAGCTATAGGACGGCAGAGTGGCGGATTTACATATTTGCCGCCAGTAGGCTATTCATTCCGCCCCTACTGACCGCTACAATTCGATACCCTAGTTTACAATCATATTTATAAAAAAAAAATGTCAATGAAATTGTAACTTTATGATTTGTGTACTGTCGTCCTCATTACATCAGCTTTTTCCTGTTATTAGTATGATTGTGTTGTGAACTAGGGATCGATGTGTCAGTTCCTTTTCAAAAAGCTCAATCTTATAAGTAGAAGGTACATGATTGAGCTTTTCTTAGCTTAGAAATATACCCAAGAACAAGATATAGATATATATGGAGCCTAGAGCGGCATATTATAATATATAGATATTATAATATGCCGCTCTAGGCTCCAGCCTAAATCCACCACTGATAAGGTAGGTAGCTATGTCCAGCAGTGGATTTTCTTAAACTGATGGTCTGATAGTCTAGAGGTAGAATCCTACTAAGTACAACTTAATTAAACATCTAAAAAGTAGGTAAAACTCTTCAAATCAAATTAAATTAAAATGTTTATTTGCAATTAGGTATGGTATCTTATTAACAAAAGGTGGAAAACACATATTAAACTTATAAACTAAAACACAGACAATTAATAAAACCAAGACAGTAAAGTTGCAAAATGGTCCCAGCATATGCAAGTTGTACAAACTTGCGCTGGTCTTCCGTAGGGGCCGTTGAGGATCGAGTAAATAAAATAAGATAAGATAAGGGCGTGATTACTAAAAAATACAAACATTTACAATTTATTTCTACTGAAATTGGACAAATTGCACTACATGCCAATATAATTATAAGTAGGTAGGTACGTCTAACAAACAAGCTCTCGCATAAATAGTAAACAAACTCTTCGATCAGTCAACGCATTCATAAAAGGGCACGGCCTGAGTTCAGTAACAAAATGGTTGTCTTCATGACTTTAGTAGAACAAGGTAATGCATCAAAGTCTAAAATACCAAAATCTATCTATACCAAAGTCAAAATATAAAAAAAATGAAAGGCCCTAGCGGCCTGTCCCAGCGGTCATAAATTTTTTGAACATTTTAGGATAAACTTAGACCGTGGGTTCGAGCCTCGCGTCTACTTATTTCATACATTTGCACGCGCTTCTCCTTGAGTGAGTGAAATCGCACCCCGCGCGTGACCCGTGGACCCGTTAACATTTTTAATTTCGTCATATCTTTTGAATGGAAAGTCCGATTTGAAAAATTTAAGAAGTAATCTATAGGTATTGAAACCTTCTTAATTATGAAATGATTTATTTGGATAAGGATTAATACCAAGGTACAAATAAAGGCACTTTTCTAGCGGAGGCATTTAAATTATTTTTTTATAATAAAAGAATACTTATTGTGACATAACTATAATAGTTAGACATATGCTGTCGCGACATTTTTTGTAGATAATGACGTGTTCTACAAAATCGTAGTACATTATTTTGTTCTATCTTCAATAGTTTTCGCAGCGCACGCGATGTAAGGTTTTTGTTTTCCACCTTGGGTTACATTATTGAAGTTTTAGTAAGGATCCCAGATTTTTTTGAAAATATTATATAGCCTATGTTACTCAGGGATAACGTAGCATTCTAATGGTGAAAGAATTTTTGAAATCGGACTAGTAGTTTTTGAGCCTATTCGTTACATACAAAAATACAAAAATACAAATGTTTCCTCTTTATAATATTAGTGTAGATAATTTCTCTTTAATGTCAAACGGTCGTATAGACCTTCCCAACTCGGTTGTGATAAGACAAAAATAATTAAAAAACGACTGGATCTTGATTTGGTATCAAGTCATAAATTAACTAATTTGGAATATCAGCAAAAAGTCAAATAAATCTGTCAAGCTATAAATAAAACGACACATTTTATCAAAACCAATGCAAAAACGAAATTGGATGGCCAGACATAAAACATTAAAATCGTGACTGTGTACTCAATGCCAAAGACAAAAATATTTTTTAAATTGAGCCACTAAAGTCTTTTTTTTTTATACAACTAGCTAATAGAACAAGCAGACGGCCCACCTGATGTTAAGTGGTTACTATCACCTATAACAAAGCATTGACGCACGGTAGGAACGTGCCCCACGATGCACTGTCCTGCGTTCATCAACTTGAGGCATGCAGATGTTAAGCCTCATGTGCCTGTAGTTACCCCGGCAACCACAATCTAAACTATCTATGTATGTTCCTTAGCTAAATTCTATTTATTAGCACTACGCCTGTGGAATTCGATAGTTTAAATTCAAATATTATGATTCTGTAGGTGTTATTCATATATGGTCAACGCTAAAAGACTTATTTGTCGATCCTGAGTCATTACTCTCAATAATTGGCATTATGGCGTTCTGAAGAATTTGTGACATCATCTGACAGCTCATTTGTAGGCTCAGAACCTTAGACGAAGTATTATAATTACCTCCATGCTCAGAACTGTGCTAAACTTATTCTTTACCCATAACCTTCGAATGAAAATACTCATAAAATACGAAACTTTATATACTAGTAGTTCGCCCCGAACTGAGATCTCGTGATGCGACCCGACGAACGCATCAAAACTTTGAGTACGTAGTAGTCAGAGGCAAGTCCAAACATTATCTTTGGACTTTTTTCTGACTACCGCTTACTAACTTGGTATGGTTACCAAGTTTCAACTCTATTGGCCTATTTGTTGAAGAGTTCCGTTGAACAGCCCTTGGCTCCATCATCAGACCTGGTCGTCGTCACCATTTTATGAGAACTGAGTACCTCCTTAATTTATTTCAAGAAAAAAAATCAAGAAAAAGCAAAGGAAATGGCCGACCAGTAGAAAAACCTTGATGTCAACGAAACTCTTAGAGATGGGAGCTCTTGGATCGCTGGTTATCTTAATTTAGCTTTTATTTTATATCTCAATAACCGAGCGTCACAAATAAAAAGTAAAAATTGTTTTGGGATGTCCAAACAAAGCCCTTTCATATGATATGTAACTTGATTTTTTTATGTAACTTTTTTTATTTTTGTCCCCTTAAAAAACCCCATATCTCAAAACCCCTTCATCCGATTTTACTCATATACTTACCAGTAAATTTCTCAAGAACAAGCTATCGACATATCAAATTTCATGCAGATCGGATCAACGGTTCTAAAGTTATCGCCAGACAAACATACATACATACATACATACATACATAAAATGCCAAATCGCCCAAGTTGAAACTAAGATCTTCGTTCGCTTCGCTCACTCGATCAAAAAAGTCGTCGATATGTGATTAATTGCATAGAAATTTCCTTAAGTCGGCATTCCGCTATTACCTGTATTGAATACTGCAAAAGTCTGCAAAGTGCGAAAGTCGACACTAAGCTTTTTTTTTTTACGAGCATACGGGCCACCTGATGGAAAGCGGTCACCGTCGCCCATAGACACCTGCAAAACTGATTACTGATGCGCTGAGGCCTTTCAAGAAAAGATAAACCCGCCTTTGGAAGGAAACTCTGAAATCAACAAATAGAGACCACCATGCCTATTTCGGCCGCCAAGCAGCGTTCTATTTCGGTTTGAAGGGTGTGCGTTTTTTTTTTAAATTGCTGATGGAACAAGCAGATTGCCCATCTGATGCTAAGTGGTAACCATCACCTATAACATAGCATTGCTTCGTAAGTCACGCACGATAGGAACGTGGCATACGATGCACTGCCATGCGTCCATCAACTTGAGGCATACAGATGTTAAGCCTCATGTGCCTGTAATTACACCGGCAACCACACTCTTCAAACCGAAACACAGCGTTGCTGCTTGGCGGCAGAAAAATGAGTGGTGGTAGTACTTCCCCGGACGAGCCCTTTACAAAAAGCTCTACTACTCTCGCAATGCGGCCCCGCCTAGACCACCAGTGCTTCATTGCATGACACATCACGATTTCCTCAGGAAACCAAATCTGCCCTAGATTTAAACAGGTCAATAACAGTTTTGCGAAATGTAATTCTGTCAAGAGCAATGGCAATGTTATGTTTATATAAGGAAAATGATGTAATCATTAACAGAAATAGTATTTATGCGAAATAAAGTAAACAGGTCATGTAGAATATTCTAGATGACAGAATCCCAGGCAATGGAATTTGTCTATACAATACAAAAATAATATATAATAATATTTGTAAATTATACAATTTGATTTTGTGAAATTTACAAATCCCAGACAAATTCTATTGACTGGGATTTGTAAATCTCACAAAATCTATTTATTTATTTATTCAGGTCTACCAACAGCTGTTACAAAAATACAAATTAATATAATTAAACTTACATCTACGTAGATGTACTATTCAGAGCTAATTGCACAACTAATTATAGGTAAACGTAGTGTTTACCTATAATGCATAATCAAATCAAATGCAAATCAAATTGTATATCTCACAAATGTTTGTCGTTGTTGGTATTCGTGTTCTTGGCGGAGCTGCCACGACCTACAGCGCAGAAGGCAGAGTTTCTATCACCTAACTGAGTCTAGTCATTATAAATTCAAGGTTGCCTAGATGAGATCGCTGTCAGCGATAAAGCCACCCATTGAATCACAATTGTTAGTTTTGTGTATCCTTATTTATTGTGGTAATCGATATTAGTAATATAAATAAATAAATTTTGGTGGACTTTCCACAGCACTATCTAGCCCCAAACTAAGTGATATGGGAACCAGATAGCTGATATACTACTTAAATGCTTTTTTTTTGTAAATACATACTTATAATATTATATAACACCCAGACAGAACAAACATCTATGTTCATAACATAAATGTTTGTTCTCGGTGGGGATCGAACCCACGGCCTACGGCACAGAAGGCAGAGCTACTACCAACTGAGCTGTGAAGGCTGTCGAATAAGAGTGATCTATCTATTCTAATAACCAAAATATTTTTGTTACAGGTAATAAATACGCTGACATTACGCTGTCTAAGGGTTTCATAAAGGACGCATAATGTGCATGGTATGGTAAAAAGAGTGTGAAAGTGTATGAAAGGTGCGTATGTCTGTCAATCGATGACCCGCTTGACATTTGACATTTAACTGACAGGCAAACAGTATTTGGTTTGGATGAACGAGGATCGATGACAGTTTGATAGAACCTTTCGGCAGAAGATATCTTTGTAACTGGTGTGTGCTGGCCGTAAATGGCTGTTATACCACAAAAAGTAATAAATATTGGTGGACTTTCCACACAGCACTATCTAGCGCCAAACTAAGCCAAAGCTTGTAATGTGGAAACCAGATAGCTGATATAATACAAAATATACTTTTTTTTGTAAATACATACTTATAATTAATAATAACACCCAAACAGAGAACAAACATTTATGTTACACAAATGTTTGTTCTCAGAATCGAACCCACGGCCTACGGCGCAGAAGGCAAAGCTACTACCAACTGAGCTGTGAAAGCTGGCAATTCATTTATTTAGGGATTACAAAAGGCTACGATATAAAAAATATTCATAATTATTTTTAAAGGCAGCCTCCTTCATCTGCCTACCTACTCGAATGACAATATATTGCATTAACCTCATATTCAATTTAATAAATTGAATTTTTAAAACCCTATCAGTTTTCTGTCAAAATTTCCACCCAAATCGAATATGAAATTGGAATTGAGTGTCGAAAGTAGCGTAATAGAGAATAGAGTGAGGTGTACATAGTTTAAAAAAACGGTATATTATTGGTAAATTATACTGAACATTTGGTCGGACGTCTTCAATTATCTATAGTATTTATTCATTCTACTAAATAACTCGTAAACTAGAACAATGGGATGAGCGAACTGGTGTAATGTCACCTGCGACAGCGTAGGTACCTGTCAAATCTGTCACACCTCAATGAACAGAGGATAAACAAAGAGTTTTTTGGTTTTCTATCAACTTTGGAACCAATATATCTTTTTCATATTTTTTTCTAGAGTTTATTCTGATTTGAATTGAACGAATGTTTCCCGTGAGCTTTGAAAGAAGCGCCATTATTTTCTTAAAAACAAATGACAGCCGTCCTTCACCAAGCGAAAGAAATAAATTGTCAGCTATTTAAATTAAAATAACATCACTTTCTTATGATGAAAAATGTTATTGATGTTATTGTACACTTCGTCTGCTTTGTCAAAGATACGTCTATAAACAATAGGAAATCTGTTGTTTTCGAAACCGAAATCGGGACACGAATGGTGTACAGTGTCTTTTGTACTTTATGTACAGACCTTACTATTATTCGTTTCATGTATAAATTTTTGTTTTATACTATACATTTATAGATTTTATGTATCCAAATTAGGTGCGCAAGAGCAACCTTTCTTGTTACCTGATGGGCTCAGGACTGCAGGTAATTTCGGTAAGGTCTTTCAAAGTCGGATTCTTGCGATTCTTTTATTTTGATATCTAGACTTGATTCGTTCGAAATTATTTCTGCTTTTGTACTTCTCGTTAGACAGTATCCCGCGTGTGCTACATTTGTTTTATTGTTACGATTATCATACTCGTAACAAGTATCTTGCACCGATTCTGAAATTATGTTTCTAGCAATAGTCATTATTTTAATTAATGTTTTCAATCAGATTATTATTTTATTTAATATTATAAATTTATAATAACTTTCTGTTTTTATTAGTTAGTTAGTAGTTAGTTAGGCTTAGTTATAAAATTTCTGAATTGATTTATTAAACAGATTCTTGAGTTAATGAAATTAATACTTCTAACAATAAATGTATGCAAATGTAAAGATTGTAATCATAAATAAAAGCTACTTATTCTAATAAATTGTCGGCACAATCATAATGTTTCATGTTAACATTTCGAAATTTACCACTCGAAGTCTTGGAATCTTCAAAGAATGTGATGAATAAGCCAATAAAATTCCTCTCGCGATTAGTCAACGGGAAAACACGATAATGTTGCAATAGTAACCGAAAATTTAGGTTAAATCGTCTACGACAGTGAAATAACTGTCAACCTTGACATTTGACAGCTCTCCGTAATGCAAAATTGATAGCAACGTTGCAACTAGATGCTATAATTACGTATTTTTCACCATCCCACGTATTCTGAGTCACAAGTATACATGGGTCGGCCACCATTGCCTTTACGAGGCTTTATCCATTCAATTCAAGCCTCCGTTCACCGATACACACACGCAGCACACAGGTGCAAACACGCACACAGATAAGCCAAGCCAGTTTGACAGTTCGCCGCCGCGTGAGCTTCAGTTGGCCGACCGATACTCGGCGTCGCGGTACTCTCGCTGTCGCCATTTTGAATTTTACGAAATTCACCGGGCAATAAATAAATACGTGTCAACTACAAGTGTATGTGTGTGTTTTTAACGTTTTTTCGCTGATTATTCAATGGAACGCTGAGGATTTTGGTAAAGAGGTTACGAGGAACGAATACAGATGTTTTTTCGTGTCGTCGTAATCTTTACCGGTGATGTAAATTGCAAAATAATTATCGGAAACTCGCATTGATCGTGCTAATGTGTCTTCAAGGCGAGTTCGGTCAGGTGTTTTGTCTATGCCACGAACTTTTTTTAAAACAATAAAGTAGGTTACGGCTTACGTGCTAACCGGAATAAAGTTGGGTTCACCGCGGTCATATAATTAAACTTTAGTTCAAAATTGCAACTTGTGCGATATGTATACTTTCAATCACATAAATATTCGTTATGAACCGATAATAGGTATTTTATATCCTCATTGTTATTGAACGGAAAACAATTCATTCCGCGGTACATTTTATTATTACTATAATTCCTGCTAACATTTTATAACATACCGCCAGCACCTCTATATCTTTAGTTTTTTGTAATTTTAACGAAACAGACTTATAACCTGACTCACTGATAACGTCATACCTGTCGTTGGTATTTTAAACAATTTTGTTTTGAATCATTATTTACCTAATGCTTGACAAAAACTTGTCAAAATAAATGTAATTTGATCGGTGACTGTCTCCTCGCCCTTTCTGCAAACTTTCCTGAACTGTCAATTTTGACATTGGAACGATTTTGATCTCTGAGTGATTCTCATAACTTTGGAAAAAATTACTTCTAAAACATTTCAATTAAACTGAAACACAAAAAAATGCAGCTAAAGACTGATAAAATTATATTAGTGTGCCGGAACTGACGCAAAATCATCGACAATCTGGATTTTGATAACTTTTATGGACGTAATCATTAATATTCTAGCCTTATTTAAGCAATTTCAGACAGTGGAATGTAAGTAGTGTTATAAAATTTATAGAAATGACAATGTTGACACTGACAACTTTGACACAATTTTAAAATGATAAATTTCAGTTAACTCAAATCTGCTATATTTTATTGTTTTTATGAAATTGTGTCAAAAAAAGCGAACGGCATAAGTTAGGTAGGTATTCATTAACTAATATTAATTAACTTTGTAATGATGATTTGACCAGTTTGCGTAAATAAATGCATTGTCTAACTTCGCTCAAATTAAGATCATAGTCTAAAAACAGTTAAGACATTAACTAACTAGGTAACATAAATATTACGTTACCTTTTAAAAAAATAATGAATACGGATTTCGATTTGGAATGTGTGTGTGAATTTTGTTATCTTAATGAGTCCATTTCTATGCGATTTTTAGTACAAAAAGTTAGATAATTTTAATCAGAACAAGTTCTCAGTAATCGTATCTTCTTTGAATTCGCTCGAAATTATTGGAATCCTGTAAATTATTGTTCATTTATTATAAGTTAGATGGAAATATGCCGGAAAACAAGTTGACTGATATGAAAAACCACGAGTCTAACGGCCGGTTTCTGAAAGCTCGATCAAAACTAATCGGATGTCAAGTCACTCGCCATTTCAGCTATTACATCCAATTATATAGAGATAGCAAGTGACTTGACATCCGATTAGTTTTGATCGGGCTTTCAGAAATCGGCCGTGAGCCGCGTGTTTTAAATAAATGGGTATTCAAAAGAAAAGACGCTGGCTGTATAGAAACAAATAAAATAATAAGATTGCAAAATTGAAAAATAGAGATGTAATCTTCCAGAAACTTAATAACACGATATCGGGTTTGGAACAATAGAATCTCGATTGTGTCTAGAATCCCAGTGCTGTACAATTAATACTGAAAGTACGCTTAAAAAAGCGAAAGTTACCTACATTATCAACGATCACAACTAACGAGACTGCAAAGAAAATAATACGTGGAATTGATGCGAATATTTAAATCACTGCAAGAAATGATAGCTGATTAGATTAAATGGATAAATAAAATTTTCTGCTAAAATAACAAACTACAACTACACTGAAAACATAAAACCGCAAAGTACGGAATTTAATTTACTTGGATGACATAACTTCTTCGTGTTATTTTGTTTTAAAACCACGAAACCACTGAACCGATGTTGATGAAACTTCTATGAGACCCATCGGAAAGTATATCCTCTCAAATGAAAAAATATTTTTTCAAATCGGTTCACCTACGGAGTTATGTATGCGTGAAAAAAAATATACAGTCGAATTGAAATCATCTCCTTTTTTGAAGTCGGTTGACGAGGCCACAGCCACCAAATTAAACAAACAAGAAAACTATGAAATGTTTCAAGAGTAAACCTCAAACAAGTCTCAAAACAAGGAATTATGCATTTAAACGGTGTACTTTCAAAACATTTGACTTCAAAACCTTCAAACGCATAGTCAGCACAGATAACGATGCTTCAACTATCTCTAATTCTAGACCACGGCGATAATATCAGTAAACAAAGCAACTATAGCGGGGTTTGTTCAGTACTTTCTCAGCCTGAAGCTATCGAGCCAGCAGTGGTGATCGAAGTGGTGAAAGGTGCGATCTCGTTGTGATTTACCGAGAATTGAGAAAGAAGTGAACATTAAAATTGTGCTAAATTGTTTTGTTGGTGATGATTATATGTTGTAATTTAATGGCCTGTTAAAAATAGAGGGAAAATATTGTGTATTCGAATACTTAACCTTCCAAAAATTTCATTTTGACAGTGACAGTTTAAGCCTCCAATTATTTTAATTATAGAAAAAGTACGCCAATTACTACAAAATAAATATCTCATACATTCATAAAATAATTTGCTTAAAAATAATATTTTATTTTGACATGGCAATGCTGTGTATGATATACCATATTTTGCAATTATTTTCATTAAGTAATCCGAGACTTATGCGTATTTTTTCTAGTTTAACACATTTTTGTCGTCATTTCAATCCAATGGGTATGTGAAAAAAACGAAATAGGCTCAAGAGTGTAATTTTGACAGGCTAATTTTTATCCTTGAAAATGTCTAAATAAGAGATGGATAAAGTATTTTAGACTAGATGGATGAAAATGTAAACTAGTGAAAGGTTACAGCGGAAAGTTGTTTAAAGCAAGATACATAGAAAACTCTTTATTGTACATTTAGACACGAACAAATAACATGCACAAGTTCAACAGCTATAATGAAGTACAAAAGACGGTCTTATCGCTGTGAGTGATCTCTTCCACATAACAAACAAGCTACTATAAGAGCTCCATCTCCTTTCCTTCTAATATAAATCAAGTCATATCATAACCAGTAAACAAACTTACTGGATTAGCATAATAGGCTACTTTTTTCCGAAGAATCACCAATAAAACCTAATAAAAGGAAAACGTCTTAAATATGAATGGTAGCAACCACTACTAATTCGAGCAAAGCCGCAGGCGATAGCTAGTTCGATAAAAAAAGACAAATATCTCAGAAAACTATACTTAGGGTGATGCTCGCCTTTATACATGACTACTAAGCAAGATTTGTGTCAATAATGTGTGTGTACAATAAAGAGTATCTGGAAAGCACTGCCACATCCACCAGGTATTTCCCATTTCTATATCTCCGGTACTTAGCCGGATACCGTTAGGACCGGTGCCGCGGGATGCCACGAGTGCCCAGCACTCTGCATTGTTGTGGCTGCCGTGTTTACAGTGGTCAACATTTTGCCGATCTATTGGTTCAACGAAGGCATGGCTTGTTGGAATGGAAAGACCAGAACTACTCATTCAATCGGTAATAGAAGAGAACTAAAACTACATAACGATTTCTTTATAAAGAATTTTAACTTTTATAAAAATTTAGAGATTTAATATTGGTCCTTTTCTACTCTATTGCAACACCCTTAATGAATTGAAATTGAATTGAACATTATGAATTGAATCTCCTTGATCCTTGAATTGGAACTGGCACCTAGATTCACCTAGCTTTAAGACGTTTCAAAGTGATCCTTGTGATTTAATTGAATAAATATCTTATTGATATGCTTTGATTAGTATATCAAACTTTCCTCGTGCACCTGCGACCAATCTTCCATACTTTAACAATCCTCTCCATCCAATGGTTGTCTGGAATGATCGCTTTCAGCGATAAGACCGCCCATTGTACTACTTTATTTCATATTTTTAAGTGTTTTTTTGTTCAGTTTGGTGTACAATAAAGTATTTTTCATTAGTTGCATTCATTCATTCATCTCATTCATTCATTGATTCATTCATTTCATTCATTCATTCATTTATTTCATTGATTCATTCATTCATTCATTTCATTCATTCATTCATTAATTCTCATAATTTTCACTGTCGATTTCATTCTCGTAAAAATATTACGTATTGCTTTACCCGTTATAACTTCTTATTTTGATTACAAAAAATGTGTCATCTCTAAAAATTAAATCTATTGTCATCTTGTGTCATCTCAGACCTTTCTTTCACCTCTTGTTATTGAAACTATTCGGTTGTGCCCAAGAGCCCTTCACAGCATCATTTTCATTTGAGAATTCACAGCGATGTCATCTAACGGTGTTTCGGTCGTTGGTCATGGACCACAATGATATACCTACTTCGAATGTAGCTATATCACGCACAAGGAATTCGTCTTGAGGTATTAAAATTTTGTTCGCACGAGATCTGAGATCATTTTAGGGTCCACTACTTTATTGCTGAAAACTCGTGAAATTGTGCAAAATGTTTACGTCATATTTAACTTTGACATTTGCGTCAAAGAATCAGTCTTTGACGCAAAAACGCCTGCCCAAAAATTATGAAACCGCCGCCACTCACGACTTTGAGATCTCTTTGTAACAAGTATCAACTTCTTCTTCTTTGAGGATTTATATGGGAGGTAGTAAGAGGTAAACAAAACATTACAATTGGCACATACCCTCATTTTGCAGTTTAGTTAAAATACTACTGGTTTCCTCCGAATGTTTTCTTTCAACGAGTGAGGGCATATTGCGCACATAAATTATCGAACGTGAAAATCCATTAGTACACTACCGGATTCGAACCTACGCCCTTGCTTCAGAAGGCTTGGTCACTCCCACTAGACCAGCAGTGCTCTAAAATTTGAAATCCGAATATGTGCCAAAGATCTGAAGGAAATATAATATTCTCAGATGGATTCCAATGCTTCCACGAGCAACTGTATTGACCCTATGTTGTTGACATTCCACCTATCTATAGATTCTATCTACATTTCGCTAGATATTTCTAATGCGCACAGCTAAGGAATGGAATGTGCTGCCGTCCTCTATTTTGCCTCGGCGTGGCGCTTTAACCTGGGTCTCTTCAAGGCTGGAATTAATAGACTTGCATAGTCTAGTAGCTTAGCGTGAAATTGAAGCTTTGCTGTCATGTCAAGGTCAACAAAACTTTTTTACATTTTGTGTTCGCACTCCAAAAGCTAGCTATGCTAGAGATAATAATTATTATTATGGTCTCATTCCTATTGGTCACTGAGGGCTCCATTACCAAAAATCACCGATAAGTCTGTAACTGTCTTTTCGTTAACATGAAAGTGACAGTGACAAGTATACTAACAGAGCCGTTATAAAATGGCGGAGAATATGATAAGATCCTTAGTCTTTTCGATCATGCTATAAAATAACAAGTATAACTTCAAGTAATTAAAGTAGAGCTAAATCATGCTAATATAAAGTTAAAAGCTTCAATCTACAATTTAGCTTGCCCAAATACTATATCGATACCCGTATTCTATTCAATTTTACAAATTTCTTTTCAAATGACTCCTCTTGAAACACAATGAAAAACTGAAACGTCTTAAAGCTAGGTGAATCTAGTTGCCAGTTCCACGCGACCAAGTCTATAAGAACGAAGCCAACAAACTTACGCTTGGCTCGTATGTCTTTTGTATGATCCTTGTTACAAAATTTTAGAATAACGAAGCTCCAGTGTGGTGCTAATCGAACTAATTAAGGTGTAGGCAAAATATAAATATGTAGTAAGTATACTTGTGTATGAGTTAGATACAAAAAAACTCATTTTTTTTAATACAACCAGTTGATGAAATAAGCAGATGGCCCACCTGATGTTAAGTGGTAACCATCACTTATGACTAAGCATTGCCTCGTAAGTCACGCACGATAGGAAAGTGCCCTACGATACACTGCCCTGCGTCCATTAACTTGAGGCATACAGATATTAAGCGTCATGTGCCTGTAATTACACCGGCAACCACACTCTTCAAACCGAAAGACAGCAACGCTGCAGAAAAAGGCGTGGTGGTATTACTTCCCCGGACGAGCCCTTCACAAAGAGCTCTACTCTTAGAATTATAGTATAATATTAGTTGGATGTAAAAACGGAACTCCGAAAAGGATCGTAATATTCACACTTGTCAATGTATCTTGTAACAATATCTTTATTTCAACTCGTTTTTTTGACTGCCTCAGTTATAAAGTTACATTACTTTTGGTAATAAGATTTTTAATTTAGTTTTCGGGTTATTGATCTTATACTTAATTGCTTGCAGTCATGGCATGTTATGTCAAAAATATTTATGTGTACTTCGAGTCTTGACACTTCGATGTTTCGTTTTGAGACTTTGTTTCATTTATTTTGACAACTATTTTATAGGGCAGTGTTGTCGCTAATCGGAAAGCCCTTAAAAAATAAAATAAATAGACAACAAGGCGCAGTTGTTGTCATTACACTTACATGTAGTTGTCAGTGTCAACTGTCATCCCTTTCGATTCTATTTTTGATAAAACCAGCTGTTTCATTTGACCGATTAGATTCGACTATCATTTTTAATGCGTATTGACGTAACGGCTGCTTAGAACAAGACACAGGTGCGGGAATTTAATAAGTTTAGCCATGTGGTTTTAAGTTATCCTTTTTGTCACTTAAGTATTTAAATACATAGTTAATAAAAGCGGCCTAAAAGAATCGTTATTGAACTATGACCTTTTATAATTATGTATTTATTTCAATAGTATTTGAATTTACCAATCAGGCCATTTGTCAAAGTCAAGAATTTGGTAATTCACACTTAGCCATCGATATTTACTCGCACGTAATATTTTTATAACACAGTAGGGGCCGCCTTCGGCAGATCCTAGTCTAAATATAGACTTTATGTTAAGAGACACACGATTCAAATATGAATAAATTTAACTATTTTCCACATAACATAGACGTAGAACCTTAGGTAGTTAAATATTTGAACAAATCACCTAAGTAGTCATCTTCTACTGAATTTGTTTTTATATTGCGATTTACAACTGGCCTACAAACTTATTTAAATAAGATCCATGGTTTGAAACTCGGACGAAATATCTTTGAAATGTAGATAATTCAATTCATGTTTATATGGCCTTTGAAAGATATTTAAGATTAACTGACAGCTGTCACTTGTCTTTTCTGTCAAAAACAACAAAACTTTTTTTTTCAACACTACAACTGTCAAAAACAACAAAACTTTTTTTTTCAACACTACAACACCAGAAAGTGCAAAATGAAAGTCGCCTAAGGTCGTATTTATTTTAATAAAGCGGGTAAATGGGTAATAATGCAATTAACCTCTTGACTGTGACATTTATCGATGACTTTATCGGCTAAATGACTACATTTCAAGTGTGCAGTTAATATCAACAAGAATCGATGAAATTTATGGATTGAAAAGCCGATGTTATTTTAACTGTATTAAAATAAATAGTAATAAAAGGAATTCTCGGAATATATAAAATAACGCCGCGCTTTCAAGAATTTTAAAATAACTTTTTCTAAATGTTAATTCACTACTTTCATCTTGATTTATTGTATAGGAAGACTTGTATAAGAATAGAATGAGCTTTTTTAATAAATTGTCTAAGATTATCCGATATATTCGATGTTAAGTTTACAGTCTATTAATAGTTTTGTGAGTGTATTAGGCCTAGATACTATTTTTTGTTTTCGAAAGAAGACATAATATTTTATTGAATATAAGAAGATCTTACTGAATTCAATTTTACGGACTAGTTTTAAATGCAAAATCTTTTGCAATCTGCAGTCTATATTAACTGCATTGCTTGGACTTCACAGTGGATATAGGTGGTGATCTTGGACGTAAATATCTACCAAATCATTCAATTTTAATTTATGTATTTTAGTAGACATTAGCTCCATGTAATGCATATTTGTACTACCTACCTACTATTTTGAGGTTATGGAGTGTTTCCAGTTTTTAATTTTCTTTTACCATTTAAATGCTTTGTCTTACGGTCAAAAAAATCACTGCCTTATAAGTACAGATTAAAAATAAAATGTAAATTATAGTTTTAACCCTGACATGGTTTAAATATCAAGCACATTTCGCGGCTTGCTTGCTTGATAAATACGAATAATTTGTATTACAGACGAATGCACTCCAGTCAATTGTCGAGTGCTGAGTTTATTGAAACAAATGGTAATGATATCATGCGATGCGAATTCAATTCGTCTTTGAATTATATGCCCCTGTTAACCTCTGAAGAAGTGAAACGATTCTTCATCAGTGCATCTTTAATGCACAAGATTTCTTAACACGTTCATGTGCCGCGTCAGTTTCGAAATTCGAATAATAAAGGAGTTTTTTGTGTGCTTTGTTTCTTTTTTTGTTGCTGGTATTACATAAGTGGCAGTGTGCTGAAGGATTGAAAACCGTTGGGTAAATTTATGTGCAGATCGTATTTAGGTAAACGTAGTGTAGGATACCCTCAGACTAAACTAGAGTTTGGGGTAAATGAATTCTGGAATGGAAACTGTTTTTAGGCAAACGTGTGTAGACGCACTCGACTAGACTGACTTGCGCAGATAAACATTGCCACCTCTTTTTTCTTTTTAAAGCCACTCAACCCGAATAAAATAGGTATTATGCAAAACCCGATAATACCCAACGCTTTATCATTATCACCCAACCACACACAAACTAAGCCTACAGTTACACAAGCTCACGTATATGTCGAAATCGAGCGTGTTCTTTTTAATTTCTATGTCATGTGAGTAACAAACGACAGATTATATTACAAAACTACGAATTATACATTTTCAAAGTCTGACGAAATTCGTTGGTCAAGTTTGTTCTCAAAGCAAACAATAGTATCCGGGCTGTGACTTTGGATAGAGGTAGGGGGTTATTGTAAGCGAGTTCCGATGCGAGAATCTTTTACAAAACATTGCAGAATAATAGTCTTTTGAAGAAGCAATTACTGAACCATACTTTACGAGTTAATAATACTTTTTGCTTGAATGAAATAAGAAGGGAGAACGCAATAAGATTTTTAGAAAAAAATTACAAACAATAATGTGGCAAGAATTTCTAAGGAGGTTTTATTTTGATGTTTTGTATGGCAGCTGTGCTTGTAAGTACTTTCTCACTTTACGTTTATCTCGTAAATAGGCAATGCAGCCAGCATCTTGAGGACGCTTTGGCTCTGATTTGGATCAGTTGAGCTATCTCTAGATCGTTCGCAATGGTCTGCAGATAGTTCTATTTTATAAATAAAAACATCAAATACCCAATGTAAAACAAATTAAAGAAGGTACATTTGTTTTACCATTTTATTAAACCTGAGTTTCCGAATTTGAAATTACCCTCTTTTAAATCAAAATTAAATGGAATGTGTATCTTTGGAATGCTGTCTGCATCACCTCATAAAATATAAACAGCATCAGCTGACCATTGGTCAAACTCGCTTACACTCCGACCCTATCCACCATTGTCCTCTCATTCCCACGGTTGAGCAGAATCCACGAAGGTCGCAAGACCTTGGAGGTTTGTCTGCGAACTGGGAACAACGTGCATTTTGGGGGCACCCGTATTGTAGTTTTAAAACCTGTTTTTGCTAAGGCTCTTTCGTACTTTAATATCATCGTATCGTAATCAGAGCGGCCTCTTTTGTGTAATGATGACTGTCAGACTGCGAATAAAAAACATGGCAAGAAACAGAAGAGTTGATTACTGTTGTTATTTGCTATGAATAGGTACATATTATTCGGTTGTTATCAAAAAAATTATATTAAATCATCGATTGATTATACATTTTAAATGAATGGCCCACTGTGGCTATAGAACGAGAAGTGTGGAAGGGACGGAGGCATTTGCATTTCCTTCGCTACGCTCGGGATTCAAAGAAGCACTCTCTTCTTTAAAATAGTTGTTTGCTCCCTAGGTAAACGATTTACTAATTACTTTGGACTCCCTTTGATTGACCGTTTTAACCGATATGATATTTTTGTTAAAACTAAAAATGTCCACCTGCACTATGATAATAAACCTTTGTAATCCGCAATAAATATCAGGTTTTCTTCCAAATGGTACCTTCTAGTCAACTCAGCAAAGTGCACGAGTTAGAAAAGTTCTAAGAAATGTTGACAAGGTCAATTTAGCAGGCGGTCAGTGACCCCGAGAACTAGCAAAAAGCACTGTTGAAGAGAAATTATTTAGTGGGATATTACTTTTTATAGGCTTGAATTCTAAATGAAAAAACTTTTTTTATCGAGTTGCAAATGTATTTTCGTTGATTGGGTTTTGTTAGTACCTAGTACTTTTCAACACGATTTCTAGTAACTTAACCTATACATTTAAGTGAGATAACAAAAACAGCTATGACACTAACTAAAATAAGAAAAATAACTAAGATATACGGTATACGTAGATAAATTGTTTTATTTTGTGATTTTTTTAAATTCTCCGAACCCATTTGTTCCCTATGTCTACATTCTAAATATTACATAACACTGTTTTTATAATTACTTAACTAAAACATTAAAAATTGTGCATTTTAATCCGGTCCTCTAAGAGGCGGAAAACCTTTTCAATAATAAATAAATAATAAATATTCTCAAATTAATAATAATCTATCTCGCCCCAAACTAAGCCAAACTTATGATATGGGAACCAGGTAGCTGATTTTTTTTTTGTAAATACATACTTATAATATTATAATAGGAAACCTCATTTGGATGAACATGATATAACATCATTTTAGCTCAACCTTTGCATTGATATACTCCGAAACTTTGTTGTTTGCGATATTTCATTAACCTTCAGTCATTTTATATATTTCATAATGTTGAAATCTGCGAGCGAGAAGTACATCGGTAGTCTTCGTTATACTCCTCATAAGCATATAAACATGGTCAATGAATACTTTAAGACATGAATGAAACCAAGGAAAGCCGGTATCGGTATATTTGAGGCCAAGCAAATGACAAATTGCAATTATTTTTCGGCCAAGACTGTCAAGGCCAGTGTTGCCAGTCTACGCCAATTAATCGGCTTATGTGAAGTTCTCTTAAGGTATTATTGACTTGCTGGTACGGGTAATTAATCAATAAAATGATTACGTCATGGCTTTTAAGGATTTTAAGTTTTATGGCCATAGCATAGACTAGACCATTTTAGTTTAGTTTTGCGCATTTAAAACTTGTGTCATAAAATGTCATAAATGTTAGCAATCATTTATGTTTCTTTTTGAGACAAACACATTATACTAAATACAACTACCGAACTATTTTAACATTTACTTCTTGTTCATTTTCTGAGTCATTCTACCGGCGATCGTGGCATAGACAAAACGATTTATTTCATAAAACAAGGTCGTTACGTTACCAAAGTCCTCAGTAAGACAATAGCCTTTCTCTAAGCTAGTTCTCATACTGATGAAATACGTGAAAATCTAGTCTATGGTCTACACTAGTTTCTTTATTCTTTAGAGCATCAAGTCTTATGTATTTCGTGGGTATGAATAAAGGTGTCTGTGTTCAAATAATGAGTCATTATTGGTAGGAAATTCGTTCCTTCATTATGTTCCAAATATATGTAAAACATTCCTTTGTTTCCACAGGCATCGTTTCAAACGTTTATTTACACAAATGTCAACGAAACTACGCGAAATCTCAAAGACGTCCGAGTGATACGAAAAACGACTTTAAAAATTAAACATTCCATTTTCAAACTAACGCTTAATGTTGCCATAATTACCAACTTTTTAACCTATAAGTTACAGACGATAAATAAGAACAAAAAATTGTGCCAAGATCAATAAGTGTGTGTCAAGGGGGTTTTCAACTTTCCTTTTGTAGAACAGTGGACTGGATGACATCGATCGTGATAAACAGTGAATCGTTTAAATACAACCTTCTACCGTACACGGCTTTGTGGAAGGATTTTGGCGGATCCCTTCATGATAATCGTGTTGTGATGAAAAGTGTTTAAAATGTCAACACAATCGTACTACAAGGAGCGGCTTGGGTTTGATCCCCAAGAAGCGGAGGGAGTCAACGGCAACACACACTACGATGGTCCCCACCAGCCGAAGCGTCACCGAGGGGATCTTTCTGAGACCCACGATCAGGTTTACGAGGAGAACTTGACTAAATTCAAAGGTACAACATGTTGGGAGTTCTTTGTTCAACAGACAGGTTCGTGGCGATGGATATAGAGAATGCGTGTTTGGCAGAGTGTCGTGTTAACGTGTGGTATTTACTAACTTCCGATTGGTTGTTTGTTGCGTTCGTAATGGCAACACTTGGCACATTATTTAATCTGTGTCTTGGCTTCTAACTGGTCAATAGAGTTGGCATAAATTACCTACTTTGTCTTTAGAAAATGGTGGTAATATTTTGAAACTGTCTACTGTTTATTAGAAAGGACTATGACTTCATATTATAAGTAAGACACCTATAACTTCGATAGCTCCAAAGCTGCTCTTTAAGAACTTTTACATACATTTTCATTCGAGTGTGAGTACACACACACCAAAAGATGTAAATAGGGTACAATATTCATACTGCAATTGAACTGGTTTATAAAGTTAAAAAATAAATGAAAAAAAAAAACATAGAAACGTTACTAAAGTTACTTTTTCTTCTCTCCATTTAGGGCTCTTGTCTGTCATTCGACCGACAATCTTGCCAGTGTCAGATTTGTATTGAATGAATACTTTTTAGTCAAGTCAGTCCATAGTCAAGTCGGCCTTCATTTGTTTTGAAGAAAATAGTGGTTTTCTTTAAAACATTCGAAACATTTTCAGTCAAATCAGGATATCACATAATACACTTTCATTCCAAATGCTTACACTTTGTGCTAAGACCTCAAGTAATGTTGGTTAAAATACCACCGAAATTACACAACACTACTCAAAATAACACAAGAAAAACAATTAAAATGAAAAAGCTATGTTGCTTCCCAAAATGTCAGAAAACGAATCCCGTTATTAAAGATAAAATATTGGCCAAAATTTGCTCTGTCACTGCTAGACATTGCCCATTCGTAAGAGTTGTCTTTTTTTATTATATTATGGCATAATTTATAAGAAAAACCATTAGTTTACTAAAGTCGAACAACGGACCCATAACCTCCATAATATGATATCTCATTTAGGGGTTATTTTATAACCATAGACATTTTTTTATAAATTTAAAACTGATCAACATGGCGATAACAATTCTGATCATATTATAAATTCGTATAACTCGTTTTTATGTGATTCCTAATATTCTTAACAGTGTTGCGTGTTATTTAATATTTTGTTTTTTGCTGAACTGGTTTTAGTGTTTTATAATACTAGTAGTTCGCCCCGAACTGAGATCTCGTGATGCGACCCGACGAACGCATCAAAACTTTGAGTACGTAGTAGTCAGAGGCAAGTCCAAACATTATTTTTGGACTTTTTTCTGACTACCGCCTACTAACTTGGTATGGTTACCAAGTTTCAACTCTATTGGCCTATTTATTGAAGAGTTCAGTTGAACAGACCTTGACTCCATCATCAGACCTGGTCGTCGTCACCATTTTATGAGAACTGAGTACCTCCTTAATTTATTTCAAGAAAAAAAAATAAGAAAAAGCAAAGGAACTGGCCGACCAGTAGAAAAACCTTGATGTCAACGAAACTCTTAGAGATGGGAGCTCTTGGATCGCTGGTTATCTTAATTTAACTTTTATTATTTTATCTCAAAAACCGAGCATCACAAAAAAATGTAAAAATTGTTTTGGGATGTCCAAACAAAGCCCTTTCATATGACATGTAACTTGATTTTTTTATGCAATTTTTTTTATTTTTTCTCCCTTAAAAAACCCCATATCTCAAAAACCCTTCATCCGATTTTACTCATTTACTTACCAGTAAATTTCTCAAGTACAAGCTATCGACATATCAAATTTCATGCAGATCGGATCAACGGTTCTAAAGTTATCGCCAGACAAACATACATACATACATACATACATACATACATAAAATGCCAAATCGCCCAAGTTGAAACTAAGATCTTCGTTCGCTTCGCTCACTCGATCAACTAATGGAGTTTTTTTAACATATTTTATAGATCGTAGTAATTAAAAATATATAATCGAACCAGCATCTTTAGCTTGCGATGTCAATTAAGCCACAGTTCGAAAGGCACAGAGTTTTTTACTAGGTACTTGCTGATGGAACGAGCAGATGGTCCACCAGCAGGCCTAGCACGGGCAGAGGAAAAGTTGTCTTTCCACCGTTTTTATCTACTTGACAGTAGAAATAGTTCTCTTTATTTCTACTGACAAGTAGCAGGCCTAGCACGGGCAGAGGATAAGTTGTCTTTCCACCGTTTTTATCTACTTGACAGTAGAAATAGTTCTCTTTATTTCTACTGACAAGTAGATAAAAACGGTGGAAAGACAACTTTTCCTCTGCCCGTGCTAGGCTTGCTGTTGTTAAGTAGTAACCATCACCTCTAACAAAGCATTGATTCGCAATGTATGAACGTGCGCTACGATGCACTGCTTTATGCCCATCAACTTGTGGCATACAGATGTTAAGCCTCATGTGCCTGTTATTTCACCGGTAACCATACACTTCAAACCGAAACACAGCAACGCTGCTTGGCGGCAGAAATACGCATGGTGGTAGGTCATACTTCCCCAGATGAGTCACACACAAAGAGCGCTACTCTTAAGCCCGGTCTCCACCGCGAGCGGAGCGGAGCCATTAAGGACTCGTTTAACTCGCAAAAATAAACTGCATACTTGTATTTCCACCAACAACTAGTCGAGCGGAAAAGGCTGAGCGAGCAGAAAGTGTTGAAATGAACTCGCTCAGCTCCTTTCCTTTAGCAGCGGAAATCAAAAGATAAAACTCTTTGTTGGTGGAAATGTAAACCTATTTCATTGAAATCCGCTAACCATTTCTCGCTCATTACCCTTTCGCGGTAAGAGTCCGGGATAGATACATTTTAGAAATGATGTACTTATCTAGTGAAGGTAGTTAGTAGTCATTATTGCTGTTTGGTATAAGGAAAACGGATGTAAGTATTAGCTTAAATCATTATCCAATGTGTAGGTGGATAATCGATTAAAACGTCAGTTTGACGTATTCATTTTTCAAATGAGGATCAAAATAGTTTTGCCAAAAGGCATAGATGTCGCTAGTGAGCAGTATCGGTAGGATTCACACAGGAAATGCAATTTGTTAGTTTATTTATACTGCTTGCTGATGGAACAAGCATATGGCCCACCTGATGTAAAGTGGTTACCATCACATAACATGGCATTGTCTCGCAAGTTACGCATGATATGAACGTACCCTACGACGCACTGTGCTGTGGCCATTAATTAGTGGCTTAGAGGATGTGAAGCCTCAACAACCAACGTTGATTTTGAAGATTGACTCCTATGACTTTATTGACCCTAAATGGCCATCGGAACGAATCGGCTTATTAGTGCAATCAACTCTTAATTGAAATATTACATGTAACGGTTACCGCGCGGTAGACAATTTTATACATGACTCTTTCTGCCGCCAAGCAGCGTTGCTGTGTATCGGTTTGAAGAGTGTGGTTGCCGGTGTAATTACAGGCACATGAGGCTTAACATCTGTATGCCTCAAGTTGATGGACGCAGGGCAGTGCATCGTTGCGCGCGTTCCTATCGTGCGTGACTTACGAGGCAATGCTTTGTTATAGGTGATGGTTACCACTGGATATCGGATGGGCCATCTGCTTGTTCCATCAGATAGTTGTATAAAAAAAACGTAACGGCTGATCGGATTTGGATGGATCTTGGAACTAGCTGATGGAACAAGCAGATGGCCCGCCTGATGTTAAGTGGTAACCATCACCTATAACAAAGCATTACCTCGCAAGTCACGCACGATAGTAACGTGCCCTACGATGCACTGCCCTGCGTCCATCAACTTGAGGCATACAGATGTTAAGCCTCATGTGCCTGTAATTACACCGGCAACCACACTCTTCAAACCGAAACACCGCGTTGCTGCTTGGCGGCAGAAAAAGGCGTGGTGGTAGTACTTCCCCGGACGAGCCCTTCACAAAGAGCTCTACTACTCTTAAACGTGAACATCAGGTCTATACTAACGTATGGACTAATTTATGTCCACTCGTCCACTCAGTATGGATTTCTCTAGCAAGTGTATACAAAGGAGATTAAGTAACCGTGAAATGTCTCTCAGTGTGGCAGTAAACGTGTCTTCTGTCTTACCTGTGGTGTTGCCATCTGCATATTCATGGCGGCAAGTGTCACCGCTTGGATATCGGAATGCCCGTATCTCGCTTCCGTGTTTAGCGTGTAGCCTGATTTGGCTAGAACACAGCGATAAGACCTCAAGGCTAGGATTTCTAGAGGTTTGAGGAATACGTACGTAATCTAGGGCCGTATTGTTTTTTTTTTAATAGGCAACGTCAACAACACAACAGTATAGATTCATAAAAGTTATTGCAATTTTTTTTTTTTACAACAAATAGGTAAAACTTTTGACCGCAATATCACCTCATGTTAAGTGATGATGCGGTCTATCTAATTTTATACAAGCCTTTTCCTGCCGCCAAGCAGCAACGCTGTGTTTCGGTTTGAAGAGTGTGGTTGCCGGTGTAATTACAGGTACATGAGGCTTAACATCTGTATGCCTCAAGTTGATGGACGCAGGGCAGTGCAACGTTTGGCACGTTACTATCGTGCGTGACTTGCAAGGCGCTGCTTTGTAGGTGTTGGCTACCACTTAACGTCAGGTGGGCCATCTGCTTGTTCCATCAGGTAGTTGTATAAAAAAAAAACTTAGATCCAGCTTATCCACACTATACGACCTACTTCAACAACAGACAAAGCTCCTAACTAGGCCAATGCAGTACAATTTGCATTCCTCAAGGCGTTCTGATAAGTTTTTGCTATTTATCAATGTCTGTACGCCTACGTTATATGAATACTAGACTTACGAGTAGGTAGGTAGGTAGGTAGGTAGGTATTCTGTTGTAGGCGACGTATTTTGTTGCACAAGATTACATTGTTGCTCTAAATTATGTTGTGATTTGGTCTGGTGTCTTGCGGAGTACTAGACGCACAATACTTTTTTATACAACTAGCTGATGGAACAAGCAGATGGCCCACCTGATGTTCAGTAGTAACCATCACCTAATGAAAGCATTACCTCTCAAATCCCGCACGTACAAAAAGTGCACGTAATGTGGCAACAAAGCATTGCCTCGCAAGCCACGCACGATAGAAACGTGCCCCACGATGCACTGCCCTGCGTCCATCAACTTGAGGCATACAGATGTTAAGCCTCATGTACCTGTAATTACACCGGCAACCACACTCTTCAAATCGAAACACAGCAACTCTGTTTGGCGGCAGAGAAAGGCGTGGTGGTAGTACTTTCCCGGACGAGCCCTTCACAAAGACCTCTACTACTCTTGAAAACTAGACTTGACTTGTAGTTATAGTAGAGCTCTTTGGCTGGCCCGTGGATGTTCTACCATCATGCGTATTTTTGCCGTCAAGCAGCGTTACTGTCAGTGTGACCATCTCAAAAATGGCGAATCTGCCACACACGGACCCAAAAATCTGCCAAATTCTGCCACACTCGACGTTAAAGTTGAATGATGCAGCATTAAGTCATTAAGAACATATAAAACTGGCATAAGAAGTTTGTTTCTAATAACAGAACAAATGTTTATTTCATATTAATTATCTATATCTACCACATACACATATTACAGATCGGTGGAAAAATAAAATTACAGTAACATTGAAATCCAAAGTAGAGGTTTTTTTGCCATTTTATTTAATTATTTTTTATGTATTATCTAAAATAGGAAAACCACACCTCCGCGAGCTGCGCGCAGCTCGCGGCACTACCAAACCACTAGTTTTTATATATTAACCTTATTTAAATTTTTATTACTAATATTATGATGTAATGTAATTTAAAATTAGCATGATTTTCATTTTAACCTTTGAAATCTGCCAAAATCTGCCACATTTGTAAATCGTCAGCATAATATGCCACAGCTAAAATTTTGGATCCAAATCTGCCAAAATGGCAGGAATCTGCCACAAATGGTCACACTGGTTACTGTATTTCGGTTAGAAGTGTGTGGGTGAAATTACAGCAGTGCAGTTTAATAGTAGTTTAATAGAGGTCAAAAATGAATATGTGCACAATGCCAGTACTCTGAAACGGCGAAGGAAAACATAGTGAGGAAACCGACATGTCGTGGAACCTAAAAAGTTCTATAACATGTGCCAAGTGCTCGAAAGGAGCCTCTTGAGGCGCACTTAAAATCACCTCACTGATTCGAAAGAAACTAGCGACACGACAAGAGAGAGAGATTGGTCTAATATCCTAATAGATGGTGATGGACATGACACTGGTGACGCAAATAAAATAAATATTGATGTACATACTTCATTTTAATTTAATGAATTTTTTTATGTAAATCGTTTTTGTTTAATTTGTCATTTAAGTATATTTTTTATTTTCCATAATTCAATTGTATTTAGGATTTTTTTTTAACTAGCTCTCACTCTAATTGTTTTTTAATTGCATGCTGTCTGTCTCCTATAATTATTATAACATTTAGCATGTGTCTACGCGGGACGCGAGAGGGCGCTGTTTCCCACTATTATAAAAAGCCGCACACGCATCACTCCCTCTCTCACTTCACATTTTGCTTCAACTAGATAGCGCGCATCATTCGCTATACTTACCTACCTATGTACCCACTTGTTAAGATTTTACTTTTAATAATAAATTTGTAAAATCTAGTACTGTATTTATTATAAGCTAGATGAGCACAGACCACCAGACTAAAATCCCTAGAACCAGTCAACAACGATTAGGCAAGCTAGGTCGCATCACTGCCACAGCCACAAACATTGGACCTTCAGAGCCGCATTGGATCTTCGGAGACGCATCGTCGTGGGACCACGTGTAAGGGTCTGGCCAAATCGTTCCAATTCCATATCCAACTTCTTCTCCTTACTTCAATTGTACTAAAACTGTTTTTCATCCGCAGTAAGAAGCCAGTTCGCGTGGTGTTTCCAGGAAAAACTGTGAGTACCCCATTTCATAACTTGCCATAATGAGTGTCGAAAACGTGTCAATTCGTAGTAAATCACCTAATCCTCCTGGCTTAGGAGCTGATTTAAATGATAATATTATACGTGAATTTAATAAAAAACGCGGTACTGTCAAGGGTAGACTGACTTTGTTCGTAAAATTTGTAACCTCTTTAGTAGGAGCTCGGTTAACACAAAATCAATTAGCAGAACTTAAATTGCGTAGTGATGTAGCTAAGACGTTATTAAGTGAATTTAATAATATTCAAAGCTCAATCGAAGAGCTAGTGTCAGAAGTAGATATTTCTCAGCAACTAGAAATTCGTGAAGCTTTCGAAAGTTCGTATTATCAAGTTCAGGCTACAGTCGTTAGTATGTTGGCTCAATCTAATACTTCTAATCGCATTAGTAATGAAGCTAGATGCAACGATTCTAAATGCAATGTTCAGTCGTTAGTCAAGCTACCAACTATTTCCCTACCCTCATTTGACGGATCGTACGACAACTGGTTAGAGTTTAGAGACACCTTCCTTTCCATGATTCATAATTCAAAGCATCTCGATGATATACAGAAATTTCATTATTTGCGATCATCGCTAAAGGGTAATGCAGCACAAGTTATCAAATCGGTAGAATTCACGTTCGATAACTACACGGTAGCTTGGGACTTGCTTACAAATAGATACAACAACTGTAAATTATTAGTACATAATCATGTGAAATCTCTTTTCTCAATGCAAGCGACGAAAGAATCTTCTTTTCATATTAGGAAATTAATTGATACAGTTCTAAAGAATTTGCGTGCGTTGAAGACTCTCGGAGAACCCACCGAATCGTGGGATACCCTCATTATATTTATCATTGTTTCGAAATTAGACGCAGTAGTGGAGAAGGATTGGGAACAATTTAAAAGTAATTTTGCTAATCAAAGTACTCAGTCAAATAGACGCATCACGTTAGATGACTTACTGAGTTTTCTTAAAGACAAAGCAGATACTTTAGAAATGATCAAAGCACATAGTATTTCATCTTTAGGTAGTAAGGTATCTTCCTATGAACCAACAAAAAAAGCTATACAAAGCGTTCAAAGTTTTGCTTCGACGCGAAACAACACAACGCACAAAACTACCCGCAATTGTAAATTGTGCGACGCAAGCCACGCGATATACGCTTGCTACAAGTTTAGTAATTTGTCGGTTCAGGATAGGTTACAATTTGTGAAGAGCAACGGTCTATGCGTAAACTGTTTACGATCAGGTCACGAGTTATCTGATTGTAATTTCGGTCCGTGTAGGCAATGCAACGAGAAGCATAATAGCTTACTTCATGGTGGAGAATTCGCGTCACTATCGGTCGTGGTGCATGATCCACAACCGAACTCCACACCTAACATGAGTACAGCTACGGTTTTACATTCGCTCGAGCAATCACGCATTAATATTGATTGTAACGAACGCGCATTAGAAACGGTTTTATTGTCAACTGCAATAGTCGAGGTAGCCGGTAACGTCAATGGTCAGTATCATAAAGCTCGTGCTTTACTAGATAGTGGTAGTCAGCATTGCATCATTACCGATACTTTATATAAAAAAATAAACGCAAAATCGATACAGTCCACTGTTCAAATCACAGGAATAGGGCAATCAGTCGCGCAGTCTAGTCAATCCTGTGAAATCAATCTCAAATCGTTAAACGGTAAATACAATACACGCATAAATTGTATTGTTTTGAATCGCATTACTAATTCATTACCGTCAGTCAGTTTAGATCATATGTCGTTGGACGTACCTATGAATATAGATCTAGCTGACCCAGCATTCCATTCCCCGTCACAAATCGACCTACTCATAGGTGCAGATTACTTCTGGGATTTATTACTCGATGGTAGAATCCGTCTACCTAAGGGGCCGTACTTACAAAATACCACTTTAGGGTGGATTATTTCGGGTATCGTTTACAATACCAAGTCGCGCATAAATCGACTTCAATGTAATTTCGTCCAAACGTTAGATAAAAATTATCATTATAAAAAGTTTTGGAAGTTAGCAAACCGATTCAATGTCTTTCCGCCGAGGAAAAAAGTTGTAAAAAAAAATAATATTATTTACCGAAACTACAAAGCAGGTAGAAAACGGTCGTTTCTCGGTTCGCATTCCTCTAAAGGAATCGATCGAATCATTAGTCAATAGCTTTAAAATTGTGTAAAGTAGGTTCTTATCGCTAGAACGTCGTTTAGTAAAATCGCCACAATATAAAAGTTTGTATAGTAACTTTATGCAGAAATACTTAAGCTTGGGACACATGGCGCGCATTGAAAACTTTGACTTGACAACGCCTCACTATTTTTTACCTCATCACGGCGTGTTACGTGAACAAAGTACTACAACTAAATTACATGTAGTTTTCAATGCGAGTCAAGTCAATTCGAGTATCGCTTAACGATATTCAGTTAGTTCCAGCATTACAAACGATCTTTTTTAATACTTTTACGTTTCGTCAGTACAAATACGTAGCATGTACTGACATTGAAAAATTCTTAAATCAAATAATCGTTCATGAAACTTGTAATTAATTTTATGGCGTGTTAATGTATCCAATTCACTCGGTGTATTCAGGCTTAACGTCGTAACCTACGGTATAGCGTCGGCAACGCACCTGAGTATTCGATGTGTTAGGCAGTTAGGATTACAGTGCGCGGACGATGATATAGCACGATATTAAATTAATAGGTCATAAATTAATTAAACTGTAAATATAAATTTAAGCAATTATGTATAGATTTCGCTGATGTTTGTATGTCTGATTATTTTCCATTACGAAAATGGACTTTTAATTCGCCTGATGTCGCATTATATGCACAGGCTTGTGATGACAAATCGAAATATCAATCACTAAAAGAGAACTTTTCTAGTAGAACGCTAGGTCTAGTTTTATTATTATTGTAGGAAAAATATTATTACAAACCCTATGGCTTTGTATATTCTTAGGTCGGGACGATCTCGTACCTATGAACATCGTCATTTTCTGATAAATATTTGTTCAATCGTTATCGTATCTACATAGCATTCGTGTACCATTTATTGATTATAATCCTTTGAAACTACAATTGCATATTTTCACTGATGCAATCGAAAGTGCGTATGAAGCTTTCGCGTATTGTCGCACTAGCAACAACAACTGTGACGTCACTGTGCGATTGTTGTGTTCAAAGAGTCGAGTCGCACCTCTAAAGCCGGTCAGTATATCGAGACTCGAGCTTTGTGGTGCATTATTGGGCACTAAGTTGTACTAAAAATTAATGATATTCATGCGTTTACAGTTCAATAGCGTTGTGTTTAGTTACTGTGTAGTAAATATAATTTACATTATTTTTTTTTACGTGAACATGATAAGTTTGTTCCGCGCAGGACCTCTTATATTTTATCTGTGTTTGTGTTTGTGTTTTGCGACTCGAGCATTGCATTTGGAACTGGTTACTAGTTTATCATCAGAAAGTTATATCTTAGCTTTAAAAAGATTTATTTCCCGCAGAGGTAAACCTTTACAGATTTTCTCAGATCATGGTAGGAATTTTGTAGGAGCCGCTCGGGAGTTTACAGATTTTTGAGACAATACTCAGTCTATTCTTGATTACGCATCAGATAATCAAATCGAATTCAGATTTATTCCTCCCTATACGCCTCATTTTGGTGGGTTGTGGGAGTCAGGGGTAAAATCCTGTAAACACCACATTTCTCGCGTGATAGGAAATGTAAATATAACTAATGAGGAATTCAATACAGTTTTAGTACAAATTGAAGCTGTCTTGAATTCCCGCCCTATGTATCCTATGTCTTCAGATCCTTCCGACTTTACCCCACTCACACCAGCACATTTCCTGATTGGCCGACCTCTGACGACCCCCGCCGAGAGAGACGTCACGATGACGGCGCTGCCCGCCTTGTCGCGCTACAAGCGGATCGAGCACCTGCGCCAATCATTTTGGAAACGCTGGTCAATGGAGTACATATCGGAGCTACAAAGGCGCACAAAATGGCAGGATCAACGGGATGACATAAAAGCTGGAACAATGGTTCTCATCAAAGAAGACGGCCTCCCCCCCCTCAAGTGGAGATTAGGCCGTGTCACGGGAGCTTTATTCCCAGGAAGGGATGGAGTGACCAGAGTAGCAGAGATTCGGTTAGCAACAGGCTTGGTGAAGAGGGCATTCTCCAGAATATGCCCGCTTGAGATCGACAACCAGGACCCTGCTGCGATTGCTGCCGGAGGAGCGAACCTGGAATCCATCACCACCTGAGTACCTACCTACCAGTTTATTGAGGGTGCTCTCAAGGCCGCCGGGATGTCTACGCGGGACGCGAGAGGGCGCTGTTTCCCACTATTATAAAAAGCCGCACACGCATCACTCCCTCTCTCACTTCACATTTTGCTTCAACTAGATAGCGCGCATCATTCGCTATACTTACCTACCTATGTACCCACTTGTTAAGATTTTACTTTTAATAATAAATTTGTAAAATCTAGTACTGTATTTATTATAAGCTAGATGAGCACAGACCACCAGACTAAAATCCCTAGAACCAGTCAACAACGATTAGGCAAGCTAGGTCGCATCACTGCCACAGCCACAATCAGCATGCTTTACTGGATCTTTTTTTTTAATTTTATGAATGTAATTGATGTATACGATGTTGTTCAAATAAATAAAACAAAGTATGGCCGAGTAGATCGGTCAGGAAAGACAAAGCGAGCTAAAACCCAATAAATGGGCAATTCGATATAGATATCAAGCTATTTCACGTTTATCTGATAAATGCTGATAAGTAGACGATATCGCGGATGTTAGGGAAATAACAACATTGCAAGGTGAAGTTTATTTGTTGATTTTGGTTGGTATAAGTAGATATACCAACCTATAAATACAAAGTTACTTTAGAATCTGAAATGAATGGGTTTAGGGACTTTAGGAATTGAGAAAACCCCACTCAGGTACATTTTAGAGAAACATCGATTAGACGGAGAAAAAAAAATAACTACCTCTATTATTTTGGACTGATAACATAAAAATAGCAAAAAGTGGACTTAGCGATTTTCAGATCTAAATGTATATTTTTACATATATACCTAACTTAGAATACCTACTATGTAATTGACAACAAACATGGTTACTACCCTAGATTAGATAGATAGATACCTAAATACTTAATTTTAATACACAAAGGAAAATACATTCAGAAATATTAAAAATTTAGGTACAATGGGCGGCCTTTTATCTAGCAGCGATCTCTTCCATACCACCTTTGGATTGAGAAAAACAGACGGCGGTGTATTCAAACTCTACTTTATTATTTACAATTATGATTAAGTACTTACTAAATTAGCATAAAGGCTACGTTAATGCCCAAAAATTAATACAATCAAGAACTAAAAAAGGGAAAATGCTTGAAATATGAATGTTAGCATTATTATCACGCGGTTATTATATACCACGGCCGCTAGTTTATAATATAAAGTCTACAATTTAAATGACCAATGCATTGGACCACTTGAGCGCAAACAACCAGCTATGCAGCGTGAAACGCGTTTAATTCAATCAACACTACGCTATCGAGAACGGTACCACCTCTAGGGTTTACACAAAAGAGTGAAAATAATATAAAAACAATAGTGTTTTTGAAATTCGAATTCATTTTCAAGCCTAGAAAAAACTGTTCGGTTTTTGAATTTGGCTCGAAGTACGAAAATTTTTGAGCTTTCGTATTACTTTACTTGACGCTGGCAGGTTGTCTGTCGAAATGACATACAGGAACAGCCACAAATAAAAAAAGAAGATTTTTTTATATACTTATTTATTTTAAGGGCTTTGTCGCTGGGCGACCACACTGCTCTATAATAAAACATCAAAAAAATAATACAAATACACTGGCAAGATTGTTCGTCGTGATGACAGGAGTTATAAACTAGAGAAGAAACAAATTATGAACTGACTTGACGAAAAAGTATTTTATCTATTTTACTTGATATAAGATTTCTTTGTCGAAATTTCGGTGTCATAAATGATCATTAATGCGATGGGGGAAAAAGCTTATGATCTGCTGATGAATTTCCCGTCATCGGTTAAAAGTTCTGAATTTAAATTTGGTTGAAGATTATTATGCTTACCTATAATACCAATACACCGTCATAGGCAGACAGTTCTTGTTATTAGTGGACAGAGACGCTTAATATTGACTGATGTTTTATTTCACTGTTTGAGAGAACGTTAGATGAGGGTAATTCAGTTCTAGGAACCTGTTTTATAAATACAAGTAATTCTCACATACAAAATCTCTATAAAGTCAAACTATATTTATTTGCAGAATTACATGTAATAATGATGTCAAATGTGTTGGTTGAGTCAACGTGATTCTACCGTTAAGGGCATGCAAAATTAAAATTTATAAACAATATAATAAAAAGAAAAATAGATATTATATAAAATTAAAATAATAATATATTTATAGAAATAATAAATGACAAATTTGAAAAAAAAAAATGTGTAAGTACTTATATAATATTTCAATTGATATCTACACTTCTACACTAATATTATAAAGAGGAAACATTTGTATTTTTGTATGTAACGAATAGGCTCAAAAACTACTGGTCCGATTTCAAAAATTCTTTCACCATTAGAATGCTACATTATCCCTGAGTAACATAGGCTATATTATATTTTCAAAAAAATCAGGGATCCTTACTAAAACTTCAATAATGTAACCCAAGGTGAAAAACAAAAACCTTACATCGCGTGCGCTGCGAAAACGATTTTGTAGAACACGTTATCATCTACAAAAAATGTCGCGACAGCATATGTCTAACTATTATAGTTATGTCACAATAAGTGTTCTTTTATTATAAAAAATTAATTGAAATGCCTCCGCTAGAAAAGGGTCTTTATTTGTACCTTTTTTTGAATTTTTTTCAAATCGGACATTCCATTTAAAAGATATGACGAAATTAAAAATGTTAACGGGTCCACGGGTCACGCGCGGGGTGCGATTTCACTCACTCAAGGAGAAGCGCGTGCAAATGTATGAAATAAGTAGACGCGAGGCTCGAACCCACGTTCTAAATTTATCCTAAAATGTTCAAAAAATTTATGACCACCCATGCGAAGCTGGGACAGGCCGCTAGTACTTAATAATAATGGTTGTCTATAACAATATCATATACCTAGCATTTGAAAACAAAGCAGAAACATCAATCAAAAGCTATACTTCCAGAAACGCGCAAACTCATAGGCTCCATCGCAAATTCGCAATAAATGCCGATTGTATGCAGCTGCGTATCGGGTCTACGGACGATGCACTCGCATTTTATCTAGGGCGGCGTGCGTATCTTATCAAGATATCAATATTTACGAGAGAGTATAAGAGATTGGGTAAACCTACGATGCAGATGTTGTTGTTTTTAAAGAATCTACAGTAAAGTTCCGTCACAAGCACGCTTGCAATAGATTCTTAGTATTGATTCTTCTTTGTAACATTCTTAATAATCATAATCATTGTTTCATGTTGTGAAAATAGGATCAGGATAAATAGTTTTTACAATATTAGCTAGATCTAGAAGTTTTATAGCATGATCAGTAAAAACCAGTTGATATAATAAACTATCCTCTCAGCTATGCTTGTTCCATCAGGAACAAGCAGATGGCCCACCTGTTGTTATGTGGTAACCATCACCTATAACAAAGAATTGCCTCGCAAGTCACGCACGATAGGAACGTGCCCCTCGATGCGCTGCCCTGCGTCCATCAACTTCAGGCATACAGATGTTAAGCCTCATGTGCCTGTAATTACACCGGCAACCACACCCTTCAAACCGAAACACAGCGCCGCTGCTTTGCGGCAGAAAAATGCGTCGTGATAGTACTTCCTCAGACTAGCCCTTCACAAAGAGCTCTACTACTCTTAAAAGTTTAAAAGGATTTAGATACTGCTAAGACTCAAAAATATCATCAAAGTTTTGATTCCCACTACCATTTTGGGTCCACGATTAGGCAGCTGTCTACAATCAATGACTATGCATTAGAGAAATAGAGACGACTGTTTTTTTTATTTATTTTGTTCTGAATCAATCCGCGTCGTATTATCGTATAAAAATATGTATCGTATCTTTATTTATTACCTTGTATAATGTTTATCAAATTTTTGCCCGTGAGAGGTAATTTATATTACATTGATTTTAAAGGTCGTGTGTCATATTTATTTTTCTAATTATTTCTTTAGTCTCGTCTCTTACCTCGTATTATACCTACTAAATGTTAACATGCACTTGATCTTGTTATTTATATCGTGAGGTATGTTAATAGCCGTATACTAATTAAGATATTACGCGTTTTCCTTCTCGCTTTAATTGTGTGTCTCATTCTGATTTGTCTAGTCAATTTAATTTACACTACGAACATGTTTTGTATGTGTTGTTTTTTGTGTGGTGTGTGTTGATAGGAATGTAGAATTAACATAATACGCGTATGTGTATAAATAAGTACTTTGTTATTACAAATTGAAAAGCGTGTAGCACTTGGATGTAGGTACTATCAGGTCTACAATCTACACATAAACCAAGAATGACCAGAGAGATAGATGTAAGAAGTGTATAATGCTTTATCAGTGAAATTTTAGTATTAAGGCGAAGACAAGAGCTAATGTGACTCTCGCTCGCACGTTTTGACATCTTGAAAGATATAAAATCACTAAACTCATTTTCGAAAAATCGTAATCAACCATTTTGTGTGCAATAACATTGCACACAGTTAATTAAAAATTTCATTTTGATCGATACAATTTTAGTTTTCCTACTTAAAAGTTTGCTAATGTACGAAAACTAGTAAAGCAAATTTTTGAATAGGAACACATGTATCGATCAAAATTATTTTTTTACTAACTGTGTGCAATATCTTTGCACACAAAATAGGTATAATAAAAAACGTGCGAGCGAGAGTCACATTAGCTCTTGTATTCGCCATAAGTACTAAAATAAAATATTATTGCGTTTTATTTTGTTTGTCAGGTCTTATAGGTTTGTTGTAAAAAATATGTCCATATTCAAACCCAAGTGTGTACTGCGTAGCTACTTCCGACATGCGAATATTTGGCAACGTCTTGCGTCTAAAATAGTTGAGAATAAATAGACCATTACCAGTATTATCGATCAAGTTCATTCAACCCAACAGATGTTCCTAACGGTTCATGGTTCTTAATTTGAATGTTTTTTTTTTCTTTTGAATAGGCTCTTTGTCGTGTTTGAAGTTGATGAACTTTTTTTGATACTAATTAGGTCAAGCGTTATTCTAATTTTAAAATGTTAGTTGAATTGGAAGTTGTTGGTAAGTGAAGGAGAGAAGTAAGCCAATTTACGAGAAAAGTATTAGATGTGGAAGATTATAGAACTAGTAGAGGTAGACCTAAGATAAGATGGATGAGTAGTAAGTAAGATGTGAAAGGTGACATGAGTAAGAAAGGAGTGAGCATCGAGATGACGAATGATAGAAAATATTAGAAGAACTGTTGTAGATAAAACAACACCATTGTGAACTAGACCATTAAGATGATAATGATGAAATAGAACTATAAGTAGGTACCTACCTAGTACCTACCTTACCTACTATTCTAGGTTATAACCCTAAACTGTAGGATGTCAAGTTTCTCAGAAATACAAGCTCGCCGTAACCGCTCGTCATGTCATCCATATAAAACAATTCCTCAATTCTTATTTTATCTATTTCAGATGAACGAGATGCCATCCAGAAAAAGACGTTCACAAAATGGGTCAACAAACACCTAAAAAAGGTAAACCCTTATATGAAATTTATTTAAATACTTATAAAAACCCTCTTACTGTCTAAGCTGTCACAATCTGCATTGAATTACTTAAACATAAGTTACATCAATAGTAAAGAGTGCAAGTTTGTAAAAAAAAATGCATATTTACTCAAATTCTATTATAGTAACAAATATTTTTCTGTAATTGCCCTAACTGTAACGGCGTGAAATTAGGGTAAATGAAACAGCGGAACAAATTACATAGTTGATAACTTTATAAACGAAATCACGAACAACTAAAAACGAAATCGTTTGATTTTAGTTAAAAAAAAACCGCCACCATTTTCTTTCAAACAAATGACAACCGACTGTACTGAAGGAAACATACAATACAACGGAAGTGGCGGACGAGTAGGTATGATTTTAGGACTTTAGCCTGCCCCTTATAAGGCAAAAACTATTATCATGCACACGATAATTTTCATAGCCTTGGCGCGTCTAGGTGAGCCGCGAAAATCGACCTTGTCATTGAATAGTTATTCAATCTCTGTGATTACATCAGTAACCGTTTTATTGCTAGTTTTAAATAGATTTATTTATAGCCACGGACATCCTTTAGTATTTAATTAAACGTAGTTATTGGCATTTTCAAAAATGTAGGTACTTAGCTCATTTTTTTTCTAGTATTTTTATTAGGCTGGTTACGTTTTTTGTTGCTCATTAAATAAGAAGCGTCAAATTGAGAACCTCATTTTCTACGAATGAGTTAAATACTACAGAATATTATAGTTAATTCATACTGCCTGTTTTTATTCTGGATCGCGAACTATGAATATTCTAGCGGCCGGTGTCTGAAAGCCCAATCAAAACTAATCGCATGTCAAGTCACTTGCTATCTCTATCTAATTCGATGTAATAGCTGAAATGGCGAGTGACTTGACATCCGGTCGTAAGTTTCTTACAAAAACCAAATCTGTTCAGCTGTTAAGGAGTAACAAACATACAAACATTCGCATTTATAATGTTTAAGTGTCACTTTTTATATTTTGTACAAGTAATTTTGATACTAAATTGCTTCAAAAGTTCCGTATTAGTAGATGATGACTTTCCCATCGTTTACGGAACTCTTCCGGCCTTCAAATGTAGTTTATCTCTTAAGATCACTAGTAGATTAATATATGCAAATAAATAAACATAAATAACCTCTATAATCCATATTCTATAGCATTTTATTGCACATATAGATCTAATAAAATGAGAGTTATTTAAGACTGTTTTCCATTACGTGAGAAAATAATAATATAGTTTCGTCAAATAAATAAAAATCTAACCTTAATTATTTTTAAGTACCTTCAAAACATACAAGTAGTCGCAACAACTTTTAGATTATTATAAAATTAATGTAAATATGTTTTATGTATAGATTAGCAGAATTAGGGTTAGTTAGAGAATAATTTTTTATATGAGATATTTTTTTTTATGTTATAGTATAGGGTAGTGTGGTCGCTCAGCTACAAAGCCCTTAAAGTAAATTAAAAAAAAAAAGATGTTTGCTTCAATTTGACAATAACATTAATTAACAGAATAATGAACATTATTTTGTGAGTGGCCACGTTGGGTCTGCCTTGCCAGTGTATGCTACACTAGTGGAATTCCACTCGTCTTCGTTCGCGTAAAACTATGAATATGAAAAAATAAAGGATATGTTTCATTAATGTATAGAGTCTGGGTTATAAAAATATAGTTATATAAATATACCCTAGCAATATAATAACTGTATTTAATTGCTTGCTTAAGTGGCCCTGTAGTTTCGGAGATTTCATGATTATTATTTGAGTGGACTACTTTTTATATTTATTATTTACCTGCCATCTTTCAGTACACAACCCACCGATAACACTTCGTAACCGACTCGTGTACTGTAATGGTCAATGTTTGACGCCAGCCAATATTCCGCGGTTGATCGTGGTAAGGCTATAAACGCAAGGCGCATTGAATAATGATGACAGCACGTGTCCTCTGTCACAACATAAACTCTATTATCAAGGTGATAGAGCTCACTATTGTTACTTTGAATAAATAGAACTAGGTAAATGATGTCAAAAACAATGCTTTATTTGTAAGTCTTTAGAGTTCAAATTATTGACATTATTTTTTGGTAGGAGTTCAGTGATCGAATATATAAGTCTTATTGCAAAGTGTTAAGGTTCAAAGCAAGTGGTCTTTAGTGCAGGGATAGTGCATTCTGTTGACTGCACCTCAGTTCCGTTTTTAGAAGCTGTCAGTTTGAAAGGCTGATCCGTTTTAGGCTAAGTTTGCCTGTCAACCTTTCATGTTAGTATGGATGTGGTTTTACGCATACCAATTCTTTTCTCAGCTAACTTAAACATTTCCTTATTTGTCACACAAACACTATCAAAATAATTGTCAATATTTGTTCGACCTTGTTCGAAAAATTAATAAATATAATATTGGTGGAAATTCCATACAGCACTATCTAGCCCCAAACTAAGCAAAGCTTGTAATGTGGGGATCAGATAGCTGATATAATACATACCTATTTTCAGAGCTATCGGTTTCGGCTCTTAACTGCCGTTAAGCTATGATTGGGGCGCCTAAACAAAGTTGCTCAATATCCAAGCACTTTTTTTTCAACCAGTTCTGTGAAACTGCTGGGCAATGGCCTCCCCGTTTTCCTTCCACTCAACTCGATTTACGCTCTTAAATAATAAGACCTTTTTATTCAGATAATTATGTGGTTTCATATTACAGATCTACACGCACTTACTTTGGTGCAAATTATCGTACCTATCATAGTCCGTTTTTCCTTGAACCTCGAAGCATGGAACCCTTCACAGTCTGAACCCCGAGAAGTTCAAAACAAATCACTGTAATGCATTCCTTTGTCTGACCGTTTGTAAATAAGCAAAGGATGTGAACCTTCCTTTGTGGATTTGTTTGAATCAAACCACATTTGTGTGTTTTCGAGTTCATTGCATTCTGCACTCACAAAAAAGATTGACTTTTATTGGAAGGTGAATACAATTTTATTGGATTTTTTAATTAGGTTATTAGTTGTACAGCACTTTGGATTGATGTTAATAAGATAAAATAAAGATGACAGCCCTCACAAATGCTCAGTTCGTAGCTCTGCCCTCAGCGTGGTCGTGGGTTCGATCCCCACCTAGAAAAAAATAATAATAATAATATAGTGCTGTCATTTGTAATAAAAAAAAACTCAATGTAATTTCTTAATTCATTAGTAGTAATAATAGTAATTCATACGCTATTGTTGACATTAGTAAATATTCTTCTTTTTTTTACTCGCTAGGCGATGCCATTGCTGATTTGTTTTCTCAATGGGTGGCTTATTAACTCTTATGGCGAAGACAAGAGCTAATGTGACTCCCGCTAACACGTTTCGACATCTTGAAAGATATAAAATCACAAAACTCATTTTCGAAAAATCGCAATTAACCATTTATTTTGTGTGCAATCACATTGCACATTGCAACGTGCGAGAGTCATTGGCTCTTGTCTTCGCCTTAACAAACTTGCTTGCAAATTGCACAGCGGTGAATAAAATTGACATTGACTTAATCAGCAGAACAGTACCTAATTGAGACAGCTTACGTCACCAATAAAGAACGAAAGAGCTTATCGAGTTAACCTAAAATGGTTGCCAATTACAATAAACACTGCCCAAAAGAAACTTGAGTCATACAGACAATCACTCTTTATTTATTATGAAAAAGAGCTCTTTATGTTTATTTTTGAAGAGTGCAAATGTGCGATACTGTCTGACCGAATGACCGATGCAGTTTGATGAATGCTTATGACTGAAATGAATGAAATGAAATATTCATTGTTTGTGAAAATAGGTAATGCAGGGTGAACTGCACACAGCCGCTTAAACTGCAAGTTGGCAGGTAGTTAGGTACCTACTCTACATTGTAAATTTTTGCAATAAAAAAATCTCCAAATACACTGAAAAACAAAATACAAAACTTTTGCTGAAGGGGACCACAAAGCAAAGCGTTATTTGTGTGGGTAAGCATACTTTTGGTTTTTGTTGATATTTTCAAAAAGCGCTGAATCAATTTCGATAAAATTAAGGTGGTAGGTACTTTGAAGTAAGTACCAACCAACCTACCAAACAAAAAAATATCATTAAAATAAATTCATAATTGGAGGAGCAATCGCGTAACAAACATATTAAAAAACACAGTTAAATTAAGAATCTCCTCCTTTTATGAATCGTGCTTTCTTAAATGTTCGGAATTTGTTAGAATAATTATTCTACGAAGAAAGGAATTCTACCTAAAATGTAAAGCATTTATTAGATAGGTTATAGGATTGTAACATGGGCTTTTACAAACAAAAACCCTTGAAAGTGCGTAAAAGTCTTAAAAAACTTTAAAAGAATTTATTAAAGAACACCTTTGACAAAAATCCGGAAGAAACGAAGTCGCAGGCGATCCAATACTTAGCGAGAAAGTGTTACGAACATCTGCAGGAATTGTAATGCTTATTTTGTTATGGCGATGGAACTCCAAGAATGAATTTAACCGTCAGAGCCATATCCTAAGTCGCTACTCAAGAAATCTCAAAATTCATTTAAATTTAAACTTGGAGTGGAACAAGAATGTGTGTTCTCGTTTACACACATGTTATACTTGTTTCTGCGATTAACTTTAGTTTTTTTTTACTTGAAACTCCTTTATCTTTTTTTTTTAATCAACTCAGTATCTTATCTGCCTACAATTAGCTTGCTATTAAAACGTAGATTCATATCGATTAGTGAACAGTTTCCATCGAATAGCTATACATAGACAATACTTTAGACTGTGGATCTAAGAATATTTTATAAGGAGTTCGTGACCTGGAAGGTCGTATAGGTACTTCGAAGTTAATGTTGTTCAAAATGTATTTATTCAATCAAATGTAATGATCACTTTGTAACTTCCTTAAAACTCGGCGAATTTAAGCGCCAGTTTCACGTGAGATCAAGGCAAGAAACTTTAGGCATGGTTTCTAGCTTTTATTGATCGAGTGAGCGAAGCGAACGAAGATTCTAGTTTCAACTTGGGCGATTTGGCATTTTATGTATGTATGTATGTATGTATGTATGTATGTATGTATGTATGTTTGTCTGGCCATATCTTTCGAACCGTTTATCCGATCTGCATGAAATTTGATAAGACGACAGCTTGTACTTGAGAAATTTACTGGTAAGTATATGAGTAAAATCGGATGAAGGGTTTTTAAGATATGGGGTTTTTTAAGGGGGCAAAAATAAAAAAAGTGACTTAAAAAAATCAAGTTACATGTCATACGAAAGGGCTTTGTTTGGACATTCCAAATCAATTTTTACTTTTTTTCTGGAACGCTCGGTTTTTGAGATACAACAAAAAAGTTAAATTAAGATAACCAGCGACCCAAGAGCTCCCATCTCTAAGAGTTTCGTTGACATCAAGGTTTTTCTACTGGTCGGCCAGTTACTTTGCTTTTTCTTATTTTTTTTTCTTGAAATAAATTAAGGAAATACTCGGTTCTCATAAAATGGTGACAACGACCAGGTCTGATGATGGAGCCAAGGTCTGTTCAACGGAACTCTTCAATAAATAGGACAATAGAGTTGAAACTTGGTTACCGTACCAAGTTAGTAGGCGGTAGTCAGAAAAAAGTCCAAACATAATGTTTGGACTTGCCTTTGACTACCACCTTGTCAAATTTTTGGTGCGTACATCGGGTCGCATCACGAGATCTCAGTTCGGGGCGAACTACTAGTTGTATTATATTTTACCTTTTTTTCAATGTATAGACCGTCCTACCAGATGAGCGAAGACGCAGGTTAAAGACGTAAAGTTCCAACCAATCTCACTCATATTTTGTTAGGTATCGGAATTTTGTTTGTTATTTGGTATTTATGCGGGTACCTACTTGAATATTAATTTTCGCATCTTAAACGAATGGTTTAAACATAGGAATATTATATATCTCATTAAGCAAATGTAATTTTCTATAGAGAAAATAAATATTCTTTGGCCTCAAGAAAATATTAAAATATGGCGGCAAATAAAAGCACCGAAGCTACTGAGAACAAGTTTGATTGATGAAAAGTCGGCGCGAATTTGTTTTTTGCTCGTTTGTAATGTTTCCTTTGATTTAATTGGGGTTATGGATGGACTTAAGGAGCTTTGGTTAATTTAATGTTCATAATTCGTGTAATACTCTTAGCAATAAAACTGACTGAGTTCGTCGCTAGGCCATTTTGTTTATCCTATTATATTGCCAATTTCCGGACATTTGAACGGTTAAAGTTGATCACATGCGTGCTATGAAACAAGGATTTGTTATTGTCAATGGCTACTTTATATTAGTTAGACTTTGTATCCAATAAATCGGGTCCTCTATCATCAGTTTTTTTTATAGTGACGGGCATGGGCTGACGCTGTTTACCCTATTTATGGCCCTGGTTTTAGGATCGTTCACCCTAAAACCAGGCACTGAGTATTTTGTTATACTTAGTTTGTTAGTCCGTTCAACGAAAAAAAATAATTAAAGGCTTTGTCGCTGGGCGACCACACTGCCCTATAATAAAACATAAAAAAAAAATACATCTCGTGTCAAAGCTTAATCTACGGTTTATTACGAAAGATAGTTGCCAAATAATATGACTGTTGGTTTCTTTTAAGCGTATGAAATCGTTCGGCAACTACATAATACTTACTTACCCAAACCATGAAAATGTTAAAGTTTTTCTTTTATTTAAAGTCCGAATTGACAGACTTAGGCAACGTACCTAATGCCATTCTACCAATGTTCGCATCTTGGCAGCTGCGGCTATAATAGGCCCCTATATAGTTTTTCTACGAAAGCTTATAATAACTAGGTTGTTATTAAAATACGCAAGGCAGCGTATTGGGTTCCAACAAAGGATGTTATCATAGGCTGACGCATGCTCTTACGATCCAGTTGACCCAATGACTGACTCATTCGGTTATGCTATAGATATGCCTAAGTAACTGAGACTATGCAGTTTGAAGATAGTTCACTAATGCATCCGGACATGTTCCAGACACCAAACCACAGATGACCAAACAATTTTTATTTTTTATTTTTAACCGAGCGAAAGCTATGAGCGAAAAAGCTCATTTATGGCTCCTGTCCGTCATTTCGCCGGACACGCTTGCCAGTGTCAATCAAGTGGATTATATAAATCGTTTTTTAAGGGCATACGTCAAGTCGGGATGTCGATTGTTCTGAATAAAATACGGCGGTTTTCTTTTAAGCCTACGTGAAAAAAAAAAATCGTTAAAATGGGTATAATATATAATAGAGGTATATACCCATTTTCACATGTGTATGTATCAGCTATCTGGTTTCCATTACAAGAATTGATTAGTTTGGGGGTTGGATAGTGTTGTGTGAAATGACAACCGATATTTTATTATTTACTAGCGGCCTGTCCCAGCTTCGCATGGGTGGTCATAAATTTTTTGAACATTTTAGGATAAACTTAAACCGTGGGTTCGAGCCTCGCGTCTACTTATTTCATACATTTGCACGCGCTTCTCCTTGAGTAAGTGAAATCGCACCCCGCGCGAGACCCGTGGACCCGTTAACATTTTTAATTTCGTCATATCTTTTGAATGGAATGTCCGATTTGAAAAATTTAAGAAGTAATCTATAGGTATTGAAACCGTCTTAATTATGAAATGATTTATTTGGATAAGGATTAATACCAAGGTACAAATAAAGACCCTTTTCTAGCGGCGGCATTTCAATTAATTTTTTATAATAAGAGAACACTTATTGTGACATAACTATAATAGTTAGACATATGCTGTCGCGACATTTTTTGTAGATGATAACGTGTTCTACAAAATCGTAGTACATTATTTTGTTCTATCTTCAATAGTTTTCGCAGCGCACGCGATGTAAGGTTTTTTGTTTTCCACCTTGGGTTACATTATTGAAGTTTTAGTAAGGATCCCTGATTATTTTGAAAATATAATATAGCCTATGTTACTCAGGGATAATGTAGCATTCTAATGGTGAAAGAATTTTTGAAATCGGACCAGTAGTTTTTGAGCCTATTCGTTACATACAAAAATACAAAAATACAAAAATACAAAAATACAAAAATACAAAGTTTACCTCTTTATAATATTAGTGTAGATTAGTGTAGATTATTATGGCGTCATCATTAAATGACTAAGGATGCTGTAGGTGCTTCAAAAAGTCTCGCTTACATCATCGAAATCATTGAATAGCAAGTGTGTTGTTGCTTTGGTTTTGTGGTTTTTTTTTTCGTCATACCGTGTGACATCATAATAGTTTAGGTACCGTACTTACGTATGTATAAGGTAAACCAAACAGGTTTGAGGCATACAGATGTTAAGCCTCATGTGCCTGTAATTACACCGGCAACCACACTCTTCAAACCGAAACACAGCGTTGCTGCTTGGCGGCAGAAAAAGGCGTGGTGGTAGTACTTCCCCGGACGAGCCCTTCACAAAAAGCACTACTACTTTTATGTTGGCCATGCGAACTAACTTATACCACTCAAATAGTTTGGTTCGTTTCTATAAAAACTACGTGACATAATCAGTTAAGCATGTAGTCGGTGGGTGTCAAAAACAATATTTAATTTCAATGTCCACTCAGTAGTCTGACTGAAACCATATTAGGATCTCTCAGAACACCCACAGAAATAATTATGAAACGAAGGACCATAAAAGGAGGCAGTTGGGAAAGTTTATTTCGTAAATATTTTATGTGCAATTGTAAAATGATAAATGCACCATACTGGCAACATTTTATTTTATAAATCTTTGGAGGATCGCAAGTAGGTCAAAGATTAATAAATAAATATTGGTGGACATTCCACACAGCACTATCTAGCCTCAAAGCTTGTACTATGGAAACCAGATAGAAAGAAAATCGATGAAGTCGAAGTCAAAAAGTATGTATTCAGTTGGTCTACAAGGATCACTTTGAAACGTCTTATAGCTAGGTGAATCTAGGTGCCAGTTCCACGCAAACAAGCCTGGAAGAATAGGCAACAAATTAACGGCTTGGTTCCTTTTGTTCTTTTTTATGATCCTTGTTACAATATAATATAGGAGGAATTCGAGTAAGGTATCCCATAACTCGAAGACCTAGCAGTCTTTGAGACTGAAGCTTATTTGGAGCATAGATGTGCACTTTAGTGCAGATAGCGTCATGAGAATATGGTCGATTCGTTTTTCCTCTGACAACGCATCGCCCCGCCAAATCGTACGGCTTATTGACAGGTCAGGAGCTTGACACTGACAGTTACCCAACCGCTTGTGCACATGAGGGTAATAAATATTCCAGATAGAAACACTACCTCAAAGTGATCCTTGTGATTGTACTGAATAAAGACCGTTTTGATTGTTTTTTTTTTTATCTTGCTGGAGGGCGTCGTTATTTACGCAATACGTAAACTACAGATTAAAAATTCCTCAACGCGGTGTCCACTATATTCTTTGAAAACAAACAGCTTCTCGACTGATCCGCAGGCAGTATTCATTGATCATGATATATTTCAAATCGGGCGTCTGGAAGCTTCTAACAGATCATCAGTAGACTTTATCATACCACCCATCAAATACTCAAAGCAACATTTAATCAAATTCAATAAACAGATAAGAGATGTATCCGAGAGCGTACAATAAACAAACGAAACGGCCGGTTAACATCCTGATAGCACTATCCATCATTTGAATGACTCACGAACAGTAGAATCTTCTTAAGGCCTTCGGGTCAGTCGGTCAACAAGCAATAAATATACAATTTCGAATAAATTTAATACAAATTGAAAATTAATAATATAAATATTCGAAATAATGCTAATAATAATGCAAACACAAATAATGCACTAGGCTAAGCGATTTACTGATTAGGTTGGGTTTAGCAATCATCGGCATAATATTATGTGTATACTATGTGGAAATAATATGCTACGTAGTTTATTTAGCATGCGATATAAACATTTTAAGAAGAGCTTTTTTCGACTGAAAAAAAGAGGAAAGCCTTTTGTCTGTATATTCACCAATATTTACTCGTGGGTAAAGCAGTGGGTTAAAATGCCAGCTTTTTGAGCTCCTATTTACGCAAAATCATGAAATAATCCACATTTCGAATCCGCAGCAGTCGTAATCGTCACAGCAGAGTGTTTACGCGAGTAATTTGAATGCACGAACCAATGTGCAAAGAACAGAGGCAAGTGGGAGACGGTTGTAAGAAAATAACACATAGCAAACAAAATCATGGGATTCCACTAGTGAGATATAATGAGCTAACAGTCAAAGGGGTTTAAGAGTAGTAGAGGTCTGTGTGAAGGGCTCGTCCGGGGAAGTACTACCACCACGCCTTTTTCTGCCGCCAAGCAGCAACGCTGTGTTTCGGTTTGAAGAGTGTGGTTGCCGGTGTAATTACAGGCACACAACATCTGTATGCCTCATGGACGCAGGGCAGGGCGTCGTGGGGCACGTTCCTATCGTGCGTGGCTTACGAGGAAGCTTTGTTATATGTGATGGTTACCAATTAATATCAAATGGGCCATCTGCTTGTACCATCATCTAGTTGTATTAAAAAAAAAACTGGGCTTGTGATCTTAATATAGTTTATCGAGAAAGCTGATGATAATTATCTGTATGAGCTTGTGTGGTCTGATGTAGTAGCAACGCCTCTTAAATGAAATAAATAGGCTAATGACTATCATCTTCATGCAAGGTACAGTAAGCACTGATGCTGGTTACTAGTTCAGAATGTAATCTTCTTGTCGTGTCACTAGTTCTTTCGAAACAGTGTGGTGAAAGGATTTTAAGTGCGCCTCAAAGAGGCTCCTTTAGAGCACTTTGACATATGTTTTAAAACGATTTAGAGTCTGGGACATGCCAGTTTCCTTTTTTAAGCACAAGCACTGTGCACATAATTTTTTTAACAGAAAAACTTGATGCACGACTGGTTTTGAACGACCTCATGATCGGAAGGCGGGGCCGCTACCACTAGACCACCATTACTCTCGAATGTAGTAGTAGAGCTTTTTTAAAAGAGTTCTTACCTAACAAAGCACGTCTACCGATGCCGTGCTATGTGCCATAACACTGCATGCATCATAGACTTAATTCAAATCGGAAACATTGAGGCATCACTGTTGAGGGGTCGGCATCACTGTTGAGGGGTACCTAAAAATGTATACCGCCAAACAATATAATACTATTGATATTACCGCTTAAAATCAGGTGGATTATCCTCGTTACATCACTTTATGTTCAATTCACTGCACTTGAGCGTGAAAATTGGGAGGAAAAGATCTTTGCCCAGCAGAAACACTAGGTTAAGGAAAAAAAATGATTTTATATGACTTATGTATGAGTAGGTATATATAGAACGTGGTATAGCTACAAACCTATGCAAATTGTGACAGTTTTGATTTTGTTTTTATGAAGGCACTTAATATTTTCTTAATTTATAAGCACTCCAATTATTTAGGTACCTTTACCTTTTTAGTTTACTACAAAAAGCCCTATTTGCTTTAAATTATCTGTCTGTACTAGTTTAAAGATCTAGGATTTCTAAGACGGGTCTATTTGAAACAAAATAGGTCCAAGTAAACATCCCTAGAGTAACCCTGGTTACACACCTTCTCACAATAATTCTAAGGTTTCAATGTTTATTTTCCATCGCTTTTCATTGGATTCGGAGCAGCACTGGAAGTACCTGAAGGTCTGTAGTATACACAGCTGGTTTGATACTTTGTTCTCATCTGCTTTGTCATCAATGTCATTGTGTATGTTTGCTTATAGCTCATTTTAGGAATTTCCGCTTCAGAATATATGCCAACAAAACCGTCATGGTCAATTTTGAAATAAAACCAGAGAATTTTTGGTTTCCAATTGAGTTTTGTTATCTCTGTTACTTCAGATACTCTGAAGGTATTATTGGTTTTCGTTTGCACATCATTTTATTTCTGTTGTTTTTTTTAAATGTATTTGTTCTTTAAACTCCTTTATGGATCTTCAATAAAAAAATATATACTATAGATACATATAAAATTAAACAATATAGTACCTTATGCAGATTTGACGACCATATCATCCTTTATTGTTTATTGTGCAAAATGACTTACTCCTAGATGATTATAACTTCCTCGGATATCATTAGATCATCTGCGCCATTGACCGATTCATCTAAATGGCGTAATTAACCAAACATGATTTTAATATCCAAGAATACTACTTGTATGACAGACCCACTGACTGTGTGTACATCATCAATCATAGTTTTTGTCAGTTTTTTTGCTGCATCGTTTTAAGCATGTTTTGATTTTAACGTATGTTTATTTAGAAATCAAAATAATGTAGTTTGGCTCACTTTTTTAGAACAGCGTGAGAAGTCTTTTAAATTTGTATTTGAGTTTTATTACAATACTAGTGGCTTCCCGCGGCTTCGCACGCGTTGAAGTGGTGAGCCGTCATTGAGCCACAAACATCCAAAAATCGTAACTTTCGCATTGATTTGTATATTATTAGGGTAGGATTTTAAATACCTGCGCACGTATAAGAGATATCTATAGGCGTACATTACCTATATTAGGTACTGAGCTTAGCACAAACATGACAAATACAACAATGACAACCTTACACGGAAAATATGTACTTATTTGTTCCTACTTTCTACCCCAAAAACAAACGAAACGAAACAGCTTCACGACTTTGATCCCCAGGCACGGTAGATACCCTCAGATCTCTTCGTACCAACTCAAGATTCCCGTTTTTAGAATGTCCCTTACAAACATTGACGCCTCGTTGTATTCTTTTTAATAAAAATCTCCCATACAAACCTTGAAACTTTGGCAGTCTTTTGCACCCTTTGCAAATCCTAGTTCTAAAATATTGAAAACGTCATTTTAAATTATTTATTGTGGAGTATATTTACTTCAAGTTTGAAATCAATCGCACTATGCGTTAAAAATCTCCCATACTAACTTTTACAGTCATTTGCACCCTGTGCAGGGGTAATTATAAAAAGTTAAAAGCGTCATGCTTTATTATTTGTTTCTTAGTATATTTACCTCAAGTTTTAAGTCAATCGCACCACGCGTTAAAAAACTCCAATACAAACTTTGACATCCCTTTGCACACTTATTAAGGGTAGTTTTAAAAAACTAAAAATGCCTTTCCTATTTTTTAACCTTGGAGTACATCTACTTCAAGTTTCAAGTTTGTAGGTTCAAGGAATACAATTTTTCATACCAACGTTTTCAACCCTTTTTACACCCTTAGGGGTTGAATTTCCAAAAATCCCTTCTTAGTACACCTCTACGCCGTAAGACCTATGTACTCTTCAAATTTCAAGTCTCTAGGACCAGCGGTCAAAAAACTCCCTTACAAACTTTTACATCCCTTTACACACTTATTAAGGGTAGTTTTAAAAAACTAAAAATGCCTTTCCTATTTTTTTTTGCCGTGAAGTATATGTACTCCAAGTTTCAAGTTTGTAGGTTCAAGGAATACTATTTTTCATACAATCGTTTTCATCCCTTTTTACACCCTTAGGGGTTGAATTTCCAAAAAACCCTTCTTAGTACACCTCTACGCCATAAGACCTATGTACTCCTCAAATTTCAAGTCTCTAGGACCAGAGGTCAAAAAACTCTCATACAAACTTTTACATCCTTTTGCACCCTTATTAAGGGTAGCTTTAAAAAACTAAAGATGCCTTTCCTAATTTTTAGCCTTGGAGTACATCTACTTCAAGTTTTATGTTTGTAGATTCAAGGAATACAATTTTTCATACTAACGTTTTCAACCCTTTTTACACCCTTAGGGGTTGAATTTCCAAAAATCCCTTCTTAGTACACCTCTACGCCATAAGACCTATGTACTCTTCAAATTTCAAGACTCTAGGACCAACGGTAAAAAAACTCCCTTACAAACTTTTACATCCCTTTACACACTTATTAAGGGTAGTTTTAAAAAACTAAAAATGCTTTTCCTATTTTTTTGCCTTGAAGTATATGTACTCTAAGTTTCAAGTTTGTAGGTTGAAGGAATACTAAGTTTCATACAAACGTTTTCATCCCTTTTTACACCCTTAGGGGTTGAATTTCCAAAAATCCCTCCTTAGTACACCTCTACGCCATAAGACCTATGTACTCTTCAAATTTCAAGACTCTAGGACCAACGGTAAAAAAACTCCCTTACAAACTTTTACATCCCTTTACACACTTATTAAGGGTAGTTTTAAAAAACTAAAAATGCTTTTCCTATTTTTTTGCCTTGAAGTATATGTACTCTAAGTTTCAAGTTTGTAGGTTGAAGGAATACTAAGTTTCATACAAACGTTTTCATCCCTTTTTACACCCTTAGGGGTTGAATTTCCAAAAATCCCTTCTTAGTACACCTCTACGCCATAAGACCTATGTACTCCTCAAATTTCAAGTCTCTAGGACCAGCGGTTTAGGCTGTGCGTTGTCTATATGTCAGTCAGTCAGTCAGTCAGTCAGTCAGTCAGTCAGGACTTTGATTCTTATAGTATTAGAGATAATTTGATGTTTGATTTTTTCTATCATTTCACGCATTTCTTTATATGAATTGGAAAGTTTTCATGACTTTGATAGTCATCTAAATTGATAGTAGTAGCTATTGATTCTTATCAGATTATAATAAAACATTTTTAATGTTGATTTTGATAACAGGTGTTCCTTGTAGTGCTGCTTATTGCAATGTGGTAGTTATTTCATAGCGTAGTTATTTCTTGTATTTCTTGTATCTTATCATTATCAACCCCGCTGTCTGATGTTTATCTTTTTATCAAGAACTGATAACATCAGCTCTACTTTGTTGTTACCCGACGTTGTTTTTCATTTTATAACTCGACCACTTTTTGCTATTAACTTCTTCGGTTTTCCATAATTTATTTAGCCTATTCCTTTTTAATACCAACTAGTTGCTTTCGGAACTAAACATGCCTTTGACCATGACCTTAGAACCTTATGAACCTTATTAACCTTATGAACTTAGTTCCAAGTCCATAGTTAAAATCATTAATTGAAATATATTATCTACTCTTTCTAATTCATCAAATTCTAGATCATCATTCATCTCTTTCTGAATAGTTCCTATAGAAACAGTAGTTTTAATTTCGCTCATCATTGTAACTTGTTTGTAGTCTTCATTTATAAGTTTGTCTGCCCTTACTTTGTTTGAAATGTGAACAGCCAGTTAATATCATCTTACCGTCGTTGTAGCTAGTTCTAGTTAAATATCTAAATCTTGTGTTAACGTATTTTTGCCCCACGCTGCCTGGATAGACGTACACCCGGCTACACGTGTGCGAAGTCATCAACAACCAGCCGTGTTGTCCGCCGCAACAAGTAAGTTTTAGTTGTTGTTGCTGCATTATTGTTGTTTTGAGGCCTTTTAGATCCTGCACACTAAGCCTGGCTTTAGAAATATAATCTGCAGTCAAGTCTTATACATGATGTATGAACTTGACGCATTCTCCCGTTTGAGCTATAGCCAAGTCACAAGCAGACAATGCTCGCTGCTGATGGCATTGGGAGTTGCGATCAGTGGTTTGGTCAGGCCACTGGTCGCAGCTACTAGTTTTGTGGCTAAGTTAGCAAGAGTTCTGTAGTTTAGTAGCTGTCGTAGTCACGTTTTAGTTGTTTTTGCTTTCGTTTATTTGCACTTTAAGTATTTGGCAAGCGTTTTCTAGTTCACTTAATAAGAGAAGCTATTACTATTAATAATATCTACTATTTACTGTAAGATTAATTGGCATGGTATTTCGTTCTTTTATCCACCTGTTGAGTACTGTTTATCGCTTTATTTAACAAATCAGCAGTTTTGGTATTGTTGTTAGAAGCACAATAATTTGTCGTTATTTGTTTTTTTTAGTAGGAATGCATTATTTAATATTGAAATTTGTTTTGTCATTGAGTGTTATCTATGAAATTACTACATCCATTTAGCGTGTTTTTATTTTCAGTGTCTTTTGTGTAGATTTCTTTTGTTATATCTCAAGGTGGAACATTATTTTTGTTTTATCTTTAATCGGAACTAACTTTGTTTTGTTGTGTACAGGTGAACCGTCATGTGAACGACCTCTTCGAGGACCTGCGCGATGGCCTCAACCTCATATCGCTGCTGGAGGTGCTTTCTGGCGAACACCTCGTAAGTAAAGTAAAAAATATGTTTTATTGACATAATAAGTGTCAATGTTATATTTTGAATCCATAGGCTTCCGAACTATAGTCGCGTCAAACACTCCCTGCAAACTCGGTCATAAATTATCGGAACGAGACAGCAATATTGCTTACCTCTTGCACTTAGAAGAACGGCACGATCTTTTTGTTTAAGCGCAGAGATGTGCATTATTGGAGTCGATAAGAACTATCGATACATGACCTCTCCAACCGCGCAACCGCCGGGCGCTCTCTCTGAGTCATTATTTTTATCGATAACGTGCATGCGCCCGCGCCGAGTACTCTCAACACTAGTGTTAAGATGATTTATGACCGAGTTTGCAGCGTGTTTAACGAGACTTTAGTTAAGAAACTATGTTCCTGTTCCTGAAACACAGTTTCTTAACTAGTTCGGCCAGTGGCTTCTCCCATTAAATGTAGCAGTCATTATATTAGTTTCATAAAACTAGACCAAAGTATATCGTTTAACTTCCTCTGCAACACTGTCTATTAAACCAGTTACTGTTGGGTATCAACTTCTATAGGTATATTAAAGTTTTACACTAGGCAATGACACTAGACTTGACCTCATGTCAACAACTTCAACACCCCAACATTTGTATTAATAGTCATTTATTTTCCAAATTCAGTATTTTCACGTTTCATTTCATCTACATAAAAAAAATACTTTAACTTTTTTTTTTTTTGTAAATTAATTATAATATCTAGTTTATGTACCTACAAAAATGGTTGCCTTATTGTAAGGCTGCCAATTTTTGAATAGACCATCTCCAACCCTTTCCGTTACATTCGAGTTGCGACATAATTATAATATATGTCGCGTATTGTTTTATTGAAAACACTTGGTTTAGATATGTTTAGAGTCTAAACATATCTAATCCAAGTATTAAAAAAAAAAATCTTTATCCTCCTTACTGATGTAAATCGAATACTATTAAGCTTAATTATTAAAGTCTTCAGATTAATTCCACTGAACACTACAGTGGAACAATATACAACGGTTTCACTGTTAGCTTTGTAAATAATATTTCTCTATTTGTCAACCACCAGTTGACAATAATAATTGAACTATAACCTTTTGCCGTGGGCTTTACTGTCACATGTCAGGGGCTCTCATATATTCGTTTATTTTAATGTTTGCGTGACAGGACAGACCAACTAGTTCTTAATTAAGCTCATAAAATATGGAACTTGTTTGGCCGTTAACGCGTTGAACGTAAACATATATGTTTATTAGTTTTGTACACGGATACCCATCAGGCTACTATACAACGTGTTACATAATACCCCTATAACCCCGGAAGCAGGGTATTCTTCAGGTCATGGCGAACAGCTATTGCTATAAGACTTTGTAAATTTCGAAGTTTTTCATTCATGAAATGCCTCTTAAACTTTCCGCCGAAATGAAACTAACACAACATGACACAGCCCTATTTACTGTTTTTTGACCTTTAATTGTGAACTGTAGATAAAATAGGTAACAGAACTGCCACCAATTAGTAAACGCAAATAGCGTATGTAACAAGGTCACGTACACATTATTAGGGTTGTTGCAAATTTTTGAGACAATATATTAATTTAACTTTTGGATGGCAATTTAGAAAACGAAGTATTCAAACTTTGCACACGTCAAAGTATTCCAGTGCTTGGTCTGATCGCTTGGTCTTTGGTCTTATAGGGGTATTATTTTACAGGTTGTACACTGCTCGCTTTAATGTCCTCGTAGTAAACGTCATTTTTCTTTAAATTTGAAGAGCTTGGTCTGTATTCGTGTGTACCTCTTTAATCTCTGCATTTTGACAGCCTTCACAGCTCAGTTGGTAGTAGCTCGGCCATCTGCGCCGTAGGCCGTGGGTTCGATCCCCACCGGGAACAAACATTTGTGTGATGAACATAGATGTTTGTTCTCTGACTGGGTGTTATATAATATTATAAGTATGTATCTACAAAAAATAGTATTATATCAGCTATCTGGTTCCCATATTACAAGCTTTGACTTAGTTTGGGGCTAGATAGTGCTGTGTGGATAGTCCACCAATATTAATTTATTATTTTGTGATTTTATGACTTATAGATTTTCTGTGAATATCTGTGAATATATGCTACTCTTCCATAATCACAATAATATCATTATATGTATGTAAAACATCCTTACGAGTATCTGACTATTAATGGTTTTTGTAACTGTTTAATTTCACTTTGTGATATACGAGTATGAATTTTAGATTTTCCCTAAATACTATTCCATAATGAAAATAATATAATTCTAATTTATACAGAACCTCCTTTACATGTAACAAAATTATTTATTTTGCTATTAAATCGTAAAGCTCCTCTTATTAATGAGAACTACAAATAACTATCCGATCCTAAAAAGTACAGAAATGTAGAACGTAATAGAGGTTACCCAAAAATGTACAGGCAATCCCTATCATTTTTTTTATGCAACTATATGGTACAAGTAAATGGCCCACCTTATGTTAAGTGGTAACCATCACCTATAACAAAGCAATGCCTCGTAAGTCACGCACGATAGGAACGTGCCCTACGATGCTCTGCCCTGCGTCCATCAACTTGAGGCATACAGATGTTAAGCCTCATGTGCCTGTAATTACACCGGCAACCACACTCTTCATACCGAAACACAGCAACGCTGCTCGGCGGCAGAAAAGGCGTGGTGGTAGTACTTCCCCGGACGAGCCCTTCACAAAGAGCTCTACTACTCTGAAAAACATCATGATCCGAAAATTCAATCTTACCTGTATATTCGCGCCCCCGTTTCACACCAGCATGTCAGAAGCTTTCAAATTAACCCCAACCCCTATCAATTAATCCACCGATTGCTTCCGCCCCGGGCTAATCTATCAAAACTCAGCCTATCTGCTATCGGAGGTTTAAATCAGTTCGAAATTAGGGGTGCGGGTAAGAGTAGTAGAGCTCTTTGTGTGTGGCTCGTCCGGGGAAGTACTACCACCATGCCTATATTTCTGCCTATACGCATTAGATGCATATCGCTCCTTTTGCTATGAATTCCATACGAAAGTACAGGACAAGAAGTAAATATAAGCGCGAAATGCTAGTAAAACATCGTATATATCCATCTCACCATCCCACTGTACAATTCCAGCCGCGCGAGCGAGGCCGCATGCGGTTCCACATGCTGCAGAACGTTCAGATGGCGCTGGACTTCCTCCGCTACAAGAAGATCAAGCTCGTCAACATCCGCGCTGAAGACATTGTAGACGGCAACCCTAAGCTGACCCTCGGCCTGATATGGACCATCATTCTGCACTTCCAGGTTAGTTTAGACTTAATCGTGGCTAAATACTTTAATAATTTCAATCTCAATATAGTTTATGTTATACGTTCTTTAGTTCCTGTATGACAAATATTAAAAAAAAAAAACAAGTAGAGGTGAAAAAGAAAACAAAAATACAGTTGACTGTGTTTGTTGTGACAAAACCTAAAAAAGAAACAAAAGCCTAAAAAAACGAATAAACCTTAATTCGTAAGTATAAATTAGTAACATAATAACATGAAAAGTCTACAAAACGTAAAATGTTAAAGAAAAAAGAAGATTTAACAATGAAAGACATGTATTTTTTAGCTTTGCAATGGTTTTTTTTGGGCTTAAATTGGGATAGGCACACAGACCCACCTGATGGCAAGTGGTTATCGCCACCCATAGACCGTTGTCATGTTTATAATTGGACAGCAGATTATTAAGTTAGCAGTAATAAGTCCAATTCAAAGGATTCAATCTCTATTTATAAGATCGTGAGTGACCTTTAACTGTTCTTTTCTTCGTGCTAATCGAGTTCTAGATTCTGATCTAAAATCATAATTGGATCTCGTATTCGTTTTGTTGATTTTAATTGGATTGTTATAAATATATCAACAAATACTAGGTAGGTTACGTTTATTTCAAGTGACCTACTATTTTTACTGCGCATATTTTATTTCTACATCAACAAGGATCTTAACTATTTTTTGCTTTTATTCCAAAAAGAAGTTTCTCACATTATTTTTAAATATTTTTATAAATGGAACTAGGTAACGAATCTTTTTAAATAAAAAACAAGTTTGTATGTCGTTTGTTCATTTTAAATATCGAACACTTCACGAGATTTTTATTGACAATTTGACACTTGGGTCACTCTTTCTATAGATGATTCTAGTAAGTACATACTTACTTAAATATCACTATAATATACTTACCCTTGTCAAAAGTAGTACAAAATTTGATTCAAATTCTATCGATCGTTTTATATTATAACCTTTTTCTGATACCTCTTTGTAGGTATCATTCTTGCCTTTCATGTTCTGAGAACAGAATCAAAAGTATCAATTTCATCGTAATCAGTTCCACAGACTAGCAAAAACATCGAACCCGTCGGCTAGGTTTCTAATGAGTGTCTCGTCCTTGGCCGTTTCAAACTAATCCAATTTAGCTCGATCGCGACTATCGGCTTACTGTTGCGTAAGTTCGTCTTTGCAAACAGACGTGGTGACTTTTCGTTCAATTTCTCTAGGTCTAGATGTAGCAAAAACCTTCCGATCTGTAAAATTCTGTGTTAAGTATATTTTGTATCCCTGGCTCACTGATGCACCAAGCCGGTATTCCGTGCGCATACCGTTCATATTCCGTTTTTCTGTGTTTTGGCCCCGGTTTTCCCGCCTCACCGCATCGCCTTCCCGCCAATTCGTACGGCTGACGTTGACAGGTCAGGAGTTTGACACTGACAGTTACCTAACAGCTTGTGCACATGAGAAAGGGTAACATCTACAGTTACAAACACTTATCGATTCTATGGCTGCGGATTCGAATTCAGTCGTGACCTATGGATTTCTATACGATTTTTTTTATATATGCCATGGTAGGTAAACTCTCAAACGGTAAAGGAAACCCGCTTCTTAGTCAGCTTCGCCATATTGACCATTGTCTTTCCTTTGGATTAGGCCGTCTAAGCGTGAGGATGGGCATAACTGAAAAGTTGACCCTGCAAAGGCATGTTGTTTACTTCATATACCCTGTTTACACTCAGCTCATGGCCGTGGAAATGTGCAGACACATGGAAAGGGACTTGGGCAATGCGAGAATGTAAACAGGCCACTTCCATGTCCACTCGCGTGAACACACATTGCCGGTGACGCTGCCGCAGACATATTGACGGCAACATTTCCGTCCACGTGAATGGCAGCGTGAATGTCTTAATGTAAACGCAGTAATAGGTTATAACAAGTCTTTATTTTCTATATTAACAAATACAAACAAGATATATTCAGTTTTTATTATCTATAAACGATCTTGTAAAAAAATCACGTAAAAACAGATAGGCAGGTACGATGTAGCAACAAAAAGCTAAATATCCTTATAAGAACTATGACGCTCGAAGCCATGACATAGAAATCAAGTATTCTGGAGGTATTTGGTTACACATTCATACCTAGATCTACCTAGGGAAACTTGGTAAACTCTGGTGGCGTTAATAAAATACAAGCAAAAGCAATTGCTGTAAAAGACTTTTAAACCGGTCTTTTGAAACTGGTTTTAGTTTAAGAATTTATATTCCCTTTGCCCATCTGTGACACAAAACGGTTAAAAATTGAATCTTAAAATATAGAATAAAAACATCAAAAAACTTACTAAATTTTTGACGTGAGCCTTGAACTGTCAAAATATTTAAGACTTAGGTATAAAAGCGAAAGTGAATTCAGTTGGCAGTTTGAACAATACGTTTACATCATTGTATGAGTCATTTACAATCTACTCACTTGAATTGCAAATTCGATAAAATAAACAAAGCTGTATCATTTTAATGGTGCTATTGGGACTCCTTACTTGACAAACAAACAGACAAACACACTGAGGTCTTACTTAAGGCGAAGACAAGAGCACACATTTAAATAGAAGACAAACAAAGAGAGTAAAAATTTCATTTTTACTAAACTGTGTGCAATGTGATGGTTGATTGCGATTTTTCGAAAATGAGTTTAGTGATTTTATATCTTGCAACATGTCGAAACGTGCGAGCGAGAGTCACATTAGCTCTTGTCTCTTAAAACACCCATCTTAAGTCGTGTTATACAAGGTGTTCCAATACTTGTACTTAAAATTTCAGGGGGCTAAAGTACCCATCAATATGAATAACTTTTTCTAAGGAACCAACACTGTGAACGCGAAAATATCAATCTCAATACCTCGTTGAGAGTTTTTAAGACAGATTCTGGTCGATTACCTAACCCAAGAAGATGGTATCTCGTTGGGCATTTTGAACTCAAGACACATATGTCGAAGACAGAACTATTCAAATTGCAAAATGCATTAGAAAGTGAGCGACATTCAAGACATTTGATGTAACCTTTGCATAAGATGATGCAACAACTTGACATTCATAAACATCATTGAAGATTAGCAGAGCTCTTTATGAAGAGTTCGTCCGGGGAAGTACTAACACCATGTGTTGCTGTGTTTCGGTTTGAGGAGTATGGTTGCCGGTGTCATTACAGGCACATGAGGCTTAACATCTGTATGCCTCAAGTTGATGGACGCATGGCAGTGCATCGTGTGGCACGTTCCTATTGTGCGTGACTTACGATGCAATGCTTTGTTATAGGTGATGGTTACCAATTATCATCAGGTGGGCCATCTGCCTGTTCCATCAAAAGTGATATATCATTTTAATTAAAAAAATACTCATTTTTATTTAAACAAATTATGGAACTGGTCTTATTACTTAATACCAGTTTATAAAAAACATTTCATAAATTTGTTTTTGCAAAACACAGTTGCAAAATAGGTAGCAATAATAACAACTTCATTACTATATCCGAATAAGGATAAAAACTTATTACAAACATAACGATAACCCACTGACATTGCACTGTTTCATACAGTAGTGCTATTCCGTCAACAACATTCACCCAAGTGACCACACTGGAGCTTCAATATCACTATCACTACATAGTATAAAACAAAGTCGCTTTCTCTGTCCCTATATCCCTATGTATGCTTAAATCTTTAAAACTACGCAAAGGATTTTGATGCGGTTTTTTTTATAGAAAGAGTGATTCAAGAGGAAGGTTTATATGCATAATACAAGCATAATCTCTTAGGGATAACCCACAATAACCGTGCGAAGCCGGGGCGGGTCGCTAGATGTATTATATTACATTGTAACCAGGGTCATACAAATGAACCGTAGGAAGCATCTTATGTTTGTTGGCTGTTCTTCTAGGCTTTGGTCGCGTGGAACTGGCACCTAGAGTCACCTAGCTTTAAGACGTTTCAAAGTGATCCTTGTGATTTTATTGAATAAATACCTTTTGACTTTGACCGCGAAATCCCCCGTCAGTTTTCAATTTGGTAATACATTTACCGATCACTAGCGCCACCCGCGTGTTTTGACGTGTGGTATTGCCAACGTGAGGCGAAGTGAGCGAGGATCCACTACGTGAAACTCCCCGTGATTGTTGTTTAGAATCGACGCCCTGACCTGCCAACATAAAAAATAATGGTATTGTCCGTAAATAATATGATAATTATGACGTGTGGGTGGACTCTTGGCACACTTACTGACTTGACTACCCTTATTTGGAGTGGCGCCTCGCTACAGGATGTTTCAGAAATATATACCTATTATTATTTTTATTTCCAAAAAGAACTAGTTATCATTAACCTAACTAAACATAAAAAATATCACATGTTAATTAACACATCATAATATTAATACGCATGTTATTAACATTCGTTCCCTAATGATGGTATTTTTAGCAAGACGCTTTTATCATTTACCAAAATTGGTCGTTTCCGAAACTAGTTCTGAACTATTTTTCAACAAATTTTCATATTTTCTCCAAAATGTGTGATACCTAATTTAAACTAACTACTTTGCCACCAGTTTTTTTCTTAATATTTTTTGTTTTTCATTGAGCTATATTATTCACCTCCTGCATAGTTGAATTCAGATTCAACTTAAAAGGTTTTTTTTTAGGTTTTTCTTCAAATTATCGGTATTTTTATGATCACTCTGTACAGCGTAATGTTATGCCTGTCACTTAAGGTTAGTACACTTACACACTGTGATGTCATTTTCAATAATAGTGGATACATTCAGTTTACACTTTATTATTACTTATTTAAATATACGGTATACACGGTATTTAGTACACGGTACCTGACCTACTTAGATATATAAAGTCGTCAATAATATCTATTTTAAGCATTCTTATTTAAATAATTTTTAGTTCTAGTTTATCTGACTAAATAATTTTATAAGTCCCAATGTCGCTTACTTAGCGACAACACTGCTCATTATTAAGCATAAAAAAATACATTTTATATAAAAAAATATTATCGTCTTCTTCTTGTTCTTGTCGTATCACTAGTTCTTTTGAAACAGGGTGCTGAAAGGATATTAAATGCGCCTCAAAGCGGCTCCTTTCGAGCACTTGACACATGTTTTAGAACTTTTTAGGTTCTACGACATGCCGGTCATGTCAAATCCCTAATAAATCCTATGATGCAAAACTTTGTCAGGTGATGGTTACCACTTAACGTCAGGAGGCCCATTTTGTTGTTCCATCAGTAAGTTGTAATATAAAAAACTTCGTTTTTCTGTTTTATAACTATTAGAGCTGAAAAAAAACTTTTATTGGTAGCTTTGGTTTTTGTCTTGTGATAAGTAACGTTATTATACTAGATATAATATAATATTAATGTTCCCATCATGTTTGTAAGCTTTTATAATTATAATAAATCATACAAAATGACTTTCCACATTATGGAATAATGATGAATAATGAACTTTCTCATTGTGCAGGATGCAAGTGCACTGCGACCTTATTCACAAACGTAGCGATTATAATGTTTGCAAGCTATTAGCCCACTTTGGTGATAGATAGAAGACTTCTTCTTCTTCTTTTCTTTGTATATTGACAGCCTTGACAGCTCATTTGGTAGTAGCTCTGCCTTCTGCGCCGTAGGCCGTGGGTTCGATCCCCACCGAGAACAAAAGCTATTAGCCCACTTTGGTGATAGATAGAAGACTTCTTCTGCTTCTTTTCTTTGTATATTGACAGCCTTGACAGCTCAGTTGGTAGTAGCTCTGCCTTCTGCGCCGTAGGCGTTCGATCCCCACCGAGAACAAACATTTGTGTGATGAACATACCTCTAGATGTTTGTTCTCTGTCTGGTTGTTATATTATTATAAGTATGTATTTACAAAAAAAAGTGATAATGTATTATATCAGCTATCTGGTTCCCACATTACAAGCTTTGGCTTGGTTTGGAGGTAGATAGTGCTGTGTGAAAAGTCCTCCAATATTTATTTATTTATATCGTCTGTCCGTCATTCGACAGACAATTGCCAGTGTCAAATGATATAGATAAAATAGTCAAGTCTGTCCATCGTAAAGTCGGTCGTCATTGGTCTTAAAGAAAATGGTGGCGGTTTCCTTCAAAACTTATAAAGCATTTTCGTTAAAATCACGATATCAGTATTAAATTAATATTTAATAATAATAATAATATTTAATAATAATTATCAGTTTTAAATTAAACTTAGCAAAACGTAACCAGGAAACTGATAAAAATCTTTTTTCTAACAGAAGTTCATAAAATATTTAATGACGTAATTTTGTCAGCTTACATGCACACGCAAACAACCACAAATCGCAGCTACACATTCATACTACACATATATATAAATTCATACATTCACATTCATACTCAATGCACACTTTAAATACAAGTTATTAGTATATTAGTATATGTCATCAATTAGTTTAGTGATAGTCGTTTATATTATAGTTTTTTGTTAAAAAATGTAAATCCATTATTGGCTTTTAGCTATACTCATATGTTACATACTATTTAAATTAAGAGCTGTGGATTTTGTTAAATAAATAAAATAAAATAAAAAAAAGCTTCTTAGAATTAAATTTGCGAATAGTGAGTTTGACTGTTATACCAACTTTTAAACACCACTTCCAATATTGAGACTTTGTGAAAGTCACATTGGCGGTTTCAAATTATACAAACTCTATCTTGGATTCGTTTTCTGTCATCTTGGGAAGTAACAAGTAACATAGCTTTTCATATTAATTATTTTGAGTTCTGTTATGTAATTTTTGTGGTATTATAACAAACATTACTTGAATTCTAAGCATTAATTATGAGCGATTGAAATGGAAGTGTACACACTAGCCGTGCGTAGAACGTTGTGAATAGGGGTGCAATGGACTGGTCCATTGAAAGTAACCACGCCCTCGTCTGGGCTTTGATGGAGTGTCGCAACTACGCTACTAGGCTTCAAAACCGGCTGATACTTACAACTAGGTACTCATAGCAAAAACATTAAATCCTAGGTAGAGTAGTAGAGCTCTTTGCGAAGGGCTCGTCCGGGGAAGTACTACCACCACGCCATTTTCTGCCGCCAAGCAGCAACGCTGTGTTTCGGTTTGAAGAGTATGGTTGCCGGTGTAATTATAGGCACATGAGGCTTAACATCTGTATGCCTCAAGTTGATGGACGTAGGGCAGTGCATCGTAGGGCACGTTCCTATCGTGCGTGACTTACGAAGCAATGCTTTGTGATGGTTACCACTTAACATCAGGTGGGCCATCTGCCTGTTCCATCAGCTAGTTGTATAAAAAAAAGATCTTAAAAGAAGCAGGTGGAACTGACCTAGGTGGCACTGGCACCTAGCTTTAAATCTTAAGACGTTTCAAAGTGTCTCCTTAAGATTTCATTAAATCAATTAGAGGTACTTTGATTTCGCTTTGACGACTTTGTTTTGCGCTAGTCACCGTTCTGGAGAAACTTCGACTGTTTTAGACCCTATCAAAATACCTAGTCAAGTCTAGACAATATCCACTTTTCAACTTTTTGTTTTCGGAACCCGCCTGTGGTATGATGAATTGTTTGAAAATGATATTAGTTTAGCGTGAGCATCTGTCAAGCTAATGTTACTTCCTTACTATTTATCTTTACGCGCAGGCGTGATCCGCTGGATCTTGTCTAAACCCCCTGGTGTGCGTCTACGCCACAGAATATGTATGTATTGTGCCTACGTGCCTACTACTACATGAAATATACCTATCAAATATAAAGTCTCTAGATCCTTCTAGTAGAGACATTACTGGGACCAGTAGTTAAGGATATGCGTTATATGTCAGTCAGTAAATATCTCTGTCTTGTCCAGTGTTCATTGAGCTTCATTATTTTGTAAAATTATCATAAAAAAAACGCTAGAAGGAACCAAGCCGTAAGCTTTTTGCCTGTTCTTCTAGGCTTGGTCGCATAGATCTGGCTGCGACCAAGCCTGCGTTTACATTTAGACATTCGCGCTGCCATTCGCGTGTACGGAAATGTTGCCGTCCATATGTTTGCGGCAGCGTCGCCGGCAATGTGTGTTCACGCAACACGGGCAACGCGAGTGGACATGGAAGTGGCCTGTTCTCGCATTGCCCAAGTCCCTGCTCATGTCTCTGCACATTTTGACGGACATGAGCTGAGTGTAAACGGGGTAATAGATTCACCTTATAGAAGTTTTAAAGTGATCCTTGTGATATAACTGAACTTTTGATTTTTGACTGACATTTTTGGAGTAGGCTGCATCTCTGCATCTTCCATGCGTCGTTTCCTCAGAGCCAAGAACCCGGAACTAAGTAGGTATTTGGAGAGAGCATGGAGGCTGCACAGTTACGGGTGGGGGGGTCAACGACCCGGTCTTTGTCGGCTTGCTCGGGGTTAACAAGGTCATGAAATACCTAACTGAATGTTACCTAAGTGACACTGGCCGACGATTCAAAACTTGTTTCGACTACAAACTTTATGCTCATTTATGGCTCCTATCTGACATTTTGACATACAATCTTGCCAGTGTTAAGCGGAATAATTTTAAAGTTTTTAGTCATATCAGTCACATTTCACATACGTCAAGTCGGGCGGTCTTGTTTTAAGCAAAACCAACGTGAAACATATTCGTTAAAGTTACATATTTTACCCAGCAAAACTTAAAATAACACAAGAAAATCAAGTAGAATGAAAAAGCTGTGTTGCTTTCCAACATGACAGAATAGAATCATAGTACCTCCATGATAGAATCAGATACAAATTTGTAATTATTCAATGTCCATGTGACGCTGGCAGAAATGACACAAGAGGAATGATTGCCATTAAAAAAAATCGTGTCTTAGGTGTTCTATTGATCATTCTAAGTTAGTTATTACGCTTTCGTGCAGCCCAAAAACTCGTAGGTATTGAAGAAATATTTATAAACAAAGCGCCCATACGAATATCTTTTTTATAAGTAGGTACCTACTTGTTATAATTCATAATATAAATTTCGTCATAAATGAACGCCAAGAAAGAGCGTCGAACATTCCACATCAATTTGGACTGAAGTATAAATAGGAAAGAGCAAAACTAGAACTGAGACAAATATTTTATTAATTGAAGTTATTGCAAACAATTTGTCCAGCATAAATCTGAACCTGTTGCCTCTCAGGTTAGTCGTGAACCACGTCTTCAAATTGATCAAAAACGTGGCCAAATTGATCAAATACTACCTCTGTATTTGATCAATGAAACTAATTAAATAACAATCGACTCACTCCGATCAATTGATTCCAATCGATTGAATTGGATCAATTGGATTCAAATGAAATAAAAATGCTTGCTTTGCTCATTCGAGATATATGTAAGTGTAAAGACTGTAAGTTCTTCATCATATGAATACAATTATTAATCGTTATTATATCCAACCGTTTGGTTTAAACAGTGTTGAACAGCGCCATCTATGATCGAGTAGCGAAACTTGTGAAATTTTGTTCTAGCCGTAGATGTTTTTATTGGGCAGAAGAATTAAAATGACTCGTATATTTGTTAATTTAATTTATTTAAATAAAATGCATTTTTTTGAATATATGTCAAAATAATTAATTTTATGCCCATATAACAAAAAATCGAGGTTAACAAAAACAGTTTCAGCTAAATACATTACGATAAAATAAAAGCTTATTTATAAACATGGCTTCATTCGCAGATGGTCAATTGCAAGTATTACAACTCATAAATAAATGAATCACATGCTTTCCAATCTGATCGGTGACGTCATAATGAATCAATTGGACTGAGCCTGCAGCATCCCTCCTTATGTGGTAGTCATTTATTGACCCCGATTTACTGAGAAGAATTACTTCGATTAAAAGAAAAAGTGAGGGCGCTCATTGAGTAGCTAGCTTGGTCATTTTTACTATTGGGGAATACAACCAATAACCCTATTTCTGCCGTCAGCGTAGTTATGTTTCGGTTTGTAGGAAGGATGAAATTGCAGGCACTTGAGCCTAAACATCTGTATGCTACAAGTTGATGGACGCAGGGCGGTCCATCGTGGGCAATGCTTTGTCAGGTGATAGTTAGTTACCAATTAACATTAGGTGGGACATCTGCTCGTTCTATCAGCAAGTAGTGAAGCTGGCGTAACTAATCATACAATCGGAATTCGGAACCGCCGAAAACCTTCCGAGTTGGATCATGACATCAGTCCAGCTGACCGCGTGGGAGGAAGGCTGCGCCAGATGGCGCGCCTACGCCCGCCTACCCTCACTTTCTACCTTCGAGGTCCTGGCTTTGCGACATTTTACCCATAACAATCATCATCGGCTTGAAGAAGTCCACTGCTGGAGGTTACACTTCCAGGTTGAACGGTTTTCAATTAATTAATAATTTAATGCCCTAAAACTAAGTAGCTATTTTACATTCAGAAGTTTATGAAATTAAAACAGCAGGTATGTCATTTAAATTTCGTGTAATACTTAGTTATAAATATGTCACAAAATTTGGGACCCCTCCCCACCCCAATGTCACAATTCGTCGACCCCCTCCCTCCCTCCTAACGTGTGACGTAATTTATGAATGGCCCCTGAAGTCGGAGATAACCGCTCAACATCAAGTGGGGTATTTACTTGGTCCATCACTTTTATTTGTTTTGAACACTTAATTTAGGTGCTAGTTAAGTGACATAATATACTGACAAAGCAGTCTAATCATACAATTTCTATCTTGATAAGGTGTGAATAATTTATTTATCTGTAGCATAAATAAATTATGTTGTATAATGTAATACCTATTTCCTGTTGGGTATTAAACACATTATCATTGCCGTTATATCTCTTGTCCTTATTTGGGTCCCCATGAATTCTAAAAATATTTTTAGAAAAAAATGTATAAGTATTTATTTAATCGTAATTCTGCACCAGCACTTTGTATTTATAATGAGAGATATCTCACTTGTTTTATTTGCACATGCGAACCTCTGGCAGACCGTAATGGTAAGAAAACCGAAAAAAAAGTATTTATCGCAAGCTCAAGAAGCTTTCTTGTGCTTTAGCTACTCGACGCTAGGTGGCGCCACTTGCTGAGTCTTCCGGGGTTCGTATGTGATTAATCAAGCTTTACAGCGCGTTGTATAGATGGCGTTACTTGTAGCGCAAACTGCAATATGTAATCATAAAATATAATACCTATTGCTTGTAAATATAAAACTTATTTATTTTATTTACTATACTACTTATTATACTTATTAGTATAACCATGTTTATAGGATACTAAGAGATTTAGGGATGTCTACCATGCCTGAGGATTATATACGTGTGCTTCTTTAATGGTTTGTAGCAACGAATTATTAAGGACTTACTTAGTTTCTAAAATGATACAATATAATCTTACAGATTTAAACATTATAAATATAAATAAATAAATAAATATTGGTGGACTTTCAACACCTCGCTATCTATTCCCAAACTATATAATAATAATAAAATCATTTATTTTCTCTCATAAAACAAAAACATAAAACAAAACAAACAAACCTAATACTAACAAACAATATACAGGTAGTAGGTAATGCAATCAAAAAAGAAAAAAAATGCTTTATGATCGTCGTGTGTTCTATAAAACAATAATAATTGTAGGTATCATAAGTTAACCTGTTTTGCGAGAAACTGGTGCCTGAAATAGGTTAATGAAACCTGTGCTACAGGACTCCAGGGCCCCACTCCGCTGACTACTTATATGAGTCAGATATCTAGTAGATATCTGGATCTTAAACTGAAACTAAGCCAAAGCTTGCTATATGGGAACCAGATAGCTGATATAATACAAATATACTTTATTTGTAAATACATACTTATAATATATAATAACACCCAGACAGAGAACAAACATATAATTTTCATCACACAAATATTTGTTCTCGGTGGGGATCGAACCCACGGCCTACGGCGCAGAAGGCAGAGCTACTGCCAACTGAGCTGTGACGGCTGTCTAAAAATTGCAATAGGAATGTATGTATCCTATTTTGCAATTACTTATAGAAATACAAGTTCATAATATTGTGCATATTAAAAGAGCTATTAGCAAGTCAATTAGCTCAAAGGACAGAAGGAACATGATGCATCACCCACACTAGTTACTGGTCCATTCGGTTTCATGTCCTCGTATTTATTTTAAACTAGCTGGTGCCCGCGACTTCGTCTGCTCAGGATTATTATAGATAACTGTAGGTAATTCTCGCTCGCACATTTAAATATTTTGGAAAATATAATATTACTGAACTTTTTATGAAAGATTACAACCAACCAAGATTACATGGCACTAATGCACACAGTTCAGAAAAAATATCATTTAGTTGAGTCCGATTTTTACTAAGACTCCCGCTGTCCGTCTGTCACCAGGCTGTATCTCATGCACCGTGGTACTTAGACAGTTGAAATTTTCACAGATAATGTAATTCTGTTGCCGCTATAACAACAAATACTATATAACTGAATAAAATAAATATTTAAGGGGGCTCTTATACAACATAAGCTATTTTTTCGCCGTTTTTACAGATAATGATACGGAACCCTTCGTGCGCGAGCCCGACTCGCACTTGGCCGGTTTTAATAAATACGCTTTGGGCGTTTTTATTAGATTATGATCATGTTTTTCGACTTCCTACGACCGCTAATGTCATCGGTCCATCCGGTCGGCTGTGGCTTTAAGGCGCCTATACCAGATTAGAAAGCTTCTTAATCCGATCACGTCCTTAAAAAGTCGCTACCTTCTTATTAAACACTTGTCGACGTACCACTGACTACCCCCCTTAACATCCTCAAAGAATATTATGGTACTAAGAAATCTGTGGGGATCTACCGTGCTTGGGGATCACAGTAGTGTAGCTTGTTATTTTTTTTCTGGTTACTGTTTACGGCTGGACCGATTTAAATGAAACTAGGAATGTAGTTGTTGTTTTGATGTGATGTTTATTTGACCGTTAGCAAAAGTCTACAATATAGCGTTGTCGTAAAAGGGCATCTTTTTTTTTATGTTGAAAATTGCAAATACATATATTATTATCACTGGAGACTACGTCTTTTTGGATAACATTATTCTAAATTGATAAAACGCTTAAATTGATACAAGTTAATCATCAAATAATTATTGAACTCTACTTGACCCAAATGGGCCGCTGCAGGCTCAACTTGAACTAATGGTAGCCCAATTTTCTTAAGTCAACACTGAGGAAACACTATGTGACTGGCAGAATCCTCATCGCTGCTGCTAAGTCTATTTTTGAAAAAAAAAACACGATTTAGATCTCGTTATGTGCATTACAGTTCACAGTGCAAAATCATGATCCCAAGTACGAAATAACTTATTTTACCGCCGTCACGGCGTCACAGGCACGATCCAACTACAGTAACGTACCTTCGCCAGCCAGTCACCTGCAGCCTACCAGCCGTAGCGCGCGCGTCGCGTCATTTAAAAAAAGAACATTTCGAACGAGAACGAACTATTTTATAAAAAAAAACGACTAACAAACTAATCATAACCAGTATTCGAAATACAAATTGGTGGTGTATGTGTTTTGAAATTGGAATTAGTGTTGTGCGCTAAGGATTCGATACGCGAATTCGGCTTTACCGATAGATTTACCGGTGACAATGTAACGGTTTAGAACAATACAGATTAACCTGTTTTTTACGGTTTTTGCTAATTTTTGGAGGAAATGTTTTCGCTGTCACTGATTTCGTTGCTAAATACCTAAATGCTGAAGTAATGGGAATGTGCTAAAGAATGAAATGATTAGCTGTTCAGCTGAAACTGCTAATTGGCGCTAAAATTTCACAACGCTTAACAAGTGAGCATTGTTCGCTAAATCTTGCTTCATCTGTTGCGTTTATTAACATGTTAGGAAGTGATCAGTATGCGAAACGGATTTGAAGTTATGATAGCGTGATGTCATCTACAATGTTTACGGCCAATCTTGATCTTGACCAACATAAAATTGTATATTTACCATGAAATTACAACCGAATGTATAATATTATAATGACGGATGACAAACTGGTGTTTTGATTCAGCACACAGTAGCAACTAATATTTGTAAATAACGAAACTGGTCTCAAATTTCGGTTTTTACGAAGTTAAATACAAAAAAAAACTCATTCAATACTGAAGAACTTTCTTATTGGTTGTTATACTAAGTCGAGTTCCTCTAAAAAATAACTTTGTAAAAAAAATCGAAAAAAAAGATTTTTCTTTAATTTAGATTTTTATATTTGATAAAAAACTTGTTCTATCAAATATATTATCTAATTAGTAAAAGTTTCTCAAAGTCCTTTATTTTTGAATCATTCTTCTTTACTAAACCAACGGATATCCACTTCGCTTCACATGACATCCCCTTTTCCCAGCTGATTGAGCAAGGGTCAGTTTGTAAACAAAAACCTGTTGTTTCGCATCACAAGTCTTTATACGTGCACTATGCGTTGTTTTATATACATGCCGGCCATTCCTTATACGAGTTTCTTTTTATATAAATACTAGCTTATGGAACAAGCAGATGGCCCACCCGATGTTAAGTGGCATCCATCATCCATATCAAAGCATTGCATTGGTTGTTATAGTAATAAAACCACAGCTACTTAGATATAATTTATGATTTGCGTTAATTTATTGTCTTATTTATAAACTCGTAAAAAAAAATGCATACAGGGATACATTTTAAATCTAGGCGCAACTTGATAATGAGCCGACTTATCGCGGAAAGTGATTTGTTACAAGCAACCTTAAAAATTAAACATAATGATATATCAAAAGGTAAATATTGCATAAAAGGTATTGTCATTTTTTATTAATATTGGCAAACAGTGATAAAGCTAATGTTTTATTTTGAGTATCGTTTTTAAAGATGGGGTAATAGGTTATTATTTCTTGTCATGGGGCTTGTTCAAGTTTATACTTACTTTTACATTTTAGATGCATCTTGAACCATTATGTTTAATTTTAATAACCCAATATACATATTTCCTACAGACTTTTTTTACAGTCATAATTCCATATTTTTTTTTAATTATAATATTTAAAGTATCCAAGTAAAGTCGAAGGTACTTGTGTAACGGACTTCCTTTACGCTGCACCGTGAATACCAAGCAGCTATTAAAATCAAAGCGACAATTACATTCTAAATGTCATCCCCATACAAGGATTCACAAGGTCCGATAATGTGGGCGTCACCATTGAATTCCTTAACACCCTCGCAAAAAATACATAAAATTATATCCCACCCACGCATTGCACAATTGATTACCATTAAAATGATGTATGAGTTTCAAAACAAATTATAAAAAGTACAGTTTTTTGTGTCAAATTATGTCATCGTTACTAGGCTATTATTTAAATGAGTATTTGGGCCTCCCACTGAAAAATGACAGGCTGAGAACTTTAAATTTCGAACAGATCTAGTTTTTTTTATTATTTTAAAAACTAAAGCACTATTTTTATAGAGCACTGGCACAAAAACCAGTAGATAAAAACAAAAGATTTTTGAGCTATTCTTTCGCATATCTTACATACATAAGGATAAAAACAAAAAGATGTGTAAAAAATATTCTATCGTCACATAGAACAATATCAAATAACTTTGTCCAAAGTATCAATGGCGCTGGTAGGTCCATTCAGCCAGTCTGTATGCTCAACGTGTGATACCAGTAGTTATGTAAGTCATATTTACTCGGCATTCGGGTCAAGTTTAACCACATTCTGTTTCGGTGATGCATTGTTTGTCAATTTACATGGTTGATATTAAAAAAAGGCCATTTTGTTGTGTTTTTTTTCATCGTGAAACTCTTTTTGAAATGGAAAGTAATTAAGACCAAAATGAAATTGATGAATGAAAATCAGTCTATCGAGATTATAAAATGAATATCGAGAAAACCCGAATTCGGGCTCGCAATATCTTCCCGAGTCCAGGCCAAACACTACAGAAACTATCTGTTATAAATGACCGAACCACAGACAAAACAGTATCGCCTTTTATTGGTTGGTAACACGTAATGTCACCTCTGACTGTTGAGGTTGTCATAGAAATTACCTCCGCATTGTACCTCGTCTGTCGTCTGTCCAAGTTAAGCAATAGGCTGGCGTCCGCCGGAAGGTTTGTCCATATACGCCCAAACAGGCCTAATATAGACAAGTGCCTTGGATGCGGTTACCACACAACTTTTAGTTTCAACAAGAACTTCGATCACTTTCTGAAGTGCCTTTAATGTGTTAATAAGGGAAAGTACGTAACGTGTAGATGACAAAATGATTTCACCGTTCCTAGTATCAACTCGGAATTATGTTTGCCTAGATTTATGATGTATCCTTGTGTGCAATGAAGTGTGCTATTTATTTATCAGGGGCTATTTTACGCAAAATCATAATAAGACCTAACTTGTCGACCGTATGGTTTCCTGACTAAAAGTAGGTACAAATAAAGGCAGGTGTATATAGGTTATTAAAAAAACACTGCATAATGACACCATTATCTTCAAGACAGTATTTGCTCGAGTTTTTGCGCTATCATTTGTGTTTATTCGTAGCTTATTCACGGAAACATTACCAAGCATTGTCACCTGTACTCTATCGGCCACGCGCATCGAATCTATAATAACGTAATCGTACAGCCATCTAGCATGCATCACCTCAGCCTATAAGGCCGCACCATGTCCATGTATCGATTCGTCAAAGAGGGCGGCAGCAAGCGGCTGTTCGTCCAAGGAACGTTAGAGGGAGACGACACGAAGCCTCTCAAATCCAGCCTCAAAAAGTCCACTCCGTCGCCCGTAGGATCGCCCATCACGACGAGTTTGAATCTCGCTTCCGTCCCCAGGAGTTTGAGAGACGGACTGACGAGACATGAGACCGTCTACGATGGGAACTATCCAGGAGTAGAAAGGACGAGCTACAGATCTCGCTCTGGCTCGTACCGCGAGGAGTACAACGGAAGGATCGTGCACGACGGCAATCAGACGCATTTCGAATACGATGGAGAGAGCGCATTGGCTGTGCCCACGTCGGCTGGAGGGCGAGGAGTGTCCGAACTGCAGGCGATTCACACGAACAAGCGGCTGTCGACCGAGGTCCTCGGCTCCTCGCTGGAGTCGACGAAGATCTCGAAGAAAGACGAACAGGGGCAGAGAAGGATCATGACCAGGATCGTGAGGAAAGTGACGACGCTCACGCGTGGGGAGGAGAAGGCTTCGGCTGAGGATATGAGGTCGCCCTCATATCCCCGCGAGACGCACCGATCGGAGCACTACAGACATGTTGAGATGGAATCATCGTCACTTCCAAGAAAAGTCAAGGTAAAATGACGAATTTTATTAATTAGTTTGACAGAAACAGGTTCACGTATTTGATCCCTAGGCATGGTAGATATTCCCTCAGATCTCTTAGTTTCCAAGTAAGAGTCAAGGTTTTTTGAAGATGTCTAACCGGGTTATTTAGTTTCCCACACACACTGAAGAGATTTATCAGACACACGTAAATCTTTAGTACAGAGTGAAAAAATAAAAGAGATCGCCTTGTCAGCTTAATGCTATACAAACGTAGGAATTACCGTTTACCGTATTAAGAACGGTCGGTGTAATTAAGGTAGACACTTGAATAATCGCAATGTTATCACGACTTGTAAGTTTTGGGTCATTTGGCGCATTTAACAGATTTATTGCTTTAAGAGAGCTACGGTTTTCGTGACTGGATTTATTTTGTATACTATTTCCAGGTCATGAACGAAATAGTCCTAATTCTCTAAAGAGTAGTAGAGCTCTTTGTGTAGTGCTAAGTGCTAGTCCGGGGAAGTACTACCACCATAGCTTTTTCTGCCGCCAAGCAGCGTTGGTGTGTTTCGGTTTGGAAGTGGTTGCCGGTGAAATTACAGGCACATGAGGCCTAACATCTGTTGATGGACGCAGGGCAGTGCATCGTAGGGCATTTTCTTATCGTGCGTGACTTACGAGGCAATGCTTTGTTATAGGTAGTTACCAATTAATCTGGTGGGTCATCTTCTTATTTTATAAAAAAAAAATCTTACAATCTTGGAACCAAATGTCTCGTAACGAATGAATCCAAACATGGAGATCGATTAGAGAATTTGTCTTTGGATAGAGCTCGGATCGTGATCTTGGTACATATGGCATTGTACTGACCTCGTTGGGCGACATTAATCTTTCTGTCCGTAAGATTTAACCCGACATTTGTACTCTTTGGCCCTGGTAGAATGTCAGTGTTGCACTGTTGCCTGCGTACATACGATGCAAAAAAACCTTCTCCAAATGCAAAATTAAGGCTATGTGAAAAAAAAAAAGATGTCAGACCTTCTAAATTTGAACTCTTTTCTTTTGTCATTCTATTTGATTTAGTTGTAGGTACGTTATTTTTTTACATTGTTAGATATTCTAGATTTCTAGCTTAAACGATAATACCTGTATAGTTAGAAATACAATATATTTACGTATCTTCAAAAAGGAAAGGATTTGCAACCTACCTTGGTTGCAAATAAAAACGAGATTTGAAACTAAAATCACAAACACGATCATATTTTTCTGTAAATGTGACAGGTTCTATCATCAGCAATGACGTCATCAAGGCTGTACAGGTCATACACTCGTGCGCAATTCGTTAGGTAGGTAAAACTATTTGCATAGAAATATAGAGATGGATAAAGAGTCGGGCCAATATGGTACTGAGAAAACGTCACGTACTCAAAGAAGTTACTAGCGTACCAATATTCAAATAAAAATTAATATTGGTGGACTTTCCACACAGGACTATCAAGTACCAAACTAAGCAAAGCGTGTACCTACCTACTATGGGAACTAAATAGCTGATATAATACATATTTTTGTAGATAAATGCATAATTATGTAATAATGATAACACCCAGACAGAGAACTAACATCTATGTTTCCAAAACAAATGTTTTTTCTCAGTGGGGATCGAACGGAACAATGAGGTGACAAAAAAGAAATATTCCACCAATGATTTTATGAAATAACAAAGTGTTTTTTTCTGATATTTCAATATTTTATCTTAATGCCTTTGTTAGGTTTAAATTTCCTTATATAGAGGTACTAGTGGCTTCCCGCGGCTTCGCACGCGTTGAAGTGGTGAACCGTGATTGAACCACAAACATCCAAACATCGTAACTTTCGCATTGATTTGTATATTATTAGGGTAGGATTTTAAATACGTACAATTATTAGGGTAGGATTTTAAATACCTACGTAGGTATAAGGGATACCTATAGGCGTACATTACCTATATTAGGTAGGTAGGTATAGGTACTGAGTTTAGCACAAACATGACAAATACAACAAATACAACAAAGACAACCTTATACGGAAAATATGTACTTATTTGTTCCTAGTTTCTACCCCAAAAGCAAACGAAACGAAACAGCTTCACGACATTGATCCACAGGCACGGTAGATAGGTACCCTCAGATCTCTTCGTACCAACTCAAGATTCCCGTTTTTGGAACATTGACGCCTCGTTGTATTCTTTTTACTCGAGCGCAACGAAGGAGGGTAACGTCTTTATGTTATTTCTTTTGTTTTAGTTTTAAGTTAATTACACAGTTACAGTTAAAAATCTCCCATACAAACCTTGAAACTTTGCAGGGGTAGTTTTAAAATATTGAAAACGTGATTTTAAATTATTTATTGTGGAGTATATTTACTTCAAGTTTGAAATCAATCGCACTATGCGTTAAAAACTCCCATACAAACTTTGACATCCCTTTGCACGCTTATTATGGGTAGTTTTAAAAAATTAAAAAAGCCTTTCCTATTTTTTTGCCTTAAAGTTCATATACTCCAAGTTTCAAGTTTGTAGGTTCAAGGTATACTATTTTTCATACAAACGCTTTCATCCCTTTTTACACCCTTAGGGGTTGAATTTTCAAAAACCCCTTCTTAGTACACCTCTACGTCATAAGACCTATGTACTCTTCAAATTTCAAGTCTCTAGGACCATCGGTCAAAAAACTCCCTTACAAACTTTTACATCCCTTTGCACATTTATTAAGGGTAGTTTTAGAAAACTAAAAATGCCTTTCCTATTTTTTTGCTTTGAAGTATATGTACTCCAAGTTTCAAGTTTGTGGGTTCAAGGAATACAATTTTTCATACAAACGCTTTCATCCCTTTTTACACCCTTAGGGGTTGAATTTCCAAAACCCCTTCTTAGTACACCTCTACGTCATAAGACCTATGTACTCTTCAAATTTCAAGTCTCTAGGACCATCGGTCAAAAAACTCCCATACAAACTTTTACATCCCTTTGCACACTTATTAAGGGTAGTTTTAAAAAACTAAAAATGCCTTTCCTATTTTTTTGCTTTGAGGTATATGTTCTCCAAGTTTCAAGTTTGTAGGTTCAAGGAATACTATTTTTCATACAAACGTTTTCATCCCTTTTTACACCCTTAGGGGTTGAATTTCCAAAAATCCCTTCTTAGTGCACCTCTACGCCATAAGAGCCATGTACTCCTCAAATTTCAAGTCTCTAGGACCAGCGGTTTAGGCTGTGCGTTGTCTATATGTCAGTCAGTCAGTCAGTCAGTCAGGACTTAGAGTCTTATAGTATTAGAGACTAGTGGCTTCCCGCGGCTTCGCACGCGTTGAAGTGGTGAGCCGTAATTGAGCCACAAACAACCAAACATCGTAACTTTCGCATTGCTTTGTATATTATTAGGGTAGGATACCTACGCAGGTACAGGAGATACCTATAGGCGTACATTACCTATATTAGGTAGGTAGGTAGGTATAGGTACTGAGTTTAGCACAAACATGACAAATACAACAAAGACAACAAAGACAACCTTACACGGAAAATATGTACTTATTTGATCCTAGAAACGAAACAGCTTCACGACTTTGATCCCCAGGCACGGTAGATACTCTAAGATCTCTTCGTACCAACTCAAGATTCCCGTTTTAGAATGTCCCTTACAAACATTGACGCCTTGCCTTTTTACTTGAGCGCGACGAAGGAGGGTAACGTTTTAGGGGTTGTTTTCGAAAATCAAACTGTCTTTTTGTTATTTATCCACAGAACACACTTTCTTTTAGTTTGAAGTTAATTACACTACGCTTTAAAAATCTCCCATACAAACCTTGAAACTTTGTCAGTCTTTTGCACCCTTTGCAGGGGTGGTTTTAAAATATTGAAAACGTGATTTTAAATTATTTATTGTGGAGTATATTTACTTCAAGTTTGAAATCAATAGCACTACGCGTTAAAAATCTCCCATACTAACTTTTACAGTCATTTGCACCCTTTACAGGGGTAATTATCAAAAGTTAAAAGCGTCATTCTCAATTATTTATTTCTTAGTATATTTACCTCAAGTTTTAAAACAATCGCACCACGCGTTAAAAAACTCCCATACAAACTTTGACATCCCTTTGCACACTTATCAAGGGTAGTTTAAAAAAACTAAAAATGCCTTTCTATTTATAATATAAATACTCCAAGTTTCAAGTTTGTAGGTTCAAGGAATACAATTTCTCATACAAACGTTTTCATCCCTTTTTACACCCTTAGAGGTTGAATTTCTAAAAATACCTTCTTAGTACACCTCTACGCCATGACCTATGTCCTTTTCAAGTTTTAAGTCTCTAGGACCAGCGGTCAAAAAACTCCCATACATACTTTTACATCCCTTAGCACACTTATTAAGGGTAGTTTTAAAAAACTAAACATGTATTACCTATTTTTTTGTTTTGAAGTATATGTACTCCAAGTTTCAAGTTTGTAGGTTCAAGGAATACAATTTTTCATACAAACGTTTTCATCCCTTTTTACACCCTTAGGGGTTGAATTTCCAAAAATCCCTTCTTAGTACACCTCTACGCCATAAGACCTATGTATTCTTCAAATTTCAAGTCTCTAGGACCAGCGGTCAAAAAACTCCCATACATACTTTTACATCCCTTAGCACACTTATTAAGGGTAGTTTTAAAAAACTAAAAATGTATTTCCTATTTTTTTGTCTTGAAGTATATGTACTCCAAGTTTCAAGTTTGTAGGTTCAAGGAATACAATTTTTCATACAAACGTTTTCATCCCTTTTTACACCCTTAGGGGTTGAATTTCCAAAAATCCCTTCTTAGTACACCTCTACGCCATAAGACCTATGTACTCCTCAAATTTCAAGTCTCTAGGACCAGCGGTTTAGGCTGTGCGTTGTCTATATGTCAGTCAGTCAGTCAGTCAGTCAGTCAGTCAGTCAGTCAGTCAGTCAGTCAGTCAGTCAGTCAGGACTTTGATTCTTATAGTATTAGAGATAAAAGTCAGATATAATTGTCCTGACTATACAGTCAGCCGCCCTAGAATGTATTCTAGACGTGAATTGTAAATTAGTACCAAACCAAATTAGTACAAATATTATGAGAACTTAGTATACTACTATAGTTTAACTATACTATAGTTTAAATACAAAGAAAATTACAATGAATACAAGTATTTACCAAATGTACAAAATACATATGAAACAGTTGAACTATAGCTATAATAATAATAATATATATTTATTTTCTAAAAGGTTTACATTTTTAGACAGCTTAGTTTATCTTAGTTTTCGTTTCTCATCATTTTCAACTGATTTCATTTGAAATTTCTTCCCTGTAAATGTCCATTAAAATGCTGTTAATTATGTTGTTAAATTTATGAACTGTATACATTCTGGTGCAGCTGACTGTACTATCCAGCTAGCTGATTGATTCTACGTTTTGTTTATGAATTTGCATTTTATAATCCATTTGCCGCGCTAATGTTTCAATTCCGTGATCCCAAGGTTGCCGTTTTGATTGATAACTAACGAATTCCTGATGTCATTTTAAAGTTTTGATGGAAGGTTAAAACTGCACTTGAAATGACTAACAACACTTTCAATGTCAACAGCCCTCCCAGTTTAATAGGTATGCCTAAGTGTTCCCGCACACGGGCCTCCGGCCACAACCACAAAATGCCGCCACTGGCATATTTCCTGTAGTTTTCATACATTTTATATGAACTCGCCGCACACGGTTGACGCCGGTAGCCGCCACACGCTACAGATCGTCGCTGCTCGCTTCGTATGAAAACTACAGGAAATATGCCAGTGGCCGCGTTTTGTGGTTGTGGCTGAAGGCCCGTGTGCGGGAACCCTTATGCGCTGTAGGCAGTTGGTTCGATTCCTATATTTTAATTCTTGTATTTTTTTTATACATTTCGCTTATGGATCAAGCAGATGTCTCATCTGATGTTAAGTGGTATAAAAATGCATTGCCTCGTAAGTCACGCATTAAAGGAACGTGCCTTACAAGTAATATTTTAAAATATGCTTTATTCATCATCATCAGCTTAAAGCAGTCCACTGGTGGACATAGGCCTCCCCTATACATTTCCAAGAAGAACGATACCTACTTCCCGCGATCCTGACAATCTCGTCAGTCCATCGGGTAGTCCATTCCAAAGTATGCTTTATTTTTTTTATTTTTTTTTTTCGTTATTTTCGTCATAATTAATTGCATTCCATTTACTCTGATTTTAAAATGTAAATATAATTGATTTTAAACGTTAAAAGCGCGACGTCGTCTTGAACCTTCTTTTTCGTTGTAAAAGCGATTCAATCTGTACCCCAAGTATGAGTTGTGTTTACCATTCGTTCTTGTTCCGAGTTCATTGCGGGTTTTGTATGAAGACGCGATAGATATACTTCGAAACGGAACTTTTTGTCGCAAGTATGATGAAAATTAGTAGTAGAACATAAAGCTCCGTATCCGTATCTCTATCGCGTCTTCATACAAAACCCGCAATGAACACGGAATATTTAATGAATATTTCTGTGCTGTTCATATTTCGCTACGTATTGATGAAACTTTTAACTTGTTATTATCCTGTATAATTGCAAAGATCGAAAGTATCGATAGCACAACAATAGATTCACTCTAAAGTTCAACTCTTGAAATAACTTTAATAATGTCAGGATGTACTATGCGGATTTGCATCTGCCCTAACATTTATTAGACTTACCTAGTCTTATTTTATTTATGTACTTCGTCTGTGATTTGAAATGTCAGTTAACATTCCCTGATTTTTATTTTATAGTCTTAGGGCCGGTTTCACCGTGGTCTGTTAGATTAACAAAGGATTAAAGGGCCGTTAAATATGTCAAAATGTACGCGTTTGACAGCTAAGGTTAGATTTAACGGCCTGTTAATCCTTGATTAGTAACTAACAGAGCATGGTGAAACTGGGCCTTAATATTGACCTGTCGGGTCAAGCCAAGATGTTATATAGGTTGGCAGATTTAGGTAGCTTAAGTTTTGATAAGTACGTGATGTATTTTTTTTTTATGTTTTATTAAACGGCAGTGTAGGCGCCCAGCGACAAAGACCTTAAAATAAAAAAATAAAAAATAGTCTTAAGATCTTCTTCTTCTTTTCTCCGTTTATGGCTTATGGCTGTCATGTTTTAGAACTTTTAGGTTGTTCAACATGCCGGTTTCCTCACGATGTTTTCCTTCGCCGTTTGAGAGTACTGGCACGTTCTTACTGTTCCAATAAACTTTCGTACGGTGATAAAAAAATTGAAAGCGAAAATGAGAAATGCTTAGTCACAAATTCTACGCTTCGTTTAGATTAGTAGCACACAATAATCAAAGAATTAGATAATGCTACGTTTTCTCCGATTAGTGCAAGGAAGGAAGGCGTGGTGTTGCATGTTTAACGTATGTGGTCAATTGACCGTGAGATGTGAGTTATGTGCTGGGAATCGGATAGTTTTTGCACGGTCGCACATAAATGATGCCGGAGGAAAAATCTGAGAGCTTTGTATGGAGGTCGGTTTATGAATCAGTATTCTGTGACGATCCAAAAAAAAAATACTTATAAAAAGTTTGTATTACTTACATACCTATTTGTTTTAAAAAATAACTTTTTTTTTCTAAATTGATTATCAGGGCTTTGTAAAAAAACATTTTTTTTGCATAATAATGGTATATAAGTGGAAAGTGGGGAGAGGCTTTTGGCAAAAGGTAGTTTAGGTACTAATGTAAGTACCTATAAGATAGGTCTTCCATAAATACTAAAAGTAGTTACTGTATACTAATTTAAAAGTTATTTCGATTAGAACAAACGTCTTGTAAAGAAAAAGAGTTTGAGTAAAGATAGAGGTTTTAATGAATATGACGCCAGAGAATTAAGAGCACATGAAATCACTGAAACCACAATAGGACTGAACAATGCAGACTCCCAAGGTCCACAGCAATCACTGCCAGCAACGATGCATGAGATCGTGGAGAATGTGCAACGCAATTTGCATCGGAAATGAGGAGAGTTGGAAAATAGATTGAGATATCGATATGAAAACTGCAGAAGTCTTTCTTGTTATTGTTTTAAGCAGACTTACACACAGATGTTTTTAATTTTTATTAGTTTTACTAGCGACCCACCCCGGCTTCGCACGGTTATTGTGGGTTATCCCTAAGAGATTATGCTTGAATTATGCATATAAACCTTCCTCTTGAATCACTCTTTCTATAAAACAAAACCGCATCAAAATCCGTTGCGTAGTTTTAAAGATTTAAGCATACATAGGGATATAGGGACAGAGAAAGGGACTTTGTTTTATACTATGTAGTGATAATGAAGAAAATTATTTATATAATCGCGTTAGTACCGTACTAACGTATCTACTAGTTTATTCGTCAGGTGTTGAAAGGAGCCTCTTTGAAGCGCACTTAATATCCTTTCACCACACTCTTTCGAAAGAACTAGTGACACACAAGAAGAAGAAGTAGAATAGTGACCAGTGATTCACAAACCTTTAACTTCATCATTGCTGTCATGTCAACTACTAGTACAAGTAATTTCGCAGGCACACAAAGAACAGTGCATGTGTATAAATCACGAAGCGGCGATTCGGCTGGGTGCGCCCGTCGTAATCAGAATCTTACAGAGGTACTACAGTAACAGAACTCTACTGCTTTTTAGGGTTCCGTACCCAAAGGGTAAAACGGGACCCTATTACTAAGACTCCGCTGTCCGTCTGTCACCAGGCTGTATCTCATGAACCGTAATAGTTAGACAGTTGAAATGATGTCTTGTCACAATCACAGATGATGTATTTCTGTTGCCGCTATAACAAAAAAGGCTCCCAGACAACAAACGTGATTTTTTTGCCGTTTTTATAGATAATGGTAGTGAACCCTTCGTGCGAGAGCCCGACTCGCACTTGGCGGGTTTTTTTTATTACCGTAGGGTCTATATCCTTTGCTTTGGTTTTACCTTTGACTCCACTTTACCAAGACTTTTTTTTAATAAAAACTAAAATTCTAGTTATTCTGTCTATGATTTTTCACTTATGTACTGTTTGTACCTATTCCTTGGCCTCCAGGGTCGTGGGTTCAAAACCGGTCGTAAACCATTGAGTTTTCTGTTAAAAAATTAATATGCACAGTGCCAATACTCTCAAACGATGAATGAAAACATTGTGAGTAAACCGGCATATCGTAGAACATCAAAGTTCTTAAAACCATGAGCACTGGAGCTCCAAAGGAGCCTTTTTGAGGCGCACTTAAAATCCTTTCAACCACACTGTTTCGAAAGAACTAGTGACACGACAAGAAGAAGAAGATTACTTGATTCTGTTTGATCTTTAATTTTATCTAAAAGTAATTGGCTGGTAGGTATTATTTCAAGACTTTATGTTACCTAGTTTCAAATAGTCATACATGTTTCATCATAACTTTCAATTTAGTCAACTCTAGCTAAATCAAGTACATTTGCATCTTGTTTGAAAGTGATATCTTGAGTATCGTGTGATGTCACTTTCACGGTAGCCCTTTCTAGAGCCGGCAGGTTATTAGCACGGAACGGACACTTTCGTTGGGCTCGGGGTGTCGGTTCTTTAAGGCTAGTCATCGCCTTAAAGAGCCGACAACCGACGACTACCTTTTTTTATACTCAAAATCATAAATCAAATCAAAGTCAAAAGGTATTTATTCAATAAAATGACAAGGATCACTTTGAAACGTCTTAAAGCTAGGTGACTCTAGGTGCCAGTTCCACGCGACCAAAGCCTAGAAGAACAGGCAACAAACTTACGGCTTGGTAAGGCAAAAACGGTCTTTATTCAGTACAATCACAAGGATCACTTTGAAACGTCTTATATACTAGGTGAATCTATCGCCAGTTCCACGCGACCAAAGCCTAGAAGAACAGGCAACAAACTTACGGCTTGGTTCCTAGCGTACTATCTACTATCACTACTATACACACACTAAAATTTCCTACCTAAAAGTTTTACTCAGTACGAGAGCTTTAAATGTAAGTAAATGTGCGAGCGAGAAGTTATTTAACGGTTGTCTGCGTCTTAATAATTCAAGGAGGGTCAAAAGGGACCCTCATCTCACAGAATAACTAATAGAAACGGCGCCACTCAACCATATTGCACCGGCAAGTTCACGTTAACGCACGGCTGCGCACGCGCTCTGTAATGTCATGTGCGGGCGCACCTGCCGGCTTCCGGTCGCCATCTTGGAACTTGATATAAGGTTAAAAACCGATTTGAAAATTGCAATCGTGTTATATACAAACATCTTCAAACAACTTTGTATCAACTAGGGCAACTATCTACTATACATATTTTAAATCCTAATAATACTAATATATAAACCCGAAAGTTACTTTGTATGGGTGTTGGGATGTTTGTAGCTCAATCACGCTAACCATTGGACCGAATTGGATGAAACTTTGAATAAATCTAGTTTCAGGTTCCAAACTAGATTTATTATACATATATATTACAATATAGGCTACTTTTATGCCAAAAAATTATCAGTACCCCAAGTAAGTATGAGTTTTGTTTACCATATTTGGTTTTTCGTTTTTGTTCCATGTCCATCGCGGGTTTTGTATGTAGACGCGATAGAGATACCGATACGGAACATTATGTTGCAAGTATGATGAAAATTTGTAGCAGAACATAAAGTTCCGTATCGCTATCTCTATTGCGTCTTCATACAAAACCCGCAATGAACACGGAACAAGAACGTAAAACGAAAAACCAAATATGGTAAACACAACTCATACTTGGGGTACAGGAACTAATAAGGAAAACACCTAAAAATATTAATTTTAGCCGCTAAAAAGGCTACCGAAGCGACCGCTACAAAGGCGAGCGAAGCTGAGGGCCGCTGCTAGTTATGCATGTTTTGCAAATCTCGCTTCTGGGATTACACACTCAAACGTCTCAATTTTATCTGCGAAATTCTCAGAACATCAAAATAACAGTAACATTTGACTAAACTGGTATTTTACTGTTTTAAAGAATATGTTGATGTCATCATATAAGAGGTTAAAGTATTTGCCTGTTTTTATTACTTGAATTTCCGTTTTATTGGACGTTTTGGAATTGGTTTGATTAGCATCTAGATTTATGATATCCTATGGAATACTAATATGTATTATAAACGCGATAGTTTGTAAGTATGGATGGATGGATTGTTTTTGTTACTCTTTCACGTAAAAACTACTAAATGGATTTTAATGAAACTTTACAATAATATAGCTTATACATCAGAATAACACATAGGCTACAATTTATAAAGAGATTGTGTGAATTGTCCAAAATATAACGATAAGTGTCAAGTAAGTAGGAAAAAATCTACCATCTGCGAGCTATTCTGGTGTGCGCTGCCAAAACCGCTAGAATTACACATATTACTACGCCACGCTAATATAAGCTACTCGAAATACTAATCCTGCGCACACGAAGTTGCGGGCACCAGCTAGTAATTTGAATACTTTTTAGTCAGTCCATAGTAAGGTCAGCCGTCATTTGTTTTGAAGAAAGTGGTGGCGGAAATATACCCACATGTGAACTTCACTCATGAAGTCATGATTAATGTAAACATTAGTTCCCGCAGTGAGTGTTGGTACCAGGACAACAGAACTCCCACGGAGCTGTGCGTTCCGTTAGCCGCCATATAGATAAGTTTAATGCATCTCGAATGCGAATTTGATTTCCAAGAATGACATCATTTGTATGGGAGAATTTTGATTTGCGCTTACGCTTTTTTATTTTGTTTTGTAGGCAAATATAAATGAACATTTGGATATTTATTGTTATACTAGATGACCAGGTGTACTTCGTATCACCGGTCCTAATAACATCAAAACTCTCCCTTCGCTTTAAGTAGAACAGTTTATATGGGAAAATGAAATTGTTGTTTTTACTATCTTCCTCGCAATTTTTCCATATTTTCTCACCGTTTAAACCTTCCCTGGACTACGACAAACATTTGAAAACCAAAATCGGCTAAATCGGTCCAGCCGTTCTCGAGTTTTAGCGAGACAAACGAACACCAATTGATTTTTATTATATAGAGATAGAAGATAGATGGATAGATATTTGTGGTGTCTTTTTTTATACCTACTGGTTTGTGTGTGCATAAGTCATTAACCAACTGCTGTTCACAGTATTAAAAAAACAATTAGCCTTCTTTCTCTTTTACTAGCCTCCTTGATCCTATTTTTCTCTGATCCAAATTTTGGCCGCGCATGTTTCAATGTCTTCAAACCCAAGCTTTTAGATGACTCCCTGCTCTTTTTCAGAACTTTACAGCAACTAACACTAGAATTTCTAAGGCCAGGTGTCCCGCTCAACTCCATTACATCTATTTTTTTTCTTTTTTTCCATAACCTATACTGTCCCACTGCTGGGCAAAGGTCTCCCCCATTTTTCTCCACTCTCCTCGATCCTCTGTTAACTCTTCCCACTTGTTATGGAAGGAGTCCAGGTTGTCACTCTAGCTTTCTCGGGCGGCCGCGACGTCTTCTACCTTCTGCGGGTGTCCATCCTGTGACTCCTTTAGCCCACCTTTCAGGGTCCATACGGATCACGTGACCCGCCCACTCCCATTTCAGCTTTATATCTATATATTTACATCTATTACATTTTAAAAAATCTTCGGCTTTCGTTCAACCCTCCAGTGCTTACAAGGAAAGAAATAAATGTCTATCCATAATATTCGTCTTCACTATATCAATTTTCCTTCCCACATCATCGGTCGGTTCTCAAAGCAATTTTCGAAGTTTTTGCTTCATATATCATCGAGCAAGTCGTTCTATGACCATGACCATTTAAGTACTGTCAAAGATTAGTGATCTCATCCGAATATCGCTTGTATTATTGGAATTATGTTTAAGTATTCAATGTCTGTGCGGTTTATTTACGTACTAAGTAATTTTAATCATGATATGTTATTCACGTACGTATAATATAATTCACTTAGCACCACCTCGTTTGCCTAAAATGTTTGCGTGTTTGTTATGTGGTTACCGAAGTACAACGCCCTATGTATGTGGTCATTTTGTTTAAACACCTACTCATACTTTATATAAGTTATTAGCTCCGTAACCTTATTAGCTCCGTGTTGTGTATTTTGGTTATTAATTTCATTTTATTATCTACCGTTCCATCCATTCTATATATGTATTCATGCCCTTTTCTTATCTACACTTCTACACTAATATTATAAAGAGGTAAACTTTGTATTTTTGTATTTTTGTATTTTTGTATTTTTGTATGTAACGAATAGGCTCAAAAACTACTGGTCCGATTTCAAAAATTCTTTCACCATTAGAATTCTACATTATCCCTGAGTAACATAGGCTATACTATATTTTCAAAAAAATCAGGGATCCTTACTAAAACTTCAATAATGTAACCCAAGGTGGAAAACAAAAAACCTTACATCGCGTGCGCTGCGAAAACTATTGAAGATAGAACAAAATAATGTACTACGATTTTGTAGAACACGTTATCATCTACAAAAAATGTCGCGACAGCATATGTCTAACTATTATAGTTATGTCACAATAAGTGTTCTTTTATTATAAAAAAATAATTGAAATGCCTCCGCTAGAAAAGGGTCTTTATTTGTACCTTGGTATTAATCCTTATCCAAATAAATCATTTCATAATTAAGACGGTTTCAATACCTATAGATTACTTCTGAAATTTTTCAAATCGGACATTCCATTCAAAAGATATGACGAAATTAAAAATGTTTACGGGTCCACGGTTCACGCGCGGGGTGCGATTTCACTCACTCAAGGAGAAGCGCGTGCAAATGTATGAAATAAGTAGATGCGAGGCTCGAACCCACACGGTCTAAGTTTATCCTAAAATGTTCAAAAAATTTATGCGAAGCTGGGACAGGCCGCTAGTTAAATATATAACCGCGTTCGTATTTGTTCGAATCCGTCTTCTTTGATATATTTCTACATATAGTGAAACGCTATTGTAAAATGCTTTGAAATGATTAATGGAATGATAATACAGATCTTCGGTTCAGATAATTGCTTATATATATTATTTATACTTATACTACTTATATAGATATTGCTTATAATGTGAATAAGGTTAATCAACGCGATAATACACCAAGTCATCATGTGCGAATCTTGACAAATATATGTATACGTAATATGTCTGATAGCTGCGATAATAATGCGTAAAACGCTGCGCTATGTGGAATGTCTACCAATTTTAATTCTTTCCTAAAAATTTTAGTCTACTTCTAAAATTTTTATTTGTGTCAAGTGCTCGAAAAGAGCCCCTTTAATGCGCACTTCAAATCCTTTCACCTCACTGTTTCGAAAAAACTTACCATCTAGTTACTAGAAAACTAAATAAAAGTATGAACTGATACGACATTAAATAATACTGGTACTGGGATATGTCAGAATTTAAAACTCCCAGAGTGCCGACCTCTAGAGTTTGAATTTGTAAAAATGCAAACATAGTCGCGGGCGCTTCACTACTTTTGTTATATATTGGTCGTCGATCTCATAAAACGTGGAGCAATGAGTTTCATAAGGAAACAATCGAACCTAAGCCACAATGGCTGAAAGCTTCCCAGGGTGTCGTAGTTGATGAGGCGATCTGCCTGAAGCTTGATATTGCCTAATTGAGCAATTGTTTGGTCCCTAGGTAGGAATTTTATGGAATTTTGTGTTGGAACTTTAAACAAATTGTATATTGGTCTAACAAATAAATATTGGCGGCGATACACGGCACTTTCTAGTCGTAATCTAATCAAAACTTGTGCTATGAAAACTATATAATAATATAATATAACACCCGGACAGAGAACAAACATCTATGTTTATTACAAAAATGTTTTTTCTCGGTTGGGATGGATCGAACCCACGGCCAACAGTGAGGGCTGTCAATATGTCTCAAGTTATGTTATGTCGTCTGCTCAAAAATTGGGCTTCGTTGCCAGCGTCAGTTTTTTCGAATAGTTTTAAAAAGACATCTTTTAGGTGAGCGCGATACACCGCCCACTGCATTATATCAGGTGAAATTGCGGCCGGTTTTCCTATAACTTGTGAAAAAAGTCTTACAATGTAGTCTGGTCTATCTGTACCGTTAGGGATGCTCATTAGGTCGTGGCTGACGGTTATCAGGTGGTCACGAGCGGAGCCCACGACTTTGATATTCCAGCTTTCTGATGCAACGCCGAGCCTTGGAAGTGGAGCAGCGTTGTTTTCCGTCTATGACTGAGTTATGGGTGCTTGGTGGATATGTCATGTTCTCTCTTAGGTATTGTCTATTAGTTTGGGGAACAGGGACAGTAGTAGCTTGAAAAGTTAGAAGTAAAAGTTTATGAGCAACCTAGAAAAGTTATATATTGTTCTAATATTTATTAAAATACCTTGCTTTTAAATGACTTTAAAGGGATAACTTTTATTATTATTATACAAACTTTGTGGTTATGTTCGATGTGATTATGAGCGATCTCTTTTTGAAAACCTAAGTGGATAATTATATATTTTGTTAAGGCCCGTAATATATTATTATTGATAATTTATTAAGCTTTGTACTTCAGTCTTGGAGTATCGTGTGCTCATCAACCGATGCATACATGATTTAATTCAGCATTACCAATACAAATGACCACTTATCGCCAGATGGGCCATATGCAGTTAAACATATAAAATCTCTTTGCAATCTTAAGTTACTCTCTGATGTAACCACTTCACAATCACAAGTACCGCTTGGTACCTACTTGGTGAGCGGAGCGGACCGCAAATAAGCCGCTGGTGGCCTACTGGTGGTGGTTTTTTTATACAACTAGCTGATGGAACAAGCAGATGGACCACCTGTTGTTAAGTGGTAACCATCACCTATAACAAAGCATTGCCTCGCAAGTCACGCACGATAGGAACGTGTCCTACGATGCACTGCCCTGCGTCCATCAACTTGAGGCATACAGATGTTAAGCCTCATGTGCCTGTAATTACACCGGCAACCACACTCTTCAAACCGAAACACAGCAACGCTGCTTGGCGGCAGAAAAAGGCGTGGTGGTAGTACTTCCCTGAACGAGCACTTCACAAAGAGCTCTACTATTAAAACTCGTCACTAAAGTGGGTCACTGGCTCTAATGAACTCACCGTAATATTGCGGCTGGAATATACCGTTCGCCGCTACATAGGCAGCCAAAGCTTCAGTATTCGATTCGGTATCTGAAACATGATTGAATCAATCTAATTCGGTTCAGCATTGAACTTCAAGTATTCTGAGGTTGATGAACTTCGAATGCATTGATGTTTCGATATGTCTGTAAGCATTTATTAAATCAATGTCGAGTCATTATATTCTATGGACGAGGTGATATGCGTTTCAAGGTTCTTTCTCAGACTATTGACATCTTATATAAAAATTAAACCGGCCAAGTGTGAGTCGGGCTCGCGCACGAAGGGTTCCGCGCCATTTTTAATAAAAACGGCAAAAAAATCACGTTTGATGTATGGGAGCCCCCTTAAATATTTATTTTATTCTGTTTTTTAGTATTTGTTGTTATAGCGGCAATAGAAATACATCATCTGTGAAAATTTCAACTGTCTAACTATCACGGTTCATGAGATACAGCCTGGTGACTGACGGACAGACAGACGGACGGACAGCGGAGTCTTAGTAATAGGGTCCCGTTTTACCCTAAAAACATTAATCTGTATTTTTTCTTTTCATCAACGTAATAAATTGTTATCATTCGGCCGCGTTTGATTGCAATAAGTTGTAAAGGTTGTTATACATTCGGTCTACTAAACTCAGTCGTTGACCTTTTGGTGACTGAGAAAGAACCAGAGACAAAATAGACGTGGCAACAAGGCTACTGTAGAAGGGATCTACTTGAATGCTAACCGTTTTACTGCGAAATAGGTACTAATTGCTCAGATACTAGACATTTCTCAAATGCTAGACATAGCTCTGTAATTCCTCCTTCGAAGCCTTATTTTATACTCTGTGGTAAAGCGCCTTACCATAAAAAGAAACTAGTTTTAGCTTGATTACTTTTTAAATACACCTAATACAGATTTTCTGTTGAAAAAGTTGAGTATGTTGATTGAATGTTGCAATAAAATTCAAATAAGGAAGGTGTTTGTTGCAAAATTGAATGTTTTAAGGAAGGAAATTATTGAAGCGAGTTTTGTGGCATCTTTCCGTTTAGGTGCGAGTGTTACCATGTGGCTATCTGTCAAAATATATCCGTCTCTCTCTTTGCCTAGTCAAAAACAAGGACGGAAATATTTTTATCTGATGCGTTACTCTGATATGGTAAATTCTCTGAACTTCTCCTTTTTTTTAGGTAGATTATCTATTTTGTGAGGCAGCAAAAGCTGAGTCTGGGCCCTTTTGGCATACTCTGCACGGGGCGGGACTGGCTCGGACCAAGTTTCTGTAGCTACCAACTTTATTTTATTATGTTTTTTTTTATTGTGATGTTTTTATTAGGAAGGTAGCTACTAATTCTGTTTGTCTGTACCGTAGCTGTCCGTTCTGTATTTTGTGTGTTTGTTGTGTTTTCTTTCTTTCGTATCACTCCTAAAACTTCTTTAAAGCCACTTTTATCAAAGGACGGCAACACATGAGATCACTTTCTACTACATTTTTCTCACGGGACAGGCACGAAGGAAGATGGAATGAGTCATCTTCCATGACCTCATTTATGTTCTTCGTCTGCTCAGTCTCAGCAAAAAGTCCCTAAATACAGCAATCTTGTTCATAACAATAAAAATATTTTGTTTCACACTAAACTCTATATAAAAAAAACTATATCGTTCCATATTTCACAGACTGTGTCTAACTTGTACAGTTAGCAGCAAGGATTTGTAACAGCCTTATTTGAATGCAATAGAGTCTATAACAAAACGAAGGATTATCATGACTGTACGCTTTGTCTAAACCACAGACCACGGCAGCAATCTTAAAACTACAGTTGAGATAATATTGTAAACTTTACGTTGTTAGAAATAAAGGTGAGATTCGTTTCTCAAGTGTATTTCTAGGCGTTTCCTAGAGCATGATTGTACCTATTCATTAGATTTGATGACTGTTATTGAAATGATGTTCAGTTTGTAGATTATTGTTTTAGATAGTCAAGTACTTGGAATAGATTGACAGTGCATCAAATGAAATTGCGTTTAGAAGTTTGAACAATATTGCTTGATCATTTTAATCTAGGCTTGGTTATTGAAATTGGCTTTAATATTATTCACACAGCGCTATCTAGCCCCAAACTAAGCAAAACTTGTACCATAGGAACTGGATAGTTGTTAGAATACGTGTTTTTTTAATATAATTAATGATTCGAAAGAATCATCTAGCTCGATTCAAAGAGATCCTTGTGATTTTATAGGTACTAAAGCTTTTTAGTATTCAAGTTATTTATTCATTATTTCATTGAGATTCTAGTATAGATCGCATCATGTATACATGTTCCTTGTCGTCCTTGAAGGAACAGAGCAGAGTGGAAGCACTTGGAGGAGGCTTTCACCCCGCCACGGGCGGTACTTACATATAGTTATTTTTTTATTATTTTTTTCACTTATTTGATTTAATTTAACTTTATATTAGCCTAACCAGATTTAGTCATTTAAGTATACCCATAGTATTTAAAAATAGACTAAGCAATTTTTATTTTTATTTTACTTTTTTAATTCCAACTGTGTAAGCAAATAAAGCTATTTTTATTTTTTTTATTTTATTTATTAGTATGTATACATGGGTGGGTACACTCGCGCAAACACACCCCCTCCACTTTCTTCCAACGTTCTTTTTATATGACGCGACCTATACCTTGAGTGGGAGATACTGCTGGGAAATGTTGGTAATTCCTTAATATTAGATCTAAAGATAATTTATGTTACTAAAATGCGGCACATACCACCTTTGATTATTTCTGTACGTAAATACCTAATAGATAATGTCTTATGTTTTTTTTTTAATTTTAATTATCTCGTGATGTCGTCTATTTATTTTCTACCATACCTACTACCCTACCCGATGGACTGACGACATTGTCAGGATCGCGGGAAGTCGGTGGATGGAGAGGGCTCGGAATCGTTCTTCCTGGAAATGTATAGGGGAGGCCTATGATCAGCAGTGGACTTCTTTAGACTGATGATGATGATGATGCTGACCATACCTACTTATTAATTAAAAATTTTCTTTTCTTCACTACATCATTGTATACGTCTATTTTATTAGTCGCTTACGGTAAAATACAGAGATAAAAAAACAATAGAATATAGCTTAAAATTTATTGTATTTTTTTTTTCAATTCTATTGTTGCAAGAATTATCAATTTCATAGTAACGGTGATCACTAACATTTTATTAGCACAGCTATAAATATTGAGATTGGATCGATAACGGTTTTGGAATTGGCTAGAATGACAGGTTTGCTAGATTTTTTAGGAAAAGCTGGCAGTTTATTGGTTTATTCCTACGAGCAATGGCAATGAACAGAGGGCCTAGAAAAGATCCACTTTCTGTTAACGGATTGTGGAAATATAAATATGAAAATGACATTAGCTTGACAGATCGCACGCAAAACTTTGGAGAAGGCTCAACATTTCGAATGAAAGTGTATTATGTGATATCCTGATTTGACCGAAAATGTTTCCAATGTTTTGAAGAAAATCGCCACCATTTTCTTTAAAACAAAATGACGGCCGACTTGACCATGGACTGACTTGACTAAAAAGTATTTAATACAAATCACTTGACACTGGCAAGATTGTCTGTCGAATGACGGACAGGAGCCATAAATTGAGAGAAGAAGAAGAAGAAGATTCTGAATATGTTTTTTAACTGACTTCTCAAAAATAGGAGTTTCTCAATTGGACTGTATTTTTGATACGTGATTACTCCGCCAATGATGAATTTATTTGATTGATTCTTTTTTTTGTTTGGTAAGGCATACTTCCGAGGTGGTCCTATATACTTTTTATCGAAATTGATTCAGCGCTTTTGGAGTCAAAACCAAAATATTCACTTCGGTGTGGTTCATTTCAACTAAAGTTTTATTTTATGTTTTATGTATTTGATGTCGGTTTTTTGGCGATAAAGTTAACTATTTTCTTCCCCGGACGAGTCCTTTAAAAAGATCTACTGCTCTTAAAAGCCCAGAAGTGCACTTCTACCGGCTAATGATGTCTCTCACCCCATCCTATAATGCTCTTTGTAAGACGGTTAACTATTTATAATATAAAAGATTGCCACACAGCGATATATCACAGTATCACAATCTGGTTTAATCTTATTTAAACTAGTAGTTCGCCCTGAACTGAGATCTCGTGATGCGACCCGACGAACGCACCAAAACTTTGAGTAGGTGGTAGTCAAAGGCAAGTCCAAACATTATGTTTGGACTTTTTTCTGACTACCGCCTACTAACTCAGTACGGTAACCAAGTTTCAACTCTATTGGCCTATTTATTGAAGAGTTCCGTTGAACAGACCTTGGCTCCATCATCAGACCTGGTCGTTGTCACCATTTTATGAGAACTGAGTACCTCCTTAATTTATTTCAAGAAAAAAAAATAAGAAAAAGCAAAGTAACTGGCTGACCAGTAGAAAAACCTTGATGCCAACGAAACTCTTAGAGATGGGAGCTCTTGGGTCGCTGGTTATCTTAATTTAACTTTTTTGTTGTATCTCAAAAACCGAGCATCCCAGAAAAAAAGTAAAAATTGTTTTGGAATGTCCAAACAAAGCCCTTTCGTATGACATGTAACTTGATTTTTTTATGTCACTTTTTTTATTTTTGCCCTCTTAAAAAACCCCATATCTCAAAAACCCTTCACCCGATTTTACTCATATACTTACCAGTAAATTTCTCAAGTACAAGCTATCGACTTATCAAATTTCATGCAGATCGGATCAACGGTTCTAAAGTTATCGCCAGACAAACATACATACATACATACATACATACATACATACATACATACATACATACATACATAAAATGCCAAATCGCCCAAGTTGAAACTAAGATCTTCATTCGCTTCGCTCACTCGATCAATAAGTTATTGTATTGCAATAACTTGGATTAATGTCCTCTATAAAAAGGCACTAAGTGAAGACCCTGACACGGAATGACATCATGGTTGCGCCTACGCATGTATTTTATCGTGATTTGATTCTGCGCCAAAGGGCTTGCAATAATTAGGCATGGCATAAACGTTTAAATGTTTCCTCGTCGAATAAAAAAATGTTAACAGCTTCACGACTAGCTTAAAAAGTAGTAGAGTACTTTGTGAAGGGCTCGTCCGGGGAAGTACTACCAACATGCCTTTTCCTGCCGCCAAGCAGCGTTGCTGTGTTTCGGTTTGAAGAGTACGGTTGCCGGTGAAATTACAGGGACATGAGGCTTAACATCTGTATGCCTCAAATTGATGGACGAAGGCAGTGCATAGAAGGGCACGTTGCCGCCATAACATACCACGAAAGTGTCATAAAACACACCATCAGTTTTCGCCTTATGGCTTTCATAATAGAGTGTATAATTGGCATAGAAACTTGATGCATGTGTCATGGACTGATTCCGCCATCCGCGCCATCGCCTGGACTAATGGGAGGTACTTTCATTTCATACACGAATCGAAAATGTGTTTCGTGATAATGACCTATTTGTATTTGTGAATGAATTACGACGTACCTGCGGTCGCCCACGGGTTCGCTCGCGAACGCTCGTTTCCAAACTCGTATTTTTTTCTAGCCTGTTCCTGTTTATTTTTCGGGATAAAAAGTAACCGCTATAATAATACAGGTTACTAACAATATTTATTCTAAGTTTTGTCCCATTTGGTTCCCATCCTAACGTCCAAATATCCAAACATCGTAACTTGTATAGTTAGGATATGGTTAGCTGAAGAGTTTATTTATAATTAAAAAAAAAATGAGAATTTACCTATAAGCATAATTTTTCCCGCCGTAATTTTATTTGCATGCTAGCGTATAGGAACATTTAATTCACTGATATCTTGAGTAATAACCGGTGTACTAAGATTTTAGTGTGTAATTTACCTTGAACAAAGTCGGGCAGGTCAGCTAGTTTGTTCTAAATATAAATACAAAAACGAACAAGGTAAAAAATGTTTTGTGGATTTTTTGCACCAAGCTAGACCTTCACATTCCGATGATAAACCATCATATAGCCGTCAAGGACAATAGCGTAGTATTTGTTTATTTTATTAAGACGCTTACAACCGCCAGAAGACTTCAATAGCTTACACATTTATTTAGCAAATAGTTAAGATCCAAACAACTTTTCGTGGTGACTTCGGGAATCCCCCCCAATATACCCCATATTACCACCCGCATCTATCTAAATATGAAATATAATAAACTATAACAGCACTATCTAGCCCCAAACTAAGCCAAAGCTTGTAATATGGGAACCAGATAGCAAAAATACATATATACCTTTTTTTGTAAATACTTCATATACTAACACCCGGACAGAGAACAAACAAATAAGACTAGAAGATAAAAAGATCAAAATTACGTTATTGCTCACAACTTATGAATTACTGTTATATTAAAAAAACTTAAAATTACTAAGTAAAATGGGTGGTGTTACATACAAGTAGCGATCTCTACTAGACAACCGTTTAGACTAGATTCAGACTATATCTAGAATGTCCAATATAATTCTTACTAGCTAAACAAGACTTTTTTAGGCATTTATTTAAGAAGGGATCTTGCGTTTAAAAGCAACAAGTAATACGTCATCTTGCAAATATCGTGCAATAAGATATGTGTAGGATATTATGCAATGTGTGATGCAGACCTAACCTCACAAGTTTGCAACCTTGGCGTTTCAAATACTGAATCGCAATGAGTTGTTAATGTTGTAATGTCCATGCAGAACCATGATTTTACTCCATCTTATTTGATGTGCAAATGGTCTTTTCTTCCATTTATTTATGTAAACTTTCGCAAGAATTAATGTAGTGCTAGGACTTAATGCTAATAGCATTATCTATGATACTAGTCATCATGGCGCGAAAAAAACAGACTTTAATTAACTGTAAAACATAAAAAAACTTATGCTAGAGAGAAACACATACCAAAACATCATCTGTGTATTTTTTTTAAAGGCTTTGAATTATTTTTCTATCTTTTGTCGTGTCACTAGTTTCTTTCGAAACAGTGTGGTGAAAGGATTTTAAGTGCGCCTCAGGAGGCTCCTTTAGAGCACTTGACACATGTTATATAACTTTGTAGGTTCTTCAACATGCCGGTTTCCTCACGATGTTTTCCTTCACCGTTTAAGAGTACTAGCGTTACAATTACATTACATTACAATTTTTCTATAAAATTTATATAGAACCTCTGAAGTATAACTTACCAAATAATAAAGAATCATCATAATTGGTGGAGTAATCACGTAACAAACATAGAAAGAAAATACAGTCCTATTGAAAATCTCCTAATTTTTTCGGTTAAAAATATGGTGACCTGTCTTTTTTGCTATGGTAAAGTAGAGACATATTTTTTTTATCTGGGGCCTTATGCTCACTTCGAGCGAGATTATCTCACGGTGGAGATGACGTCATATCTCGTTCGATAACTATTAAATATGCCCATTCTCACCATCTCACTCCCCAATTTTCTCATTCAAAGTTCATGCGAGACGCAACGTCAACGAGTTATTGAACGAGATATGACGTCATCTCCAACATGAGATAATCTCGCTCGAAGTGATCATAAGGCCCCTGACGAATAGCTTTAGTCAGAGATGGCGAGATAGGCACTTAGAATACCTATTTACTTTCTTCTGTAGGCTCTGTTTGAGCAGTTTACTGGTCTGTCTAGTGTACTCGTATGTTTACAAGCACGTGCCATGTATATATGTATAAATAAGTAAATATCATAGTTTAAGCCAATTTGCTTAAGAACCCTGTAAATACTGACATGCAGTCGCAACAAGCCAATGCACCCGTCTAGTCATAGAGTTAGAATAGCCTCTGATTAGATAGAGGTGACATCAATATTTCCTGCAGAAAAAAATTATAAAGAAATTGGTGGACATGCTAAATAACTGATAGCTGATTTAATAATTATACTGTTTTTGTAAATAAATACTTATAATAATAATTCTGAACAAACATCTATGTTTATCGTAAGGTCGTGGGTTCGAAACCGGTCGTGCACCAATGAGTTTTTCGGTTCAAAAATGTGTGTGCACAATGCCAGTACTCTCAAACGGTGAAGGAAAACGTGAGGAAACCGGCATGTCGTAGAACCTTAAAAGTTCTATAACATGTTTCAAGTGCTCGAAAAGAGCATCTTGAGGCGCATCTAAAATCCTTTCACCACACTGTTTCGAAAGATACTAGTGACACGACAAGAGAGAGAGAGTTGTGACCGTTCATTTTGAAAGTGATCGTCTCTAGTAGTCCGTGTTCTGTGAATCCGGTGCTTGTTGCTAATCGATTACCGGACGGCACGGTTACGGAGTTCAACGGACTTGCGAATAATGTCAACTGTGTAACGGTCTATAACTATTAATCATAGGATCTATCACAGTATAGTCTATTTTTTTTATACAACTAGCAGATGGCCCACCTGTTATGTGATAGCCATCACCTATATCAAAGCACCTCGTAAGTTGCTCACGATGGGAACGTGCCGTACGATGCACTGCCCTGCGTCCATCAACTTGAGGCGTACAGATGTTAGGCCTCATTTGCCTGTAATTACACCGGCAATCACACTCTTCGAACCGAAACACAGCGTTGCTGCTTGGCGGCAGAAAAAGGCGTGGGGGTAGTACTTCCCCGGACGAGCCCTTCACAGAGCTCTGCTACTCTTAAATGCTATCCTATCTCTATCCCTTCTTCTTTTTGTCGTGTCACTTGTTCTTTCGAAACGTTTGAGAGTACTGGCATCTCTTTCTCTAAAAAGTATTTATTCAATTGAATCACAATGATCACTTTCTTTTTTAAGAGTAGTAGTAGTATAGTTCTTTGTGAAGGGCTCGTCCGGGGAAGTACTACCACCACGCCTTTTTCTGCCGCCAAGCAGCAACGCTGTGTTTCGGTTTGAAGAGTGTGGTTGCCGTTGTAATTACAGGCACATGAGGCTTAACATCTGTATGCCTCAAGTTGATGGACGCCAGGCAGTGCAGCGTAGGGCACCTTCCTATCGTGCGTGACTTACGAGGTAATGCTTTGTTATAGGTGATGGTTACAACTAACATCAGGTGGACCATATGCTTGTTCCATTAGCTAGTTGTATAAAAAAAAAGTTTCAAACGTCTTAAAACAAGGTGAATCTAGGTGGCAGTTCCACGCGAGCGACATAGCTTAGAAGAACAAGCAACTAACTTACGGCTTGGTTCCTAGCGTTCTTTTGTATCAGCCTGAAGAAGTCCACTGGATATAGACCTCCCCTAAACATGTCCAGGAAGACCAATTCTGAGCCCTCTTCATCCACCGACTTCCCGCGATCTTCGCAATGTCGTCAGTCCATCGGGTAGGAGGGCATCCCAAGCTTGTACTTCGACATCTATGCACTAGTATTGAAGCTTTTTGGATAGCACTAATTTACTCAGTTTAACTCAATCAGATGACATAATTTTCGCCTTACGACGACTCGTATTACTACTAACGGATTCTCGTAAAGTATTAGGTAAGGTACGGTTGTACGTTACATTAAAGATCTATGAAACATTATACTACCGAATAATTCAAAATAACCGTAAATACAAAGAGAAGGCAGGCATCTGGGACCACAAGAAACTGGGACCGCGGTCCCAGTCGCCTGATTGCATTTTTTGTTCTGCCATTTGGGACCACAACCTGTATTAGAAGTAATTGTACAGTCGCCAGAAAAATTAAAAGCTAACACGCGTTTTTTTTGGCATTATTTTACTAGCATCATATATACTAGCGGCGCGTGTTGTTGTAGGTCCAAGTAGATCCAGTAGATTTTATAAACATATCTATGTACAATAATTTAAATATTATAAATTATCGTACATAGGTATGTTTATAAATCATTTTACTTTTATGTAGTATACCGATGTAAGACTGATTTTAAAACACGTTATTTTATTTTTAATTAATGTACATATTTATAATTGTTAGAATATTGTTTTATTGACAAATAAATATTTTACGACAGATTCGTTTTTTTATCTCTAATACTATAAGAATCAAAGTCCTGACTGACTGACTGACTGACTGACATATAGACAACGCACAGCCTAAACCACTGGTCCTAGAAACTTGAAATTTGAGGAGTACGTAGGTCTTATGGCGTAGAGGTGTACTAAGAAGGGATTTTTGGAAATTCAACCCCTAAGGGTGTAAAAAGGGATGAAAACGATTGTATGAAAAATTGTATTCCTTGAATCTACAACCTTGAAACTTGGAGTAGATATACTTCAAGGCAAAAAATAGGAAAGGCAGTTTTAGTTTTTTAAAACTACCCTTAATAAGTGTGCAAAGGGTTAAAAAGTTTGTATGGGAGATTTTTGACCGCTGGTCCTATAGACTTGAAATTTAAAGAGTACATAGGTCTTATGGCGTAGAGGTTTACTAAGAAGGGATTTTCGGAAATTGAACCCCTAAGGGTGTAAAAAGGGTTGAAAACATTGGTATGAAAAATTGTATTCCTTGAACCTACAAACTTGAAACTTGAAGTAGATGTACTCCAAGGCTAAAAAATAGGAAAAACCTTTTTAGTTTTTTAAAACTACCCTTAATAAAAGTGCAAAGGGATGTCAAAGTTTGCATGGGAGTTTTTTAACGCGTGGTGCGATTGACTTAAAACTTGAGGTAAATATACTAAAAAATAATTTATTAAAAATGACGCTTTCAACTTTTGATAATTACCCCTGCAAAGGGTGCAAATGACTAAAAGTTAGTATGGGAGATTTTTAGTATAGTGCGATAGATTTCAAACTTGAAGTAAATATACACCACAATAAATTATTTAAAATCACGTTTTTAATATTTTAAAACTACCCCTGCAAAGTAAAACTACCACCTGAACAAATAAGTACATATTTTCCGTGTAAGGTTGTCTTTGTTGTATTTGGCATGTTTTTGAGACTCAGTACCTATACCTACCTACCTAATATAGGTAATGGCCGTTTATAGATATCTCTGATACCTACGTAGGTATTTAAAATCCTACCCTAATAATATACAAATCAATGTGAAAGTTACGATGTTTGGATGTTTGTGGCTCAATCACGGCACCACTTCAACGCGTGCAAAGCCGCGGGAAGCCACAAGTAATACATATATGTAAGCCAGGGTAACAATCCGTTGATCTTTTAATTTAAGTGGTATGGTATAAGGGAATTATTTTTAAAGCGGGATCATTAATTTGTAAAAAAAGGATACAATTAATAGCTGTACGATTTGCAGTTGTCATGAATAAATCCACTTTAATTTAAAGTAATCAATGAAGTTTGTAAAATAAATCCTCTTTAGTGTGTTATGATACTGAAAAATGTGGGTAAATGGACGTACCGTACGTATGCCTACGCCTCACTTAACTTCAATAATATATTATATTACATTGTAAAAGGATCATACAAAAGAACGGTAGGAACCAAGCCGTAAGTTTGTTGCCTGTTCTTCTAGGCTTTGGTCGCGTGGAACTGGCACCTAGAGTCACCTAGCTTTAAGACGTTTCAAAGTGATCCTTGTGATTTTATTGAATAAATACCTATTGACTTTGACTTTGACTTTGACTTACCTTCGAGACATCTTCACATGCTCACATGCTCACATGCTCACATGCTCACATGCTCACATGCTCACATGCTCACATCCTCACATCCTCACATGCTCACATGCTCACATCCTCACATGCTCACATGCTCACATGCTCACATGCTCACATGCTCACATGCTCACATGCTCACATGCTCACATGCTCACATCCTCACATGCTCACATGCTCACATGCTCACATCCTCACATGCTCACATGCTCACATGCTCACATGCTCACATCCTCACATGCTCACATGCTCACATGCTCACATGCTCACATCCTCACATGCTCACATCCTCACATGCTCACATCCTCACATGCTCACATGCTCACATGCTCACATGCTCACATGCTCACATGCCACATGCTCACATGCTCACATGCTCACATCCTTACATGCTCACATGCTCACATGCTCACACCCTCACATGCTCACATGCTCACATGCTCACATGCTCACATGCTCACATGCTCACATGCTCACATCCTAACATGCTCACATGCTCACATGCTCACATCCTCACATGCTCACATGCTCACATGCTCACAAGCTACATGCTCACATGCTCACATGCTCATTTGCTCACATGCTCATATGCTCACATGCTCACATGCTCACATGCTCACATGCTCACATGCTCACATCCACATCCTTAAAGAACCTTAAGTTTACTAGTTTCACATACTTTTCGTTCTAACTGTACTTAAATTCGGATTAAACAATAGATTTAGTGGTAATATTGCGAGTGGTCACAGTTGCCTGAGGAAAAGTAATTAAATTAATGAATCAGGAGACTGGGACCGCGGTCCCAGTTTCTTGTGGTCCCAGATGCCTGCCTTCTCAATACAAAATTTCGACTCGCAGTTTTTTTTAAACCGCCATCGCTTTTTATCTGACTAGATGAATTTGAGCTAGTTTTTCAGAGGATAGTCAGACACACGTCCAAATATAACCGTACGTTACATAAAGATCTATGAAACGTGAGATTTTCGAATAATTATAAATAACCGTAAATAACAAATTTCTGTTCGGAATTTGGTTAAAATCATCACTTTTTATCTACCCAGGTGAATTTTGGCTATTTTTTTAAGAAGGTAGTCAGTGACACGTCCGAATATAACTGTATAATTTGACCATGCCGTAATGATCATTAACGGACATGCTCATAGCGCACTTCCTCATAGCATCAGTTATTATTGGCTTTGGAAGCTGGCCAGCACTTTCGCTGGAATAGTTCAACTGGGGTGAAACTACATCGGATAACTAAGCGATATGATAAAACTTATAGTCCTCTCACCACACTGGCTTTTAAAGATTTCACCAGAGTGGAAAATTATAAAGAACAAGTTGGTGCCCGCGACTTCGTCTGCGCAGGATTAGTCACACAATATCTTTATAGATTGTAGCCTATGTGTTATTCTGATGTATAAGCTATATTATTGTAAAATTTCATTAAAATCCATTCAGTAGTTTTTACGTGACAGAGTAACAAACATCTATCCATCCATCCATCCATCCATACTTACAAACTTTCGCGTTTATAATATTAGTAGGATGAGATAAGATAACCTTCATTTTAACAAAAGTTATTTTTGGTTTGAACAATGGTAGAAGTTATAACAAGAGTTTGTTAATTATATGTACTATAAATACAGTATACCTTAATAATTAGCTCTACGTCTATAGTATTCTTGTATCGTTGGTAAATAGACCTTGGAAAATACTGCATTGTACAGAACAACTTATTAATAAAACATAAAAAAATAACTATCTCAAATTTTTATTCCTATATTTTTATACCACATGCAGATAGACAAGCAGATGGCTCACCTGATGTTAAGTAGTAACATTACCTATAACAAAGCATTTTCTCCCGATCACGCACGATATGAACATGCACTCCTCGTCGTTTATCAACTTGAGGCATAAAGGTATTAAGCCTCATGTGCCTCAAACTAGCTTTTTTTATAATTACTGATGGAACATGTAGATTACATAAAGTGGTAACCATCTATCTATACACAAAGCATTGCCTCGCAGGTCACGCAAAATTGCAAATCTCTTAAAAGCTTTCACAAACATGATTCAAATTCTTTCAGAAATAAAAAATAATCACTATTACCTTCTGAGTGCATAATAAAGTGTATCCAAAATAAGATACAGTCGTTACATAAAACATTATCGTTACACTGTTTTTCCATAGTGTAAAACTAATTAAGTTAGTGTGAGTAATTTCTATCAAACTACGTTCTCAGGACTCTCACTTACATAGCAGATCTAATCGGACATGTCTGTTTTATAACTCATTGTGGTTATTTTTCCCATGTCGTGTCAAAAATGCGCTAGAGAGTTCGGTTTATAAGGTCACAGAAAGTGATATTTTTTAAAAATATAAAGAAATATTGATGGACACCCGATGGACTGACGACATTGTCAGGATCGCGGGTAGTCGGTTGATGGTTGAAATGTGGCGGCCTATGTCCAGCAGTGGACTTTTTTGGGCTGATGATGATGATGATAATTATTGGTGGACATACCACACAGCTCTATCTAACCCCAAACTAAGCAATGCTTGTACTATGGGAACCAGACAGCTGTAGCCTAATAGTTTTTATTTGGTAATAAATACTTGTAGTATATTATAACACCCAGACAGAACAAACACCTACTGCATAGAAAGCAGACCTACTATATGACCTACAGACCTACTGCAGTGCATCGTAGGGCACGTTCTTATCATGCGTGAGCGTGACTTGCGATGCAAATGCTTTGGTATAGGCGATGGTTACCACTTAACATCGGAAAGTAGTTTAAAAATAGCCTGCTAATCTCATCGTTGGGCAAAGGCCATCGCACTACTTTTCACGATGAAAAGTTGTCTCAAAGGCGTCCAGCCCGTCCCGCCATCATCTGCGTAGACCACAAACAATATCTAACCTAAATCCTTCTTCCCCAGATATCAGACATAGTGGTCGGCCAAGAGCCGAACGTGACCGCTCGCGAGGCGCTCCTGAGCTGGGCTCGGCGTTCCACCGCCAAGTACCCTGGCGTGAGAGTCGCTGACTTCACATCTTCCTGGCGCGACGGACTGGCTTTCAACGCGCTCATACACAGGAACCGTCCTGACCTGATCGACTGGCGTAACATCAGGTGAGGTTCAAACTGATTTTTTTCTTTCAATTTCACCTTTTTCTTTCAGTTTTTGTGACAAAAAATATCTAAATGTTTATTGATTTGATTTGAAACACAGTCAAAAATCAAAAATCAAAAGGGTCTTTATTCTATCACAAGGATCACTTTGAAAGGTCTTGAAACTGGGTGAATTTAGCGCCAGTTCCTCGTGCCAAAGACTAGAAGAACAGGCAAGAAACTTAAATCATTGAGAACTAAACAAGACAGATAGATAGGAAGCTCTTTATTGTTCACCACACGAAAACAAGTTTCCGTTGTACTTTTTTCTTTTTATTTTATTGTTTTGGTTAAAAAAATAGAATAAATGCAGGATGGATGAAATGGCGAGAAGTCACAGGAACAACCTGCGATCCAAGAAATGCAATACAAAACTATTATAAGACCCGTCGTTTTGTATGGATCGGAGTGTTGGGCCACTAAGGGACGAATGAAAGAAGAATGCATGCAGCGGAGATGCGAATGTTGAGATGGATGTGTGGAGTGACGAGAATGGATAAGATAAGGAATGACTATTAGATGCAGTTTGAAAGTGGCGCCAGTTACTGAAAAAATGAGGAGCAATAGGTTAGCGTGGTATGGGCATGTTATGAGAAGGGATGAATGTCATGTTACGAAAAGAGTGTTAGGTATGAATGTGGATGGATTAAGGAGTAGAGGTAGGCCAAAGAAAAGATGGATGGATTGTGTGAAGGATGACATAGGAAAGAAAGGAGTGACTAATGAGATGACGGATGATAGAGCAAAGTGGAGAGAAAAAACCTGTTGTGCCGACCCCACATAAAGTGGGACAAGGGCAGGAAGATCATGATGATGTTCTGGTTGAAGGGGTCCTATTAACCCTTATTGCACTACACAGTACAGTGTTTTTCCATTAGTTTTTTAGTTTTAATTTTTAATTTTATTTTTTGTGTTATATGTATTACCCACCTAATTTAGCGTATATTTTTCTTTTTGGGTTAATAAATAAGTTTTCTTTCTTTCTTTCTAAAGGAGCGACTGAAAATATTAGACTTAAAATGTATCCTCTGTTTTTCAGGTCAAGACATGTTCGTGAGCGATTGGAGACAGCATTCCACGTGGTTGAGAAGGAGTATGGCGTTACTCGACTTCTGGACCCCGAGGGTAAGTTATCATCATCATTTTATGTCCGTCTACGGTCGGGGTCGCGAGTTCGAATCCAGACGTGTACTAACGGATTTTTGATTTGAAACAATTGTGTATACGTATACGCAATCTTACTGTTTACAAAACGGTGCAAAAAATAATTCTGAAGAAATTCTTCTTGTCGTGTTAAAGGATTTTAAGTGCGCCTCAAGAGGCTCCTTTCGAGCACTTCACATATGTTATAGAACTTTTTAGGTTCTACGACATGCCGGTTTACTCACGATGTTTTCCTTCACCGTTTGAGAGTACTGGCACTGTGCATGTAAATTTTTGAACAGTAAAACTCATTGTTGCACGACTGGCTTTGAACCCATTTGATACCATTAGACCAACAGGGGCATTATTCTCTATCGCCAATGCAATCGCGTTACACAGATACGACTAGACAGCGCGGCTGGTAATCTGACAAAACCGTATTCCCTATGACTTAGTTGCCATTCCTAGTTGTCATTCTTAGTTCATTTTTTGGTTTATGAATCGCGTTTGCGTTTAGACCACGCTGTGACGTCACACGGTTATGGCACGGAATATCCTATGTCATAGCGAAATTTTCAGATGATTAAAAAAAAAGCTGTTGATTATCCACTATTAAGTTCTTAAAAGTCCTTTCACCACACTCTTTAGAAAAAACTAGTGACACGACAAGAAGAACCATAGTTTCAAGACAAAAGAACAAGAAATATGATATAAAATCTATTTTCGTCTAACTATAATTGAATCAAATCACAGGGCCCCAAATCACATAGAACGAATGAAACAGGTTGCTAGCAGGTCACAAACATCTTTACGGTCTATTGTTCATGTAATTGAGACAATAATAGATGACGTCATAGCACAATCATATCTCATACGTTGTGGATCGCTAATTTATGAGGGATCCGAGTGCTAATGAGATTTGCTACTGAGCTTCATGTTTTAAGAGTGCTAATTTGATTCAGGCGTGGCTTAGTGGAAGTATATCCTACTATAATATTACTAGCGGCCTGTCCCAGCTTCGCATGGGTGGATATACATTTTTTGAACATTTTACGATAAACTTAGAACGTAGGTTAGAGTCTCGCGTGTACTTATTTCGCACGCCCTTCTCACGCCCAGTAAGTAAAAACGCGCCCCTTGGAACCCGCCGTTCACTAATAATATTTTAGAGCGAGCTAAAATTTTTAATTTCGTAATATGTTTTGAATGGAATGTCCGATTTGTAAAATTCAAAAAGTAATCTATAGGTATTGAAACAGTCTTGAATACGAAATGATTTATTTGGATAAGGATTAATACCAAGGTACAAATAAAGAGCCTTTTCTGGCGCCGGCATTTCAATTAAATTTTTATAATAAAAGAACACTTATTGTGACATAACTATAATAGATAGATATATGCTGTCGCGACATTTTTTGTAGATGATGACGTGTTCTACAAAATCGTAGTACATTATTTTGTTCTATCATCAATAGTTTTCGCAGCGCACGCGATGTAAGGTTTTCTTTTTCCACCTTGGGTTACATTATTGGAGTTTTAGTAAGGATCCCTGATTTTTTTGAAAATATAATATAGCCTATGTTACTCAGGAATAATGTAGCATTCTAATGGTGAAAGAATTTTTGAAATCGGACCAGTAGTTTTTGAGCCTATTCGTTACATACAAAAATACAAAAATACAAACATACAAAAATACAAATCTTACCTCTTTATAATATTAGTGTAGATAAACGCGAAAGTTTGTAGGTAAGGATGGATGTTTGTTACTCCTTCACTTAAAAACTACAAAATGGATTTTAATGAAACTTTACAATAATATAGCTTATACATCAGAATAACACATAGGCTACAATTTATAAAGATATTGTGTGAATTGTCCTAAATATGACGATAAGTGTCAAGTAAGTAGGAATAAATCTACCATCTGCGAGCTATTCTGGCGTGCGCTGCCAAAACCGCTAGAGTTACACATATGTACTACGCTACGCTACGAATCCTGCGCAGACGAAGTTGCGGGCACCAGCTAGTATCAAAATATGTAATACTAAGTATTGCCCTCGGCTTCTCTTGCGTGTAATTTGTGCTACCATTAATATTTAAGGCTTTTTCCATTTATAAGGCGTAGTTAATGCTATAAAGCATTGTCTTCCAGATAACATTTTGTGGGCAAAATATGTGTCGGTATAGGAAATAAAGTAGAGAGGTAATTCATCATTCGCATTTACATATTAGTCTCTTCTCTTGACGTGTCTCTAGTTTCTTTTGAAACAGTGTGGTGAAAGGATTTTAAATGCGCCTCAAGAGGCTCCTTTCGAGCACTTGACACATGTTATAGAACTTTTTAGGTTCTACGACATGCCATGCCGGTTTCATCACGATGTTTTCCTTGACCGTTTGAGAGTACTGGCATGGCACTGGCATATTAGTAGGAAGCAGTGTGTACTTATAATCATTTATTAGTATCTATTCTACTTTCTATCTTCGCTCGCTTCGCTCGTTCGATCAATTACACTCGTAAAAGGTGAGTTTGTTGTAAAGGCCGCTTAGACGAAGGCAAGGACCGACAATGCATTATGCATATAATTTGGCGTGAATAATAGCCGACCACGATGGTTATGTCGCGTTTTAACAACGTGATTACAACGATTACTGGCTGTAGGGTTCGAACGTATGACCTTATGTTGCGTAGAGATGTAGGTAGGAGTGGCGTAGGTGTCTCTAAAGGTCCCTTGGTTTATATATTACATAATAGTATAGGTTGACAGTAAGCGGACCAAAATGCGTAGGTACTATACAAGGTGTTCCAATACGAGTACTTGTATTTAAAAGTTCAGGGGGCTAAAGTACCCATCAATATGAATAACTTTTTCTAAGGAACCAACACTGTGAACGCAAAAATAAAAACAGCTGTTTCATACATTTTAGCCAGGTAGGTATTGAACTTTTGTATGAAACAGCTGTTTTTTTTCGCGTTCACAGTGTTGGTTCCTTAGAAAAAGTAATAGCTATATTGAAAAAGAAATAGCTTATACATCAGAATAACACATAGGCTACAATTTATAAAGATATTGTGTGAATTGTCCAAAATATGACGATAAGTGTCAAGTAAGTAGGAAAAAATCTACCATCGGCGAGCTATTCTGGCGTGCGCTGCCAAAACCGCTAGAATTACACATATGTAGGTACTTCGCCACGCTAATATAAGCTACTCGAAATACTAATCCTGCGCAGACGAAGTCGCGGGCTCCGGCTAGTGGTATATAATTCTTACTCTTATTTTTTTTAATTCTTCCTTCCAGATGTTGACACCCACGAGCCGGACGAGAAGTCCCTGATCACGTACATCTCGTCCCTGTACGAGACGTTCCCCGAGCCGCCGGCCGTGCATCCGCTGTTCGACGCCGAGTCGCAGCGGCGCGCCGGTACTTACACCGAGCACGCGGCGCAGCATCGCGCCTGGCTGCATGAGAACTGCGCATTGATGCAGGTAGCGTATCCTAGGGAAAGGTGTAGGTAACAAGGGCAACATGTTTAATTAAAATAAAATTATAATTTATTTTATTCAGATGCTATAAGATCGGGGGATCCCAAACTTATTATGTGTATTGCCCATTTTGAGAATAATTTTTTTTAGCTCCCCCATTTTTTCACCTACTTAAAAACAACTAAAACTTAAAATTAAATTAATTATTGTGAGCTATATTAGCGGAGGTGAAACATTCATTCTAAACGAGACTTACTATAATTACCCATAAGAGTTAACTTGAGACCTGAGCGCTGTTCTGTACTACCTACTGCGCTCGTCACGAGCTACATAAACGTGGCTTAACGTGGGCTTAATGTTCCCATTTTGTTTCTGGGTCTCTTTCCGCCCCCCTTTAGCCGTGCAGCGTGGGGCGTTATCGCCCACTTTGGGAAAGGCTGCTATAGATCTATATAATCCATAATCCCGTGGATTCCTTCTCATCTGGAACTCTTTACTCCGTTTTTGTTTGACCGTTTGTAATCCTTTCATTGCAGGACCGTGCTTTCCCGTCAACTTTGATCGAGATGAAGAAGCTGCTGAGCGAGAGCACTCGGTTCCGCGCCGAGGAGGTGCCGCTCCGCCAGCGGGAGAAGCAGAAGCTGTTCCATCAGTACCGGGAGTTGGAGGTACGTCTTATACAGGGTGTCCCAGAAACCGACGTCAACCTGAAAACGGGTGTCATAATAGTTATCAGAAAAAAAAACTAAGTTAAGTATTTTTAAAGTTATTTAAAGGCATTTTAATTATCCTACTAATATTATAAACGCGAAAGTTTGTAAGTATGGATGGATAGATGGATGGATAGATGGATAGATGGATATTTTGTTACTCTTTCACGTAAAAACTACTTAATGGATTTTAATGAAACTTTACAATAATATAGCTTATATATCAGAATAACACATAGGCTACAATTTATGAAGATATTGTGTGAATTGTCCAAAATATGACGATAAGTGTCAAGTAAGTAGGAAAAAATCTACCATCTGCGCAGACGAAGTCGCGGGCACCAGCTAGTAGTAGTATATATTAGTATTTATTGCATATTAGGTTTAAAATTAAAAAAAAAACTTTAAAAATACTTAACTTTGTTTTTTTTTTCTTAAAACTAGTTATATTGACTTGGCCTATCGCTCGTTTATGTAGGCAGAACATTTTAGGACTGCGCCCCTAGTGGAATATTGCTATGCCCTGACAGGGTTTATGTTTGAAACAATGTACCTACTTTATCTATATGCACGTAAATAACTCTATTCTATTCAATTCTTACTAGCTGTCTCCCATGACTTTGCTAGCATGGTACCTACCTTGTTTAAAGTAGCCTTGATGGTATACCAGATCACTGACTATATCTATTTTAAGAGTTACCAGTTCGAGTAACTCAGTAGGGAGCTATTAAATTCACATTTATTATATAAGTTGGACTATCTTTGACTTTTGGTGGAGAAACAAACATTTTGGTAGGCTGAGCATAATACGGTGGATCAGTCCTGTATGTTAAGTTAAGCTACGAGTAAACATTATCTTCAGATTTTGGTCAGCAACAGAATTGTTTTTACAAGATGACAGGATGTGTGTTAGAAGTTACCTGAAATTTTATTTAACCATGTTTTTTGTTTTCCAGAAATACTTTGAGACTGTAGGGGAGTGCGACATCGAGCCGACTTTGCGGCCCGATGCGCTGGAGCAGGCGTGGGCGCGTCTACTGATGGCGCAGCAGGAGAGGGAACGGGATCTCAATGATGAGATCCGACGTCTGGAGAGACTGCAGCGACTAGCTGAGAAACTGCACAGGTGAAAATTTGAAGTACAATACAATCATCAACATTATCAACCCGATGAAGTCCACTGCTGGACATTCAAGGAAGAACGATTCCGAGCCCTCTCCATTCACCGACCTCCCGGGATTCCGATGTCGTCGGTCAATCGGTGGGAGTGTTACAATACGAGTTGGTACTTGGTTCTGAGCGATCTGAGAGGATATCTACTGTGCCTGAGGATCAAAGTCTTGTAGCTGTTTCTGCAATTTTATCAAGATTCAATATGGCGCAGCCGGTAGGATGATTTTACTGACTACGCTATCATAAATATTGCGCTATTGCGTCTTTTGAAAGTGCATAGGCCTACGTTCTCAAAGAATCTGGAGTTAGTACTTGGTACCAAGAGTTTTTTTTTTATATAGTTTTGAACAAAATCCACTGCTCTTAAGATACAATGTAAATACTTAGGTTTCTAACATACAGCCAATAACGGATTTACATTTTTAGAAATATCTGAGAGAATATCTACCGTGCCTGGGGATCTCGTGAAGCTGTTTTAGTTTTCAGTTTCATAGGCAGCTGTTGTATCTAATATACATTTACCAATTATATGTTTGTTTCAGAGACATAAAACAAACGGAAGCCGGCCTCGACAGCGTAGAGCGACACATCGAGAGCGAGATCCGCCGCGTAGAGCGCGGTGTGCACCCCGCCGAGGCCAAGATGGCGGCCGAGCAGATAGAGCAGGAGCTCAGAGCTATGGAGCACACAATACAGGAGATGTTCCAGGACGCTCATGCGCTGAGAGAGGGGAGGTACCCACAGGCTGCTGAACTACTGAGGCGGTAAGTAGCTAGAACCTTCTGGAATTTTCTAGATGACAGCTATCACAGCTCAGTTGGTAGTAGCTCTGCCTTCTGTGCTGTAGACTGTGGGTTCGATTCCCACCGAGAACAAATATTTGTGTAATGAATATAGATGTCTGTTATCGAGATATAAAAAATATTATTAATGTTGTTGTTTGGGCATGTAGAGAGGATGTATGAAAGGAGATTAACGAAACAGGTGCATCAGGCGAGTGTGAATGGGACTGTTAGTTGGCGAAGACCTCGGCGGACGTATCTGGATCAGATAGCAGACGTTCAGTACTCGACGAGCATGCATGGAGAATGTAATGAGATTGAATGAAGCGAAGGAAAATGTCGAAATCGAAGCAAGTGGAAATCCGTGGTCTGGGGCTGGAAAGTGCTGTGTATATTTATTTATTTGTATTAGTAATGTGTGTGTAATTTTTTGTTGTCCTGAAAAAAGCTATAAATACATCTTTCCTCTACAGAGTGCAACAGATCCACGACCGCTGGTTGAACGCACGGCAGTCGTTCACAGGGCGACTGCTCCCCCGATTATCGTCCGTTCGTATGCCGGTGCAGCAGACCACAGTCCGCAGGGAGACCCGCACGGTTCTGGAGACCCGGGTCCATGATACCGACCCTAAGTTCCAGCAGCTCAGCGAAGCTACCAAGTGGTGCAAGGAAAAGCTAGTAAGGACTTTCAAACTTTTACTCTTCAGTAAAATCATCAGGATCAGGATCATTTTGCAACGTCTTAAAACTAGATGAATCTAGGTGCCAGTTCCACGCGACCAAAGCCTAGAAGAACAGGCAACAAACTTACGGCTTGGTTCCTACCGTTCTTTTGTATGATCCTTGTTACAAAATAATATAATACAATATTGAAGCTCTAGTGTGATGCCAATCGAATTTAGTGAGGCGTATCTAGGCAATCAAATTCATAAGACCGTTACCTTGGAGAGTGATAGAACTTTGCTTGTGGCTCCGAGAACGGACCACCATACCTATTTCTGCCGCCAAGTAGCGTTGCTGTATTTTAGTTTGAAGAGTGTGGTTGCCGGTGTAATTACAGGCACATGAGGCTTAACATTGTATGACGAAAGTGGATCATTGCGACCTGTTCCACTTAGTTCAACTATTAAGTTCAACCAGTTGAACTAATTGGACGAAAAATTCCAGTTATTTCAAATTTGTTATTTTTTTGTAAAAGTTGAACTTACGTGCTCCGTAGGGCACGTCTCTATCGTGCTTGACCCTGCCCGGCGTCCATCAACTTGAGGCATACAGATATTAAGCCACACGTGCACGTAATTTCACTGATAACAACTTTTATCATATCACTGGGTAAAATATTCTCGCCATTAATTTTTCTAATTCAACTATTTTTTATAATTGCAGAAAAAACTACACGAATCGGAGTACGGCTCTGATCTGCAGACAGTACAACACGAGTTAGACAAGCATGGACGGGAGCATAAACAGATTGATCAATTCCATTCCAAGGTAAGAATAAAACCTAATCATCATCATTATCATCAGCCTGAAGAAGTTCACCGCTAGGCATAGGCCCTCCCCTTATACATTTCCAGTACACATATCACAAACAAGCTGAATTCATTCAAAACAATCTACATGCCCTAATTCATATTGAATGCTGAGCCTTCCACTATCTAAAATTGCCGCTAAGTGTGTTGCAATATCTTTTTATTGACATAAAAGTGACAGTGACAAGAATATTTTATATAGCCGATCTAAATTATCTGGGAATATCATTAGTTTTCTGTCAATTTAGGAAGCAGCATAGCTTTTTCATTTTAATTGTTTTTCTAGTGTTATTTTGAGTTGTGTTGTGTAATTTCGGTGGAATTTTAACCAACATTACTTGAGGTCTTAGCACAAAGGGTAAGCATTTGGAATGAAAGTGTATTATGTGATATCCTGATTTGAAAGAAAATGTTTCGAATGGTTTGAAGAAAACCGCCACCATTTTCTTCAAAAAAAATGACGGCCGACTTGACTATGGTCTGACTTGACTAAAAAGTATTCACTAAACTAATAAATATTTATCACTTGACACTGGCAAGATTGTCTGTCGAATGACGGACAGGAGCCATAAATTGAGAGAAGAAGAAGAAGATTTGGGAATATGAATAGAGTCTACGTAGGTCTACGTGATTGGCTCAGCGCATGCATTGCCATTCATCTTGACATTACCGCCATCTAGGGTAATCTTTCGATTGGTATAAATTTGGATCAGTTGAGCTATCTTTAAGACATTTTCAACGGTCTGCAGATAGCTCAAATGTTTCTTAGTATTTTGTAAATATCTATTCGTTTATTATTGTATTGTTTCCCAGTAAATACATAGCTTTCTAAGGCTAAGTATACAAAAAAGATAATAATGGAGAATAAATTTGACTCAAAAGTGGCCTTGCTGATCGATATGTTTAAAAACCTGATCAAATAGTGATGTCAACTTGTATGTGAGTCAATAACGTACTTCCTTTACCGAAACACATAAGATAAGATCACGGTGCGGTAAGCCAAAAATATTTAAGTTATTCCAAAAAGGTTTGAGCCTTCGGTTATTGGTATTCTTAGAAAAAGCATCTAAGTACTGGGTAAAGTATTGGTAGGGATTGAATCAGGAAATTATGTAATACAAAGCAAAATAAATAAATAAATATTGGTGGACTTTCCACACAGCACTATCTAGCCCCAAACTAAGCCAAAGCTTGTTTTATGGGAACCAGATAGCTGATATAATACATATATACAAGGTGTTCCCTTAATTGTGTATATAAACTTCATGGGGCTAATGTACCCATCAATATATATAACTTTTTCTAAGGATCCAACACTGTCAACGCGAAATAAAAAACAGCTGTTTCATACAAAAGTTCAATACCTACCTGGCTAAAATGTATGAAACAGCTGTATTTTTTTTTCGCGTTTACAGTGTTGGTTCCTTACAAAAAGTTATTCATATTGATGGGTACTTTAGGCCCCTGAAGTTTATATACGCAATTATGGAAACACCTTGTATATATATATTTTGTAAATTCATACTTATAACTAATATGTTTAAAGCAATGGGCATGTCATAAGGAGGGAAGAAAGTCATATTACGAGAAGAGTGTTAGGTATAGATGTGGATGGTTTTAGAAAGAGAGGCAGGCCAAAGAAAAGATGGATGGACTGTGTGAAAGATGACATGAGTAAGAAAGGAGTGAGCACCGAGATGACGAATGATAGAGAAGAGTGGAAGAAGATAACCTGTTGTGCCGACCCCATGCAGCGTGGGATAAGGGCAGGAAGATGATATATGTTTTAAAAGAAAAAAATATATGTTTATTTGACATAGAACTGACAGGTACAGACAAACAGAATACCTACCAACTGTAACAATAAAAAAGAAAAAATACATTAATAATATAAAGTTGGTCATAGCCAGTCCCGTCCCGTTGCAGTGGTATGCTAAAGAGGCCCAGACTTAGCTTTTGCTGCCTAACAAAGTAGATAATCTACCTTCGCGCTAGATTATCTATGTAAGCTGCGCTGGTTTTCAGTCAGGTTTTAAGCAATTTGTTGTTGTTTCCAGGTGGAGCAGTGCGTCCACAACCGCGGCAACTTCACGGGTGAAGAGCTGATACTGTACAACCAGCACCTGAGTCAACTGCAGAAGCTGTACGCTGAACTACTGTCCACCAGCACTAAGCGGTAAGTCACGGCTTACGTCATCAGCATCTGAAAGTCCACTGCTGGACATATCCCTCCCCGTATTTAGAGGGGTTGGCCATAGATACCTATTACGACATCCACGGGAGGGGATTAAGTACGAGCTAGTAATCAAATCTAGTAACGGCTTTAGGCAGCCCTTAAGCCTCCGTCTTTAAGGTCCGATAAAGCTGAGATCGACATAACATAGCTTAACATACCCTCCTAAAACCATAGCCGGACACCGTTAATCAAATAGTTAACTTCGTTAATCGTTAATCCGCTACAAAAAAGTTAGCTTCTTTAAACGTTAAAGCGTTATATTTCAGAAGATTTAACGCAAGTTAACGTTAATCTGTTAATATGTGTCAAATTGCATCTTAATGTCGTTGCGTTAGTGAACTTGTAAAACCTGTTGGTTTAGGTTCTGGAAGTTGACAGGTTAGGAACAAAACTAAATACTTGTATTCAAATGTGTAATTTAATCGTCGGGCATAAGGTGCATATTCCCCTTCATGAACATTAACATGTTGAAGTTCTCGTCTGAAAGCGAGGCTCGTTTTGGTGTTAAAATGTCTTTACCCGTGGAAAAAAGACGTTCAACTGCAGCGCTTGAGGGTATAGCAGTATTGTATTTAATGAATAGATTTATGAAAATCTGTTCCCCGAGGAATGCAGCATCGTTGAACGAGTATTTTGATTTCATGTCCAGCCACATTTTAACGAGACTTTACTCTTTCTTTCTCACTCGCACGCGCCTGCAAAATATATATAGTTTTGTTTTTGTTTCACTCGCTGCCACGCGCCGAACGGCACTTGTCGGTGCCGTGCGGTAACTATTAGGCATTGGATTAACGATTAACGTACTTCTGCATAATAACGGAAGTTAACGTGTCCGTTAACATTTTTAAAAGTTAACTTAAAAGTTAATCCGTTAATCAAAAGTTTGTTAATTAACGATTAACGAGTAATTGCACAGCTATGCCTAAAACACGGAAGAGCTCACCCACCCAATAGTGCATTGCCTTACTCAAGCGGTTAAGAGAACAACAAATGAATGAATGAAAAACTCTTAATTATACCTGAACACCAAACTGAAAATAATAAACAAACACAGCACAATGGCCTTATCGCTCAATAGCGATCTCTTCCAGTTAGAAACATGCGGTACATAGCTTTATCTATAGCTGTTAAAACTATGGAATAAAAATAATAACATCGTCTTGGGTCTTTTCCAATTGGCACTGATTTCGATCAGTTGAGCTATCTCTAGATCGTTTGCAACGGTCTGCAGATAGCTCAACTGATTCATGTGTATTTTGTACATCTTGTAAATACTTAAATTACAATAATTTTCTTTGTAAATAAATTGAAAAGTAATGATGACTTTCCCCACAGCATATCGGACTTAGACGCCCTCCAAGACTTCCTGCAGTCAGCCACGGCTGAGCTGAACTGGCTGAACGAGAAGGAGCAGGTGGAACTGTCCCGCGACTGGGCAGACCCTCACATCAACCTGCCGGCTGTACAGCATTACTACGAGGTATATATGAGACAGCTGACGGACTGATTTGTTTAATTGTGCTTACTATAAGTAGGTCAATTAGAAGTCACCATTCCATTCCATTGCAAAGTTAGCAAAGTAGATACTTACGTAGATAAAAAAACACCATAATTGCTAAATGTTTCTTCGCTTAAGAAATACATTTTGGTGGACATTTGTGTACTAAGGGGTCCAGATAGTTGATAGCATAACTTTTTTATACATTATACCACTCAAAATAAAAAAATGCGTTTATTACACATGTTTCCTAAGTGAGAATCGAATCTAAAACCTACAGCGCAGAAGGCAGAGCTACCACCAACTAAAGAACAATTAATTCTTACTGTTTTTCTTAGGTTAATAAAGGTAGCGATATCGCTAAAAGAGATATCTTCTAGCCAACTTTTGCATGGAAATAAATGACATAGTAGACATGTAGTAAAAAAATAAATATGATTAGCATTCTAACCATTTTCTTTTCATTCATACGCACTTTGCGCATGCGTGTTGTACACCTTTGCGCACAAAAAATGACTGCAAAGGAATGGAAATGGTTCAAAATTCTATATTTTAATGAATATCTAATAGTTTTCGGTCGTGTGATTGTTTTAAATTGGTTTAATTTTACAAGCATTCCTTTGGAGACGACAACGAGGTTCGTTTCAACATTTTATTTGTTTTTATTGTTTTGCGTTTTCATTTTAGATGTGCTTCTTCTTCCTTTTTCGAAAAGTCGAGCTACAAAAAGTATTTATGGTTTTTACCCAATCAGAGTTCAGATACAATTGTTAACGCCCACTTACTTTGTTTCAAATAAAGAACGTTGTGTGCGAAAGAGACGCAAGTTTTCCGTGAATTCGTGCAGTTCTTACTAAAGGACGTTTTAAAGCCTCTATTGCTTAACGACTTCTCTATCTAGAACTGATAATTTAAAAAGCGTATTCTCGACTTTTCGAACCAAATTCCTTTGAATAATCCTACTAATGTGTTCAAAATCCAACCTTGTGTCCTAGTAAATAAGTTCAACTTTCCAGCAACTGATGTCTTCGTTGGAGAAACGCGAGCTTCAGTTCAGCAATGTCATTGATAGAGGAGAGGCGCTGATCGCACAACACCATCCAGCGCTGAAGACTATCGAAACTCATCTGCAGGTTTGTGCCAATATCAACCTTAACTCATTAGAATAGGACTCGTTTTATGGCTACCACATTGGTGTCAAAACGAACTTATTTCACAGCACTTAAAATATTGCCGTCCCTTTCATAACAATTGAAATAAAAAGGATGGCATCATTTTTAGTACTGTCAAATTAGTATAGTTTTTGGGACAATTGAATTGAAACCTATGTAAAGTAAAATAAGTAAAGTTGATTTTAAGTCAAAGTAAATTTATTATTAGTGGATTTCATAATAGTCGCTGATTACTGTTGCTGTCTCTTTTCGTTGACATAAATGTGACGGTGACAAGTATAATTTTATAGAACTGCTATAAACAGGGGGTTTACAGTCTCTATATAATTATTTTGTCTATTCCAAAGTTTGGTTTTTGTAGCATTCTTTTCTTTTTCACCATCTGATTTTTTGTAGGTGATGCAATCGCAATGGGCATGGGTTCTCCAACTGACTCTGTGCCTTGAAACGCATCTGAAGCACACCACGCAATACCACCATTTCTTCGAGGAGGTCAAGGAAGCGGAGAAATGGATTCAGAAGTAAGTACAGAATTATGAGCCGCTAAAAGTCAAATTACAAAGGTATTTAATGAAATTAATCGCAAAGATCACTTTGAAACGTCTTAAAGCTAGGTGATTCTAGGTGCCAGTTCCACGCGACCAAAGCCTAGGAGAACAGCCAAAACTTACGGCTTGGTTCCTACCGCTTTTTTGTATGATCCTTGTTACAATGTAATATAATAATGAAGCTCCAGTGTGGTGCCAATCGAATTACCTTTTTAACTACAATACGGTAGGTGGGCTATTATTGAATAAGGAATAATTTGAAGGAGAGAGGTAAGGTTTTTAAGGTCTGACAAAAACACCGAATGTATGGATTTCTGTAGTGAGCTGATTTCATAAAAAAAAAATGTTCACGTGCCTAAACCTCAAAACACAACAATAGCGCGATCTAGAAACCTTTTATTAGCGCCATCTAGTTGTGAAATTCGAACTAATTAATCAAACGAGCCACCTTGTTCCAGACGCGAAGAAGCCCTGAACACCTCATTCTCCCAGTCCGAGTTCACCCTCGACCAGGGAGAACGTCTCCTCAAGGGCATGCAGGACCTGCGTGAGGAGTTGAACTCGCACGGCGGACTGGTGTCTCGCCTGGGGGAGGAGGCTCGCTCAGTGCGGCCCCTGAAGCAACGACGGGCACCAGTCACCCGCCCGCTAAGGGCTGAGACTGTCTGCGCTTATAAGCATGCTAATGTGAGTATTGACAGCACTTAAAGCTCAATAGACAAAATACAGCGCTCTAGGCCGTGGGTTTTCCCCCCACCAAGAACAATGTTCGATATTCTAAGTGCGAATTTACACAAAAAAATATCAGCTATCTAGTAGCCATAGCTTTGCTTAGTTTGGGCTAGATAGTGCTGTGTTGTATATACACCAATGTTGTTTTTTTATTGGTTATACTTACATAATATTTTATTGGTAGATAGCTAAACATCTGATGGAAAGTAAAGATATGGTGGAGCACGCTTAGCTATAAACCACCTGTACCACAGTACCAGTACCTGTTCACTGAAAGTTGGAACATTCCAGAAATGCTGAAGAGGAGGCTCATATTCAGCAGTAGATGCAAACGCGTGTAATTATGATGATTTCGACGACGACGGTGATGTTTATAATAATGATAATGTTGATGGTGATATTGATGATGATGTTGATATTGATGACTATGTTGATATTGATGATGATGTTGATAATGATGATATTAATGATGATGATAATGATGATGATATTAATAATGATGTTGGTATTGATGATGATGATATTGATGTTGATGTTGATGTTGATGTTGATGTTGATGTTGATGTTGATGTTGATGTTGATGTTGATGTTGATGTTGATGTTGATTATTATGACGAAGATGAGGACGAAAATGATGATGACGTCGTATTATGGCAGGTCGCGATAGAAAAGGGCTCGGCAGTGAGCGTGCTGGACAACTCGGGGCGGTCGCGCTGGCGCGTGCGGCTCGGCGGCGCGGGCACGGAGGCGCAGCTGCCGGGCGCCGTGCTGGCGCTGCCGCCGCCCTGCCAGGAAGCCGTCGACGCCGCCGATGCGCTCAGGAAGTCTTATGATCGGGTGAGTGCATTTACTTTAGAGGAAGTCTACGTGGGTCTCTGTCTACCCCGTCTAATTTACCAAATGCCAATGTAATGCCTCCTTAGACATCTTCAAAGAATCTGGAGTTAGTACTTGGTACTAGGAGATCTGAGGGGATATCTACCGTGCCTGGGGATCAAAGTCGGGAAGGTGTTGTTTTTACGTGGATCGAAAGCTCGTTTGTCTGTCTACATAAAAAACGAACTTCTTATAAAAGAATATCTTATTTTACTGTCCCTTATGGAAATATTAAACGCCACATCTTAGTAAGATGTACTTATTTGTGATATTTTATTAGTAAACAGGAAACATTATCACATTTTGTCTACAATATATTTTCAAATCTACCAGTTAACTAGATAAAAAATCCACATGTGTCATCGTGTAATATTTGGAAGTTTCCGGTACGAAATTGACATTGCAGCTTGTTTGCAAACAAGATTGTTAAAGAGCTCCCGGTCGGGGGCTGTTTAAATATGGTTTAACATAATATGAATAAAATCATACATCATTACGATATAGTAACGACCGGTTTCTGAAAGCTCGATCAAAACTAATCGGATGTCTAATCACTCGCCATTTCAGCTATTACATCGAATTAGATAGAGATAGCAAGTGACTTGACATGCGATTATCTATGATCGAGCTTTCAGAAACCGGCCGTAAGTCTTTGGAGTCTTGAGAAGTAAATTTACGATAGGGTATTTTGTTGAAATATTGCTTCTAGTTTAAACCATAACCCTTCTTGTCCTCCGCAGTCGGTTAAAACGACCTTTTACTTAGATATAGGTAAACAAATGACCGAGTTCGCAGATAGCACTATTCAAATACCTACTAGTAGACATTTCTATAATACTCTTGACCTATATCCTCATTACTCATTAGTCATTACGAACGATTTAGTTCACACATTCGGTTAATAATATGTAGTGGTGATTTAATTTAGTAGTAAAAATTTGTGCAAAAATATGAAATTATTCGATGTGTACTTGTTTGTATTGGCTTTTGTGTTTCTGTTGACATGTTATGTTGTGAAAAAGGTGATTGTTTGTATATTAAAGGTAGATTTGACCATCTTAGAGTAACACTAGTCGTCAAGCTAAAATATTACCACCTCAACTTTGGACTTTTAAAGTGACTGATTCTCAATTCACGATTTATGATTTTGATCGCCACAGTATACAAGGTGTTCCAATAGTTGTATTTCAAACTTCGGAGGTTAAGGTACCCATCAATATAACTTTTTCTAAAGAACCAACACTGTGAAGGCGAAAAGAAAAACAGCTGTTTCATACAAAAGTTCAATACCTACCTGGCTTAAATGTGTGAAACAGCTGTTTTTTTCGCGTTCACAGTGTTGTGTTCTTGGAAAAAGTTTTTCATATTGATGGGTACTTTAACCCCCTGAAGTTTTAAATACAAGTATTGGAACACCTTGTATATCCCCTTAGTTTTTCTTCTTGTCGTGACACAGTCCTTTCAAAACAGTGTGGTGAAAGGATTTTAAGTGCGCCTCAAAGAGACTTCTTTGAGTAGATCTCTTACTACCAAGTACCAATTAGAGCTTTTATATAGATGTCTTAGGGGGGTAGTCAGAGGTACGTATATTATACTATACAGATACTTATTGTTATTATAATTGCAGGTAATCCAGCTATGGCAGAGGAAGCAGCTGAGAATGAGGCAGAACATGATCTTCGCCACTATCAAGGTGGTGAAAGGATGGGACTTCCCTCAGGTTAGCCTTATTTCACATATTTGATCGAGTGAGCGAAGCGAACGAAGATCTTAGTTTCAACTTGGGCGATTTGGCATTTTATGTATGTATGTATGTATGTATGTATGTATGTATGTATGTATGTTTGTCTGGCGATAACTTTAGAACCGTTGATCCGATCTGCATGAAATTTGATATGTCGATAGCTTGTACTTGAGAAATTTACTGGTAAGTATATGAGTAAAATCGGATAAAGGGTTATTGAGATATGGGGTTTTTTAAGGGGGCAAAAATTAAAAAAGTTACATAAAAAAATCAAGTTACATGTCATATTAAAGGGCCTTGTTTGGACATTCCAAAACAATTTTTACTTTTTTTCTGGGACGCTCGGTTTTTGAGATACAATAAAAAAGTTAAATTAAGATAACCAGCGATCCAAGAGCTCCCATCTCTAAGAGTTTCGTTGGCATCAAGGTTTTTCTACTGGTCGGTCAATTACTTTGCTTTTTCTTTTTTTTTTTTCTTGAAATAAACTAAGAAAGTACTCAGTTCTCATAAAATGGTGACAACGACCAGGTCTGATGATGGAGCCAAGGTCTGTTCAACGGAACTCTTCAATTAATAGGCCAATAGAGTTGAAACTTGGTTACCGTACCAAGTTAGTATGCGGTAGTCGGAAAAAAGTCCAAGCATAATGTTTGGACTTGCCTCTGACTACCACCTACTTAAAGTTTTGGTGCGTTCGTCGGGTCACATCACGAGATCTCAGTTCGGGGCGAACTACTAGTTATTAGTTTTTTTATAGTTTTACTTATACTTGCTGCATAGTTATTTTACTCTAGCTCTGTCTTCTGTGGGCCGTGGGTTCAATCCCCACCGAGGTCAAACATTTATGATGGTTGTCTTTTAAGGTTCCGTAAAATGGGACCCTATTACTAAGACTCCGCTTGTCCGTCCGTCTGTCTATCCGTCTGTCACCAGGCTGTATCTCATGAACCGTGATGGTAAGACAGTTGAAATTTTCACAGATGATGTATTTCTGTTGCCGCTATAACAACAAATACTAAAAAACAGAATAAAATAATAATTTTAGGGGCCTAACATACAACAAACGTGTTTTTTTTGCTCGATATTGATAACGGCAACAGGGTAGACGCTTGAAATATTCACAGAATATTTAGTTATATGTACATTCACTTTAAAAATAAATAATTAAATTAAGCAAATATTTAAGGGGGTCCAATACAACAGACATTATTTTCTTGCCGTTTTTATTGATAATGGTACGGAACAGGAGTTTTAATTTTTTAAATACTTTTTTAAAATACATTTTTATAAAATTATACAAAACCCAGCCAGATATTATAAATCTATGTTAATCACACAAATATTTGTCTAACTTTATTAATTTCTATTTCCAACAGTTCGTAGCGATGGGCGCGGAACAACGCCAAGCCATCAGACGCGCTCTGAACGAGGACGCAGAGAAACTGCTGGCGGAAGGTGATCCCGCAGACCCTCAGCTGAGGAGGCTGCGGCGGGAGATCGATGACGTCAACCGATTGTTTGATGAGTTCGAGCGACGAGCGAGGGCTGAAGGTACGTTCACATTTTGCTTCTTCTTCTCTCGTCACTAGTTGAAACAGTGTGGTGAAAGGATCTTTAAGTGCGCCCCAAAGAGGCTCATTCGAGCACATGACACGACATGTTTTAGAACTTTTTAGGTTTCACAAGTCACGAGCGATAAGCACGTGCCCTACGATGCACTGCCTGCGTCCATCAACTTGAGGCATACAGGGGCATTATTCTCTATTGCCAATGCAATCGCGTTACACAGATACGACTAGACAGCGGCGGGAAATCGGACAAAACCGTATTCCCTATGACCTAGTTGTCATTCTGAGTTCATTTTTTGGTTTATGAATCGCGTTTGCGTTTAGACCACGCTGTGACGTCACACGGTTATGGCACGGAATCTCCTATGTCATAGAGAATAATGCCCCAGATGTTAAGCCGCATGTTTTTATTTTACCCACACTCTTCATAGCGGAATACAGCTTGCTTGGCGGCAGAAAAAGGCATGGTGATAGTACTTTTTCGGACGAGCCACACACAAAAAGCTCTACCACCCTCAACACAAGTCACTCTTTAGCTAATCACGACGACGATAGCTTCAGACGACAAATAAAATAACTTGCAAAACGTTACTTCCTAGTAGATCCTGCTATCATACTTAATATTATAAACGCAGAACTGTTGGGAGGGGAAGACCTAGGCGAACGTATCTCGATCAGATAGCAGACGTTCTAGAGAAGTGCCAGGTCAAGAGTACCCTAAACCGACGAGCATGTATAAAGAATGTTATGAAAGTGAATGAAGCGAAAGAGGTATGTAAGGACCGTAGCAAGTGGAAATCCGTGGTCTCTGCCTACCCCTATGGGAAACAGGCGTGATTTTATGTATGTATGTATAAACGCGAAAGTTTGTAAGTATGGATGGAAGGATGTTTGTTACTCTTTCACGTAAAAACTACTGAATGGATTTTAATGAAACTTTACAATAATATAGCTTATTCATCAGAATAACACAAAGGCTGCAATTTATAAAGATATTGTGTGAATTGTCCAAAATATCACGATAAGTGTCAAGTAAGTACGAAAAAATCTACCATCTGCGAGCTATTCTGGCGTGCGCTGCCAAAACCGCTTGAGTTACACATATGAACTACGCCACGCTAATATTAGCTACTCGAAATACTAATCCTGCGCAGACGAAGTCGCGGGCACTAGCTAGTATAAACATAATATTCTTAACTACACACTAACCCCTAAACATAACTCTCGTATGACGTAATGAAACAAAAACCAAACGACTTGTTTATCAGAAGCACAGGTACAGTCACCCTCACAATAATTAGAAATGAGACATTAGATACTCCTATCGCGAGTGTACAAGACCTTAGAGTTTTGATACTTGCACGACAAGCGATAAGCTAATAAATGGGTTTACATTGTGATTTATAGTGCGGGTGCAATCTTGGTGTAGTCTGACTGTGGGATTCTTTAGATCCATTAAAACACAAATATATTAATAAACGAGGTTATGCCCTCCGCCCGGCCACGCCGTCCAAGCCAGTGTCCCAGCATGTCGCTAGTGTTGCCAGCGCGACTAGGCTAGACACCACATCCTCATCTTTATTAAAATTTACAAATTTCAGAACACTTACAGTAAACCATATTTGTAAAAGAGTCAGTAATCATGAAAGTATAAGGCACAGTTTAATAGTTATGGATTAGTTTATACTTTATATTATTATACTTTGTATATAACACATTTATAAACAAAGCAAACCACAACTTATACAGGTACACAAAAATGTATAAAACACACATGATGCAATGGAGCATTTGTAGCTCTTTGCAAACGCTATTATTTATTACTTACATTTTAGATTATATTTTCACCATTGATTTCCTTATTTACTTATCCATATTCAATACATATTGTAGTATGTAAGTACATACCTAAATTATTGGAAATGTAGCATAGGTTGAACAAAGATTAAACACGATGAAATAAATAGTAAGATTAGTTTGTATAACAGTTATAGTATAGGTACAACATTTTAAGTCAACACTAACATTTTCAAATATTTTGGAATAGTTATAGGTATTATAAATAATAACTGATTAACTCTTTCTTCTTACTATCACTACCTATATTCCTTCCCCTTATCCTTTTTTTTTTTTTCTTTAACCTTAAACTAATACCAGGTAATAGAATAAAATTTGACCGATTCAAAATGTTGAACGTTCCGTTCGCCATTCTATTAATTTGCGGCCTTTAGTATTGAACATTGATTAACATATGGAATTTTAAAATTTCAAAAAGTTAAACTACTGGTAGAACTTACAGGTTAGTCAAGGCACTAATATTTGTTTATCTGTGGTCAAGGCAATCCATTCGTGCTCTTTGATTGAATTTTACAAATTCATATTCAATAAACTATACTAAAAGGAAACTAGTTAAAATAGTTGGGTAAGACATCATATAGAAATCATGCCGATTTCACCTCTTGTTACTTTTATTTGCTGGTTTAAATCTAAAAGTTCTTACATTGTATCAGCATGAAAGATGCTTTAATTGTTATTATTAACATGAACATTTTTGTAGGTACATTTACATATTTAATAATTGAACGAATAGATTTCAAATTCATCGTATTAGTAGAAGGATATTTCTACAAGAATAAAAGCATAATTCTTCATAACTCATAAATCTTGTCTGATGCACAACAGATTTTATAAAGAAATAGAATAATATCATTATCATAACATTGATTTTGTCAGTCGTTTTCAAATTTGAATGTAACCTCTTTAGTAAGCTGAAAGAACAATTTAGCCTAACTTGGTTCCTAGTAGTTTCTTCATAGCTCAATTCAATTCAACAGGCAGAACATTTACCTCCATGGGCAGAACAACTCAGCTCTTGGCGTTTGTTTTGTGTTGATTAGCATAATCTAGTTCTTGCCGGAATAGGTACATAACATCAAGAAGAGGTCAATCCACCGGTCTGATCCAAGATCCGTGCGGATACAATCGATCATACTTTGAAGCAGTCTCTAATTACCCAATTATCAATTTACCTAACCCATTGAAGTATGTAATCACTGATTGATTCTGTTACTCAGATACCCCCCATTTTCCAGATAGGCAGGTACACCAAAATTTACAAGTTTATACAGGACCTTTAGAACAGCTAGGGACTAGGGGTATGTAGGTATAAGAACTGACCAAATCTACCACCAATCCAATTGATAATGTTCTCTAGGCTATGTATAACTTTCATTAGGTATCCATGGCAGTATCAAATAGATTATACTTAGGTCAGGTTTCATCGCCCCTACTGCAGCCGGCAAATATGAAGTATTTTAGATAGTACCTAAAACACACTCAAGGTGAATATAGGTCCGCCCAAGCAGGAGGTGTGAAAAGACGTAAACATTTAAAACAAAGATGAAGATCTAGATTTCATATTTTGTCTCTTCACTCTCAGACCATTAACAGACATATCATGGAAAACCAAGGTTCTTTCAAGATAGGTACAATGTTTAAATTTTCATAATAAAACCTATTATCTCTTTGAACTTCTTGTACTTAGTAATTTTACCTTGTTTTAAGTATGTACCTACCTAGGTAAATAAGTAACATAATTTATTTATTCATCATCATCACCCTTATTCTAATGTAATAATGGTAGTATGTACACTTATAGTCAATATACTATATGACTATAAGGTATTGATATAGGTTCAATTCATTAATACAGTTGATATAGCTTTTGGTAGAATCCTTACCAGAAAAAGACACGCTTTGATATATTCAGCTTGTTCATTAGATGTCTCATGCCTTCAAAGAGTCTAGTAACTTTTATAAGTCAGTACGTTCTTTTTACAGTTGCTCACTACCAGTCTGAGTGACCAGTTGATTTTATCAACATTATCAAAATCATACAACACATTGAAAAACTTACTTAGTAACACATTAAGAACTGTGTGCAAGGCCAAAGTTAAGTTTTAGTAGAGATAAAAAGTACTTTTTCTCCATTATCAGATAAAATAGGGTAAAATACCAATTTCTATCAAAATGTTGCTCAAACATTTATTTTTAATTGTTATGTATTACTGATAATTTATTTCTATTCAAAATCAGTTTTTAAACTGTACTTTGTCAAGTTTAGTTAAACCAATGTAATTCTTTTCCTTTTGTTTACTTGATTATTATATTAATGTCTATTATAAATCTTCATTTAGTTCACTTAGTAATAAATACCAAGGTAGGCAGGTTGAATGTTCTATTGGCTTGTGATAAGCAGATAGGTTATTTAATACTTACTTTCACACATAAAATTGATGCTAATAGCATTCTCTATCAATCATCCAGGAAATACAAGAATATAGTGAGGTATGACTGTCTCTACCTAAGTATATAGGCATCGGTACAATAATTTTACTTTTTACGTGGATGTTCCATCCATACACCATGTTTGAACATAGGCACAAGTCTCTTTTGCTGCTGTAGCTACAGAATGCAAACTCCTACTAACACAATTTCTGCTTTTGTTTCCATCATTCCTGTAATTATTATTTTTTAGAAAATAAATAACCTTTATTTTATTTTCGTAAATGCTGTCGACGTTTCTTTAAATAGATCAACCACTTTTTAAACAGTTTGATTTACGTATGGCTGTTTTGAATTTATATAGTGTTCTACAATGTAGGTAGGTAGCTCAAAAATCTCTGAACAAAATATGCAGTTATGATTACCATTCTATTGATAGTATAAGTATATAGTAAGTATTTATAATAGCTACCAAGCAGGTCGGTCGATTTTTGGAGTGTTCGTACCCGAGTGGGTTTTACCGCCTTGTTTGCTGTAAATGATGATGGTCTATCTTACATATATTATATTAGCAGAGTTATAATAACATAATTAGAATAAATTGTCAAGGCATTTAATTTTATTATGTATTCGTGCATATTTATGCATATTCGTGGCGTTATCAACTGTTAACAGTTGCATTGCCGTGTTTGTGTAGGTTAAGTTTCTTCTTAATTTCTTGTTACATAATACCTACTCACATTTTAATAATGGGAGGTAGTTTGATATTCTATATTATTACGGAACAAACATTTTTATTTCTTTCTAAAGATGCGGTAATATTATTATAAATTGTGAAATTCACAACACACATAAACTTTTGACAGTAAAGCAACCACTACGAATAATCAACGAGGTAGATTATACCCACCCAGTAGATTAATTATAATGATAATGGTAAGTATATAGTATGTTACAAATGAAACGGAAATCGAGATAATACCCAATAATCCTTCTGTGTTTTGCCTGCCACACCTGGCATTGGTATACTATAACACAGGGTTATTCTAGTTTGGGTACAAATGTTGTTCGAACAGGAAATATAGCAAATGTTTAACATAAACCCAATTTAATAAAATACTGTAATGTTTGTTAACGATTTTAAATAAATAAATTTCATTTCATCTAAAACACTCAAAAGCTAAGTGTTATTAAGTATGTTTGTGATCCAGTTTCCGATGCATATTTAACAAATACGAATTATTCATGGCCTTTAATTTTTATTATATTGTCACATGTGATCACACACAGTGCATTTGATGATTTTTCATTTCTTTTGCCTTTTTGTCATTTCCGATGACCATTTATTAAATGCATGGCTTTGTTTTCCATCTCTGATGAAATATTTCTTGCATGGCTTTTTGGTTATCTTTAATAACATTATACATAGCCTTTATATCATCTCTGATGACATTAATTACACGGCCTTTACATCATTTCTGATGAGATTAATTACATAGCCTTTCCGTCGTCTCTGATGTGATGACACTTATTGCATGGCCTTTATTTACATGACCGGTATTTGGAGCCTGTAACATAACATTTTTCATATTAGATATTGTTTATTCATTTTAGGCTGTGGCTCATGCTCAGCGCAACAATAGTATAGCTACTTTGTTGCATTGCCCTTAAAACTGGTGCTGGTTTTTCAGTCTAGATTTCAGTTGCAATAGGTAGGTATAAAAGATATAAAAACCATTCACCTAATTGCTAATAAAAAATAATAGTAAAATAGCAACAGCCTCGAGACTTTGATTCCCAGGCACGGTAAATATCCTCACACATCCCTTAGTACCAAGTATCACCTTAAAGATTTTTGAGGATGTCTAAAGTGGTCAGATACGTCCAAATACTTTTAACATTTGGTACAAACCCAGTACAGGTACAGTAGTTGGTATTCCATACACTGTAGTACCTGGTGACGTGGGTCAAGACGTACAGATATGGTTGATGATGATGTGATGTGTCGTCCAGGCCGATTTTGGCTACGGCAGCATTGTTAATGCTAATAATTTTCAAAACATTTCTACCTTCATAGTGATCAAAGTAAAAATCTTTTCTTTCACAGAAGGTTTTCGTAGGTTAGGGTAGGCAGGTAAAATTATTATGCAGCGATAAATTTTTCTAGATCTTTTTCTAACAGGTATCTCAATTACGTAAGTAATACTTTGATCTAATATACGGTACCCTCGTACTGTACATGTTAGTTCAACGTAGGTTTCGTACCTTGTTTATTGAATTGGAACTTGAACTTCAACTGCAAAATAATTACTTTGGAATGCCATCTATCCCTTCCTTTTCAGTAAAATGAGTTAAATTACTCACGTTCTCCTCAGTCGCCACTTTGTGGGATTCTTTAGATCCATTAAAACACAAATATATTAATAAACGAGGTTATGCCCTCCGCCCGGCCACGCCGTCCAAGCCAGTGTCCCAGCATGTCGCTAGTGTTGCCAGCGCGACTAGGCTAGACACCACACTGACCATGTGGTTTTGATAAATGAGTTTGACGACGATCCTCATAAACACAATTGAAAAACAATAAAATACAATTATTCTCTCTCTCTGTCTGCCAGTCTCACCTATTGCAGGGGTGGCGAACCTGATGAATGAACGTGCAATTATTAAAAATTATAATATGAGGCCATAGTCAAATAATTATTAAAATAATTTCAACAACAATTCCAACGGGCTTACGGGCGAAGTAGCGGGTAGTTTGAACTAAAAATGCAAACCGTTTAATCCGTGACGTGCCCAAAATATTGTTTCACGTGCCATCAATGGCACGCGTGCCATTGGTTCGCCATCTCTGACCTATTGTAACAGCATAGAGTGCAGTAAAGAGTTTGTATTTAATGCTGTGTTGGCGGTAAGGTGTCACTCTTAATATTATGCATACTTACAAACAGACTTCGCAAAATTCATAGTAGGGGAAATGTACATCGACCGTCAAAGACGAGCGCGTATTCTATAACTTTTGTTTATCTTCCTTCGTTGGCACTTTTGCACATTTTACGGGGTATTCGGTGCATTTTGTGTTATGCCGGTTTCCTTCACACCTTCTAGTTATGATTATTATTGTACTGTTTGTTTCAAAGTCAAAGTCAAAGTCAATAGGTATTTATTCAATAAAATCACAAGGATCACTTTGAAACGTCTTAAAGCTAGGTGACTCTAGGTGCCAGTTCTACGCGACCAAAGCCTAGAAGAACAGGCAACAAACTTACTGCTTGGTTCCTACCGTTCTTTTGTATGATCCTTTTACAATGTAATATAATATATTATTGAAGTTAAGTGAGGCGTAGGCATACAGAAAAAGGTAAACAAATAAAACAGTAGGTACACAAAACAAAATAAATAGTATTCCGTATTCAAATATATTCAAGTATCAAACCTCCTTGCCTAAAACAGATTATTGAATAAAATAAAAACGTAACGATAAATTTATGTGCGCAATGACAGTGCTCATAAACGGTGAATGGCAGCGGCGATGGCCTTGCTACCTGTCACGTATGGAATACCAACTACTGCAAAATGTTTCTATGTGCCAAATGTAATGTTTCGACGTACCTCTGACTACCCCCCTTAGATATCCTCAATAGAATCTGGAGTTCGTTCTTGGTACTAAGAGATCTGAGGGGATATCTACCGTGCCTGGGGATTAAAGTCATGAAGCTGTTTCAGTTATCGTATTCCGCATTCTAAAATATTAAAGTATCAAACTACCTTGGCTCGTCATTCGTCTTGGTGACAAAGGACTGGTCCTACGGGACGCCAGTAGCAATTAGGCGATCGGTCGAGTACTATGCGCTTACGCATGATACCGTTCTGTATTACGTACGATACGAAGTGTGAAACATTCGGAGTGAAATAAAGTTGGATTAAAGTTTAAATTTCGAACATTTTAAACATTAATGTTACACAAACTAGCTATAGCCCTTGGCTTTATGTGATTTTTGTAAAAGTTTTAATAATTGTTAATATTCAAAGACTTTGCTTTAATTCATTTCATATTTCCTACTAGATACTTGCGTTTCTCGGCCTGCTGTCTTTTTGAGATCTTTTCTCCCCCATATTCATAAACTTTGGAATGAACTACCACCGGAGGTTTTCCCGCTCAGTTATAACATGAATAGCTTCAAGAAAAAAGTTAATTAAGTCCTTCAGGGCAGGCAACGCAATGACAACACCCCAAGTGTTGTTGGTATATGGGCGACGGTAACCACTTAACATCAGGTGGGCCGTAAACCCTGTCTGTCTCTTATATACATAAAAATACATAATTGCTTACTTTTTAATTTAATTTTTGGGGTAATGTGAAACTAAAAACCTGAAATGTAGTATTTGGAAGTACCTCAGACTACCTCCCTAGGACATCCTCAAAGAATCTTGAGTTGGTACTAAAAGATCTGAGGGAACATCTACCGTGCCTGAGGATCAAATTCATGAAGTTTTTTTTTCATTAAAACAATTATAATAAATTTAAAACGCGTTCATAAGACTAATACTGCAAACAATGACAGTAAAATACGCCAACTTTTTTAATAATCTTTCTTTCTTTATTTAATAATAATAAAATAAATATTACATAAAAAAATAATCAATGAACTATCTCCCTTCGACTGCAAATCATAATTCAATACACACGAAGCCATGAACTGTAGCTAGTCAATACAAAATCAATATTTAATCAATTTTATATTTAGCTCAAACGAATCTTTCAATTCACATCAAACAAATGACTCACGAGCTAGTGATCTTTCAAACTGCTTTGAAACTGAAGTGTTAAAGAAAAGTGTGCTATTTATGCTATGAATAAAGTCTAGTTTTGAACGACAAAATGAAGACGATAAAACGCATATTTTCTAGAGGAAAAGGAGGTAAGCATTCCTAGATTTATCGTGGTTTTTTATCTTAATGTGTTTAAAAATCAATACTTATAATGTGTTCCTAAAACAAATTAACCTCAACCATAATGGGTTAATGCAAAGTAAAAATACCACTCCTTAAAACTAAGGAACCAACACTGTGAACGCGAAAAAAACAGCTGCTTCATGCAAAAGTTCAATACCTGCCTACTCCGTTTTATTTTTTCGCGTTCACAGTGTTGGTTCCTTACAAAAAGCTATTCATATTAATGGGTACTTCCGCCCCCTGAAGTTTTCGGGAGTGGTATTTTAAAACCCTGTATTATAAATATTATCAGAAGACTAATTAATAACCAAAAAACTTTCTGTTTTAAATTCTGCTATGTATGGGACCCAGAGGTACCTGAGGTACCGTCCGAGCTACCTTCGATAAATTGAAGCCATGACATGCCAACCATCGTCGGTGCCCACGCAAGGTCAATAACAGCCCATTTAGATCCCGAGATTGTGACATCATCTTACACGCAATAATGATTTGACTACATTGTAAACATGACAATTTAAACTGATTCTCACTAACGGTCAAAATCATCGTCAGCCTAAAGCCCGGTCTCCACCGCGAAAGGGTAATGAGCGAGAAATGGTTAGCGGAACGGACTCCTTTTCAATGAAATAGGTTTACATTTCCACCAACAAAGAGTTTTATCTTTTGATTTCCACTGAAAAGGAAAAAGAGCTGAGCGAGTTCATTTCAACACTTTCTGCTCGCTCAGTCCTTTCCGCTCGACTATTTGTTGGTGGAAATACAAGTATGCAGTTTTTTCTTTCTGTATTCTTGCGAGTTAAACGGAGTCCTTAATGGCTCCGCTCCGCTCGCGGTGAGTTCACTGCTGGACACTGAATCCTTATAGTAACGCCTTGATACTTGATTAATATTGATCGACTCTCAAACGGTAAAGGAAAGTCCGTAATATAGAGCAATATTAATAGGTATATAATAAAATCCCAGAAAACATAAAAAACGAAGTAAGAACATAACATTTATAAATAAACTAAAAAAAACTTCTTATTATAGCATAGCAGAATTTATGGAAGAAGAAATAATAACTAAAGAAATAGACTAAATAAAGTTCACAAGTAAATTACCTTTCCAACTTTAGGGCCGGTTTCACCATGCTCTGTTAGATTAACAAAGGATTAAAGGGCCGTTAATATGTCAAAATGTACGCGTATGACATCTAAGGGTAGATTTAACGGCCTGTTAATCCTTGATTAGTAACTAACAGAGCATGATGAAACTGGGCCTTAACCTACTCCCTAAGCTTTCAACCATAATTACCTCTAAGCATTCTCAAATGAAGCCGTCCAACTTTTGTACAAAAGTGATTTTTATCATTAGTGATAATGATAAATTTTAAATTTACTTATTGATCGAGTGAGCGAAGCGAACGAAGGTCTTTAGTTTCAACTTGGGCGATTTGGCATTTTATGTATGTATGTATGTATGTATGTTTGTCTGGCGATAACTTTAGAACCATTGATCCGATCTGCATGAAATTTGATATGTCGATAGCTTGTACTTGAGAAATTTACTGGTAAGTATATGAGTAAAATCGGATGAAGGGTTTTTGAGATATGGGGTTTTTTAAGAGGGCAAAAATAAAAAAAGTTACATAAAAAAATCAAGTTACATGTCATATGAAAGGGCTTTGTTTGGACATTCCAAAACAATTTTTACTTTTTTTTTGGGACGCTCGGTTTTCGAGATAAAATTTAAAAAGTTAAATTAAGATAACCAGCGATCCAAGAGCTCCCATCTCTAAGAGTTTCGTTGAAATCAAGGTTTTTCTACTGGTCGGCCAGTTCCTTTGATTTTTCTTTCTTGAAATAATTTAAGGAGGTACTCAGTTCTCATAAAATGGTGACGACGACCAGGTCTGATGATGGAGCCAAGGTCTGTTCAACGGAACTCTTCAATAAATAGGCCAATAGAGTTGAAACTTGGTAACCATACCAAGTTAGTAGGCTGTAGTCAGAAAAAGTCCAAAGATAATGTTTGGACTTGCCTCTGACTACTACCGACTCTAAGTTTTGATGCGTTCGTCGGGTCGCATCAGGAGATCTCAGTTCGGGGCGAACTACTAGTATAACTTACTTAGGAATCTACCTACTTATTTTAAGATACCCATTAAATGGACATAAAAATCATTTTAATGCCCCAATGGGGCTCAGGTCAAAGTCAAAGTCAAAGTCAAAGTCAAAATGTATTTATTCAATAAAATCACAAGGATCACTTTGAAACGTCTTAAAGCTAGGTGACTCTAGGTGCCAGTTCCACGCGACCAAAACGCGGTCCTGGGCATATTGTTAAATACCTACATTTAAATTCATAGAATTTAAGCAAAAATGTTTGGTTTGTAACATTTAATTGTACGTCCGAATAGGGCAGACTGTTTGTACTTTTTATATACTCACCGCCTTATACATACAACAGTTTACAATTAAGATTATTATGATTCTGATTCTGACCCCGTAAGAACCTTTATCCAACATGAAACAATGAATAAATTATTATGATTATGAAAACATCATGAGGATTTTCTAACGATGTTTTTTTTACTGTTAGTATTATAGCCGCGGAAACCAGTTAGCATTCTCATTCAAATCCATGGTACACGGTCGGATTCAAACCCATGACCTGACGATCTGAAGGCGCTTCCACTGGACCACCGGTGCTCCACGAGAAATAAACTAACCAAAATTAAATGTAGGTGGACCATTTCTAGCAGGCCTATGACAAAACGCATGATTTAATTAAACCAATCTTTCCCCCCATACATCAACCAATCAAACTAACACTAACACCCAAATGATGTCATATATTTTAGGCGTCCAGACTTCCTATGACCTTGGCTGCTGAAATACGTAGACACTATCACTTATACTGCCACCACTGCTGATACACTACAACACAAACTATTCCTTGCACTGTGACTTTGTTACGTACAATCTATCACGTATACTGTGGTATGGTTATGTACAAACTATAAGTTACACTGTGGTGCATTGCGGGTGATTTGTGACAGTTGCAATTTCCAATCAAGTATAGAGTGGGTGGAGCACAGTGTAATAGGAGCAGTAGGTTATAACCCTCATACTATAAAATGGTGCTTAAATTTAAATAATGCTTAAAATTAGCGCTGTCTCTGTTTGCCATTACGCATTGGTAAGAGATGGCAATAGTTTAAGCATAGTTTATCGTTTGACAGTTTTTGTGGTAAGGCCGTTTTTATTGGCCATGTTTATTTTTAAAAACTGTAACAAATACGAAATATCAACCGCTTATTTTTAATCCCCATAGCACAGGATTTTTCCTTTGAAGGTTAATAAGGTTGTTTCTTTAAACTTTTTTTTTCAATTTGGTTCACTGCATCTTGAACCTTGCTCTATTTTATTTAAAAAGTTATCTCTAACACGTGTCCCTAAAATCATGATTTTATCACGCTAGGAATATGATAACTAGTTAAACCCAAGACTTTTATACATATTTAAATACCAATTTGCGTATGTAGATAGTACCTAGTAGAAGAGTAGTAGAGCTCTTTGTGAAGGGTTCGTCCGGGGAAAAACCTACTCGTAATCTGTAGCTTATAAAGCCTCCGTAAATTCCGAATATCTCGAAAGCGGAAACTACCTACCCAAAATAAAGATAATCATAAACCTCATTAGGTTATGAACTAAGAAAACTTACACGCAACACGCAAGATGGAGTTAACCTACTGCTTTACTACTCACTACACAAACGTTTAAGAAATCTAGAACTAAATTTTCAGTTTCCTCACAGCAGTCATTCGTTCTGCATATTTGACTCAAGCATTTGTCATATTTAAATGTTTTTGAAGTACATTATATTGGTTTACAAAGAACGAACGGTTGAAAGGGTCTATTATGAAACATCAGGTAGGTACTTATATTTGATTTGGTTTACTGTTTTGTTGCAACTGTGTACTGAGTTCAGCCAAGCGTAGGTAAATTTTATTTAGAATTTGAGTTATTGTGTTTTATTTTGAACTAGACATCTTTGTGAAGCTGAGCTGTGTGCTTTGTAAGGAGTAGTAGAGCTCGTCTTTCGAAGTACTACCACCACGCCTATTTCTGCCGCCAAGCAGCATCGCTGTGTTTCGGTTTGAAGAGTGTGGTTGCCGGTGTAATTACAGGCACATGAGGTTGAATATCTGTATGCCTCAAATTGATGGACGTAGGGCAGTGCATCTTAGGGCACTTTGTTATTGTGTGTGACCTGCGAGGCAATGCTTTGGTATAGGTGATGGGTACCACTTGACTTTGAGTGGGCGATATTTTTGGTTCATAGTATAAAAAATATACATAAATAAATACTAGTGGACGCTTGGCAGTGTATCGTGGGGCACGTTCCTATCTTGCGTGACTTACGTTTAAATACAAAAAAGCCTCATCCAGCAGTGGATAAAACCAATCTGTAGATAACGGTGAAGTTAATAAATCTCTCCCTTGCAGAGGAATCGAAGAACGCCGCGCGCATCTTCACCGAGCAATCCTCACAGCTGCTGGAGCGGCTGGAGATCCTGGAGAGGCAGCTTCATGAGAGGATCGCTAGCCATATCCCGCGGGACCTGGACTCGCTGGAACACCTCGTCTTGCAGCACAAGGACTGGCAGAACGCCGTCCACGCGCTGTCTTCTGATGTGGAGGAAGTGCAGAACACTTTCAGAGGTAAGCTGCAAAGAAATTTGTTACAGGTGATGGTTACCACTTAACATCGGGTGGGCCATCTGCTTGTTCCATCAGCTAGTTGTATAAAGAAAAAGGAACTGACGTACTGCCGCTCAAGATAGATAAATAGATGAATGTTGGTCGACTTTCCACATATCCCTATCTACCCTTTAAGCAAAACCTATTAAGGGAATCAGCTAACTGATATCGTTGGACTAATTATAAGAATGCGTAACTCCAAAAAAAATTTAATTTTTGTTTTAATGCCATCTATCGGTTAATTTTATAACGAATCTGTATTGTTCTTGTTCGTATTTTTTAATATGAATCTACACTTATTTTAAACTCCTTTTAAAGTAACAGGCTCTATAAAAATATCTCAATATAAAAATAACAAGCGGTTTTTTGTTGCTCCTGTAAAATTATCTCATTAGGACTTACGAATTTTGATAATAAGGTCGACGATATAATAAATGTATAATTTTTATATTGGGTTGTATTTTTTTTTTTTATTTAGGCATTGCCCTCAAGACTCCAGCGATGAAAAAGAATCTCGACAAGGTGATTGGCAAGTGGAACGACATGCACTCGAAGAGCCAGCTCTTTGTGGAAAGGTCAGACATTTTTGTAATTATCATACATTTAAGAGTAGTAGAGCTCTTTGTGAAGGGCTCGTCCGGGGAAGTACTACCACCACGCTATTTTCTGCCGCCAAGCAGCAACGCTGTGTTTCAGTTCGAAGAGTGTGGTTGCCGGTGTAATTACAGGCATATGAGGCTTAACATGTGTAAGCCTCAAGTTGATGGACGCAGGGCAGTGCATCGTAGGGCACGTTCTTATTGTGCGTTACTTATGATACAAAGCTTTGTTATAGGTAAAGGTTACCACTTCACATCAGGTGGACCATCTGCTTGTTCCATCAGCTAGTAGTATAAAGAAAACATTTTATCTGAGTATGGGTTAATAGGTTTTTAATACGCGGCGTTTAAGCTTTTAAAATGTATTTTCGGAACTCTCGCTAGTCAATATTATTTATGACTAACGCCCGTCCGTCAATTCACTCTCGTTGCGAATAATTTATATTTAGTATCCCGCACACGGCTACGCCTCCGGCCACAACCACAAAACGCCGCCACTAGCATATTTCCTGTAGTTTTCATACGAAGCGAGCAGCGACGATCTGTAGCGTGTGGCGGCTACCGGCGTCAACCGTGTGCGGCGAGTCCATAAAAAATGTATGAAAACTACAGGAAGTATGCCAGTGGCGGCGTTTTGTGGTTGTGGCCGGAGGCCCGTGTGCGGGAACCCCTAGAATGATTTATTTTTTCTTAATTTTCATTGAAAACGGGATATCTACCGTTTTATATGAAAATTACATTTATGAACATGATATGTTTTTTGCTCCACAGGTTGAAGTTCGTGGAGATAGTGGTGAACAGCATGGAAGAGAACCACCAAACGATCTCCGAGTTTGAGATCAAGCTGGCGCAGTTCAACGACCTTCCGAATGACGTGGAACTGCTCAAGGATGTGAGTTTGATTCTTTCACAGTCATCTAAATAAATAAATCTATTCGCAAAGAGCTAGTTTGTTCGCTAAACAGTTAGTAAAATAGCTTTGATCCCTAGGGAGTAAAAATGATTTGAATTTGGAATGTGGATATTGTTAGTAAAAGTTCCAATCACCAAAGAGATCAATCACGAACCCTGTATGAACAAGTGACAGGCTGTATTATAGAGTTAATTGCGCGTGAGCCAAAACAATAGAAAGTGTGTAAAAATTAAAAACGCCTGAAATGCAATCCGCCTTCGTTCGTAATTGTTTACTCAAAATCGCATTGCGCTTACCTATTTAATAAAAAAAAGAAAATAGTAGTTGCACTTACTTGATAAGAAGTTGATAAAAGGTGAGAGTGTCCACCACGGGAACAACACTATTTTGAGCTTGAGTGACGTACATTTGAATCACTCGCTACGCTCTGGATTCAAAGAATCACTCTCGCCTTTAAAATTGTAGTTTGCTTCCTTGGCAAACAATCTAATATTATCTGTCGGATAGCGTAACTCAAATGAAAATATATAAATAACTCTTTATTGTCCACCACACAGAAAAATAATACAGGGTTAAGGTATACATTTAGGCAAAGCAATGGCTTCCTTATCGCTGAGAGCGATCTCTTCCAGGCAACCTTGAAAATAGGCCCTTAGACTATTTGCCTCAACTTCCAGATGCACGAGGACCTGCTCCGAATGCAAGTCGCAGTCAGCAAGCAGCAGATAGCCGTGGACCAGATGAACGACGACTCGGAGAACTGCCGTCGGCTGGTCGAGTCCTCGCGGGCGTCCTTGCCTCACTCCTCGCTGCCTCGCGCCGGCAAGCATATCGACCTGGAGAGGCTTGATAAGGAAGTGTCGCAGTTGAACAATAGGTGGAATAGTGTCTGCACTCAGCTGTCTGAAAGGTTAGTCTTATGGTACCACCATGTTTATTTCGGCTGCCAAGCAGCGTTGCTGTGTTGCGGTTTGAAGGGTGTGGGTGTTGGTGAAATTACAGGCACATGAGGCTTAACATCTGTATGCCTCCAGTTGATGAATGCAGGACTGTGCATTGTGCAGCATGTTCCTATGAAGCATGGCTTTGTTATAGATGATGGTTACCACTAAATCGGTGGGCCATATGCTTGTTACATCAGCAAGTAGTATAAAAAGTATGTAGGTCAAAATAGATGGCGCTGTGTCAAATTCCCCAATTCGTCGTGGTGTCATTGAAACTTGAATGAAACGCTATATTAAATAATAGTCACAAAAAGTTCCTGCCTTGATCTCCTGTTTTTTTTTAAATATATTACGAGACTTTTGGCTACAATCTCTAAAACACTATTCAGCTTAGTTTTACATTTCAGCTTGTTCCTAAGAGAGCTACCGAACGCATTCAAGAGTTCCAAACGTATCAAAAGATGTCGCTATATTAAAAATGTTATAATCTTTTGTTTCTCAGACTGCGCAGCTGCGAAGCCGCCTATCAGCTGCTCCGAAATTACAATGCTGGTCTTGAAAAAGAAGCTGAATGGATCGATGACGCCTACAACAAACTACAAGCCCAACCACCTATCGAAATCCGGCCTAAGGAGCAATTTGAGCCGACTAGGGTATGTCAGAAAAACAAAATGGACGCATCATTTTGTCTTTACGATTCTATTATTGCAACGCGTATTGAGCATTACTTAGTTGTCATACAACAATGGACTGTATCACGACGGCTTAAAAGTCAATTCTCTTTTCTACCCAACTCTATTTTGCTGTATTTTTTCAGTGCTGTCCTGCTTCTTCCTGAAAGTTTATATATCTACTTGTCTTGGAAATCTCTTTGACCATGTTTTTTTGTTGATAGTTGGTTGTAAATCATTTATTTATACAATGAAACTAACATAATTTAATAAATGTATTTAGCATGATTATATTATACATAACTAAGTCAAATCACAGGTCGAAAGTCAATAATATAAAAAATACATTAAAAGCACAATCATATCTATATTATGAATGCATGTGAATGTATAAAACACTATAATTTAGAAGTATTGAATTGAAATGCATGAAACTTTATATTCTGAGACAAGGTACTCGAATCCCTAATCCCCATAAAATAAAATCCATAATTGTGTGCACTGTACTAAACTAAATAATATAGGGGCGTCTCATGGTTCCACAGACTCTTCTGACTGGAGTGGTGGAGCGAACGCCTAAGATTGAGAAGGTTAACATTGACGGTGGAAGATTCATACGAGAGGCCAAGGTATGATTGCTAACTGGATTGTCAGCACTGTGGCATTTTGAGAATGACTGACATCGTCGATACATTGACATTGCCAGTTAAAAAAATATGGTAGAATAGAGTTACGTGCGGTTGCCTAAAAATGTCAAAGATTTCTCAAAATGTCATTTGTCAACCAACATTCATTTTCAGAATGTTTTTTCTGGAAAATATTTGATGTGGAATGACGTCTTATTGATTTTAGGTAAATAAAATGTGAGTCTTTGAAAGGTTCTAAATGAGAAAGTCCAGCGTTTCGTCTCTTCTGTCCTATTTGTGCTTCTAGTTGTCTTTGGGTCTTCGAGTCTCTTGTACAGCGGAGTTAGGCTCAATTGTGTTGTCTTTATCATGCATGGACTTCGCTTCTGCTCAAAAGTAACGCTTAGCTATTCTTTGACGCTTCTAACCGAGTAATGCTAGCTTTATAATAATTCTAACGTATTTAGTTTTGCAAATACTAATACTAACTCTTTGAATGAGTGATGTTTGATTGAAATAAAGTATTTGAAATTAAATGTTGTTCTTGCACGGTGTGTGACTAAGCAATGACGATCGAAAGCAAAAAAATATGTAAAATAAATACATAACTATTTTGTTACATAACTTTGCATGCATTTTTGTATTTTAGGGTTGCCAGAAAGTAAAGTAACTATTATGTGTACTTATAAAAAAAAACCTACAGTTTTTTTTTTATTGTTTTCATGTTTATTTTGGGATGCTTTGTAAAACAAACTGCACGAAAAGTAAGTGTCAAATAGCACAATGCAATGGGTGTTGCACGCTTATAATCCTGTTTCGTGTACAGGCTTTTTTCAGCATGATTCTATCTGGGTGCCTTGATTGAAAGCTGGACGGACAGTGTTGCCAAGTATGAAAATGATTGATCGAATGGAATTTGTCATAATATTTACATTGATTCCTCCATAAATAAATAAATCGTTCTCCAAAAATAAATTTTACTTTGAATTAGTTTTGAATACATTTTATTCCCAATTTGTTTAAAGTATGTGCGTATGAAAGAATGGTTTGAAAGTATTTTAAGAACACGTAATTAGGTATGTGTGAAAGAGATTATGAAAGGAATTTAATAAAATAATTTCTAATGATAGCTTTAATTACTGGCAGAATGTTTATCAAATCTCATTACTTTTAATGTGTCAATAAATTTTGACAAACGGAACCTTTTTTTCTTTTTTTATTGCATTAGTCAGCTGAACCTAAAAACATTCTGCCAAAAACTAACCTCCAATAACTAGCATCGACCCTAACTGAATAGATCCATTCGTCGAGATGTCAACGGTACGCCGAGTGGCTTTGCGAGGAGGTCCATCCCTCCCTCGATATGCGCCAGCTAAAACGCCAGGCCGACGTGGAAATGTCCGAATGGCTCCGCAAGCAGAACAGAACCGTGGACCCTGAGAGGATACCCGTCGGCTCCGAGGCAGTGGCCAAGGAGCTTGATGATCTGAACGCCAAGTACCAGAGGCTGCTGGATTTGCTGTACGAGCGGCTGAGGAGAATCGCGGCTGCAAACCCTGGGGATATTGTTACTCTGGTAAGTGTTTTTTTTTTCTTTACTTGTTAGACGATATACGCAGAGCAAAGCCACGTCATCGACTTGCTCTATGAGGTAATGCAATTGTTATAAATAAATAATGCATTTATTTTCCTTTATAGAGTTAGGTGGTACAGTAGGAATTAGAGTACAAAGAGAGTAGAGGAAAAAGTAGAGGAGTAGAGGCACAAGATATCTTTTAATAGGTATATCGGTACCCACTTTGCAAGGGACTGGAGCTTGAGAGAGCTTGAAATACAACCTGTAATACAATTTTATAGGCAGAGGTAACCACTCAACTTCAGGTAGGTTATCTGTATGTGCCGTATCCGTTTATAAAAATCGAGGATGATATCTGTTCAACTAAAAATACTACTTTTAATATCAAATTGTATTAAAGAAAGGGTATTAGGGAATATTAGGTATATGGCAACCCTTAGCAACTGACATCATGGCTTATTCTGATTAAAATTATAAGTTAAGTTAAAGAATGACGTTTCAGTGTCATTGTTGGCAGAATCTAATTACAGGGTTCACCCAAAGTTCATTCAAAAGTCAATTTGTGTTTCGAATACGGTACTGGCAATTACTTTGACCTCTGTAAAAGAGTTGATCAAAATACCCTCTGTTTTTGAATTAATTAATTTATTTGAACTAATGAGAATTTAAATCCAGGAATTAAATAAACGGGTCACGCTATACTTAATATCAAAGGTGCTTATCGTAGTGAAAGATTTTGAAAGAAAGACTAGTCAATTAGACTTGCGGACTAGTCTCATTAGCTCATTTGGTAGTGAGAGACTCTTACCTACCTTCTGGGATGTATTGTTCTCTGAATTTTACCCAAAAAAAATTATTGTGAACATTATTTTTGTACTATGCCCGGGAGTTATATTGTATTAAAATTATGTACTTAAGTGTTCTATAGGCTGTCTGGTTTCCACATCAAGCTTTTCTTAGTTTGGGGATATACAAGGTGTTCCAATAGGTACTTGTATTTAAAATCTTCAGGGGGCTAAAGTACCCATCAATATGAATAACTTTTTATAAGGAACCAACACTGTGAACGCGAAAAAAAAAACAGCTGTTTCATACATTTTAGCCTGGTAGGTTTTTGAGAACGCGAAAAAAAAGGTTTTTTTTCGAGTTCACAGTGTTGGTTCCTTATAAAAAGTTTTAAAATACAAGTATTGGAACACCTTGTATAGAGCTGTGTGAAATTGTCCAAAAATACTATGTAGGTATGTAGCTCATTTGGTAGTGAGAGACTCTTACCTACCTTCTGGGATGTATTGTTCTCTGAATTTTACCCAAAAAAAATTATTGTGAACATTATTTTTGTACTATGCCCGGGAGTTATATTGTATTAAAATTATGTACTTAAGTGTTCTATAGGCTGTCTGGTTTCCACATCAAGCTTTTCTTAGTTTGGGGATATACAAGGTGTTCCAATAGGTACTTGTATTTAAAATCTTCAGGGGGCTAAAGTACCCATCAATATGAATAACTTTTTATAAGGAACCAACACTGTGAACGCGAAAAAAAAAACAGCTGTTTCATACATTTTAGCCTGGTAGGTTTTTGAGAACGCGAAAAAAAAGGTTTTTTTTCGAGTTCACAGTGTTGGTTCCTTATAAAAAGTTTTAAAATACAAGTATTGGAACACCTTGTATAGAGCTGTGTGAAATTGTCCAAAAATACTATGTAGGTATGTAAATTCATGTAATTTCTTTGGGTAAAGTTAATGAATGTCAATGTAATGCGCGTGAGTTTAACCCACTCGAAGCAAAATGATGTCATTCTGTTAAATTATAACTTACATACGTAATAGTATAGTGGTCATTGTTCAAGGTCGGCTACTGTAGCTATTTAAAGGTATTTTTACCTTAAATAAATAACCTATTTTATTGCAAATCGATTCGTTAATTGGATTCCGCGAAAAAACTAATTGGAACGTATTGTAAATTTTAAATTAATTGCCATAAAGAAAAATCAATCTGACATCTTATTCTTTAGGCTAATAAATATTACAATTACTATTTTTTGTTTTTCGCCAATTTAATCATAATAGTCATTGAAGCTTCCATTCATGTAAGACTAAAGTTTAGAGTCTAAAAAGTCTTAAATGACAGTTATAGTCTAAACTGTCATTTAGACTTTTGACTTTGACTTTTGCCAGTGTTAATATGAAAAAAAAGAAGCCAGGGTCAAGTGATACATTTAAATCGTTTTTATTTAGGTCAGTTAAACAGGTAAAGTGGTGGCGGTTTCTTCAAATCCGGAAACATTTTCGTTCAAATTAGGATATCTTATACCACCAAAATAAAAAACCGGCAAAGTGCGAGTCGGACTCGCGCACGAAGGGTTCCGTACCATTATCTATAAAAACGGCAAAAACATCACATTTGTTGTATGGGAGCCCCCTTAAATATTGATTTTATTCTGTTTTTTAGTTTTTGTTTAGGCAACAGAAATACATCATCTGTGAAAATGTCAACTGTCTAACTATCACGGTTCACGAGATACAGCCTGGTGACAGACGGACAGACAGATAGACAGAAGGAAGGACAGCGGAGTCTCAGTAAAAAAAAAAAGTCAAAGTAAAAAGTTTATTTATTGTAACCATAAAAACATGCTATAGAATTTTTTTACAAACTTTGACATCTGTACGAACACTAACTCCCACCCTAGGAATATCCTGTGTTGTGGGTAGTTAGTAATATGGTCCAGTCCTACCCTTTGGATACAGAACCCTAAAAAAGAACACTTTGGACTCAGACAACCGCCAAATAACTTCTTGCTCGCAAATTTCAATATTTAGTTGAGAAATCGCAAGCAACCAAGTTTTTTTAGAGAAAAACATTACTAAGGTCTTGCAAAAATACCATTTATATCGAAACAAGTTTTTCCACCAAAAAACTTGATCTACTAGTTTTCGTATTTAAACATTTCTTTGGAAATGCGAGCGAGATGTTGCGATGCTATTTGAAGGTTGTCAGTCTCTGAAAATGAAAAGGCTAGGTGTAATGTTGCTTCTAAGAGCTGATTTCACCTTGCTCTATTAGATTAACAAAGGATTAAAGGGCCGTTAAATATGTCAAAATATACGCGTTTGACATCTAAGGTTAGATTAAAAAGGCCTGTTAATCCTTGATTATTAACTAACAGAGCATGGTGAAATCAGCTCTAAAGATGACCGATAACTAATGGACTGGTTATATATTTTGCCATCTCCTTCCGTTTGTATGGAAGTGACATTGACATACGAAAATTTTGCTAAGAGACCTATAAAAATACAAGGAATATCGGCCACTGAACAGCCACAAATAAAAGAAGAAGAAGACAAGGAATATGAATAAAGCCGTAAGAGTTTTGTATAACCTCAAAAGCTATTCAATTAGCACTGTGCGGTAAAAATCACCCACGCTAATTACTCCTCTATTTCCTACAAAATAAAGCCTTAAATTGCAAGCAGAATTGTTAAAACACACTAAGCTCCCACGCAGACGGGTAAAGAACCACGTAGGAAGTGGATTTGACTTTATTTGGAAAAGATTTGTTTCACATCTTGTACGCACCTACCTATTATAAATGCGGATATTTTGACGCTTAATTCTTGCGTTTGTTGTCAAAAAAACCCTCTTTTGTACGGCAGAGCGCCTTTTGCGCTCGCCAGTAGCCCGGTAACGCTATCGACAGTTGTCATTTGAACAGCATTTAATTCCATTCGAAAAAAACAAGCCGTACCGGCCTGATTTGGATGAAACTTGGAATGGATAAAGTTCGTGGTCTGGAATAACAGAAAGGCTACTTTTTAGCACTAAGCACGCGAAGAAAGCCGCTGAAGGTAGTAAACTATACGGCGTTATTCATCGATTGCGACAAATCTATATTATTTGAAAAATGGAGACGAGAAACAATCATACCAGAACCTTACCAGGCGCGGTCGCAGCCTGATATTTTTGAGGGGGTCTCTAATAATAATACAATATGTCGAGTTAATTAGACTTTATTGCACAATAACAAGCACCGTTAGATATCAGCAAACCATAAAATGCATCGCGGCGAGGGGCTAAAATTGTTTTTTTTTTAATTTTGGTAATTTTTAGATTTTTCAATTTGACGTGTACGATTTTGGACCTTCGAACCGCGCCTTAACCTTACAGGATTGTATCACAGGATTTTACTGAATCATTAGGTACACACATGTTACCTAATGTTAGCACATGCCCACTTTAATTATTCCTTAGCTATTTAGAAACCTGCTTTTAACAGCACGTACACAACACGAATCGATTTTAGGTAGAAAACCATAAAAATGAAGGTGACATTGCCTTAACCTTCCGAAAAAACGAAATTCAATACGACATTCTAAAAAAGCAGTTTTATTGGACGACCAACTACAATCGAAATAGATGATTGAAAGTAATACAAATTATGTATGTATTTAACCAGAAATAAATATCTCAATTCTTCTTTTCAAATTTATGGTTTCTGTCTGTCATTTGAAGGTCAATTCTACACGTGTCAAAGTGATTTAAATTTCAAATATAGTCGAGTTAGTCAAGCATCGGGTTTTTCCAAAACCTACAGGGTACTTATCATCTAAATCAGGTCACATAATTTATCATAGAATTCCAACTACTGCAGTAATATGAAATATGTAATATTACATATTTATATGTAATAAGTATGTAATGTTACATATTTATGCCAAATGTAATATTTGGGCGTACTTCTCACTACTTAGATCTGAAGGATGTATGGTGCCTCGGGATCAAAGTCGGGAAGTGAACTCCGGCGTCATGGAAGACCAGCGTTGTAGTAGTGCATCAAACACTATTACAGCATAAAGCTTTTAAACGACCGATTTTGTTGTCACAATGTTGTTCTTTATGTTTTTGTGACACAAAATATATTTTTTTTGATTTGATTTGAAGCTGATTCTGTTTCATTCCAACTGCTCCCGCACTGTGCCTCAAGTAAACTTGGTTAATATACCACCGAAATTGAAAAAACATTAAAAACAATAGCTATTATATGCAAAAAGTTATTTCCAAAATTGAATAGACTACTACCTACCTAGCTTAATTGAATTTGCATAAAACAACTTTGACATTGACATTCTTAAGTACATTCAAACGTCTATAGCGCCAATTGTTGCATCAAGGAATCAAAACAAGCGCAAAAAAACCCATTCAATCCATGTCATTGACACTTAGATTCTGTTACTTAGGAGATCGCAAAAACTCTTAATGCATGGCTGATCGTCCATTCTTTACTTCGTGTTTATAACTCTTTAGATTTCGTTGCTTCAAAGTTGGCCTTTCCACTGTTTAGAATAAGAACATGGATTTTATACATTTTTATAGTTTACAAGGTCCTAACCTCAAAATACCTTTTAAGCAAAATGAAATAGCCTCACGACGAATCTCAAAGCACGGTATCCCCATAAATCTTTTGGTACCTAAAAGTTGTTTGTACCTACCTACGAAAGATCGTAGAGGAGATTTAAAGGGGGTAATCACAAGCATCCATAACATGATACAAAACAAAATATGGTAGTTACATGCCATAATTTTGACAGGTGTTGATGAGTAGAGTGATTTGACCCGAATTTAACTAGTTTCTCAAAGTCAAAGTCAAAAGGTATTTATTCAATAAAATCACAAGGATCACTTTGAAACGTCTTAAAGCTAGGTGATTCTAGGTGCCAGTTCCACGCGACCACAGCCTAGATGAACAGGCAACAAACTTACGGCCTAGTTCCTACCGCTCTTTTGTATGGTCCTTGTTACAATCTCTCTTCTACAATCTCCTTGTACAATTGTTATCAAATAATACAGCTCTATTTTTTCACTTTCACCTACAACAATGTAGGTGACTAGGAGGACATAATGTTAATAGCAATCACCATCATCTTGGGCGTGTGTTCATCATGGTGTTGGCGAATTTATATAAAAGCTGTTTGGTTTGTTCCATGTGACAAGTATTTTAAAACTGAACCAAAAATAGAAGAAAGAAACATTTGCAATGTATACATCGAAGTAGTTAATCTGATTTGCCTTGGGATAGTAGTAATCTTTATGAATTGAGGTTTACGTCACTTAGGTAAATAATGGTTAACCTTAATCTAGAATTGCGCAGTAACTGGCGCCCGCCACCCACAACTTATCATGAGTACCTCTCGACAAAAAGCTGTGGTTTATTGTTGTTCCTCTTCGCTAATTTGATCTTGCCTGTCATATCGACGGACATGTTTGACAGTCTCAAATCGGCTTTCTTCTAAATTCGATTGTCTTTTTCTTTTAAATATTTAGTTTTTTTTATTTGAAGAGTAGTGGAGCTCATTGTGAAGGGCTCGTCCGGGGAAGTACCTACTACCACTACGCCTTTTTCTGCCGCTAAGCAGCGTTGCTGTGTTTCAGTTTGAAGAGTGTGGTTGCCGGTGTAATTACAGGCACATGAGGCTTAACATCTGCATGCCTCAAGTTGATGGACGCAGGACAGTGCATCGTAGAATAGTTCCTATCGTGCGTGACTTACGAGGCAACAAAGCATGTTATAGGTGATGGTTACCACTTAACACAGGCCATCTGCTTGTTCCATCAGCTAGTTGTATAAAAAAAAATTGTTCTGAGGCCTCAAGTTGGTTTTTTTGGTTAAAATACCACCGACATTACACTGCCGAATTACCAATGATACTAGAAAAACAATTTAAATGAAAAAGCTGTGTTGCTTCGAGAAATTACAGAAAACGAATCACAATTTGAGCCAAAATTACAACACGTTTTTAGGTAGGAGGATGTCAAGTCTAGACTTAGATCACAAATAGGGTATAACAAAGGGTAGCCCACGCTTTTGAATGGTTTTTTGTTTTTGCTTCGTCTGACAAAAAATTTATTCTATTCAGTTTTTAGTTTACCGCCGCCATTTAAATGCAGGACTCATTACAAAACAAGCCAGTTACGTCACTCTATGACGAGGGAAAATATTCTCAGAATCATAGCTGAATAGGTAGTTATGGACTGTTGAGTGGCTAACTGGCACTGGTAAAAAAAACAAGCTAAAATATATATGGATATTATGTATATTATATGGATAATAATATACTGTGCTGGCATACTTTTTTCGACAAAAATTATCGAAATTATCTATTTATTCGATTTTTTTAACAAAGATTTCTAGCAAAAATTACAATAATATAATGGCCGGCATTATCGTTAACAGCGATCTCTTTCAGACAACTTTTGGATTAAGGTTTATGTAGTTCGTGATATTTAAATTGTCATTTTAAATTTAGTAAGTACATTAATGAATGAAATTTAAATAAATATTTATTGACACGTTTCAAACTATCAAATAGTGAAACAAAATATAACAAATAAAGAGATACTAATGTGAATAGGAGGTCTAATAGCTAAAAAGCGATCTCTTCCAGACAACCTTTTAAACACATTATAGGTACCTAGGTATACATAGAAAAGAGTGGAAGAAGAAAACCTGTTGACTCCTCGCCAGTTCTAAAACATGTGTCAAGTGCTCGAAAGGAGCTTCTTTAAGGCGCACTCCTTTCACCACACTGCTTAGAAAGAAGTAGTGACGACAAGAAGAAGAAGCGTAGGCTGTGGGCCAGGAAGATGATACGTAAAATATCGTATCCCCAACTTGTTAAAACCTACACAGCAAATAGTGATCACATCTAATCCGTCTTTAGATTTGCACATTTGGACGTAAATCCTTCAATCACGTAGAATTTTACTGCCTACGTAATGCTATTTTAATTGCGATTACATCATTGCCTAAACTTAGGAATAAAGTGGAAAAAACAGCTTAATGTGCCTGTTGTTTGTTGCTGCCATCTTTACCAAGTGCTTTTATATGTAGTACTTACAGGCAGCGTCAAAAGTAGATGAGCAATTCTTGTTTTTAGAGTTATACTGAGTTTACATTTAGACATACGCGCTGCCATTCGCGTGGACGGAATTGTTGCCGTCCATATGTCTGCGGCAGCGTCGCCGGCAATGTGCGTTCACGCAACACGGGCAACGCGAGTTTTTTTTTTTTTTTTTTTTTTTTTTTTATTCGACGTCTCGGAACGTCACTACCTTAAAATTACCTGTTGCTATTATTTTGCAACAACATTAAATAACTCATTCATTCAATTTAATCATATTCATTTCCATTCATTCATTCTATTCAATCATATAAGTCACATTCAATAATCTTTTCATTAGTACACTACCTATTTTTATTTTTAAAAATAAAAGAACAAATTACAACTTTATTAATGAAAGCTCAAATTAACAATTTCATGTGAAATTATTATTTGAACTGCTTTAACTAAATTTATGTATAATTAAGAAGCATTACAACTTTTACTCTGATAAACAGAATTAAATTAATACCTTTAAATAACTAAAATAAAAATTGGCAACGCGAGTGGACATGGAAGTGGCCTGTTTACATTCTCGCATTGCCCATGTCTCTGCACATTTCCACAGACACGAGCTGAGTGTAAACGGGGTATTACATATTTCGTAAAACAAGAGCTCTTTTGCGGTATAGTTTTTAAAAATGCGCCTTGTTTTTTGCAAGCCAAAGTTGCTCTTTCAAAATTAGCGAAAAATAGCATTGAATAAAAAAAAACAATAAAATATACCTACTGGCCACCAACAAATAATATTTCCTGTATCACCATAGTTTCACAGGCTCAATATTCTCGCAAACATGTCGCATACCTCTCTCTAAAAACCGCTATCTGTAAAATAATACTTTTTCAAAGCTTTGAATAGGTCCAAAATCAGTAAAATCAGTTTTTTTATCGGCAGATAATCTTTGTGATAAACCGCTGTAACCGTCAAAATTCTAAATAATAAACAATCATAAGTGTCAACTTGACATACTTACAACTATTTTCGTTTTAGTTATTTTGGTCAATTTTATACATCATGTTAAAGCTTTGGTATACAAAATCAAATTAACATTCACTATCTGGCCCGCATAGTCTTTGCGTGAGTATGTTACGAATTGCCTAGTAGTGTCTGACGTCATCTGCGACATCAAGCACATGGTCATAGTGTCAAGGTCATTCCGGAAGCATTGAATGACTTTACCTACACATGGCAAAATTATTTGAAACTTCCGCCCGAGGCATTTTGCATTAATATTGGGTAATAAAGTAACAAAATAATTGAAAAAAAACTATGTCTGATAAGTTCAAAATTATCACAATCGTGTGCAAGCTTTCCATCTGATAATTTAAATCGATTCGTATGCGGGTAAATGTCACGGCAGGTGAAATTAAACAACGCATACATACATGAGGTATTTAGATCGATTATATGCGATTTCCACGAAAATATTTATGTTGTCAGTAATAAAGCGTACTTATTATTACTTCCGAAAAACAACGTAAAAACCAGTATTGCTCTTTTTAACATATCAAGTGGCCTATAAATTGAGCCTACAGGTCACGCGAGCTTCTAAAGCTAGGGTTAGGCTCCATCGAGGTCATGTTAAGGTCAAGGTTACGTAACTTAAATTGATGTAAAAGGTAAATAAGTAAATGGGCTACTTTTTTGTAAGCTTTAGTAGCAATAGTTTAGTTTAAGCGGGTAAACTAAACTAAGTACCTAAGACAGCCATACCTACAACTGCAGTTTGAAATTGCTGAAATAACTACTCGTTTAGAAGCGCTCTAAAAAGTTATTTTGAAAATGTATTGTAAAACTGTAGCGAGCGATAAGGCGATTTAATTCTTCGGAACTGATCGTATGAAACTGTAAAACATAACATCAAATTGACTCGTATTTTAAACAAGAATTTATCAATAAACGAATGTAAAATACTCTACACTATGAATAGTTGTAGATTATTCAATTCATGAGTTTTAAACAAAATTAAGTGATAAAACTCGTAAAATTATGTCATGCTAAAAGTATGTCAGCGCCCTTGAAAAGTCACCAAGATAAACAACGTATGTAGTGCCTCAGGTTATTGAAATACCTACCTACATGGTCAGTTAATCTATTTAATACATTAAAACACAATTCAATGTGACACCTACCTATTGAAATCATGATCAAGAATCATGAATAATGTGAACGCTGAAAATAATAACAAAATTTTCTTAAATAGATGTTTTAATTTATGACTCTACATAACTGAAGTCGAAATCTTTGTGACCGAAAACGCAAAAAATAGGTGACCGGAAAATCCAGCCAATATAACAGTTACTGAAAATCGCTTAGTGAAAATGATCATCCTCAATTCTGAGTTCCGCTCGAAAAGTCAAATGCATCGTATCACAATATTTGATTCGATTCGATGACGAAACGCGTCCGTTTTCAGTTGCTCGCTTACTCCGACGGCCGGTCGACGTTGGCCGCGCTACCGAACGAACGCGAATTTCGAAATTCAAATATTGTTGAGTGCCAGTGTTTATTTTTTTTTATTTATGAATGGAAATAAGGTTTTGTGAATTGGTGCAAAGAAGTTTTTATTGTGTATTTGTTTTAGTGTTTTATGTATTTTATTTACCTTATCTAAGTAACTTTACAATGGTTTATCTAAAGTTTTGTATACAGAAAGATAATGCTTCGATATCGGAATTTATTCAAGCAATTTTCGCGCTAAACGAATTTTAGGTTAAAGTTAAAATAATGAGTTGACCTCAACCGATTCACTGAAGTAAATAATTAGGGGCAGGTATAATTATTTCGCGATCTGCATGACATGACACAACAACTTTTATTGAGGACATTCGACCGTATCTTTTAATAAATTGACAAATTTCTTTTTTTTTTAAACTATTTTGAAGGTTGTTATTTGCAATATTCTTCATTCAAGTTTTATGGTACATTCTTTAAGAGTTTTTCTCTTAACACTATCCAACACTATCCCTTCACGAAAATTAATATTAGCCGTTTTTTTTGCTTAGATTGAATAAATCTGCCGTCTATTATTGTAGTTCAACATAATATCAAGGTTCTCAGTTTTACCTATATGTACCTATGTACTTAGTTAAAGTATACCTAATACCGGTGCTATTAAAAAACAAATGGTATAATCAGCTGTAGATAGCCGGTACTGATATGCAGTCTTAGGTAAATTATCTGACATAGTGGAGCTCCTTCGCCTTTTTCCTAGTAATTTTGATATTACTTATCTATTTTGTTTTTGTTGTAATATGAGAGAGGGTTATGGTTTAAAATATTAATTTATCATATACTTAATTTAAAAAAAAATACTATGAAACATAAATAATTCTGAATGTTTACAGTTTTGTTTAGAGCAGTGAGCACTTAGATTATAATATTTACCTTAATAAAATTATATGAAGAAGATAAATAATTCTTTACAAATAAAATTACAGTGAATACAAGTATTTACAACATGCGTTTAAAAGTGATGGATTTGTACTCGCTTACAAAGAACACTGGCAGTTATTATTTTTGACATTAAACATAATTTGTATTAAGCATATTTAAAAACTGGGTGGTTTTTGAGTTATCTCATTAAATATACAAAATGTATAGTAACAACAAAATGAAATCTACGTAAAATATATTTAGTAAATTGTACTATATCTACCTAATCCGGATAACTTATTCTCGCCAGTTCATTGATGTTTTAATATTAGGTATTTTTATTATCGGGCGACCCTCTGAACTCTATTTTGAACGTTATATTGTAATTATTTATTTTTAAGGTTTACCTATCCATACTTATACAATACTAGCAGCGGCTTGTGGCTTCGGTCGTAAGGTGATTGAGCTACAAACATCCTAACATACATCCTATTTTATATCTGAACTTTCGCGTTTATATATTTAAAGGATTAGTAATCCCTGGAAGCAGGAAGCAGTTTAAGATGAGTTTTCGATAGTATAAGAACGTTTCTGTCCATGTAAAGGTTGCCTGGAAAAGATGTGGCAATGAGTTTCAGTAATATCGATTTCCTCTCAGGAAAACAGGCGTCAAGATCCAATTGCTTGCCGTTTTTCCTCGCCATGCTACAAAAGCCATGATGTCATACCGCGTTGTGGCGATAAGTGTTTCAGTCAATATAGCGGTAGGTAGGTATTCTAAGTTAGTTCCTAGCTGCGGCGCAAAAAGAGATTTATTCTACGCAGGGAGTTTTTCTTCTTGTCGTGTCACTAGTTTCTTTCGATACAGTGTGGTGAAAGGATTTTAAGTGCGCCTAAAGAGGCTACTTTCGAGCACTTGGCACATTATAACTTATATTAGTTATAGAACTTTTTAGGTTTTACGTCATGCCGGTTTCCTCACGATGTTTTCCTTCACAGTTTGAGACTGGCATTGTGCATATACATTTTTGAACAGAAAAACTTATTGGTGCACGACCGGTTTCGAACCCAAGACCTTAGGATATGAAGGCGGGGCCGCTACCACTAGACCACCACGCACAGACTAAATTGTCACTGTCAAAATAAATCAGAAATATAAAAAAATAAGTCGGTCTTCTTCCAGTGTAATATTTCGGTCTTCTTTTTATCGTGTCACTAGTTTCTTTCGAAACAGCGTGGAGAAAGGATTTTAAGTACGCATCAAAGAGGCTCCTTTCGAGCACTTGACTTATAGATTTGTTTTAGAGTTATTTTAGGTTCTACGACGTTCTACGTTTTCCTGAGAGTACTGGCACTGTGCACATAGATATTTGAACAGAAAAATTTACTGGTGCACGACCGGTTATGAACCCACTCTAGGATCGGAAGGCGCTACCCCTAGACCACCAGTGCTCAGAAATGTTTCGGTCAACTGCTATAACATTATGATGTTGTTTTTGGAGTTGTATAATCAGATACAGCAATAAAGTAGCCTATTTCCGTCTTCGATTTGCAAACTATCTCCGCGCCAAATTGGCTCAGTACTTTACCCGTGAAAACGTAGCCAACAGACCAATAAACTTTCAAATCTATAAATTGGTTATTTTTATTGGTTTTTATGCCATCGAACTTCAATTAGTATGTTCGTTTTATTTTTAATATTTACATTTTAATTATACGACGAAGGCAGGAGGATTATAGAATAACACTTTTTTATCAAATGAACGGCTGAAAATAGTGCGTAAGTAACACAATCACTTTGTTAAAGTAACTACATGAGCTAACAAAATAAACGATTCGACTTTATCGTTAAATCGCCTGAGCGCATTACACAAACTAAATTGAGATTTATGCTCTGCGTGGTAGGGCCTTGCTATAAGTATCACTAGGTATGTATATATGTCTGCACTGTATAGTAGTGTCACCTTTATTAATTCATTGACCCAGTAAGGTTACATGGCGAGAGGACTAAGCGCTTAATGTTCTTGGCATATTTCTATTATATTCTGAACCTTATCAAGCATCGTTGATCACTGATTTCCAAAATCTTAAAAAAAAAAAAACATAACTGTTACCAATGATACTTCTTTCTATTTTACGTTACCATAGTTTTCTGTATCGAGAAACACCGCTTTGAATTCAGAAATATTGTCATAATTAGCTCATTATTCGATACGGTCTCTCTTTGTTATTTTCTGTTTACAATGTCGCCGTCTCAAACCCGCTGCGATAATATTCTACACATCAACCTTCGTAAATCTCTTGTCGAACTATGAAAACGTAGTCATTGAGCTGCACCATTCCAAGCTATTTGGCAGCCGGCGGAACGGCTCCCCACGTGTTGCCAGGTCGCGTCAGATCTGACTATTTTTGTATGCGGTTGTAATAGCTATTGTTACAAGATTCACTTGTCGTAAACCTATTGTAGTCAATACCTCAACATCAGATGATCCATCTGCTTATTCACTTTTTCGTCCTCATTTTTTATTAATTTCTCTATTAGAATTGTAGCATGTATTCTATGTACGATACTTTCATATAATCTAATTCATAAAAAACCACTTAATCAACTGAATTTGTGAATTATTCTTTATAACTCAGTACTTTAAACCTTAACGCTACATTATTCTACAATATTCTGTTCTCATAATCGTCATAATCTCCTCAGCATTTCCACTTTAATATTATACTCGTAGGAAGATAGATAATATTCGTCTTGTTAGGTTGTCCTTCGGTTTTGATCTGCTGATCGGTATAAACTGTATCTATAATCTGAACCATCCAACAGAATATTCCACCCAACTATAGGTAGGTACTCTCAAGTATGATGATTATTATTATTTATCATTATCTTCAAGTATTTCACAAGACAAACAAACTTACGCCGCGGCATTCATTGATAACTATGACGAGTGCCATTTTACAAATCGCTACGCGAACTTCGTACAAGTGCAATCGGTACATAAGAATAATAAACTGATAGCTTCATGTGTATTTATCTGAACGATTCAGTATTTTGTTGAGAATATCAGTATTTACTCAACTTCAGTCGTTATCACCGTGTATTATGGATTATTTTTGCTTTCTCTATGGTGTGAGTTTTGGTTTGTTTATTATTGTTTGGGTTTCATTTGTATAATTTTGCATCTTTATACTGTTTATCTAAAACGTATTAGTATTCAATATTGAAGTTACTGTGTTTCGTTCATCAAGACTTATTAAATTTTGACTTCTTATCGTTCAAATATCATATCATTCTGCAAAATTATCGAGGGCAATGCATGCAATATTTTCACACTTTACAATGTCACAAACTTTTGTGTTATGCTCAAAGTTTACTTGATATTATTTTCATTTAAAATATAAGGTTGTAATACTACCTACCTTACAATTTATTGTCGCCATTTAGAATGCAAGGCTGCCTGATATTTTTATTACTGGCATCTAGTTTATATTAATTCTATTCAAAGCAAGCACTTTTAATTGTTTCTTCTGTAATAACGTTCGTCAGTTTTCAGTATATTGCGATTAGTGTTTACCGCTATTTATATGCCGATTTACGAACATAATTTATATTTTATTGGGTAATTTATAAAAAGTTTGACGGTCGGCGTAGTTGCGCAAAGAGATTTATCGTTCGAGAATATCGCTGAAAAACGTATTTTTAGTGGCCGGTTACACGGATTACGCGATTCAGGTCAACGGACTTATAAATTGCTGACAATTTTGCTGGCGCCAATATACGGGTTTGGCCTTGTTCAAAAATTCTTACTGAAGCATTGTTAGACTTACTTCGATATATTTCAAATGGAACCTATAGTGCTTTAAGAAGTCAAAGTCAAAAGATGAATAAATACTCAGTTGAATCACAAGGATCACATTGAAACGTCTTAAACTAGGTGAATCTAAGTGCCAGTTCCACGCGACCAAGCCTAGAAGAACAGGCAAGAGAGATGTCGAAGTTCCTTAGGCAGATGCACAACATGGAATATTGACATCACAGATTTACTATGCTTTAGGATTGCAATAAATTGATGACGATGTTGATTTCAAATGTTTATTTATACCTACAGTGGTTAAGATAGAACCTTAAAATATAGATAACAAATATGCTCAACAAATACCTACCTGCAAAAACAATTACCCCTCTCACAATCCTTATAATCAAGCAACTGGGTTCACGGTCCTGGTTTCCTGGAAAAAAGATACTGGCTACTGGGACCACGAGATACGTTATAAAAGTTGAGAACAGCTCAAAGATTTGACATTAAATGCAGCCTTGGACGTGATCAATGTTCTACAATTTTGGCATGATGTAACTGTCATGACTAACACGTACACGTTAATGGAGCGGGGAAATAGTTCGACCTTATGTTCATGGTTGTAGAGTTGGTTCTTGCTAAGGCTAATGACTGTTGTTGATCTTTGTGTGAGGAAAATATTACACTTTCAGTTCCAAACGCATGTTATTTAACTAAACCCGTATTTAGTTATCTTATTTGGATTGCTATTGTTATTACCACTTAGTTATTGTTCCTAAATTTATAATTTTTTTAATAGGGAGTTCCGCATGGGTCCAGTTTTAGTCCACATTTTTATAACATAGGCCTGGCTGGTATTTACAAAACTGTTAACTTTTCCTTATAAAAGCGTGAAAGAATGTTCCAATTACACGTGCTTTCTTGCATATCAAACTAATTAAAAAGAAATATCATTGGCTTTACAGTACGTAACATAAATCTGAATTCTTTAGAGGCTTATGCATCTATTTAAGATGATTTATACGGCATCGGGGGCTTTCACTCCTACATACTTAGATCCAATCCTATAAAGTGTTCCAAGTGGTGTTCGTATACAATTTATACGAACACCTACTTATCCTTTTGTATGGTTAGACTAAACAAATTGCCACATAAAACAAACTAAAACAAGATTTCTTAATTAGATTTCCGTTGGCGTATCACGTTTCTGAACGTAATTTGAAGCCACCGCTGCTAATGAAGAAGTTTTTTTTCATAAAATGTATTCTACATACGAATATGGTTGCTTTGAAATTTTCATTCCGCCTATAGTAGATAACAATTTTTCGCCACATGGTTTCAAAGAACCTAACCATCTTAATAAATCAATTCAAGAGCGCACAAATTGAAAGTTGGGTACCTTTACTCTATCTACCCTACCGGCTCACCCTCTGCACCACAACTCAGCACGAACACAGAACCGCATCTATAAATATTCCTATAGTATTGTTACGGGACCGTGTCATGATGTCAAGATTAAGCGGGCATCGCTCCGCTAGGATGCGCGCGCAACCACCGCTAGAATTTTCCTCCCAGTATTGAATAAGTTAGTCAGCTTTCATAACCTCAAAACTATCTACCTCGGAACAGCTGTTCGTATCAATACGTTTTACGTTTTAATCAGTAATCATCACTTCGCACGTCTAGACGTCCGTGGTATAGGGAACGTCATGACGAAATGATTCAAATTTAGAATCGTCTAATATTTTTTTTCGGTTTACGGTTTTTTGGCGTTCATTCAGTTTTCAGCCAGTCACGTCTCCGGCTAGCTGTGTTCTTTTTATGATTTTTTAAATTGTATCTTTTTATTGTTACTTTAATTTTTCTCTCTTTTTATATATTTTCTTACTTTTTCCATAAAGGTTATGTAATAACTGTAATAAGTGATATCTTAGACCATGTTTTGAAATATTGACAAGTGTGAACATTGTGTGAATCATGTTAGTGCTAAGTGAACGAGAAAAACTAATATAGTGGAAGTGTTATAATAGTGTTGAAGATGGCGGAGTACGAGTATGACTTCGCTTACGAATGCCGGGTTTGTATTTTTTTTAAACATAGGGTTGTCAAAATGTTAAAAATAATTATACAAAAAAAAACATTTTTCTTCTCATCTGTTCGTTTTCGTCGTCACGAAAATATATTTTATGCAGTAAATTGTTATACATATTTGACTATTAATATAATACAATTTTACTTTTGTGTTCGGACTTCTGAACCACATTTCATAAACACCAAAATAAAATATTTAAAGTATATTTGAACAAATGCAACTTCTGCAGTTGAACGCAGTTAATATGTAAATTACAGATCTGTACAAAACAGAATGTTCTCATCCTATTGTTTTTATTTCTTTTGACTATAACCGTAACTTATTTTTCAAGTTCATATTTTTTACTAGTGTTTTTTCTTGAATATACAATACAATACAATACAATACAAAATAATTTATTTATTTATAAATTATATCTACTTAATTGAAATATTATTGTCGTCCAAAAATTAGTAAGGATTGAAAATGAAAATCATATCATCTGTTAGGCCTCCCCAACATCTAGCCAACACTAGGGAGGGGTAGGGGGTTGGGGGGTTTGTTGTAGTCACTACGCTTGGCAGACTTTTTCAAATCTCATGCTGTTGGTTTTATCGATTCTGGCCACGCCGGTTTACCTTCGTTTTCCTATATGCGTGTTGCATGTTATAGCGATATAATATAGAGTAACTGTACCATTATATGGTATCATTTAGGAGGGGAAGAATCCCCCTTAAAACATCAACCCTATCGAAGAAATGGAATAAATTAAAGTTTTATCCTTCATTGAACTGGCTGATTGCTGCGGCAAAATATGTAGAGCACGACATAATTATGCTAGTAGAAATCTGTTTTATACGCTTTTAAAGCGTAACTAGGTTGGTAGGTAAGTTGAAGAAAATCTTAGGTACCTCAATACTCTATACATTAACTTTCGTACACCTATTTACTTGCCTACCAGTGAATGTTCCAGTTGTAACTTGGATTGGCATACAGTAAAGATGACAGCAAAACAGTATTAGTGCAATCTCTCCCTCTTGTCGTGTCACTAGTTTCTTTCGAAACAGTGTGATGAAATGATTTTAAGTGCGCCTCAAGAGGCTCTTTTCGAGTACTTGACACATGTGCAATAAGCCGTACCTATATTCATATAAAATTCGAATCTAAAAGATTAGTTTATTTTAATTGTTTTAATCGTATTTGCAAATAAATTTGTGCTCTGAATTAATTTCAATACAAACATCAGCCTATCAATCAAAAAATAATCATCAAAATCAATTCCCTTTTTTTATACTTTTCGTTTTATAAAACCCTTTTAAAACCTTGACCGGTCATCCATGACTATTAATGGTGGCAGCATCATTAAGAAATATGGTCCTCTTAGACCCCTAAACTGGATTTATTGTATCTGACTGATTAATTTCCAAAAAACTCGTAATAAAGTAATTGCAATAAATTATTGAATAAACAGAACAGGATTCTGCGAGGTGAATTACCTTTCAGTATGTTTCGATTAGTATTCAATGTTACGAAATTTCACGATTTGCTTTTAAAGTAAATTACCGGTTCCACAGTAGTCACTATAATCTGTGTTATTATGTATACAATACATATAAATGATGATTACTTACCTGTATTAATGTATTTAATTTCGTAATTTTTTTTTTATAGTATTCACACAACATTTGTATACCCTGATATGTAATACTGTAGGTATTACCAATAAATAACTATGAACTAAACCCAGCTTAGAAAGAGGTTTTTTTTAATCAGTGAGTTGTGCCGACCCCACATGAAGTGGGACAATGATGAGTGATGCTGTCATTATAAAAAGTAAATACCTATAACGAAATTGAGGTTTAAAAAAGGTTTTTTAAATCGAAAAGTAAGAACTAGCTAAAATATTGTACCTATAGATGAAAAATCACGCAATGAAGAGCCAATGGATACAATTGAAAAATTCTGAAAAGTTATTTATTTCTGATTCTAACTGTATGAGCCTACCTAGCCTACATATGCCCTACCGGATGTAAAGTGTTTACCTCTGCCTGTACCAAAAGCATTACCTCTCACACTGCACTGCGTTCATCAATGCGACACAATATAAGTAGTATAAAGAAAAAACATATGCCTGGCGTGTTCTGATATAATTTGTATGGAGCAGCATAGCATTAAGTACGATTATTAAACACCAGTCTTTTTTCCGATTAGAACTTATTACTTGTGTTTTCTACGGTGTACTTTTTGGTCTCAATAAGTCATAATCTCCTTTGAACAAAGAAAAAAGTACCATTCTAATTTCAAATGTTATTTCAACGTACTCTTTGGTCCCAATGATTCATAACATTCCTTTTGAAAAAAAAATACCATTCTAATTTCAAATGTTATTTCAGCGTCTTGTGGAGGCGATGGCGCCTCGGTCCGCGCGGTCGTTCCGCCAAGAGTTCAACATGCAGGATCTGACCACAGAGACGACCTACACGACGCACTATACCTCTGAGAAGTAAGTATTTTATGTCTACCCACTGTACACTATTGTAAATTGGTATATTGCGACGGTTGGCAAAGCCCCACATGTGCGCTGATGGGCTGACAACAACCAAATAGCTGGTACCAGGACTAGACTGGCTCAGAGTTCTGCTTGAGAGCACATACTTGAGGAAGTCTTTACCTAAAATTAATTTTTATTAATTTGAACATGTAAAAAGTAAAGATGACAACGAATGAAACTTGTCCTCGTTACCAGTTGTTGAACTTTTCTTAATATTATGTCCACTTTTAAAGACCTCATTTATTACCAAATACTGTACCTAATGACTTTTCTAAACATATAATTCTCAACACAACAGATACGTCAGATCGTCACATTCAACAGAGCTTGATGGTCAAGCACCAGTAAAATCAATGGCCAATGGCAAACTAACATCATCAAACTACACAACGAAAACCATACTCTCCGAAGATGACAGACCTGACGTAAGAAAACTGAAGAGAGTCCACAGAATGTACGAAGGACCCAATATTATAGAATCCAGAGGTATAGTCCACCCCGAAACCAGAGAAATACTGACTGTAGGTCAAGCTATTAGTATGAGAATACTCGATGTCCGAACGGGGAGGTTACTGTCTTCTCCGGACACAAGACAAACTATGACGATAGACCAAGCTGCAAAAGAAGGTCTTATAGACCCTAAACTAGCAGCAAGATTAACAGGACCCTGTGGAATGACGGAAGACGGAAATGAAGTAACGCTACTTGAAGCTATTCAAAGCGAACTTTACGACGCAGAACAAGGAGTATCGGATCCAGCGGAGAAGAGGATCAAGGTAACAATCGAAAGTGAAAGGCCTAGTCAAGGAATGAGTATATCGGACGCACTTAATCGCGGACAAGTTGACCTTCAAAGAGGTCTTTATAGACTACCTAACGGAAGCTACATCACTATCGCAGAAGCTTACGAACGGGGCTACCTCATATACAAAGAGATCATTAAAATAAAGTCGAGTGCTCTGTCTCTCTCTGACGCAATTAGCCAAGACATAGTTGACAACAGTGGTTGGATTTTAGACAGGAATTCGGGAGATAGATTTCAACTAGATGTAGCTATTAATAATGAATTGATTAACCCAAACGTACGCGAAATCGTTGATCATAAAATTGATACTAAAGTTACGCTTGCTGAAGCTATAGAGAAGAATATAATAAACCCAAAACTCTCAAAATACGTACATAACGTGACTAAAGAAAAGCTATCTTTCAAGGACGCAGCAAGCAAACAATACATTTGCAAACCAATGACTCTCAAAGACGTCTGTGACAGTAATCTAATGACCAACGACAGCAAAATATTATCTCCAGCAAATAAAGCACCGTTAAATATACTAGAATCCATTTCTGCAGGAGTACTTGATAGTGATACTGTTAAATGTATTACGGATACAACAACGGGACAACTTCTTACACTGACAGAAGCGTTAGGAGCTAAAATAATTCTTCTTGACAGTAAATTCCGTGATAATTTAACTGATGAGATTTGTTCCATTCCCGAAGCAGTAGATAGAGGTCTTATAACTTCGGTTTCTCAACGGTCTATTTTCGATATTGACGGGTTTAGAGATCCGAAAACCGGTGAATTCGTTTCATTCAATGTTGCGCTTCGTAAGGGATACCTAAAGTACGTCAATGGGGAAACGTTCCTGAGGTCAGAAAGCGGAGATCTTGTTTACTTAGAAGACTGTACTAAAGTCTCAATTGTTAGGCCGGAAGTTTTAGAAATGTTTAATCGTAAGGTAGGCATTTATGACAATGGTAAAGAGCTTACAGTCTTAGACGCAGTTTTCAAAAATATTCTTGATCCAAAAACTGGTCATTTACTAGACGCGACAAGCAAGAAGCCTATTCCATTCAACAAAGCTGTAGAGATAAATATGATAACCCCCGAAGGCGCAGCTTTATTAAACTCTCTTTTGAATATTACACTGACATTACAAACTGTTACGAAAACAGTAAAACGTTACGTTACCGTTACTAACACACAACAAAGATCTGAGACTATTGTAACATTCGCTGAAGCGATAAAGCGTGGTTTGATCGATGAAAACAAACAAACATTTATGGATCCTTCCACTGGCACAATAATGCCGATTCAACAAGCATTAGATCAAGGCTTGCTAGGCGTCGAGCAAAATGAACCTCGAGTTGTTCATATTTCAGACCGTGTTACACAGAAAGACTTGATACCTGGCCAAGTTGTAGAGCTCAAAATTACAAAAAAATCTTTCTTCAAGGACTTGCCGCCGAGTCCCGAAGGCAAAGTCCAACGCGATAGCCGTCCCGAAACTGTAAAAAGCCCTGACTTTAGTATTCGTGAAACGATTCCATCCCGCGAGGGTTCAGTTCAAGAGATAAGAACTGTGACAAAACATTCCGTGGTTTCCGAACCATCAGTCACGTCATTGACAATTAAGAAAAACACCATAGAGTTACCGCGCGGTGGCTGGACTCTTAGAGACGCCATAAAGCAGAATCTTTTTGATCCTTCTACTGGCATTTTTACCATACCTGGCACCGATAGAGTAATGAATCTAAATGAGGCAGTTAAACTTAATATTATCAACCCCGATTCAGCCAAAGTAAAAGATCCTAAAACCAAGAAAGAACTGCCTTTAGATAAGGCCTTGGAATTGCGCGTAATTGACAGCCAGGGTCGTTATAAGCACTCAAACGTGTTGCTTTCAATGACCGAAGCTATCGAACGGCAATACATTATTTTGATTCAAATGACCACAACTACGTCATCTCAAAAGATAATAACAATTACTTCTGTTGCCGGCATGCCGGATAAGATGGAAGTATCTGAAGTGTACGAGACGCCTTTCGACACTACCACTGAAGATCAATCAGCCTTGGAACCAGTTCAAGTCTCGCCAGGTATTATCTTCGACCCATCAACGGCTTTAGTTATTTCAACTACCACTGGTGTGTCAGAAAATATTTTAGAAGCTGTGGACCGTGGAGTAGTTTCATCAAGCACCGTTTCAGTTGTAGACCCAAAAACAGGCAAACCAGTTACGTTAAAGCAAGCTTTAGACAAAGGTATTGTAGACCAACGTACTGGAGAATATAAAGATAAATCAGGAAAAAAAGTCAGTTTAGTAGATGCAGCAAAAATAGGTTTAGTCGCAGTTGTTGGCGCTCCATTAGTTGCAGCGTCTAAAGTAATTCAATTGGTTAAAAGTACGATGGTCGTTGATCCTCAAACTGGGGAAAAACTGCCCATGGAAGTCGCTTACGAAAGAGGCTTGGTTGATCAAGTGACGTATAAAAAGTATGAAGATTCAATCAGGGATAAAACACCAGAGAGTGAAATATATCGTGAGAGCCAAATATCCAGTACTGATACAGTAACATTTTCTCAAGTCATAACAAAGTCATCACCATCTAGTATGACCACTATCACGTACGTGACAGACCCCAAAACTGGTAAAGAAATTCCTATCGAAGAAGCCTACGCAAAAGGTTTGATAGACCCGGCCACTTTCAAACAATACAAAGAGTCTCCTGAAAGTCAAGGAACAGTCACGATATCCAAAGTCACGACAACAACACCATCATCATCCAAAACAGTTACTGTAGTAGTAGATCCCAACACTGGTGAGCAATTACCTATCGAAGTAGCTTATGAAAGGGGTCTTATTGATCCTATTTCATTCAAGAAATACGAACTCTCTATCAGAGATCATACACCCGAACGAGAATCCGTTAGCGATATTACTTCTCCAAGTTCAAGTACGATAACCTTTACTCAGAGTACTAAAACCCCTCTAGGAACCGTAGTCTCAGACCCTAAAACAGGTGAACAAATAACTATTGATGAAGCAGCCAAGAGAGGATTGGTTGATTCTGACTCATACAAAATTTATAAAGAAACAGAAACCATTGATTTGATTCCTGGAGTCAGTAAATCAGGCGCAAGCGCAGTTACTATTTCCCAATCTACAACCAAGCCCATATCAGTGGGTGCGGCTGTATCAGAAGGTTTCATCACAGTAGAGTCTATACAAAATAGCTTATCGGCTGACAACAGGAAAGTTCTGGAACTTTCAACAAATAAATCAAAGGTTCCTACCGATGTAGTCCAAATTAATAAAACGTCTCCTTCCGAAAAACCCAAATACAAGATAAATATTGCCAGAGATGTTACCCCAGAAATGCAAGTTTTAGAAACTAAACCAATCGTCCTTCAAAAGCTAAGGAAACGAGTTGTTACTCCTCTCGAAGCTGTGGAGAAAGGCCTTATTGATAAAGAAACGTCAAAAATTTTAGAAACTGTACGGATACATAAAGATAAAAGTGGAGCGCCTATAACGCTTGACAAAGCCATTGAAATAGGTTTGGTTAATGATAAATTAGGCAAAATCGTTGACCCAGTACACGGTGACGTCGTTACTATTAAAGAAGCTTTGAGGAGAGGTATCTTAGATGGTGAAGGTCAGGATGAAGTATTGATTCCTCTGGCTAGAAGCCTCTCCATCCCTGAAGTTTTGGAACAAGGCTTGTTAGATCCTGCCACAGGAAAGATAATTCATCCTGAATCTGGAAACCGCCTGACATTGCGAGAAGCAATCATTTGCGAGATTGTAGATCCTTTGTCGAGTATCAGTATCTCTCCTGGTAAAAAAATTACTCTATCTGAAGCAATAGAAAAGAATATAATTGACAGTGAAAAGAACACAATAAAATCTAGTGAAGGTCCTCTTGACCTTATTTCTGCCGTAAATGTTCATGTGTTTCCGTATACAGAACAAAGAAAACTGGTTGAGGATATACCACCAGCAGCAATGACTCTTAATGTTGTTATTCAAAAGAATCTCATTAATCCTCACACTGGAGAAATCAGACACCCACTTACAGGAGAAATCATTCCTGTAGGAGAAGCTATAGAAAGAGATCTAATTATGGCTATTCCTTACCCTCAGACTGCTGAAACAGTGTCTTTGGAAGATGCTTTGGATAAGGGCATAGTAAATATAAAACATGCAACATACACAGATCCCAACACTAAAGAAGTGCTGCCTATAGAACAGGCTCTCGAAAAAGGATTGTTGGCAGTGAAACCTGTAACTGATATCATGCAAGCTAGTGGTGTAGTAACAACCATTACTGAAACGTTCTCATCACAGCACACAATCACTACAAAAATGATTGAGCTTTTGGCTGATTATGTTCTTGTTAATTCCACTGAAGTTCAAAACACAAGGACGGGTCAAATAATTTCTATAGAGGAAGCCCGAGCAAAGGGTATTGTAAGAGACGAACAAACAAGTAAGGAAGAGTTCTTGACTAATGATACTAATTTCAGTTTTGAGGACGCTCTTAATTTAGGATACATCAATATCGAAACTGGTACATTCACACATCCCAAAACGGGAGAAGTTATAAGTATATCTGAGGCAGTCAGTACTGGTATACTCAATACTGAAATGCCGTCTGAATCTGTAAAATCAACATCACCAACAAGGAAAGAACTGGAGATGTTGAGCCTCAATGAAGCGTTTGAGATCCTGTTTGACGAGAAAACACAGAAGTTTAGAAATCCAAAATCCCCGACTAAAAAGATGACATTCAAAGAAGCCCTGGAAAAGAAAGTAATCAATCCTGATTCTGTTATTTACAACGTAGCAGCTGGTAAATCAGTGACGCTTAAAGAAGCACTAGATACTGGCTTAATCGACAAGAAAACTGGTAAGCTTAAAGAACCGAAAACCGGAAAGTTACTTGACATTAAAAATGCTGCAAAAATGGGTTTGATTGCTGTAGTTGCTGCACCAGTACTGGCTGGTATGGCTGTCGTGCAAGGTGCGAAGGCCGTTGGTAGCAAAATTATGCAGCCCAAGCAAGAACAGATAATAGAACCTACCAGCAGACCTGTACCTTCCGATATTACATCGAAACATGAAATAGTAGATCATTCAAAGCCTGTATTTAAAACTCCTGAAGTGCTGCCCAAGGTTTCACAAGAGAATGATCAACCCAAAAAGATATTAAAGCCTAAAGAATCACCAAAACCATTACAAACTGAAACTGATATTACTGGTCAGAAACCTGTCACAAAACTTAAAGTAGACGACAAACCATCTGCAATGCAAGAGGTTTTAAAAGATATTCCTTTAATGTCTTCCGAAAGTAAATGTGTCACTGTTGAAAGCTCAGTGACCACTCCCAGAAAAGACGATAATCTTAACAAAAAAGAACATATTCAAAAAACACCAGAGGCGCTTCCTACGGACTTACCTGATGATAAAAAGAACACTCATAAAGGTACTCCACAAGTACCTAAAGATATACCGTCAATCAAAGACTTTTCTTCAGATAGGCAACCAACCAACCAACAAGAACAAGATAAACAACAACCAACTCAAATTATAAACATTGAGGAAAAAGTTTTTGAAAGGGAACCGGTCATAGAAGAATACCGACAGATGACTTCTGATGGTGAAGAGATATTGACGGTCATTAAAACAACAACTTCAAAGACTGTAGAATACGATACGATTTTGTCTGAGACATGCGATGTCACTGGCCTACCTACATACCTCTCAGCTACTAACCAAACTAGCTCAGATAAATTACCCATTGTCGAAAGTAAATTAGATAGCAAAGAAAGTCCTACTGCCTCCAAATTACCAGAATTATCGAATAAAGATAAACCAAAGCCAAAAGACCAATCTAATTCAGTAGTTGAAAGTACACCAGTTGTCCAAGAGTTTAGACAAACTACTCCAGATGGAAAAGAAGCAACCACTGTAATCAGAACTATTGTTTCTTCATCGGAGCCTCAAGAGTATGTTACTGAAAACAGCAGTACTGTGATACAAACATCACAATCGATTACTACCTCATCAAGAGTCACTACGGTAACAGAATTTTCACAAAATGAATCTTATCAAGTTGTTACTGAAGAAACAACTAGCCCTCTTGAATTTTCTGATTCAAATATCGAAGAGTATCGTGTTGAGTCTCCAGATGACGACGAAGTAGACAAAAAGCAAACACGTTTACTTGAAGACGTAAAAGAAATTAGTGTTCCAAGAGAACTGTCACCAAAAGAGTCAAACTTATTACAAAAACCTAAAGACATGCCTGTTATTCAAAAAACTCCAGAAACAAGCAAACTAGAAAAAGTAAGCAAACCAGTTGAAGTAGCTCCAGGCGTAATCTATGATCCTAATACGTCTGTAGTCATTTCTGCAACATCTGGTGTAACAGACAACCTATGGGATGCAGTCAAAGAAGGTGTAGTACCTTCAGAAACTATTATTGTCAAGGACCCTAAAACAGGAAAAGAAATTACTCTAAAGGAAGCTATTAACAAGGGTGTTGTTAATAAGAAAACTGGTGAAATTAAAGACTCATCTGGCAAAAAGATGAGCTTAGCCGATGCTGCTAAATTCGGTGCCTTAGCTGTTGTAGGCGCTCCTATTTTAGCTGCTGCAAAAGTCATTGACATTGTTAAGAAGGCAGTAGTTGTTGATCCTAAAACTGGTGAGAAAGTGCCATTGGATCAAGCGCGTGATAAAGGCTTAGTCAAACCTGAAACTTACAAAAAGTTAGAGGAGGCTATCCAAGCGCAAACATCCGATGATGTGACTAAAAAACCTGATACCATTACTGTTCCCCCAGCTGATGCCCAACCAGTTGTCAAACATTCCAAAGACGTCACATTTGCAGAAGAACTTTCGTCTTCGTCTTCTAATACGTCTTCTACTAAAACAATAACCCGTCCGGGTGATGTAACAATATCTGAAACAACAGAATACGCTCCAGTGGTTTCTACATCTACAACAGTAGAAAAGAAAACCTTGGAAATACCTACTTTGACAAAATCGACAATTCACGATGGCAAGACTGTGTCTGCTATGCTTATTGACGCTGAGAGACAGCCATTAAGAGTTATTGATGAAATTACTGAACAAAATGTAACTAAAGAGAAGTCAGAACAAATTAAACCGCTTTACGAAAACATTCCCTTGATAGACGCAATCGCGCAAAATAAAATCGAACCTAAAGTATGTAGAATTGTTATAAATGGCGTCGAATCACCTCTAACTGTCCAAGACTCGCTAGAACAAGAACAGATCAGTAGATTTGCTCCCGTAGACGTAATATCTAAGAATTGCGTAATTCTTAGGGAATTAAAACCTACGTATTTTGTTGCTATTTCGCACAGACTAACTCCAGAGGAGCTGTCGGAAATGGGTGTGTACGATATTGAAAAACAAATTTTCCTAAACCCCGAGACAGGAGCTAAGATTTCGTTTGAAGAACTCGTCTATGGTCTACAAATCTTCGATCCTGAATCCATTTTAGTAAAAGATTTGACCTCGAAACATGACAACTACATCACATTTGATGAAGCCATCGCTATACCTATTATTGACAAAACAACCGGTCACATGGTACACCCTAAAACGGGAAAACGAGTTCCGTTCTTAGAATGTATACAATTAGGGTGGATTGTTGAGAAACCTGAAGACGTTTCTGTCCCAGAACAGGTAACTATCGAATCTGCCATTGAACAAGGCCTATATAACCCGAAGACAGGTCAAATTATAGACGTTAACACAGGCGCGTCGGTACCCATAGGCGAAGCCGTTGAAAAAGGCCTTATTGATCAAGAAACATTACTTATAAAAGTACCACGCTCAAACGAAGCCATCTCGTTAGCAGACGCAGTTGAGCGTGGCATAATAGAAATTTACGATGGCGTTATAACAATTGTAGAAACTCGCGAGACTTTTGAGATATCCGTAGCCATCCAACGTGGTACCATCACTACCATTCGCAAACCGATTTCAATCGAAGCAGTCATTGTTAAAGAACTTTATGAACCAAAAACCGGAAAGATCAAAGACACTATAACTGACCAACTTATTAGTATTTCTGACGCTGTTGAAAGGAATATCGTTCACCCCACCATATCTGAGATTAAAGATACTGCTTCGAATAAACTGGTTCCACTGTCGGAAGCTCTCGATACAAAATTAATTAACCCAGAAACTGCTAAAATCAAAGATAGGAAGACTGGTGAAGTCATTCCATTAGACGATGCATTGAAGAAGGGCCTGATTGCTACTAAAGCTGTCACCTTCTCATTATTTGATGTTATCGAGTTAGGCTATTATTCTCCCGAGACAGGCAAAATTTTAAACCCCAAAACCGGAGATGTTATTTCTCTCAAAGAAGCTATCAAACAAAAACTCATAGATCCCTCCGATGTCAAGATCAAGGATGATAAATCTGAGGCAGTAGTGCCTTTTGATCAAGCTGTAAAATCTGGGCTCATAGATTTAGAAAAAGGTATTATTACGTCACCTGCTATTAACCTTAAAGATGCTAGCGATAAGGGATACTTGCTTAGTGACAAGAAACCATGGACGCTACAAGAAGGCTTAGTGCAAGGTTTCTATGATCCAGAAACGGGTCTTTTGACCATAAATGGTGTGACAATGACTCTAGAAGAAGCTATCAAGGATGGTAACATTAATCCTAAGGCTTTGACAGTGAGAAACTCTGTAACTGGGGAAATTATTTCTTTAGCTGATGCCATTAAGGTAGGTATTATTGATTCGAAAGAAGGCAAGGTTAGAGACCCTATCCACGGTGACAAGATTTCACTGACAGATGCATCAGAACGAGGTCTTATTGTCCCAGCCAAAAAGAATCTTAGTCTTCCAGAGGCAGTCTTCAAGGGCTTCTACGATCCTAAGACTGGCAAGTTCTCGCACCCACAGAGTAAAGAAAAAATACAGACAGATAGAGCTATAAAGAAGCGTATGATCGACCCTCAGTCGACTCTAGTTCACGTGGCAGGTAAAGTAATTCCATTCGAATTTGCAGTAGACAAAGGCATCGTAGACGGTAGAACTGGAACCATAGTATTAGGACCCGAAAAAATTGACTTCCGCGAAGCTTTTGAAAGAGGTATTTTAGTTGAAGTTCGTAAACCCCTTTCTCTTATGGAAGCATTAGAGAAGGGCGTTTATAACGAAATTACTGGACTCTTCATGGACCCACAAAGTGGAAAGAAATACTCCTTAGCCGAGGCCATCAAAATGAATTTAATCGATCCTCACTCAGTTCATATTCGAGATAACAGATTAGGCAAGTGGGACAAGATTACACTACCTGAATCTTTAGAAACTGGAGTTATTGATGACCAAACAGGTAAAGTCCGAAATATTAACAATGATAATGAAGAGATTACTATACGAAAGGCGTTTGAAATAGGACTTCTCGTAGATAGTAAGGCGCCAATCAGTCTACAAAGAGCCTTACATCAAGGTCTATATGAAGACAGCACTGGCAAAATCATTGACCCTGCCACAAACCGTAAGATAACCTTGCACGAAGCTATCAGAAAATCTATCATTAGCCCAAAATATCTTTGCTATTTTGATAAGAAATCAGAAAAACCTATATCTTTGGCAGATTGTTGCCGTAGTGAAATTGTAGACAGACGAAGCGGTAAGTTCCATGAACCTGGTTCTGATGTTCTTATTCCCCTCTCTGAAGCCATGAGCCTAGGTCTGATAGTAGACATTGAAAGTGCAGGATTTACATTGTATGAAACTTTAGCGATGAACATGTACAACATTACTGAACTAGTATTTGTTCATCCAGTTACCGAAAGAAAGATATCTTTGAAAACCGCGATTGTAGAAGAATTAATCAACCCAGAAACATCTCTAGTGAAACACATTCCCTCAAGTAAATACATAAAGTTAAAGGAAGCTATAGAGACCGGGATTATTGATGAAGAAAATAATGTGTACAATCTACCGAATGGAAACCAAATAAACTTTTATGACGCTAAGCATCGTGGTCTCATCGTTACAACTAAGAAGAATTTGAGCCTAGAAGAAATAATTAGGAACGGTCTGTTTAGAGCGGATAACGGTAAAATTGTTGATCCTAATACTAATGAATACGTTGATATAAACAAAGCTATTGAAACCAATCTTTTGAATCCGGATTCGACTATTGTCAAAGATAGCTTCACAAACAAATTTAAACCGTTGCCTGTGGCTATTCAGCAAGGTGATGTAGATGTCACCAAGGGTAGGGTACTTGATACAAAAGTAAAGAAGACTTACAGCTTAGACATTGCTTTCGACAAAGGCCTTCTCGTTACTGTTATACAACCAATCACTTCCCAAACGATTACTAAACGGTACGTACCTGAAACAAACGCGTCTAAGGAACCCGTACTTAGAGAATTCACGTTAGATGAAGCTATAAAATACGAATTTATCGACCCCGAAACGGCAGTTATCAAAGATCCTCATAAAAATAAATACATTCCATTAAAATTAGGTATAGTCGAGGGTATTATCGATAAAAACGCTAAAGGTTCTTTCGATACTCAAAACAGATCAAAAACGCTTTGCTTTGTCTTTGAAAACGGCTTGATAGTGTACGTGCGCGAGCCTCTTACGTTTGAGCAAGCTGTAGAAAACGGTCAGCTGAGTTTGACTACTGCTCGTTTTACTGATCTTCAATCCAACGAAGTGCTAACTATTAAGGACGCGGCCATTTTGGGCTACATAGATTCAGACACAGCGCTCGTCAAAGATAATCTCAAGAAGAGGCTAGTGAAACTCCCCGAAGCTTTCCGTAAAGGCCTCATGGACGCTGAGAAAGGAAACATTCTGGACACTGAGACGTCCAAGCTGAACACATTGACCGCTGCAATAGAAAGCGGTCTGCTCATGACACCCAAAAAGAGCTTCAGCTTGATCGAGACATTAAACTTCGGTATTTACAACCCGACTACCGGTGCCCTAAACGATCCTTTCATTACTACAAGCGTGATAGATAGAAAGAGGCTAAATCTTGGTGAGGCAATCAACCAAAGAATCGTTGACGCATCTAGTACGGTCGTCAAAGAACCAGAAACAGGAAAGATATGGCCATTGGTTCAAGCGATAGAACAGAAGCTAGTCGACCCCGTGGAAGGCAGGCTCGTCGTTGATTCAAAGAAAGGAATCAAACTAGATTTGCTCAAAGCTCTAAAGAAGGGATACTTGCTGCCAGCAGAAACAAGGGTAAGTCTGAATTTGATATCGCTTTATATGTTGTGCTTCTATCAAGCAAAGGTGTTGCTTTACGTTTCCTGTTTCCATTCTTAGACGGTGATCTCTATCTAAGCGTTTGGCTTAAAACATTGGCATGGCACGACACCTCTGAAATTTCATAGTGTCGATAATTGGGTACTTGTTTTACCGGGTGAAGTCACAACTTTTATTTGTGGCACATTAAACTCATCATTACATCAAAATATAAGCAATATTTGTATGTTACATTAGAATAAAATTTAAGAAGCACTTCATGTTTATATTCACAACGTAAAGTTTTCGAGTGACAGTAATATTAGTTTTCACTTTATTAGATTGACAAGTATCGTAGACAAGTTGATTGAAAATACACTAGATTTTATTTGCCTCTTGTGATGTCTCCTAGATGCTTAAGATTAGGTTACATACAACAGCGCATATACAATTGTCAATTTTCCTGCACACAAACTAATTTGGAAAACTGCCAATTGATAAGCGCGCTTACACTCATTGTACTAAGGCTCGATGTATGTTGTTTTTTATTTACAGCCGTTGCCTGCGATGCTAAAGAACCCTTTTGAGCTAAATCGTGAATGCTTGCCTGTGAGGGATCATATTAACGACGATACAAAGAATCATCACCGTCCCGCCAAATATCTAACCTATCATAATCACTTTGTGCAATGCAGTTGATTTGAGAGCCTCCATCGGACTTAGTTCCGGCTTTAATGTTTGCTTCCTCATTACAAACCAGTGTTTTATGACTGCTGGTCGATCGGAACGATCTTTAGATCCGTTAGATCCAATATACTCATTCCTTGGACCCTGTGCTCATTGGAATGCATGAACGAAGCTATGCTATTGTGATGTTGAGGCGGGACACTCGACACAAACATTCACAGTAACATCAAATGGTAAAACATTTTCGAGAAACACAAACACGAAAGGTATTATCTATTAATTATCGTCTTTATTTAAATCCTCGTGAGATTTCATTTCATTATTTGCCGTTGTTGTTATCATTACCAATTGATGAAATGATATCTCATTATTTGCCGTTGTTGTTATCATTACCAATTGATGAAATGATATCTCATTATTTGTTCAAATGTAAAATCGTGAAGTTTACATGTACATCAAGTTTAATGATATTCTTACTATAATTTGCAACAATACTTTTTCAGATATCCATTGAAGGTATACTTTTAACTTTTACTCTAACAAATAACTCTAATCAAAACTTTACTTTAAGGAAACGGAATTGATACCATAGTTTGCAGACATCATAAGTTGTTTCTTTTTGATGTTTGTCATCACTGCTTGCATGCCGCGCTTTATGCATGTTAAATTATATGTTTTGTGTTTACGCAACATGGGTTTTTGTTGTGATATCATCTCCATGCTGATTGTGATTGCCTTCTTCGGTGTCGCCTCTCTTCGTTGTATTGTCTTTGCTTTCTTTATGCGTAGTGTTGTCTATCTGTGCTTCTTTTACAGGATCCGATGCCTTTTCTTTTGCATGAAGTTAAGGTATCATCGTCTCACATACTGATTTACCATTTTTGACTTTACCCTTCAAGGTTAAGGTTCAGAATGCTAAACTATGTCGGACGTAAATCACGTATACGTGAATGTACAGTCAATGCATCCAATTACTTCAATAAGCACTCAATGTACATGATTACAAAGCCGATTATGGAACGGCTGCACTTGTAGATAGTACTGTTAATGTCCAAGTAGTATGTCTAAGCACTGAGAATATGAATGGGGTATATCTTGGTACTTTTGAACATCTGTAGATAATAAATAGCATGGGTTATCATGAACCGGAAGCGTTCACTGGACTTAATCATCTATTAAACTTCAATGTTACTTTGATTTCGTTTAGAGCCGACCTAGTAATGTGAACCTGTGGACCTAAGACAATATAAAAACCACCACGCCTATTTCTGCCGCCAAGCAGCGTTGCTGTGAATGCCTGTGAATTTACAGGCACATGAGGCTTAAAATCTGTATACCTCAAGTTGATGGCGTCCATCAATTTGAGGCATACAGATTGAGGCAGTGCATCGTAGGGTACGTTCATATCGTGCGTGACTTGTGAGGCAATGCTTTGTTATAAGTGATGGTTACCACTGATGCTTTCATTAGCAAGTATAAAAAAGGTCATGGTCCTGTACCCAGATCAACATTCATTTGTTTTGATATAGCACCCGTCTACAGCCTTCCGGTTCATGGTAAATGTTCAGAAAGACCAACCCATTCCTCTTCAGAACATGTTCTCACACTCCTCTCTCTATATAGCAAGCAGTGGAGGAAAAGTACCGACTTTGTGACGAAACTTTGAACAAGCTGTTGGAATGGATCGCGGTGGTGGAAGACCGCCTCGCGAACCAAGAAGCTGTGAAGGAAGATCTCGATGAGTTGCGAAACCAGATCAACATTCTCAAGGTGAGATAAATCTATCTGATGCTTTCATTCATCATTAGCCTGAATATGTCCATTGCTGGTAGATCTTACGCATTTTTTTCGTAGTCACCACTGGCAAGCCCCCGAAACCAGAATAATGATCGATATCATAACTTTGATAATATTTTTTGCAATATTAGCTGTATCTAGAAGTTTAATAGCATGATAAGTTAAATCTAACTGGTATAAACCATCCCCTAATTAAGTTTAAAGGATTTAGATACAGCTAAGAGTGTAAAAATCATCAAAGAAAGAAAAAAAAACATAAAATGTCAAAATCTTGATTCCCATTACTATTTTGGGTTTGCGGTAAGGCTGCTGATTGGTAAACACAATTTTGCAAACATTCAGACATACTTACATAGATATCTTGAATACGAACAGATTTGGGGACCATTTTGTTTTTATATATGATACCAATCTATCCACAATGTTGGCCAATAACCAAATTTATGTTGATTCGATTCGTTCGTATAATATTTGTTAATATTCTTCCAGCTTATCAAGGACGACCTGGACAGTCACCAGCGCCAAGTGTCCGCATGCGCCGACCAGGCGAAGCAACTGCTCGTGTCTGGCGGAGACGTGCTGGCTCCTCATGAGGTAAGCAGAAGATAGCAGAAGAAATTACATCATCATAGTCCTATACAGGGTGCTTCTTCAATAATTCCAAAGAGAATAACGTTTTTCTTATCCTAATCCGAACTGCCCAGTATACAAGATGTTCCAGATTATGTATGTATAAAGACCACAGCAAAAAAAAACTAAACAGCTGATTCATTGAACTCGTTTGACTCAAAAATGGCAGGTTTTTACGTAAAATACAAGGTGTTCTAATACTTGGGTTTAAAACTTCAGGGGGCTAGCTTTTCGCGTTCACAGTGTTGGTTGCTTGGAAAAAGTTATTCATATTGATGGGTACTTTAGCCCCCCGAAGTTTTAAACCCAAGTATTGGAACACCTTGTATACACAGTGCCTGGGGATCAAAGTAGTGGAAGCCGTTTTATATTTTTCGTTTTTATTTAAAATTACCAAACCTTCCAAAGGTCGTTAGTTGAAAATAAACAAATGCTATTCTCCATCATTTAACATTCACCTTACATAAGTTCCATACACAATAAATATAGGTATTCTGTGCTATAATGCATTCGTTTCGGTTCACGTCCCACAAACAATACAAGTGCGCGGTGCCTTGCAGGTGGCAGCACTGGAGCGCGGCGTGCGTCAGCTGAAGACGCGCTGCGACAAGTGCGCAGACAAATGCGACAAGATGCTGCGTCGACTAGCCGCTGCTAGGGACGAACTTGGAAAGTTCTCGTAAGTATCGCCAATATAAGTTTTTTTATCCTTAGAGCTCTTTGTGAAGGGCTCGTCCGGGGAAGTACTGCCACCATGTCTTTTTCTGCCGAACAAGCAGATGGCCCTTATGATGTTAATTGGTTACCATCACCTATAACAAAGCATTGCGTCGTAGGTCACGCACGAAAGGGCGATGCCCTACGATGCACTGCCCTGCTACTATTAGAACGCCTTAAAGCTAGGTTAATTGAGGTGCCAGTTCGGCAGACAGATAGGTAGAAGAACAGGCAGCAAACCTACAGCTTGGTTCCTACCGTTCTTTTGCATGATCCTTTTTACAATATAATACGATGGTGAATCTCCAGTGAAAGTTTAGATGTCAGTCGTGGCTTAATCTTCCTATTTATTATCTCCACAGCAATGAACTGAACACTTTCAACACGTGGATGGAATCCGCCTACCGTACTCTTGAAGAGAAGGAAGCAGCGCTCTCCAAACTGAACAACCTGCCTGGACAGAGCGAAGATGTGAGGGAGTTCGTCTCTGACGTCATCGCTCACCAGGCTGACCTCAGATTTATCACCATGTCAGCACAGAAGTTCGTTGATGAGAGCAAGGTAATATCACCCTTCTGGCCTTAGATTAGAGTGCTTTGTATGAGAATACTTTCGATAAGAAGAAGCAAGACGTGAGTGAGATCGTCACTGACGTCATCGCTCATAAGGCTGACCTAAGTTTCATCACCATTTCGCCACAGAAGTTCGTGGATGAGAGCAAGGTAATTTCGCCCTTCAGACCTTAGCTTTAGAGTGCTTTGTACGAGCATATTTTCTATTTGTATGAGAATAATTTCGATGAAAAGAAGCAAGACATGAGAGAGTTCGTCTCTGACGTCATCGCTCACCAGGCTGACCTCGGATTTATCATTGTCAGCACAGAAGTTCGTTGATAAGAGCAAGGTAATATCACCCTTCTGACCTTAGATTTAGAGTGCTTTATACGAGCATATTTTCTATGATAAGCAAGATGTGAGGGAGTTCGTCTCTGACGTTTTGGTTATCCGATAATCGGGTATCGAACTTTTAGGCCTTCAATAAAAAAATGTTGCAGTTGAGATTTTTGACTTCCTAATATCTACCTGTGTATTGCGTGTCATATAAACAATTCCTATTCTTTCCCCAGGAGTTCCTAACGATCCTCAACGAGTACCGCACGACTCTGCCCAGCCGCCTCTCGCACGTGCAATCCGGAGACAGCGCCGTGCGCGCCGAAGCGGGCGCCGCACGTCGCCGGCACGCGGACCTGTGTGCGCGCGCGCAGAGGCTGCAGGATAGACTGCGGGCTGCTAATGACGTCACCAGGCTGTATAACGACGCGCTCGATCGCGCTACCAAGTGGATGAAGGACGTGAGTATATGCAGCTCCTACAGACTTCTGATCGCCTGGTACTTTGAAAGGCGAAAGGTCGACAATATGGTAGCGAAAGTCTGGACAATATGGTAGGTAGCATTTATTTGTATGTACATAGCATTTATTTATTGCTCCAAAAACAAAAGGAGTGTTTAGTACAAGATAGCAATTTCTACCAGCCAACTTCGACAGGTAAAAATATAGATAAATTTAGGCTGCATTATAGTCCGAGGGCTGCTAATGACGTCACCAGGCTGTATAACGACGCGCTCGACCGCGCTACCATGTGGATGAAAGACGTGAGTTCAAAGACAGCTCTTACAAAGTTCTGATCGCCTGGTACTTTGAAAGACGAATGGTCGAATAAAAGTTTAGAAAATATGGTATTACATATCATTTATTTATTGCACACAAAAGGAGAGTTCAGTAGAAGACAGCCATTTTTACCAGCCAACCTTGACAGGTGAAAAATAGAGAGGCATTGCAGGTTAGGTTGAGGGTTGGTCAATGACGTCACCAGGTCTTACACGTCCTTCATTCCACCAACTGCATTTAGGACGTGAGTATACAGCTCCTACAAACTTCTGATCGCCTGGTACTTCGAAAGACGGCGAAGGTGCAGAAGGCGGAAGGTCGTCTTGCTTGGAAATCTACTAAAGTCTTCAGTTGGTACTGGGTACTAAGAGATCTGATTCTGAATGGATGATACAGATTATGTTATTTTTCAGATCGAGCCACAAGTACGCTCAGTGCTATCCGAGCCAGTAGGAGGGGAACCAAGAGCCGTGGAGTCCCAACTATCGAAGGCGAAGAGTCTGCACAACGAGATCATCGCACAAGGACGGCTCATCGACAACGCTAAAGATGTGAGTATTCAAAGTCAAAAGAATTATAGTCAGTTGAATCACAAAGATCACTTGGAAACGTCTTACAACTAAAAGTTTGCTTGCTAGTTTTCATACATATGCAAACTTTTGAATAGGAAAACTTGTATTGATCTTTTTGAAATTTTTACTCAACTGTGTGCAATGTGATTGCACACAACTTGGTTTATTGCGATTTTTAGGAAATTAGTTTATTGAGTTTATGCAAGGTGTTCCAATCCTTGCGTTTAAAACTTCAGAGGGATAAAGTACACATCAATATGAATAACTTTTTCTAAGGAACCAACACTGTGAACGCGAAAAAAAAAACAGCTGTTTCATACAAAAGTTCAATACCTACCCGGCTAAAATGTATGAAACTGCTGTTTTTTTTTCGAGTTCACAGTGTTAGTTCCTTAGAAAAAGTTATTCATATTAGTGGGTACTTTAGCCCCCTGAAGTTTTAAACACAAGTATTGGAACACCTTGGATATTTCAACATGTCGAAACGTGTGAGCGAGAGGTGAATTAGCTCTTGTCTTCGCCTAACAGACTCACAGTGAACCTTCAGTAAGCTTATAACTTCAAATATGTTGAAATGGAGTTCAGAAGTTTTCAGAAGTCTGCAACAGACACACAGTGAAGCTTACTATAAAATATCTGATTATATAGATGACAAAAAAGCTTGGGACTGATCTATGCTCCAATTCATTAAAAACACTAAACAATTAAGTAGGAACCTTAATAAAATTGTAAAAAGGATCATACGAAAAAACGCTAGGAACCAAGCCGTAAGTTTCTTGCCCGTTCTTCTAGGCTTTGGTCGCGAGGAACTGGCGATAGATTCACCTAGTCATACCTAGTATATAAGACGTTTCAAAGTGATCCTCGTGATTGTACTGAATAAAGACCGTTTTGATTTTGAGCTGAATTGTGAACTGTGTAATAAAACGACACTCTCTTCCAGGCCTGCGACCAGCTGGTAAAATCCCTTGAAGGCAACCTCACTCCCTCCGAGATCCGCCACCTAGAGGTGCCCGTCATAGACCTCACCAACAACTACCACGAGCTGACGTCAGCGGTGGGCGACAAGTGCGGGCAGCTGGAGGCGGCCCTGCTGCAATGCCAGGGCTTGCAGGACGCGGCGGAGGCACAGGCCGCCTGGTTAGCACAGGCTGATGCAGCCAGCAAGTAAGTTACTTTCAATAAAAAAAATAAAAAAAATACAAAAATGTTTATTTTCTTCTCAAAAATGTAACATTAATTTTAACTTAAATTAATTTTAATTTTTTAATTAATTAATTTTATCATTAATTTTATCAGTAGTTTGATACCTCCTTTTAAGTAAAAAAATACCTGTATTTTGAGGCATCGCTCTTCCATTGCATACATAAAGAGTTTTATTCAATAGGTACTACACATCATTACTGACAGCTTTCACAGCTCAGTTGGTAGCCTTCTGCGTGGTAGGTCGTGGGTTCGATCCCCACCGAGAACAAACATTTGTGTGATGAACATAGATGTTTGTTCTCTGTCTGGGAGTTATATAACATTTGATCGACTGAGCGAAGCGAACTAAGATCTTAGTTTCAACTTGGGCTATTTGGCATTTTATGTATGTATGTATGTATGTTTGTATGTATGTATGTATGTATGTATGTTTGTCTGGCCATAACTTTCGAACCGTTGATCCGATATGCATGAAATTTGATAAGTCGATAGCTTGTACTTGATAAATTTACTGGTAAGTATATGAATAAAATCGGATGAAGGGTTGTGAAGATATGGGGGTTTTTAAGGCAAAAATAAAAAAGTTACATAAAAAAATCAAATTACATGTCATATGAAAAGGCTTTGTTTGGACATTCCAAAACAATTTTTTTTTTTTTGCGACGCTCGGTTTTGGAGATAAAACAAAAAAGTTAAATTAAGATAACCAACGATCCAAGAGTTGTGGGCTAGGTAGTGCTGTGTGGAGAGTCCACCAATATTAATTTATTGTTCTTTCTCAGGAGTCAGAATAAGCCAGCGTCGTTGGTCCGCGAGCGCCTGGACGAACAAATCCGGGAGCAGCGCATCCAGCACGCGGAGCTAGATTCGCGCGCGCCCACGCTCGCTAAATTGCGCGCCGCGGCACGAGACGCCGCACTCACTCCCTCCAACGCACGCATAGCCAGGAAGCTGGAGCAGCGGGCGGAGGATATCTACTCCAAGTGAGTTGAGGTCTTCTGTCTTGAAGATTAGAGCTCTTTGTGAAGGGCTCGTCCGGGGAAGTACTACCACCAAGGCTTGGCTGCCGCCAAGCAACAACGCTGTGTTTCGGCTTGAAGAGTGTGGTTGCCGGTGTAATTACAGGCACATGAGGCTGAACATCTGTACGCCTTGAGTTGATGGACGCAGGGCAGTGCATCGTAGGGCACGTTCATATCGTGCGTGACTTACGAGGCAATGCTTTGTTATATTATGGTTACCACTTATCATCAGGTTAAGTGGGCCATCTGTTTGTTCCATCAGCTAGTGGAAAAAAAAAAGTTGTTGGTACATTAGAAAGGAGTTGTTTTATCAATTTATGGAGCCAGGGTTGGCTCTGTGTACAGTAGCAATATAGATAACTGTTTTAATTGCTTATTTTCTTCATATTTACTTCGTTTTCTTGCGCTTCAAGATTTTTTTGTTCAAAGAGAGCGACACAATTTACTAAAAATATGGAATACTGACCGCAATGTCATTTTGACAACTGTTGTATATGTCAAGCTTAAGATTGGAACTTATTACCGTCAAAAAAACTGTCAAAGCAATGCAATATGCAATGCGTCATGTCAAACGTCAATTACAGACTGTCATGGCGGCTCTCGAAGTGTTCACATAGTAAAAAAATCGACCAGAATAAACATTCAGCTATCGCTATTTTATTTGCCTACAAATTCATTAAATTGCATTTTTTGTGGTAATGTTCTATTTTTTTCAAATTTTTTACGTATGTTTTTCATAGACCCAACCCAAAATGAAATATGTCCTTTGTAGGTAAACCCTTATCGTACAGAACCTTCATTATGTTCTAAATGTATGTTCTAACTCGACTTCCTCCCCTCCTAGATACGAGAAGCTCGTGGAGCGTTCCTCCAAGCGCAGCGAGTTCCTCGACACGGTATCGGTGGAGCTGCATCAGTTCGCGCAGCAGGCGGCGCAGCTGGCGGCGGCGCACGCGCAGCTGGTGGAGCTGGCCGACGCACGCGACCTGCAGAGGCTGGCCGCTGAGGAGCTGAGCGCGAGGCTGTCGGATCTACAGCATTACAGGTATCACTTGCGAGAGGAGGCTTTGTTTTTAAGCGATGCTGATGGTTATCGCTTAACATGGAGTGGACCATCTGCCTGTATTGTGAGCAAGTGGTATAAAAAATCAGAAAACAGAAAAAATACAGAAACAGCGTCACGACGAAACAGGTACGGTAGATATCTATTTAGGGTTCCCGCACACGGGCCTCCGGCCACAACCACAAAACGCCGCGACTGGCATATTTCCTGTAGTTTTCATACGAAGCGAGCAGCGACGATTTGTAGCGTATTAAATTAAATAATTAAGTCATATATTATTTTTATTGTGTTAGATTATGTATTGTTTATTTATTGTATTAATTAATTATTATTTAGTTATAAGCTGACATTCAAATACGATATTCTCTCACTCACTCACACTGACACACACACACACATATACACCCTCGCACACAAACACCCATTATACAACAAAATCTACCCTTTCTATCTTACAATAATTTTTCTATTTTTATTACAACTTTTAATTAACTTAACTACTTACTAGTTCTCATAATGTCTTGGAGTTCTTAAAGTCGGAGGAGGGCGTTAATGTTCGCGACACAGTTTTATAAAAACTTCTGCGAATGTTATTGTTTTCTTCATTATATTGTGCCTTGTTTTTGTTCCAAAATAAACTTATTTTGTTTTTTTTTTGATTATGATTTTTTTTTTGTGTATAAATAAATTTAAATTGAATTAAAAACCTAATTCCCCCTACAGAGACAAACAACTACCCCTTCTGGAAGATTGCCTCCGAAACGGCAAACAGCTGATTTCCCAGAAGGACGTTACCGACACGCACGCCGTTCGCGACCGCATGCGAGCCTTGGAGAACGAGTGGCGGGACTTCAACACTTCGCTGGAAGAGAAACTCAAGCTCTCCAAGCAGAGGGCCGATCAGCTCAATCAGTATGAGAGCTTGAAGCTTCAGGTACATATACATACATAGCTGGCGGAATTAGTTAAGGCGAATGGATACCCCGATACTAGCGCCACTACATATTTTATTTTATCATTACGATAAACAAAGTAATTATCAAAAAATTGGACCGCGCGTACACGATACCTATCACAAGCTTTTTTTTGATGTATCTGTAATAGTTTTGTATTGTATTATTTAGGCAGATACTTGTTACAAGAGTTTAGTTCCTATTGGTGGCCACCAAGCTCTCCAAACAAGGTATCTGACTAACGTAATGATTAAATAAAATATATAGTGGCGCTAGTATCGGGGTATACATTCGCCTTAATGTGGCAATGGGCAGGTCATATACCTCGAAGAACTGATAACCGCTGGGGAATAAAGGTTATCGAATGGCGACCACGAACTGGAAGACGAAGCGTGGGACGCCCGAAGATTGGGATGGACGACGAGAATTCGGTGGATAGAGAGGCCTTAGAATCATTCCTCCTGGACATGTATAGGGACATGTGTATTCATTGTATCCTCTGTTCAGCAATGGACTTCTATAGGCTGATGATAATAATAAATATTGGTGGACATTCCACACAGCACTATCTCGCCCCAAACTAAGCCAAAGCTTGTACTATGGGAACCAGATAGCTGATATAATACTTAAATACTTTTTTTTTTTGTAAATACATACTTATAATATTATACAACACCCAAACAGAGAACAAACATCTATGTACATCACACAAATGTTTGTTCTCGGTGGGGATCGAACCCACGGCCTACAGCGCAGAAGGCAGAGCTACTACCAACTGAGCTGTGAAGGCTGTCAGTTATAAAGGTTCTCGAATGGCGACCACGAACTGGAAGACGAAGCTTATGAAAATTCGGTGGATAGAGAGGCCTTAGAATCGTTCCTCCTGGGGAGACCTCTGTTCATCAATGGACTTCAATAGCCAAGCTAAAGTAATAACAAGCCAAGCTAATAGGCTGATGATGATGATGATGACATATCACACAAAAAAATATATCTAATTATTTTATTCATAAATCACAAGTTTTAGATGAAATAGGTTGGAATCTCTTGTTTTGAGTTTAGAAACCTATATTTTAATTTATGATCTACGCTTTAAGTTGCGATACGCATCGGACTAAATCATTATGAGATGGGACCAAATTTGACCCACAGACGCACTGGGGCAACTCACTGGCACATCTTACTGTTTTTTTGTATCTATTTTGTTTATTTTTTTTATCTTTGTAATTTATTTTTAACTTTTTGTTTTTAACTGTGTCAGAAGTTTTCTCTGTGTAATTTTTTATGTGTTTTAAATAATTCATTCATTCAGTTCATTCATTATGTGAACTACCAGTTCAGTTCACATAGTGATTGTCCTTACACCCACAATCAACAGCGCAGAAGGCAGAACTGAACTGAGAGAAACGATATCAAATCTATACCATGTTTCTTCAAATCTAAACTCAGTTCTGTTCCTCCAGGTGCTGGACTGGCTGCAGTCGATAGAAAGCCGCGTGACGCGCCTGCAGCCGGTGGCGGTAGACCTAGAGGTGCTGAAGAAGCAGCAGGACGAGCTGCGACCCCTCGCCAAGGAGTACAGGGACTACGGGATCACCATTGAGAAGGTACGTGGAACTTGGGGCAAATGGTTGTTCCATCAGCAAGCAGTTTGAAAAATAATGGTGGTGGTGGATGAAGTTTTTTTTTTTTTTTTTATACCATTACCTAATGGAACAAGCAGATGGCCCACCTGATGTTAAGTGGTAACCATCACCTATAACAAAGTATTGCCTTGTAAGTCACGCACGATAGGAACGTGCCCTACGATGCACTGCTCTGCGTCCATCAACTTGAGGCATACAGATGTTAAGCCTCATGTGCCTGTAATTACACCGGCAACCACACTCTTCAAACCGAAACACAGCGTTGCTGCTTGGCGGCAGAAAAAGGCGTGAAAGAAATAGGCTTACGGAATTAATTCCTAGGCACGGTCGATAACCTCTTAGGTATCCCCTCCTACCCGATGGATAGACGACATGGATAACGTATTAGAAATGTATTTTCTGTAATGTTATTTTATTATTATTAAATAAAAAATTAATATATTTAATTTAATATATTTAAATATTAAATTTAATGAATTACTAAATAGAAAAATTTAATTTGACAATGTAATCATCGCGGGAAAGACGATGAATGGAGCAAGCTCAAAATGTTCAACAGTTCAGTTGTGGACTTCTTTAGGATCATGATTATATGGTTATGTGTCTGAAATTTTACATTCCTCAAAAAACTTATTTTTTTCTTTCTTTTAATAGTAATAATGTGCTTTCCAACAGTTGAACGAAGCCGGGGCAGTGTACGAGGCTCTGACCCGCGGAGACAGAGCCGACAGTCCGCATAGGAAGCGGCAACTGTACAGCCCAACCAAGCGGCAAACGCCTAGTGAGTATCTTTCTAATCCAAAAATATAATATAGGGGTGTGTTTTTGAAAGTCGCCTTAACGTTGCCTGGATGAAATCTCTTTCAGCGGAAGCCGATATTATACTGTATCGATTATACTTCTTCTGCTTTTTGTCGTGTCAATAGTTCTTTCTAAACAGTGTGGTGAAAGGGTTTTGAGTACGCCTCAACGAGGCTCCTTTCGAGCACTCGACACATAGTTTAGAACTTTTTAAATTCTTCGACATGTCGGTTTCCTCACGATGTTTTCTTTCACAGTTTGAGAGTACTGGCATTGGTCATTGGTGCACGACCGGTATTGAACCCACGACCTTATGATCGGAAGGTGGGGCCGCTACCGCTAGACCCACCAGTGCCTTAAGGTTGCCTGGATTAAATCACTTGCGAGCGATAAGGCCGGCATTATACTTTAATCCGGCATTAGCTCCGTTTTTTAAGACAAGATTAGATTAGATTAGATTAGATTTTTAAGAGAAGAGCTACTAATAATAATTCATACAATAAAAGTTTGTCTAAGTCAATGTCACTTATGTATATATAATATCCTGTCTTATATACAGGGTGTAAACGCATGTACGACATTAAATTGAAACACGTACTGTGAATTGCATTTTTAGATTTTAGGCGTTGGTTTTATAAAAAAAGCCTGAATATTTATCGAGATATCGATACTTTTCCAATAAATCAGTTTTAAGCAACCTGTACCTATAATCACTCGTGTTCAGGTCAATTTTCCGGGGTCACGAAATCATATTTAATGAATCAAGGGAAAAAAAAAGTAGGAAGATACCAAATTTACACGCGTTAGAGCGATCTAGACGACGTGACCAGGATAGATACATTTCGCGTGCGTATTGGAAAGAGACAGACCCAGTTCGCCCTGCCCCGCGCCGCCCGCCGCCGCCAGGCCATTGAGCCCGTTGAATGGAATGAATTTGTTTGAATTTTAGTTAATGTTTTGAAAGCGTCCTTGACACATCTGGTTTTGAAAATTGTAGATTCGTTTTATTACTTTCGTCGTAAATTTCGTTCGATTTAAGTACTGCGAAAGACGCTTTTTGGGTGTGTATTTTTGTTATTAAAATAAGTAGGTAACTACCTATTTAGAACTACGAAACAGAGGCCTGTGTGTGTTTTTTGGTAATGAAACTTTTGTCGTAAATTTCGTTCGATTTAAGTATCGCGAAAGAGGTTTTTTGAGTGTGTTTTTTTGTTATTAGGTATCTACCTATCTAGAACCGCGTAACAGACGCCTGTGTGTGTTTTTTTGTAATGAAACTAAGTGCCTATCTATGGTGTGTAGTCTAACAGCTGTGTATTGCTGAAAGTACCTACGGGCGGACATTCACCGTGCGTCGTTTAAATTTTGTGTGTGATTTGACGGATTTGAGGTAGGTACTTACCGATTTTTATGCTACCTACATACCAAAAGTGTAGGTACCTAATACTTTTGATGCGCCGCCCGCTCGACCTTCACGGCTCGCCGGCCGGCGGCACCTCTGTCTCTGTCTCTGCCTGTGCGCTAGCGCCGAAAAGCGAGTAGGTAAGGTAGGTATATCTGACTTTATCTGCGCGCGGGATTTTCGCTCTTATAGGCACCGACGAGTAATCAATGAACGTACGTTTCTTTGTTTGTATACATTACACAGAGTGTTTTATAATTTTATGCTTTTACTGATATTTAGTTTGTTTGAAAATAAAAAAAACTCAATTATGAATGAATGTAAATAAAACCTTTTTTAAATTAATACTAGATAGTAGCACTACACGTGTTTCAATTTAATGTCGTACAGTCGTTTACACGTTGTATATATATAAACACGCCACACCATCTTTCTGGACCACGCCCAGGATGACTGGTAGACAATGCTATTAGCATTTAGTCCTCCTAGCATTGCTTATCGCATTGTTTTGTGTGAAAGTTTTAAATAAATAAATATATTTTGTTTATCTGTGCCATCAATCAATTATTCATTGTATTGTATCGACTTTACTCCGTCAGGTCGCACTTTGGATGGCCGTTCTCCATCACCGAACAAGGGCCATGGTCTCGTCAGCCCCGGGTCTACTCACTCCACGTCCAGTGGCTTCTCATCCCGTCGCTCCAGCCAGGATGGATTCCACTTGGAAGGTATGATGCCACTGCAGTTATCATCGCTGTGACCACTTTGTTGTCACTTCATGTTAAGATTATGATGGCCCACCGGATTTAAGTGGTAACCATCACCTAAAACAAAGCATTGCCTCGGAAGTCACGTACAATAGGAACGTGCCCTACGATGCACTGCCCTGCGTCCATCAACTTGAGGCATACAGATGTTAAGCCTCATGTGCCTGTAATTACACCGGCAACCACACTCTTCAAACCGAAACACAGCGTTGCTGCTTGGCGGCAGAAAAAGGCGTGGTGGTAGTACTTCCCCGGACAAACCCTTCACAAAGAGCTCTATTACTCTTAAAACTCGCTTGTGCCATCATCAGTAAAGTAGTATAAAAATAAGATTAAATCCCGTCTGACATTGACATATTCTTCCACAGAGCTGTCACCGGTCCAGCAGCAGCTGTCAGATGTCAACAACCGCTACAGCCTGGTCGGCAGCAAGCTGTCAGACAGACAATCAGAGCTGGACGCTGTCAAGGAAGAAGTGAGGAGGCATCTTGATAGCCTTCGCGCGCTCAACACTTTCTTGGATAAGGTGAGTTTGGTAGCATCAATTGAAATGGAGGTACCATAGACCTCTCTGGTCTTTTACTTATCTAGTAGGTAATAATATTTTTTTTAGTTTTTCAGGGATGCAAATAGCGTACCAAAAAAAACAGTTACTAATTTTATAAGTAGGTATAAGTAAAAATAGGCACTAGGTCACTCAAGATACTTGTGAGGATCTCAAAAGGGATAGAAGCAGATCCAAATATAACATTTGGTACATGAGTCGTCTAGTTTCAAACGCGACAATCTGTGCTTTTTGTCCAAAATGACTTCTTGATATGGCACCACAGATAATTTTTGAATAAAACCGTCTTTGACTTTGATTAACAAATTCCGCAATTTGTCATTAAAAATGCTGAATGAAATCATAGGTTGGGATCAAATCCGGCGATCTGTTATACTTTAAATTCAAACGCGGTAATCTTTTTTTTAATTTACCAATATTTTTGCAAAAGCTCGATTGCCGGTTTTGAAACTAGTCGACTCACATATCTACATTTTTTATTATATTACATTGCGCATTTTAACTTTAAAGAAAACATTATTTCGGGACTTAAGTAGATTCTAGACAAGTACAAGATGCATGCCTCTGAAAGAAGATGGTGGAAGGAAGCCCAGTGGTGGGACAGTTAGGTCGAAAGAAAAAAAGTTACATCTTAAAAAAAACCTTATTCTCTAGATCCAGAGACAGCTGCCCAAGGAGTCAGTACCAACAAAAGAAGAAGCCGACAAGACCATCAAACAAACTCGACTCGTGCTCGAGGAGATGTATGAGAAGCAAAGTATCCTCGACTCTACCAAGACTCAGGTAATTGATCGAGTGAGCGAAGCGAACGAAGATCTTAGTTTCAACTTGGGCGATTTGGCATTTTATGTATGTATGTATGTATGTATGTTTGTCTGGCGATAACTTTAGAACCGTTGATCCGATCTGCATGAAATTTGATATGTCGATAGCTTGTACTTGAGAAATTTACTGGTAAGTATATGAGTAAAATCGAATGAAGGGTTTTTGAGATATGGGGTTTTTTAAGAGGGCAAAAATAAAAAAAGTGACATAAAAAAATCAAGTTACATGTCATATGAAAGGGCTTTGTTTGGACATTCCAAAACAATTTTTACTTTTTTTTTGGGACGCTCGGTTTTTGAGATACAACAAAAAAGTTAAATTAAGAAAACCAGCGATCCAAGAGCTCCCATCTCTAAGAGTTTCGTTGGCATCAAGGTTTTTCGGGGCGAACTACTAGTTTTAGATTTATTTATTGGAAAAACATATTTTAAGCCTGTAAGCCTAGACTGTAAGCCAAAAGACTAGTAGAGCTCTTTGTGAAGGGCTCGTACTACCACCACGCCTTATTTTGCCGCCAAGCAGCAACGCTGTGTTTCGGTTTGAAGAGTGTAGTTGCCGGTGTAATTACAGGCACATGAGGCTTAATATCTGTATGCCTTAAGTTGATGGACGCAAGGCAGTGCATCGTATGGCACGTTCCTATTGTACGTGACTTACGAGGCAATGTTTTGTTATGGGTGATGGTTACCACTTAACATCGGGTGGGCCATCTGCTTGTTCCATCAGCAGTAGTATAAAAAAAATAAGTTACTAGTAGTTCGCCCCGAACTGAGATCTCGTGATGCGACCAAACGAACGCATCAGAACTTTGAGTAGGTGATAGTCAGAGGCAAGTCCAAACATTATGTTTGGACTTTTTTCTGACTACCGCCTGCTAACTTGGTACGGTAACCAAGTTTCAACTCTATTGGCCTATTTATTGAAGAGTTCCGTTGAACAGACCTTGGCTCCATCATCAGACCTGGTCGTTGTCACCATTTAATGAGAACTGAGTACCTCCTTAATTTATTTTAAGAAAAAAAAATAAGAAAAAGCAAAGGAACTGGGCGACCAGTAGAAAAACCTTGATGCCAACGAAACTCTTAGAGATGAGAGCTCTTAGATCGCTGGTTATCTTAATTTAACTTTTATGTTGTATCTCAAAAACCGAGCGTCCCAAAAAAAAAGTAAAACTTGTTTCGGAATGTCCAAACAAAGCCCTTTCATATGATATGTAACTTGATTTATTTATGTCACTTTTTTTATTTTTGCCCTCTTAAAAAACCCCATATCTCAAAAACCCTTCATCCGATTTTACTCATATACTTACCAGTAAATTTCTCAAGTACAAGAATCAGAATCAGAATCAGAATCAGAATAGTCTTTATTGTAAACTGTTTAAAAAATATAAGGTGGTCGTTTATAAGAAGTAGTACAAACAGTCTGCCCTATTCGAGCGTACAATATTTACATACAAGTTTAAAGCTTTTTCGTACCACAAGTACTTTAAATATTTGAAAAATAATTAACACTTAAATTAATTATCCTAAACTAACTTATTTAGTGAGGAACTATTAGTTTATTTATACCATAACTCATTCTAAATTATAAAACTCTTCTAAATTGTAAAACACTTTTGTTAGAAGCCATTTTTTTAAACTATTTCTAAAAATATTTCCATTTAGTAATTTTAAAGATGAAGGTAAATTATTAAATATTTTAATGGCAGAATAGTAGGTGCTTTTTTGGAACATGCTATTATTTACTTGAGGGATACATATATTATGTTTATAATTGTCACGTAAATTACGTTTGGATGAAGTTACAAAAAAATACTCCTGATTGTTTTTAACAAATATACATATTTCATATATATAAATTCCGGTTAAAGTTAATATTTTTTCAGTTTTAAATAAATTACGTAAGGAATCTGTACTTTGCAAGTTATAAATGGCTCTAACACATCTTTTTTGTAGTAAAAAAGTGGAAACAACATTTACCGAATTTCCCCAAAAAATGATCCCGTAGCTTAACTGAGGAAAAACATAACCATAATATGCATTTTTTGCAATATGTTTTGAGCATATTTTTGCAAGAACTGATAAAGCGTAAGAATATTGTGATATTTTAATATTTATTTTACTTATATGTGATTTCCAGTTTAAGTGAGTGTCAATCATAACTCCTAAGAACTTAGTTTCATTTGATTCTTTAACTACAACGCCTTTATTTTTTATATTAATATTTAAAGATTTAGTTTTATAATTTTTAAATTGAATATACAAGGTTTTATCTACGTTAACTTTTAAATTTATGTTTTCTAACCAATTTATAATTTTTTCCAATGTATTATTTACTTCAAGTTCATAAGTATTTTCGGATAAGTTAGCTTTAGGGATAAATATTGTGGCATCATCGGCAAACATTACGGATATATGATTAGTTGTGTGAGGTAGTTCGTTTAAATAGATTAGAAATAGCAGTGGCCCAAGAATGCTTCCTTGGGGCACGCCAAGATCAATATTTCCTGATCTTGAGAAAACTTTTTCGATAGTTTTTGTTTGACTATTATAAACATCTAAAACGGTGGATTGTGATCGAGCTTGCAGATATGATTCTAAAAGTTTTAATGTTAAACCTCTTATACCGACGTGTTCCAGCTTTTGTAATAATATGCTATGCACTACACAATCAAAAGCTTTTGATAAATCTAAAAATAGTGCTATACCTGTATTTTTATTATTTATATGGTCCCAGACTTGTCTAAGCATTTTAAAGATCGCTAATGTTGTATGTTTACCTTTTTGAAAGCCAAATTGGTTTTTGCTAAGAGAATTATTGTACTTAAAAAAGGACGTTAAACGTAAGTAAATAATTTTTTCGAAAATTTTGGAAAAACTTGTTAACAGGGCTATCGGTCTATAATTATTAATATCGTTTCTTAAACCTTTCTTGAACAAGGGTTTTATAATGGCAATTTTAAGACTTTTTGGAAAACAGCCTGTTTCAATGCATAGATTTATGATGAATACTAGGGGGTCGACAATAACATCTATAGATTCTTTGATGACTTGAATGGGAATGTTGTCATGGCCTGAACTTTTTTTATTTTTTAATTGATTAACAACTTTTTTTATTTCAGATGCATCTACCGGGAACATAAATATACTATTTGAACTGCGTGCTGTTAAGGGCTTATATGACTCTAGTTGATGTATACCATAACTATTTAAATTAATAAAATGTTCATTTACTTTTTCGGTTATTTTTTGTGGTTCTTTTATGACTTTATTTCCTATTTTAATAGTATCTATTGTCGTTAATATATTATTCGTTGAAGATGTGTGCTGCTTAATAATTCCCCAGGTGGCTTTAGTCCTATTAGTACTTCTATTAATGTATCTAATATTTGAGATTTTCTTTGAGTGCCTTACTACTTTTTTCATTATTTTATCATATTTTTGATATATGCACTTACTTTCTTCAGACTTATTAAGTTGACTGTGAAGAAGTAGGTTACGCTTATTTTTGCTAGCTATTACAATACCTTTTGTTTTCCAATTTTGTTTCTTTTTATGGGTTACTTTAATTTTTTCTAAAGGAATGCACAAGTTGAATATTAAGTTATATAACTCTGAAAATTCAGAAAAAGCTTCATCTGCATTAGTATGATGACATAATATATTTTTAAAGTTAATTTGTTTTAAGTAATATAAAAAAATGTCTAAATAAGCATCTATGTTTCTTTTTTCCACATACCAAAACTTTTCATTATAACTCATACTAGTTGAGACTTTCATCAATTGTGCAGTGTGATCCGATATTCCCAAGTTTAGAACTTCAGAATTATACTGTTTAATATTAGTGATAATGTTGTCAATACAAGTTTTTGAGGTTTTGGTGATTCTAGTAGGAGTTTTTATAGTAGGTTCCATATTAAAACATTTTAAAGTGTTTACAAATATTTCAGTCTTTTTACTTTTATCTAACAATAAATTTATATTAAAATCGCCCAGTATAAATGCCTTTTTTTTGTTGTTTCTGACTCTGAGCATGATTTTATAAAGCAAGTTTTTTAACGTATTTATAAATAATTCAAAATGACTGTCTGGAGTTCTGTATAAACATATTACAATAAAGTTCAAATCAGGAATATCAATACCACAGCACTCAAAGTGACGTTCCATTGACATTTCCGAAATCCAATCCAGCTTTCGGAAACTTATTGAATTTTTTACAAAAATGCATACACCACCTCTAGATTTACTTTTTCTACAAAAATAAGCAGCTTTTACATACCCTTCTAAATGTATTAAATCTGCCTCATTTTCACGAAAAAACGATTCACTGAGACAACACACATCAACCCTATTTTCAGATGTAAAAATTTCTAGTTGGTCTATTTTTGCCTTAAGACTTGAAATGTTCATATGCATCATGCTAAACATATTTTTAGTTTTGGGCAAGAAAAAACTGCTGGACCTCTGAGTGTGAGTTTGAAGCAGTTTCTTCAGAGTGTTGGGGTGCTAATTTTGTGATTTGATTGTGAGCTGAGTTATTATTTAGGTCACTTGTTGAGTTTGTTTTATCTCTATTTATTTTTTGGAAATAGAATGGAATCGTTCCAGGCTTTGGTGTTAGCACCTCTACAGTTTGTTCATTCGTGTTTTGCATGTTAGACTTACAGATTTTTTTGGAATTGTTCATTTTTGTAATATTTTTCCCAATAAAGCATGTTTCATAGTCGAGAGTGTTAATTGTTTTGTTTACTAGCATTGTTTTAGATAGATCATTTTTTGGGTTTCTATGGAAACTAGAAGGTATTTGTAAATAAATACACTTAGGGAAGTTGCTACTTAAAGTCTTAAGGTGTTGATTAAGTTTTTCCTCATTCAGGCTTCGGTTTCTTGTGATACCAGTTATCAAAATGTTTGCATGTCTAATTGTTTTTAAAAAAGCAGTGATTTCAATTAGTAGTCGCGTTGGGTTTGTATCATTTGATCCTACAGACACTACTATCCAATCATCTTCTTGCAGCTGGTAGTGCTCAGGGTTAAAATTCTTGAAAACATGATCAGCTGGAGCATCAGGAAATGTGAAGTTTATGATTGAATATTTCTTTGCATTTCGATATCTCAACCGTAATTGAATCAAAGATGAAGCCATGTCTTTGCAAGTTTGATCGCCAATGATAATGATCCTGTGTGTGGAGCCACAATTTGCTTCTTGATTATGTTTTTTTTCACTCATATTATACTTTGTTTTTAGGGTATCAATGGTCTTAGGTGTGCTTATATGGTCCTGGGTTTTCAAAGGTGCTTTTTGTTTTGTAGCTAACAAGGGACAGAGATTCTCCGTTTCTAGGGTAGAGCACTGAGTAGATGTTGAAAGTACCTTTAATTTTGTTGGTTGCATTAGTTTTTCATTTCTAGGCATGTCAATTTCTATTGTATCTGCCAATATAGTTCTAGGGTTTTCATTATTATCACATATGTCGGTTTCTGTTGTATCTGAAAAAAGGACAAAGTCTTTTTCTGGTACATGATTTTGTCTAGTTTGAAGGGCTTTGATGTTTTGCTTGAGTGTAGAGTTTTCAATGTATAGGTTATTTATTTCTTCCTTGGCTTTGACCAGTTGTTCAGTAAGGTTGTGCACTTCCAATTTCCATTTACTGGCATCAGTATTTGCATCATCAAAGTGATCAGTGGAGTTGTTTGACTGTTCATGGTCATCAAGGATATCGCTTGAAGAATCAGCAGAAAGATTTTCTATAGAAACTTGGAGGAGTTTTCGAGGTTTTCTCTGGGTAACATTTTCATAGGCATAACGATTTTGACAATGTTTGCCAACTGGTGTGTTTGTATTGTCCCCTGTAGGTTTTTTTATACATCCGCAACAAGTCCATTTTTCTTTGTGTTCCTTTGTCAGTCTGAGATATCTGGGAGTGGATACATTTGCGCACTGAAGGTCAAATGTTTGTAAGCATTTGCTACATTTCATGTGTTGACGGCTTACAATCTTTTGCGGGCATCCTCCACAGTCTAAATATATTTTTACAGGTGTTCTCTCCATGTTTGTGTCAATCGAATGTCAATCAGTTCAAACACATTTTGATTAGTCTGTGGCTTCTGTATTATTCAATCAATATCTCTGACTACGAACAAGACAATACACGACTTGTAATCATGTAAATATAAGTTTTGTTTGAGGAAGCCTAGATTATCTCACTGGAAAAAATATCTGAATTTACCAAATATTTAATTGTAAATTATGGCTTCAGGTACATAGTCTTTTTGTATTTTTTCACAATCACGTATCACTTTTGATTGTTTACACTTCCGGCGCGAATAATGCTTTTTAGCCAAAAAACCACAAAACAGGGCTAATTATCCACTTTTTGGCAGGCAAACCTTCTTGTTATCGCAAGGTAGTTTTAGTTTCATTTGTAATTTGTATGCCACGAAGTTTATTTTATCTCATACAACAGAAAACAAACTTTCCCTGTATAAACTTCACCGCTTTTTGAATGAGATTTTCTCAATAAGTATAGCTAATTATGTTGAGATAACACGTACACGATAAGATAAACACATACGTAAGTGTTTTAAAATGTTTCACTGACTTATTAACAACTATTACCTATTTATTTTAATTTTACAAAATGTTACTCTATTATCAATGACTGTTTCGAGAGACGCCACCTGAAAAAAAAAAAAAAAAAAAAAAAAAAGCTATCGACATATCAAATTTCATGCAGATCGGATCAACGGTTCTCAAGTTATCGCCAGACAAACATACATACATACATACATACATACATACATACATACATACATACATATATACATACATAAAATGCCAAATCGCCCAACTTGAAACTAAGATCTTCGTTCGCTTCGCTCACTCGATCAAAAAGCGGCCAAAAGTTATAAACACATACTATCCCTGACAAACTCTTAACAAAGAGCTGTAACAACTATTAATTCCACCTTTTTTTAGGTTCGTGAGCTACTCAAGCGCAAGCAGAGTGTACTAGGAGCCGACAGACTTCACGATGAGATGGAAGAAGTCTCTGCTAGATGGAAGGCCCTACATGACGCTTTCAAGGACAAGTAAGTTTTTTTTATATTTCATACAGCCCCACACTAAGCGCAAATAGCAATTTTTTTTAAAATATTTTTTATAAATTAGTAAACTCAAAATAAATATATTGTAGAATAGGTATACAACACCATTTAGCCCCACACTAAGCGCAAATTGTATTTTTTTGTTAATATTTTTTATAAATAAGAAAAGTCAACATAAATATATTGTAGAATAGGTATACGGTGTACAAAGCACATCTTGAGGGGTGACTTTTTTTCATTCATGCATTTACGAAATGCTATAGTGACTGGGGCAGGATTTTTAAAACTTAAAACTTGTGGTAAATTTTAAAAACATAATACTGTTTTTTTATGTTTGTTTTGCTTATCAAACTCACAACTTACATGTACAAGGTAGACATACCAATTAAGCTGTGTTAGGGGTTACACATTGTTGTTTCACAATTCCAGCCTGACGGCATATAAACATTCAGAAAAAAAAATAACACAAAAATTAACATTACCTACAATAATTAAATTAACATTACATAAGTACAATATTCAAATTCAAGTCAAAAATAAATCTTTTTTAATGGAGGGAAAACTCAGTTAAAATATAAAAATTAAATTAAATGTCCAATGTCAAAATAAATTAAAATGCAAAAGATGTAATGTCATCGATAACTAAGTAGGTACTAGATAAAACAATAATAATAATGTCAAGTAGAAAATTAATCATTCAGAAATTCATCAACCGTATAATATGCCCTATCCACTAATAATCTAGTTAAGGTATTTTTAAATATATTAATACCATTCCCCCTCTTATAAGCTTATTTTATTCACTGAAAACAGTGAATAAAAAGCTCTTTTACTCACTGTTTTGGTTTTTGAATTTAGAACACACCAATACAAACTCCTTGCGCAAAAAAGACTCGATACAAATTCCTTGTGAAAAGAATACTCGACATACAAACTCCTTGGGCAAATAACTCTTCGAGATTTGATTGGTCGATATTAGAATAAATATTGTTTTGGGTTCTATTTTAATTAATTTAACCTTCTTTTTTTCTTCATTAAATGTATATTTTAGCTTAAATCTTTCTTTTTCTCGTAATCATGGTATAAAGTATAGTATGCAACTCTTGAATAAAACGGATTTATATCGAGGGCCATGAATCACTCGCGTCCCTCAGGATTCTAACACGTGAATCACTCGCTACGCTCGTGATCCAATCATCATGAATCACTCCCTACGGTCGTGATTCAGTCGTTAGAATCCTTCACTGGCTCTTGATTCATCTATGGCCCTCGCTTTAAATCCGTCCTTTGTTCACTAATTGCTTAATATACTATTAAATCGCTAAGAGGTATTTCAGGATCGTAGCAAGTGGAAATACGTAGTCTCTGCCTACATCTATGGGAAACACGCGTGTTTGTATGTATATATGTTTTTTTTTATAGGATCCGTCTAATGGAAGAAATGAAAGACTTCCACGACACCCACGCTAACCTGTCCCAATGGCTGGGGGCCAAGGAACGCATGATGGCTGCTCTGGGACCCATCTCCACCGACTCCAGGATGGTGCAGACTCAAGTGCAACAGGTAAGACATAGTCATAGTTTTAGTCGAAGTCTGTCATAGTCAGATGTAGTCATGTAGTCATCAAAGTTTTAGTGAGCTGAGATATTTTTTAGGTAATGGTCCGTCAGTAGTAAGTCATAGGCAAAGTTACGTCTGCTCCATTAATGGTGCAAACATAACTAACCAGTTACGTCTACACCATTAATGGGGCAAATCAATGGTGCAAACGTAAACGCGGGGGCAGATGCAATAAGTCATAGTCCAACTTAGTCATCATCATCTTCAGCCTAAAGAAGTCCACTGCCGGACGTAGGCCTCTAATACACATTTCCAGGAAGAACGATTCCGAGCCCTCTCCATCCACCGACTTCCCGCGATCCTGACAATGTCGTCAGTTCATCCGGTAGGAGGGCGTCCCACGCTTCGTCTTCTAGTTCGTGGTCGCGATTCGAGAACCTTTATTCCCCAGCGGTTGTCACTTCTTCGAGCTATGATCTGCCCATTGCCACTGCATCTTGCTAATTCTGCGATATATGTCATGTATGTATGTATGTGAACTTAACAATGTCTCCATATCCTCAGGTCCAGGTCCTCCGCGAGGAGTTCCGCAGCCAGCAGCCCCAGCTGGTGCATCTGGAGGAAGTGGGCAGCGCTGTGCTGGACCGGCTGGACGCCAAGTCCCCTGATGCTGTCAAACTGAAGCAGAAGGTCACCGACCTGTCTGAGAGATGGAACGATCTGCTCAGCAAGTAAGTATAGTAAGGCGAAGACTGCCGCTGATGTACCTCTCACTCGTACCTTTCAACATTTCGAAAGAAAAAAAATCACTGAACCATTGTTGTGTGCGATTATATTACACGCAGTTCAGTAAAAGTATCATTTTGGTCCAAACAAGTTTTCCTACTAGAAAGTACGACAACTAGTGAAACAAAATGTTGAAATGTCAAAGATATAGTCCCAAAAGTTTTTATCCGAGTGGGATTTGAACCCACGACTTTCCCCTGGATACGGGGCTATATTAAATCTTTGAGATTTTCCTTAAGTGTAGGTAAACACTATAAAAACAAATAAAAATGTTGAAATGTGCTAGCAAAAAGTACTTTGATTGGTAATTTTTTCTTGTAATTTTTAACACAATTTAATGGTTACACACATACATTATCTTATGTTTTGTACTTTCCGTTTGCCAATTGAATGTCAATAATGGTATCACATTACGCAGAGATAGTGAAAAATGCAAAAATCTTTACTTGCAATTTTCTGGTATCCAAGCCAAACTAAACCCTATCTTCCTATATACACAGACTAGAACAGCGTGCGGACAGCCTAGGCGCCGCAGCCGATACGTCTCGCGAGTTCGACGCCGGCCTAACTCGCCTGCGAGATGCACTACAGACCATCAGCGACAAGCTAGACGAAGTGGCTATGGAGAACGAACCTGAGGACCAGCTGAGGAAGATCGAGGTGAAATTTTGAATTTTAAGACATTAGCGATAAGGCATAAATTAGCTTGCATACTGCAAGGTAACATAAATGCACTACAGAAGAAGTGGCTATGGAGAACGAACCTGAGGACCAGCTGAGGAAGATCGAGGTGAGATTTTCGACTATGAGGTGGTAGCGATAAGGACTATATTAGCTCGCACACTGCGTGCTAATATAATACCTTTTTTTCTTTGTTATTGTATGTGATTGTTTGTTAGCTGAATTGCATGAGTACCCCTTTGAGACTTCCTCAAAGAATCTGGAGTAGTACTTGGTACTAAGAGATCTGAGGGGCTATCTACCGTGCCTGGGGATCAAAGTCGTGAAGCTGTTTCAGTTTCTTTTGAATTACTAGATTAATTTATTAAATGTGAAATAGCATATCAAAAGTATGTTAGGGTTATAGGAAAAAAATGCCTCCAAACAGATAATGATCTTTAAATATTTGTACCAAAATTTTGCAATTTATTGCTAATAAAATCTTCCTGACTGTAGTCATCAGGCACGGTAGATATCTCGTGACATTAAAGTCTCAAAGATAATTTATATTGTCCTAAAGTTATTATCAGAGTGGGGTTTGAACCCACGACCTTCCCCTTGATACGGGCCATGGCATCAAAGTCTCTCAATATGAAAGGGCTAGTCTAGGGTAGTCAGAGGCACATCCAACATTAAAACCGCTATTAATCCTTTCACAGAACCTAGAGCGTCAACTAGAAGGACAGCGCCCTCTATTGGCGGACTTGGAAGGCGCAGGCGCAGCGTTATCGACCGTCCTATCAGACCCGGCCTCGAGACAAGACATCCAGAGTAAACTGGCCGCGGTGGTCCGGCAGTACGACAACCTGCAAAGGAAACTGGACCATAGGAAGGCGGAGATAGAGGCTGCTTTGAAGTGAGTGTAATGTTTATGAGCTTTGAAATTAAAAATGGAGGCGTTGTCATGTTAAAATCAGCAGTAGTAGATATTAGATATTAGAGGCAGTGGTCTAAAGTCAAAAAACAATTAAGCTTTTTTGTATGATAGCTTAGAGCTTAAGAAAAGTCAAGGACGACAAACAGCAAAAGCGATTAGATTTGTTAAATCAACATTCTAGGACTTTTATTTATTAATACTGCTGTCGTGATTGCTTATTCTTAAGTAATAGCACTGTCGGTTGGATAAAGAGTAGTAGAGTGAGTGTGTGGCTGGTCCGGGGAAGTACTACCACCACGCCTTTTTCTGCCGCCAAGCAGCAACGCTGTTTCCGTTTGGGTGTTGGTAAATTTACAGGCACATGAGGCTTAATATTTGAATTCGTCTAGTTAATGGACGCAGAGCAGGGTATCGTAGAGCATGTTTCTATCTCGGGTGACTTGCGAAACAATGCTTTGTTTTGTTATAGGTGATGTTTACCACTTCAGGTGGGCCATCTGCTTGTTCCATCAGCTAGTTGTAGTTGTATAAAAACCATGAATACCCTACTGTAACTGGCATCTAGATTCACCAAGCTTTAAGACGTTTCAAAGTGATCCTTGTGATTCTATTGAAATTACCTTTTGACTTCACTATTTTGTCTTCTCGATCCTTGGCCACAGCGGGCCAGTCTTTTAAATGGCAATCGAGATCGTCCCGCCATCTCCTTCTGGGTCTACCTCGAAGACACCTTGTGGGACCCAATCGGTAGTTATTTTGGCCCAAAGATCATCCGGCAAACGCTACATGCCCTGCCAATCCCACTTGAGTCTAGCCGCTTTTTATTAATAATAAATTTCATTTTTTGGACACAAATTACATACACGTAAGAATTTAAATATAATTGAAAAACAATATAACAAAGGCTAAACTTATTTTAAACTAGCGGCCTGTCCCAGCTTCGCATGGGTGGATATACATTTTTTGAACATTTTACGATAAACTTAGAACGTAGGTTAGAGTCTCGCGTGTACTTATTTCGCACGGCCTTCTCCCTGAGTGAGTAAAAACGCGCCCCTTGGAACCGCGCGTTCACTAATAATATTTTAAAGCGAGCTAAAATTTTTAATTTCGTAATATCTTTTGAATGGAATGTCCGATTTGTATAATTCAAAAAGTAATTTATAGGTATTGAAACAGTCTTGAATACGAAATGATTTATTTGGATAAGGATTAATACCAAGGTACAAATAAAGAGCCTTTTCTAGCGGCGGCATTTCAATAAAATTTTTATAATAAAAGAACACTTATTGTGACATAACTATAATAGATAGACATATGCTGTCGCGACATTTTTTGTAGATGATGACGTGTTCTGCAAAGTCGTAGTACATTATTTTGTTCTATCATCAATAGTTTTCGCAGCGCACGCGATGTAAGGTTTTTGTTTTCCACCTTGGGTTACATTATTGGAGTTTTAGTAAGGATCCCTGATTTTTTTGAAAATATAATATAGCCTATGTTACTCAGGGATAATGTAGCATTCTAATGGTGAAAGAATTTTTGAAATCGGACCAGTAGTTTTTGAGCCAATTCGTTACATACAAAAATACAAACATACAAAAATACAAATCTTACCTCTTTATAATATTAGTGTAGATTAGTGTAGATAAGAAGCTACGCCTTACGCTAATAATTTAACATTATTAATGAAACAATATATAATCCAAATTACTTACTGTATCTAGTAGTGCGCTAAAAATCGGACTAGATTATCTGTATCCCGGCTCTTAGCACCCCCCAACGGACAATTTTTATGCGCTGTGTATATTAATATAGCCTTAAAATCAGCCAGCAAAAAATAATGCACTGGCTTATGGACGATATCCACATTTTTGGGAAGAAGGGAGGCCTTTGCCTTTGGACGACACAGACCAAAATTTAATTTTTAAATATTTTTTCTTCTCAGGGACGGCCGTAACCTGGAAGAGAACGTAGCCCGCACCCTCGGCTGGCTGCAGTCAGAGCTGGGCGGGCTACCGGCGCGCCTGCAGGTGTCCGCGGACGCGGCCAAGCTGCAGCTTCAGCTGGAGAGGCACGAGCCCATATACAGGGAGCTGTCGCAGAGGGAGCACGAGCTCATCATGCTGTTAGACAAAGGTATGACTATACAGGGTGTGCTAGGAAGTACTGTCAAGCGGTGGTCCATAGATGCAACACCCTTTGTGTCATCATGCTGTTAGACAAAGGTATGACTATACAGGGTGTGCTAGGAAGTTCTGTCAAGCGGTGGTCCATAGATGCAACACCCTTTGTGTCATCATGCTGTTAGACAAAGGTAAGAACTATACAGGGTGTCCTGGGAAGTCCAGTCAAAGGTAAGAACTATACAGAATACCGGGCTACCCGAATCACCCCCATGTATTGTTCTGCGATTTTTGGTAGTTTTTATTTTAAGAGTTGCATGACAATTTTGTTCATATCAAGGTGAATAATTGTGGTCCATAGATGCAACACCCTTTGTGTCATCATGATGTTAGACAAAGGTAAGAACTATACAGGGTGACCTAGAAGGTAAGAGCTATACAGAATATTCCAGGAAGTACTGTTAAGTGGTGGTCCAGAGATAGCACCTCTTAGGCTACCTTTTTTTGTTATTTAGCTAATAGTTAAGTATCTCTAATACATAAACTATCTACTCCACAAGCCATACGGCTGCGCCATAAAATAAAATAATGATACATTAAAGGAAAGAAAAGAACATACCAATGCATTAAGAGCTTTTAAAAAATTACATGATTATGACATGACTTTTTTTGTCCTGTAGATATCCATAGTATCCTTAATATTTATTAAATGATACCTACTGGTAAAACCTAACACATAACTTTATTGATCTAAAAGTATTTATAAAAATTCTTCGTTGCATCAGTTATTTACCCTAAGACTTCATCGAGATATCTTCCTTAACAGCTCAGTTAATAACAGCTCTGAGCAGCAGCAGGCCGTGGGCTCGATACCCACGGAGAACATACACATATGTGTCATGAACAATTTGTTATGTCAGATTTGTTATAAAATATTATAAGCATTTTTCCGGATTAAATTAAAAATAAAAATAACTATAAGCTTCTAGCGCTAAACAGTACATTAAAAATAAACTTCATTATATAGGCTATCATACAACATCATTAGGTAAATTAGGATCGTTTTTTTTTTCTGAAGCCATAAAGTCGATGGGAGCACTAAGAGGCCGATATCCGGCACAATGACCCTATGTGTTTTAAAAAAGTATTATATCAGCTATCTGAAACCCAATAAATCTTGTTAATCTAAAACAAAAAAAAGTATTTAAAAGTTTCTTCAATTTCTCAGAGGTGATGGAGAAACCTCAGCTTAGTTTTTATCATTCTCCAGGTCGTGAGATGGAGAAGAAGCCAGCGCACACCAACCTGCGCAAAGACCTCGACAGAATACAAACGCAGTGGGACAAACTCAAGCGGGAGACCGTCGACCGATACAACAGACTGCAGACCGCTATGGTGAGTGCCCTCCTTTAGTGTCTAACTTAACATAACTGCTATAGTACCTATCAAATTTAAGAAAAAAAACAAACTTAGGAAAAAAAAAACCAGGTTTAGTAAGCTTAACTTTATATTTAATTCAATTTCAATAAATTACTTTAGTTGAACAAAAGATAGATGGAATGTGTGATAGATGACATGAGCTCAGACCAAAAAAAAAGTAATATAATTAAAAAGTATAAGACTAAGTTAAACTCACTCACTCACCCACCAGGACCAAGACGTTATTAATTAGTACCTAACGTTATCTTTGTATATTTGGGGTAATTTGAATTATCATGGCAACACCGGCCCCCGCACACTTTATAAAACTGGTCTCACTTCTCTGTTCGCAGAGTTCCGTCTTTACTTCTTTTTTTTCTGAGGATATGAGTAAAAAAAGAGTGAGCACCGAAGTGACGAATGATAGAAGAGATAGGAAGAAGAGAACCCGATATGCTGAGGATAATTTTGACAGCCTTCACGGCTCAGTTGGTAGTAGCTCTGCCTCCTGTGTCGTAGGCCGTGGGTTCGATCCCCACCGAGGACAAACATTTGTGCTATGAACATAGATGTTTGTTCTCTGTCTGGGTGTTATAAAATATTATAAGTATGTATTTACAAAAAAAATGTATACATGTGTTATATCAGCTACCTAGTTCCCATATCTTTTCTTTCCCTTTGGCTTAGTTTGGGGCGAGATAGTGCTGTGTGGAATGTCCACCATTATTTATTTATTATTATTTATCTTTGATTATTATTATCATTTTAGTTGTGGTAAAACTTAGTAGTGGTAAACGGAGTAGTTTACGCCGTCATTCTTAAAACCGAAAGGCTTAAAGAATTATTGTTTTCCTTCACCGTTTGATGATGATGTGAGCTCAAACTTATTGAACAGCCAAACGCGATTGCGTATGGGCATATACAGCTCGAAGTCCTAACCTTAGAGATTCGATCGATAAGATAACACTTCTCTTAGATAATTTAGCGAGTTAGGTGTACAAACAGTTTTTATCTCGCGTTTTAAGTGTGATGTTCACTGTATCTGTATTTATTGCTGTAAAAATGTCGTGTAGAAAAAATATACTCATTTGTGTCTGTAGCGACAAAAATGAGGCATTATACTTTAAATATTGACAGCTGTTTTGTATTATGGACTTAAATATTGAATTTGGGGACGCGAATTCCCAAAAGTCGTCATGTTTCGGTTCTGTCGCTCTGGGCGGGTCAAGGTATGTGAAAAGACAAAGTTAACTTCCTATTTTCGGTGGTTTATTGGTGTTTCTGTACCATGTGTTAAGGTATTCTCGATAATAATAAAAACGCAAATAGCTCAGTACCCCAATTATGAGTTGTGTTTACCATATTTGGTTTTTCGTTTTTGTTCCGTGTTCATTGCGGGTTTTGTATGAAGACGCGATAGAGATACCGATACGGAACTTTATGATGCAAGTATGATGAAAATGAGTAGTAGAACATAAAGTTCCGTATCGGTATCTCTATCGCGTCTTCATACAAAACCCGCAATGAACACGGACAAAAACGAAAAACCAAATATGGTAAACACAACTCATACCTACTTGGGGTACTGTTCATTTTCATCAGTGGGCTTTTTGTCGTTTCTAACACAGATCAGTAGTAAATAGTCTTATCTACACTTACGTGAATCTACCTTTGGTTCGATAATCAACAGTTTTACTAGATCCCCAGCCCATGATGCCTTTTTTTTTGCCTTTTATAAAAACGTAGGCGAAATACAAAGAACAATAAATAAATAAATATTGGTGGACATTCCACATAAGCACTATCTCGCCCCCAAACTAAGCCAAAGCTTGTGATATGGGAACCAGATATCTGATATACTACTTATATACTTTTTTTTTTGTAAAAACATACTTTTATTATTATATAACTCCCAGACAGAGAAAAAAATCTTTTTCATCACCCAAATGTTTGTTCTCGGTGGGGATCGAACCCACGGCCTACGGCACAGAAGGCAGAGCTACTACCAACTGAGCTGTGAAGGCTGACAATATTGGTTAGGGTAACAGAAATGGTCGTCACTTACCTTTTTCTTCATTATTATTATTATCCACAGGAGCACTGCCGCAAGTTCCACAAGGCACAGGAGTCTTTCGTGCCGTGGCTCGGCGAAGCAGAGACGCGCCTCGCGCAGCTGCCAGACACGGTGTTCACGAAGAAGGAGGTGGAGAAGCAGCTGCGGCAACTGCAGCTGATCAGGAACGATATTTGGAAGAGGTAAGAACTTGTGGTTGCCTTAAACATCGATAGAAAGCATGTATTCAACCCAACAAGTGATACAAAATAAAAATAAAAAAAAACATAAAGCGAACTTTGTATGTAAGTTACGTACAAACTTACAAAGACCAAAAAGTTATAATTATAGTTCAACTCTGTGTGGTGGTGAATATAGACGATGGCAATAACCTCCACCACGCCAGTGAAGCCGCAGGCGGCCGCATATACTTTAGAAAACACACTTCTTCCTAGTTGAATAGAATAGAATAATCTTTATTTTGTCTCTTAAGAGCTATTGTATATAAGAGCTTTTACAATTGGACTTGACGACAAAAAAGGTCACCACTAAGATATCTTGTATGAGCTCTAAAGCTCAGCGCTGGTTTTCAGTGGCGCCATAGTGAGAAGAGCAGGTAGCGGCAACATGCGTTTCGCTTATTATTCATAGTACATATTACGTATAGTTTTTAACAAGCACATTTTGCAGATCGGGCGAATATGAGAACAACAAGACACTGGGCGAGACTTTCATCTCGGCGTGTGACGTCGACCAGGACGTGGTGAGAAGCCAACTTGACACCATGAAGGAACGCTGGGACAGACTCAACAACGGTAACACTGCATTTTGATTGCTTTAGTTTTTATAGTCTTTAGGGTTCTTTGCGAAGGAGTTCACCCGGGGAAGTAGTACCGGACCTATTTCTTTCTGTGAGCAATGCTGTGTGCTTTGTAGTGGTATGGGTGCAGGTGCAATAATAGGTACATGAGATTTAGCACCTTCGTCTAAGAGTGGACCCATATCTGTTGGTAGTAGCCTGCTTTATACGTTGTGAGTTCATTTACAATGCAATGTTTAATGTTTCAAAGTACAAATGTATTTATTCAATTGAATTACAAGGATCACTTTGAATCGTCTTAAATCTAGGTGCCAGTTCCACGCGACCAAGTCTGGTATCTATCGGCTAGCTTTGCTGCGATAGCGCTTAGTGATATGTCCACCAGGATTTATAATTAATGTTATCTTTTATTATTATACAGCATTTATAAATGTTTATCATTATTATACCTAGGTCCTCTACCATTTATAAACGTAATGTATCATTATTGTTCAGAGGTCCTGCATCTTTTATAAACGTTATGTATCATTAATGTACAGAGGTCCTGCACCATTTATAAACGTTATGGTCATTAATGAACAGAGGTCTTGAACCATTTATAAACGTTATGTATCATTAATGTACAGAGGTCCAGGAACCATTTATAAATGTTGTGTATCATTTCATATGCCCATTGAGTTCAGAGATCAATAAATGTTATGTATCATTGTTGTACCAGAAAGTCTGGAGGAGGCCTATACCCAAGAGGGGTCCTAACCTAATTTTCATTTAATTAATTTTAAGTTTTCTTTTCAAATTATTGTGTACATATGTTAGTTAGGAATAAAAAGGCTTTTTTATTTTTATTTTATTTATTTATCATTGTTGTACAGAGGTGCTCCAGCAAGTGGAGTTCCTGGAGAGCACGGCTCGCAAGCTCGGCGAGTTCGGCGAGCGCGTGCGCAGCGTGGACACGCCGCTGCAGCGCTGCGAGGAGAGGCTGCTCGAGGCGCTGCAGGCGCCGCCCGCGCGCGCCGCCGAGGCCGTCGCCAGGCTCACCGACCAGATACACGCCTTGCGGGCGCCGCTACAGGTATGTCTTAGTGAAGCAAAGAAAGAAAATTTTAAAAAGATAAAAAAGAAAGATGTTCGCACAAAATCACTATCACTACATAGTATAAAACAGAATTATGATTACAGATAAAAAAGATTATTATGATTCTGATTCAAAACACGCGGGTGGCGCTAGTGATCAGTAAATCACTACATAGTATTAAACAAAGTCGCTTTCTCTGTCCCTATATCCCTACGTATGCTTAAATCTTTAAAACTACGCAACGGATTTTGATGCGGTTTTTTTAGTAGATAGAGTGATTCAAGAGGAAGGTTTATATGTATAATACATGCATAATATAGAAACACTGATAATATTAGAAGTTTCTAATGTGATGTCGTAAATAAACACTTTTTTTGTGCTTACTTTGCAAACGCTGGCTGAACCCTACGAGACAGATCAAATTAATGTACTACAGTATTGTACACCTTAAAAAGGTCTACGAAAAAGTCGGCGATGGTATATGTCTATCTCTTATGGATAACCCACAAAAAACGTGCGAAGCCGGGGCGGGTCACTAGTAAGGAATAAAAAACTAAATAAAGTTGTAGGTATCACATCTATTCTCAAGCCAGGCTCACCGATCATATACACGCCTACATAATACCTAGTACCTATTTACCAAGTAGTTTGAAGAGTATTAGAGCTCTTTGTGAAGGGCTCGTCCGGGGAAGTACTACCACCACGCCTTTTTCTGTTCAATCAGCAAGTTTTGTTTGGTTCCCATAATACAAGATTTGCTTAACAACTAGCTGATGTAACAAGCAGATTGCTCACCTGATGTTAAGTGGTAACCATCACCTATAACAAAGCATTGCCTCGCAAGTCACGCACGATAGGAACGTGCCCTACGATGCACTGCCCTGCATCCATCAACTTGAGGCATACAGATGTTAAGCCTCATGTGCCTGTAATTACACCGGCAACCACCACTCTTCGAACCGAAACACAGCGTTGCTGTTTGGCGGTACAAGAGGCATGGTGGTAGTACTTTCCCAGACTAGACGAGCCCTTCACAACGAGCTCTACTACTCTTGAAGATAGTGGTGTGTGGAAAGTCCGCTAATATTTATTTTTTGAAACTTTATTCACATAAAACCTTCCATGTTCCCAGAACCTGAACACAGCAGCAGACGATATCGTGACCATGGCGCTGGAGTGCAGTGGACCGGAGTCAGCTGGTCGCGCGCGCCAGGTGCTAGAAGAACAGACGCAGGCGCTAGGAGACCGGCTCGACGCGCTGGAAGCCAGGGCTGGAGACGCGAAGGGCAAGCTGGCGGGCGCTAATGCTGCGCTTACGCAGTTCCAGGTAACTGTGACCTTGAGTAGAACCTTACATTAACATGTTTGACCTCCAGAATATCCACGCGTGGGCTTTTGGCCTCCTGCTTATTAACCCATCGAAGTCCCACGCTTTAATCTGCGGTAGCCGCTACATGTTGAATATGGTACGCAAATCTTTCCCACCTCTGTTGTATGCTGATTCGCCAATTTCTTACTCCTCTAACGCTAAGAATTTGGGTGTTATTTTTGACTCTCAGTTATCTTGGCTAAGTCACGTCAATGGAATCAGCAAACGAGTTGACTTTTCCTTCCAATCCCTTAAGCGATTCCAGAAGTTTATACCCTCTCTGAAGAATAAAGAATGTTTGTTTCTACTCTATCAGTACAAGTACCTCAACTTTACCAATATTTTCTCTGAACATCTGCATGTTGAATATATCGAGAATAAAGTCTAGTATAACAAGTGATCAAACTAGCTTACCTTGTGATGTTCGATCATTATTGTAGTTGGTAAAGTGGAAGGAAAGGAAAGGAAAAGGAAGGGAATTGCAAGAAAAATTTGTGAATTCAACTTCAGTGAATAATGATTGACCCCAAATCTATTTTGATTGCTAACATTAATATTTAAGGCGTATTCTCTTTTTTGGGTTCGTAATTTTTTTCCACCTGGTTAAAAAAGCCTGAATTCTAATTCATGTTACGTACAATATAAATATATATTCTAAATTGCATCCAATGCAATGCCAGTGCTCTTAAACGGTGAAGGAAAACATCGTGAGGAAACCAGTTAGTATTCTAACAGCGGCGATGGGCTTGCAACCTGTCACGTATGGAATACCAACTACTGCAAAATGTGGGTATGTGCCGAATTTAATGTATGGACGTACCTCTGACTACCCCCCTTAGACATCCTCTAAATAGAATCTGGAGTTAGTACTTGGTACTAAGAGATCTGAGGGGATATCTACCGTGCCTGGGGATTAAAGTCGTGAAGCTGTTTCAGTAAATTGCATCCCCATCGGTGCAGTGGGTAGGGCGTGATTGAGCCACACAGATAGCCATAATACCTATGTATTTTGTACATTTTGTTAATACTTATATTCATTTTAATTTTCTTTTTAAATAAATTATTTTTTATAAAGTAAGACTGTCTTTAAAATCAACCAACCGTTCTACCATCGGACTACCAGACGTACGGAAACAAGACATCCATTCATGGTTGACTTACCTAAAGCCCGCACAAAGCGCTTTGCATCTACTTTTATAATGCGAACAGCCAAAGAGTGGAATTCCTTGCCGGCGTCTATTTTTCCGGATGCCTATAATTTGGATGTTTTCAAGAGACGAGTGAATAGGTATCTTCTAGGTAAACGTGCTACACCGTAGACCGCATAATCACTTATATAGGTTGTAAAAAAAAAAAAAAAAACCAACGATCTTACCAACAATTTATGTAATCCACAGGAGAAAGTAAAGAGCCTGTCCCACGACCTCACTGACCTGGAGAAGGAGTTAGACGGCATGAAGCCTCCCGGCCGCGATCTGAAGACCGTGAAGCAGCAGCTAGACGACATCGGCAGATACTACAAACGGCTGGAGAAGGCAGACGACCTGGTGGGAGACACGGAGAGAGCCGCAGAGGTTTTGGTGGACAGCGGGTACACTGATACCGCTAATACAAGAGATCAGGTGAGATTGATTTGAATCTTTAGGTTTTTTTATTATTATGGTTGTACATCGCTATTCGGTATTCGTCTTGCTCGTAAAATATATCACAGGTAAAGTTCTGGTAATTTTTCGAGATATTTTTTTTTTTTCAAGTTACATCTATCTTTACAGGACTAACCTAATACAATAGAGTAATTCTAAATCATAAAGTAAATCTTATTCCTATTCTTAACTATCTAACTAAACCATAACATATATACATATATACAAAGTTGTCTTCGCAATTTCGTACAGAGAAACATGCAGTATAAAAAAAAAATATGTAAAGAAAAATGTTGTTGCAATTTACAAGCAACAGGATAATTTTAAAGTAGTGGCATTTCGGGATGCCAATAAAAAAACTAATGGAGGCAATAAATAAGTCTAAAATCTAGGCTGTAGGTGATGATGATGACTAATACTGATATATTTCTCCACAGCTGGAAGGCTTGCGCAAGCAGCTCGGCAAGTTGGACGAGCGCGCTCGCGCCAAGGAACAAGACCTGGACGATACGCTCAGCAAGCTGGAAGCCTTCTACAAGGCTTACGACTCTGTCATGGACGATGTACAAGAGGTATGTAACAAGCAGATGGCCCACCTGATGTTAAGTGGTAACCATCACCTATAACAAAGCACTTAAAGTCACGCACGATAGGAACGTGCTCGATGCACTGCGTCCATCAACTTGACGCATACAGATGTTAAGCCTCATGTGCCTGTAATTACACCGGCAACCACACTCTTCAAGCCGAAACACAGCGTTGCTGCTTGGCGGCAGATAAAGGCGTGGTGGTAGTGCTTCCTCGGACGAGCCATTCACAAAGAGCTCTACTACTCTTAAAAGCTCGGGGCTAGATTCCGCTATATGTAATCTATAATTCATTTTAATTCCATTCCCCAGGCTGGCGATCAGGTCAGGAACCTCAAGCCCGTCTCCTCGGAAGTGGAACAGATCCGCGCGCAGCAGAAGGACTTCGCTGAGCTGAAGCGTCGAACCCTGGAACCACTGGGACAGAACGTGGCTCACTGCAATAAGATCGGCCAGGGTCTGGTCAGGTCTGCCCTCCAAGGAGTCAATACGCAGCTGTTGGAGAAGGACTTGGAGAAGATGAATGACAAATGGAACGCAATGAAGGAGAAGGTAAGAAAAGTTGAATAGTTTTACTAGCATTGCAAGGGTCTTATACAAATTATACTGACTTGAAAGAGGGCAATCCTCAGCTGTTAGAAAGGATTTAGAGAAGATGAACGACAGTGACGTTTCTACCTGTAATTATGATTTACAATAAAGTCAGATATCATCATCATCATCAGCCTAAAGAAGTCCACTGCTGGACATAGGCCTCCCCTGTACGATTCCAGGAAGAACGATTCCGAGCCCTCTCCATCCACCGACTTCCCGCGATCCTGACAATGTCGTCAGTCCATCGGGTAGGAAGTCAGATATATTCTATTCTAAAATACATATAAAGGTTCATCGTTTGTACAAAAATGTCTGGGTCATTTTTTTACGTAACTACAAATTTGGACGTGTCTTGCTGCACTCTCCAGTGAGAGCATCTTGGGAGAGCGGAGCGAGGTGATAAAAATTTATAAATGAGGTGATAAAGATTATAAATAAATCGAACACGCCCAATGTTTACTCTATTTCATTTTCACGAAAGACTAGCGTTATAGTATCGCATGCTGCTATAGCATTTATTCTGAGTGACGGCCATTTTATGTCATTTAATTGTGTTCTTTTATTTATTGTTTTTATGTGTGTCATAAATAAATGATTTTGTAATTCCAGATGAACGAACGCGAGCGTCGATTAGACGTTGGTCTCTTGCAGTCCGGCAAGTTCGCGGAAGCGCTCGCCGGGCTCGAGAAGTGGCTCGCAGACACTGAGGATATGGTCAACAACCAGAAACCACCTTCCGCTGACTACAAGGTCGTGAAGGCGCAGTTGCAGGAGCAGAAGGTAAAGGAATAGAATGGAAGTTACAGCAATAAATACAGCAAAAGTTACAGCATAAGTTACAGCATAAGTTACAGCATAAGTTACAGCATAAGTTACAGCAAAAGTTACAGCAAAAGTTACAGTAAAAAATACAGCAATAGTTACAGGATAAGTTACAGCAAAGGTTACAGCATAAGTTATAGCAAAAGTTACAGCAAAATGTATAGCAAAAGTTACAGCCGTTATCTAAAAGGCAGATCAGTTGATTATAGCTCTGCCTTCTGAACTGATGAGCACCGGTGTTAAAGTGGTGTGACCCCGCCTTCCGATCGTAGGTTCGAATCCGGTTGTGCACCAATATATTGTACCCATAAAAAATGTATGTGCGCAATGCCAGTGCTCTTAAACGGTGAAGGAAATCATCGTGAGGAAACCAACTAGTATTCTAACAGCGGCGTTGGGCTTGCAACCTGTCACGAATGGAATACCTATGGGTATATGCCAAATGTGATGTTTGGACGTATCTCTGACTACCCTCTTAGACATCCTCAAAGAATCCGGAGTTAGTACTTGGTACTCAGAGATCTGAGAGGATATCTACCGTGCCTGGGGATCAAAGTCGTGAAGCTGTTTCAGTTTTTTCAGTTTCATAATCTGGTTCCCACAGTTCTGCTTAGTTTGGAGCTAGATGGCGCTTTGTCCACCGATAATTAATAAATTTTATTTATATTTTGTGTATGTCTGATTGTGTTCGAACTATGGATATGGTTCAAGATGGCAAGTTCTTTAACTAAAACTATTTGCAATCGCTAGAACTTTTGCAAATTGTGTTTCTAAAACATTTCTTGCTCTGCACTGCGTAGTGACAGGGCTAATTTATGTAATGTTTAAGTTATACCTTTTAAGTAAGTATACATGTTCAGGACAATTAAGTTTGTCACAATCACCACCTACTGAACAATTCTGGAATGTAATATTTGGATGTAATATTTTGTCCTCTGAGTATCACCCCCTTAGACAAGATTAAAGAAACGTAAAAGATACTTGATATTAGGGGATCAGAGGGCTTATTACGAGTTTAGTGCCGATCGTCGATCGTTACGATACACCGAATTTTCTATGAAAATAAATCAACGGCATCTAGCGTATTCTTTGAGAAACCGTTTACTTTCATAGAAAATTCGGTGTATTGTAACGATCGACGATCGGCACTAAACTCGTAATAAGCCCTCTGTGCAGGCCTATTTTAAAACATTCGGAAACGTTTCCGTTTGGAAACGTAAGAATTTATCTTTATTGCTTTGTTTGCTGAAAATAAAAAAACTGACACCGTAAGTAATTCTTATGATAGTACTGAATTTAATGTTTAATTTACGCCTAGATTTATGATGAATCCTTGTGTACAATAAAGTGTTATCTATACAAGGTGTTCCATAAGTTGTGTATATAAACTTCAGGGGGCTAAAGTACCCATCAATATGAACAACTTTTTCTAAGGAACCAACACTGTGAACGCGAAAAAAAAAACAGCTGTTTCATACAAAAGTTCAATACCTACCAGGCTAAAATGTATGAAACAGCTGTTTTTTTTTTTCGCGTTCACAGTGTTGGTTCCTTAGAAAAAGTTGTTCATATTGATGGGTATTTTAGCCCCCTGAAGTTTATATACACAACTTATGGAACACCTTGTATATCTATCATCTGAATAGAGGCCGTTTTGATGTGATTTAAATTCTTTCCGAATGTTTTAAAATATACCTGCTGAGGGGACATCTAGCGTGGCTGATGAATAAAATCCTGGGGTTATTATTGTTTTTTCTTTACCATTAATTCTCTTCTCCTACCCCCAGTTCTTGAATAAGATGCTAATGGAGAATTCTTTTGTGCTTTAGGGATTATCGTAGCGCATTTTTTTTCTTTCTTTTCATTAATTTTCTTCTCCCACCTCCAGTTCCTGAAGAAGATGCTAATGGACCGCCAGAACTCGATGTCGTCTCTCTTCGCGATGGGCAATGAGGTAGCCGCGGGCTGCGAGCCGGCGGAGAGGAAGGGAATCGAGAAGCAGCTGAAGGGTCTGATGCTGCGCTTCGATGGACTCACCGCGGGCGCGCAGCAGAGGATGCTGGACCTGGAACAGGCTATGAAGGTACGTCTCCTCCTTCACATAGTTCATACAACGCTGGGAGCTAATCTGTTCTTTGGTCGCAAGGAGCTAACCTTAGATTCACCTAGTGCTAGGAGCTAAGATGTAAGTTTCTTACCTGCTCTTCTAGGCTTTGGTCGCGAGGAACAGGGGCTAGATTCTCCTTAAAAGTGGTCCTTGTGAAAGAACTATATAAAGGCCGTTTTGATTTGAGTTACATCGTTATTAAGGTTTTGGAATATTATCAAATACCAATTCTATGGACGGCAGACTATAAAGAGCATATTTTCACAATCTCAGAGTTTAATAAGTAAAAATATACCGTCAAGAATAAAGGCGGTAATTCATCTCGCAGTACCCGGGACGAACTCTTCTAACTCCTTTTAAATACCTAAAGAACTGGTCCAGGGATGGACTGGATCCTCGGAAGTAAGTGGTAAGATAGCAATGGTGGTCTAGTGGTAGCGGCCCCGCCTTCCGATCCTAAAGTCGTGGGCTCGAAACCGGTCGTGCACCAATGAGTTTTTATGTTCAAAAATGTATGTGCACAATGCAAGTACTCTCAAACGGTGAAGGAAAATATTGTGAGGAAACCGGGATGTCGTGGAACCTAAAAAAAGTTCTGTAAAGTGCTCGAAAGGAGCCTCTTGAGGCGCACTTAAAATCCTTTCACCACACTGTTTCGAAAGGAACTAGTGACACGACAAGAGAGAGAGAGTGGTATCGTCCATTCCTCACTTCTTTCGTTCTTCTCCAGGTGGCCAAGCAGTTCCAGGAAGAGCTCCAGCCTCTGATCGAGTGGCTCGGCACAGCTGAGCGCAAGGTCAAGTCTCTGCAGCTCGTGCCTACTGATGAGGAGAAGATCCAGCAGAAGATACGAGAGCATAAGGCGTTGCATGATGACATCATCTCCAAACAGGTGAGAACAGCTAGAATGACCAGTTGTAGATTTGACTGACTCACAGCTCAGTTGATAGTAGCTCTGTCTTTTGCGCTGTAGGCCGCAAAACTGGCCCCTTCTTAGAATATAAAATTCTTCATTGCACAAAAGGAACATAGGCGAACTTAATGCAAATTTTTAATATAGTCCCAAAAGTTTTTATCCGAGTGGGATTAGAACCCACGACCTTCCCCTTGATACGGGGCCCCGTATCAAGGGCAATAACTCGAATAATCACTTTTGGGACTATCCCCGTATCAAGGGGAAGGTCGTGGGTTCAAATCCCACTCGGATAATAACTTTTGGGACTATATTAAAATCTTTGTGATATCCTTAAGTGTAGGTAAACACTATAAAAGTAATAAAAAATTATACTAGTTAGCATTTTCTTACCTTACTTTCAGACGGTTCAAAGTGATCTTTTTACTTCAACCTGCATTTGATCCCCCTTCTAGGACAAAAATTTAATACCGAACATAATATGTTTTTTCTCTCTAATCTAATCTAATCTTGGATTTAAAATTGTATTGTCCCGTAGACCAAGCTTTGGGCTGGAAAATTTCACCAATATTTAAATATTTATTTAATTTTATGTTAATTTTTCATGTTTGCCGATTATACAATATCCGTGCAGTCCTCAAAAATCCCGTGATTTCCATCAACATTTAAAATACTTTTAACATAAACATGTTTTTATCTTTTTGTAGCCTCCGTTCAAACAGCTGACTGAGACTGCATCTACCCTCATGGGATTGGTGGGAGACGATGAAGCCACCACGTTGGCTGACAAACTGCAAGCTGCTACTGACAGGTAATTAATAAAAAGATATTTTATTTCAGACTTAGTCCATATTTTGTTAGTTTGTGAAAGATGACATGAGTTAGAAAGAAATCACCGAGATGACGAATGATAGAGGAGAGTGGAAGAAGAAAACCTGTTGGGCCGACCCCACGTAGCGTTATTTTTTTTTATACCATTAGCTATTGGAACAAGCAGATGGCCCACCTGATGTTAAGTGGTAACCATCACCTATAACGAAGCATTGCCTCGTAAGTCACGCACGATAGGAACGTGCCTTACGATGCACTGCTCTGCGTCCATCAACTTGAGGCATACAGATGTCAAGCCTCATGTGCCTGTAATTACACCGGCAACCACACTCTTCAAACCGAAACACAGCGTTGGCACACTGCCGGCGTGGTGGTAGTACTTCCCCGGACGAGTCCTTCACAAAGAGCTCTACTACTCTTAATAGCGTGGGATAAAGGCAGGAAGATGATGAGATCTTAGGATCTGAACCTGCCGTCTGAGGCCGCAAAATTAGTTTAGTGCTTGTATTTAAAGAGTTTTATTGTATACAAACAAAAAGAGAAAAGACGTAAACAGTTTTTTTTCCAAAAAATGGTTTTATCTACTCGAAAACTTTTTGGTAGGAAAACTTGTTTGGGTCAAAATTTTATTTTTGCTGAAGAATAACACAATACAAAGGTGTTATTCTTCGAAACCAAAAAAATGTTTTTTATGCTTCTGGTGTTGAAACAATTGTATCATTTCGATTTATTAACGCTGACCTTCAATCCTCAGATACCAAGCTCTAGTAGACCACAGCCTGAACGTCGGCGAGCTGCTGGACAACTCCCGCAAGGGTCTCCGCCACCTGGTGCTCACCTACCAGGACCTGTCCGCGTGGATGGACGGCATGGAGCAGTACCTCGCCCGCAGGAAGGTGCTTCCCGTGCACATGGAGAAGCTGCTGAGGCAGATGGATGAGCTGGCTGTAAGTACCGTAGTCTTCCCTCCTCTAGTTCCCCACTCATTTCCTCTTCCCTACTGCCCCCCTAGTTCCCCTTAGTTCCCACCTAGTTCCCCACTCATTTCCTATCTAGTTCTCCCTTCATAGGTCTCCTTTGTCATACTCAGGTAGTAATTGGTCTATACAAGGTGTTCCATGAGTTGTGTATATAAACTTCAGGGGGCTAAAGTACCCATCAATATGAACAACTTTTTCTAAGGAACCAACACTGTGAACTCGAAAAAAAAAACTGCTGTTTCATACATTTTAGCCTGGTAGGTATTGAACTTTTGTATGAAACAGCTGTTTTTTTTTTCGCGTTCACAGTGTTGGTTCCTTAGAAAAAGTTGTTCATATTGATGGGTACTTTAGCCCCCTGAAGTTTATATACACAACTTATGGAACACCTTGTATAAGTTGTTATATCATAGTTTAAATACTGTTAGTTATAAAAATAAAAATGGTGCGACTTCATAAGTCCTATCAAAAAAAAAATTGTATCACACGAACGAAGACGCAGGATTCCACTAGTAGTAGTAGTAGTAGTAGCATAAATAAATGACTACTAAACTACCTTATATAATTCAGGAGCTAACACCATTCTTTTTTTAGGAGAAAACGGAAGAGATAGCTGCTAAGCAGGAAGCAGTCGACAGCACCGTGGAGTCAGGACTCGAGCTGATGAAGCACATCTCCGGAGACGAGGCTCTGCAGCTCAAGGTAATGAGGGTCACTGGAAGAGATCGCATCAGGCTATAAGAACGCTTATTGAACTTAACTATAAACGATGGAACAAGCAGATATACCACCTGATGTTAAGTGGTAACCATCACCTATAACAAAGCATTGCCTCGTAAGTCACGCACAATAGAAACGTGCCCTACGATGCACTGCCCTGCGTCCATCAACTTGAGGCATACAGATGTTAAGTCTCAAGTGCCTGTAATTACACCGGCAACCACACTCTTCTAACCGAAACACAGCGTTGCTGCTTGGCGGCAGAAAAAGGCGTGGTGGTAGTACTTCCCCGGACGAGCCACACACAAAGAGCTCTACTACTCTTACCTGCCCATTGCCATTTCAACTTGCTAATTTTACGAGTTAAATCTTTATTAAAACAGTTGCAAACCAATTACATTAATTAAATATGAATATAATAAAATGGTGCTTAATATTAAATAATACTTAAAATTAGCGCTGTCTCTGTTTGCCATTACGCATTGGTTAGCGATGGCGATAGGTTATCGTTTGAAAGATTTTTTGTAGTAAGGTTGACAAAGTATACATGTAAATACGTAAACAAAATGTCAAAAGGATATATTTCTGCCAGAATAAATCATTTCTTGTAATTTTTAGGACAAACTTGACGTACTTCAAAGAAGGTACAACGATCTGACATCACGTGGAGCTGAACTCCTGAGGATCGCTTCGGAGACGCTGCCACTCCTGCAGCAGCTGTACAACAGTCACAGCAAGTAAGTGTTTAACTCCAGATGGCTTAATGGCTTAGTCCCGTCATGGCTTAACAAAGGTTAAAGTCGACACCTTTTTTGGTGATGTCTAAGTCCGTCCAACTGCTTTATAAAGCCCTTTTATTTATTGTATTATATCAACTATCTGGTTCCCATATTACAAGCTTTGGCTTAGATAGTGCTGTGTAGAAAGTCAACCAATATTTATTTATATTAGTTTATAATTTATTTTAGTTTATTATTGTCTATTTTAAGCTATTTGATGTTCAATACCCAAATTTAATCTGCTCTGAAGATTAAATTAGAAAAAATAATATGTATGACCTGGTTTCGAACCCGTGACCTTAGGATCAGGGCTATAAGATTTATTGCACATAAATAAAGTACATAGGTGAACTTAATGCTAATTAGCATTTTCTTCCACTTAACCTTTGTGTTATGTGGAATACTACCACCCGATAGTGAACTATGAGATATGGAATACCACTAGATCTCCGATCTACTTTAACTCTTCATCATTTACTCAGGCTAACAGACTGGATGGCCGGTGCGGAAACCTGCCTCCAGTCGGTGGAACCTCGCGAGGAAGATATCCTGAGGCTGGAAGCGGAGATCCAGGAGTTCAGACCTGTTCTGGACACCATCAACCTGATCGGACCTCAGCTGTGCCAGGTAACTAACTAGCTACCGCGGTTTCGCCCGCGTGGTTATATCAACCTCAAAACTACATCATTCCGTTTATGTCATCTGCCCATTATTCGACAGACAATCATGTCAGTGTCAAGTGAAATAGATTAAATACTTTTTAGTCAAGACAGTCTATAGTAAAGGCCGTCATTTGTTTTAATGAAAATGGTGGCGGTTCCATTAAACTTGCGGAAAAATTGGTTAAAATCAGGATATCACATAACACACAATACCTCAAGTTAAAATACCACCTAAATTACACATCGGAACTCAAAATAACAAAAAAAGAAAATCAATTAAAATAAAAAGCTATGTTACTTCTTAAGATGACATTAAACTAACCTCAAAACTAAACATGTGTCGTTCTAAAACATGTGTAAAGTGCTCGAAAAGAGCCTCTTTGAGGCGCACTCAAAATCCTTTCATCGAAAGAACAAGAAGAAGAAGTACAAAGCTATGCTACGGCTACGATGCTACGGGGGCACGTGCCCCCCCAGACGGTATTTTTGTGTACTGTGGAGATTCCATCACAGCACAGCAAATCAAATTATCAGAGTTGTTAATATATATGAACAAAATATCAGAAAGAACATAGTGAAACTCTTGTCCATTTCTGGCTGGAATTGAGAATTTTGACAGTTATTGTTGATTTTTTTGCCCGTCCGCCCCTTCTGCCCCTACCCAGAAAAAAAAAACTGGATCCGCCTTTGGTGATGTGTGGAATGTCCACCAATATTAACTATTCATTTATGTATAACTTGCAGATATCGCCGGGAGATGGCGCCACTCACATCGAGGGCCTCGTGACTCGCGACAACCGTCGGTTCGACACCATCGCTGAACAAGTGCAGAGGAAGGCGGAGCGAGTGCTGCTTAGCAAGAAGGTTAGTAGTAGCGAGCTGAATTGCACTTTATTATCACGACGCTAGAGACGATATTTAATTGTTTTTTCCTTCCCGTAATGTAACCACAAAATCAACACTAATGTCTAAAATAGTCCTTAAATGTAGGTAGACAAATGTCTACCTACATTTAAGGACATCATGAAGATTTTTAAATTATTTGAAAAGCTACGGTGCAATATGAAATTAAAAATATACTTATACAAGCTGGTGGCCGCGACTTTGTCTGCGCAGGATTAATCACACAATATATTTATAAATTGTAGCATATGTGTTATTCAGCTATATTATTGTAAAGTTTCAATAAAATCCATTCCGTAGTTTTTACGTGAAAGAGTAACAAACATCCATCCATCCATACTTACAAACTTTATTACAAACTTAGATTCTATTTATGACAGCCCTCACACCTCAGTGGGTAGTAGCTATGCTAAATAATATACATCTGATAAGCGTAGAAGCGCTGTAAGCCGTGGGTTCGATCCCTACCGAGAACAAACATTTGGTGTGTTGAGCTTGAATCGTTTTAAGCTTCCTTAATGCGATGAAAGCACTGGTGGTCTAGTGGTAGCGGCCCCGCCTTCCGATCCTAAGGTCGTGGGTTTGAAACCTGTCTTGCAACAATGAGTTTTTCTGTTCAAAAATTTATGTGCACAATGCCAGTAATCTCAAACGGTGAAGGAAAACATCGTGAGGAAACCGGTATGTCGTAGAACCTAAAAAGTTCTATAACAAGTGCTCGAAAGAAGCCTCTAAAGGCGCACTTAAAATCCTTACACCACGCTGTTTCGAAAGAAACTAGTGACACGACAAGAGAAGAGAAGAGACTAAATGCGGATACAGGATGTCAATAGTAACATACAATCTTCTAATCCCCCCGCAGCGGTCTCTCGAAGTGGTGGGCGACATGGAGGAACTCCTGGACTGGCTGCGCTCCGTGGACGCGCAGCTGCGCGCCGCGGAGCCGCCCTCGTGCGACGCGCCCGCCGTGCGCGCGCAGCTCAAGGAACAGCGCCCGCTCAATGACGAGGTGGCCGCGCAGAGAGTGCGGGTTCGGGATCTGCTTAGTCAGGCTAAGAAGGTGATTATAGTCAATTCTTCTTGCTACTTCCTTCCAATATCTGACCTAATTGCTTTCTTCTTCTTTCCTTCTTACTCCCATCCTACTTCTGATTCTTTCCTTCTTACTTCCTTTCTCCTTCTGACCTACTTGCTTCATACTTTTTCCATTCCTTCTTCCTTCTTTTTTTTTTTACAACTTATTGGTTAAACGTTTTACCGCAATCTCACCTGATGTTAAGTGAAGATGTGGTCGATGATGTGGCACGTTTATCTAGAAAATACCTATTCACTCTTCTCTTGAAAGCATCCAAATTATAGGCATTCGGAAAAACGGACGCCGGTAAGGAATTCCATTCTTTGGCCGTACGCATGATGAATGTTGAAGCAAAGCGCTTGGTGCGGGCAGTTGGTATGTCAACCATGAATGGATGTCTCGTCTCCGTACGTCTGGTGGTCCGATGGTAGAACAGGGATGAGGGGATCAAGCTGTGGAGTTCCGTCGCACACTCTCCGAAATGTATCCTGTAGAATACCGATAGACAGGCAACTTTGCGGCGATGCTCGAGAGTCAGGAGCTTAGACTCGAACGTGTTACCTATGAGCCTTCTTTCTTATTCCTTCCTTCCTTCTTCCTTAGCTTGGAGCAATAGTGCTGTGTAGAATGTCTACCAATATTTATTTATTAATGTTATTTAAACTTTAACAGGTCCTCCGAGAATGCCAATCATCCGAAGAGACAGCCGTGATCCGCGACCGCAGCTCCGAGCTGAAGGAGATGATGGAGGAAGTTGGTCACCTCAGTGCTGACCGTCTAGCTGCGCTGGAGCAAGCCCTGCCATTGGCTGAGCACTTCGCCGACACCCATCATGGGTGAGTTTCTCGCTCTTTCTCTTTCTGTCTCTCGTTAGTTAGTTCAGGAGATGGTAGGGAGTAAGGCGCCTAGTGCAAACCGTCTGGCCGCGCTGGAGCAAGCTTTGCCATTGGCTGAGCACTTCGCCGACACCCATCATGGGTGTCTCGCTCTCTCTCTTGCTATCTCTCTTTAGTTAGAGATGATGGAGAGATTATGAGAGGAGACGGTGGGGTTCTCATTGCTGAACAAATGAGCACTTAAGCACTTTACCTTGATGTTGTTATTTTATTGTGCACCTTAGCCAACCTTATTATTTTAGGCCTATCTCCATCTGGAAGAGACTGCTTTTAAGCGATAAGGCCGCTTATTGCTCATTATATTATGAATGCCTTAAAAAGTACATGGTGGGAGGAAGCTGAGGATAGGGAGAGCTGGAAGTCTTTGGGGGAGGCCTTTACCGAGCAGTGGGACTACATGGGCTTAGAAAAAAACACGACTGGTCTGTGCCGTATTCCGCAGTGTCACTGTTATTCGCAGACGCCCCCAAACACCTTTCGGCCAAACTCTGCATCCAAAGGTCGAAAGATTAGCAGGCACTCTCACCATGAAAGACTGGAAGCTCATATTTCGCATATTTTGACAGCCTTCACAATTCAGTTGGTAGTAGCTCTGCCTTCTGCGCCGTAGGCCGTGGGTTCGATCCCCACAGAGAACAAATATTTGTGTGATGAACATAGATCTTTGTTCTCTATCTCGGTGTTATATAATATTATAAGTATGTATTTACAAAAAAAAAGTATATAAGTAGTATATCAGCTATCTGGTTCCCATATTACAAGCTTTGGCTAAGTTTGAAGCTAGATAGTGATGTGTGAAAAGTCCACCACTATTTGTTTATTTTATTTAAGTACTTATTTCGATATTAATGAATGTATATGTCTATTGTCAGGTTGTCCTCATGGCTTGACGACATGGAGAAGCAAATCCAGATGCTGGCGATGCCAGCTCTGCGTCCCGAGCAGATAGTTCAGCAGCAAGACAAAAACGAGGTAAATGTACCCAAATTATAGTCTGTCCCCTTATGATTTTTAGGAAAAAAAATATTAGTTTTTGCAAAAATAACGGACTTCAAATACATAGAAAAACATAAAACCGCTAATCAAGACGTCATCTAAATATATTTTTGTTTACATTACCTCACATAGCACGTTTACACATATCATATGATATAAGTTTCTCGAATAGCGACCACGAACAGGAAAACGGAGCGTGAGTCGCCTAGATCTAGACTGACAAGGTTGTGAGGATCGCAGGAAGTCGGTAGATGGAGAGGCTCAGAATCGTTCTTCGTGGAAATGTTTTGATGAGGCCTATGTCCAGCAATGGACTTCAGGCCGATGATGAGGATGATGACATATCATATTAACCAGAAGAAGCCTTTTGATTGATGATTAACCTGTTCATATTACCCCTCAGATGCTGCAACAATCCATCTCCGGGCACAAACCCTTAGTAGACAAGCTAATGAAGACAGGCGAGGCTCTCTGCCAGCTGGTGGGACCTGACGACGCAGCCAGGGTCCAGGACACAGTGTACACAGACTGCGAGCGATACGCCGCGCTCAAAGCCGAGCTCAGAGCGAGGCAACAGCATCTGGAACAGGTCGGTATATCTGCGGGAGTATGGAGAAGTCACATAGTATCCAATGTTCCGTCTGTAATAACTTTTTTTTTAAATTCAATAACTACTAAATCAATTTAAATATTTTTAGTAGTAATTTTACACACATAAATCACATATAATAAGCAGGGGTCGGAATAGGTAGAGTTTTTAAGTACCAAATGACGTCAAATACGCTACTACGAAATCTAAATATGGATATGTTCGAAATCAAATGTGATAAAAACTGAAGTGTCCGATTGGAAACCTTTCCGAATGTTTTAAAATAGCTTTGCTGTACATGTAACGCTACTTAGTTTGTGTTAAACATAGGAAAAATTAGTTTTAGAAGACAATAATATCAATCTTAACATCAGGTGGGCCATCTGCTTGTTCCATCAGCTAGTTGTATATAAAAAAAAATTCTTAAGTTTTAGAAAACAATTCTTATGAATCCCCAATTCCGGTATTAAAAGGCATATCCATGTTATGATTGCGTAGGTAATTTTAAGTTAATTGGTACTTAAAAACTCTACCTGTTCCGACCCTTTTTAAAACCTATCAATTTTAATATTTATAATGTCAAATATATATTATTTTGTGTATTTGTAGACAACTATCTATTTACCATGTTTGTGCACTACGCTTTCAGTTTTATCAACGCAAAGGTTGACTGGAAGAGAATTCTCTGTTACGATACATATTGTTCAGTGCAATAAACAATTTTATATCCATCTACGGCTCGCTACGCTCACATTGCGTGTTGTTGAAGTTGAACTTGAAAAAATAATATTGTAAACTTTTATGTTTCTCACAGGCGCTACAAGAATCATCGCAATTCTCGGACAAGTTGGAAGGCATGCTTCGTGCCCTCTCGGGAACAGCTGATCAGTTGCAGCACGCTGAACCGGTTTCTGCACACCCACCTAAGATAAAGTGAGTCTTCATTATAAGCAGCCTGAATAGTACTACTTAGTACTACCTGGCTAGAGTACCGTTGGTCTAGTAGATGTGACCCCGCCTTCTGGTTGTTTCTGACCAATGAATTGTTATCGTTGAGAAATGTATGTGTGCAGCCAGCGCTCTCAATCAGTGAAGGAAAACATCATGACGCCCATCACGTATGGAATGGGTTACTAAACTATTGCAATGGGTACTTTGTACTTGAGAGAGAAGATATCTGGGGGTCTATATTTGAAAGCCTTCACAGCTCAGTTGGTTAGCTCTGCCTTGTGCGCCGTAGGCCGTGGGTTTGATCCCCACCGAGAACAAACATTTGTGTGATAAACATAGATGTTTGTTCTCCGTCTGGGTGTTATATGATATTATAAGTACGTTTTTACAAAAAAAAGTATATAAGTACTTTTTAAAACCTATCAATTTTAATAATTATAATGTCAAATATATATTATTTTGTGTATTTGTAGACAACTGTCAATTTACCATGTTTGTGCACTACGCTTTCAGTTTTATCAACGCAAAGGTTGACTGGAAGAGAATTCTCTGTTACGATACATATTGTTCAGTGCAATAAACAATTTTTTATATCTATCTACGGCTCTATCAGCTATCAGCTATCAGGTTTCCATATTACAAGCTTTGGCTTAGTTTGGGGCAAGATAGTTCTGTGTGGAAAGTCCACCAATATTTATTTATTATTTATTTATTTAACTAGGGATCAAATCGACGAGAACGACGCTCTAGTGGAAGACCTGGAGAAGCGGCAGGAAGCATACAACACCGTGCAGCGCGCGGCTACCGAGGTCATTAGCAAAGCGAACAAGAGCGATCCAGCTGTCAGAGACATCAAGAACAAACTCGAGAAACTTAACAAGTAAGTTGACTGGCCAGTTCAAATAAATCAAATCAAAATATTTTATTACGGAACTTCAAACAAATGGGGTAGGTAACACAATAAGAAACGATGATAGCCACAGTAGTTATAAAAACTGTGACGTAACTATCAACGCCCACCAGATTTAGGTATGGAGAGTTCCATAAACAGAATGGTACAAGGTATCAAGACAAAAACTAATATAAAAGATACCAAAAACTTAAAACTAAACTAAATTAAAAACAGGAGCAATAAACGTGGGTTTCAGTTCCGAATTCAGTTGTTGGTAAAAATATTATTTCATATCCAAGACTGCTTCAATACCTCTTTGAATTATTCAATTCGGACATTCCATTCGAAAGATATCACGAGTTCGAAAATGTAATACAAAAAACTCGCGTGGTCGCCGCTCACTCCGCTCGGCTGACTATGCGATGTACGAGTAGGCGTCATTGGGGTACGATATTTGTGTTTTATTGTATCTAAATAATAATAAATAATCAGGTGTATGTGTGTGAGTGTGTATGTGTTATTATTTATAATTTTTGAAATTTTCGAATTTTGGAACACGAAATCCAAAAAAAGGAAAAACAAGACATTCCGTTACTCTTACACTATTGTTGACTTAAATTACCGCCGCCATTTTGTTTTTTATTCTTATCCGCAACTACATTAAATTCCACCTCCAGACTATGGGACGAGGTGCAAGGCCTAAGCGGCGCGCGAGGGCGTTCCCTCGAGAGCGCGCTGGCGGCCGCCGACCGCTTCTGGAAGCAGCTGGCGGAGGTGATGGGCGTGCTGGCCGATCTGCAGGACACCTTGCACTCGCAGCCCGCGCCCGCCGCGCAGCCGCGCGCCATCCAGCAGCAGCAGCTGGCGCTGCAGGAGATCCGGCAGGAGATCGATCATACGAAGCCGGAGGTACTTACTCATTGCTTTTGACCCCCTTTTTGAACCCCCCTTTTGATCCCCCCTCCCTTTCGACCCCCTTTTACCCCCATTTGATACCCCCTTTGACCCCACTTTTTACCCCATTTGACCCCCCTTGACCCCTATTTGATTATTGTTTTGAACCCCCCATTTGACTTGTTTTTACCCATAGTGTGGGATAGATCATACGAAGCCGGATGTACCAGACTTACTTGTAACTCTTATGATCCCCCAGTTGACTGTTTTTAGATTTTTATATTTTTGATTACACTCTTGCTAGTGAAATTGATTGATTAATACGAAGCCGGAGGTACTTGCTCGTTACTATTTTGACCCATTTGACTTTTTTTCGCCCTTTTGACTATTGTTTTTACCCCCCTTTTGACTTAAATAAATAAAAAAAAAAAAAAAAATTGTTTTTACTCCCTATTTTACTATTATGTTTACCCCCCGTTTGGCTTTTGTTTTTAGCCCCCATTTTACTATTATTTTTAACCCTAGTGAGATTGATCGATCATACGAAGCCAGATGTACTTATATGTAACTTTTATGACCCCCATTTGACCATTGATTTTACCCCAAGTGAGATTGAGTGAAGCACTGATCTAACTAACATCTCGTTCCCAGGTGGAGAAGGTCCGTAAGACCGGATCCGCTCTGATGTCGCTCTGCGGCGAGCCGGACAAGCCGGAGGTGAAGAAGCACATGGAAGACCTGGACTCCGCCTGGGACAACGTCACCGCGCTGTATGCTAGGAGAGAGGAGAACCTCATTGATGCCATGGAGAAGGCTATGGAGTTCCATGATACTCTGCAGGTTAGTTTTGCATGCACCATGCCAGTCGGAAGACATAGTTGGTTGTAAAAGATCTAAGGGGATATCTACCGTGCCTGGCTATCAAAGTTGTGAAGCAGAATACATAGATATTTCTCAGACTGGGTGTTATAAAATAAAATATTGTATGTGTTTACAAAAAAAGTATTTAAGTATTATACCAGGGTTCCCATATAACAAGGTTTGCTTAGTTTGGGGCTAGATAGTGCTGTGTGGATAGTCCACCTATATTTATATTTATTGCATGTTAAATAAAAGCTTGTAAAATAAAGGAATTATCGTGAGGAAACCAGTTAGTATTCCTGCAGCGGCGATGGGCTAATCACGCATGGATGCCAACTACTAAACAATAACAATATAATGGATGTGTCAAATTATTTGGACGTTTTAAGAGTAGTAGAGCTCTTTGTGAAGGGCTCGTCCGGGGAAGTACTACCACCACGCCTTTTTCTGCCGCCAAGCAGCAACGCTGTGTTTCGGTTTGAAGAGTGTGGTTACCGGTGTAATTACAGGCACATGAGGCTTAACATCCGTATGCCTCAAGTTGATGGACGCAGGGCAGTGCATCGTAGGGCACGTTCCTATCGTACGTGACTTACGAGGCAATGCTTTGTTATAGGTGATGGTTACCACTTAACATCAGGTGGGCCATATGCTTGTTCCATCAGCTAGTTATATAAAAAAAAAAAAAAAAAAAACGTACCTCTAACTACCTCCATTTAATCTCTGCGTGGGCGTGTTCCGCAAACAGCAAGTAGATGTCTAGACCCCTGACGTGCTTTCGAGTTGTTCCAGCACTTACAAAAAATACAATTTCTTCCAAGGTGCTATAATCTGTAAACATTACAGAACCTCCAAGAGTTCCTCGATACGGCTGAGGAGAAGTTCTGCCGAATGGGCGCACTGGGATCCGACATCGACGCCGTCAAACGGCAGATCGCGCAACTAGCCTCCTTCAAGCAGGAAGTGGATCCACACATGGTGAAGGTCGAAGCGCTGAACAGGTATGAGATTAAGCCTTTCTTTTAAAAATCCGATGACGGTGGTGGTGGTGGTGATGATGACGATGACGATGATGATGATGATGATGATGATGATGATGATGATAATGATGATGATGATGATGATGATGATGATGATGATGATGATGATGATGATGATGATGAGGAGGATGATGATGATGATGATGATGATGATGCCAACTTAAGGTTTTATAACCCTTGAAAGACGTGGTCAATACTTTCTTCATGATGTTTTCTTTCACCGTTTGAGAGGGTTAGCAAATAATAACAAGATTCATAAAACGTTTTATTGTGAAAAACATCAAGAAACCCAGTTAGTATTCTGGCAGCGGCGATGGGCTTGCAACCTGTCACGTATGGAATACTAACCACAAAATGTGGGTATGTGACAATTGTAATATTTGGACGTATCTCTGACTCCTCAAACATTCTCAATTAATCTTGAGTTGGTACTTGGTACTAAAATATCTGTGGGGATATCTACCGTGCCTGGGGATAAAAGTCGTGCCTTTTTTTTAATAATGATTGAAGAATTGTGATGGGTATAGCATGAGGTTCTTCTCAAGGTGATGGGATTTTGGTTAACTTCTACTCTGAAAGCTTTCAAAATTTAACAGGATTACCTATTTGTTTTTAGATTTTCAAAAGAACCCCTTAGAAACACACCCCTTTTTGTTTTACCATAGCAAGAATTGCTTCACTTTTTTATAAGCTACACCTATTTGCGTGAAATTATGACACCCTTAATTAGAACATTACACCCTTAGGGTTTAAATTTACACCCTGTGTGTTATCCAATTAATTCTAAGGGTGCGTTTCTAATAATGCAGAGCGAAGCGATGCGGAGTTAGACGACCAATCACATTACTTATTTGATAGCAGCGTTTTACCTGAAATAAAACGCATATTAATATACTTACCTCAGTAAAAGCTTTATAATGAGAATGCATTTCCGTTTCCGTCGATTTTAACCAGTTTTCGTACTTTTTACACCAAGTGCTTCCGGTCAAGTGGCGCCACCTGGCGGCCGCGCGCCATTTTGCTTCGTAAAATGTGCAGCGCCATTTTGGAATCATTGGCTTAGTTTCAGCAGGCAGAAATAAAAATGAAAGCTTTTACTGAGGTAAGTATATTAATATGCGTTTTATTTCAGGTAAAACGCTGCTATTAATGATACTGTACGCTCAGTAAAAGCTTTATAATGAGGATTTGTTTGTTATCGCCTGGTGTCGCCACTTGTAAGAGTTAGGTAACTCTAGCGCCAATGTGAATCTAAAAATATTTTACCACAATAAGTAGATAGGTAAAACACTGTAATGGCAACCTACAGTGTAGGTACAATATTAATAAAAACTTTATTTTACGAAAGTATACTATTTATCATTTGCTAATAATTATTCATTTATTACGATCACAACGTATTACATATTATCAATAATACAACTGATAACGTACAATATAGGAATAGGAACTAGCTTCCGTTTGGTTAAATGTACCGAATTCATTTATTTATATCAGATTTAGCTATGATCTGATACTAAATAAGCGATCGTAAGTAATCATAAATTACCTGCTAAGCATGGTGACTAGGGAAAGCTTTCCCATAGACTACAAAATCTGTGGAGGACATTGTCTGGCAATAGACCTCTTCAGTATGTTATTTCAGACGAAGTAAGGATGTTTAATACGTCAAACAGATGTATGATATTAATAGATGTGTGATATTAATTGTTGTCTTTTATACCTCTCAATATCAAATTCATTAATCAAGAAGATAATTTTTTGTGAATGCGATTCATAGATCGAACTCTAGAGGTGCTGTAATAGCAGTCCCTCTAAACAACGATTTGATCCTCCAGCCTGCTATTGACTGTGCGTGAAAAACGCTTAACAAAATCTTTTATTTTACTGTAACAAGCAAATTAAATAATTTGGCTGTGTTGCATAATTAAGTTATTCAATAATTAATGAGAAGGAATTTGTGTTAGCATGATCACTAAATTAATAATAGTTAACAAACATCTATAATTACTGCAATCAGTATTGAACAAATAAATGACAAAACTATTAAGTAGGTACCTACAAGATCTAATGTGGAATCATCAACTGCTAATATTATCTATAGTGATATTTTTTAGTCTTATTTTATTGAAACCACTTTTTGTCAACGTCTCAAACCGGAAACTTTGATTACTCTGACTCTCTACTTACTCTCTTCTCTTACTGACTTAGGAGTATCCTAAACGAGAGACCAAGAAAAGCGTCTGCATCATAACGTAAGAACCAAGCATTTATGTGAAAGTATCGAATGAAATTATTTGTAAAGTGCAAATCACAAAGAAATTATACTTATAATAATAATTGTGTGTTCAAAATTTCATTTCAGTGCTAAACAAGAAGTTAATAACGGTTGCAAACTACAGTCATGTTATCAGGGTATTTAAAACTATATTTTTTGTTTAAACAAAGATAAAAATAATTATTGGTCCGTATTCAATAATATACTAGCATTTGCTTACTACAAAAATTAAATCTTCTTTTATTAGAGGTTGATAATTTGATAGGAAAGGTTTTCCAATGTGAAAGGTGCTGCTAGAGCTCAAATATTGAGGTTAGCGCGTCAAAGTTTTACTGCGGAACTATTAATGAGTAATATTCCATTGACAGAAATAGGTCAGCCGCGACATTGGGGATAACCGGTGGTAAATACCCACGTGAGTGGATAGTCTATTGAATACTAAACGCATCGTGAAATAGAGTGATGGTTCCTTAGTTCTCAAAAAATATGCAAATAATATAATTGTAGGTAGGTTGAATGTCCTCAAATCTCAAAAATTATAAATGTAGGAAGGCTGCATGTGAAATTTCAGAGGCAAATAAATCGATAACGCAAGTTGCCTACTGTAAAAACACTATGTTTACAAAGGCTAGTCATAGATGCCACTCGGGATGATGGTAGTGACATAAAAATACGGCCTGATTTTCGAACTTGGACACATGCCAAAGTGTATTTCGAATGGTAGTAATCGTAGTAGTAAAGATACGTTATTTCCATTTGATTGACATGAATTGATTTCATATCTTCTGTTAGTAGGCAAGCGACTGCAGTACAGACTGGTCAGCATCTCTTTTTAGTGTAAATATTTTGGTAACCAGCTGATAGGATTGAGCAATATGGAGTGTACCTACTCCAAGACCATATATTCAAAACATCTTTTAGAAATCTGTCAGAGTTAGGTAATGTAGCAACGATTCTTTTAGAACGCCTGTTGTAGGGTAGGGACTAGTCTAGTGAGGAATTCATGAACTTTGTTAATGATGAACATAATATGGATTAAGTTTTTATGAGCACTGATAATTGATTTCTCAAAATTAATAACGACGCTTTGCTTTTTAATGTTTAAACTGTAAATTTCTTCGTCGTGGTGTGCCTAATCAAAAACAAGTGATCATAGTGATGCACAGATTTTTGATATACATATAAACTGAATCTGAGCCAGTAATACTTAATAAACGTAAAAAGTAAAAATTAACTCAACTATAAAACTTGAAGCTCAAAAGCTAAGTTAAGCATACACTACCATTACCCAAACACCTAGGTTAGGTTTTATGTCTGGAACCTACAATACTTATTATACGTAAAAATAAACTCATCTATATAACTTGAAGCTCAAAAGCTTAAGTTAAACACACTACCAGTACCCAAACACCTAGGTTAGGTTAGGTTAGGTTTGGGTTAGGTTAGGTTAGGTTAGGTGGTTTTTTTTTTTTTTTTTTTTTTTTTTTTTTTTTTTTTTTTTTTTTTTTTTTTTTCTGGCGCCAGCAATACCAGTACCCAAACACCTAGGTTAGGTTTGGGTTAAGTTAGGTTAGTGTTGTGTAAAAAATGGCCAGAACTATCAGCTTTGGGTCCATAACCAGATAGGTTTTACTCTACAAAGTATGTAATGTTAAAATAATATTCATAAGAATATTGAAAATCATTATGAAACACATTTCAGCATATTGTTATTACTTATTTTTACAGCCAGCTAGGCGCTTGGCTAGGCATTTGATACGATAACTTTATCAATTTATTTTCTTCCATTGTGAGTGGAAGAGTAATAATAACTGTTTTGCTTATCACGTGGCTTATAACTGACTTTATGAGGTATTTATTTATATCTGTACTTACCATATTAATCTTCATTATTTAGCCATCTAAAACTTCTCTGAGCCTTAGGTTTTCACGATAAAGTCGCTAGTTTCTATTATGGAATGAAACTTTCTTATTTTCATTCATCATTACAATAGTGAGGGTTGAGAGATTTTAAATGGAAACTGGCTATAGGAACATACACCCCGCGAGGATGTACTTGTTACAGGCATGTTTGTGCTTTGAAAGGCCATCGCACAAAGGATCGCACAAATTTTCACGCAATGGAACAGTTTTGCAAACGCCTAACTCTCTCGAAAGGCGGCTGTATGCTTGATAAGATTTCTCTTGCGAGAAACCAACAAATTTAGAAAAGAAAGTTCGTTTACTAAAATCTCATCTCAATCACACGTGATTGAACACAGTTTTACTAACGCCTAAACCCCCTTGAGAGGTGGCTCTTAGATTGATTGGATTTCCTTAGAGAGAACCCAGCGTATTGAGAAAGCCATATATACTAATAGTTTTTACTAGTATTTAGTTCCACGCGATGAAACATAGGTTTTCAAACGCCTAACCCCCGCGAGGGGCGGCCAAAAAGGCTTTGCCTTTTTAATTTGACAGGATCAAACTTTGTTCACGTTCACCAAAAGCTACAGTTTCATGCGATGAAACATAGATTTTCAAACGCCTAACCCCCGCGAGGGGCGGCCAAAAAGGCTTTGCCTTTTTAACGTGACAGGATCAAACATTGTTCACGTTCACTAAAAGCTACAGTTTCACGCGATGAAACATAGATTTTCAAACGCCTAACCCCCGCGAGGGGCGGCCAAAAAGGCTTTGCCTTTTTAACGTGACAGGATCAACTTTGTTCACGTTCACTAAAAGCTTATACAGTTCCACCTCATGGAACATAAATTTTTAAAACGCCTAACCCCCGCGAGGGGCGGCCAAGAGGGCTTTGCCTTTTACCAAACTATGTTCGTTATAATCGTATATAATTCGTACATTTGGGTTGGTGACCCGCGAACTAATCAAAAGTGATATTATATTACTTATGAAAATAATAAAGTGGGTAGGTAGCAAAATTCAAGAAAAGTGATTCTTCAGTTGTACGACTCAGATAAGCCCAAGAAAAAAGATTGTAAATACATCATGCAATATTTTTGTTACAGATAAAACTAAATTTCTGTTTAATGCAGTTTAGTATAATGCAGTTAGTTTTAAGTCGTATTTAGGCATGTTAACGTAAGGTATCATACGTTTTCCCCCCTTCGTTTGTTTCCAAAAGTCTATGAATACCTGAAGTATGTGAAGTAGCTATGTGCAGACTTCTAGCCTAAGCACTTGTTTCAAACAGCTATGGGGCTATTTTAAAGCAGATAGATCCTTTCTGTCTTGATATTAAAATTTGTGATCTTGGACCTCATCGCAAGAACAATGATGTTATAATATTTCCCGCTAACCATATTAATAAAAATGGAATCCTGAACCTGTTATACACCCTGAACCTGTATTGACAGACTGGTTAGTAAAGAAAATAGAAATATAATTTATTCTGCAGGTTTCTAGACTTAAAGAAAAAGAGCACGTATGCTCGCAAGTAATAGTACCATACAGCTTCTGTGTGAAAGCAGAGGCTTTTATATCTAATATATTTCTGAAAAATTAACTTTGTACAAAATATAATACCTACTTAATACACGTTCAAGTACCTAAACTGGTAATTTTTTGACTATGAGAACGTGATCCGAACGAAAAATCGTTAAAAAATTGATCACGGTCATCTATTTAAAATAAAGAGGGTTGTACTCACGGTTTTTTCCCTCTTTGCACAGTTTCACTTCACTTAATAAATTAAAATTTTCTTCATCTTTTAAGAATAAGATAAGATTTGAACATAAAATATTTATATGCAACGGTCGTCGCAGAGATAGCTGCTAGACACAAGTTGCTTCGACGGAAAACAAAACGCCAATGATTCCAAAATGGCGCTGCACATTTTACGAAGCAAAATGGCGCGCGGCCGCCAGGTGGCGCCACTTGACCGGAAGCACTTGGTGTAAAAAGTACGAAAACTGGTTAAAATCGACGGAAACGGAAATGCATTCTCATTATAAAGCTTTTACTGAGCGTACAGTATCATTAATATACACATTTCGTCTAAACTCAAATAAACGACCGATCAGATGTTTAATAATTCATTTATTCGTTTGTACAGGTTATTATTACATAAAACTTGATGGTAATATAGACAAGTATGGATCTGTGTTTAACCTGTTTTATTTGTTATACACCTTACTAAAGGTATTTAAAAAAAAATGTTTAAAGTATAATATATTTGATCGCCTCGTCTCCGCTCCGGACCACTCCGCTTTAACGCGGAAACGCACCCTTAGAATTAAAAACCTTTTTTACATTCCTTATACTATACACCCCTTATACATCCCTTATACACCTCTTATACACTCCTTATACACCCCTTATACATTCCTTATACTAATGTGTAATTTTTCTATGCGTCCTTTCCGTGGATTGGCAACTGAAGGAGTCTGATAAGGCAAGAAATGATAACATTTTTTTGTGTGTGCTTTAAACCTCCGATAAACGCCCCCTTTTTCATAAATGTGGTGTTCACTTTAGCTTGTATTAAGTGCATCGTTAAAGCATTTATTATTAGACTCTTATAGCTTTAAGACGTTTCAAAATTATTGTTGTGATTGAAATGAATTAATATCTTTTGACTTTGGCTTTGACTGACAAATTCAATTTTTGATAATTCAACCGAGTCTAATTAAACGGCTGTTATTCATATTCCCTGCCATTTTATAGCGGCTCTATAGAGTATACTTGTCACTGTCACTTTCATGCCAACGAAAAGAGACAGCAACAGACTCCTCGGTCTGATAATCTAATGGAGCGCTCGGCGACCAATATCAATAAGAAGGTATATGCATATGTAAGCAAGATACATAAATCTATGCATCTAAGTGTTCCCGCACACGGGCCTCCGGCCACTACCACAAAACACCGCCACTGGCATATTTCCTGTAGTTTTCATACGAAGCGAGCAGCGACGATTTGTAACGTGTGGCGGCTACCGGCGTCAACCGTGTGCGGCGAGTCCATATAAAATGTATGAAAACTACAGGAAATATGCCAGTGGCGGCGGCGTTTTGTGGTTGTGGCCGGAGGCCCGTGTGCGGGAACACTAATTTACCAAATCATAGACAAAAGTAAGTTAACACCACGTTATTGAATAAGGAGGTAGAGAATCTATAATCTGGCATTTATGTAGTTGTTTGGTTTTTGTAGTCTTGTCTTGTGTTTGTGGTTTGTCAGCTTTATTTGTTTCTTAAAAGGTGCGTGTGCAAGCGCGGATCCACCGTTGTGGGCACAATGGGCATGCCCATAACCCTAATAGCCGTGTGACGTCACACACAGTGTTCGCCCAACGACTTTGTCGTGGAACTACAACACTGTACAAAATTTTGGTCAGACCGTCTTATTATATATTGTAAACATGTCTTATGATTAGAGATCGGATAATTGGATGCATATTTACCTAAAGTAAATTTTTGGCTAACAAATTATGGAAGCGGCTTCATTAGGATACTTTTATTAAAAATAAAATCCCAGGATTGCATAAATAATCGGATTTATACAGGGTGCCACGTTACATGTGTACTAAGCCGAAAGGGGGTGATTCTGGGCCCCGAGGAGCATATTACGTTGTAACAGGGCAATTGTCATTCGTGTCACTTAAATTTGAATTTCCTGGGATCCCGGAATTTTTTGAAAAAAGTAAAATTTTAATTTCCCCGGTTCTCGGGTTTTTTCGATGAAAAGTGCTTCCCATAATAGCCAACATCTCAACTTTAGGTAAATATACATCCGAATATCCGATCTCTGCTTATGATGCAGATTGCACTATATCGATCATGAGCGAGTTTATATCAGCCTCGCAGTCGCATTTTCGGGTGGCTGTGACCACAACCTTTTTCGAGGGATGGATCCGCGCCTGTGCTTGTATATATGTTACGTTATTTATCCATGAATGTACGTACTTGGGCTTGTGTTCACTGAAATTCGAACCTTATTTGTGAATAAATTTCAAACCTCATTTCTAAAACAACTGATAACCTCACAGGCAAGCTCAAGAGCTGACAGAGCGCACGTCGTCTGAGCAAGCGTCAGCTATCAAGCAACCGCTGACAGAAGTCAACGCGAGATGGTCAGCACTCCTGCGAGGCATGGTCGAGCGTCAGCAACAGCTGGAGAGAGCGTTGCTGCGTCTCGGCCAGTTGCAACATGCGCTGGAAGATACGCTGACGTGGATCAAGAATACTAGCGAGACCCTTGATACTCTCAAGCCGGTAAGTTTATATGCTGACGTAATGTCAACTTAGTTTTTATTTGCTGACGTTGTGCCAAAATTATTCGATAGTCACTATTTTTGTAGTCATCATATTTGACCTGGTAAGTTATTTTTATGATAATTTGCTGACGGTATGCCAAAATATAGATATAAGAGTCAGCAAAACTTGCTGAGAACTCTCCAGCCTTCATACAAGAAAGGCCAGCCAGACGGACTTGGGTAATGTATCACTAGATATATACAATACAACTAGATACTAACATAATTGATGTGGTATTTAGTGATACGCTTATAAGTCGCATCGCTTTCTTCGTAAAGCGAAAAAAAGGAAAGATTGGAAGCTGTTCGAGGAGGCATATACCAGACAAGGGATTCTTAGTTAATTAAATTTAAGTATTACTGTAGAATGTAGAAGACGTCGCGGCCGCCCGAGAAACCGCTGGCGGGACATATGGGAAGAATTAGCAGAGGATCGAGGAGAGTGGAGTAAAATGGGGGAGACCTTTGCCCAGCAGTGGGATAACATAAATAATAAAAGAATTACTGTCTAAAAAAAATTGTTAAAGGATAATAAAAGCTTTTTTATTTTGTTATTTATTATAGCAGAAGCACGATGACAAGTTTAACGCCATCCAGAGAAAGAGAATCGCTTCCTTTATAGACAGAGTTACCAGTTGTCCCAACTCCATCATTAGTTTGGCAGACAGGCTGATGCTTACGTCAACGTACCGACGATGGGTGGAAATTGCCACCTAAACTAGACCAGCAGCAATACATTTTATATTCTTTATTTATTTTTATTTTTATGTTTTACTTTTTCTTTTATTTAAAACTTACAATGTGTCTTTTTTTACTATGGACCCACGTGTCTGCAATAAAGAATTATTATTATTATTATAGGCCTAATCTTATTAACATAACGCTTGGTTTCCAGGTGGCCGGAGACCCTCAGATCCTGGAAGTGGAACTAGCCAAGCTGAAGGTCCTCGTGAACGATATCGCGGCGCACCAGGCCAGCGTGGACACGCTAAACGACGCCGGCGCACAGATCGTCGCCCAGGGTACGGGTACGTGTGCCCGCTTCGTGCTTTTAACTACCATTACATTTATGTTGGCAACACTCGATCTTACTTACCATTATATTACTGTTGGCAACACTCGAACTTTACCTACCGTTACATTACTGTTGGCAACACTCGAACTCTATATTTTTTATGTATTTGACAGACTAACAGTCCTACGGCCCACCTGATGTTAAGTGGTCACCGTCGTCCTCAGACATCAACAACACTAGGGATGTTGTCGATGCGTTGCCTGCCCTAAAGATGTTTTTTTTCTTGAAGCTATTCATGTTATAACTGAAAAAAAATTCAATATTAAGAAAAGTTAAAATATATTATTTGTAGCTAAATTGTACTTTTGAATATGACGAACATAAATATTACTATAGAATATAGTAATATAAAAAAAGGGTTAAAAAGTAGTTAAACTTAAATCTATTCAAAATGGTTGGAAATCATCTTATATGAATACCTACAATCAAAAATTGAATAACTATTATAGGTATTATTATAGACTTATAGTAAATATGTAGAATATAAAATAATACTTCATACATAAGGGCCGGTTTCACCATGCTCTGTTAGTTACTAATCAAGGATTAACAGGCCGTTAAATCTAACCTTAGATGTCAAACGCGTACATTTTGACATATTTAACGGGACTTTATTCCTATGTTAATCTAACAGAGCATGGTGAAATCAGCTCTAAGGGTAAAGAATATTTAATTTGGTAAGGACCCAAATTAGATTAATTCATTTAGAACGTAAATAGTTTGCCACTCAATTTTCGACTCAATTTTAGTCGGAAATCTATATCTTAAGCATCATTTTCCTGTAACAAATCTGCAAGTTAAAACCACGCTGTTCTGATATTCGTGCACTCCGTGCAAAAGCTAATGCTTAGGCTTATAATGTTTGTGTATGTCCCCGTGTTCCAAATACCTAGTCCCAACGGTGCGTTTCCACTGACAAGGCGCAAAATCGAGAGACGATACGATCTAGGCTTCTAGGCTTTGGTCGCGTGTACCTGGCACCTAGATTCACTTACTTTTAAGACATTTCAAAGTGATCCTTATGATTTTATTGAATAAATACCTTTTGACTTTGAATCGGCTGTCAACCGTCAAAGTACCACTCGCTCGCACATTTCAACATTATGAAAGATATAAAATCACTGATCTTATTAATGGAACATCGCTATCGACCAGTTTTATACATTTTGTGTACACATTGCACACAGTTTTGATCTGAACAAGTTTTCTTACTAAAATAATAATAATAACTCATAATAATAAAAAGTTTTCTTTACTAGTTTACGTTAAGCAAACTTTTTATTTAGAAAACTTGGTTCGATCAAACTGATATTTTTGCTGAACTTTGTGCAATGTGATTGCACACAGCTTGGTTGATTGCGATTTTTCAAAAATGACTGAAGCGATTTTATATCTCTCAACATGTTGAAATAAGCGCACGAGAGGTACTATCGGCGTAAGATATAGCTATCCAGTTTGAAACAATTCTGCCTTGCGTTGGTTTTGGGTTACTGGTCACACCTTCTTTTTTTTGTTGTCTATTTTGACCAATAGAGAGTTTTATTACAATCAGGTAAAGCGGCATTTTTAGTACTTGACCAGCCCCACGAAATACGTAGCGCCCAATGGGTCTTTAAAAACAAAAGACCGATCGTACATTAGCAGTTGTCATCGCCTTAAACTCTAATCTGATAAGTCAAGACTCCGCTCAGCGTCAATGGAAACGCACCTTAATGCTTGTCTCTCTTCTAATGCTAGTAAAATTGAATTCCTTAATTATCGAATATTCAATAATAATAACCACTACTGATTGTATTTTTGTGACGCATCACGAACGAATTTGATTTTTGATTGGTATCGTATCCCTAACTACAAGAGAATACGGTGGAATATCGGTAAGAGACGATAACGCCATAAATGTCAAAATTCATGCATGTTTAGGCCCCAGCTTTTCGATAAATAAATAAATAAATATTGGTGGACTATCCACACAGCACTATCTAGCCCCAAGCTAAGGCAAAGCTTGTAATATTGGAACCAGATAGCAGTTTTTTTTTAAATCCTACTTATTTAAATGTTTCCGTCGCCTAAGTTTAGCCCCTTAATCACGAATACATTTTGACATTCGTGGCGTTAACGTATCCTAGCGATATTCGACCTTATTCTGTTGCTATTAGGGGATACAAAACGTCAAATTCGTTCGTGATTAGACCACTGATGAAAACTAATACATATAGGTAGCTCAATAAGCTTTGACATAATAATTATATAGGCGTGGACTCGAAATATAGGTAAATAAGATTTAATGTTACGTAAGTCTGTCTACAAGCTGTAAAAATACCACTCCTGAAACAGCTGTTTCATCCAAACGCTGGTTTTTTTTCGCGTTCACAGTGTTTGTTCCTTATAAAAAGTTATTCATTTTGATGAGTAGGTACTTTAGCCCCCTGAAGTTTTCGGAAGTGGTATTTTAACACTTTGTATAATGAGAGTGGACTCGACAGATACGGACGAGGCGGGCGAGACGGCGGAGAAGCTAGCCACGTTGAACAGGAGATGGCGTGAGTTGCAGCAGCAGGCGCGGGACAAGCAGTCCGAGCTGGAGCAGGCGCTCAGGGAGGCGCAGAGGTATGTCTTATTGATCAAGTTAAGTATTTTCTTGAAATTAATTAAACAGTACCCCAAGTATGACTTTTGCTTACCATATTTGGTTTTTCGTTTTACTTTTTTGTTCCGTGTTCATTGCGGGTTTTGTAAAGTTCCATATCGGTATCCCTATCGCGTCTTCATACAAAACCCGCAATGAACACGGAACAGAAACGGATCGTTTTTGCTCCGTGCTCATTGCGGATTTTGTAAAGTTCCATATTGGTATCCCTGTCGCGTCTTCATACAAAACCCGCAATTAACACTGTACAAAAACGTAAAACGAAAAACCAAATATGGCAAGCAAAACTCATACTTGGGGTACAGGTACTCAGTTCTCATAAAATGGTGACAACGACCAGGTCTGATGATGGAGCCAAGGTCTGTTCAACGGAACTCTTCAACAAATAGGCCAATGGAGTTGAAACTTGGTTACCACACCAAGATCTTTTTTCGCTTCGCTCACTCGATCAATAACTGCAAAAGTTTGTATTAGAATACGGTAGAATGAAATCATCGCAAATGTTAAATCCACAGCTTCAACGCGGAGATCGGAGATCTACTGTCGTGGTTATCGGAAGTGGATAGCGTGATCGCGGCCTCCAAGCCCGTCGGGGGGCTGCCGGAGACGGCCACGGAACAACTCGAGCGGTTCATGGTGAGTACAGACCTTCCAGGTCTGAGTTCAATAATGGCTGGGCAATTCTATGCCTGCCAGCCTAGTACTAAAAATACGCATTACGATTACACATTTTTAGGGTTTCGTACCCAAAGCGTAAAACGGGACCCTTTTTTTTCATAATTCATTTATTGGTTTGTTTTACTAAGAGGTCTTACTCATACTTTACCCTTTCTAGACCCTTTTACTAAGACTCCGCTGTCCGTCCGTCTGTCTGTCTGTCTGTTTGTCCGTCGTCTGTCACCAGGCTGTATCTCATGAACCTTGATAGTTAGACAGATGAAATTTTCACAGATGATGTATTTCTATTGCCGCTATAACAACAGATACTAAAAAAAAGAATACAACAAATATTTAAGTGGGGCTCCATACAACAAATGTGATTCTTAGCAGTTTTTATAGATAATGGTACGGAACGCTTACTGCGCGAGTCCGACTCGCACTTGACCAGTTTTTTTTTATATGAAAATGAAATAAAAAAAAATACAGCAGTAAAACACGTCTGTCTTAACATAAGCCTAGGCAGGATAACATGTTTAAGTTGTTTTTTACGGTAAGAAATAAACTATACATTTTCAAGGATATAGACGTCAGCATGACGAAGAGATTATATTCTGACTTAAACACGAAGTAGAAAAAAATCGCTAATTTACTAAATTTTTTACTTGATATGTTTTGCCTACGGCTTGGTTCTTACCGTTATTATGTGTAACTTTATATGAGTTAATGTCTTGTGTATTCCACAGGATGTGTACCACGAGATAGAAGCGAACCGGCCGAAGGTGGAAGCGGTGCTGCAACAAGGCCAGGAGTACCTGAAGAGGCAGGAGAAACCGAACCCCACCTCGCAGCTCCATCACAACCTGAAGAATCTGAAGAGCAGATGGGATAACGTCACTTCCAGGTAAGAAACCTCAACACTCTTCATTCTCCCGTCACCCTTCTACCTCCAGACAACTAAGTCAAAGTCAAAGTCAAAAGGTATTTATTCAATAAAATCACAAGGATCACTTTGAAACATCTTAAAGCTAGGTGACTCTAGGTGCCAGTTCCACGCGACCAAAGCCTAGAAGAACAGGCAACAAACTTACGGCTTGGTTCCTACCGTTCTTTTGTATGATCCTTTTACAATGTAATATAAATACAATATTGAAGTTTAGTGAGGCGTAGGCATACAGAAAAAGGTAAACATAATCAAATTTATAAGATAGAACACGCTACGCTTCAATCTAATAATACTAAATAATAGGGTTTTGGAGTAGAGCTTTTTATGTGTGGCTCGTCCGGGTAAGTACTCGTACTAACATCTTATCTAGTTCTGCCGCCAAGCAGCAACGCTGCGTTTCGGTTCGAAGGGTGTGGGTTTATGTCACACCTTTATGTCTCAGAGTGATGGATGCAGTGCAATGCCACAAAAGGCACGTCTGCGGATGACGTGCTCTGTAAAATAATGCTATTGTTATCGGTCGAGCGGGACGCTCAATATCGGGTGGGCCATCTATTGGTTGCATCACTTGTATTCAGGAAAAAATAAATACGAAAATTGGGCAAGGTATTATTAGTTTGAAGCGTAGCGTGTGCTGTCTTATAAATTTGATTATGTTTACCTTTTTCTGTTTTTGCCTACGCCTTACTTAATTCGATTGGCACCACACTGGAGCTTCAATATTGTATTATATTACATTGTAACAAGGATCATACAAAAGAACGGTAGGAACCAAGCCGTAAGTTTGCTGCCCGTTCTTCTAGGCTTTGGTCGCGTGGAACTGGCACCTAGAGTCACCTAGCTTTAAGACGTTCCAAAGTGATCCTTGTGATTTTATTGAATTAACCTTTTGACTTTGACTTTGACCATAAGTCATATTTATTGGTCGTTCCTCTATCTACCCCCGGGGATATATCTACCGTATTTATACACTGATTATTTTCTCGTGTCACTTAATTATTTATTTTATCACCAACAGAGCGTCAGACAAGAAGATAAAGCTAGAGATAGCTCTGAAGGAAGCGACTGAGTTCCACGACGCGCTGCAAGCGTTCGTCGACTGGCTCACCAGCGCCGAGAAGACCCTCACGTCTGCCAGACCTGTCTCCAGGGTCATGGAGACGTTGCTTAGTAAGTAAACAAAATACATATCAACACTGGTAGTCTTGTGGTAGCCTTCAGATCCTAAGGTGGTAGGTTCAAAAGTGCTCGAAAGGAGCCCTTTTGAGGCGCACTTGAAATGCTTTGACAGCCTTCACAGCTCAGTTGGTAGTATAGTAGCTCTGCCTTCTGCGCTGTAGGCCGTGGGTTCGATCCCCACCGAGAACAAATATTTGTGTGATGAACATAGATGTTTGTTCTCTATCTGGGTATTATTATATATTATAAGTATGTATTAACAAAAAAAAAGTATATATGTATTATATCAGCTATCTGGTTCACATATTACAAGCTTTGGCTTAGTTTGTGGCTAGATAGTGCTGTGAGGAAAGTCCACCAATATTTATTATTATTTATTTATGATGATGATGATGATGATGGAAAGATCCTATTCTATATCAGGTCCACCACAACGAAATTATGACCTCCCTCTTTCCCGCAGCCCAAATCGAGGAGCACAAGTCCTTCCAGAAGGAAGTGTCCACGCACCGCGAGACGATGCTTCACCTCGACAAGAAGGGCACGCACCTCAAGTACTTCAGCCAGAAGCAGGACGTGATCCTCATCAAGAACCTGCTGGTGTCCGTGCAGCATCGCTGGGAGCGCGTCGTCTCCAAGGCGGCGGAGCGGACGCGCGCGCTGGACCACGGCTACAAGGAGGCCAAGGAGTTTGCAGACATGTGGTCAGTACAACTAGCTTTTTTTTTTATCACAATGTGTTTTTCTTTTTATTCTTCTTCTTCTTGTCGTGTCACTAGTTTCTTTCGAAACAGTGTGGTGAAAGGATTTTAAGTGCGCCTCAAGAGGCTCCTTTCGAGCACTTGACACATGTTATAGAACTTTTTAGGTTCCACGACATGCCGGTTTCCTCACGATGTTTTCCTTCACCGTTTGAGAGTACTGGTATTGTGCACATAAATTTTTGGACAGAAAAACTCATTGGTGCACGACCGGTTTCGAACCCACGACCTTAGGATCGGAAGGCGGGGCCGCTACCACTGGACCACCAGTGCTCTCAGTTCTTTTTCTCAGTTCTTTTTATTTGAAAGTAGCGCCGTGATGGATAAGTTGAGGAGCAATAGGTTAGCGTGGTATGGGCATGTCATGACGAGGGAAGAAAGTCATATTACGAGAAGAGTGTTGGAAATGGATGTGGATGGTTTAAGAAGGAGAGGCAGGCCAAAGAAAAGATGGATGGACTGTGTGAAAGATGATATGAGTAAGAAAGGTGTGAGCACTGAGATGACGTATGATAGAGGAGAGTGGAAGAAGAAAACCTGTTGTGCCGACCCCATGCAGCGGGGGATAAGGGCAGGAAGATGATGATGATGAATGTGTTTTTCTTTTTAAACTAGCTTCAAAAAAAATTGATTACTTTACATTTTTTACATTTACATTTTATTCTCTTACATTTATTTTGATTCTCCCATCTGCTTTTTCAATATATTTTTTTATGTTTGTACACCTTCCCACCACTTTAATCAGCTCTCTCTATCCTCTAAGGTTTGCTGGAAGAAAAATATATCTAGGGTTAAGCTCATTGTACATGACTATCATATTTTTTTTGTGTAAAATATTTGTGTACAATAAAGAATAAAGAAAAAAGGAGGAAATTCGCAAGTTTTTTATATGATTTTTTTAAGTACATAAGTTAAATTATTTTTATTTACAGGAACAACCTGATGGGCTGGCTGACAGACACGGAGAAGCAGCTGGATGAGCTGAACTCCGAAGCCACCGTCAACGACCCTGAGAAGATCAAGCACAGGTTAATATTGCTATTTATTTATTCATTCACTCATTCGTTCATACATTCATTCATTCATTTATACATTCATTCGTTCAAACTAGTAAAAAATTAGAAATCTTCAAATCTCATTTATAAGCATCAGTTGAGCTACCTCTAGATCGTTCGCAACGGTCTCCAGATAGCACAACTGTTTCATACGTATTTTGTACTATTTGTTAATACTTTTATTCATTGTAAGTTTCTTTGTAACTAATACGATTAATTAAAATATATTTATCAATCATATTTGTTACAAAGAACAATATATAATATTATTAAGTGTATAAAATTTTTGTAAATACATACTTATCCTAGCGAAACCTAAATACTTACCCTAACACCAATTTTGTACCCAGTATCCATAGACAATAAATATCTTTATCTTTATCTTACATTTTGAATTTGACTAACTTCTTCCTCCAGGTTATCAAAACACCGTGAGTTCCAAAAGGCGCTAGCGTCGAAGCAACCTGCCTACGACCAGACCATGAAGACAGGGAAGCAGCTGAAGGACAAAGCGCCGAAGACAGACGAGGCGCCTTTGAAGACGATGCTGAATGATATGAAGACCAAGTGGACTACTGTCTGCTCCAAGGCTGTTGATAGGTAATTTAAATTCTACAAGTTAAGCTTTCATTCCCGACTTTTACAGTCGTTAAGCCATGACAAAGGCACGAGGATGGCTTATCCACACGTTAAGCTGTCATTACCGGCTTTAACAGTCCCTAAGCCATGACGAAGGCACGAGGATGGCTTATCCACACGTAAGGCTATCATTCACGACTTTAACAGTCGTTAAGCCATGACAAAGGCACGAGGATGGCTTATCCACTGCTGGGCATACCTCCAGCCCTTGGCCTAGGGGGGGGATATGAATTCTAGGTACAGTCAAGAGCATGAAGCTTTACAGCTTAAAGCGCGAGTCTGCCTCTATGGCGATTGTAATAAGAACGGTTCCAACTTCAATGTGTAAAGCTTCATGAGCTGACTACATTTTTTTTCTCTAGGGGGGGCAGATATACCTCCCTGCCCCCCCTTGGAGACACACACTGACTTATTAATGTTCAACTTATAATAGACAACGTCGCCTGGAAGAAGCTCTACTGTACTCCGGCCAGTTCAAGGACGCAATGTCGGCTCTCCTCGACTGGCTGAAGAAGCAGCAGAACAGATTGGGCACGGACTCGCCAGTGCACGGAGATCTGGACACAGTGATGGCGCTTATTGAACAACACAAGGTAATCATTTATTTATTTGATTATTTATTGCACCAAACAAAGTTTGTACAAAGGGAGAGCTTAATGCTAGACAGCATTTTCTACCAGCCAACTGATTTAAGTGACACGGTAATAAAAATAATCACTTAACATCAGGTGAGATTGCGAACGTTACCGGTTAAATGTAAAAAAGCGGCGTTTTTAATATGTTCAAATGTTTGACCAAAAATATATTTGTCAGTTATCAGCCTCTTAATCTCGCTCGAATAGTGCCCAAAACTTTATTTTGAAGTTGTCCTAATATTAACTTTTCTTTCACAGCAATTCGAAGAGGACCTCCACTCGCGCGAGCAGCAAATGGCCTCAGTCATGAAGACGGGCCGCGAGCTGGAAGCGACCGTGCCTCGCGAGGACGCCGCCAGCATCCGCCAGCAATGCTCCGACCTGAAGCTGGCGTGGGAGACTGTCCTCACCCTCACGGAGAAGAAGGCCACGCGGCTCGAAAGCGCTTTGAAGGAGGTATGTGTATACTACACAGGGTTTGGTTCAAAATTATACGTTTTTTTTATTGGTATAGTAAAATCAACAGTGAAGTGTGATGTCTCCTGGAAAAGCGTTAGCTGTGGTCCAGGAAACAGTACTCTTTCCTGTTGGCGTTCTCTGAAATACACTGCTGCGTTCAGTACATCTTGAAAGCGAACATAAGAACCAGCAACTGTCGGCCATTCTGATGCGAGCTGTGAAGCAAGCAGTTGTGCGTGCGCGCGTTTGTAATTGTTAATAATAAATAAGTGAACAATCCACCTACTCGACTTATTATTTAAAGGACCCAAGGAGGAACAATAAGTATATCAAAATATTTCGTGGACGTGTTCAGCTGGGCTCACCAATTAAAATGGAAATGATAAACCAAGGAATTACTCCTAAATAAAATAAATAAAATAAAATGAAATATATTTATTCGCACTACATTTTTTTTCCCATAATCGCGTTATTCACTCACTGCAAACACGGCCATAAATTATCGGAACGAGACAGCAATATTGCTCTCTCTCTCGCACTTAGGAGAACGGCACGATCCTTTTGTATAAGCGCAGAGATGTGCATTATTGGAGTCGATAAGAACTATCGATACATGAGCTCTCCGAGCGCGCAACCACCGGGCGCTCTCGCTGAGTCATTCTATTTATCGATAACGTGCATGCGCTCGCGCCGAGTACTCTCAACACTAGTGTTAAGATGATTTATGACCGAGTTTGCAGCGAGTTTTGCAACGTGACTATAGTACTCTTATTATATTAAACCATCCAAAGAATAATGTTCCTGTCAATTACCTACATACAGCGATATGTCATACGAAGTTTAAGAGCATAGATCGAATAAATTGAAGTTTAAAATTTAATTAAAATTTAATTAAATTACATAAATGGTTATTATGTATCGGTAATATACATTTTTTTACACAGAATACAGCAGAACACGCCTTCGAAATATTTAGCACTATTTTGGCATCTTAGAGGCGCACTTAAAAAACTACAAGAAAACATGGCACCTAGTTTAAAGACGTTTCAAGATCTTGTGATTTTATTGACAGCCTTCACAGCTCAGTTGGTAGTAGCTCTGCCTTCTGTGCCGTAGGCCGTGGGTTCGATCCCCACCGATCGCATAAGTACCGTAGTAGCATGTCCCTGAGTTATTCGTCGAGTGAGATTAGAATCCGATGACGCAGTTGGTTAGAGCGGCCCCGTATCACGGGGAAGGTCGTGGGTTCAAATCCCACTCGGGTAATAAGTTTTGGGACTATGTATATTAAAAATCTTTAACAAATATTTGTTTGCTGAACGTAGATGTTTGTTCTCTGTCAAGGTGTTATATAATATATGTATTATATCAGCTAGTTCTCATATAACAAGCTTTGGCTTAGTTTGGGGCGTGATAGTGCTGTGTGGAAAGTCCACTAATATTTATTTGTATTTCCCCCCTCAGGCCGAGAAGCTGCACCGCTCAGTGAACATGCTGCTAGAATGGCTGTCGGACGCGGAGACCAAGCTGCGTTTCTCCGGACAGCTGCCCGCGGCCGCGCAGGAAGCGCAGCAGCAGCTAGACCTGCACGAGAGGTTCCTCCGCGAGCTAAGCGAGAAGCAACTCGATAAGGTGAGGGGGACAGTAAACATGCTGCTCGAATGGCTATCGGACGCGGAAACCAAGCTGCGTTTCTCCGGGCAGCTAGACCTGCACGAGAGGTTCCTCCGCGAGCTAAGCGAGAAGCAACTCGGTAAGGTGAGGGGGGGCGGAAACGTTATTGGGGTTTGGGGTACCATAACCACGAAACAGCTCGTCGTTAAGGTGAGGGGACATGGAAGCGGCACCACTTAGGGTACATTGGTACATTTACATACCTGTTTTTCTGCAGTTACATAATAACTACACATAGTTGGGAAGTACTACCACCACGCCTTTTTCTGCCGCCAAGCAGCGTTGCTGTGTTTCGGTTTGAAGAGTGTGGTTGCCGGTGTAATTACAGGCACATGAGGCTTAACTTCTGTTTGCCTAAGTAAAATGCAGGGTAGTGCATCGTAGGGCACGTTCCTACCGTGCGTGACTTAAAAGGCAATGCCTTGTGATAGATTATGGTTACCACTTAATGTCAGGTTGGATATCTGTTTGTTCCATCAGCAAAATGTTTAAAATAAAACCATTGTATGCAGAAAAAAAAAACTTAAACAGCTTCACGACTTTGATCATGACCCAGTCACGGTAGATATCCAGTCAGATCTCTTAGTATCAAGTACTAACTCCAGATTCTTTGAGGACGTCTAAGGGGTACCCTTACACCCCGTCAGAGGTACTTGGACGTACCTCTTTAGATTTGGCACAATTTGTATGAAGTGGTCATAAAAATATAATAAAACATTGAGTATAATATATTATTTTCGTCCACAGGAGGAGACGATAACCCTGGCCCACTCCATCCTCAGCAAAGCACATCCTGATGCAGTCTCCGTCATCAAGCACTGGATAACCATCATACAGAGCAGATGGGACGAGGTGAGCTTAACCTTCTCATCATTTGCCAGCCTTCACAGATCAGTTGGTAGTAGCTCTGCCTTCTGCGCCGTAGGCCGTGGGTTCGATCCCCACCGAGAACAAACATTTGTGTGATGAACATAGATGTTTGTTCTCTGTCTGCGTGTAATAAGTATTATAAGTGTGTGTGTTTACAAAAAACAAGTATATATTATTGTCTCTCTCTTGTGTCACTAGTTTCTTTCGAAACTGTGTGGTGAAAGGATTTTAAGTGCGCCTCAAGAGGCTCCTTTCGAGCACTTTACACATGTTATAGAACTTATTAGGTTCTACGACATGCCGGTTTCCTCACGATGTTTTCCTTCACCGTTTGAGAGTACTGGCATATATTATAGTGCTTTCTATCAGATGTCTGTTTCCCATATAACAAGCTTGGTTTAGTATGGGGCTGTATGGCGCTGGGTGATATATATGCCAATATTTATTTAATATTGTTCTATTTAAAGACAATATTTATTGAAATAACCTTGAACAGTTTAATAATCTGCGCATATAGATAAAAAAAACAAGATCGCTAGATAATACTAAGGCGATAGCTCACCGATACTTAACGAGTGATTAACTTGGCATTAACAATGTTATTAAACCAAAAGTCGAATGAAAGATTTACTTTAATTCAGGTGAATTTGGTTATACGCGTAAAACGTTATTTAAGACGCTGAAAACCGCTAGAGCACTTCTCGTTCTTAAATCCTACAGTTTTAAAGATAAAATATGACTAAATTTAGAAAAAAAAATGCAAACCACTCAATTTCGAGGTTTAGCATTACCAAGGTAAAATCAGTTCAATGCTTAAGTGTGCTATAAAATAGCGTTTATTAGCACCCTTAATACTAGTAGTTCGCCCCGAACTGAGATCTCGTGATGCGACCCGACGAACGCATCAAAACTTTGAGTCGGTAGTAGTCAGAGGCAAGTCCAAACATTATCTTTGGACTTTTTTCTGACTACCGCCTACTAACTTGGTATGGTTACCAAGTTTCAACTCTATTGGCCTATTTATTGAAGAGTTCCGTTGAACAGACCTTGGCTCCATCATCAGACCTGGTCGTCGTCACCATTTTATTAGAACTGAGTACCTCCTTAATTTATTTCAAGAAAAAAAAATAAGAAAAATCAAAGGAACTGGCCGACCAGAAGAAAAACCTTGATGTCAACGAAACTCTTAGAGATGGGAGCTCTTGGATCGCTGGTTATCTTAATTTAACTTTTTAAATTTTATCTCTAAAACCGAGCGTCCCAAAAAAAAAGTAAAAATTGTTATGGAATGTCCAAACAAAGCCCTTTAATATGACATGTAACTTGATTTTTTTATGTAACTTTTTTAATTTTTGCCCTCTTAAAAAACCCCATATCTCAAAAACCCTTCATCCGATTTTACTCATATACTTACCAGTAAATTTCTCAAGTACAAGCTATCGACATATCAAATTTCATGCAGATCGGATCAACGGTTCTAAAGTTATCGCCAGACAAACATACATACATACATACATACATACATACATACACACATACATAAAATGCCAAATCGCCCAAGTTGAAACTAAGATCTTCGTTCGCTTCGCTCACTCGATCAAAAAATGTATTTTTAGAGATGGCAATTATTGGCAGTATTTTTAAAGTGAGGCCAGCGAGTCCAAACTTAACAAGCGGAAGCGACTGTGTCTACCGATCCTACGACCCGGATTTGAACCCACAGTGGTTCACTTATGATTTTGGTGCATTTTGTAAAGATTGCTATCTACAATCTAATCATTATGTCATTGAATTAATAAAATGGTGACATGATTATTATGCATTGATTATTGTCTAAAGACAGTATATTGTTTCATTTACACCAGCTTTTGTTGTATATTTATATTATTCAATTGTTAAAATGAGTGCACCTCAAAATAGGAATAAGCGCCATCTAGTGGCATCCGTGTTGCCAGTTATCAGGATTTTCAGTAAAGTGACTCCCGGGCAGGTACTGATTATTATAATACTTCAAGAAAAGAAGGGTGTTCTCAATTCGACTATATTTTATGTTTGTTACCGCATAACTCAGTCTTTTATGAACTAAAAATTATTTGTAAAAATATTTTTATAAAGAATAATATATTTTCAAGTTATTCCTTTAAGGGGTATGGCAACTATATTTTTTGTTTAAAATAAGGTTTTTAATAAAGTGTTGTGATTCCAGGTATGGCAATGGGCAATGCAGAGAGGCACCAAGCTGGAGACTCACATGCAGAGCCTCAAAGACCTGGACCTGGTGCTGGAGGAGCTGCTGCAGTGGCTCACTGGCTTGGAGAACACCCTTGTTTGTAAGTATCACTGATCTAAAAGAAACAGAAACAGTTCCACGACTTTGATTCCCAGATGCGGTAGATATTAGAGCTAAAGAGTAGTAGAGCTCTTTGTGAAGGGCTCGTCCGGGGAAGTACTACCACCACGCCTTTTTTTTATTTATTTTTTATTGTTGAATAGCTAGACGTTTGACTGCCATCTCACCTGATGGAAAGTGAAGATGCGGTCTAAGGTGAAGCACGCTTAGCTATAATCCACTTGTTCACTCTTGTCTTAAATATTCCCAAGTTACATCGTTCCAGAAATATTATAAATTCCGCCTTTTTTTGCCGCCAAGCAGCGTTGCTGTTTTTCGGTTTGAAGAGTGTGGTTGCCGGTGTAATTATGCACATGAGGTTTAACATCTGTATGCCTCAAGTTGATGGACGCAGGGCAGTGCATCGTAGGGCACGTTCCTATCGTGCGCTTTGCGTAAATGCTGCTTTGTTATAGGTGATGGTTACCACTTAACATCAGGTGGGCCATTAACCACAAACAATTTATTAAAAACTTGTTCTTTCCTTAGCATTGGAAGCAGAACCATTACCAGAGTCCATTGACCTTCTGCAAGGTCTGATAGAAGACCACAATGAGCTGATGGAGCACACGCAGAAACGGCAGACTGAGGTCGACAGAGTCTGCAAGGCTTACCAGGTACGCTCTAATGCTGTTGTAATAAGGTTTAAATTGGTTTAGTAATACAATTCTAGAATATTAGTTGTAGAATATAAAAAACATCGAAAATCGACCACATAAGTATTATTTTATACTTAGTGTTACCGCACACGGGCCTCCGGCCACAACCACAAAACGCCGCCACTGGCATATTTCCTGTAGTTTTCATACGAAGCGAGCGGCGACGATTTGTAGCGTGTGGCGGCTACCGGCGTCAACCGTGTGCGGCGAGTCCATATACAATGTATGAGCCTATATCGCACGTCACAACTATTACCGTGCCAACTCAAAATATTGCACTTTTGAGTTAAGTATGCCATCGTAAAGAGGATTTTTTTCTCTACAAAATGATAATACAGTTGTATTTTTACCTCCTCCAATGGCTAAGAAAATCACCTGAGACTCTTTATTGACCATTCATTTCATTCATTTATTCAACAAGAAGCACCGACGCATCTCAACATAGTCCGTTACAACATAACAGCGCAGGCACCAAAACGTAATTTTCTGTTGTATTTTAAAATAAAACATCTTTTTGGATAAAAAACGTCGCAGGTGAGCAATCAACATAGTTGTATCTGTAAGATGATACTTTATTGTTTGTTCAAAATAATATTTTGTCTTCATTTAATACCATATTGCATGTTCATTATTTACTTTTTGAGGGTAGGACGGAAAATAACTTGACTTGATACTAAAATGCATCAATTTTTTTGGAGTTAATACGGTATGACTCGTTAAAGTTATTGTATTTTGGCTGTGTGCAGGTGTCTATTTATGAATGCTACGGTTTGGTCTGTGAATATATCGGATAAAACTTTTACTTTCACATAAATTTTTGGAACAGATCAATAATGAAAAGGCATAAACGGGCATTAATAATCTTACACTTTATTAGTATTTGCCGCATGTAATAGCAGTTCTTCCTTCTAGCATAATAAGAACTTGTGTATTTGACATTTATTTATATTTAGTTAATTTTTTGCATAAAAATATAAAATTAGAGTACAATAGGAAAGATTAATGCTTATGCATTTTCTACCAGCTAACCTACGTGGTGACTTATGCGAATAAATACCTTTTTTTTAATATAACTTGGTGATGAAATGAGCAGATGGCCCGCGTGATGTTGATTGGTAACCATCATCTATAACAAAGCATTGCCTCGCAAGTCACGCACGATAGGAACGTGCCCAGCGATGCACTGCCCTGCGTCCATCAACCTGAGGCGTACAGATGTTAAGCCTCATATGCCTGTAATTTCACCGGCAACCACTAAAAACCTCTTCAAACTAAAATACAGCAACGCTGCTTGGCGGCAGAAAAAGGCAGTGTAGTAGTGCTTCCCCGGACGAGCTTTTCACAAAGAGCTCTTAAAAATATCTTGTATCTCCTTGATAATATTCTTTCAATAACTGCTCTCTTAACCAAAATGCTGCTGATATCATGACGTGTATGCCAATGGTCGTATGCCAATACAGCTCTTACAGAACTGTATTATAATAAAATTATAATTAAATTAATGGCACGTTGGTATTAAATGAACTTTATGAGAAGTCTCGACTGAAATACATGCAATATCGGGGAGATACTATTTTTCGTGGTCTGTGTATTAAACAGTAGGTTGAGCCACAGTATTGTGAATTCAAAAACTGCGTCGATGCACATACTTTCAATTATTTTGTTTTATAAATTGTGTACGGATTCCGATTCCTGCAATCTGAGCGCAGTGATAATACTACAGGACTAGCGATTCTTAATACGTTTAAGCACATGCACTCAATGTCAAGCATTTATTTTCATGATTCGTTTAACATTGGTATAAAGATGACTAACATCATTGCAAACGATTTTGCACGAGATTGCCAGCTGACGCAAATGCCATTCAACAGTCTTAAAACCCATAACCTTATAGCCCAAATAGTTTGAAATCTGGGAATAGAATTCACAAACGTAAAAAAAAAGAGTTCCACCTAAATAAATCAAGACATGAAACGATCAAAACTGGAAACTGAAATGGACTGAAAAGGTAGGTAGGTGATTTACAAAGAAACAAGAATTTATGAAAAGAACTGTTCCGAGAGTTTCACAACGTGATAGAATCTGAAATGGGGAAAACTTAGAAAATTTAAAACCTCTGGGGAATATAGGTTCTCAAATAATAAAATTGTATTGATTTTTTAATCTGAAAATAAAAAATGAATAATAAAATAGCGACCACGAGCTGAAAGACAAAGCGTTTTACGAGGAACCGATGGCATTGTGAGGATCACAGGAAAGACAGTGGATGGAGAGGGATCAGAATAATTCTTCGTGATAATGAATAGGGGAGGCCTATAGTGATGAGCCTATGATGATAATAATAAAGTTGATTTTCTAAAAACAATATTATTTGGTATTTTGTTGTGTTTAATCCAATAAGATCAACAAAAAAACCAGTAATAGGACTGCTTGTATTGATGAAAATGTGTATCAATAATGGCTAATTTTGATATACGACCGTCGAATTTTACAAAAACCTCTAAATAAAACAGGCATTAACGTCTTATTTCATTTTTGAATTAATTTAAACAGGCAATATAGTACTAACTCAAAGTGCTAGTGAAAAATTACTGATAACTTTAAAGATATTCATTATTTATTATACCAATACCTTAGAAAGTAAAGTCAGATAACATACCTTTAAACTTACATTTAAAGTTAGGCATGATAATGTATATTTTAGACAATATGATTTTTTGAACTTTCAAAACCTGTTTTCTCGAAATCGACTTTTTTGAGTTGGCACGGTAATGTTTGTGACGTGCGATATGTCTGAAATTTCTCACTCTTTGACTACTAAGAAACGATTTTTGAAAATACGTAATCTTTATATACGCGCAGCGAACGAAGCAGTGCGGGATTCCACAAGTTTTTTTTTTTATTCAGGTGAAGAGTCAAAGTCAAGGACGCGAAACTACTCCACGGAAGATTTCTGCCAAGAGTGCCACGAAGGGTACAACTGGGTACGTACAAAAGACCAAAAATATGCAAATTGAACACAAAAAAAACTTAAATAGTGCTCAATTTTTTTGTGTTCAAAATGTAACGTTTCTTTTTGTTGTCAAGTTTCATTGATTACTTACTGTTGTTTTTTTTTTGTTTAATATTTTTTCACATGTTTTGTCTTGATTGCTAGTTTTGAAACTGCCTTTAATATAACGTATCCTCTTTTATGTGAGAGAGCCAAATAAGTATTCTGTGAAGCTAGAATATACATACATAGGCGTCGCATGTATAGGCGTCATGTATAGGCGTCATGTATAGGCCTCGAGTATAGGCGTCGCAGTAGAATTAGAAACATTTATTTTGCTAATAGCTGATGGAACTAGCGAATGGGCCGCCTGATGTTAAGTAGTAACCATCACCTGCATTGGCCCGTAATTCACGTACAATAGGAACGTGCCCAACGAGGCACTAACGTGCATGGACTTTGAGTATATCATTCTTAAGACAAGCTTCACAGGGTTTAACTTATTTGTCCTACCCCTAGTTATGCCTAGTTTACGCGTTCTAAGTAGAAGCCTTGGTCTATAAAAGTTGGAGTGTTATCTTGGAATGAGCTTAAAAGCTTCTTGAAATTGACTTACTTACGGGTTTCTGAAAGCCCGATCGAAACTAATCGCATGTCAATTCACTTGCTATCTCCATCTAATACGATGTAATAGATGAAAAGGCGAGTGAATTGACATCCGATTAGTTTTGATCGAGCGTTCCGAAACCGCCGTCAGTTACCTACTTAACACGTGTAAACTGGCCCATAGACTTATGATTCTCATGCTTGCTAGAGAGTCACATCACTCATAGTGTTGTTTTTGTCCGTCCATCATGCATGGTGCTTCGAATGCTCAGTCGTGGCTCGCAACTCGACCTGCATAGAGAGAGGTCCGTGTCGCCCGACTATTATGGATCTAGGCGATACAGGTGGGTTTTAACCTTTATTGGTGTTTTTTTTTATTAAGTTGTCATTTTAACTTGGTTTTGATTTAATGTTGGATTTAATTGTTTAAAGCTGATTTCACCATGCTCTGTTAGATTAACAAAGGATTAAAGGGCCGTTAAATATGTCAAGATGTGCGCGTCTGACATCTTAGGTTGGATTTAACGGCCTGTTAATGCTTGATTAGTAACTAACAGAGCATGGTGAAATCAGCTCTTAATGTTGTTGTCAGACTGGTCTTTTTTATTATATTTTTTGGATTAGCTTCAAAAAATGGGTTGTTTAGAAGCTTTTAAATAAAAACTTTTATAGCAGTACTTTTATAAAATAAACTAATTATAAGGAAAAAACGTTCTAAATAACATATTTATAGAACTTGAATTAAGAAAAAGGCCTGTTTAATATATTTTTTAATACATATTGATTTGTTTAAGACTGAATTTGAAAGTTCCTTCATTAATTATAATAATGTTTTGATATTAAAGTTCAGTATAGCTTCATGTGGGTTCATTTCTAAAATTGTAACTTCCATTGGCTTTCAATGTTAATTTTGGTTTAACAGTCGGAAAATAAACATATCAAAATCTGTTTATATTCCGATTGTATACATCCATCTTGCTCTAACACATGTAAATGTTGCTTGATGTCTCGTTCACTCACGCTTCACCAGGTCGAGAATACACTATCGGAGTAGGAGAGGAAGGTTTGACGCCATTTTGTTTTATTATTTTAGTTTTTTTGAATTTAGAGTGTTGCTTTTACGCTTGAAGCTTGTAGTGTTGATTTTTGGCTTCTTTTCAAAACTCTATCATAGCAACATTGTAAGTTGTGTTACCATTGTAAAATTATATAAAATGGAGGTGATCTTTAAGTAATTACCTCCTTGAATACCAGGATTCCAGCAACAGTTGTTCCTAACTAGATATGGATCCAGTGGGTTTCAACAGGTTAAAATAGTGAAAAAGATAAACTTAACATAATAAAGAAACATAACCAGATAAAATAACTACCTACATTTTTTGGAACCGAATGGTATCTTTAAATTTTATTTATGTTTTCATATAAAAATATAAAATATTTATACAAGATTTGTCTTCCGAAATCCCGATTAATGTAATTTCATTAACCATTGCATGTTTGGATACTTGGCATGAACTAGAATATTTAATTTAAAACATACTTATACCTTTCTACATTTTCTTTAAAAAAAATGCATGTTGTATTCAGTTTCCTTAAAATGTATGTTTACCTACCTTTAGATTATTACCTAACTATTTTTAAGTCGTAATACGCAATAACCACACAAAAACGAAACTAACCTTACCATCGCTACCAACTTATAAGCAATAATCAAATTTTGTCCTAATGGCAATAAGGTACTACGTACCAAATTACCAAATACTACTTGTAGTAGGTACTCTATAATGCGTGATAACCTATTGCCAACATAATAAACCAGTAGATTTTCTAAATAAAAGGTTTCCACCGCAACAACTCCTATAGCAGCGGGTAAGGGCCTCTAGCTGTCACTATTTACCCAAACCTCTACTCTGGAAGCAAAGGCTTACATGCTACGTCCTACAAATTTGTCGCCTTTTATCTTCCTCGTCAGGGATGCCACAAGCTTGCGATACCTTCTGGCAACTCTGGCTATCTATTAACAACTCACAAAAATCACGGATTTCACTAACAAATCACAAAACCACGAAACTAACCGCTACAATCACAACCACGGGACACTGAGTTGTACCAACCCGGCTAATCACGATACTAACTCGGTCAATCACGGTACTAAACGGTCTATCACGGTACTAACAGCACAAACACGGCACTAACCAGTGTCGCCACTAACGGGTGTGTGAGTTGCTGTGATTACATTGTTGCGTGTGCTCTAGTCGCGTGAGTCCCGGCCGTGAGACGCCAGACCGCAGCCTGCCGCAGTACGGACCAAGGTTCCTGCCTAAGGGAAGGTAAGGGTCCCCCATCTATTCCACCGCTTCCGTAAAAAAGTCACATTAGTCCAATCGTCACATTTATTAAATCTGTCGTAGTTACCTATATGTGGCTGTACTTATCCTTTTTGGCGTTAATCATTTTTGTTTGCAATCTATAATCCTTAGAATAACTTCTTGAATTGTTTAGTGAAAGCCCGTGTTGCGTATTGTATTTTAAAAAACAAGTGACGGAAAAAAATGCACTTATACATAGTGAAAGGGGAACACTACACAAACACTAGACCTACGTACCTCCCTAAGACAATACGGCAAGAAAACGAAATACCTGTGTTTAGGTATGTAAGGTACTCTGTGTATGACCATGTAGACCACATGTCTGCAATGTCTGTACTGTACCTACTATTGTGTGTTTTATTTTTCTCTGATTTAATAGATTGTATTTAATTTTATGCATTAGGTATTATTAGTTTGAAGCGTAGCGTGTGCTGTCTTATAAATTTGATTATGTTTAACTTTTTCTGTATGCCTACGCCTCACTTAACTTCAATAATATATTATATTACATTGTAAAAGGATCATACAAAAGAACGGTAGGAACCAAGCCGTAAGTTTGTTGCCTGTTCTTCTAGGCTTTGGTCGCGTGGAACTGGCACCTAGAGTCACCTAGCTTTAAGACGTTTCAAAGTGATCCTTGTGATTTTATTGAATAAATACCTATTGACTTTGACTTTGACTTTGACTGCATTAAAATACTGAGAAATGTCTCTTTAAAATGGTCTACATTTATAGTTCTATTTCTCTAGTTTGATTTACGTGAGAATGCCAAAAACATAGGAGAGGATTTCTATGTAGGTAAGCATAGCAATAAAAAAAAGAGCAATTTAATACAGAAACTTAGGTCCTATATAGGTACTAAGGTAGGTTATTAAAAAATATGCCATTCCAAAAACGGCGCGGTGTTGGCATAAATATTGTGTTCGCTTCAATGTTGTGTGAGTTTGGTTGTTGCGCGACAGCCCTAGTTTTAAGCTACAAAATAATGATCACCATTACACATTATAAAATATTTAAGAAGGCTTAAATTATGTAGTTTTTGCATTTAGCATGACAAATATACCTACATTATTTATTTTAACTTTCTTTTTTACTTAAAAACCAGCAGATTTTAATAAGTACCTACATAATATCAGCTTTTTATATACAGGACAATTTCTCATGGTGATAAAAACGCATGAAATTACATTTACTAGTGATGTATTCAGAGCATTTGGTAGGCAGGTATATAGTTATTTAAAGCAAATACTCGTATTTCCCATCGACTTTTGAACGCAAACTAAATCGTATCGTATTCCAATACAGCAAGGGCTCAGACCCGGAGTTCAGATCGCCGCGCGTGAAGACCCTTTGGGACAAATGGCGCAACGTGTGGCTGCTTGCGTGGGAGCGACAGAGACACCTGCAAGCCCGTCTCGCTCACTTACAGGAGATCCAGCGAGTGTCCAACTTCAGCTGGGACGACTGGAGAAAGAGGGTAAGAAAAGAACATAATTCTCAAATGGCTGAGATTCAAAATTCGAATATCGATTGACGCTTTCTAGATTTTTTTGAAAATGGAACACTTTTGGTCTAGTGTTTGGCCGTTGGGGATGACAATTTTAAATTCAGAATAGTTTTTTTATATATTATTTGATTAACTCCCTTTGTCCTCAGTTCCTGAAGTTCATGAACCACAAGAAATCCCGACTCACGGACCTTTTCCGCAAGATGGACAAGGACAACAACGGACTCATCTCAAGACACGAGTTCATGGACGGAATTATCAACACCAGTAAGTCATGGCCACATTCTTAAAAACTTTATTTTACTACGTTAGCCACCTATATCCACAACAAAAATTATATGTATATAGAATTAATAATGAAAATTCAAAATTCGTGATATATTTGACGGCGGGCCTGGGCAAATTTTCTACCCTTCTCTTTTAAAATCCTTACATAATATAAAAATGCGTACCTAAACTATTGCCATCTCTTATCAATGGGTACTGAATGACATTGGCAATCAGTGACAGGTATGACTTAAGCAATTTTATCATAGAAACTGAGTTGACTAAAAAGTAGGGATTCGTTTTCTGACAGTTCAGGAAGCAACATAGCTTTTTCATTTTAATTGTTTTTCTAGTGTTATTTTGAGTTGTGTTGTGTAATTTCGGTGGTATTTTAACCAACATTACTTGAGGTCTTAGCACAAAGTGTAAACATTTGGAATGAAAGTGTATTAAGTGATATTATCCTGATTTGTCCGAAAATGTTTCTAATGTTTTGAAGAAAACCGCCACCATTTTCTTCAAAACAAATGACGGCCGACTTGACTATGGACTGACTTGACTAAAAAGTATTCAATACAAATCACTTGACACTGGCAAGATTGTCTGTCGAAGGACGGACAGGAGCCATAAATTGAGAGAAGAAGAAGAAGACTCAAAAGTATCTAAACTACTGCAAGATTTTCTATCGAATGAACGGAGCGAGGAAGAAACTATTTTATGAGGGTAAATTGTAAAAAAATCGGATTAATTATACGGATGTATGTGGGCATAGTTATCTCGCTCCCATATTACAAGCTTTGCTTAGTTTGGGGCTTGATAGTGCTGCGTGGAATGTCCACCAATATTTATTTATACCTACTAAAGGAACTAGGGAAAGGCCAGGTCACGAGTACTCTAAACCCAAGAGAATGTATGAAGAATGTTAAGAGAGCGAATAAAGCGAAAGAGGTATGTAAGGACTGTAGCAAGTGGAAATCCGTGGTCTCTCTGCCTACCCCTATGGGAAACAGGTGTGATTTTATGTATTTATAGGAACTATGTATGATACCCTCATATTGCTTAACAGAATTCGACACATCACGTCTCGAGATGGGTGCCGTGGCTGACTTGTTCGACAGGAACGGCGGCGGGCTTATCGACTGGGAAGAGTTTATCGCGGCGCTACGACCCGACTGGGTAAGTCAACAGACCCCTCATTGTATAGGATCGTGACTCCTTCTTAGACAATAATTTTATTATATCAGACAATTTTGGTCCATTTTAATTAGTAAACTCACAGGCTAAAAACTTATTTTTATTTACTTATATTAGTATTTCTAAAACATAGGGTAAAAAGTAAGTAATGAATGGCGCAAAATTGATTATATCGAGTAAATTCGTGGCTTTCATTCGGTATCCGACCCCATAGTCTTGAGATTATCGGATCAAGGCTATAAGCAATAGTTCATCATTCCGAGCGGTCGGTAGCTCGATGGATAACAAAAGAACGGTAGGAACCAAGCCGTAAGTTTGTTGCCTGTTCTTCTAGGCTTTGGTCGCGTGGAACTGGCCCCTAGAGTCACCTAGCTTTAAGACGTTTCGAAGTGATCCTTGCGATTTTATTGAATAAATACCTTTTGACTTTGACTTCGATGGAGTGCCTGGAGCCTGGCCATATCAGTGCCAGCTTGGTGCTTCGTCCTCTCAGTCTTTTGCCATCTAATTAGCCTTCTTCTTCTTGTCTTGTCACTAGTTTCTTTCAAAACAGTGTGTTAAAAGGATTAAGTGCTCCTCAAGAGGCTCCTTTCGAGCACTTGACACATGTTATAGAATTTTTTAGGTTCTACGACTTGCCGGTTTCCTCGCGATGTTTTCCTTCACCGTTATTAGGTTATTAGCCTATTATTAGGTTATGCAATCAGTATTTCTGCGGGAAATATGGCCAAAGTATTTTAAAATTATGTGCAAGTTTTTAAGGTCAAACTTTAGTTATTGGACTATAGAGACAGTAGTTCTTTGGGTCTCGTGGACTATCCTTGGTAAATGTCGTGAACACCACATTTCGAACGCTTCTAAGCTCTCTAGAAAGAAGGCCTTCGAAGAAAGGACATAGGTAATCTTATCGTGATTACTATTAGATAACTTTTATTTCCTCTGCGGTTGTTGGTTCGACCGACCGCCAGAATATGATAGGCTTATTACTCGATCCGGATCATACATAATTCTCTTTGCTGCAGTCCGCTAAACGGTAAATAAATGAGATTTTAGCAATCGCGTGGACCACGCATTTCCAATAATATTGATAAGATAGTCAGGTATCTATCCTAAAGATTAGTTAGATAGTCCAGTCTTTTGATGAGCGTTTCAGATCAAACTCGGCATGTACCGTTCACTCACCACATTATCCACTGCTAAAAAACATTTTAGAAATATATTACTTTCATACCTACATCTCTTGTTTTGCGACTTGAAATAAGTTTTGCCCTCTAACACAAAACTTCTCCAAGGATCCTTAGTAGGTACCTTCTTATTTTGTGCATTTTTCTGTTTTTTTTTCCATTTTAAGGTGATAAGTTGCAGGCCAGCTAGACAAACCTGCCATGACCTACCATAAAAGCTTTTAAGGTGCCATACCTATACCATCTAGGGAGTATTTCATATGTTATTAGAAAAGTCTATTACTTCGTCTTCCAAGCAGTATATCTAGGTAAGCTACGGGATTTCCAGATGGTCTACTTACATACAAAGGCATAAGTAATACTAATACTTACTTATAACCAAACCGTTTTTTTATAAAAACACGCCACACCATCTTTTAGCACGCCCAGGATGTCTGGTAGACAATTCTATTAGCATTAAGTCCTTCGAGCTCTACATTGTTTCGTGTTAGTTTTTTTTTACAACAAGCTGGTGGAACAAGCAGATGGCCCTCCTGATAGTTTTAAATAAATAAATAAGTATTTAAAGGAGAATGTATTGCAGGTGGAACGCCGTGGTCCCCCAACGGACGCAGACAAGATCCACGATGAAGTGAAGCGGCTCGTGATGCTGTGCACATGTCGCCAGAAGTTCAGGGTCATGCAGGTCGGAGAGGGCAAGTACAGGGTAAGTCACATTTACAGAAGAACACAGCCACATAATTCTGTTTCCACTAGGATTCCCTGTGTTGTTGGTACCAGAAAGTAACCACCATACAACGTTTTATGTTGCATAAAATTAAACATTAAGTAGGCATAAGTGCCTACTTAATTAAACATTAAGTAGGCATAAGTGCCTACTTCATGTTTAATTTTAAGTATTTTTTATCCATAAATCCAGGTCTTTTGTCATTACATTTAAACATTACACAAAACATTATTTTGCTAAGCAAAAATGTGTAAGTCGCTGTGAAAAATTTGTCTCAAAAACATGATTGAGACAAAAAATATTGCATGCAAATTTTCTTAAAATATCTAGGTACAAGTGCCAGCTTTGTCTAAAAAACGATTAAGATTAAAGTGTCTACTGTATAATTAAACTCTTATAATTATATAGTTTAATAAAATGAAATAATAGGATTTTTGAATTAAGTTATTTAGGTTAAGGTACTTTTTGTACCTAGTTGGTCATTTAGATAATGATTTTCCGTTATTGACTACACTACCGTCATTCTAAATTATTTTATCCAAGGTTGCCTGGAAGAGATCGCTCTCAGGGATAAGTTCGTCCATTGTTTTGCTAAAATGTATCACTTAACCCTGTTTTATATTTTTGTGTGGTGAACAATAAAGTTATTTCGCATTAATTTCCCCTCGCAGTTTGGCGATTCGCAAAAGCTGCGCTTGGTCCGTATCCTCCGGTCTACTGTCATGGTCCGCGTAGGCGGTGGCTGGGTCGCTTTGGATGAGTTCTTGGTCAAGAACGATCCTTGCCGAGGTATGTACAAATCTATTATAAAAAAAAATACAAAGCTCAGGGGACCATTTTGCGACGGAAATTGACCATTCTCCTTTAGATCTTTTTATTAGTCTTAAAACCTATGTATTTTTAAGAATAATAAATAGTAGTTTATGAGTATTTAAATATTCTTGAAAGTATAAAGACACATGGTCAACACTTTTGTGGGCGTCTTAAAATAAGAGTCAGTCTACTTGATTCTCAGTCATGGAGATTGGGGCAAGCAAGAATAAAAATACGAAAGGGGCATTCTACAAAAATACAAAACAGAAGTATTCTGTCCAGTGCTGAAAAATGGAGGTCAATATTATTTGGGATACCTACTTACCCTCCTTCTCGTTAATTTACTTACAACGTGGGAATGGACAATTTCTCATAGCACCTAAAACTTTTCTGAATTGTAATTTTTTCCAACATCTAGGATTTTAAATCTATAAGTTAATGTTAAACTGGAGATAAGTACTTATTTTATAATATGAGGCTTCTCTTTCTCATACATAAAAAACTAAACTAAATATTAGAACCTATTGTCTAAATATCAAACTATGAAGGCACCTACCTATTTCTTAATAAAAATCTGAGATCTTCCATTCAATAAATTACATCGACAGACTTGCTTTAGGATAAATGTAAGATGGTGGTTACCATTCAAAATTACAATGACCATCAGAAAAATCAAGTACCTACCACTGAAGCTGAAATCTGAATTCACTTTTGCAAGCTGTCATACTTAACAATTAAAAAACTGTGTCCCATTTCTAATTTTTAGAAGTATGTATTTAGAATATTGTAATGTTCATAACCTATGTTTTAATCTAAAATCTGCAATTTTAGAAGCCTTTCTTGGTACAAGCCAATGACCTAAGATGTAACGTGGCCTTTGAGGTTGAATGAGCAATACATTATTCTACTTTATGAAGCAAAGTCAGCCAAGAAATAAATGTAACAAGGATTTTATTTATGAAATTGTTTTTATAGCAAAGATTAAGATCTGCCAATGTTTTTAAACTAGAATTTTGTGAATTATGACTTTGTTTCATAAAAAAATTAAGGACTTGCTCTGGCTTTTTACAAAAAAGCCATTGCATTGCACAAGTGCTCTTAAGATTTAACTTTGTGGTTACTGGTTTCTGGGCATTATCTTTTAAAATGCCTGAAGGTCAGTAGGTATTATAACCTTTTTAGGTTTTTATGGTATTCAAAGTGTCAATCAAACGTTTCGGGAATATTATTTATAATAATTTTGTAACTGTGTTTAACCTAATAACCCTAATATGGGAAAACTAATAATAAACCTTATAACATTGTTGCCAAAAATAATAAATATGTGTGTTTAAATAACAAAATAACATTAATTTTAATACTTTATTACGGTACAAATCACTACACAAAACTTATAATTATTTAAGTAACGCTGCAATACAAAATTAATCTAGCAATACTGTTACAAAATGCAAAATCTTAAAACTATCACAGTGACATAATACCAACTTAATATTCAAACAAACAAAACTATCAAACTTGATTTTATTTTTGGAAGCACATCCACTTGAAGGTCGAAACTGGTTCTAAATGACTCAGTAAAGATACAGATTAGTCTAAAGATAATGGCTACAAGTTTTTAAACAAATGTTTCGAAAATCCTACACTACAGATAACATTACTATATTAGGAATAAGTACATAGTTGAAGCTAAGACAAAGTTCCGTTACACAAATAGCTACAAAATTTCTAGAAACAGGCAGTCTACATTTTAGGCAAAAATTACTTAGATCTAACATGAGATTCAATCGATAGTAGTCTTCCTGATAAAGGATGTCAGAGATGAAATTTCGCTGTTGGAACGTTCAGGCAATGGGCTGAATTCAATCTCTTCGCTCAGGTTCTGTGTATCAGATGTGTTCTCAGCAACAGGCCAGTGCTTATGGCTCGGAGCATACAAAACCAACAGAGCAAAGATGTAGATATTCCACATTCCATAAACACCAGTAAAGAATGCTGAAGTGTATTCCAATTCAATGTTCTCGTCCCACTTCCATTGCCCTTCTGCCACTTGTCCCAAGATAAATCCAATCACAGTCATTGCAGCACACAGCAGGGTAGCCAACATGAGGAATTGGAAACGGTAAATGATCCCTTCGTAGTGCAGACGTCGGACCGAGCACATAGTTGGCAAAGACTGGCGCTTGTGAGATATATTGATGAAGACTTGGTACACCATGTAGCATAGGAAGAGGAAGTAGATGCAGGTTGATATCCCAGCTAGGATAATGAATGTCAGAGCCAAGTTTGTTCCAATATCGGTGACCCAAATAGAGTAGAAAGGATTACGTAATTGCACCCCTCTCTCACACATGTCGAAGATGAAAAGTGAGATGCATCCCATAGCAACAGCACTCAGATGACGCCAGTACTGCTTTACGGAGCTCTGAGCCGTGGTATTCTGAATCAACATGTGCTCTCCGGCAAATACCAGCCAGAATGAGAACAGTGTAGCATAAAACACACCTTGTCTTATATCTCCCAGAAGCAACATAAAAGGTAGATCAAAATGCAGGGTAAAGTACTCAATTGGCATGTTTAGAAGGCATAATGCTAATCCTAAGCTGAGGAGCATCTTCTCCAAAAGCACCGGCTTTCGTTGCAACATGTGAATGCGTCTCCAGAACCACACAAGTATAGCAACGATGCAGGGGAAGAACACAGTCTTCAGAGACAGCCAGACTTTAGTGAATCCTCCATTCTGATTGATAGCAATCAACCACATGTCATGAAGATGCCCTATATTGATGTTCATGTCAGGCGAGTCAACTGGGAGTCTAACATTTAGCAAGTAGTAGTCATGGAATAGAGAGCCCAGTTCAAATAGAGGTATTGCAGTGCAGTTGTACAGATATGCTTCTGCTTTGTTGTCGATATCACAGTCTAAATGGCGTTTTTCAACAGATTGTGTGTACAGTGTCCATTTGTCATCCGGGTCGCCTTTGTTTCGGTAAGCTAAACGAGCATCGATCGTTATTGTGCTTCGAGGCTGCACCTCCATCTGAGAATGGTAGCTGACGTCCAATTGAAGCACTCCGATGAGGTTCTGCTGCCATCTCGAGTAGTCCAGCACCCGGCTTTCGCGAGGGATCGGCATTTGAAACGCGAAAACGATGTCGGTCTCGGAAAGGTCATGAAAAGTGCTGCCGAGGTTGATAGTCTTGCAAGCGCCATTGCCACGAGTGTAAAGCCATTTCGTCGTGTCATTTTTCACCGTTAAAGTATCTTTACATACGCTTCCGAGAATGTTTTGCACGTTCGCAGGCATGGGCGCGACCAGCCCACCGATCAAAAAACATGTTAGCTGACACAACAATAGAATCGTGACTAATACACTCAACTTCCGGCCGCTCAAATTCTCAATTATTGTGCCGGTCATTTTAAAGTCGTATCAATCGTGTAATACATCGAAAAAACTAAATACCGAATCAACGCGAAACTAAAATCGACCCGCGGTGACTGAAATCCATTGTTCTTGTTTTCTTTTTTTTCGACGCGATGTTTTTGACATGCGCAGCGCAACCGGTGCTGCCAACAAAAAACTACCAGTTTCTACCAAAACTAAAATAACGACAATTAGCGGTTACTCGTTTCGTTAAAACGAAAACTACAAATATTTTTTAGATGACAAGCACTTTTCCATAATCAACTTCGACATACTTGTGATGTTTTAGTAATAAGTAGGTAATCACACACACTTCACTCATTGTGGAGCTACCAATTTACAAAGCTAGTTTCAAACAACAACCAATATAGCTAAAGTAAAGCATCTTAAAATGGATGTCCACAATAAAAAAATGATGTTGCTACTAATTTACTAATTCGTGCTCGCTTTGCCCATTCCAAATCCTATGGTCCTGAAAAATTATTTTTTATTATTTTTACGTTTTATTTTATATTCCCGTAAATCCCTTTACATAAAGTAGTATCATTAGTGCTACCGCTGCCTGATCCGTACAAACCGGAGCAGCATGAGGCTTGTTGCCCGCTCGGTAAGCGACACGACTTGCTTTGGAACCTCTCAATTTTAATTTCAAAATTATACACCTCAGCTTTTTATATTTTGTACAATATGATTGGTTCCATTGCAAAGCGTTTGTAGTTGGTGTTGCTTAGTTTATACGTTTGCTACGGGTTATATTGTAGGTTTATTTGCTATATTTTATGGGTGCTTTTACACATTTGATGCTTTCGGTGTAGTAGTGCTTTTATAATTCGTATTATAACTTAGTATTGCATACAATTTATCAAATGTGTAGAATACCTTGTTACTATTTTACCTACTTATATAAAAATAAACTTAATATTATTCCATTACATACTGTAAATAATGATATCCTTTGACTAGAGCTTTTTATTACTAGTGGCATGATACTTTTATTTGGCATATTTTAATGGAAGCTCAGGTAATTTGGTATATTTTATTTTATATAGTAGAACCTAACGTGTATAAAACAAGTGCAAGATTACTTTGAGTATTTTCATTATGTACCGACTATTTTCACTAATATATATATTTCATATCATTGCACAGTTAATCAATGAACTACAAATTAAATAATCGGTTTATAAAATATTATAAGCACCGTGTTTCTATTGTAACGAATGTAATAATTGATTGACGTGTTTACGTGATATAAATTAAGTTCTTGCTCTTGATTTGTACTGGTTGCATTATAATGTATGGTGAAGAATAACTAATGGTATTTTATTATTCCTGTTCCTAACTGCACACAACTTAAAATCCTTGATTTTTTTTTATTGTTATGTTTGTTTTGTTTGACATTGTTCTGATTTGTTTGTTGTTTTTTTTTCTTTCCCTCACTACCACTGCACGTTATCCCAATTTTCTTTTAACACTTTTGTGTTATTTTTATGCCTGTCCTTTTACCGTACGGTTTTCTTTGCCCTCCCGTTCCTCTCCTTCCATTTGCGACACTCACCGGACGCCGCCCGCATGCAGCCAAGGGACGCACCAACATCGAGCTGCGAGAACAATTCATTCTGGCGGATGGAGTATCACAGAGCATGGCAGCGTTCCGACCGCGTACACCCCGCTCTAACACCAACACACCACCATCCACTGGACCTATTACAAAGGTAAGTGACTCAGCTTTGATTTTATATAATCTTCTTTCAACAGGATTATACCTAAGATATATTTTATTTTCGCACACGTATCATAAATCGCACCGTAGTTGTTGGGTGGAGCAAATCGGTTTGGGACTCAACTTTCGCTTGTTTTTTTCTAACGTTGCAGCTTGTACATGGATCCTGGTATCCATTTGCAAGGTGCATCAACGTGAGTGCAGCATGTGTTGAGCTCGTAGCGTTTGGTCGTATTGCATTAGAGTGTTCAAGCTAAGCATTGAAGCACAGGCTCGTTGTAGTGTTTGGTGTTGTTTGTTACTGTATCATTGGTTGGATTCACTGCATTGGAGAGGTGGCACGTCAGCGCCTATGGATGTTACTGGTAAAGTATTTCGTCCACCCTTCCCGCTAGATCCCATTTTACCCGCATTTCGCAAAAATAAATCCGCGTTCGACGACTAAACGTGTGGACTAATCGTAACATAGATACTACGTCGCGATACTCGTCTAAATAAACGCGTTTCGGCAAAAAGATTGGCACTATGAAGGCAAAATGTTGTTTTAACGGATGTGTTCCCTTCCCTTCCTAATGAGCTTCCCGGTTTTGTATTGATACGTTTAGCTGAGGAGGTTATGGAGGCGCTGAGGCCCATATTTGAGGCTCTAAGGCAACGAGAAGAGCTTCCCTGTTCGTATCCGCTACACGTGGGATCGACACACGGCACTAAGCAGGCGTTTATATATGGACACTCAAGATCTCAAGGTTCCACCACACCGGGCGAACACCACTATACCCACCACCATGGATACCAGCCTTCTCCAGGATATCATTGGGTAATGCTAAATAGGCTATGAAAGTGTGGCGGTTGATGCACTCTTATCGCTCATTGTGTCGCAGGTTTTATTTCTGTTCATTTGTCTATTGAACTATCATTGTGTGTAGTCCTAGATAGAGTTGCGATCATCATTATTGTCAAGTCCATTAGTATAGCATGCACATAGTCATTACTAAAGTATACAATTCGACTGCCTTAAATAGTATAACAATAAACACGTGTGGTTTTCAACACTATTATGGTAATACAATATTGAATCATTTATTCTTTCTTACCTACTACAATTTGTTTACCGAGTAATTTTAAGGTTTATATTGATATAGGTGAGGGAACGCACGGCCCGGTCAGTGCCGATGTCAACTGGCGTAGCTGGTCGCGCGTCAAGGTCCTCTCTCAGCGCAGGCACTCCCGACTCCTTGAGCGATAACGAAGCAGCCAGTGGACTCGGAACAAGATATAGGAAACCTAGCGTTCCTAAGTGAGTAAACAATAACATTTTGAACTAAATTCGTTACCTACCTATTAATTGAATTACAGAATTACAATCAGATATTTATGCCAATCGTAACTTTGTACTTTCTGTATTTACTAGGTCAACATTAACTCCTGGTGGATCGAGACCTGGATCAAGAACAGGATCAAGAGCTGGTTCCAAGCCACCATCACGACATGGATCCAATCTCTCTTTAGATAGCACAGGTATGGTTTTAACAAACTTATTACTTTCGTGCTAAGAGATCCTGAAATATTTACGAAAAGTGTGGATAGTTTTATAAAGGCAGGCAGACGAATGATAGAGGAGAGTGGAAGAAGAAAACATGTTGTGCCGAACTCACTCGGCGTGGGATAAGGGCAGGAAGATGACTATTTATAGATTATAGTTCTTTTACTAAGTATTTTGTTGTAAAACAGACGATGCGGGAACGCCATCCCGCATACCGATGCGTAAAGTAACGAACACAAAGGCATCAACGGCGCGGGCTGCTGCCACCGCCAGCAAGTTCGGTCTCAACACTCCCAATGGGAATTCGAGACCTCGTACTCCCACTGGTCTGCTTACCCCCGCTAGCGGAAGGTACGTTACTTAAAGATATTTTGTTTTTTTTTTCTTGAATGCAGATAGGTCTGACAAACATTTTCTGGAACATTTAAGTATTCAAAATTAATCTTCATGGTTTTTATTTCAAAGTAAGGCGTACTCAAACCTTAAAATTTCAAAAAGAAATCTATTTTTTTTTAAATATGCGGTTATTTCTACTGTTGGTCTATCTGCATTCAGATGTTATAACGAGAATATGAGAGTTTGAGTTGAGTGTGCTTAAAGAACGCGAGGTTCTTCTTATTTTTTGAAATTATCTTTAAGGTCATTTCCTTTGAAGGTTTTCCTTTTAAAATCTATATTACAAACTCACATTTTCATCGTCTTCATAATATTTTGACTTGACTTATTATAAACTGGTGAAATGTATAAAACAACGGTTGAACTGATGTGCGCACAAACAGGTATCCAGGCGCCATGTACCGCACTTCAAGTATTCCCACATTGTCTCCTGTACCGGCTCTAGTGAGGTATAATTCAGTTTGTGGGTTTGAGCGGATTGTGTATCTTTGCGGTCGGAATTTGAGACGGCGCATTGAACGGAGCAGTGATTTTAAAACCAAATTATGAAGCTATGTTTTATTTCCAATTACTTATACTATGTGCTGCTTCTTTCAATACAGCCTTACCATACAATAAATTTTTTTTCGGTAACAAATGACGACCGCATTTTTGTCTTGAGATACAGTTTTTAAGCACGTCACTTTGCTTGTAAGGGATTACAGGGACTGTAGTGACGTCGAGTATTTTTGGGTGCACACGTTTTTCAGAACACACGGGAAGCCTGTTTTTCAAAATTGACTTTTGTCGAGTATTTATGGAGGGCGATGGGTGCCATGATCTAAATTAAGGATAAGCTTCTCAATGTCGCCCAGCATGTTTAACTACGAGTAGTCCAAGACTTAAACACAGCTTCTCACGATTTGAAATACTAACATTTATATAAAAAATGGGAATTCATGGTGTTGATATATCTTTGTTTTTTTTCCTTCCCGCATGCGAATACCAAAATGGAAATAAAAAAGCTCAACACATTCCCAGCCGTCGTCAATGGCGTCCGACCATCCTAAATCCTTATCCCATACTCATCCAGCATTCCAGACACCGGGATCCACGAAGATTCCCGTTTACGTGGGCTCCCGTTCCCAGAGAACTCCTTCCGTTGAAAGACGATTGAAAATATCCCAGATTTCGCACTCTAGAGAGGCTTCACAAGAACCCAGTCCCACTTCCCAGGACCCTTCCAGGAAATCTGAACAGAGGAGTCCAGAAGACGACTCTTCCCTCTTCAGCATTTCGGGAATGACGAGCGACAATGAATATGAGAGTAACATAAGTGAATCAAGCGGTGACGCGTCTAAGCCGACGCAGCGAGACATCAAAGGGTACAAGCCTGTAGAATGCTAGCTTCGTTTTTGCCCGATTATTTTGATTAATGCTCATTTGATATTTTGATTTTTGTTGTTGTCGATATCTTCCCTCATCGCATTTCAATGCATAAGAATTGTTAGGGCTCACATTACATTATGTACTACACCAGATTTCATTATCTCATCTGCTTGATGACATTTGTCTGTCAACACTCACTGACCGTCCACCACCACTGTTACTTGTTCCTATCAAAACTTTCGATTATTTCATTGGAATTTAAAACTAATATTTGTCTGACGCACTACTAACAGCATATTATTATGGAGTTGGGTCAACCGCTTGGCATCTTGTTTTACTTTTAAGAACCTTTTTTTACAGTCATGTTGATCAGAAACAAGCTTCAATTACTACATCACATGCACACCATACACAGCTTTTGACTTAGTGTTTCCATGTACTTTACTTCTCCTATAATTGGTTAAGCTTACATGTAGTAGAGTAAGCGTTTTAAAAAATACATAAAGATACAATCTAGTTTTCATAAAAATGTATTTTTTGTTTTTTTTATTCACCTACAATAGATTGTAGTATGATGTAGGTCAGTAATAAGGATATCTTCTGTCATAGTATTATCACAATGATTGTATCTTTACGTTGTATAAATCAAACAAAATAATATTTTAGTTTTTGCACAAGCACCTTTGTACAGTGAGCAATGACTTTAATATAAGCGACTCATTTTTATCAACTGAATCCATAGTAAATTCATTTGAATAAACTATGTCTCTCGTTTCTTCTACTATCTATTTACTAATTTTCTATGTCTGTACTCGCTAACACCACCATAGGAGCAGTTCGTTTGCCTCCACCGACGGACAAACCCCTAGAAGGAGCGGCATCCCCGTACTTAAGGATCACCATACTAACTGTAATCTCAATAGGTAATAATATATAACTCAAGAGTTTGCTTTTATATTATTCTGATATTTAGTGGTTTCATTGTTTGTAGGTGATTTGTTGTAGACTTTGAATTGGCGGTGTGGTCAAAATTCTTTGGGTGTTATTTTTTTGTAGAGCTTTGCATGGACTTACCGATTTAGCGATGAAGTATTCATTTTTACTTTCGTAACAGGCAAAGGACGCCGTCTGGTAGCACTACCCCAGTGCGCTCAGGACAGCAGACGGCTGTATCTAGGCTGTTGAGAAAGCCTTCAGATGCCTCAGAGAATGGGACACCCACAACGCCGGCCACGCGAAGGGCTGCGGCGACTTCACGAACCACGGAGAAACGCGAACCATTCCGATTGTAGACGAAAATAAATATGCCAATAAACCCGATTAGTTAAACGATTAAAAAGATCTTAAATTATCCACGCGATACAAGTCGCTCTGACAGTTTGTAGGCCGTAATTATTTTTTAGCCAAATATAACACCGCTAATTTATTTAAAACTCTCGTGAGAGCGACTAGCATTAGCGTAGGAAGTGACGAAGTGTAAATTATACTAACAGAATTAACCAATTCGCGAATCAAGCCAAGCTTATTATTACGAAATTACGAATTTGCGAATGTGGCTTTTAAAAACAATAGATGGTAGTAATATAACTTAAAGTCTGCACATGTTGCCTTGTATACTTATTTTTTGTACTATTCGTGCAAATTACGCACTTCCGACTTTTTTTTATTTATTTTGTGCTGTCAATGTTATCATTGCGTTCAGTGTTATTGAGCGATTTTTTTCTTTATGTGAATATTCCCCCTTCCTCTTATTTATTGTCAACGTTGCCATAATTGTTAGTGTATGTTTTGTATGTTATACGTATTAGTCACATATTAGTCTCTGTGCGGAGAAAGTGTGATTTCGATCTTATGTTTAATATTTTTCTTTAGGGACCATTTTGTTAAACGAGTTGAAGATAGGCAATGTCAGGCTGTGGTTTTTATACAGTTGCGTTCGCACCTGTAGTTACGCCAGATTACCCGTGTCGATAGACTGGTAAAAATTGCCGTCAGTCATTAATTAAGGTGATAATAGACTATTTATTAGTATTTTTCTTTGTATTGCACAATCATGTTTCATTTCTTGTTTTATATCCTTTTGTGTTCAATTGAATGTTGGTTGAAGTTGATGTTCATTTTGTACATTATGTATATGATTTATTTATACGTTTATATTTGCACAAGTTTGTGATGGGAATTAAAGCATATTTTTGGCTTGTTAATTACTTATAATACTCTTTTGAATTTCGCCAGAATCAAGAAGTATTATTTTGTATTTAACCAACAAAAAAGCTCACCACTTAAATTCCATAACTGACATTAATCTTTAAGCGAATCAACTACACTCTGTCCTAAAAGACATTACTTAATAATTTCTAAGAATACTTTTGATATTTAAATAAATAAACGCTTTAAAATGTAACCTTCCTTCGTTTAAAAATGTTAACCAAGACTCACATTATTTGTTAATGTTATTATAAATCTGACTCTGTAATTAAGTCTTTATTATTAGAGTAAAACTATTAATCTGGTCATTTTTATTTAGAACGTTGTATTTGTTGAGTGTAAAATCAAAGCAAATCAACTAAAAGCTTATTTTTTTTGTATGAATCATAATGCAACCAGGAGAGCTACAGTTATTAAATCTCATTATTGATTTCAAAATATAAAATAAAGAATAACAATAATAAACTTGTGGTTTCTTTTTTCATAGTACCTATAATTAAAAGTTAGTAGGTAACCTCTTACAAAGCGTAAATTGGAAGGGTTTTGAATTATAGGTAGATAGGTATTTTATCTACTCCTTACCAGTAAAACCTTAATAGTAAAAAAAAAAATACATATAGCAAAATGAAATGGTGCACTCGCCTTCCTTCCTTCCATCCATCCATCCTTGTTAAAATGAAGTCTCGAATAAATAATTTTTGTATTTTGTATTTTGTATTTTTTCCTTTATGGAAGGAAGGTCTCTTTGTGAAGGGCTCGTCCGGGGAAGTACTACCACCACGCCTTATTCTACCGCCAAGCAGAGGCATAATTACGCACGTGACTTACGAGGCAATGCTTTGTTATAGGTGATGGTTACCACATAACACCAGGTTGGCCATCTGCGTGTTCCATCAACTAGTTGTAAATAAAGGTATACCTACTTTATTATAGTTAAAAAATAATACATTAGCAAAATAAGAAGGTGCATTCACTCGACCAAGACAACTGTAATATAACTCTACGCCAAATTAGTGACTAAAAAATCTGCGTAAATGTTGTTGAACCAGCTTAAACTAAAATGTAACAGAAATAGACTTATTAACAATTCCTATCCATACATAATTTACAATCCATACGAACATGAAAACGTTATTATTGGTAATTTTTTGTCTACACTATACTGGCAGCACCAGTCTGCCAAGATGATGACTTGATAAATTTTGACTTTGACAGTGAAGTCAATCTAACGATCAATCAAACAAGTTCAACAAAACTAGGGATGTGACATTCTACATAAAAAATCGATTTTTAATTAATCGATTGTTTTTTTGCTTTAAAAGTCCATTCATTTAATAAATAATTGATGTTTCTTAAAACAATAATGGATTTTGTTGTAATAATAGATTTTTCCCTAATTTGTCACTTAATTTCGAAATAAACGCCATAAAACGTTGACTGACATTGCCACAAATCCTACGATGAATTCATCCATTTTTAGGTTATTACCGATTTTTAACACACCAAGCACCAACAAAGTACACCAAACACAAATAAAACTCTTGACACACAGTCCTTTGTCAGTTAAATTTTCATATTCAGTAGTAAAACACAAAAATATTCTAACTTTTAAACTGCAATTGATATACTTTCATCGCTACGCTTGCAACTTGCCTCTCAAGATGCCGCTAAATCGCACTCCACCGTTAGCGTCATCGCCAACAAAAATAACTACGGCTCAGACCACATCTATAAACATTAATAAACTTACCATTGCTCCAACATAGTTCTTCTGAGTCAAGTATTTTGGCTGATCAGGCTTAGTTTGGGACTCCAAAGGGCGGTACGCCTTTTTTGAGTCTGATACATGAAGTAAAAGCAAGCGGAGTGTGACGACGAGACAATAGTTTCATTCATGGCAGTCATGAAACAGATGATGACTGACTTTCAAAAAGAGCAAAATGACAAGTATCAGAAGTTATTTGCGGTTGCCAATGACTTTCACTCGGCCGTTGATTTTTTGATGACCAAGAATGAATCACCCCGACCAGGTAAATAGATAGATAGACAGATAGGTAACTCTTTAATGTTTACCACACAGAAACCTAGTACAGGGATAAAGCATACATTATGGTAAAACAATGGGCGACCTTATCGCTGAGAGCGATCTCTTCCAGGCAACCTTGGAAGGATAAAAACTAATCAGAATTGAAGGCGGTGTAATCACTTACTCTCGCTTCTCTTATCTGTGCTCTCGCATAATGCCTGAGCACATCCCAGGAATGCTATCCACAGCCATCCCCGTGCTCACGGCGACACTTGCCACCAAGTGCCGCCGCCTTCCCGGGTTCCGCAGCCGGAGCCCTCACTCCGACCGCCCACGGATCCGAAAAGGTTTGGCAGGGGCTACTACTCGCTCCCTCTTGGGGCAGGCGGCGCAAGATTGCTGGACAAGCCTGTTTAGCGGAAATATTTACTAAATAATAAGATTTATTTAACTTTAAGATGTTCGTTTATTTTACACGAAACGATTAATACAGTTACAATAGTGCAAAGTTATAATTAAGGAACCACAAACTCTTGCGGCTAATGCTAGCGACAGACTGTATAACATTTTTCAGTCGCCGAACTTTACAAGGGTCGAGTGTAAACAATAACTATGAATGTAGCTAGGTACGTATATACGTAACACGCTACATCTACATCCCTCATAAAAAAAAAAAAAATTATATAAAGTTACTTGAAAATGTAAATATGAAAATGGCATTAAAATTCATTAGTAAATTACACTATAAAAATAAAGTAGGTAAAGTATTAAAAAATATAAGTAGGAAGGTATATGTATTCCTAATCTAACAATTTAGTACCTATAACACAAAGTTCAATATAAGAAAAAAAATTAAATGTTTTTTAAAGATATAGGTAGGTACATAAGAAAGTATATAAAACAAAACTTTAAATTTGTTAATAATAACTAAATACTTAATTAAGTGATACATTAATTTTTTGCGTACACCTGTATAGCCAGGCTCGACTTTAAAATAACTCTAGAAGAGTGTTTTAGGATAGTTATTATATAATAATTAAGGGTAACTGCCACCTGCTTTAACTACTGAAACTCCCGTATTTGTGGCAGTGCCGTATAAAAAATAAAATGAAGTGGTTTAAAGTTCATGGTAGTAATGACGTACGCTGTGACTGACATTCCGAAATGCATGAGTCTATTTTTAGAACAAAGATCTTTATACGATACGACACGATTAACGCGCACTGCACTTTTAATAATTTTATTCACTCTTTACATTTGAATACGTTTGTTCTCATGGTGCTGAAGTGTTGATTTGCTGTAAATAGGTAAGTACCATAGTCCCTTTGGTCTGAGTGAGTGATGACTGCTGTGCTGATGACTGCGTTCGTTGTTCGCTATCGGTAAGTATATACTTGACACACTTAAAGAGTCAAATATCAAACCGTACAGTCTTCTTAACCGTGCGACCGGATCTCGTTATGACTGGTGTTGTTGTTCCCACATCAGATTTCGGCGGATCGATTAACTTCGATTGCTGAAGTGTTAGAAGTGGCGCACTTAATGGTGCTGTTGTTTCAAACGTTGTTGGACCCTGAGAAACCATTGTTTCGGGTGTCGCATTGCTAGGTGTGTAGTTTATAGCGTAAGCTGGTTTAAGCCTATCTAGCGAAATAGCGACGTTTCGAGAACCTACCTGGACTGTATAAAATTTAGGGTTCCGATTTATAACCTTATATGGCCCCTCGTATGGTGGAGTTAATGATTTCTTCACTTCTCTTCTTATAAAGACGTAATCTGCAGTTGTTAGGTCCTTGTGAATAAAAAATTTCCTATGATCAGGCTGTTTTCTTGTACTTGTTTGCATTGTGGCTAATGTCTCCATTAAATTACGGGTATACTCTGCATCATTAATTTGTGCTTCGGTTGTTACAAAAAAATCACCTGGTAGACGGATAGGCATTCCAAATGTCATTTGCGCTGGGCTAAATCCTATGTCCTCTTTTAAAGTTGATCTTAGACCTAGAAGTACCATAGGTAGCTCTCTTACCCATTGATTTGAGTTATTGCAGCGTGTCATAATGGACGCTTTAAGTGTGCGATGCATGCGCTCTACCTGTCCGTTTGCTTTAGGGTTGTATGCTGTGGTGTGGATTTTTTCTATACCGAGTCTCTTTGTTAATTGTGTAAAAAGTTGTGACTCGAATTGTCTACCTTGATCGGTTGTTATTTTTACTGGACAACCAAATCTTGAAATCCAATGTTCTACGAATTTGTTTGCTACTGTTTCGGCTGTGATATCCTTGATAGGTATGACTTCAGGCCATTTCGTAAAACGATCTATAATAGTGAGGCAATATGTGAAGTCCTCCGATGGTATCAGTGGTCCGATAATGTCAATATGTACGTGGGTAAACCGATTTGAGTTTTCAAACTCTCCTAATGGTGTTATTGTATGCCTTTGGACCTTGCATTTTTGACACTTTATGCATTTTCTCACGAACTTAGCGACGTCATTGTTCATGCCGGGCCAAAAGTAACGTTGAGCAATAAGGCGTCGTGTTGCAGTTACTCCTGCGTGGCTTAGTCCATGTGTACACGATAGAGCTTGTTCTCGGAATGCCGTAGGTAGGTACAAACGAGCTTGTGTTGTTGATGTTTCGAACATTAATTCGCGTTCTGAGTAAGGCATGATAAATGACTTGAATTGTAAATTATTTTTGTTTTGTAGTTCTTTTAGTTCTGTATCTTCGATTTGGCTTTTATATAATAGCTCGTAGTCGAAGATATCAGGTAAGTGGATTTCCTCTATTCTTGATAGAAAATCGGCAGCTGAGTTCATCTCTCCTTTTATGTACTGTATTTCGTTACAGAACTGCGCGATAAAATCCAGTTGACGTAAACGTCTTGGCGAATCGGATTTCGACTCTTTTTTTGTTAGGGCGAAAGTAAGAGGCTTATGATCTGTCACTACTGTCACATTTCGTCCTTCTATGATATAACGAAAATGTTTTATACCCATGAAGATAGCCAAAAGTTCTCTATCGTAGGTACTGTATTTCATTTGAGCTGTAGTGAATTTTTTTGAATAAAAACCAAGTGGTTGTATTTCGCCGTTAATTGATTGGTGTAGTGCGGCTCCTACGCAGCTGTCTGAAGCATCAGTCATAAGTACTAATCTCGCTGATGAATCTGGATGGGCTAGTAGTACCGCTTCGCTAATTAATTGTTTGCATTTTTTAAATGCGTTTATAGCTTCCGGTGTCCACACGATTTTAGTTTTGTCGTTCTTCTTGGAGTTGTGTAAGTATTTTTCTAACACCGACTGTACTTCGGCTGCTTTAGGAATACTGCTCCTGTAAAAGTTTATTAGTCCAAGAAAACGTCGTAGTTCCTGTATGGTGTCGGGTTGCGAATATTCTGATATGGCATTAACCTTCTCTGGGTTAGGCTTGATGCCGCTACCACTGACATGATAACCAAGGAATAGTAGTTCCTTTTTACCAAACTCGCATTTCCCGCTATTTATAGTGATGCCGAATCGATTTAGCCGTGTGAATATTTCTTCGAGGTCCTTTAGATGTGTTTCCTCGTCTTCGGAAGCGACTAATATGTCGTCTAAATAGCAAAATGTGTTTTTTGTGTCCTTCATGACATTGTTAATGAACCTTTGAAAGCTTTGCGCTGCATTTCTTAAGCCAAAATTCATTTGGGTAAATTCGAATAATCCGAAAGGGGTAATCACGGCGGATTTAGGGATGTCTTCCGGTGCGATGGGTATATGATGGTATGCGCGTCGAATGTCAATTTTAGACATAATTGTTTTATCCCTTAAAATGTATGTAAAATCCATTAATCTTGGTATTGGGTACCGATCAGGTTCTGTTATCGCGTTTAAACGACGATAATCGCCGCACGGACGTAATTCTCCGTTTTTTTTATTGACGACGTGTAACGCATTTGCCCACGGGCTAGTAGATGGTCTACATATACCCAACTCCATCATACGCTCAAATTCCTCTTTTGCCGCTTTGTATTTAGCCGGATTTAAGGGGCGCGCTTTCTCATATACGGGTGTTCCCTTTGTGCAAATATAGTGTTGCACGTTGTGTTTTGGAATAGTTTTGAAGGATTCTGGTTTAGTAATATCGGGATACCGTAATAGTAGTGTGTGATATTTATCTGTGGTATTGACGACTTTTATGGTAGGAAAATCGTCTTCTGAAATCACTTGCGTATTTCTGGATAAGTTGGTCAACTTATCTATTAGTTTTCTGCCGTGTAGATCAACTAATAGTTGGTTTTTGGCTAGGAAATCTGCGCCGATAATTGACCGTTGTACATCTGCCAGAATGAAAGTCCAGCGCATTGGGCGCCTTAAGCCAAGATCTAGAGTTAATGTTTTCACTCCATATGTGTGTATTGGCGTTCCATTTGCAGCATATAATGTATAATCGTCACATTGTTTGAAATGTTTTTTACACGCGAGAACAGACACGTCGGCGCCGGTATCGATTAAAAAACGGTGGCCGTACTTGTAATCCGTGACGCTGAGGCGATATGTGTTATCGACACCTAAACTCGCCACTTTAGTTGCCTGTTCTAGTTTAACGACCTTTTTTTACAACATTGGTCGTGACCACATTTGGTGGCTTTGTCCTCATATATAAAATGGTAGTAGCATTTGAAGTTACTATCACCGTCTGATTTTGGTATTTTACGTAATTAACTCTACTACGGGACTGTGATCTGTTTCTACTACGAGTATCACTACGCTCCTTGGATCGACCGCCCTCTCGCCGCTCGTTATCTAATTGATTAAATTTCTTATTTAAAGCGGCTATTTCGAGTGTTAATTTTTTTAGCTGTTCTTCTACGGACGTCGATGATGATGATGATGATGATGTTTGAAGTTGGAACACCTCCGCGGGTCTCGTAGTCTCGATAATTTTATCGGCAATATTGGCCGCCTGCTCAAGGCTAACCGCGTCGCATGCAGTGATTACTGGCCTTATAATTTGAGGTAATCTATTTAGCCATAATATTTTTAAAGTAGATTCTGGTACTTTATTGCGACCTAACTCGCGCATCCTCCGTAGTAGTTGCGAAGGTTTCTGGTCACCGAGTTCTATTTCTGTGAGCAGGTTTTGAAGCTGCTTGGTCTCCGACTCTTCGTAAGCCGATATGAGGCGGGCCTTTAAACAGTCATACTTTTTATCGGTCGGTGGGTTCTCTAGAATATCGCTTACTTGCGCTAACTCGTCCCTACCCAGCTTAGCTATAACTAACTGAAACTTGTGCAAGTCACCTGCTTTCTGTGGTGCGACTATGGCCTCGAACTGGTGGAACCAAAGTCGCGGCTGGTTGGTCCAGAAGGTCGATATCCTGGAGCTGATGGTGACAGCGGTGATGAGGCTGTCGCTGTATGGCTGCGCCTGCTCCGCCTGTGCCGTAGGAACCGCATACGCCGCGTCCTCCGGTCCAAGCTGCGTGTCGAGCTTGGTGTGAGCAGGGGTGGTAGTCATTGTGTAACTACTATTTGGCACAAACCACTGAATTTAATTTAATTAATAAAAATAGTCACTTGCACTATCGCGTTTCGTTTATCCACTTTTACTGGTTATCACATAATACGTGAATTTAAAACCCGTAAAAATGGATCACGTCGGAGTCACCAATTTAGCGGAAATATTTACTAAATAATAAGATTTATTTAACTTTAAGATGTTCGTTTATTTTACACGAAACGATTAATACAGTTACAATAGTGCAAAGTTATAATTAAGGAACCACAAACTCTTGCGGCTAATGCTAGCGACAGACTGTATAACATTTTTCAGTCGCCGAACTTTACAAGGGTCGAGTGTAAACAATAACTATGAATGTAGCTAGGTACGTATATACGTAACACGCTACACCTGCAACCCTTTGCCGTCCCCATCACTTTTTTTTTTTGACACTGGGAAAAATGCGTTATGCATTCCCTCCCTTTGCAGGGAGGGGCGGCAGGGGTCGGGTAACCTCCTCGTGATCCACCCTGGTAACACCATGAAACACGCTAATAACCCGACACGGTGGGCCTCTGCGCGTGTCCCTCTGTCTAGTAGAGGGCACAGTGTGATGAGGCAGGGTAGACCCATACAGCCCAGACGAACGAGGCGGTAGGCGCGCGCCGCTATGTGGTGAATAGTGGGGGTTCTCTGCAGGCGTGTTTCATGGTGTTACCATACCAGGGTGCACCACGAGGAGGTTACCCGACCTAGCACCCCGCCGCCCCCATCCCTAGCGAGATCGGTCCAAGTCAGGGGCCTTATGCTCACTTCGAACGAGATTATCTCACGGTGGAGATGACGTCATATCTCGTTCAATAACTCGTTGACCTTGCGTCTCGCATGAACTTTGAATGAGAAAATTGGGGAGTGAGATGGTGAGAATGGGGATTTAATAGTTATCGAACGAGATATGACGTCATCTCCACCGTGAGATAATCTCGTTCGAAGTGAGCATAAGGCCCCAGTAATGTCGCCGATCTCGCCTATCGGCCTCCAGACATGTTGTGCGGTGGCAAAATCAGTCGACCGCGCGGTTGACACACGATCGGCTGAGTCCGGTTATTGTACGACATGATAATACAGCATGATATTTGGAATCCACTTTGGAATCTTTTTGGATTCGTTTAACTGGGTGTACATTATCGGGGTGTGCAATAACTGGATGTGCAATATTGTCACGTGTAGTTAATGCACAGCCAGTTAATACACAGCATGATAATGTACAGCACGTTAATGTACAGCATGATAATTGGAAGCCACTTTGGTACCGTCAAAGTTAATTTCTGGCACTTCGGCGGCCGCTGCCGCGGCGCGCTCGCTTTGCTCGCTTGCCTCGTGCGTAATTTATATGTTTCAACATAACCTAACCAATCCGACTCGACGGTACTAAAGTGGCTTCCAAATATCATGCTGTACATTAACTGGGTGTACAATATCAACACGTGACAATATTGCACGGCATGTTATTGTACGGGATGATAATGTACACCCCGATAATTCAAACCAGTGGACACGGATTAACTGGGTGTACATTATCATGCTGTGCAATAAAATGCTGTACCTACATTTTTTGGCCGTACATTATTGGCTCCCGATCGGCTCACCCGGCCACCAACATGCTGATTGGAAGAGTTGCGATATATTGCGATATATATTTAACGTATCTAATTGTATTTAGTTTTTTGCTGATTTTGTTTAACTTTTTCTAATGAACTTTGTTCTATTGCTCTGGAGTAGGGCGCTGACCCTGCTAATCTGTTTTTTTTTACTTTTGCAGCTGTCAACGTTTCCATCGTTTATTGTCATATGTTTTACGTTTAAATAAATATATTTGATTTGCTTTGATTGATTTTTGATTAATAAAAATAATAAATAAACAAGTATTAAAATCGATTTTTACAAAAAAAAAACGATTATTTTCTTAATCGATTATTTTTTCATATCCCTAAGCAAAACTCAAGTCTCATTGTTTGTTTCTTAGATCAAGTATTATAAATCGGCGCGCTTATATAAACCGATTTTTTTTATGTGTGGTTTGGTTATAATGTTTGCATTCGGTCTTTCGACAAATGTTTTCACATTATATTCTACCATGTAACTTTCTGATTCTTAAATTATAAATGTGAGCATAATTTCATTATTATTCCACTGAATCCAGAAAACATCGATGTATAAATAATGTTTACGCAAGCATCGTCAACAAATTATTATAAAATGCTGACATTTTATATACTGCACTTTAGCAAACATTTTTATTAAGGTTGTATAAATCTTCACTACTAATGTAGTGAAGATTTCATTCTATGTCACCAAAACTAGCATCAAAGCTAATGCTTTGATGCTAGTTTTGGTGACATAGAATTATACATAGTTAGTATGGGATCGGGTGATGATGATGTAAAAAATCGGTGAGAATAAGATTTTGGCGAATTACAGAATATCAGATAGTTACTATGACACATAGAAACTACACTTGAATCTGTGTCACACTTTTGCGTGACACAGATTAAAGTTTAGTTATTATGGATAATAGTAATTTTCGGTGTAACTATGATTTAGGCGAATTACAGAATATCAGATAGTTACTTTGTCACATAGAAACTACACTTGAATCTCTGTCACACTTTTGGGTGACACAGATTCAAGTTAAGTTAATAAGGATTATAGTAATTATCTGTTACTTGTCATAATAATTAATTATATTTCGATGATGTATTTGTTATTAAGTGTAGCTGTTTGGGATGGGTATTTTTTTATTCAAGAATTTATACATAGTACTGTATTCCAATTAGCTGATATGATGATGGAGCCAAGTGCTGTATAATGTAGATCCTACATTATACAGGTGTTTGACTAGGTGTTCTGTCGGTGTGTGTAAATTAATTAAAATTCAATTTAATTAAGTATTTATTCATAAAGTACTATTATATTGAGTTGGTAAAATAATAATGAAAACATCAGTGGTTAAAACAGAATAAATGTTATAATATTAGTAATACTTAATATAAATTTTATTTCAGATAACTTAGATCCTTATTGTTAGTACATAATAAACTTAATGAACTATGTTAGGTTAGTATTTAGAAAAATGGTGATCCTGTGCTGTCATTACTCGCAAACAGTGCTTGAGGAAGGGGCTATCCTATTAATGAACAATGATGTCCAAGATGTTATTGGAACCTTCACTGACTCTCGTCAGCTGTGATGCAATTTTCTTATGCATGCAGGCAGCAAAACTGTCAGACCTCTTCAGCGGCACTGAATTTGTTTTCATAGAATTTGTGTACAGTAAAGTTCTCGGTCTTGTAAGTTTTTTTAGTTTAATAATGAATCATAGTGGTATTCACATCCACAATGAAGTGTGGTAGTTTGCTGTAGATTTTGAGACAGTAGGAGTTGGTGGTGGCATCTCATGATGTGGCAGTTACTGTTCAGGAAAATGTTCAAGGTTGCAATAGGACTGCTCAGCAAATAATATAATTTTATGACAATGTTTTTAATTTATAGTACCTGCAAAATAATAAATAAAACTTTAATTATGAAAACAGGATCAATTTTATCAGCAGCAATAAATTTGTCTTTAAAGAAATTCGAGTAGGTACAGTACAATAATCTATCGAGTAAGTAGGTATTTACCTAAATCTTGGATGGAACAGCAGACTCTGTTTCGAGCTCTCTTGGTAGGTGTACCACCCATCAAAAATATTACTTGGCAAATTGTGTAACCTATTAATTGTAGGTTTTAGGTTAATATAGGCACCACAAGCTCGTGCTACATCTCTATCTGTATCGATGAGGCTAACGCGGTGCAACCGTTTATATGCGTCCGACAATCAACATACATGCAATTATTGAATAGGTGTGCAAATCCAAACACATAAACATTAAACGATAAACAAACAAGTCAACGCCACGCCAGTTGCCAACTAAATTTCCCTAAATATAAATAGCGTAAATTCAGTTTAAAAAAACGGGATACTCAAATTAAGATAGATAACACTTTATTGTACACAAGGATACATCATAAATCTAGGCGTAAAATAATAAAGTACAATGGGCGGCCTTATCGCTGAAAGCGATTTCTTTCTTGTTTTAAGTGTAATCATTCTGTTTGTTTCTCAAACTGAAAGTTATATACTTAGTTGATATATGACTAATAGATTTATTTTGATTCCTTATTCAGTTTCTCATAGGACTTTGTCAGAGACCACGGATTTCCACTTGCTACGGTCCTAACATACCTCTTTCGCTTCATTCAATCTCTAAACATTCTTCATACGTTGTTGGTTTAGGGAAGGTAGGTACTATTGTCCTGGTTGTTCCGTAGAACGTCTGCTATCTGGTCGAGATACGTCTTCTGAGGTCTTCCCTCCCAACAGTCCCATTTATAGAATAGAATAGAATCTTTATTTTGTCTGTTAAAAATCGAAATTTACAAAAGAGCTGTTACAATTTTGATGACAAAAAAGGCCATTTTTTGCCTGATGCACCTGTTTCGTTAATCTCCTTTCATCCTTCCTTTCCACATGCCCAAACCATCTTAACATAGCTTTCTATACCCTCATCACTAGGTATGTCTTCTTTCACTCCACATTTTTCTCTTATCACACTGTTCCTCTATCACTCAAATTCACATCACACATATTAAGTAACGCTTTCATTTTTAATGCATTACTCTACTCTGATGTTTGCCCGACTTTTACTAGGTACCATACATTATTGTCGGCACGAACACCCCCCTATGTACAGCTATTCGTGCCTTTTACAGTTTCTGGCTGCTCATAAACGTGTCTTGTGCCCCATTCGCTCTATTTCCAGCAGTCACTCTCTTTTCGATATAATGTTCATGCTTTCCATGTTTCGCAAATAAAGTCCCTAAATAGTTCGATACAAAGTAGTAGTTCTTTTTGGTTCTCAAATTATGTAAAATAGCTGAAATAACCCAATAATGATTGATTATGTTTTTAATGCAGTTTGATTACCTTTATCATAGGCAAACTTGGAGTTGGCAACATTTACATATTATTTTGTTAGCAATCTTCTACTTCTTCTTTATTTTGTAGATGTTCTTGCTAACAATCAAACAGCAAGCAGTTTGATAATTGACAATATGAAATGTCAGTTTTGACAGTAGAAATATCAGTTATGTCAAAACAAAAACTGAAAAAACAAAAAGTCCGCCATTTGTAAAATCGGTATAAATAAGTCCCGCCATTATAAATCTATGGTTTGTTTTCTTGTTGTCCATTGATTGATTCAATGTCATTGAATGAATTACACTTTGCTGCATGTGAATTTCTTTTTGTCAATTTTTATCCAAAACAATCAAAATTTTTTCGCTCTTTAGGCACCAAGAATTTGCTATCATGGATAGGCATATTGGAAATGTCCTGCCGGCAATTCAACATTGCATGAGAGGTCCGAAAAGGGACGAAGTTTTGAAGCTGATTGAGGAAAAAGTTAAGTTAGAAAACGATTTGCGCGAGCAACATGAGATTTTGAAGCTGCACCGTTCTGATATGTTTGAGTCGCTCGTGGACGATCAAGGATTCCCCCGAGATGATATCGACGTGTACCAGGTTCGACACGCCAGGCACAAAATTATCTGTAAGTAGGTATATTTATTTTTACGATAAACTTACCAAGTAACATAATAATTGCAATGAACAATATGAAAATATAAATAAGTCGTTAGCAAACAAATTTCCCATTTGGAATCATGTCTCGGGCACTTCAGCATACTATAGAATGGGTGTAAATAATTCACATCTGTTCACATGCAATTTGCATTATCAAGCAACTTGGAAAGACCCTTCTCGTTGGAGGACATACTTTCAAAGCTTAACCTCCACATATCAGTAAAATTCCATTACAAACTATGTTGCATTTGTTTGTTCTTATACCCAATTAAACTTAAATTTACATTGGAGCTTCTTTAGTCATACTAACCGCCGGTTTCTAAAAAACTAATCGGATGTCAAGTCACTTGCTATCTCTATCTTATTTGATGTAATAGCTGAAATGGCGAGTGACTTGACAACCAATAAGTTTTGATAGAGCTTACAGAAACCGGAGGTTAGAGTAGGTATATTTACTATTTTGCCAAAAGTATTTACAATAAATGGCAAAACCTAACCCATAAATTTCTTATCTGTTCCTTATCACCTAGTTTAAAAAGGTTTAAGTTATTTTATTGAATTAAAAACTCTTTCATTTACAGGCCTGCAAAATGATCTCAGAAATATGTTCAAGCTGATTGAGAAAGGCTTAGCGGAAGTAAATGCAGAGGATGCTCTTGGCGACCTCTCTGCTCGCCGCACAGCCATCATTCTCGTAAATGAGAACAATGTGAAGCACGCCGACAGTGTGCCGCCGACACCTTTCTTAGTAGTCACTATGGTTGACAATGGATCTCCTGCTGATATTGCTGTAAGTTAAAAATGAGAAGGACAGCAAATAGAATATTGTAGATGTAAACTCTTCAACGATTTCATAGGTTCGAATTGATTATTGCACCAATGGATTTTTCCTATTGAAAAATTTCTGTGTTGCAATGACAGTGCTCTTAAACAGTGAAGGAAGGAAAACATCGTGAGGAAACCAGTTAGACAGCGACAATGAGCTTGCAACCTGTCACATATGGAATACCAACTACTGCAGAATGTGGGTGTGTGCCAAATGTAATGTTTGGATGTACTTCTGACTACTCCCCTTAGACATCCTCAAAGAATCTGGAGTTAGTGCTTGGTACTTAGAGATCTGAGGATCTCTGTGTCTGGGGATCAAAGTTTATAGTCAGTATATAAAATGTGTCTTTCACACTTGCTGCATCAAAGTTTGTGATTTACCCAATGTTTTCAATTGAATAGTTATTTATTTATTTATCATCATCATCATCATCCTTACCCTGTCTTTACAAGTACAAATACAATAGAGTAATTTCATTAACACTTTTTATAATTTACTAACAATCCAATTATGAACATAATTAAATCATACATAACATAAAAATCGTAATAACATAAAAATAAGATAATATATAAAAATTGCTTTATTTGCTTACACAGTTGCAATTAAATAAAGTAAAATAAAAATTACTTAGCCTATTTTTAAATTTAAATACTATGGGTAGGTATACTTAATTATATAAATCTGGTTAGGCTAATATAAAGTTAAAATAAATCAATTATGTGAAAGAAAATAGTAAAATAAATAACTATGTATACCTATGTAAGTACCGCCCGTGGCCCGTGGCGGTTAAAGCCTAAATAAGAACAAAAATTAAATAGAAAATAGCATAATAATAAAAATTATCAATAAGTTTACATAATAAACTAATGCTGCGCTTTTGTATCCTGCACTAGTTAGTTTATTTTTTTATTTAAATCTTTTTAAAGTAACTTTGAGTGTTGTAAAGACCATTTTTATTGTATTGTTTTTATTTCATTGTGTGTACATTATTATTTATTTCTATTTAATGATTTGATTCAATTAGAATACAAACTGTACCTACCATGTGTATGACTTAGTCTAAGAACATTGTAAATGTCTAAAGATATAAATAAATGAAATGAATAAATTTCAGTTTCATCATATTTTCAGGGTAGTAGTTATTGCTAACATCAGTATTTAAGGTGCTTTTCCTCCAGGCCATCTTGGTACTAATTCGATCAGAAGAACACACAACAATATTATAATATTGATTTCTTTTTCAGGGCTTGTGCGCAAATGACATGATCATCCAATTTGGAACAGTAAAAAGCAGTAACTTCACATGTATGGAAGATATCTACAACATTGTGTCACATTCAATTGGGCAGCCGATCAGTTTGCAAGTGCTACGAGGCTCTCTGGTGATCGGAGTCACCCTCATCCCGAAGCCCTGGTCCAATCGGGGACTTCTCGGCTGCCATATACAGAAGTTGGAGGTTGATTTTCGAAATGTATGCCCTTTCTAATTATATTGTTTCCTTTTGTTTACCTTTTCTCATTAAAAATGTTGTATTGTAGTAGGTATAAAGGGCCTATTTTTAAGTTAAACCGCTTACTGTAATGTACAAAATCAGTTAATGTTTTAATACAAAATTACTCATTAGAAATAACAAGAATAGTGTTATTTATTTTCTTAGTAATGTTTAAAATTACAACTAGCGTTTAATGGCGCCGCTGATCATACCACTCAGAGAATATAGGTACTATACATATGTGTAAAAATAGTGAGGTAATGGCGCTTTTTAATATACATTCGTTTATTTCTTTGGTGCGGGTCATACAATCCTTTTGCTTTAACAAAATACAGTCAAAACCTGATATAGCGACATTGAAGAGACCGTATAGTTGCCGACGTTATATCCGATAGTTGTTATAAGCAATACACATACATATGTATATACAAGTACAGTAGTTATATTAGTTGTGTAAAAATAGGTATCTATCTAGTATAGGTTATGTATGTGAACTTGTTGTCAAAAGAAATGAAAATATTTATGTACCTATATAAAAAATATATAAAATATCAAAACCAACACTATAAATCAAGCTGTCACTCACGCAATCATTTAGCGCACTAAACAATTGGTGTAAAATATGCAAGGTCAAATGGCCGGGAAGAGGTTCGGATGAGGTGGGAGAAAGTGCGTAGGTAATAATACGCCAAAATATTCCTTCAATGCTTATCAATAAGATTTAAAATCGTCCTTATTGTTTTGTTTTGCTTTGACAAGAAGCGGTTGGTCGTTAGAGTCGATGAATATAGATAAAGTTTCGTCGTTGTAAGCGATATGTCGCTGTATCCGGTGTTGTTATAGGCGGTATGTTCGCTGAATAGTTTACTAGAGATTCGGGCGGGACCTTACAATCTGGCTGTAATAACCGATCAGTCGTTGTAAACGATGTCGTTATAATCGGTTTCGACTGTATGTAAAATCCGTATATCCATGTATAATATCAATGGTCAAGCAACTCCTTAATTGAGTAAAAATAAATGATAGGTAAACTTACAAAAATACAAAAAAATATCGTTTGTATGTATAATAAATAAGTTGATTATCAATATTATTTTGGTTTAAATACGGCCGGTTTCTGTAAGCCCGATCAAAACTAATCGAATGTCAAGTCACTTGCTATCTCTATCTAATTCGATGTAATAGCTGAAATGGCGAGTGACTTGACATCCGATTAGTTTTGATCGAGCTTTCAGAAACGGGCTGTTAGTGATATTAGATATTTCAGGCATCTTCACCTAACGACCATAGAATATAGATAGATAAATACGTAAGCTTATGATACTGTTTAGGCCTTGTTTTTAACAAAGCTATTTATTATAAGTAAGCATTTTAGTTAAGTATGTGAAAGTATAATATAATAATATAAATATAAATATTGGTGGACATTCCACACAGCACTATCTCGCCCCAAACTAAGCCAACGCTTGTGATATGGGAACCAGATAGCTAATATACTACTTATATACTTACTTTTTTTTTGTAAATACATACTTATAATATTATATAACACCCAGTAGTAGGGGAGGCCATGATGCTAAATGGGGATTTCCTCGAGCGTCATAGAGACCTATTGGGTTGCAAAGCTTAGATGATAAGAAGAAAAAAATGTTATATAAGTATACCTTTTCATCGGTGGGGGGAGCGGCTATAGATTTTCAAAAATGTAAAAAAAAACTGTTGCATGGACATACTCGAGCGCGTCAGATATTGATAGCACCAATGTCCTACGTATTTTTAATATTGTACGTATGTTAATCTGATCGTTTGCATGATGGGGGTGGTCGTACTTAAGGGTTGAAAATGAAAAAAAAAAAAATATCGAGCGCGTCAGATTTTTTAAGGGGGTGTTATGTGAACCTAAAAAAAAAATCTCATTCAATAATCTGACGATTTCGATGTGACGCAAACGCGCAGCCATTATTTTAATATGCAAAAAAAAATCGCCATCTTGAAATACTCAAGCGCGTCAGATTAAGATATATATGGTTCATCTTTATGTCCTAGACGTACTGTCTCATAATCTGACGATTATCTAGAGGGATTCGCCTAATCTGACAAAAAAATATATTTATATTTTGATTTTTTTAAACCATTCAACTTAATTAATTGAAAAGCTCAGGAAATAGCATGCAAATAAAAAGTATAAGTTTGTTAAGTAGAATACTTGTATTTATAAGAAAATAATTTAAAAAAATATGCAAAAAAATATTTTTTTATTGACAATTAATTGATTAATTAGTCATCATCTTCATAAGTAGAATCATCTTCTTCTTCTGGCTCGATTTCATGGCACGAAATAGAAGCGCGCAGAGGGGAATATAGGCACCACGCAGCTAAACTTTATCGACGAATATTTGTTACTTCGGCTTGTGGAAATCGTCAGATTATATATTTTTCGTTATCCTTGAATTATTTACTTCAAAATAAAAAAAAATTTGGCCACGCTCGAGAATGTCGAGATGACGTTTTTTTTTACAACTTTGTAGCCCTCCCGTTTCTTTACGTCACTCTCAAATTGTCAGATTAGTGGAATATACACTTTTTAGCATGTAATTAACTCACCCTACCTTAATCTGACGCGCTCGAGATTTTCTGATGATCAATTTTTTTTTACTAATCTGATCCTTTATCCTAGACGGGGGGCTTTATATATGGGGCTCATATTTGGTGGAGGTTCTTAACCAGGTACAAGGTATCCCCCTGTATATTAATCTGACGCGCTCGAGGAAATCCCGAAATCCCCTCTTGGGCTCCCCTACTACAGTATGGTAGGTAGGTTATGAAAAAAAACTTGCAAGATCAAAAAAATGAATTTATTCGCATAAACAGTTCAATCACTAAAAATATCATTCATTTATCAACAAACAAACCTAAAAGTCCCACAAAAACATTTACAATTACACAATCAAAAAAAGAAGTTACAACTGTGGCCTTTAAAAATAAATCTTATGATTGATCACCATTGCATGTGTTTTCTTGTGCCGTTTTAACTCTACTTTCTCTTTCTCCTCTCCTCCTGACTCTATTCTCTTCTCCTCAATCTCTTCTAAGTCTTCCTCATCTGTACCCTCCCGTTCTCCGTAAGTGTGCTTCATGGACATGTCAAAATATGTTTTGTCTTCCATTAATCTGTAGTCGGGTTTGGGTATCGTTCCTCGAACGCAGTCGTGATAGTGGCACACTATCTTTTCTTGCTCATACGTCTCGCAAGAGCCTGGAATTTACGAAATCAGGGTTTAAATGGCATAGAAGAATAGATCGCATCAGAAAAACGAAATGCGAGTTTAGCCAAATCTTACATTTTGACTAGCTAGTAGCTACCGCTAGGTACTCACCGCTAGGTAAGAGTAGTAGAGCTATTAGTGAAGGGCTCGTCCGGGGAAGTACTACCACCACGCCTTTTTCTGCCGCCAAGCAGCAACGCTGTGTTTCGGTTTGAAGAGTGGTTGGTTGCCGGTCTAATTACAGGCACATGAGGCTTAACATCTGTATGCCTCAAGTTGATGGACGCAGGGTAGTGCATCGTAGGGCACTTGTGCGTGACTTACGAGGCAATGCTTTGTTATACCTAGGTGATGGTTACCACTTAACATCAGGTGGGCCATCTGCTTGTTCCATCAGCTAGTTGTATAAAAAAAAAGGTAACGATAAGCGGTGACTTACGACCGGTTTCTGAAAGCCCGATCAAAACTAATCGCATGTCAAATCACTTGCTATCTCTATCTAATTCGATGTAATAGCTGAAATGGCTAGTGACTTGACATCCGATAGTTTTGATCGAGCTTTCAAAAACCGGCAGTTACGTTTCGAATAAGTATATCGGCAATGGTGCTAGAGATTTAATTTATTTGTCAAAAAACGTAATTTTTATTACACCTACACGCAATGAACTCTTGGTAAGTACCTTGGAAAACCTCGACATTTATTAGGTACCTACATGAAAAGTCGAGGAAATGATAGGTAAGGAACATAAGAAAGAATCGCTATTACTCTTATTATTTTAAACTCTCAGGTGAAATCATCCGGAAGGACACTAAACGACCTTTAAACTTAAGGTCCTCATTTAAGTCGGATTTTCAAAAAGCACATGGTCTGGTCATGCCCGGTCGCTTGACCACCAAAAGTCTGCTAAATATAAAGTAAAGTACTCTCTTAATATAAGTACCTACATTGAATGTTTTTCGAGCTTAAGTCTTTGTGATAAGTAATTTATAAGAACATCTCACCTGGTCTCTGGATCCTCACAGTGAGCACAGCCCGCTCCGGCGCCATGCCCTTGAAATGCACGAGGTAACACGCCAGCATAGTGCCCGTCCGACCTCTGCCATGTCGGCAGTGTACGCCTATTGTCTGCAAATGGATAGGAATATTTTAAATCATGTTCTTCTAGGCTTTGGCAGCGAGTTGCAAGGAACGGTGCACTAGATGCACCTAGTTTGTAAGACGTTTCAAGTTGATCCTTGTCCAAGATGAATGGGTTGTGCGATAGGTATTATACAAACTCATTTTTTTTTGCCACTGCTAAAGATTATATTTTATGACGTATACCTACAAGAATATTACGACGTTTTGTGAAATTCATTTATGTTAATAAATCGTCTGACTATAACGGCATGATCAATACTTAAAAAACTAACACAACTTTCTCAAACAAGTAACTTACTCAAAAACAAGTAACGTAATTTACCTGTACCTACGATACGATCTGATGTTATTCAAATAAATTACGCATGAAGCATTGCTAATCGTATTTCAAAAGGCTGTTCATTGCTATCGTGATCAAATGTTATATTATACTGTAATGTTGTTCACTGCGCGACATGTTCTTTCATGGTCAACGAATACGTTAGTTCAATAGCCGTTATATTATGTAGACAAGGGGAAAGATTTCTCAAAATCTCCAGTTTTATTAAAAACCTACAAAATTAAATTCTGAAAATGGACCAACTTTTGTCTAAGTACCATACAAACAATGATAAAAGATGTTTTTATTAAAAATCAGATAAAACTTAAGTACTCACCTCTCCCCTAATTTGAGCTCTTTCACAAATCTCAATAAACTTTAATATCTGCTTCAAGGTCGGTGCCCCAAATTCCTTTATTCTAATCTCAGTCCACTTCAGTTTCCTATCAAACTCGACAATAGGCGGATGTCTTTCTGGCGATAGTGTGATCAGATGATCCACTCCAGCGTCAACTAAATAGTGCAAGTTTGCTTCGTTTCTAGGGCACCCCATAGCTGCGATTTTCCCATCAATGAACCAGGAGAAGTTGTAAGGGGCATACGCTTCGTAGTCTTCCGGTTTTACGAAAGGTTTTTCTTCTTTCATCATCTTTGGCTTCTCTCTTGGTTCGTCGTATTTGTAGAACAGCCTCGCTAGCTTCACGTTCAACCGGTTCGGCACAGAACTCATTATCACAACACTGTCACACTAAAACATCACTGGGAATCAAAACAAGTGTCTTAAACTGACAGTAAACAATATTTCTGTGATGTTTTATAACTTCCGTTGCTTGAGAATAATTGCAAGTGAATTGAAAAGTATTTCTGTACATCAGCATATCGGTATCGTCATTGGATGACTGCCAAATGGGATGTACCCTCATGCATGCTGGCATCGTCGCTGGCAAGTACCTATTGACATTTAGAGATGTAAAGTGTGTGCCAGATCATGAGAATTAGGCCTATTTGGAGGGTAAAATTAGATTAGACCGTTTTGTAAACAGATTGAAGCGGATTACCTTGGCTCTGATAGTGTGCTCCAGTTTGAGATCAAGGTGGCTTCTGGACAGTTAATTTCTGAGCATGGAAGTTCGTGTTAGCTGGTGGCCAACTCTGGTGACGAAGTTCACACCGGGACTGCTTCATAATCTGTATCTACCAAGAGCAAGTCCGAGTCTCGAGTATGGAGTAGGTACCGTTCCCATCTTTGGCATTGCTTTACCAAATACAAGCTTGAGGCCTTAGAAACCATTAAATGGCAAGCTGAAGGACTCATGGGTGACGATACACGCTGTTCGAGTCTAGGCTTCTGAGTCTCGAGCATAGCAAAAAGTCATACAGTGTAGGTACTCACTCACTTCAATATACCTACCTCTAATAACGCCTTCCGTACCTATATTAATGAAAAATCCCCAGTTTTGTAGTGCTTCGGGTATGTTTGCCGAGGTTGGGGTTCCCGATTTCTATGCTCCGAGCCCGCATCGCGTCGTTCTGATCTCGCTTACGTGACCATAATACCTAATACCATTATAAAGCAGAAAAAAAAAATTGTAATTTGTTCTTTTATTTTTAAAAATAAGTAGGTAGTGTATGAATTAAAAATTGAATGTGAATTAATTTAAATAATCAAATGTCAGAAATGGGTAAGTACCTATATGATTGAAATTGAATGAATTAGTTATTAAATGTTGTTGCAAAACAGGGAAACTCTACACTTGGTTCCCTCCTCCCCATTCTACCATCAGGCAACCAGTCGATAAGAACGAGACACACGCAACAAGCGCTTTGTTTTAACTTCTATGATGCATCTACGATTTGGATGTTCTTGAGGCAAGACTAAATAGTTATCTTAGAAGAGGTACCTAAGGTAGTGAGAGAGGTCTTACCTAGAGGTAAGCACGTTTTAAATAAACTATTAAAAACCCCTAAGTCTTACGTAAAAACATATATCTGAACGATAGCTTGAAGCTCTATAGGGACCATAAGACTCCTCAAACAACTTTCAACCTCGCCATTGTGTCTACCACTTACTACAAACACAGTTTTGTCTGTTCGTGAGGAAGACCGTATTATGCAGTATGCGTAGTTTCGCCCACATAGACACCTACCTACTCCAGGTTTTTTTTAGAAGATTAATCCGTGTTTTAGGAAATTAGCTCATGGCCACAATTTGGCAACGCTACACAAATACGTGTAGCTGTTACCTACCTACCTGAACAGTCGTTGAAATGATTTTTTTAAATGGGCAAAGGTGCGACTTTTCGCCTTGACCATTGCAAGATTGACAAGTTGAACACGTGCCCATGAAAGGTTCATAGACCGTTTGGCGACCGACAGTGTTGATTGAGGTTTCCACGCGATTAGTGCTTTGCTTATAGTACGACGTACTAGTTCATCTTAAAAGGTATATTATTCATACAAAAGTTAAACACCACACAAGTGCTCGTATACCTTCCTGCCTTGCCTGCTACTATCCCTAGGTAAATATTTTTTTTAATCTTCACCTGTTTAATGCCTTTGCCTCCATTCTGTTACTTGTTTCTGTCATACCTAGCAATAGTTAGACAATAATCTTAACTATTTGCCATTTCGAGTTGGCTTTTTGGCTGAATGTTTACACACACTAATGTTATAATAGGTACTATATTTTTATTATAAGACGCGGATAAGTATTTCAGTGATTTTTTTTTAATGTAGAATTATGCGAGTGTAGGGAACATTAGCATTTGTCAGCGTCATAAGGCGGTTTGACAAGTCAAAAGTAGAGAGAGCCGGTATAGTATTTTAATTCGACGGATATTTTTAGATGGTAAATGCATGGCTTAGCATAAACACCATTATGTAGAGAATTGCACTGCCAAAGCCTTGGCGCAATTCCGAACAATCTGCCATCAAACGAAATTAGTTTACGACAACAGACATTCATCCTTCCGTATTTTCAGAAACTGCGTCATGGCTCTACATAAATTTACTGACGTCACAAACAAAATTACTCTTTCCTTCCATTAATCTACTCTGAACAAAGCATAAGACCTTTTTTCTGATGAAAACGTGGATTCAAAAAAATATTTACTAACAAAATCATCGACTGGAAGACCGCGTTGTTTACATAAATGTAAGGTTCATATTCCAGTGATAATTCTAATGCGTGTTTCGGCATTGGCAATGCTACGCTGGTTTCGGCTTTGGGTCTCCAGAAATAAATGTTACATACATCTCCAGACTGTATGCTTTTGCCAAAATATCCCCCCCGGTCAGTCAACGCGAGAAACTCAGGTCGAATACGTGTGTCACAGTGCCACCTGTCGCTATAAAAAATATTTATAACTTTTTTTTGTGATAGGTTCATTAACAGTCTACGATGGAGGAAGAATACCACCCGGTGTACACGAGGACAGAAGCGATCACAGAAGCAGATGACAAAAATTTAGCTGGAGCGACAAAAGAATACAGAAATGACCTGCAGATTATTATTCCAGAAAATCCCTTCCCAGAGATAGCTGTAGACGCATATCCACCATTGAAATTCTCGTGGGTTATTCCTAAAAAGTTGGCAGCGATGGCATTTCCGAGAAACAAAGAAAACGTTCAGTTTATAGTGAATCAAGGTATAACTCATCTGGTTACCCTGACGGAGGATAAGAAGCCTCCAGTCGAAGATGTTGCCAGATTAAATTGGACAGAAATACCGATAGAAGAGTTTGGTGTGCCAGATTTGGATCAAATTAAGAAGTTTATTGATGTTTGTAAGAGGGCCGACAAGAGTGGCGAGGTGAGTGTTCTGAAACTACTCAGCATTTTTTTATTAAAAATATAATAAAGTACCCTTCTTCTGCTTTTCGATTCAGTCAAGCTTTCTTCGAAATTAAGTCCCCTAGAATCTCAAATTAATAATAGCACGACCTAGTGCTGGATGGGAATCAAACATGTGACCTTTCGCTCGTTAATTAATTAGGCTGCGAAAGTGACAGATCTAGTTATTTATTGCCCAGTGGCCACGATAAATGTCCCAGCAGTGGGATATATGTGGGTTATGTTTAGGGTCCCGGCAGTATGTCAGCGGCTATGTTAATAACGATGCTAGTTTAATGAAAAGTAGGTTATGTTCCTAAGCTGTGTAGGTAATACATATAAAACAACTTAAATAATATAAAATGCTAGTAAATTTGCTGTCCCATTACAGAAAGGCAATTACAAAATGTTACAAAAAATATGTTAATCTTCTTAGCAAAACGCATGTTTATTAAACTGATAAAAAACCACGATAAAGTACCTACCGTTATGTTTCGTAACGGGAATCAAACCTGCACGACTGATCTCTAACGATCCAAATCAGTGCCATCAGAAGCGTCCCCAAGACACTGGCAGCATTGCCACGCTGAAGGCAAAGCTGATGCGCTGAGCGATACTCAGAGTTACTTAGTTTTTTTGTCTGTACCAAGTCCGAGTTTGTTTTTAGTTTTTCACAAAATCCATACAAAAAACAAAACATCTCCATACAAGAACGGCCTGACGATACAGAAAAAAAATCGAAATCAAAAATAGAACTCTCGCGGCCGGTTTCTGAAAGCCCGATCAAAACTAATCGAATTTCAAGTCATAGCAAGTGACTTGAAATCCTCTATCTAATTCGATGTAATAGCTGAAATGGCGAGTGACTTGACATCCGATTAGTTTTGATCGAGCTTTCAGAAACCGGCCGTCGGTCTTGTACTGGGCGTATTATCGAGGAAACGCGTGACTAGAGATTGAATTTGATAAAGAACCCTCAATTTCCAGGTACTAGGGGTCCACTGCCGGCAGGGCAGAACCCGCTGCGGCGTGATGCTCGCCTGCTACCTCGTGCACTTCCACCGCTTCGAGCCGGATCAGGCAATGAACGTCATACGGATCATGCGGCCAGGTAATGCATCATTTTAAATATCGCCATAATAATCCATGCCATAATTAGAGTGGAACTAATCCCACTTGGATTATGGGATCGTATGAATCGTATCCCCTTGATATGAGGCCGCGCTAACCACCAGCGCCATCTGTTTTTCGTTTACGGTATCGTCTCGATCAGCGCCTCTATCGGGCGTGCTAAGAACTAACGAGTCGGGTATTAAAATTGAATTATTCTAAAATTCAGAAATGAAGAAGGTAATGTATGAATGAAAAGTATTATGAATGTTGAATTAATTTGAATGTTGAAGTCATGAGATGAAAATGGAATAAATACCTAATCAAATGTTAGAAAAAATGTTGTTGCAAAATAAAAACAACTGAGTAGGTAATTTTAAGTAGTGACGTTCCGAGGGGTCGAAAAAAAATATGGAAAACTAAAAACAAAACCCAGACTTGGCGTAAAACCTTTAAGTTTTCTCCCGAATAACTGATTAATCTACTGCACTGTAAAAGATCATTCTGTTTCACTCCCGTTTGAGACAAGAACATTCACGTCAGCTCCAGTGTCCAACTTATAACGAATATTAGGTATTGTTATTTATTTGTAAATCAACTAACCACTCATCACTGTTACTTGCAATATGACTCATACTACATACCTGATCTGTGGAGTTATCCTGAACCGTATACACGCGGCAGACCCTCGCAAAATGATTAAACTCTGTCCATATACCGGCCAGACTTTCCGCAATAGTTACACGTATTTCCTCTACCGCGTTTGTTCCTGGAGTGCTGTCCCTCGCGTACTCGCTGCATTTTGTCGAGGACCAGATGCCCGTGACGCCTGCCCCGCGCGAATAACGCCCGCCTGCCGGCTCGGCCCGGCTGCGGGTGCATGCTGTCCTGTCCAAGCTTGCTGGCGCTGCCCGCCAGCTCGGCGCGCGCCACATCGGCGCGCTGCGCGATTTTCACGTCGAACCCAATGCAAATCACTTACTGGATCATCTCGCTCCTCCACTGCATGGATCGTACTCGCCTCGTTTTGCTGTTTTTACTGTACTCGCCTGTGCACGTGATATTTCAGCGAGTACACATATCCAACGTTTTCTTGAGTGTTAAATCAGGAACGCTTAATAATCTCTCCCTCAATGTGTCCTCTCTTAGCGCGCAAATCAGTCTGTCCTTGATGAGATCATCTTTAAGTTTCTCGAACTCGCATGAGGTAGCAAGCTTATTCAAATCGAACGCGTATTGGTCTACAGTTTCATGTTCCTGTTGATTCCGAATAAAAAACTTGTGGCGTTCAATCGTTAAAATTTTCTCGAGTAAAGAAACAAACGATATCTGCAATAACGATTCGACGGACACAACAGGTTCCTCTGGAAACTGCTCATACACATCACGGCACTTCTCACCAATAACGTGAAGCAAAATACTTGTCTGTACCACTTGCGGCTTTTTATCTAACTGACATGCTTTATAATTGAATCATAATGTCACATTCGTTATATCCTTTTCGAAGCAAAATGGCGGAGGTGGCTGTAGCAATGAATCCATTTTTTACGGTAAATTTTTCACTCTTCTGTCAATTTCAAGCACTGTGTTACATGAACTACGATATATTTCTGCTGTTCACAATAAATCCCCGTATACCAAGCAGCTGCGCCATGTAAGATAGAGGACTACACAAAGAAACACGCGAGCACCATGCATAGACTGATTTTATTATCGAACACCCTCACATCATAATCTAATATAATTCTACCCACATCTACAGTACCTACTGATCCTAATCGCACCCGGCGAATAACTCGGATCTGTTAATACGGTACGTACTTATGCGATGCGACCGCGGCTCCATATAAAGGTCTAATATATTACCTTAGAGACTCCTGCTCGATAACCGAAGCTCGGTGTATAGCTTTTGGGATAATAAAAATTCATATAAGCTTGTTAAAAACATTTTTCACCGACTTAAAAAAATTAGGAGGACTTAAAAATTCAACTGTATGTTTTTTTGTATGTTTGTTACGCGATTACTCCGCCAATTATGAATTGATTTTAAATTCTTTTTTGTTTTTATTTTACTGAAATTGATTTAAAAAAATCTACAAAAACATAAAATATATAAAACAAAATGACACTGATGACTTTTTTATTTGTTCCCTTCACCAAAAGTTTTGTTATATGTTTTTCAGTCTATAGGATGTCGTTTTTTTATTCAATAAAGATAATTATTAGTGTACCTTTTACCTGCAGTTTATTAGTATAAGATCTGATTTCACCATGCTCAGTTAGTTACTAATCAAGGATTAACAGTCCGTTAAATCTAACCTTAACTGTCAAACTCGTACATTTAGACATATTTAACGGCCCTTTAATCCTCTGTTAATCTAAAAGAGCATGGTGAAATCAGACCTAAGCAAAACAAAAATATTTTTTCCAGGATCGTGTGACAGCGACGAGGCACACGAAGCAGTCGGCCTGTACTTCTCGTACCTGACCGAGGACAACCCGCTGCGGTTCGGAGTCAGCGAGGAGCTCATGGAGGAGTGGGTGGAGACTGCACGGACATACACCAAGAAAGTGCTCGGGGAACTGTGATATACCTTTGATAAATAAATTGACGTTTTTTGTTTTTTCGTTGTCTAATTTCTTACATATTTTTTTTCAAGGATAAGATTCAAATTGATAAGATCGAGATAAAAGAGTGGAGACCTGGGGCCTTATGCTCACTTCGAGCGAGATTATCTCACGGTGGAGATGACGTCATATCTCGTTCAATAACTCGTTGACGTTGCGTCTCGCATGAACTTTGAATGAGAAAATTGGGGAGTGAGATGGTGAGAATGGGGATAAATAGTTATCGAACGAGATATGACGTCATCTCCACCGTGAGATAATCTCGCTCGAAGTGAGCATAAGGCCCCTGGCTCAAGAAATTGTCGGTCAGTACTTCTCGTATATGACTGAAGAAAACCCGCGGCGTTTCGCAGTCGGTGCAGTCTCTCTTGTTTTGTCACTAGTTTCTTTCGAAACAGTGTGGTGAAAGGATTTTAAGTGCGCCTCCTTTCGAGCACTTGACACAACGTTATGAACTTTTTAGGTTCTACGACATGCCGGTTTCCTTCACCGTTTGAGAGTACTGGCATTGTACACATAAATTTTTAAACAGAAAAACTCATTGGTGCACGACCTGTTTCGAACCCTCGACCTTAGGATAGGAGGGCGGGGCCGCTACCACTAAACCACCAGTGCACTAACCTTTGATAAATAAATTGAAAGTGTTCGTTTTATTATTTCTAAAACGAACACTTTCACTTCAACCCAAAAATAATATCATCATGGATATACAGTATACATTGGGCTATGGGTACGGTATTAGTATTCTAAAAATGCTTGTATTTTTGGCATCTTCAGAATGTAGCGAAAATTTACCAAAAATGCACTACAAAGAAACAAATACATAAATTAAATAGGGATATATTTTAAATAAGTACAACACATGTATTACCAGCATTATACTGCTTACAAGTGTAAATATAAAATAAATCTTTTAAACAAGTTCATTTTAACATGATTGGACCATTTTGAGCCAATTAAAATTAAAAGTCATTATCTGACTACCCTACCTACGGAATACAGTGAGTATATTGCCAATATATGTAAATCAGCATTTTAAACTTGGAAGCTAGACTTTTCTGTACAGAATGTAATACCGATTAACGCCATCTGTTGAACAAAAGGCGTAACAAATTCTAAGAAGCTCACTCAAACGGCTCAAAAACTACTTACAGCTTGGCAAAAAAACGTCTAGAAACGTCTAGAAACGAAACTAATTTGACGGGTTTTTCGCATAGGAAGATCGCATGTGAGTGAACGTTGAAAATGTATGGAAAGTGGCGCCCCTAACATTTTCTACTCTTTTTGCCAAGTTGTATCTAAGACAATTGTGATAAAGGTAAGTACTTACATTGAAAACGATAAAAATCACAGAGACAATACAGTAAATAATTTCAAATACTTGATTTATCAACGATTTTATACTTAATACAGAAAGAAATACTGTAGAAACATATAGGTTAATACATAAGTAGTAAGTACATGATATATCAAAACATAATTTGTCAAAGACCATAAGAATCCAGATTTTTTTATGGAAGCTATACATTTAAAATTGGACCTTATTAACCTAAAAATTGATACGCTTAAAATATAACTGAGAAATAATAACGAAATATCTCAAACCTTCCAATGTAATGGATATATGAAGGTTTATTAAACTTAACTAAAGCGTTCGACTGCGTAACAATACATATTATTACACAAAAACATTTGATACTAATATTATTTATAATAAACGTTGTAAACACTCATTTTATGATCAAAAGCACGATAATAATCTATAAAAGATACAAAAACAGCGATTATATTTAACTATCAGCATAAGTGTCCTACAAGGCACAATTTTAGGCCTTCAACTTTACATTCTTCATACGAACGCTTGTTTAAGCTTTAGCGTTTATACTAATGGAATAATTGATTTTGATATGTTCAATCGAAATTCGTATTGATAAAGTTCATTAAAATTTCAAAAACCGTTTTAAGTACAATGTAAAACCACTATTTTAAAGAGATTCAAGACACATTATGAATACGCGTAGGTGATGTAATAATATACATAATGCCACCAACTTATCTGTGGAAGAATTTGAGCACACTGGCCCTTAGCAGAAACCCAGCGCTGCAATTTTTTGTTCTAGAATTCTCTACTTTACAGAATGCCTGGCCAAGTAGTATTCCTTTCTACTGTCTTGAGGTCAAGATCCCTGTTTGAGGGACATGCCTAACCCCGGCGCCAGACATAGTTTTGACACTTGATTGAACACGTCTAACTAAAGTAAGCTATATCTGTAGCTATATAAGCTACCTGGCGCCGGCTTTATAGATAAATTGTATGAAAATGACATTAGGTTGACAGATGCTCACGCCAAACTCATGTCATTTTTATACAATTTATCTGGGCTTAGGCGATTTTTTCTATAGTGAAAAGAGATATTCCAAAATACACGTGTCTACGTTACGCTGTTGATTGGTTTTGTGATATCGAAATACGCATTGTCTAAGAACACTTGACAATGTCCACGTGTTATAACGATAGCAAGCGAAAATTTAATACAATTTCGGAATTTCTACATAGGAGAATGTAGAATTGGTCTTCGCTACAGGCGTAGATAAGTTGGTGAGTTTAAGTAGTTAGGCCAATAGATGATTCGAATACTGTACATAGCTCTTATGAAACCATCTTAGCCAATCACTGAGCACCAGTAAGGATGCCTGTCGACAAAAGCACAGCGGACTTAAATCAATTTATTCATAAATTCATGTCGTTATAATCGATCATTTGAAACTTTTTTATTTTATTAACTTTTTATAAGAAATGCATAGCAAAGAGGCTTTCAAACAGACTATAGTCGCGTTAAACACTCGCTGCAAACTCTAACACTAGTGTTGAGAGTTCTCGGCGCGGGCGCATGCACGTTATCGATAAAAAGAATGACTCAGCGAGAGCGCCCGGTGGTTGCGCGCTCGGAGAGCTCATGTATCGATAGTTCTTATCGACTCCAATAATGCACATCTCTGCGCTTAAACAAAAGGATCGTGCCGTTCTCCTAAGTGCAAGAGAGAGAGCAATATTGCTGTCTCGTTCCGATAATTTATGACCGAGTGTTTAACGCGACTATAGAAATATTTTGCAATAACAAAACAGGGTATACGATCTTTCCGCTGTGCTTTGGAGTGCTCTTCCTGGACTTAATAACATTTATTAATATTTATTTAAGCTTTGTTCAAAACCTGCAATAACAAGAGCAGTAACATTGAAGATAGATATTTTAAAATACATTTTTAATGTCAACGATTTCCGAGACTTTATAAGGCCTAAGTGAAATGCCACAAGGCTTAAAAAACATTACTGGCCATACTATACTTATGCTCTAACTCTTAAGTCGCTGAGGGCTCCATTTGCTAGAACAACCGATAAGAATCTTGCTATCTTCTTTGTTTATGGCACCTGTCCGTCATTCGACAGACAATTTTGCCAGTGTCAAGTGATATAGATAAAATACTTTAGTCAAGTCAGTCCATGGTCAAGTCGGCCGCCATTTGTTTTGAAGAAAATGGTGGCGGTTTTCTTCTTAACATTCAAAACATTTTCGGTCAAAGCAGGATATCACATAATACACTTTCATTCCAAATGCTTACACTTTGTGCTAATACCTCAAGTAATGGTTAAAATACCACCGAAATTACACAACACAACTTAAAATAACACTAGAAAAACAATTAAAATGAAAAAGCTATGTTGCTTACCAAAATGTCAGAAAACGAATCCCTCTTGCCTATCTCTTCGTTGACAGTCACAAGTATACTAGAGCTATTCCACTTAACATCAGGTGGGCCATCTGCTAGTTCCATCAGTTAGTTGTATAAAAAAATTGCCTTTAGAACAAATTCATTTCTAGGCTTATGTCTAGCAGTGAACTTCTTCAGGCTGATATGATGATAATGATACTTTATTTGTTCCCTTCTACATAAGAAATATTTCTGAAGTCTAATTATAACTTTATTTGTTCCCTGAAGAAATATTTCTGAAAGCCAATTAAGTTTAGACAAAGTACAGTATGGCCATTTCTAACAAATTGGATGGAATATTTATACTAAAATTAATTTACAACTAATTTTATTGTCCGTGATATAAAAACATATAAATTCTAATAAAATGGAATGCTTCAAAACTCAAATAGCATTTTAATTTGTTTAGTTATACTAATATTTTTATGATACTTACGGCCGGTTTCTGAAAGCTTGATCAAATCTAATTATATGTCAAATGACTTGCTCAGCTATTACATCAAATTTAACTGTAATAGCAAGTGACTTGATATCTGATTAGGTTTCATCGAGCTTTCAGAAATCGGCCGATAAGGTTTATAGGTACTTAGGAATGTTCATTGTAGAGGGCTTTAAACTTTTAATTAAAATATACGCATAAAATACAAGGAGCAGATTCTACAATTAAAATTAGAAATATTTTACTTTGAATAGCTATGTGAAATAAGTGTTCCCGCACACGGGCCTCCCCGGCCACAACCACAAAACGCCGCCACTGGCATATTTCCTGTAGTTTTCATAATAGTATAGCTGTAATAGCTGGCAAGAGCTTGCACAACGACGGTCAGATTGGCGCAGCACCGTCCACAAGGCAACTGTGCAGTTTGAAACCACTCGTCTAAAACACCTTGACGCTAAGCGCCAGCAACAAAAAACAAAGCCAACCTATCAACAAGTCTACCTATAATAATATATATATATAGCATAATTATACCTATAACTCTTCTGGTCAACTATACTGTCCATTCTGTAATAGGACATTTAAAACAAAATTTGGATTCGCGAGTCATATTCGCTCTCATATGAGTAGGTAATTTAGTTTCGTAGCAGGGTTCGCCATTGACGGATACGTCTCGGAGGACATCATGAAAACTACAGGAAATATGCCAGTGGCGGCGTTTTGTGGTTGTGCCGGAGGCCCGTGTGCGGGAACACTAAGTAGTACACATATTCCTTACCCTTTTTCTTTTTAAAGGAATGTACTTGTATGTTCATGGTAATACTGGTATAAAAATTGAGCTTAATTCTATTATTTTTCTTAGCTAGTTTAAGTTTTAAGCCCGTTTACAAATACACTGTTCAATTAAAAATTACTAGCTGGTGCCCGCGACTTTGTCTGCGCAGAATTAGTATTTCGAGTGGCTTATATTAGCGTGGCGTATTACATATGTGTAACTCTAGCGGTTTTGGCTCGCAGAATAGCTCGCAGATGGTAGAATTTTTCCTACTTACTTGACACTTATCGTCATATTTTGGACAATTCACACAATATCTATAAAAATTGTAGCCTATGTGTTATTCTGATGTATAAGCTGTATTATAGTAAAGTTTCATTAAAATCCATTCAGTAGTTTTTACGTGAAAGAGTAACTAACATCCATCCATACTTACAAACTTTCGCGTTTATAATATTAGTAGGATGAATCAATTTTTTTTGATTTTTAATTGATATTTTTTGAGATGAAATAGTAACGGAATGATGATGAGCGGTTACCTATTTAATTTCTTTATTATGTTACAAGTTTTGTAAAATTCTATTGTTTTAGATTTATGTATCTGGTTTATGCGTAAAATATTTTAGTTAACTAGAATACATAAAATTTAATATTCATATGTTTGTATGGAAAGCTTTTAATATTGTTTTTTTAATACCACATTCTTATAAAAATCTGTCAAAAAATAAAAAATGCTAAAACGATTTCCATCTTTTTCCAACTTCAACTAATAGTGATTGGGTAAATTTTAAGCAATGTTTAAATTTAAGTAACTTATAAGTACAGGGTTAGTATAGGAGCGTAGATGCAGTTCACTGCACTATTTCAACGAGGTCATTGAACCCAATGTGACCACGCTATATGAACTTAACTAATATTGTGACTTAACTATTTTGACACTTCTTAAGTAGAAAATAAGGCCTACATTGGAATGTTCTATTCTAGAAGCTTAAAATATCAATTGGACATAATAAATTGACGTAGTTTCACCACCTCACCTCACTTGATGTTAAGCAGTTACCTCTGCTTATAACAATTTCATAAACCCACTGAGTAAATCAAGTTGTACAAAGACTATATTATTATAAGATTAGCACGGGTTGGAATAGGTAGAGTTTTTAAGTACCAAATGACGTCAAATACGCTAGTACGAAATCGAAATATGGATATGCCTTTTTTTAATCCCCGTGTCGGAAACGATTCGGGTTCGAAATCAAATGTGATAAAAACTGACGATACCGATTCGAAACCTTTCCAAATGTTTTAAAATAGCTCTGCTGTACGTGTAACGTGTAACGCTACTAAGTTTGTGTTTAACATAGGAAAAAAGAGTTTTAAAAGTCAATAATATCAATCTTAACATCAGGTGGGACATCTGCTTGTTCCATCAGCTAGTTGTATATAATAACAACCCATAAGTTTTAGAAAACATTTTTTATTAATCCCCAATTCCGGGTTTATAAGGCATATCCATGTTATGATTGCGTAGGTAATTCTACGTCATTTTGTACTTAAAAACTCTACCCATTCCGACCCCAGAAGATTAGTGATAATATGGTAAAATTAAGTAAATTTATTTTATCCCTTGAATATCTAAAGTAGCTTATCGTATTGTCTTTGCATTTTAATATCTATTCGGAATATCACTTAATAATTTTGCACCATAACATGGAATGTTCGTCATTCGATTCTGACACTTATTGCAGTTGTTGTAGGGTAGAATTTTCTGGGCACATCATCCTGCGATTAAATACATTTTAGATTATATTTTTCGGTGTCATTGACCATTTATTTTTATAAAAAGTAATTTTCAGCTACAAAAATTAATTTTGAGCATATTTATAAGCCAATTGACACGTTTTATAGCTAGATTCAATAATAGATTTTTAAAACAGGTTATGGGTCTAGTCATTGGATAGTACCGGTTCTTCTTTACGTATATACTCACCTTATGTATTTTACCCAATTATTAGATAACCATAGCACCCACCATAGGTAGCCCATAGGGCATACACACCTATGGGTTACCAATTTGAATTTTCTATTTTGTTTTTTAGGTTAAAAAACCCGTTTTCACTTAAATCCTTTTTCAGAAATAGGTAAGTTAATTGAGACTCAAGCGTAGTTTTATGTTATTTGTTAAAATTGCCTCAATTTTGACAGACTGTAGTTTGGTAGATTTAAATCATTTGTGTTTTCAACTTGTATGGCTATAGGTAATTGCCTCTAGGAGACGGACAGCGGAGTCTTAGTAATGGTCCCGATTTACCCTTTGGGTACAGAACCCTAAAAACATGCGTATTCGTTGTACGTCCGGAACGGACAAACTATTAAAACTGTACCTAACCATGGCTGTAAGATCTTTTTTGTACTGCAGTTATACAAAAAAAAACAGGTTATGGGTTATGGGCCCAGTAATTCCACCCTATATAAGAAAGTCTCTCTGCTTTCGAATACCGCGTCGGTACCTTGCGAGTATGTACTAGAGATGCAACACTTGGCCGTCGTCCTTGCTTATGTGAGAGAACGGCTCCGGTTGGTCCTCTAGCGTCACAGCTGTTAGATCCACTATCTCATCGTGGTCGTCTTGATCGAACCTGGAAGAATGAATGAGTGAATGAATGAATGTTCATAATCGGTTTCATGTTGTATTTTTTTTTATACAATCAGCTGATGGAACAAGCAGATGGCCCACCTGATGTTTAGTGGTAACCATCACCTATAACAAAGCATTGCCTCGCAAGTCACGCACGATAGGACCGTGCCCTACGATGCACTGCCCTGCGTCCATCAACTTGAGGCATACAGATGTTAATGTGCCTGTAATTAAACTGTAATAAAAAACACCGGCAACCACACTCTTCAAACCGAAACACAGCAATGCTGCTTGGCGGCAGAAAAAGGCGCGGTGGTAGTACTTTCCTGGACAAACCCTTCACAAAGAGTTCTACTACTCTTACCGTTTAAGAGTAAATTTATATGAGATGAGATATGATCAGGGCAGGACAAGACAGGACCGGACAGGACAGGACTAGGCAGGGCAGGGTAGGGCAGGGCATGACAGGACAGGAAAGGACATGACAGGACAGGACAGGACAGGACAGGACAGGGCAGGGCAGGGCAGGGCAGGGCAGGATACGACAGGATAGGATAGGATAACATAAGATAACTAGTTGTGTAGTTACCTGTCTTCATCAGGTTCGCTGGAAGGTTGCGAGTGCCGGGAGACAGTCTCGGGGGCGGGCGGGGGCGGAGCGCGCTGATTGGCTGGCCGGACCGTTATAATGAGGTTCGACGAATTTGCTACCATCATGTCTGTTACCTGAGGAAATATAACATTATTAATGAGATTTTTTTTATATTTTAAATGAAGCTTAAGTTGATGTCGCCTTATCTTAGGAGTCTCCCAGACCACTGCTTTTTTATAGGTACTACTTGCTGAAGGGACAAGCAGATTTTAAGAATAATAAAGCTCTGTGAAGGGCTCGTATGGGGAAGTGTTACCTCCATGCCTATTTCTGCCGCCAAGCAGCGTTGCTGTGTTTCCGTTTGAAGTTCAAGTTTTGTGCAATTGTTGTTTTTAGTTTACAGATTACAGTATAGCCTTTTATAAACATTTAAACGGCCAATATTTCAATCTGTTTTGTCCTGACTTAGCCTCTTGGAGTCTCAGAGACCACATTATTACAGCCTCTTCAATTTGTTTTGTCGTGACTTAGACCTTTGGAGTTTCAGGGACCACATAATTCTGCAAGTACATTCTAAATAGCACTTACTTGGTCCAACGTCTTATTGTTGACATCGATGCCATTGACCTCTAGGACCTCGTCGTTAACGCCAAGGAGTCCCGTAGACTCCGCCAGCCCTCCCGGTACGAGCCGCGATATGAATATACCGGGTGATCGTTCCACGCCGTTGGGGGTCACGCGGACAGAGGTACCGTCTCTGGAAAAGTTTTTTTATAAATCAATCATTTATATGATATCAAAAGATGTTTTTATTTATTATTTTTCATCAGGCTATGGTGCGTTCTTATCGGGTATTCTGCGTTTATACTGAAAACTGCTTGAATGGTTTAATACAGATGTCAAGATGCAGGAGAAGAAATACGAGCAAGCTATACAACAGAAAGTGTATTAGTTCTAGGTTGTACAGGTCAGGTGGTCGCAGAAAAAGGCCGATCCGAGATCGCGAGCAAGCATATATAGTGGTTGAACAGCGCTCCTAGTGGTAACTGTCCAAACTAACTAGGCTACAATTTATTTTATGGAGTAGGTAATCTATCGAAGTGTCAAAGACTCTATAATGATCTAGGTATCTTGTACAGCTGTTGAATCACAGATGGCGCTGTGTTCATCAACAGTTCAAAACGTTGCACTCTGTTTTCAAATGATATTATCTACTTTAAAAAAACAGAGTTCGTTAATTATGTAAGGTATATATATTATGTATTTTATAGAAAATCGTATTATTGAAAAACTTTGATCGAACATGAGCTAGTTCAAGAAATATTTGAACTTTACAAAGTCAGAATTCATCTATATTCTACCATTCAAGTCTTTGTTTTTGTAAAATCCCAGCCCGAGCATCGAACCCGTACCTGGTAGTGTCCCAGCTTACCTTATAAAGAATCCTAGGGGTCGATCTGAGCCGTGCTTCAATAGTTTAACTCTTCGACACGTCTCCGGGACTATGTCTACATCGATGATCGCAGACACCTGAAAGAAATCAATTCAAAATGGTCTTTATTCATTGCGGTCACAAGGATTACTTTGGAACGTCTACCTTGTAGAATCCAAAATTAAAAAAAAAATACATCTGATTTATGAATCCATTACCTCTATAGTATAGGGTTCTGCCGATTTGATCCATTCTGGAGTACACCATTCATTCTATCGTCCAATCGGCAGTTGAAACTATGGCGTCTTCAGTGACGGATGACGATGCATTAGCAGTCCTGTACCCCAAGTATGAGTTGTGTTTGGTTTCTCGTTTTTCGTTCTTGTTCCGTGTTCATTGCGGGTTTTGTATGAGGACGCGATAGAGATACCGATACGGAACTTTATGTTGCAAGTATGATGAGAATTAGTAGTAGAACATACAGTTCCAAATATGGTAAACACAACTCATACTTGGAATACAGGGCATTTTACACGTATAAAAAAAACCGGCCAAGTGCGAGTCGGACTCGCGCACGAAGGGTTCCGTAAACGGTGAAGGAAAACATCGCGAGGAAACCAGTTAGTACTCTAACAGCGGCGATGGGCTTGCAACCTGTCACGTATGGATTACCAACTACTGCAAAATGTGGGTATGTGCCAAATTTAATGTTTGGACGTACCTCTGACTACCCCCCTTAACCATCCTCAAAAAAATAAAGAAAAAGAATCTGGAGTTAGTACTTGGTACTAAGAAAAAAAAAAAAAGAGAGATCTGAGGGGGTATAACCGTGCCTGGGGATTAAAGTCGTGAAGCGGTTTCAGTTTTTATTTTTGTTGTAACCCTACATAAACCACGCTCACAGCTCTTATTTGGTACATTTTTTGTTGTGACCCTACATAAACCACGCTCACAGCTCTTATTTGGTACATTTTTTGTTGTGACCCTAAATAAACCACGCTCACAGCTCTTATTTGGTACAATTTTTGTTGTGACCCTACATAAACTCACTCACAGCTCTTTTCTGGTACAATTTTTGTTGTGACCCTACATAAACTCACTCACAGCTCTTTTCTGGTACAATTTTTGTTGTGACCCTACATAAACCATGCTCACAGCTCTTTTGACTTGACAGGGCAGTATACTTACCATCCTAAAATCATGGGGATTGGAGATAGCCAACCCCTTGTTCTTGGCCGGTGTGCCGCTCAGTATGGAGGAGATGATGTTGCGAGGTCGCATTGTACCGTATCCGTTCAGCTCTTCCAAGCTATCTCCTGGAAAGAAACATACGACATAATAAATAATACAAAGTAATATATTTTACTAATTTTTTACTAAACTGTGTGCAATGTGATTGCACACAAAATGATTGATTGCGATTTTTCGAAACTGAGTTTAGTGCTCGCACGTACGATCATGTCGAAACGTGCGAGCGAGAGTCACATTAGCTCTTATAGTGGTGTTGAAAGCGTCTATAGGCTTCGGTAATCGCTTCCCATCAGGTGAGCCGTACGTTTGCTTACTTAGTAATATTAAAAAAAAGTGTAGCCGACTGCACCCATATTTGGAAACTTGTATAAATACCGAGCGACAGTAAAATCGTGAGAAAATTGTTTAACTTGTCATTGTCTCTACCTGATTGATCTTTGAATGCCTTTTATAGAAATCTAACCTCTACGACTACAATCACTACTGATCATTGCAGATCTGTTGGTAGTAACTCTATCTACTGCCCCGTGCGTATCTATTGCGGCCGTGGGTTCGATCCCCACACAGAACAAACATTTTTGTAATGAACATAGATGTTTGTTCTCTGTCTGGGTGTTACCTATCTACACTTCTACACTAATATTATAAAGAGGAAAGATTTGTATTTTTGTTATTTTGTATGTAACGAATAGGCTGAAAAACTACTGGTCCGATTTCAAAAATTCTTTCGCAATTAGAATGCTACATTATCCCTGAGTAACATAGGCTATATTTATTTTTAGAAAAAAATAGGGATCCTTTCTAAAACTTCAATAATGTAACCCAAGGTGTAAAAAAATTGGCCATCAAATGTTTTTCATCGCATGCGCTGCGAAAACTATTGACGGTAGAACACAAAAATGTTCTACAATATTAAAGAACACATCAATATCTACAAAAAATTCAGCGACACCATATGTCTAACTATCGTAGTATGTTACTATAACTTATTTTTTACATTTTAAAAGTCGATAGAAATGGCGATCAAAATCATGTTAACCATACCTTTATATGAATCCTTATCAAGACTGTTTAAATACCTATAGATTACTTATTGAATTTTTGAAATCGGACATTCCATTCAAAAGATATTACAAAATAAAAAATTTAGTTCGCTTTAAAAATATTTGCGAACGCGCTACCACGGGGCGCGTTCTCACTCACTCAGGGAGAAGGGCGTGTAAATAATGAAATAAGTAGACGCGAGACTCGAACCCACGGTGGTCTAAGGTTATCCTAAAATGTTCAAAAAATGTATGTCCACCCATGCGAAGCTTGGACAGGCCGCTAGTATATTATAATCCTAATTGGGGGCTAGGTAGTGCTGTGTGGAATATCCAAAAATATTTATTTATTTTATAATAATATTTGTAGCACCCAGACATACTTAAATGTGTTTTCCCCGTGAGAATCGAACCCACCGCCTACGAAGTCACAGCTACTACCACCTGAGCTCTGAGGACTGTCGTCATAATAAATATCTACTAAGGACCAGCAAAGGCCTAGTGTCGGGATAGGGTTTTGTAAGTATCGGCTGTGTAAGTATTGTCCCAGATAGGAAATGCACACGGACGTGTAATCAAATCAGAACTAACGCCGCTGGTGACGCGTGTCGACCACATGTAGTCAGCGTTGGCGTACGAGCCGCGCGACAAGCGGAGCGTGTCGCCATTTCTATCCCCCCTCGACTATACAGGGTGTTAAAATACTAGTACCGAAAACTTCAGGGGCTAAAGTACCCATCAATATGAATAACTTTTTCTAAGGAACCAACATTGTGAAAGAGAAAACAAAAACAGCGGATTCATACATTTTAGCCAGGTGGGTATTGAACTTTTGCATGAAACTGCTGTTTTTTTTTAGCCCCCTGAAGTTTTCGGTACTAGTATTTTAACACCTTGTTTATGGTAATATTATTATAGCTTCTTTATTTCCACACAAATAATTACTTAACATGACTGTGTACGTACATTTTTTTATAATTCAGATGGCATCTGCTTATTAAGAGGTAACCATCATCTATAACAAAGCATTGCCTTGTAAGTCACGCACGATAGGAACGTGTCCTAGGATGCAGTGCCCTGCATCCATCATCTTGAGGCATATAGATATAGCCTCATGTGCCTCAAATGTATGTTTGTTAGTAAAATTGTGCTAATTTTCCTAAGTGTATCCTAAGTGTGTGTGTGTGTCTTAACATCTTTAATGCCTGAAGTTTAAAGTCAAAAAGTATTTATTTAATTGAATCACAGGGTTCACTTTGAAACGTCTTAACGCTAGGTGAATCTAGGTGCCAGTTCCACGCGACCAAGCCTAGAAGAACAGGCGCAACAAACTTACGGCTTGGTTACTACCGTTATTTTCTATGATCCTTGTTACAATATATTTATGTTGCAGTACGCAGGCGCAATAACCGCTCCGCCTATCACCAGGCCCGCGCCCGAAGCTTGCGTTCTATTTGCTAGTACGAAGTCACGGCCACGGATTATGTGGTATAGCTTCCACCAGAGCGGAAGCACAGGTTATTATGTTTAAACACCATTCATGCATTCTATTCGACAAGCCTCATAGCTCAGTTGATAGTAGCTCTGCCTTCTGCGCTGTTCGGTTCGAACCCCACCGAGAACAAACATTTGTGTTATAGATGAGATAGATAGAGATAATTTATTAATTTTCTCTGCGCAAAAGGTATACATGCCATGACTTATTTTAGGGGTACAATTTAATATGTTAAACCTGTTGTTGAGACTGGTGTCTGACATAGGTTTTTTTTTTTTTTTGTTTTTATACTACCAAGTAAGCAAACAAGCATACGGCTCACCTGATGGGAAGCGGTTACCGTAGCCTATGGAGGTTTGCAACACCAGAGGTGTCACACGCGCGTTGCTGACCCTTTAAATGTTTTAGAACGCTTTTTTTGAACAACCCCAGGGAAAACATCCCTGTAGAGTACATCATCAGCATCATTTTAAAAGAAAAACCTGTAAGACCTGCATTACAGGTTTGTACCAGTGCCCCATTTCGCAGATTTAACAATGTTGTTGTAGCTTGATTAGCAGTGAATATAAACCAAGTAGACTTATTATAAAATAATAGTTATGAACATATGAACTGATTGTTCTCTGTCTGGGTGTTTTTTTAGGGGTTCTGTACCCCACAAGGAAAAAAAGGAACCCTTATTGGGTCACTATGTTGTTCGTTTGTCTATCTGGCTGTCTTCTTGTCTGTATTTTAAATTTAACGTTACCTAGTTATGTCTGCTTTTTATTTCCATCAAGCGTACCTACTTTCGTACCGGAAATAATAGCAAGTAGGTTTCACTGCATTATTATGCTAGATCCACTCATGGCAGAATGCCTACCATCGAAATGTATGGTCACAACGCGTGACCAATTATTGGGCAGTCTAATTTTAATTCTAAAACATGCACAATAATAATAGCACGGAAAAATACTTATATTTTTTTAATGCAACTAGCTGATGGAACAAGCAGATGTCCCACCTGATGTTAAGTGGAGCATTGCCTCGTAAGCCACGCACGATAGGAACGTGCACTACAATGCACTGCCCTGCGTCCATCAACTTGAGGCATACAGATGTTAAGCCTCATGTGCCTGTAATTACACCGGCAACCACACTCTTCAAACCGAAACACAGCAACGCTGTTTGGCGGCAGAAAACGGCGTGGTGGTAGTACTTCCCCGGAAGAGCCCTTCACAAATAGCTCTACCATTCTTCACAACATCGGAGCCACAGTCTGCGGAGGCTCTTCCCATGTGAGAAGAATGAAATGCGATCTTTATACTACTATTGATTGGAACAAGCAACTCCTAACAACTAAGTATGTATCTAAACTAAACCATCTCTCTCTCTTGTCGTGTCACTAGTTTCGTTCGAAACAGTGTGGTGAAAGGATTTTAAGTGCGCCTCAAGATGCTCCTTTCAAGCACTTGACACATGTTATAGAACTTTTTAGGTTCCACGACATGCCGGTTTCCTCACGATTTTTTCCTTCACCATTTGAGAGTACTGGCATTGTGCACATATATTTTTGAACAGAAAAACTCATTGGTGCACGACCGGTTTCGAAACCCACGACCTTAGGATCGGAAGGCGGGGCCGCTACCACTAGACCACCAGTGCCCTCCTAAACCATGAAATCAATAAATGTATTGAGTATTGATGCATTCAGCCGCAAGCATCAAAACATCTAACTAAGCTGAGGAAGTTGTATGTAGATGTTTTTTGTATGTGACCAAATATTCAAAATCTTATGGCTGGGTCTTACTGTTTTTTTATATGATCTTTTTGAAAAAAGAATAATTGGTACGCCTTTTTACGTCCAAAATACGCCTCAGTAAGTATTTCCACACAAAATACAGCACAGTTTGCCTTCTACAGCACGATGATAGCCCCATTGTCGTATAAAGGAAGTTACTTAGCATAGAATGGGAGTCCGGTTTGGCAGTCTTATGTCAAGGCAATAAGATTTAGATTGCTATAAAAAGTATGGTGACAAGATTAGCTTAGAGTATCTATGATAATGTGTTAGCGTTGACATGGTGTTGTTTGTCATTGTAATGTAAACAATATAATCAGTTTCTTTTAGGGCACTAATAAAATATTTTTGCCAGTGATTACAACCAGTTTTATTAGAGCCCTCACCGAACTTTCTATCGGCCAATAGATTGGTTGGGCTTAGTTAGGATGATGTATGCAAGTGTGCACACTACAATGATTCACTATCGGCCACAATATAGACTAGCCACCCAACCCCACCAAACTAGGTCCAATAGAAAAGTTGCACTCTGCAAGGCCATTTACAGTGGGTGAGGTACATAAATTTAGTATCAACTTATGCAATCAATATGTTCCTGTCCATCCATAGATTGATCGCTTTTGAGAAAGACCCTATGTAACTCTAGTTTTGTTTAAGTATTGTTTTTTTGTTTACTTTTGTTATGGTGTTCAATAAAGATATATTCTATTCTACTGACCTTTTCTCTGTATAATGACCCTGAGCAGTGGTCGTGCTGTGAGCAATGCCCGTGCCAGGTTATCATCATTGTTGATTGGCAGTAGGTCTCCGTCGCTAGGGTCCGTGTAGGATATGAGGAATGTAACATCATGGAGACGGTGCAGCTTTTCAATTAGGCCTTTAAAGTCCTCATATTTGAGCTTTTCTGTCCGATTTAGGGAGAACCGACGAAATTCTGCATCAAACTAAAAAAAAACGTTTTTTTTTTCAAAAAGTTAAAATTTCACTATGCTATGCTTCATTATGTGGATTAATAAAAGGGATAGTAAGTAACAGACAAGTAAATAACTGGAGAGCTTTAGCTACAGACAGAACCAAATGGAAGGTAGGTATCAGAGACCTATGTAATGTAAAGAAATAAAAGGCGTTATTATTAATTAACGGACAAATATAATAATTTAGTAAAATGATAATCACAAACAATAGTCCATAATGCCCCATGCCTGTTATAGTCTTGGTCTTTTAGAACTAGTTTAATTTACCTAGTCTATAAGATACTAGCAGCTCGTCCTGTTTTTGCACAGGTGGACATTTATTATTAAACATTTAAATATATCAAATATTACTATGGGATAATGTAGCATTCTAATGGTAAAGAATTTTAGGAATCGGACCTGTGGTTTTTGAGTTAATTCAATACATACATACAAATCCTTCCTCTACAATATGACTAGTGTAGTTTTCATTTATTCAATAAATACCTTATTAAAAGACTTGTGTTGTCATGGACTTTGTAAATAAAATGTTCAGCTTACAGAAGAAAAATAAGGAAAAGATAAAATATACAATCACAGAGTGTAGCTTCTACAAACATAGGCTATTGTTTTACAGTGAAAATAAGAATGTGTTCCTGTGGACCCTAACTGATAAGTTATTTCAATTACCACAGTAGTAACTTGCGAGACATTGTTTGATCAAATTCTGTCAAAACACGAGGACAAGAGATAAAATTCAACTAGTTTCTATTGATGCTGCTACTTGCTCGACATAAGGTTGACAATCCCGTAAAAAAATCGAATTTGTACTATACCCATAATGGCAAAGAATGCATCTAATATAAAAAATAGCTACCGCTTTAACCGGCTGAGTCGCTAGTATCCTTTTGCTGGTAATATTCAAAGAAGTAGCATTTTATCAGATAGAAACATACCTTGGTTTTTACTTCCACACTCAAGCTGTCAATACGTGAAGCTATTTTGTTCTTAGACATCTCGGAATCATTTATCTAAAAGCACTAAAACTATATAAACTTATTTTCAAAATATGTAGGCACTTTATTTCAAACACAACATTGTAAAATAGCTAATTTTTGTAAAATTAAAATGACGGTGTCTATTTGACTCGCGTCGTAGGTAATTGAAATAAGAATAAGTCTGTTATCATTTCCGACATTTTTGTTACATTAGTAATACATGACGTATTAAAAACCAATGAGAAGAAGGCTTTGAAATAGGTACCATATAAACATTCATCCTAAGCACGCCTACGATTGGGTAAAAAAATACAAACAAAGAAATAGAGAACGTAACTTTCATTCAACAACTGTTGCGGTAACGTTCCATTTTATGCACATTTATTTGTCAATCAGACTAATTCTGTCTGACTAAAATGGTAATGTATTTAGGCTGTATGAAGGGTATGCTGGTATCCTCAACATACTCTGGCTCTTAACTGAAAACGAATTAGTTTTAAGCATGGTCTTACATACTACTTTATGTAATATGCCAGCGACTACAAGCAAGGAGATATTCTAAGAGATATTTCAAAAATTATTATGCCTCTCTTCGCGTGAATCGGAACGTAAATTTAACTTTAACACTTTATGTCACATCAGTCAATGTCATGTTAGTCAATCAGTGCCATGATCAGTGCCCAACCCCAAGGTCAAATAAAAATATAATTTAAAAACGGCGCGCTTATATAAACCGATTTTTTTTATGCGTGGTTTGGTTATAATGTTTGCATTCGGTCTTTCGACAAATGTTTTCACATTATATTCTACCATGTAACTTTCTGATTCTTAAATTGTAAATATGAGCATAATTTCATTATTATTCCACTGAATCCAGAAAACATCGATGTATAAATAATGTTTACGCATGCATCGTCAACAAATTATTATAAAATGCTGACATTTTATATACTGCACTTTAGCAAACATTTTTATTAAGGTTGTATAAATCTTCACTACATTAGCTTTGATGCTAGTTTTAGTGACATAGAATTATACATAGTTAGTATGGGATCGGGTGATGATGATGTAAAAAATCGGTGAAAATAAGATTTTGGCGAATTACAGAATATCAGATAGTTACTATGACACATAGAAACTACACTTGAATCTGTGTCACACTTTTGCGTGACACAGATTAAAGTTTAGTTATTATGGATAATAGTAATTTTCGGTGTAACTATGATTTAGGCGAATTACTGAATATCAGATAGTTACTATGTCACATAGAATCTACACTTGAATCTCTGTCACACTTTTGCGTGACACTGATTCAAGTTTAGTTAGTAAGGATTATAGTAATTATCTGTTACTTGTCATAATAGGTAATTAATTATATTTCGATGGTGTATTTGTTATTAAGTGTAGCTGTTTGGGATGGGTATTTTTTTATTCAAGAATTTATACATAGTACTGTATTCCAATTAGCTGATATGATGATGGAGCCAAGTGCTGTACCTATAATGTAGATCCTACATTATACAGGTGTTTGACTAGGTGTTCTGTCGGTGTGTGTAAATTAATTAAAATTCAATTTTATTAAGTATTATTCATAAAGTACTATTATATTGAGTTGGTAAAATAATAATGAAAACATCAGTGGTGAAAACAGAATAAATGTTATAATATTAGTAATACTTAATATAAATTTTATTTCAGATAACTTAGATCCTTATTGTTAGTACATAATAAACTTAATGAACTATGTTAGGTTAGTATTTAGAAAAATGGTGATCCTGTGCTGTCATTACTCGCAAACAGTGCTTGAGGAAGGGGCTATCCTATTAATGAACAATGATGTCCAAGATGTTATTGGAACTTCCACTGACTCTTGTCAGCTGTGATGCAATTTTCTTATGCATGCAGGCAGCGAAACTGTCAGACCTCTTCAGCGGCACTGAATTTGTTTTCATAGAATTTGTGTACAGTAAAGTTCTCGGTCTTGTAAGTTTTTTTAGTTTAATAATGAATTATAGTGGTATTCACATCCACAATGAAGTGTGGTAGTTTGCTGTAGATTTTGAGACAGTAGGAGTTGGTGGTGGCATCTCATGATGTGGCAGTTACTGTTCAGGAAAATGTTCAAGGTTGCAATAGGACTGCTCAGCAAATAATATAATTTTATGACAATGTTTTTAATTTATAGTACCTGCAAAATAATAAATAAAACTTTAATTATGAAAACAGGATCAATTTTATCAGCAGCAATAAATTTGTCTCTAAAGAAATTCGAGTAGGTACAGTACAATAATCTATCGAGTAAGTAGGTATTTACCTAACTCTTGGATGGAACAGCAGACTCTGTTTCGAGCTCTCTTGGTAGGTGTACCACCCATCAAAAATGTTACTTGGCAAATTGTGTAACCTATTGTAGGTTTTAGGTAAATATAGGCACCACAAGCTCGTGCTACATGTTACTCTATCTGTATCGATGAGGCTAACGCGGTGCAACCGTTTATATGCGTCCGACAATCAACATAATGTACATGCAATTATTGAATAGGTGTGCAAATCCAAACACATAAACATTTAACAATAATCAATAAACAAACAAAACAAGCAAGTCAACGCCACACCAGTTGCCAACTAAATTTCCCTAAATATAAATAGCGTAAATTCAGTTTAAAAAAACGGGATACTCAAATTAAGATAGATAACACTTTATTGTACACAAGGATACATCATAAATCTAGGCGTAAAATAATAAAGTACAATGGGCGGCCTTATCGCTGAAAGCGATTTCTTTCTTGTTTTAAGTGTAATCATTCTGTTTGTTTCTCAAACTGAAAGTTATATACTTAGTTGATATATTTTTTTTTTTTTTTTTTTTATTAAATTAGTGTACGTTATTATTTTATAACATACTCTAATAATATTACAATCTAGCCATAATTACGGCTAATAGGTAATTTAACACTGACCTAGTTTTTTAAAGTAAGTTACATCTAAGAATGTGTCCACTAACACTTTCCTTACTGTCTCTATTTAAGGCGAAGACACTTTGTTGTTGTGTTCTTGATTAAAGTTTTTCACCTTCACTACATGAATTATAACTTTACACTAGTTCAAACGGTTTAGTTCTTTTAAGTCTTCTCACTATGTCCGTGTTGTCGAGGAGCTGGATGGCCTCGACGTTCACATGATGATGAAGTCTATGTTCGTGAGCTTCTGCATATTTTTTTATAACTTTGTCAACGAACTCAATATTAAGGTCCCGGTGAAGATCATCATTTCTGACGTACCAGGGCGCATTTACTATTTCTCTTAACACCTTATTCTGGAACCCTTGTATAATTAGGATGTTAGTCTTTTTGGTACAGCCCCACAGCTGTATACCATATGTCCATACTGGCATTAGGACCTGTTTGTACAATAAGATTTTATTTTGAACTGACAAAGTGGAATGCCTTCCAATCAGCCAGTTCATTTTTCTGAAGCGAATATCCAGTTCATCTCTTTTCTTTTTCACGTGAGCTTTCCAGCGAAGTTTTACGTCAAGTGTCATGCCTAAATACTTGGCTGTGTTTTCGTAGGGTATGATCTTATTGTTGATATATACTGGACAATAATTTTCCTTCTGATTTGTAAAATTTATATGGACTGATTTAGTTTCATTTAATCTAATTCGCCATTTTTCTGTCCAGTTGTGGATTTTGTTAACAGCCAATTGAACCTTTTCTGATGCTTCTGCGTGAGTGCTTCCTATAGCCATTATAGCAGTGTCATCAGCGAAGGTTGCAATTGTGCTATTTTCTAGTTTAGGTATATCACAGGTGTATAGCAAGTACAGGACCGGACCCAATACGCTTCCCTGTGGTACACCAGCTTTAATTTCTTTTAGGTCTGAGTAGGCGTCGTCTTGTCTTATTCTAAAGAACCGATCCGTTATATATGATTTTAAAATGTCTGCGTATTCTTTGGGTAGCATTTTTCTTAGCTTAGCTATAAGTCCTTCATGCCACACTTTATCAAAAGCCTGTGCTACATCTAGGAATATGGTGGAACAGACTTTTTTTCCCTCAAGGGTTTTTTCTATAACATTTGTTATTCGGTGTACTTGGTCTATGGTCGAGTGCTTTTCTCTGAAACCAAACTGATGCTCTGGGATAAGATCTTTGGTTTCTAATATTGGCTTAAGCCGCTTTAGTAGTAGCTTTTCAAATAATTTAGACATTATGGGTAACAAGGAAATCGGCCTATACGATGAAGTGTCATGGGGCGGTTTTCCTGGTTTTGCTATCATGATTACTTCGGCAACTTTCCACAGGTCTGGTACAAATTTCAATCTCAGTGCGGCGTTGATGAGGTTTGTTAGCTTGACTAATGCCTTTCTTGGAAAATTATGAAGTATTTCTCCAGAGATGAGGTCGAATCCAGGAGATTTTTTAGGATTTATGTTATGCTTAATTTCACTTTGTACCTCTCTAGGTGTAACGAGATGGATACAAGGTTGTTCATCAAGTATTTCATACGTGATACTAGATTCGAAATTAGTTGGACCGTCGTTTGGTTTAAATATGTTTTCTAAATGTTCAGCAAACCGTTTGGCTTTTTGTTCGTTACTCACGGCCCATTTCCCATTTCCATCCTTTATTGGAGGAACTTGGGCACTAGGCCGTTTCATGTTCTTGGTTGCTTTCCAGAGAGAATAGTCTGTACTGCGATCGTTGGTTAACTTTTGTAGTAATGTGTTGGTTAGAGCATCATTGTGGTTTTGGATCTTTCTTTTGAGTTGTTTTGTAAGATTGTTTAGCTTTGTTTTATCCTGTGGAGATCTTGATTGGTGCCATTGGTTTCTTTGTCTTCTCTTTTCATATATGAGCTGTTTGATCTCTCTGGGGTAATTATTTTTTGTAGTCCTCTTTGTAGAAGGAGGTGTGTTTTTCCAAGTGGTCTGCTGTATGATTGTAACAAATTTTTCTAAGTCTATGTTTAACTGCTCCGGAGTTTTGAGCGGAACTTTAAGGTCTATTTTATCATCTAATTCTATTTTAAAACTCTCCCAGTCTGTGTACTTATTACTTAGGGTCAGAGTATTTTCTCTAAACAATATTTTTTCACTTATTTCTAGGTAAATAGCAGAGTGGTCAGAATTCATATCATAGCTCTGATCGGTTCTTATGTAACTTGGTGATATGTTTTTATGTATAAAGAAGTCTATTAGGTCAGGTATTTTTAGCGGATCGGTTGGCCAGTAGGTAGGCGATCTTGTTGATGCAACGTCACATTTGAATTCTTTTATAGCATTCATAAGTTCCCTTCCTTTTGTATTTATTAGTCGGGAACCCCAATACGTATTTTTTGCATTGAAGTCGCCTCCTAATACGAATCTTTCACCGAGTTTTCGTAGGAGACTCAGGTATTCATCTTTTCTGATTGTATAGCGTGGCGGACAGTATATAGCTGCTAAAGTAATACCTTGGCGGTTGGTGTTAATACAGATTGCTACAGATTGAATTTCTGACTCTTCTTGTTTATATTCTTCGTGATGTTTTATACTTTCTCTAACAATTACAGCACTGCCGCCTCTTCCTTTATTGGCCGGGTGTAAAGCATGATAGATGTTGTAACCTTTGAAACGAATGTGCGATTGTTTTGTAAAATGAGTCTCTGATATTAGACACACATCAACATTTTCTATGTCTAGGACTACTTGTAGTTCGTTCTGATGTTTTTGTAGTCCGTTACAATTCCAGGCCATAATTTTTAGTGAGCTAATCATTTTTGGGCCTTAAATGCAGCCGATTTGGTGCTACTTTCTATTTTTTTTAGTCTCTCATCAAACGAGGTCATGAACTTAAGAATTTCATTCAACTTACTGTCGTTTGTATCGGTGTGCTCGTTGCGCTGGCTGGCTGTAGTAGTATTCTTAGCGGCTGCTTGAGCGTAAGAGATGTTTTTACTTGTAGTAGCCATAACTTTTAAACTGGGCTTACACGGCTTGTGCTGATTGATAGAAGGTTGATTGCTAGTAACTTGCTGGTGCTGGTTAACTGTTGGGTATTTTAGGGTTTTATTTTTGATCTTTTGCATTTCTTTCGCAATGATACATCCTCTGTAATTAGCCGGGTGTGCTTCACCGCAGTGTACGCATTTCGGCTTTTCTTCAGCTGGTTTTCGGCAGTCTTTGGTCAAGTGTTTACCAGTGCATTTAACACACCTCGGCTCTTTGGCGCAGTATTTATGTGTGTGGCCATAAACCTGACATCGTTTACACTGGGGGATCAGTTTTGGCGATCTAAGGGGTTGTATATCAACCGTGCACCCTAGTATAATTCTTATATCATATATTTTCTTGATATCCTCTTTGTTGTTGAAGGTAAGCATGAACATATTTAGCGGTTCCTTGGTTTTCCAGCTTAATTTGTTCACCGCATCTTCGATCTGGTACCCTTTTGTTTCAAGGTCACTTATAATTCTGTCAGGCTTGCAGGTAGAAGGCAGCTTTTTCACCATCACTCTGATCGGCCTGTCTTGCTTGTTTTCGTAGGAATGCCAGAGGCAGTTATGTTCAGTCAATGACTTAGTTATGGCTCTGTACGCTTCATCATTACAAGCATTCACCTTGACGCTATCACCGCTTAGCATCTTTATTTTGAACGAGCTAGCGCTCTGGTTCGTAGACAAGAAGTCATAGAAGTTTTGGTAGTCACTTACGCCATCTACTATAATTGGTGGTGGCGGGGGCACTTTTTTAGTTTTTTCAACCATTGGATTTGGATTTTGTGTTGGTGAGAGTGAGGGTGAAGTGTTCAACTTTCTTTTTTTCCTTGTTTTTGTTCTGATCCACTCTGTTTGTTTAACGAGATCTTCTTCATCAGTGCAGTATTCCACTTGGTGAGAAAAACTCTCAATGTTGGAAGTGGATGGAGGTGCGGTAGGTTCGGTCTCCATAGTACATTTCAGCTGTTGCTGAAGAATATCTATCTGACTTTGTAAGTCATGTACTAGGCTTTGCAGTTTTATACGCTCTTGCCTTTCTTCATTGAAGAGGTCGCGTTGTTCTTGGAAACGGTTGTATAAAAGCACCTCAGTTTCCGTCTTCAGTGTAATTTTGCTTTCTTTTGATGGAGTATCCATTGTTGAGGTTGGGACTTACCTCGCCTTAACAATATTATTAGCCGTTCGTAAGCATGCCTTACGCAATGTGTAACTGGGTCAACATCGCGGTCAGGCCGTGTCGCGGCAGTTTTGTTATGATGCGTTAGCACTATGCACTGTTGGTACGCGCGATCGCGTGTGACAACTATTCTCAACGAAAATCGAACGATCACTGTTGATATTAGATATTAGTTGATATATGACTAATAGATTTATTTTGATTCCTTAATCAGTTTCTCATAGGACTTTGTCAGAGACCACGGATTTCCACTTGCTACGGTCCTAACATACCTCTTTTGCTTCATTCAATCTCTAAACATTCTTCATATGTTGTTGGTTTAGGGAAGGTAGGTACTATTGTCCTGGTTGTTCCGTAGAACGTCTGCTATCTGGTCGAGATACGTCTTCTGAGGTCTTCCCTCCCAACAGTCCCATTTATAGAATAGAATAGAATCTTTATTTTGTCTGTTAAAAATCGAAATTTACAAAAGAGCTGTTACAATTTTGATGACAAAAAAGGCCATTTATGCTTGCCTGATGTACCTGTTTCGTTAATCTCCTTTCATCCTTCCTTTCCACATGCCCAAACCATCTTAACATAGCTTTCTATACCCTCATCACTAGGTATGTCTTCTTTCACTCCACATTTTTCTCTAATCACACTGTTCCTCTATCACTCAAATTCTTATCACACATATTAAGTAACGCTTTCATTTTTAATGCATTACTCTACTCTGATGTTTGCCCAACTTTTACTAGGTACCATACATTATTGTCGGCACGAACACCCCCCTATGAACAGCTATTCGTGCCTTTTACAGTTTCTGGCTGCTCATAAACGTGTCTTGTGCCCCATTCGCTCTATTTCCAGCAGTCACTTTCTTTTCGATATAATGTTCATGCTTTCCATGTTTCGCAAATAAAGTCCCTAAATAGTTCGATACAAAGTAGTAGTTCTTTTTGGTTCTCAAATTATGTAAAATAGCTGAAATAACCCAATAATGATTGATTATGTTTATAATGCAGTTTGATTACCTTTATCATAGGCAAACTTGGAGTTGGCAACATTTACATATTATTTTGTTAGCAATCTTCTACTTCTTCTTTATTTTGTAGATGTTCTTGCTTACAATCAATAGCAAGCAGTTTGATAATTGACAATATGAAATGTCAGTTTTGACAGTAGAAATATCAGTTATGTCAAAACAAAAACTGAAAAAACAAAAAGTCCGCCATTTGTAAAATCGGTTTAAATAAGTCCCGCCAAATAAAAACGTATCAAAACAAAACAGTTTTACTCAAAACTATGTAAAACTTTTGTGCCAATTAATTACAAGAGTACCTCATCATTAAGAATGACTAAGAACAGAGATGCAGAAAGACTAAACCCTTGTCTCAAGGTTGCAAAAATGTAGTGGATTTTTTTCTAAAATCTTTGCAGAAAAACGTTATGTAACTAAATTTTTCACCTTTTCCAGGAGCAAGAACTGTCCTATGCATGTCTGAATAAGAATGGATTCGATCAATCTAAATGCGAAGCATATTTTGATAACTACAACACTTGCAAAAAGTTTTGGGTGAGCGCAGCATCATCAGTCAACAACCCTTTACGCAAATAAATAAAATTGTTTTCAGGGAGACAGTCCTTAGAAGTTTTATTTGTGAAATCCCAGATCAGCTAATAAAATTTGTGGCAGCATTGTATCTTGGCATGGAACACTTGAGGAGTAGTTCGTAGCAGTCTTGTTTTATTTTTTAATTTTATTCTATTTATGCAAGTAACTGTTTTTGTTCAGGTTTATGTTGTTATTGTTATTGTTTTTGTTGTGGGTTAAATAAATGTGTTTTCATTCTTTTTTCTTTCAGTAACATTTTACTCCACATTACCAAAAAAAATAAATATAATATATGATTTAATATTTCAGGGAAAAGTGTTCAGAGATAGGCGTGCTAGAGGGATACATCCATTTATGCCGGACGTGGAAGAAAGACCTAAAATCAAGGAAGAATTTGCAAAGTTTGCAAGAGGAGAAACATAACAATATACTTAATATACATTTTATTTAATAATACAATAAACTCATGAATTGTGTGAACATTAGGAAGTATTTTAGGTGTTTTTTGACAGCAAATGGGTAATTATATTTTAAATACAATGTGCATTTACATATTTGGTTACATTTAAAATAAAAAAGTAGCAATTTAGCTTATTTCTATTATTTACTAGCTGCCCCAACAGACATTGTCCTGTCATAACTATAAATATAGAATTCGAATTGGTATCACACCAATCAATTGGAGTTGTCAATTCTATGTCATATGATTAGAAATGATTATAAATAGTGGTTAAGGGCCGGTTTCACCATGCTCTGTTAGATTAACAAAGGATTAAACGGCCGTTAAAAATGACAAATGTACGCTTTGACATCTAAGGTTAGATTTAACGGCCTGTTAATCCTTGATTAGTAACTAACAGAGCATGGTGAAACTGGGCCTAAATTTGTCAAAATGTACGCGTTTGACAGCTAAGGTTAGATTTAACGGTCTTTTAATCCTTGACTAGTAACTAACAGAGCATGGTGAAAACGGCCTTAAGTATTCTTAAATTTTCCGCGCAAATTTCTTAATTTTTTCTTTCCTATGAACCTTTTCCTGACAATAACAAAAAAAAGAATTTGCGAAATCAGAACCGAGACCAAAGGAAAGGATTTTAATTTTTTATATAGATTGATAGATTTTCAATCTTGTGTGTGTAGATACCTCGTTAAGGACCAAATTTTGCATTTTGTGCGAGGGAACGATGTCACGTCACTTTGAAATCATAACATAAAAAAAAGTTGTTAACTTAGTTGAGTTTTAAGACTTGATTACTAAAGTTTAACTTATTGTGCTCCCTGTGCCTAATTCAAATAAAGATTTCTTTCACTAGATTTCTGTAAAATTCATTTTAGGAAAATCAAGATACTGAATCCAGTTTCGATTTTCATACAAAATGTGAATGTCACATCTCCGACTCCTCTATTGCAATTTTATCCTAAAAATAAAAACTTTCTCACGGACTTTCTGTTTTATTTATAGTCACCATATATTATCTTTACGTTTTTATTATTATGATCTCGTTAAACATTATAGTTTATTAATAATAATAATCTGAGTGTCACAAATTTCGTTCCGTTGTGCGATTCAGTTGTCGATTGTCATGCTTGCTTGCTTCGCGTTGTTGTTGTGAAAGTGGAAAAAAATGCAATTTTGGATGTTTTAGTGCTTTTCTCCTGTTATCATTCACCCTAAATTGTGCTTTAGGTCACTACCTGCTATTTTATGGTAAAATGTGCAGCGTAGTGTCGCGCTTGTGATTTGCTAACCTCCATCATCACTCACTGCCCGGCCTCTAGGCAAACCGCTTGCCGGACGCCGCAGCTGGGCCTTCCCACAGGGATCTCACCTGGCTGGGCAGTTCCGCAACGAGGTGAGTCAATGCTGGGCTAGAAGCTAACAACGCGAACCCATTTCATGAGAAAATCCCATCGCTAAATTGCGAAATGTCCGAGGGTGGAAATCTGCCCCGGAAGCCTCCGGACCAGTCCCAGCTCCGGAACCAAGCCGGCTTACGGCCCCTACCACCACCAGCGCCTGCACCCTCGGTGAAAGACGAACAAGGACTCGACGCAGGCAGAACTGATGCTCTGCCGCGCGTCGAAACCGACCGCCTTCCAAGCGAGCGTGCCGTGCAGCCAAGACGCCGAGGCTCTTCTGACGAAGAGCACGGCGACGAAAAACGGCTTAAAATAAAGCCGAACTCACCGTCGACGCCGCCGACTCCAAACACGCCCCCACCGCCGCCGCCAACAAGGATACCTTTATTGGTTCGGTCGGTACGGTCTGCCCCGTCTAGACCTCCATCAGAGGGGCACTCAGACGTGATCCGATTCCCGCAACCACCACGATCACCATCTCCGTCCGCTTCGCATCCGTCACACGACGGGGGAGAAGCGCCCGCCACCCCTAACGTCATAAATGCCCTTGCCTCCAAAGAGGCCAGTGATACATCCGACCACTCAAACTGTGAGCGCACGGACACAGCCTCACCACCGAACACTTCTTCTCATGACTCGACTTCATATGTGGGTATTGAGTCGGTATTCTCACCGGTGCCAAGTGCCAACATTTCTTATGCTGCGGCGCTCGCTAGCTCACCGAGGCCGGACTCCATCACACTGGAGCCAACCAAAAAGGCCACGGCACCTTCTGCCGTGCACCCACCCCCAGGAAAAGCTGCCACCGCCGGCCCGTCTTCAGGACGACCCGCCGCTGCCTGCCTACCCTCTATGGAAAACGACGAAACCTGGCCGCACTCAGGACAACCGGCCGCTAACCCAGTTGCTACCGCCTCCCAGCCGCACCCTACGTCACAATCAAAAGCCTATCCACCTTTTGTGGTGGAACGCCTCCCAAACTGGACGACGCATTTTGCTACTCTAGCAAAAGAGCTAGGCCACGCCCCCAACGCGCGACCTTTGGGAAAAGGGGTGCGCTTCATACCACGCTCCCCAGAAGAATACAGGATCGTGCAACGCCATTTGGTGAAGGCCATGGAGACGGAACCAGAACTATCATGGTTCTGTTACAGTTTGGCCTCCGAGATACCCACAAAGGTGGCCATCCGAGGCCTTCCGGCGGACACCACTCCGGATGACATCCAAACTGCTTTTGAGGAACTTGGTTTCCGCGTGCGGTTTGTCCGCCCCATTCCTCCAATCAGAGGCAGACCTGGATGCCTCTTTCATGCCCAGTTTGAGCATCTGAACCAGGAAGAGCTGGCCCGAATGTATGGCATAAGGGAGTTGTTGTACATGCCGGGCATTACTATAGAAGCCTGGCGGGGTGCAGCTGGTGGCGTAGCACAATGTCATCGATGCCAGGCGTATGGGCATGCCTCCAACAACTGCCACCGTCCTCTGCGCTGTGTACGTTGCGGGGGAAACCATCCAGCAGCTGACTGCCCCCGTCCAGTAAGTGAAAAGCCGACGTGTGCAAATTGCGCAAAGCCGCACACGGCCAACGACCGCCGCTGCGCTGTGTTCCGGCGCGAGGCTAGAAAGCGAGGAGTCAAAACGCCCGGCCCGCGGGCCCCCCACAACGCTCCTAGACAGCGACATCCCTCTCCGCCAGCTCGACTAGGTGGCCGGACAAGTGCGCCAGACCGAGCCGCAACGACAAACCAAGGGGCAACTATACCTACTCTACGTACTTTAGAAAATACGAGAACTCCAGCAAACCCCCCGACTGATCGTGGGGCTCCTTTGAAACAAAAGAGAAGAGGGGGAAGAAGAAAGAGGCAACCAGTGGCTTCTTTAACGCCACAGCTGCCACAGACTACCTCTGCCCAACGAGAGCCAACACATCCCGAACCACTGCCGCCGGCACACATTCCAACCTATTGTGCGGCGCCCCCCTCCGCCCCTGAGACACACCTAGCATCTTCTGAGACATCTAAGAGACTAGAACCTGTGCCCTTTTGTCTGCCGGAAGTATCTGCCTCCTACCGCCCTATGGCTGTGCGCTTTGCACCCTCTGCCAACTCAACTACAGATGTACAGCCCGACTTGCATATAATGCCTCTTTCAAAGCGAGAGGCTCAAGACCGCCACTCGTACGCACCGTCACCACAACAGGCGGGAAACGTTCCGCCCATGTCAACGCCTAGTATGCCTATGGCAACTAATAAAATGGCGGGCAGCGCCGGGGACCCAATGCGGATCATGCTTGGGATCTTGGCGGATCTGCTCACCACCATTGTCGCCGGGGGAGACCTCAGAGATGCGGCGATGCGCGGACTGACCGCCATAAAAGCACACCAGTATGGGTAGCCACAACCACCTACGGCTCCTATACTGGAATCCCGGAGGGATTAGGGACAAAATCTCGCCCCTCCGCCTACTCGCCCAGTCTCAGAACGCGCACCTTGTTCTGCTGGGAGAGACAAAGCTGAACACCCACCAAGACCTCCGATTGCCCAACTACTTCTGCTACCGCCGCGATGAGGTGTCCCGAGGAACACAGCCTACAGAGGAACCGCCGTTCTAGTAAGACGAGATATAGTACACGAAGAGTTGGAGGCCACACCGTTCCAAACCCTGCGGGCAAAAGGTGTGCTTATTAACGTGGACGGAAGAGAGCTGCGGGTTTTCGCTGGTTATCGCCCGCCGGGAACCAAGTACACACGGTGCGACACCGCCGCGATCCTCGATGGCGCTAACCCAACCCTTCTCGCAGGTGATTTCAACGCAAAGCACAGAGCCTGGGGATCTCGCACAATAAATCCCGCTGGGCGACAAATGTTTGACGACGCAGAGGCAAACGGATTTGAGGTGCTGGGGCCTGATGCCCCCACACACGTACCGGCACAAACCCATCATGCTGCTGATGTACTAGATGTCGTGATCCACAAAAACCTCCACTGCCCAGTCCACGTTGAAGTGCTCTACGATATGGACACACAGCACCTCCCGATACTTATAACCCTGGCTCTCACAGCCAACTTCACCACTCTGCGGCCGCTGAAAGAGAGGATTGACTGGGCAGAGTATGAGAAAAAGCTAGAAGACCTCACTGCCGGTAGAGTGAACACTGCCGACGAAGTTGAAGCCACCGCATCCTATATTATGAGCAGGATGACGGAAGCCAAAGCCAAGGCATCAAAACCCTCGAGACCGAGACCACCACGCCACGACGAACTCCCGCAAAAAATTAAAGACAAGCTGCAGAAGAAAAGAGCGACGCTCCGTCTCTGGGCACGCACTCGCTGCCCCAGAGTCAAGGCAGAACTAAATAAGCTCACCTTCGAAGTTGCCGAGGCAGTGGAAGCCTGGCGCGGCCGGACTTGGGAAACCAGAATCGACGAAGCTGCTGACCGTGACACCAACCTTCACGCACTAAATCGTCAGCTAACAAACACTCCGATACCCACCTACCCACTACTGGATGCACAGGGCCAGAGAAGATTTGCTCCAACGGATAGAGCTGAAATACTAGCCGCCCACTTGGAGATCCAGTTCAGCCCACACCCAATTGCAGCCGACTGCCCTGACGAAGTCCTCGATCACCATGCCCGCGTCGAGACAACTGTCGAAGACTTCTTATCGCATCCGACACCATCACTTAAGGGAGAGGACTTCATCTCGCCAGCCGAAATACGAAAGGCAGTCCTACGTCTACCCAGGCGGAAAGCACCAGGCAGCGACGGATTGCAAAACTCAGCACTAAGGCATCTCCCACGCAGAGCTATAGCAGCCTTATCCATGCTGTTTAACGGCATCTTACGGACCGGTCACTTTCCGAACGCTTGGAAAATGGGCAAGGTTATAATGCTTCCAAAGCCGGGCAAGGATAGGCGTTTACCAGGTAGCTACCGCCCCATTACTCTCCTTTCGACCACGGCCAAACTCTTCGAACGTCTACTACTGCGAAGACTGGCTCCATGCATTGAACCCCGGCCCGAACAGTTTGGATTTCGCAGCCAGCACTCCACAACTCTTCAACTCACACGCATCCTACATCATCTCACCCACGAACTAAACAGCGGCTTCTCCACTGTTGGCGTCTTTCTCGACGTGGAAAAGGCATTTGATCGTGTCTGGCATGCGGGCCTCATCCTAAAACTAATTGGATCCAGTACTCCACCTGCTCTCATCCAGATTGTAGCGTCTTTTCTCCGAGGCCGGAGATTCTACGTGTCAGTTGAGGAGGCTGACTCGGAGCCACGTCCCATTGCCGCCGGGGTCCCTCAGGGTAGCTGTCTTTCACCTGCTCTGTACGCTCTCTACACAGACGACATCCCGACCCTGGAGGGCAGTCTCAGACCCGGGGAGAAGGATGTCACACTAGCACTCTTTGCGGACGACAGTGCTTTCTTCGCGTCCTCCATAAACCCCGACAATGCCGCCCGCCAGATGCAACGCCTGCTCGATCTCCTACCGGTATGGCTAGATAAGTGGCGAGTCGCGGTCAACGTTGGAAAGACAGCTGCGATTCTTGTCTCCCGCCGACGCACCGTGCTCTCCTCGCTCGAGCTGCGAGGCAAGGAAATAGAGTGGCAAACCGCCGTCCGATACTTAGGAATCGAAATCGACAGATCCCTGACAATGAGAGCTCAGGTCGAGCGCGCAATACGCCAAACGCGTGCTGCTCGAGCGATGCTACGACCCGTTTTATCGTCCAGACTTCCACTGAGGACCAAAGTTGGAGTCTACAAATCGTACATCCGCTCCCGGCTCACATATGCGGCGCCGGCATGGTACGGGTTGTGCTCGGCTACAAACCGAAAGAGACTCCAAGCACAACAAAATATCGCTCTACGAGTATGCACAGGAGCGGGAAGATACGTCAGGAATGACGTCATCGCTCGCGACGTGCAGATATCCAGCGTTGAGGAGACTGTGGTAATGCTGGCGCGGCGAATGTTCGACTGCGCCGACAATTGCCACCACGCTCATCTCAACGCCATTGCTCCGCTGCACACGCGACCTCCTGACTCTCGGACTCCCTGGCGGCCACTGCCCCGCGAGCTCCTGGGCACACCCGACTCCTCGTGAGACAAGAAGAGGCCAACCTACAAACCTCCGCTGGTCATAAAGGCCATCGAAAAGCCACTGAAAGGCCAACCGTGAGGATGGCGCTCGTGGCAAAGCCAAACGACTCGTGAGCTCACTGACTCACGAAGTTGACGCCAGAAAAATGAACTTCGGTTCGATTCTGACCGCATTTCCCAAACCAAGATGGTTGAATGAGGAAGTGTCGACGACTCGATTGATCGATTGATTGGATTCAGTTGTGCGACAGCATAACTCGAGAACTTGGCAATATTGGTTAACAAATAATGCTTTATTGCAATGACAGCACCGTCATCTGACTTGTGACTAAATTCAGGCCAATTCCGCCATGTTGTTTTTCACTCAGTTAAAAAACGTGTTTGAAGTGCACGCGTACCATTAAAAATCCGGGTTTTCTGTAAGACTTTTAAAGTGTTTTGTGTTAACTTTTGCTACTTTGCATTATTGATTCTATGAGCTTATTTTGTCTACTATTGAACAACTCTGATGAGTATTCTTATAGGTGTTTATTCTTTGCAGTGAGAATTGTTTATTGCTGGGTCGTGGAGATTTTTACTCCTGTGTGCGACGAACGACACGAAATTGTGCGACGTGTCACAACGGAACATTGTAAAGGTAGGTACACAATATTACTTCATGTAGGTCTAGCCATGGGTAACTCACTCAAAAAACATGATCTGCAGCGCATCAGCTCATTTACAGTCTCGAGCCGGAGCCGAACCGCGGTTCAAACGGCTCAGAATTTCAGGACCAAATTTATTTTCATGGACCTTCAAAGACCCCAAGCAAGCACCGATAAGACTTGGCAAAAGGACTAGACGCCAAAACAAAAAAATACTACAATAAAAATAATTTTGTAGAAAAATAAACGAGTCCTAAACGGAAAATAAACAGGAAAAAATCCGTGAATTTGTATGTTAGCAATAACTAATAAATATTGCTAACATGAACGACGGAATGAAAAAAAATTAAAGTAAAAGTTCTACTTTTCAAAATGAACCTTACTTGATTAAACGATAAAACGGAAAATATTTATGCAAATTATGACGAGGCTAGAACGCAAAATATCCTTAAATATGTATACTAAAACGCGAGGGCATCCACGGGCTGTTGCTAAAACAACTCAAGTTAATAATTCAAATTCGTCCCATACCATTTAAAAACATGCTTTTCTAAAAAGAAACATAATCCTTCAATTCATCCATCCTAACTCCACTCACTCACCCGCGCAGATATTACTTCAAACGATTCAACTGTTCGAGTACGTATTGAACCGCTCAATGAATCAAAACAAATATTTTACCCGAACGGTTCAGGGTTCTGTTTATCATAAAACCAATCTTTGAACCGTTTGAGTTGTGTATCACATTTATGAGTAGACCTTTGAACCGCTCCACAGATCAAGAGTGGCAAAAATGCAGCATTGGAAATTAGATCTTATTATCTAGATGAAACAATTCAAATTCATTTAGCAAAATTTTTGATCTGGAAATCTTTTTTCTAATAAAGACCCTATCTACCTAGCAATAAAATTTATATTAGGCTGGCATGAGAGCTGTTGAGCAGCTCCAAAATAAATAGAGCCGGTACTGACGTACTCACTACGGTATGAGCCGCTCCAGACGCGTACGTCTGACTCCTTCTACCCACGGCTATGTAGGTCTTCATTTAGTAGTTTTTATTCAAACATCTTATACAATAAGATTTTTTTTATCTAGGGTTTGCTTATCTTATCATGCTACTATTTATAAAATAAGAAGTTTCTACGTGAAATGTTTGTGACTAAAACTAACCGGATTTTGATGAAACTTAGCATACATATAGCTTATGACCTGGAATAGCACACTTTTTTATAAATGCTTTATTGCACTTAACTTAAAAATAACATAAAAAGGAATACGGTATCTATAGTATAAGCGACAATTGGCGATCTTATCGCTTAAGAGCGATTTCTCCCAGACAACCTTGCCAAACTTTTTGGCCGCGTAGATACTACGTCAGCGGTGCATATTTTTTTGGGTTCCGTACCCGAAGAGTGAAACCGGAACCCTATCACTAAGCCTACGCTGTCTGTCCGTCCGTCTGTCAGAGCCTCAGAGGGCTCTATCTAATGAACCGCAAAAGGTTGACAGTTGATTTTTTTACAGAATGTTTATTTCTCTTGTCGCTATAATAACAAAATAAAATAAAATAAATTTTATAATTGAGGGGGCCAACGTCCTGAACACGTTGAGTACCGATCATTTTTTATGTAAGACATAGACAGAAAGCAACGTTGGGCGCGGTCAGTACTTGGATGGGTGACCGCATTATGTTGACTTTTGCTTTTTTCTATTTAAGAAAATGTTTAGTGTTTCTTTTGCGAATTAGTTCACATTAAAGCATATTTTGTGATCTAGTACGGCGTTTTTTTTTTCAGATGCCTTTGTCTTCAGCAGAAAGATGTCGAAAGTACCGCGAAAAATTAAAAGAAACAAATTTACAGAAGTATGAAGATATGAAGAAAAAGAATGCTGAAAGAACGAAAGCCAAAAAAAGAAAAATACAAGATATGGACGAAAACAAAAAACAAGAGACAAGAAAGAAATGGCGAGATGCCAAACGTAATAAACGTAAGTAATAGAATAATTAAACTAAGGAAAATCATAACTTAGGGTTTTAAGTAAGTAGGTACTTACTAGGGCATGCAGTATCGATACTTTTCTCAGTACCGGTAATTTTCGGCCGATACTGGCTCAGTACCGGTAATTCCCGGTACTTTCGATACTGAGCTAATTATCTTCAATTAACTAACTGTATAGCCGTAAAATGAAACAAAAACTGTAGTAAATAATATAACTTAATATTATTCGTTTTTTTATATGATCTAGAACAATAATATAACTTACACACAACAATCAGAATAGGTGAGGTCAAGCTAAATAGAATAATCATCAAATGAATCAACAACTGGAATGAACAGTAACAAACTATGTTATCTAACTAAATCAATAATTCATATGCTGGTATTTACTTGGAACAGAAGTACCAAGTGTAGTTATTATATCTTTTTTATACTACCGCCATTTTATTTATATGTTTGTTGGTTGTCACAATCCAAAATTTGGTTATTGTAGTATTTATGGTTTTAAAGTAAACGTGCGATCATAAAATAATTTCGTCAGACGTCTCCGACTAAGGAAAACAATGAAAAGGTGTGTAATCTCATTAGGGAAGACCGAAGACTGATCATCAAGAAGATTGCACACACTTCGACCATCTCTTATAAACATACAAAAAACATAATTGTCAGTTAACTTAGATTTTCTAAGGTCTCAGCTAGGTTGGTCCCCATGTTGCTCTCAGATGAGCAAAAGCGCGTTGAGCTCACAAAATCTTGCGACTGTATTGTCATGTTTGAGGCTGAGCCTCAAACATGACAATTTTTGTAGATGACAAGATTTTTATAGCAGATTAGAAAACAGATGTAATCTGAGTTCACCACTGTGGAAAAGGGTGAGATCTCAGGGTGTCATCATGGTGGACCACCTAACTAAGGGCGAAACCATTAGCTCGGCATATTACTTAACCCTTTTGCGTCGTTCGTTACAAGAAATTAAAGAGAAATGCTCAAGATACTGAGATAGAAAATCTTGCTGGATCTGGATGGATTGAATCCATGCCTCAAATTCAAGATTGTGGTTTCTACGTAGCTTATTCTCCTGATTTGGCCTTGACTTTTAGGCTTTCATCTGATCCCAAACCTCAAAAAAAAAAAGTCGGCGGCCAAAAATTTTCATCGAATGAAGAGGTCGAAGAATGTGTAATTGGATATTTTGTTTATTTATTTTAGGAAGACCGACAGCTTATTAAAACTTAAATTCTAAGTAATATAGGTTATCAGAGAAGTCAATTAGCAATCATCATGTATGGTTACAGAGTAGATGAGAAAAAAAATCGCAAACAAACATTTACGGCCTTACTTATAAATGGAATGAGTACTTTTTTTAAATAAAAATAAAAATTGTTGGTATTGAACTTTGTTTTCTTGGTTAGGTCGCGAACTTTTCAATCCACCCACTTGCAAACAACAATCAGAACGATCTATGATCAATCGAATAATCATAAAAAAATCAACATAAACTACGTACCTAATCGTAATACTTAAAATTGTTTAGATTTCATTAGAAGGTTGTTAAATCTAGGTTCATAATTCGTTAAAAATATGAAATCTAAATAGAAAAGTGAAACTGAATGCAGTGCTAGTGTTTATTTATGGAAATTGATATATATCGCACTAGAAAACATCGACAGTTTATGAGTGATATCGAGTATCGAAAGTATCGAAAGTACCGGTACTAGCTTTGTGGAGTACCGGTACTGATCAGTATCGAAATTACCGGGAATTTCGATACTGATCAGTACCGGGAGCATGCCCTAGTACTTACCTAATTTATTTTTCCAAGGTTGAGAAAAATATGAATGTAATTAATTATGCTAAACATTGTGATCATTTTTAGACCCATGTACACTAAGCTTAACAAATTCCGTTGTGCTACATTTGCTCCGTTGTGACACTTTCAGCTGTGATTTCCGTTGTGCAACGATGCAAAAAATTTGGTCCTTACCCACCTACCGGTGTTGTATTTTTTTTTATTACCTATGTGTACTGGTACATTTTAGGGACTACCTAGTTTACCTTTGAAAAGAACTAATACATTTAGAACTCCGAATATTATTAAAATTCATTAGGCAAAAGGTGGCAATAAAGTTAAAAAAATCGCAAGGCTCTGTTTTCGTGTTCTGTTCAAATCCCCGGTTAGTATTATTGTTAATTGTTTTATTAATTTTCTTTGGTCATTGGTTAGGTACCTAACAATAGATACAAACAATGTCAGGTTTTCTAAGTTTTTTGTCTCAGTTTCATAACATTTTTGCTCTTCGCCAACTGTGCGAGAAATACCGCCGTGCACACAAGAACTTGCACATGGTTTGAAATGGCATGGCTATGAAAGAGAATGGAGTGCCTGGGAAGTACATGCAGCTTATACGGGCTATGTACAGTCGAGCTAGTACACAAGTCAAGTCCGAAGCTGGCGCTACCGACAAGTTCAATGTGGCTGTAGGCTTGCACCAAAATATACAAAACTATTACTAGTAGTTCGCCCCGAACTGAGATCTCGTGATGCGACCCGACGAACGCACCAAAACTTTGAGTAAGTGGTAGTCAAAGGCAAGTCCAATCATTATGTTTGGACTTTTTTCTGACTACCGCCTACTAACTTGGTACGGTAACCAAGTTTCAACTCTATTGGCCTATTTATTGAAGAGTTCCGTTGAACAGACCTTGGCTCCATCATCAGACCTGGTCGTTGTCACCATTTTATGAGAACTGAGTACCTCCTTAATTTATTTCAAGAAAAAAAAATAAGAAAAAGCAAAGGAACTGGCCGACCAGAAGAAAAACCTTGATGCCAACGAAACCCTTAGAGATGGGAGCTCTTGGGTCGCTGGTTATCGTAATTTAACTTTTTTGCTGTATCTCAAAAACCGAGCGTCCCAAAAAAAAAGTAAAAATTGTTTTGGAATGTCCAAACAAAGCCCTTTCGTATGACATGTAACTTGATTTTTTTAAGTCACTTTTTTATTTTTGCCCCCTTAAAAACCCTTCATCCGATTTTACTCATATACTTACCAGTAAATTTCTCAAGTACAAGCTATCGTCTTATCAAATTTCATGTAGATCGGATCGACGGTTCGAAAGTTATGGCCAGACAAACATACATACATACATACATAAAATGCCAAATCGCCCAAGTTGAAACTTGAATCTTCGTTCGCTTCGCTCACTCGATTAACTAGAATCTTCGTTCGCTTCGCTCACTCGATTAATAAGACCCGTCAATTTGTATGGAAAAAAAATCGCATGTTGTAAAGTTGCAAGAGTTGTTATTCTTTTTTTTGTTATCATTGGTGTTGTAGCTGCCTTCAGTTAGCATCTCCGTGGAGTGGACATCACTACTAGTACAGTGACCTTGTGATGAAGTATCTTTTCCTAATTTTATTTGGCATCATCTAGTTAGGGATAGCCTTTTCAGAAATACACTCATATTTCTTGATTTATTTATCAATATTCATCAAACTGTAAGATAAACTCAAATATATTTCAATGAAATAGAATATGACGATTAAAAAATGAGTGATTTTTTGCTGTGTAGGTTGCATTTGGAAGATGAAAACTAATCATTTTGTTAAAGTGAGCGTCAGATTATCTATTTATGGATATAAGATAATGTAGATATCAATAAACCGACAGCAACATGAGATTACGAATAACGATATCGTATCGATGCAGCGTTAGCGCTCGATAAGATAGTAAATAAATGAACAAATTCTTGGTAATACCACATTGTGAAATAAGTGAGTGTTGTGCCGGGTGTTAGAAAACATTAAAATAAACAAATCAATAATTCGGCGAGAATACCACACAAATTTCAACAAAACTAGCAATTTCAATAGTTTTGTGCATATTTAAGTGTGTAAAGTGATTGAATAACAGACATTTGAGGGCAAGATAAAGTGCTTATAGGTAATTTTAAAATGGATAACGACAACTCTTTCCCAACTTTCACAGATTTTCAGTACGTTTCACGTAAGGGAAAAAAGAAACGAAAACCCAAAACAAATATAACAATAACCGCCGAAAATTCCGACTATTCGGATACTGTAGTTGAATCCATTAAAAATGAATGGGATGAAACTAACTCGAATCAACCAAATGAAGCTGACGTTCAGAACTATAATAATGATACAAATGAAAATGAGAATTTTGATAGTAATGATGGAATATACATGGACGGACAATTAGGAGCCCAGCCTCAGATCAAACCAGAAGATGAAGAAAACGAAAACATTGAGATTCAAGAAGTGGAAAAACAATCAAGTCAAAACGATGTGACGAAGTCTCACGATGATATTTCATTAGCTCCATTTGGAGAAGAGAATAAGTACAACGTTCGAGCGTTGACAAAGCATGCAGAAACATACGAGTTAGAGTCATTTGAAAAGAAAGCGCTTATAATTTTTAATCAAGACAAGGTAGATGGCTACAAGCCAAGACAAGGTACAGAGAAAGATGTAGAGTCTTTAAAGAATACGTTCAGAAGATTCGATTTCGAAGTTACGGAGTACAAGGATTTAACAAAGAAGGAAATATTTGATACGTTGGAGACATGTAAGTAAATTTATTTCAAACTATTCTTCTGTACATTACTTTGCTAGCGTGGTATGGCATTATTTGCTTATAAACACCATTATGCTATAGCTTAATATTTGTGTTATTTGTAGTCGCCCTACCGCTCCGTGATTCACCAACATCTCTTTAACTTTTCGCCACGTCCTCGATATTTCCATATTTTGTAAATAAGGTAATTCTATCTTTAAAATCACGGTTAGTGACTTAAGTGACTAGATAAACTAGTAGTTCGCCCCGAACTGAGATCTCGTGATGCGACCGACGAACGCATCAAAACTTTGAGCAGGTAGTAGTCAGAGGCAAGTCCAAACATTATCTTTGGACTTTTTTCTGACTACCGCCTACTAACTTGGTAAGGTAACCAAGTTTCAACTCTATTGGCCTATTTATTGAAGAGTTCCGTTGAACAGACCTTGGCTCCATCATCAGACCTGGCCGTCGTCACCATTTTATGAAAACTGAGTACCTCCTTAATTTATTTCAAGAAAAAAAATTAAGAAAAAGCAAAGGAACTGGCCGACCAGTAGAAAAACCTTGATGTCAACGAAACTCTTAGAGATGGGAGCTCTTGGATCGCTGGTTATCTTAATTTAACTTTTTAAGTTTTATCTCGAAAACAGAGCGTCCCAAAAAAAAAGTAAAAATTGTTTTGGAAGGTCCAAACAAAGCCCTTTCATATGACATGTAACTTGATTTTTTTATGTAACTTTTTTTATTTTTGCCCTCTTAAAAAACCCCATATCTCAAAAACCCTTCATAATAATAGTCATAATAGTCATAATAGTCATTTATTCATAATGTACATTATACGTCAACATGGGTACATCATAATTTAGTACACAACCAAAAAATAAAATCACAAAATGTAAAAATAATATTAAAAAAAAAAAAAAAAAAAAAAAATTCACAACTGGAATTGAGAGAAAAATAAAAAGAAATGTCACATTACACAAATAAATAATGAACAATAACACAATAAAACAATAAATTCAATAACAGTCATCCTTTATAGTCTATCAATTCTTCATAGCTATAAAAGCTATGCTCAATAAGCCATAGTTTTAATTTAGTTTTAAATGAATGCATACTCAAGGCCCGTGTTACAGTGTTAGGGAGTTTGTTGTAGACTGTCGGCCCCATGATGTGTGTCAGTTTGGAAGACTTCGTTAGTGAGCATGGTACCAGTACTAACTTATGGCGGCTTCATCCGATTTCACTCATATACTTACCAGTAAATTTCTCAAGTACAAGCTATCGAAATATCAAATTTAATGCAGATTGGATCAACGGTTCTAAAGTTATCGCCAGACAAACATACATACATACATACATACATACATACATACATACATACATACATAAAATGCCAAATCGCCCAAGTTGATACTAAGATCTTCGTTCGCTTCGCTCACTCGATCAATAAATACCGATTCGTGCCTAATTGTTAAGCCTAAATATTTGTGTGATTATATTTTTTTTTTAATAGACTTCACCCAAGACTTCACCGATTACGGATGCGTCGGCATAGCGATTCTGACTCACGGTTCTAACTCAGGCCTGCTGCGGGCGAAGGACGAGAAATACAGTGAAATCGAGATCATCAATTACTTTAAGGTCCACGACAAACCTACACTGGTCACAAAGCCAAAGTTTCTGATAGTACAGGTATTAAAAATCGTATTTTTAGATTAAGTGATGGATTAAGCAGGTGATGCGGCCTATAACGATTCCATTATTACGCACGTACATCGAGTACCTGTGTTTGCATTGTGTTAATCACTCTAAAGAGACTTATAGGTGGTGTTTACACTGGCACACATAGACTTTTAATCACACACAGAAATGCGAGCATCACCGCACGGTGGCAGTTCTTCCCAGGCAAGAACTCTTTTACTAGAGATCTACTGGAAATCGTATGAACTACGCTTAGCAATCAGAGGGGAGTGCTCAGTTTGTTACAACCGACAGTCCAACACTGCAAACGTCCAAAGGATCGTGTCAGGACTGAGTTACTCATTGGAACTCACTTTTTACAAGGCAAATTACCGACTATTTTGTGATAACTACAGATTTCAACATGTTTCTTCTCAACAATAAACCTAAACAACTCATGTTTAGGCTCACCAACATTTAATTTTATTTTTCCCTGAATACGGTATTCCTGTATTTTCAATCTGTAAGAAAAACATCCTGAAGGAACCTGAAAGTATTCTAGCTGCGCTTTGCATGCAACCTGTCACCTACAAATTCCGAACGATACGAACACCTGCAAATTGTAGGTAAATGTACCTAGGTACTAATTTTAGTGACTCTGCCAAGAGTCTAGTGATAGTCTTTTTAGCCCATGTTGAAGATCTTGAATAGGTATTGCGGTAAGATCTGAGGGCTTTATCTACCGTGTCTAGGCTGTCGGTCGTTTTGTGTCGTGAGCTAGTAGTTATAGGTAGGTACTTTCCCTCTAATATCTGCCCAGCCCAGCAATAAGTAAGAGTCATGCCATTCTCGTTTTATAATATCATTCATTACATTAGGTACAATTGATTACCGACGTGTTTTCCAGTCCTCTAAATTCATTGTTTTGTTATGACTCAGTTAGATGTGGTAGTCAACTGTAATCCGATAAGATAATCACCTAGGTATACCTCCTCCCTTAAAGAATTTATATATAATACCTAATACTGTGCTTCTTACTAGCGAGACGAGCAGATTTGTATCGGAACAAGACCAAGATGTGTCCGAAACAATAAATTTAGATTAGTTTGATTTGGAAGGCAATGTATGAATGTATGTATAGTTAATAGGTTGGCATATTTTATATAGGTTGGCAGAAATAGGGTTAATAAGAGTTTAAGTTTTGACATTTGGTAGGTATATTTTTCTATTATAGGGCAGTGCAAAGCCCTTGAAATATACAATAAAAAAGACCAAGATTAATAAGACTATGAAGATAACAGTAAAGTTTTACCGAGTGAAACACCAGTTTAATGTAATGTGGTTTTCCAGGCTTGCAGAGGAAGCCGGATAATTCCTGGCGTCTTGGTTTTCCAAGGTAGCACTATACGCACAGATATGGATTCCTCCAAAGAACCTTACATCCTACCTGTGGAGGCTGATATGCTTATTCTACACAGTTCTTATGACGGTAGCCCCAGTCATAGGTAAGGTACCTTAGCATCTTACTAGTAAGCTAGCCGCCACGACCCGTAGACTGGCAAGGTCGGATAAGCTCACTCATGTCATGGGGCCCGCATTATATAATCGCCTTCCAGAAAACATCAAAGATGCACCTAGTTATAAATCATTCAAAGTTAAGCTGAAATCGTGGCTCCTCGAGAGGGCGTTCTATAGTGTGGAAGAATGCTTAGGTGTATAATATAATCCTAAGTAAATTATTTATATTTAAATTATTGTTAATGGTTCTCCAAAGGTAGTGTAGGTAACTACATAGCTACCTACATAATAGATTTTAATTAAGTATTTTTTGTTTAAGTTGTTCTCATGAATGTATAATGTGAATGTACCTACCTATTTCTGACATATAATTTTTTATAATTATGAATAAAGTGATTATTGATCTTGCTAACATTTTTTAAACTTTGACATTCAATCAGTGACATTTGTAAGCTTTTAAAAATTCAATTCCATATTTCTCATTGTTCAAAAGAACCTAATATCCAACATCATGATAGATCTAATAATTATGTTTCCGCCATTTTAATTACATTTTCTGTTTTCAGAGACAAATTCTGTGGCTCCTGGTTCATACAATCGCTGTGCAGTAAAATTAACCAGCTAGCATTAACACATGACTTAGAATCTATCATCACAGAAGTTAAACGAGAAGTGGCTATAGACAAAGGATACGAAATCTACAATAAAGTTTATTATGAAATGCAAGTGAATAAACAAATGCCTGTTGTGACGTCGACACTGATACGGAAACTGTATTTAAAGAAGTTCGGGGATCCTCTATTGCTGCCTTTATTGACCTTGTCAGATGGAGCCACTTGTAACAGTTGCAAACAAGGATCCAATCAAGTTTTGGATGATGCTCCACCTAGCACTCCCATGCTGGTACAATTTGGACCATGCTCATGCTTTTTAGAACACTTTGACTACATGAAAAACTGCTTTAGGTAAGCCTACATACCTACACGTAAATTAAGTACCTACCTATGTCTCTCCTTATCAATAAGTGAGTCGATGTAGCGATTTGACTAGTAGCTACATACCTAAATAAGTTGTTATTGATCGAGTAAGCGAAGCGAACGCAAATCTTAGTGACAACGATGGATTTGGGGTTCTTCAAGGGGGCAAAAATTCAGCAACATTAAAAACATTCAATCAACGTGTAATAATATGAAAAACCTTTATTAATGTAATTTACCTTTATTGTAATTCCTAAACATTGTTTATTTCTGGACATAATTATGAAGAATACACATTCATAAAGAGATCAGCTCAGATTCAGCTCATGCATAACTCGTGTCTAATTTTCTTTATTAAAATAATTCACCTAAATCAAACTACTTAAGTAGGTACCTACTACCTTGGTACATAATAATTGTTGTATTATTCGTTTTTCAGATACTTTACTGAAGAATATCCAGAGGATGAAATAGCTGAATCGTACCTTGATGTAGCCGAAACACTAGAAGATGGAGTAAATTTTAACGCGGCCAAAGAAAAGCTGGCTAAAGCAATGTGCAAGCATTTGACTCAAAAAGCTAAACACTGTCATTATTACAAATTTTTGTACTTTTATAAGCATTTTTAAGATTATACTAGATAGCAAGTGGAATATACTTAATAATTTCTAGGTATAAGTCCTTTGTAAATTAAATTAAGTAATGAGACGTTGAATATAAATCAACATCATCAACAAAGTATTTTGGTAACGTTGTTACAATGATACTACTTATGCTCTTTATTTTTGGGTTCGGAAAAAAGTTTTTTTTTTCCAATTTCATCTGCGATCAGTCTTCAGACTATGAGCTGGTTTGTGGTGGGTCGTTTATCTTTGAGAAGGTGCACTCCAGCGAGTTCTTCTCATTTTCTTCGGCATCATGTCAACCCATGTAGTTCCATGATGTGCTGTCTGCGTAAGTAACCTCTTGGGGTAGTTGATGGTACTGAGCTGTGCAGTCGAATAAAGTAACGAGTTTTTTGTAATAAACAATATCGTCGCGCCACAGTTTGGATGTAAGTACCTACCTACCAACATATTTAGTTCAAAGCTCTGCGTTCATCGTAGGTACTTGGGTAGGTACTAGCACAGATACTAGTAAGTACTAACAGAATAATAACTGCATGGCTGGAGATCAACCTGATTAAGTAGGTACTATTAAAACTACTAAATATACGTTAGCGTCAGAACCCCTGGACCATGTGCGATATTTTATGTTTGGAAACTATCAATATTTAGTACCTTTTTAGTACTATTTGGTACCTTAATTAGATTATTTGGTACCTCGATGAATAGTGAAAAAACATGAAAAGAAAGTGGTCAGACATTCTGACGTCAGGTTGTCTGGACCACATTTGTTTCTCATAGTTAGAGACAATATAACTTAATTATTTATTTGCAAATATTTAGTACCTTTTTAGTACCTTTCAAATCTTTTTTTTTTTAATTTTATGTAGTCCCAAAAAAAAGTTACGGATGAATTAAACTTTATAAGAAGCAAAACTTATTTTATGGATATTAAATTTGCAGCATACCTACATACTATAGTATGTGTTCGTATGACTGGATAGGAGTGGACGAAGATGGCTCAGGATAGGGAACGTTGGCGAGTTATAGGGGAGGCCTATGTCTAGCAGTGTCTGATGATGACGATGATGACAATGATGATATAATATACTGTAGTTTCATATATATATTTGCATTGTGGATTATAATTAAATACACTCTATTATAAAGAATAACTTTAATAATTAGAATTGTATTAATAATCCTTTGCTCAATTTGGTCTAGTTAGGGCGTTTTTCGAACTATTTTTTTATTAGGGTTTACGTTTCACGATAACAAAACTAAAAACAAATAAAATTCTGATGCTTCGTTAGTAGACTGTTTTGAAAAAAAAACAATTAAGGCCATTTTCGACAGACTAATAAATAAATTTGTAATACACGTTTTCGCAAAATGAGCAATAAAGTAAACTTTTGACCTTGTTTATATCCTGAAAACGAGTAATAATATATTTTCAAAAATGCAATTCATGTATACAATATATATTAAACTAGCGGCCTGTCCCAGCTTCGCATGGGTGGTCATAAATTTTTTGAACATTTTAGGATAAACTTAGACCTTGGGTTCGAGCCTCGCGTCTACTTATTTCATACATTTGCACGCCCTTCTCCCTGAGTGAGTGAAATCGCACCCCGTGCGTGACCCGTGGACCCGTTAACATTTTTAATTTCGTCATATCTTTTGAATGGATTGTCCGATTTGAAAAATTCAAGAAGTAATCTACAGGTATTGAAACCGTCTTGAATAAAAAAATTATTTGGGTTTATTTGGATAAGGATTAATACCTAGGTACAAATAAAGACCCTTTCTAGCGGTGGCATTTCAATTAAATTTTAATAATAAAAGAACACTTATTGTGACATAACTATAATAGTTGGACATATGCTGTCGCGACATTTTTTGTAGATGATGACGTGTTCTGCAAAGTCATAGTACATTATTTTGTTCTATCATCAATAGTTTTCGCAGCGCACGCGATGATAAGGATTAATTTTTCCACCTTGGGTTACATTATTGGAGTTTTAGTAAGGATCCCTAACTTTTTGAAAATATAACATAGCCTATGTTACTCACGGATAATGTAGCATTCTAATGGTGAAATAATTTTTGAAATCGGACCAGTAATTTTTGAGCCTATTCGTTCTATTCTGCGCCGTAGGCCGTGGGTTCGATCCCCACCGAGAACAAACATTTGTGTGATGAACATAGATGTTTGTTCTCTGTCTGGGTGTTATTATATATTATAAGTATGTATTTACAAAAAGAAAGGTATATTATGTATTATATCAGCTATCTGGTTCCCATATTACAAGCTTTGGCTTAGTTTGGGGCTAGATAGTGCTGTGTGAAAAGTCGACCAATATTTATTTATTTTATTTATTTACATACAAAACAACAAAAATAAAAATCTTTCCTCTTTATAATATTAGTGTAGATAGATCGACTGTTTTGAAAAAATAAATATTTTTACGAAGAAACATACATTTTTATCACATCTATTTGAAAAGAGATCGTTTGCTCTTCGTAAACAGGGAGCAAAATAGCATTTCAAATTCAATTCGAAGGTCGTTGGGCATTTTTGGCACCGTGGTGCCTCGAAATTCATGTGCATTATTGAAATGTTGTTAGTTTTGAAGGGTTAGGGTGAACATTTCTCGGAATGTTTTTATTTTAATCCAAATGTATGAGAAAACAAAGTTATGTGGTTCAACGAAAAATGTTTATTTTTCCCAATTATTGATTTTCAATCATTATGCTATAATATTATACTATTATTGAATCCAGTCACGCCATGTGAGACAATATTAACATGATGCCGAATGAGACAATATTATACATATATTTTGATTAATCCCACTCTAAATGGAAGACAAAGAATTCAAAACTTTTATTGTTCCTGCATACACAGCCGCCGTACCATTGGAAATTGCGCGCATATCGCGAGTGTGGTGTACCTACTTCTCAGCGTAGGAATAGAATCACCACCAAGGTTTTTAGACTATGTCACGATTGATATTGATGATGTTGAATAAAAATAATGAAAAAAAGTGTTTACTTCTCATTGACCAGCTTACTCTTTAAAAATAATATAGGTATCTAGGTCATGAATCATGATACAAATATATACATATACACACATAATACATGCTCCTCTAGATAATGCTTAAAAACATTATTGTACCTTTTTAAGATAAGACCTCTGTGTATTTAAAATATTTTTAAGGATGTTAAGCAATCGGCTACAGCACCTGTGTTTCTCGCGAATCGCGCCGCGTTATGCAACGATCTACCAAGGAAATGCTACCGCTCTGTATTTTCCATCAGGTGTCGTACCGTGCGACTTTTTGGACATTTTACAAGTGATTCTCAATTTAATTATAATTACAAGCGTTCCTCACATCGGACATTGGTCACCGTACCTTAATATAATTAATTTGTAATTTCATTTTATTAATTAAATTTTAAGTAAACTATCGGTCGTTTTGTATCCTCCCTCGCAGCCTTACATAAATTAGGATGATGTTTATATTAATTCTTGTTTAGCAAAATTAAAAAACTTTCCCATTGTTTTGAGGAATGCGACTGATCTCATTGGATAGTATTCATGGCCTTTAACATACTCAGACTAGTTTCGTTCGTGGTCGCTGGTAGGTCACAGGTCCAAACAAAATGCCCATTTACCTTTCAAAACTTGTTTATTTCAAAAATAGGATATACATTTATAATTAATTAAAGGGCAGCATTAGGTTTATTACCTGTGTTGTGTCGTAAATTTGTGACGTGCAGACCCTACACTAAGATTAAAAAATCTTGAGTCCCAGGCTCTGCGTGGCCTTCAATCGTTACAATAATGTAGTCGAGCGGTGGTATTATTGGGTCGCAAAGGTAAATGTTCTCTTTTTTTGTGTGCGTGTGCATTGAGTGAACACCCTCTGAAAAAAATCGAAAGAAATATAAATTTGTAATTTGGTTATGTTAATATAAATTCGGCACTACTAAAAGTATCTCTTATTTATTTTTCTCATAGAAGGGGATGAAAAGCAGAGTGTGCCACACGGTACCAGAATTATTTAACCTCGAGCGACGTACTTTTAATCCCTCGCTAGTTTTAGGATTCTGCTCTAGAATCCTTCACTTCCCTCTGGATTCAAAAATACGCTCACGCCCTTATTACATTATTTTAGTTCCTTATGACATAATCTACTATTTCCTCCCTAGGGAGGAAAAGTGATTGAAAGTTAGCGAAATAGCACACACACTGTTCCCTCACACACACACTCAATCCCCCCCCAAATACACACGCTTAAAGACACTCAATTATTTGTGCGGTTCTCCTGTAAAACCATGGCTCATAAGAGACTCGTGTTATTATGAGAACCGTACACAAACCCCCACACACACACGCGCACACCCTCACCCACACACACTCCACTCCTCAAGCACACATTCCCACACACTTTTGTGTGTACATAAATACACATTTAAACACTCGCACTCTCACGCGATTACGTAGGTAGGTATAATATTGTAATATTGTTTTATAATTATTATAAAATAACATAAAAGTAAAAAAAAACACACTTACCTTTGCAACCCCTTAATACCACTGCTCTACTACATTATTGTAACGATTGAAGGCCACGCAGAGCCTGCGACACAAGATTTTTTTAATCTTAGTGTAGGTTCTGCACGTCACAAATTTACGACACAACACAGGTGATAAACCTAATGCTGTCCTGTAATTAATTGTACATGTATGTCCTATTTTTGAAATAAACACATTTTGAAATTTGAATTGAATTTGAAATGCTATTTTGCTCCCTGTTTACGAAGAGTAAACGATCTCTTTTCAAATAGATGTGATAAAAATATATTTACCTTCGTAAAAATATTTCTTAAAACAGTCGATCTATTTATTTTAAAGTGTATACATGAATAGCATTTTTGAAAATATATTATAACTCGTTCTCAGGATATAAACAAGGTCAAAAGTTTACTTAATTGCTCATTTTGCGAAAACGTGTATTACAAATTTATTTATTAGTCTGTTGAAAATGGCCTTAATTGTTTTTTTTTTCAAAACAGTCTACTAACGAAGCAACGGATTTTTTTTTTTTTAGTTTTGTGATCTTGAAATGTAAACCCTAATAAAAAAATAGTTCGAAAAACGCCCTAACCAGACCAAATTGAGCAAAGGATTATTAATACAATTCTAATTATTAAAGTTATTCTTTATAAGAGTGAGATTTATTTCTAATCCACAATGCAAATATATGAAACTACAGTATATTATATCATCATCGTCATCATCAGACACTGCTAGACATAGGCCTCCCCTATAACTCGCCAACGTGCCCTATCCTGAGCCATCTTCGTCCACTCCTATCCAGTCATACGAACACATACTATAGTATGTAGGTATGCTGCAAATTTAATATCCATAAAATAAGTTTTGCTTCTTATAAAGTTTAATTCATCCGTAACTTTTTTTTGGGACTACATAAAATTAAAAAAAAAAAAGATTTGAAAGGTACTAAAAAGGTACTAAATATTTGCAAATAAATAATTAAGTTATATTGTCTCTAACTATGACAAACAAATGTGGTCCAGACAACCTGACGTCAGAATGTCTGACCACTTTCTTTTCATGTTTTTTCACTATTCATCGAGGTACCAAATAATCTAATTAAGGTACCAAATAGTACTAAAAAGGTACTAAATATTGATAGTTTCCAAACATAAAATATCGCACATGGTCCAGGGGTTCTGACGCTAACAAATATACTACCAACTAGGTGGTACCTAATAAGTAGGTACCGAAGCCTATGTACCTACAGAGTAGTTTGTGAGTCTGACACTGACTTGTGAGTCAGTTAGCTAGCTGTCAAGTCATGTCAATTGTCATGTCAGTCAGACAGACGTACGCAGGCAAGCAAGCGAGGCGCACGCATTTCGTTCGGAAAAACTCGCGTGTTTGATTGAATTGTCTGACTGAATGCGGAACATTGCGGATTGCGGATTCTAATCATAATGAAATTAGCTAAATAAATATTTTTTACTATTTACAGTTTAACAATGCACTACGATTTAACATTATATAGTGAAATAACTATCTAAACAGTGTGACATATATATTTATGGTTAAGTTGTGATTGAAATTAGTTATAATGTTGAATTACAAGTACTTAGCCAGCGAACATCTTGAAGGTTTCGACAATTACAAGGTATTTACGGCATTTTATTGGCATTTCTGTAATTTTCTGTTTCTAATTATGCAAATATTGAGCACCTGTACAATTTATCGTTAGTGCAGTATCGTTACAGCCTCATTAATGCAGTTTCCACTACATGTTTGTAACCTTCAACTATCGATTTTCTAACGCAGCTAGCGTTTTGCGCATTTTTTTTCATTAGTGGCAGCTAAGCGTTAGGCTGCCTTAAGTTAAATAACCGCAGTATCTAATTCAAAACTTATTCACTTCCATGAATAATAAGCACTCACTTCTGCATGCATATTGTTTGTTATTATTAGATACATAAGTAGGATCATGATGCGGTCTAAAAATATACCAACACGCTTGACTTACGTCAACGGATTGTTTAGCAGTAGGTACAGGAAAATAAACCACCTTAATGTATTCCTGCCGGCTAAATATAGAATATCAATACTGGTAATGGATAAGCTTTAGGTTCCAGCGTTGGTGTTAAAAGATAAAACAAAAAACCTCCAGGAAAAGTATTTAACATGTTAGGTATCACAAATATTTAAAGAGGTTTTTATTGATTCATTTGCTTAGTTACCATACTTTATCTTATAGTGTCCCGGAACTCAATGATAACCTGGTACCGGGTGAGAGGCCAAGCAGTTAAGGAAAAAAATAGGAAAAAAAATCCATGTCACTTAGTCAAGCGATATTAATGTAATCTCAATTAACAGTGATATTATTCGCAACCACGAATCAAAATAATAAACATTCTTAACTAAGTAAAAAAATAAGTTTTGTCCAGTAAAATTATTGTCAGTCAACTTTGACACTCCATGTTGGAAAAAAAATGTACCACACTACCCTTGGCAAGTTATTTTAAAAGATGGCCTATTTTAGTTTTTTTTTAATTTTATTTCTTTTTTTTTCATAACTTGTATACCTTGGCCTCTCACCTGGTACCAGGTTATCTTTGAGTTCCAGGACATCCTGTATATAGTTTGTATATTTTTATGCTATCTCAAAAATCATTAGATTAGAAAATTATTTATTGCACAGTAGGAAGTAGGTACATAGGCGAATTTAATGCTAGTTAGCATTTTCTTCCAGTTTTATAATTATAATCAAATCAAATCAAAATCTAAAAAAGTTTTTATAAAGACAATTACAAGTCCACATTGTTAGTAAAAAAACTTAAGTATCTGTAAGACAATATCTGTTTTAGTACTTAATAACTAAAACACATTTCATTCTCTGTAAGAGCTTCCATACCTACAGGTGTGGAAGCTCTCCACAGCATACAAACTGAAATAAAATCTGAGTTACAACACAAACTAATTTAATATAGAACTAGTGGCTTCCCGCGGCTTCGCACGCGTTGAAGTGGTGAGCCGTGATTGAGCCACAAACATCCAAAAATCGTAACTTTCGCATTGATTTGTACATTATTAGGGTAGGATACCTACGCAGGTATAAGAGATACCTATAGGCGTACATTACCTATATTAGGTAGGTAGGTAGGTATAGGTACTAAGTTTAGCACAAACATGACAAATACAACAAAGACAACCTTACACGGAAAATATGTACTTATTGGTTCCTAGTTTCTATTCTACCCCAGAAAAAAACGAAACGAAACCGCTTCACCACTTTGATCCCCAGGCACGGTACCCTACCCTAAGATCTCTTCGTACCAACTCAAGATTCCCGTTTTAGAATGTCCCTTACAAACATTGACGCCTTGTTGTATCCTTTTTACTTGAGTGCAACGAAGGAAGGTAACGATTTAGGGGTTGTTTTCGAAAATCAAACTGTCTTTTTGTTATTTATTCACAGAACACATTTCCTTTTAGTTTGAAGTTAATTACACTACGCTTTAAAAATCTCCCATACAAACCTTGAAACTTTGTCAGTCTTTTGCACCCTTTGCAGGGGTGGTTTTAAAATATTGAAAACGTGATTTTAAATTATTTATTGTGGAGTATATTTACTTCAAGTTTGAAATCAATAGCACTATGCGTTAAAAATCTCCCATACTAACTTTTACCAGCCATTTGCACCCTTTGCAGGGGTAATTATAAAAAGTTAAAAGCATCATTCTTAATTATTTATTTCTTAGTATATTTACCTCAAGTTTTAAATCAATCGCACCACGCGTTAAAAAACTCCCATACAAACTTTAACATCCCTTTGCTCACTTATTAAGGGTAGTTTTAAAAAACTAAAAATGCCTTTACTGTTTTTTAGTCTTGGAGTACATCTACTTCAAGTTTCAAGTTTGTAGGTTCAAGGAATACAATTTTTCATACCAACGTTTTCAACCCTTTATACAGCCTTAGGGGTTGAATTTCCAAAAATGCCTTCTTAATACACCTCTACGCCATAAGATCTATATACTCTTCAAATTTCAAGTCTCTAGGACCAGCGGTCAAAAACCTCCCATACAAACTTTTACATCCCTTTGCACACTTATTAAGGGTAATTCTAAAAAACTAAAAATGTCTTTCCTAGTTTTTGCCTTGGAGTACATGTACTCCAAGTTTCAAGTTTGTAGGTTCAAGGAATACTATTTTTCATGCAAACGTTTTCAACCCTTTTACACCCTTAGGGGTTGAATTTCCAAAAATCTCTTCTTAGTACACCTCTACGCCATAAGACCTATGTACTCTTCAAATTTCAAGTCTCTAGGACCAGCGGTCAAAAAACTCCCATACAGAATTTTACATCCCTTTGCACACTTATAAAGGGTAGTTTTAAAAAACTAAAAATGCTTTTCCTATTTTTTGCCTTGGAGTACATGTACTCTAAGTTTCAAGTTTGTAGGTTCAAGGAATACTACTTTTCATGCAAACGTTTTCAACCCTTTTACACCCTTAGGGGTTGAATTTCCAAAAACCTCTTCTTAGTACACCTCTACGCCATAAGACCTATGTACTCTTCAAATTTAAAGTCTCTAGGACCATCGGTCAAAAAACTCCTATACAAACTTTTACATCCCTTTGCACACTTATTAAGGGTAGTTTTAAAAAACTAAAAATGTATTTCCTATTTTTTTGCCTTGAAGTATATGTACTCCAAGTTTCAAGTTTGTAGGTTCAAGGAATACTATTTCTCATACAAACGTTTTCATCCCTTTTTACACCCTTAGGGGTTGAATTTCCAAAAATCCCTTCTTAGTACACGTCTACGCCATTAGACCTATGTACTCTTCAAATTTCAAGTCTCTAGGATAAGACCTATGTACTCTTCAAATTTCAAGTCTCTAGGACCAGCGGTCAAAAAACTCCCATACAGAATTTTACATCCCTTTGCACACTTATTAAGAGTAGTTTTAAAAAACTAAAAATGCCTTTCCTATTTTTTGCCTTGGAGTACATGTACTCTAAGTTTCAAGTTTGTAGGTTCAAGGAATACTATTTTTCATGCAAACGTTTTCAACCCTTTTACACCCTTAGGGGTTGAATTTCCAAAAACCTCTTCTTAGTACACCTCTACGCCATAGGACCTATGTACTCTTCAAATTTCAAGTCTCTAGGACCAACGGTCAAAAAACTCCCATACAAACTTTTACATCCCTTTGCACACTTATTAAGGGTAGTTTTAAAAAACTAAAAATGTATTTCCTATTTTTTTGCCTTGAAGTATATGTACTCCAAGTTTCAAGTTTGTAGGTTCAAGGAATACTATTTCTCATACAAACGTTTTCATCCCTTTTTACACCCTTAGGAATTGAATTTCCAAAATCCATTCTTAGTACACGTCTACGCCATTAGACCTATGTACTCTTCAAATTTCAAGTCTCTAGGACCAGCGGTCAAAAAATCCCATACATACTTTTACATCCCTTAGCACACTTATTAAGGGTAGTTTTAAAAAACTAAAAATGTATTTCCTATTTTTTTGTCTTGAAGTATATGTACTCCAAGTTTCAAGTTTGTAGGTTCAAGGAATACAATTTTTCATACAAACGTTTTCATCCCTTTTTACACCCTTAGGGGTTGAATTTCCAAAAATACCTTCTTAGTACACCTCTACGCCATAAGACCTATGTACTCTTCAAATTTCAAGTCTCTAGGACCAGCGGTCAAAAAACTCCCATACATACTTTTACATCCCTTAGCACACTTATTAAGGGTAGTTTTAAAAAACTAAAAATGTATTTCCTATTTTTTTGTCTTGAAGTATATGTACTCCAAGTTTCAAGTTTGTAGGTTCAAGGAATACAATATGTTCTGTGTATAAATAACAAAAATACAGTTTGATTTTCGAAAACAACTCCTAAAAGGTTACCCTCCTTCGTTGCGCTCGAGTAAAAAGGATACAACGAGGCGTCAATGTTTGTAAGGGACATTCTGAAAACGGGAAACTTGAGTTGGCACGCAGAGATCTGAGGGTAGGTATCTACCGTGCCTGGGGATCAAAGTCGTGAAGCTGTTTCGTTTCGTTTGTTTTTGGGGTAGAAACTAGGAACAAATAAGTACATACTTTCCGTGTAAGGTTGTCATTGTTGTATTTGTCATGTTTGTGCTTAACTCAGTACCTATACCTACCTACCTAATATAGGTAATGTACGCCTATAGGTATTTAAAATCCTTCCCTAATAATATACAAATCAATGCGAAAGTTACGATGTTGGGATGTTTGTGGCTCAATCACGGCTCACCACTTCAACGCGTGCGAAGCCGCGGGAAGCCACTAGTGTGGATTATATAGGTATCATCTAAAATCCTGTACCTAGCTGTGTTTCATTATCTATTATCATTATGTCCAAAATGCTATAGTTGGATGTACCTCTGACAACCCCCCTTAGAAATCCTTAAAGAATCCTAAGTTGGCGCTTGGTACAACGGGATCAGAGGGGATCTATCGTGCCTGGGGATCAAAGTTATGAGGCTGTGTCGGTTTCAGTTTCATTAGATGCAAAAGGACCTGTTTACTTCTACAAAGATTTATTGAAATATGTCTACTTATATTTATTTATTTTTACAAACAATGCTTTTTAAAATTCAGTATGGCGCCACTGAAAACCAGCGCTGTAAGGGCTTGAGCTCATACAGCAAATGCTGAGTGGTGGCCTTCTAATTCTAATTCATGGTGGGGGAATGAGATCTGCACGGATGTCCCGCAATGGGGTGTATGTATTGTGCATTGTCCCCCTGCTAACCTTATCCCAGCCAGCCCAACTCCTTACAATAGTGGAGAAGGGCCTTGGGTTGGTGGCAGCAATGTTCAAGCATCCCCGGTGGTGATTTGGATGCAGATGAGATGAAGGACCCGATCAGCTTCTGCAGTCCAGTTTTGGACCTGTGTCTTAAGTGGTGGCCTTTTTTGTCATCAAAATTGTAAATGCTCTTTTGTAAGTTTCGATTTTTAACTGACAAAATACAGATTTTTCTATTCTCTTCTATTCTATTCTATTCTATTCTATTCTTTTTGTTTCAGTACCAGGCTATAGACACTAGTCCTCTTAGTGTGTATGTTATGCACCCGTTTTGGAACAAAATTGTAGAGGTGAGTTGACAATGTTATTGTTAAGCCTAAGAATATGAATAAAGAAATAAATAAAAATAAATATTGGTGGACATTCCACACAGCACTATCTCGCCCCAAACTAAGCCAAAGCTTGTGATATGGGAACCAGATATTTATGTAGCTGTTAAACTACATAAATACTTTTTTTTTTTTGTAAATACATACTTATAATATTATATAATACCCAGACAGAGAACAAACATCTATGTTCATCACACAAATGTTTGTTCTCGGTGGGGATCGAACCCACGGCCTACGGCGCAGAAGGTAGAGCTACTACCAACTGAGCTGTGAAGGCTGTCAAAGAAAAGATAAGAAAAGAAAAAAAATATACAAACAGTACAAGACACATTGAAGTATTCGTCTAGTAAGTGAAAATAGGCGATTACAGTCAGATCGTCGTATTCAGTGGCGTAGCTATTGTAGATGTAGGGCCAGGTGGTGCAGTTCACCAGGGCCCCGGAGCTCAGGGGGCCCTCTCACCTAAGCTTTGAAAAGAGAGGGTCAGCCAGCTCCCGAAGCTAGAAAACCTTGGGTCTGCTCACATTTTTTTTAATGATTTATTTTAAAGGCCTATAAGTTCAAGCTATGTGGAAAGAGGGAGTGAGGGCCCGATTCTTTTTCTATGCACCGGGGCCCTTGTCCACCTAGCTACGCTACTGGTCGTATTCGGGAAATAAAGACGAATACGCGAAACAAATAGCGATGTGAAGCGCCAACATTGAAATGAGTCGTACCTATATTTTGTTATCGAAATACCTACCGAATCATGTGATAAGAAAATCGTATGATGCATTGTGCCCCAGTTGGAGGTAAATATTGAACTGTCATCATCATTCACACAAGCTCTTCTGTGCTGTAAGTTGTGGGTTATATCCCCACCGAGAACAAACATTTGTGTAAGGGGCCATCCATAATTACGTCACACGTATTTCATGATTTTTGACCCCTCCCCCGCCTTTGTCCTTATTTTTATTTCCTTATAAATTATACCTATTTCAATAAAATTTTGTGTATAAAGTATTACTTACTTTATATAGAGTTATACTTAGATATAAAGTGTTATATTTAGAAAAAATGTGATGTCACAAAATTTGGGAGCCCTCCCCACCCCTTGTCACACAATGTCACACTTCGTCGACCCCCTCCCTCCCCCATAACGTGTGACGTAAATTATGGATGGCCCTTTATGAACAATGTAAATGTGTAAATGTTTGTTCTCTGTACAAAAAAAAAAGGTTTTATAGGTAGGCCATAGACAAAGTTAGCATGGTACGGGCATGTTAGCAAAGAGAAGAAAGTCATGTAACAAGCAGAATCCTAGGAATGAATGGGGATGGATATAGGAGTAGAGGTAGGCCAAAGAGAAGAAGGATAAAATGTGTGATAGATGACATGATTAAGAAAAGAGTGACTTCTGAGAGGAGAGTGGAGGGAATGCTGTTATGCCAATCCTATATAAAGTGGGATAAGGTCAGGAAAATGATGATGATTTACAAAAAAAAGTACAGCTCAGAAGGCAGAGAAAAGAGAAAAAAAAATTGGTAGTACCAATTTTTTTTTTCTCTCTATTCCTATGTTGTCTTATAATGTATTATTCTTCTATTTCATAGCCATGTTGTATGTTGTGTACTACTAAGCAAGTAAATGATTATATGTATGTGTCTATGTCTGTCTAACTAAGCTGTTAGGGCTGTCACTCACAACTTACTTTATTTTACAGAGGGCTTATCACAAACGAACTTGACGTTAGTCACGTAAACGTATCGTATCCCTAACTACAACAGAATAAGGTCGAATATCGCTAGGACGCGACGATGTCAAAATTAATTCGTGATCAGTTGGCTGATCACATAACTTTTTTGCAATCAGTTTCCATCAGTTTCTGTTTGTAATAAGTAAATATGACGGCTATGCGGTTACATTTTAGCTGCAGTTGCTAACAAAGTAAGATTACAACTGTTTCTATTGATAGATAATCAGAAAACTTTCATAATATCGTTTTATATACTTATTGGTTTCATATAGAAATTGATTGCAACGAAGTTATGTGATCAGCTGGGGTCGGAATAGGTAGAGTTTTTATGTACCAAATGACGACAAATACGCTACTACGAAATCTAAACATGGATATGCCTTTTTTAATCCCTGTGTCGGAAAATCTGCTTTTTCCATCAGCTAGTTGTTTATAAAAACCCATAAGTTTTAGATTTTTTTTTTTATTAATCCTCAATTCCGAGCTTAAAAGGCATATCCATGTTAAGATTGCGTAGGTAATTACGTCATTTGGTACTTAAAAACTCTACCTATTCCGACTTGTGATCAGCCAGCAGCCTGCACGGCCGTCACTCACAACTCAAAACTGTACTTTGTTTTACAGTTTGTCCCAAAATGGGTGGCACCAAATGTTTTGACTTTTGGCGGTTTTCTGCTCATTGTCCTCGACTTCCTGCTTCTCTCGTACTACGACTACTCATACTACGCGTCCAGCACTCCCGTGAATGGAACAGACCTGGTGACTAATGCCTTGTCTCACAGGCCAATGGTACCACAACCGTTGTGGTATGCTATTGGGGTACTGCTCTTCGTCGCTTATACCTTGGGTAAGGATAATTTCAGACGTCCAATATCTCTTATATATGTAAGAGTAGAATAGCTTGAGAGACTCGTCCTTTTTTTATATAAATGGCTGATGGAACAAGCAAATGGGCCACCTGATGTTAAGTGGTAACCATCACCTATAACAAAGCATTGCCTTGCAAGCCACGTACGATAGGAACGTGCCCTACGATGCACTGCCCTGCGTCCATCAACTTGAGGCATACAGATGTTAAGCCTCATGTGCCTGTAATTACACCGGCAAACACACTCTTCAAACCGAAACACAGCGTTGCTGCTTGGCGGCAGAAAAAGGCGTGGTGGTAGTACTTCCCCGGACGAGCCACACACAAAGAGCTCTACTACTCTTGAAAGGTAAAGGTTAAGTTTTGTATAGCTATGGGGATTTCGAAAACGATATATTTAACCTTTGCACACGTCAAAGTATTCCAGTGCTTGGTCTGATCATTATCAGGGGTGTTGCAAATTTCTGACACAATATAAATTTTAGTTTTGTAAGGTATGGGAATTTTGAACCAGTATTCCAGTGCTTGGTCTGATCATTTGGTCTTTGGCCATAAAGAGGTATTATGTTACACGTTGTATGTTAATATGACTTACATAAAAAAAACACGATATTATATTTCTAGATGGTATAGACGGCAAACAGGCGCGGAGAACGGGCGCGTCCGGTCCATTGGGCGAGCTGTTCGACCACGGCCTGGATTCGTACACAGTGTTCTTCATCCCAGCGTGTCTGTACTCTGTGTTTGGACGGCTGGACTTCTCCGTGCCGCCTATTAGGTGAGGTTTTGAACGGAACATATCGAATGCAATGTATATTTCCTAAAAATTAATTATGAAGCGCATAATAGTTATACAATAAGAACTTGTCGCAAATTTGAATATTCTGTACCCCAAGTATGAGTTGTGTTTACCATATTTGGTTTTTCGTTATTGTTCCGTGTTCATTGCGGGTTTTGTATGAAGACGCGATAGAGATACCGATACGGAACTTTATGTTGCAAGTATAATGAAAATTAGTCATCATCATCATCATGATCATTTCAGCCCGTTTGCACCCACTGCTGAGTATAGGCCTCCTCTTTAATACGCCACTATTTCCGGTCCCTTGCGAATCTCATCCATCCCTTTCCATGAAAATGAAAGTTATAGTAGAAAATAATAGTTCCGTATCGGTATCTATATCGCGTCTTCATACAAAACCCGCAATAAACACGGAACAATAACGAAAAACGAGAAACCAAATATGGTAAACACAACTCATACTTGGGGTACTGAAGATATAAAATCACTGAATGTTGTAGAAAATCACAAACAGCGAAGTTTCAGATAATATTACAAAGGGTCAGCAGAAGGCGTTTTGCTTTTATTGGGTCCGTTCGTGTTTTCTAAAATAACCGGTAAAGGATTCCCGGTATTTTTTCTGAGTAAAAAGTAAAAGTAAGAAAAAGCGTAGTATAGTACGCCCTCCGCTAAGGTGGAGTGACGATCTGAGATATGTAGCTGGCAAGCACTGGATGAGAGGAGCCGAAGACCTGGCTCAGTGGCGCGTCTTGGAGACCTACGTCCAGCAGTGGACTAAAACGGTTGATGATGATGATGAAAGCTAGCTAAGAAAAAAGTAGATTTAAAAAAATATGATTTAATAAAATATTGTGTTTCGAAGAGAATATTTTTTTTTATTTTGCGTCGAAAAATACTTAAAACAATTACAGAATGGGTAACTTACCTACATCTAATCTGACGAATATTAATCTTTATTTCAGAATGTACTACGTAATGTGGAATCTGCTGCTCAATTTTTACCTCAGCCATTGGGAGAAATACAACACAGGAGTCTTATTCTTACCTTGGGGGTATGATTTTGGAATGTGGGTGAGTCTTCAACACATCCTTGTTATGTCAATCTGTATATGCCTTATGGCGAAGACATGAGTTAATGTGACTCTCCAGGGCCGGATTTAGAGGTCCGTAGGCCTCGGGGCAACAAAGGAGTGGAGGCCCCCTGGCCCCAAATTATATTCCAAATAAAACGAACGAGTTTTATTTTTCAGTCGAGTTTTTCAATCAATAATTTATTGTGCATCCAAGTACCTACCTAGAGTTTACCTACTTTTATTGTACCTAGTCTCAATTGTGGGGGCCCCTCTTTCGTGGAGGCCCCGAAGCTGTAGCCCCGGTTGCCCTAAATCCGGCCCTGTGACTCTCGCTCGCACGTGTCGACATGTTGAAAGATATAAAATCACTGAACTCATTTTCGAAAAATCGCAATCAATCATTTTCTGTGCAATCACATTGCACACAGTTTAGTAAAAAAATCATTTTAATCGATACAAGTTTTCCTACTTAAAAGTTTTCTTAGTACAAAAACTAGTAAAGCAAACTTTTGACTAGTGATTTTATATCTTTCAACATGTCGAAACGTGCGAGCGAGAGTCACATTAGCTCTTGTATTCGCCTTAAGATCCATACATAGAATCAGATAGCTAGAACAATAATTACGTTGTTCTGTTCTGTTTTTTTTTTGTTGGTAAAACAGAACAGAACAACTTAAAAACAGCTTCACGACGGTGATCCCCAGGCTGTAGATATTTTCTGTCAACAATCTGACATTATAAAATCTTATTTTTTTTATACAACTAGCTGATGGAACAAGCAGATGGCCCACCTGATGTTAAGTGGTAACCATCACCTATAACAAAGCATTGCCTCGTAAGTCACGCACGATAGAAACGTGCTCTACGATGCACTGCCCTGCGTCCATCAACTCGAGGCATACAGATGTTAAGCCTCATGTGTCTGTAATTACACCGGCAACCACACTCTTCAAACCGAAACACAGCGTTGCTGCTTGGCGGCAGAAAAGGCGTGGTGGTAGTACTTCCCCGGACGAGCCCTTCACAATGAGCTCAACTACTCTTATACATATATATCGCCTGTACTCTATAATTTTAGGAATAGTCTATTAATTATTAGAAATGATTCCAGTCTTCCACCATACTGTTCCTATGGACGGGCGCTAACGGCACTGAGATCTACAAGAGATACGTGTTCGGCGGTTACACGGTAGCCAATGTGTTCGAGTGGGCTATATACGGCACTGGAGTGGTCACCAACCTACCTGTGGCGCTTTATAATGTACACAAGTAAGTTTATTCTACACAACTTATGAATATAACATAAAAACAAACTACTAAGAACAATGGGCGGAATTATCGCTAAACAGCGATCTCCACCATACAACCGTGGGATGAGGTGGACTCATGGATATTTAGAAGGGGTGGTTGGTGCATGGTGATAAAAAGTTTTTTTTTCACATTTATTTATTTATCATTTATTGCACAAAAGTTGCACCTCTTTTAGTCCCAAACAATAAGGCCTTTAAGGTTGTGGGTTCAAAATCAGTTGTGCACCAATGAGCTATTCTGTTCAAAAATGTATGTGCACGATACCAGTACTCTCAAACGGTGAAGGAAAACATCGTGAGGAAACCGGCATGTTGTAGAACCTAAAAAGTTCTATAACATGTGTCAGGTGCTCGAAAGGAGCCTCTTGAGGTGCACTTTAAAATCCTTTCACCACACTGTTCATGCAAAAGTTCAATCCCTACTTGGCTATAATGTATGAAACAGCTGTTTTATTTTTCGCGTTCAGTGTTGGTTCCTTAGAAAAAGTTATTCATATTGATGGGTACTTTAGCCTCCTGAAGTTTTGCAGCAGTGGTATTTTAACACCCTGTATATTATTATTCACTATTGGTAATCTCTTCCAGATCCTACGCCCTCGGCACCGGCAAGATGCGGACGCCCCTCGAGGCGATAAGGCCGCTCTGGTCGCTGCTCCATATCTTCATAGTGCTGTCTATCTGGGTGCATAGATCTGAGACTCTTGCGGAGTACGATCTGAGGATACTGTTCCTGCTTATGGGAACTCTGTTCAGTAATGTTGCTGTGAGTATCTTTTTTAGTAGCCGACGGCCTACCTGATGTTAAGTGTTAACCATTACCTACTCTTGCGGATTATAATCTGAGGATACTCTTTCTGATTATGGGGATTCTGTTCAGTAATGTTGCTGTGAGTATATTTTTTAGTAGCTGATGGCCTACCTGATGTTAAGTAGTTACCATCACCTACTCTTGCGGATTACGATCTGAGGATACTCTTCCTGCTTATGGGGACTCTATTCAGTAATGTTGCTGTAAGTATATTTTTTTTAGTTGATAGCCTACCTGATGTTAAGTGGTAACCATCACCTACTCTTGCGGATAACGACCTGAGGATACTGTTCCTGCTTAGGGACCATCCATAAATTACGTCTCACGAATTTCATGATTTTTTTACCCCTCTCCGTCCTTGTCACAGCTGGTCACATTTGTGTGACCCCCCCTAGTGTGACACATATTTTGCAATTTTACATTAAGAAATTTATGAAATTAAAACTGTGTTCCGAAATATTAATATTAAAACCGAATTATTTTAATTTTCATATAAATTCTATTTCAATAAAATTTTGTGTTGTAATACTAGGATATAAAATATTATATTTTCTTCCATTTCCACCATTCTGTTACCGCCTTCGTCCATCTCCCGGCCTTTCTTACCAATATTAATTTTATTTATTGTTTCTCTCGGTTCGTTAGTTCGATGTGGTGTTATCTGTGTGCAGTGCCGGCTGATAGTGAGTCAGATGAGCGGGTCCCGCTGCGCCGGCGCCAACGCGCTGGCGGGCTGCGTGCTGGGCGGCGCGCTGGCGGCGCTGCGCTGGCCGGCGTGCGAGCCGGCCGCGCTGTACGCCGTCACCGCGGCCAGCGTGCTGGCGCATCTGCACTACGGCTGCTGCGTGGTGAGACAAACACCTTAGCTGTAGTCATACTGAACTAGACGTAGAGTTAGATATGAGGTCATAGTGAGCTAGACGTAGATGTGAGGTCATAGTGAGCTAGAGGTAGTTAGATGTGAGGCCATAGTGTGCTAGACGTAGAGTTAGATGTGAGGTCATAGTGAGCTAGACGTAGATGTGAGGTCATAGTGAGCTAGAGGTAGTTAGATGTGAGGTCATAGTGAGCTGGAGGTAGTTAGATGTGAGGTCATAGTGAGCTAGAGGTAGAGTTAGATGTGAGGTCATAGTGAGCTAGACGTAGATGTGAGGTCATAGTGAGCTAGAGGTAGTTAGATGTGAGGTCATAGTGAGCTGGAGGTAGTTAGATGTGAGGTCATAGTGAGCTAGAGGTAGAGTTAGATGTGAGGTCATAGTGAGCTAGACGTAGATGTGAGGTCATAGTGAGCTAGAGGTAGTTAGATGTGAGGTCATAGTGAGCTGGAGGTAGTTAGATGTGAGGTCATAGTGAGCTAGAGGTAGAGTTAGATGTGAGGTCATAGTGAGCTAGACGTAGATGTGAGGTCATAGTGAGCTAGAGGTAGTTAGATGTGAGGCCATAGTGTGCTAGACGTAGAGTTCGATGTGAGGTCATAGTGAGCTAGACGTAAATGTGAGGTCATAGTGAGCTAGAGGTAGAGTTAGATGTGAGGTCATAGTGAGCTAGAGGTAGTTAGATGTGAGGTCATAGTGAGCTAGAGGTAGTTAGATGTGAGGTCATAGTGAGCTAGACGTAGAGTTAGATGTGAGGTCATAGTGATCTAGACGTAGATATATACTTATAATATATAATAACACCCACACAGAGAACAAACATCTATGTTCATCACACAAATATTTGTACTCGGTGTGGATCGAATCCTCGGCCTACGGCGCAGAAGGCAGAGCTTCTACCAACTGAGCTGGAAAGGCTGTCAATTGAAGGCTGACAATTGTCAGCAAATAAATAAATGAATAAAAATTTGTTGCAGGTTCGTCAGATGTGTGACCACTTCAGAATAAGCTGCTTCTATATCAACCAGCGGAAAGATTGACTCTTAGACGACAATGCGTGCTTATAACACAATCGTTCACTTAAGACTTACTATGGTATTTATGGTCTCATTCCATCTAGTCCGACCCTTGGGGCGATTACCTAACGATAAGCTATTGCTTATGCTTATGCGATAGCAGTAGCAGTCACATGAGTAGTTGCTTGATGATTAAACAAATTTTGCAAAAGACTGCTAATAGCCGATTGGCGACTGGTTCTGAAAATCCTGTCGCGAATTACGTAATCAGGGGTACGTCAGTTGGATATATGTTTTGGAATATCAGCCTTAAGTACTTAATTTGTGTTTTAGTGAATATTGTGTTATTTAACAAGAAATCGTACACGTTAAAAATAATATTAAAAAAAAACTGCAAAAAAATGGAGCTAAAAAAGTTAGTATAAAAAAAAGCTTAATTCGCACCAAATATTACGAAATAATAAATCGTTCTAATAATCTTTTAATAAAAAAATACTAATTAAAAAAAAACAACTTTGTTTGATACATTTTTTAATCATTGTGTACATTTTCTTTATTTTAAATGCTTAATATTATTTAAATGCACGCATTGTCGTTTTTAAGTTTCGTATTAATTTACGAGTACATACTTTTTAAGAACTCTTAGTTTTATGTATTTATTTTAAATCATGTTTCTACTGAAATTGACGTCATAAACATTGTACATTTTAGTTTTAAGACAAAAATTATTTGTTTCTCTATAAAAAGTAACTACTTATCTCAAGCTTAGTCACAGGCAAGTCCAAACATTTTTTTTCTCCACACAGCACTATCTAGCCCCAAACTAAGCAAAGCTTGTAATATGGAAACCAGATATAATATTTATTATACTTTTTTTTATAAATACACTAGCGACCCGCGCCGGCTTCGCACGGGTATTGTGGGTTATCCCTAAGAGATTATGCTTGTATTATGCATATAAACCTTCCTCTTGAATCACTCTTTCTATAAAAAAAAACAGAATCCGTTGCGTAGTTTTAAAGATTTAAGCATACATAGGGATATAGGGACAGAGAAAGCGACTTTGTTTTATACTATGTAGTGATACTTATAACATACAACGTGTAACATAATACCCCTATAACCCCGGAAGCAGGGTATTCTACAGGTCAAGGCGAACACTTTATTTTTACGACTTTAGAAATTTCGTAGTTTTTCATCCATGAAATGCCTCTTAACGTTCCTCCAATATGAAACTAAACACACCATGAGGCAGCCCTATTCACAGCTGTTTGTACATTCCGTGTGTGCGTGACCTTGGTTCTTACGTTAACAGTATCAGGGGTGTTGCAAATTTCTGAGACAATATTAAATTAACTTTTGCATGGGAATTTCGAAAACGATATATTCAACCTTTGCACACGTCAAAGTATTCCAGTGCTTGGTCAGATCACTTGGTCTTTGGCCTTATAGGGGTATTATGTTACACGTTGTATAACATATTCGGCGAATGTATGTTGATATAAATATTATATCAGCTATTTGGTTCCCATAATACAAGCTTTGCTTAATTTGGGGCTAGTTAGTGCCGTGTGGAATGTCCACCAGTATTTTAATATAAAATTATGTTTATGTATTTAAATTGATACATGACAGTTATTATTGTGAATTAATTGTCAAAATTAAAAGGAAGACCGTGTTCAGTCTAATTGTTTCCAAATTATATTTTTTTTGCTTTTATAACCGGCTTCATAAAAGGAGGGAGTTCTCAATTCGTTTTTTTTTAATATGTTTGTGACGCGATTACTCCGCCAATTATGTATTGATTTTGATGATTCTTTTTTGTTTGGTAGTTCATAATTCAGTGGTGTTCCCATGTAAATGTTATCGAAATTGATTCAGCGCTTTTGGAAAAAAAACAAGAAAAACTTAAAATATGTAGACAGATTACGTTTTGGTTTAGTTTTAGTTTCCTTCAGCAAAATTTTTGTTTTATGTATATCAGTGTATTTTAAGTCGGTTTTTTAAGCTTTATCAATTACGAAGATCTAAATAAACTTTGACTTGAGGTACTGTGCAATGTGCATTGTCCTATCGTGCCCATATTTATTATTTATTTATAAAATGAAATAGTCATTGAGATTATTAGTTCTAATACCTACTTTCTTAAGCTTAGAAATTTACCCAAAAACAAGATATACTTAGAAACTTTTAAAAATAAGCTGCCGTAGGCTCCTGCCTACTCACCCTGCTGGTAAATCCGCAACTGGGTATCGCAGAATGTGTTTATATTTCTATTCATATTCAAGCAAGGGCGTGCCCCCGCCCTTTCAAGCCTCACATGATTAATGGACGGTCCCAGAGGATGAGAAAAATATGGGACGCTCTTGTATACAAGCAAGAAGAAAAGGCGAAAATACACGAGCAATTGAAAACGTGACTATGGAATAGCTATGGATTAACAAAAAAACAGCTCAGTTGGTAGTTGCTCTGCCTTCTGTGTGTGGTTCTGGGTTCGATCCCCACCGAGGACAATGTTTGTTCTAGTAGCATATGTTTAATTTAAAAGTGGCTTTATGTGAAAAATTTGTTAGATCTTGTCAAATTGTTTAGTTTATTCTAAATAATTTCACATTATTATATAAAAATGTGCTTTTTGCAAAATTCTCGTCGCGATAATAACATCTAGATCATAATAATGCTTTATTTTTTTGACAGCCTTCACAGCTCAGTTGGTAGTAGCTCTGCCTTCTGTGCCGTAGGCCGTGGGTTCGATCCCCACCGAGAACAAACATTTGTGTGATGAACATAGATGTTTGTTCTCTGTCTGGGTGTTATATAATATTATAAGTATGTATTTACAAAAAAAAAAAAAGTATATAAGTAGTATATCAGCTATCTGGTTCCCATATCACAAGCTTTGGCTTAGTTTGGGGCTAGATAGTGCTGTGTCAAATGTCCACCAATATTATTTATTTATTTATTATTATTTCTAAGGATTTTATTTTATAAGATTATCGTATCGAAAATAATTTCTTGTTGGAAATTTATTATAATTTATTAAAATATATGTATAATGTATCAAAACATTGAGATTACGATTATCTTTTCGTGTTCGATTATTTTGAAAAATACGACTCATTATTCTTATAAGTTGTATTTTTTAGGACTTTCTTAAACCACACAGTGCTAAATGGATCTCATTTGTCAAGGCCTTATTCATAACTGTCATTTAATCAAGCTATTATAACATCATCATGCATCTGTATGCCTCAAGTTGATGGACGCAGGGCAGTGCATCGTAGGGCACGTACTTATCGTGCGTGCCTTGCATGGCAATGCTTTATTATAGGTGATGGTTACCACTTTACATCAGGTGGGCCGTATGCTTGATAAAAATCATCGCCAGTCTCAGTGAGTCCTCTGCTGACTCAAACCACCATAATATTTGAAGGTCACCACGCTTGACAGGCGTGATTCAAAAGTTATTTTAGCTAATGCCGGGTTAATAGATGATTTTGAATAAGGCGGTCTTTAAGTTTCACTGGGTGATTCAAGAATTATGGTTTAAGTTCTAAGATATATGTGTTAATAATATATCAAATTTGTATTTGTTGTAACTTACCTACATAGCTACTAATATTAATACTAATTACCAAAATTTGTTTATTGATCGAGTGAGCGATGCGAACGAAGATTTAGTTTCAACTTGGGCGATTTGGCATTTTATGTATGTATGTATGTATGTATGTATGTTTGTCTGGCGATAACTTTAGAACCGTTGATCCGATCTGCATGAAATTTTATATGACGATAGCTTGTGCTTGAGAAATTTACTGGTAAGTATATGAGTAAAATCGGATTAAGGGTTTTTTGAGATATGGGGTTTTTCAAGGAGGCCTAAATAAAAAAAGTTACTTAAAAAAATCAAGTTACATGTCATATGAAAGGGCTTTGTTTGGACATTCCAAAACCATTTTTACTTTTTTTTTGAAACGCTCGGTTTTTGAAATAATACAAAAAAAGTTAAATTAAGATAACCAACGATCCAAGAGCTCCCATCTCTAAGAGTTTCGTTGACATCAAGGTTTTTCTACTGGTCGGCCAGATACTTTGCTTTTTCTTGTTTTTTTTTCTTGAAATAAATTAAGGAGGTACTCAGTTCTCATAAAATGGTAACGACGACCAGGTCTGATGATGGAGCCAAGGTCTGTTCAACGGAACTCTTAAGTAAATAGTCCAATAGAGTTGAAACTTGGTTACCATACCAAGTTAGTAGGCGGTAGTCAGAAAAAAGTCCAAAGATAATGTTTTGACTTGCCTCTGACTACTACCTACTCCAAGTTTTGATGCGTTCGTCGGGTCGCATCACGAGATCTCAGTTCGGGGCGAACTACTAGTTATAGTCAAAGTAGTGAAATTCTTGATACAAGGTGTAAAGAGACTACTCTCTGAAACGAAAATGAATACATGATCGATTACCACCGAAAAAGCGAAGAATATATTCTCAACTTATGTTAAACTTTTAACATTTATTTTTATAAGTAAAACTGTACCTGGATGTACTAACATGTGTTTATAATTAACCTCCTTTTTCACGAGATTGCTAAAAATGAAATTCCTACCACTAAAAAATGTAAGCTACTAAAGCTTTTTTTAGAATGCGTGTAGATTAGTTACTGTTATGGAAATTAAACCTACGAAAAGACTACAATGTGTAAATCGGTTCTTCCAATTTGCCTTCGTGTAGTGTACTAAATAAGCTGTATTAAAAACTACCCTCTAAAATTTTAGATTTTACTATAGTCGCGTTAAACTCTCGCTGCAAACTCGGTCATATCATCTTAACACTAGTGTTGAGAGTACTCGGCGCGGGCGCATGCACGTTATCGATAAAATAATGACTCAGCGAGAGCGCCCGATGGTTGCGCGGTCGGAGAGGTCATTATCAGGTTTTTAACAACAGATTGTACTTCAATTGTAATTACTTTATTGCAAATAAATGTTTATTTTTCTTAAAAATACGATGTTTTTTATTACACATCTACTTTCACTATATGCAACGAAGAAAACAAATCTGTAAGTTCATATAAAAATATTAGAAAAAAACTAATAACAAAGTAAAAGATATATACAAGGTGTAAAGTCATGTACGACATTAAATTGAAACACGTACTCCTAATTGCATTTTTAGATTTTAGGAGTTGGTTTTATCAAAAAAGCCTGAATATTTATCGAGATATCGATACTTTTCCAATAAATAATTTCTATGCAACCTGTATCTCTAATCGCCGGTGATGAGGTCAAATTTCCGGGGTCATGAAGTCATGTGACTCATCAATCAAACGAAAAAAAGGACAAAGATATCATATTTATACGCGTTAGACCGCATAAGAAACATATTTGTGCGCTCACATTGTAAAATTTCGCTGTGCGACAAGGACAGATATCATTCCGCTTACGTGTGTGATAGAGACAGATAGGTACGTAGCGCGCCCCACTATGTGCCACGCTGCCGCCCGGTGGCCAGTGAAAGACATTATTATTTAGTAAACAATCGCCTTGGTAGCGACCTTGACATATCTAATTTTGAAAATTGTAAATTCGTGTTATTACTCGTGACTAGTGTCTAGATTTGGTACCGCGAAATAATAGACTTTTTGTGTGAGTGTGTGTGTCTTGTTAATGTCATCAAAATGCAGAACTTGTATTATGAAGGGAAAGATAATTGTGAAACTAGGCATACAAAACAAACTCTAGAACAGTTGAAGGAGCTCTTCAGTGCATTCATTTGTATGTGCAACATGCAACAACGTGAGCATATTGGAAACGTACGGATTTGAGGTACCTAACTAGTTTTATTTTTCCTACATGCTAACGTTGCTCTACTATATCGGCGAATCAAAGACGCCGCCGCCGGCCGCGCGCCCGCGCTGAAAGGGCGTTCACCTTTAGGCACGGGCGCGCGGCACAGTTTAGGTTTAGTCGTAGTAGGTATGTATGTGCGGTTTCTGCGCGCGGGGCGCGGCATTGAATGAACGTACGTTGCTTTGTTTGTGTGTTTATACAGAATGTTCAATAATTTTATGCTTATTCTGATATTTAGTTTGTTTGAAAATAAAAAAATCTCAATTATGAATGAATGTTAATACAACCTTTTTTAAATCAATACTAGATAGTAGTACTACACGTGTATTAATTTAATGTCGTACAGTCGTTTACACGTTGTATAAAAGTATCGAGTTTTTATCGACTCCAATAATGCACATCTCTGCGCTTAAACGATAGGATCGTGCCGTTCTCCTAAGTGCGAGAGAGAGAGCAATATTGCTGTCTCGATCATTTATGACAGAGTTTGCAGCGAGAGTTTTACGCGACTATAGCTGGCGCCTTTCGCTCACGTGCTAATTTTTGATGGCATAATTCGCGCCAATAAAGAAATCAAAATGGCGGCGGTGCTACACCCCTCACGAGTGTGAGTGAGAGGTAACGAATGTAAGCAGTAGTGTAAGAGAGAGGTAATGTTTAGAGGCTGACACAGTCAAGCAATTTCTCGATCGCACATTTAGACATTTTTGAAGATATCAAAACGTTAACACGAAGCATGAAGCATAAGAACGAAAACTAGTGAAGCAAACTTTTAAGTAAGAAAACTTATACAACGTGTAACATACAACATATAACCCCGGAGGCAGGGTATTCTAAAGGTCATGGCGAATAATTTTTGTTTTACGACTTTCGAAAATTCGTAGTTTTTCATTCTTGAAATGCCTCATAAACATTCCTCCAATATGAAACTAAACACACCATGAGGCAGCCCTATTCACAGCTGTAAACAGTATGAGGAGTGTTGCAAACTGAGGCAATATTTATTTTACTATTGTATGGAAATTTCGAAAACTATATTTTCAAACTTTGCACACGGCAAAGTATTCTATTGCTTGGTCTGATCACTTGGTATTTGGTCTTATAGGGGTATTATGTTACACGTTGTACCTATATCAAAATGATATTATTGCTGAACTGTGTGCAATGATAGCACACAACTTGGCACGATTTTTCTTAAATTATTTTGTGTGATTTTATATCTTCCAAAACGTTAAAATTTGCGAGCGAGAGGTACATTAGCAGTTGTCTTTATCAGCACGAGTTATTTAAAGTAGACTTTTCTACTAACGCCACAGATTAGAATGTAACTTGGCTACCTACAAGCTCTCAAAAGTTGGCAATGCATGTCTATTTCTGCCGCCAAGCAGCGTTGCTGTGTTTCGGTTTGAGGAGTGTGGTTGCCGGTGTAATTACAGACACATGAGGCTTTACATCTGTATGCCTCAATGAACGAAGGGCAGTGCATTGTAGGGCACGTTCCTATCGCGCGTGACTTACGAGGCAATGCTCTCTTATAGGTGGACCATCTGCTTGTTGCAACAGCAAGTTGTATAAAATATAAAATATGTTAATGTAAGTTACACAGCGCTTATACGATGCCAGAATAATAAATAAAGTAAATTTAATACAAAGTAGTTTTATTTTATTATTATCCTTTCTAGGCGCCTGTAAGATACAGTAAACGTCGAAAGTAATCACAGGGGACGGAATAGGTAGAGTTTTTAAGCACCAAATGACGTCAAATACGCTACTGCGAAATCTAAATATGGATATGCCTTTTTTAATCCCCGTGTCGGAAATGATTCGGGTTCGAAATCAATTGTTATAAAAACTGACGTTTCCGATTGGAAACCTTTCCGAATGTTTTAAAATAGCCCTGGGGCATTATTCTCTATTGCCAATGCAATCGCGTTACACAGATACGACTAGACAGCGGCGCGAAATCGGACAAAACCGTATTCCCTATGACTTAGTTAGTCATTCCTAATCTCCTATGTCATAGTGAATAATGCCCTTGCTTTACGTGTAACGTGTAACGCTACTTAGTTTGTTTTTAACATAGGAAAGAAAGTTTTAGAAGACAATAATAGCAATCTTAACATCAGGTGGGCCATCTGCTTGTTCCATCAGCTAGTTGTTTATAAAAAACCCATAAGTTTTAGAAAACAATTTTTATTAATCGCCTATTCCGGGTTTAAAAGGCATATCCATGTTCAGATAGCGTAGGTAATTTTCGTCATTTGATACTGAAAAACTCTACCTATTCCGACCCCTGGGGGTCTACTCTGAAAAACGATAAACGAAATTTCGTATTGGAATTTTAAGTTACACTGCGCGGTAAAACAACCACATCTTCTTCTCCATTTATGGCACCCCGTCAGATAATCTAATTAAGTCATTTCCCCTATCCTTAGAGAGCAGGAAGATTATTTTTTTGGACTGGCAAGATTATCTGACGGGGTGCCATAAATGGAGAAGAAGAAGTGGTTGTTTTACCGCGCAGTGTAACTTAAAATTCCAATACGAAATTTCGTTTATCGTTTTTCAGAGTAGACCCCCTGGTAATCAAACATTGACAGGTTTTTTTTTTAAGGTTTACATCCACCTTTGCCTATTTAGATAGACGGATATGCATCAGGCTATACACTGCTATACTACACGCTTTTATGTCTTAAGCGTAATTTTACTTTAGTTTTGGGTAGCTTGATCTGTATCCGTGTGTACCTACCTACCTCCCGGAAAGAGATGGACGGCAAGGAGTAAAACGCGCAGTCACTGAGCCCGCACTGTACCCCAAGTATGAGTTTTGCTTACCATATTTGGTTTTTCGTTTTACGTTTTTGTTCCGTGTTCATTGCGGGTTTTGTATGAAGACGCGATAGGGATACTGATTTGGAACTTTATGTTCTACTACTAATTTTCATCATACTTGCAAAATAAAGTTCCGTATCGGTATCTCTATCGCGTCTTCATACAAAACCCGCAATGAACACGGAACAAAAACGTAAAACGAAAAACCAAATATGGTAAGCAAAACTCATACTTGGGGTACTGGTCAGCACAGCTGCTAAGCACTGAATGCGAGGAAGTACAAAAAACTAATTTTTTTACTCATTAATTTTTTTGTGTACCTTCTTATACTATTCGCGGTTTTTAGTTTTATTGGATACACATACGACTGTAAAATTTGTAAAAACAATCCACGGTGTAGGTTCCTATATCTAGTACAGTTTGACTTGGCTTTTTAATACAGCTTGGCTTGGCAAGACAACATGTGATTGAACGTCGAAAATGTTTAGAAAGGCCTAGGAACCTTACCTACATCTACCTTCTTTTTTTATTAACAGCTATCACAGATGTTGATGGCTGACTGTACTCACTGGTCCCTATGACATCAGCTGTACGTAATACAGACAAGAATGCAGATCTAATTGGATCTATGACTTATCCGTTAAATGGCCGAATTACCATCTCCACGTAAACTATGATGCAAGGAATTAAAAGATTATCTGAGGAACTTGATAATATTGCATTCGTAATCTTCATGGTCATCAGCTTAAGACGCTGACAACCGCTAATGTACTTCTCATTCGCACATTTCAACGATTTTAAAGTTTTAAAGGACTATGAACCATCGCATCAACTAAGTGCAAGTGTCAAAGTCAAAAGGTATTTATTGCATAAAATCACAAGGATCACTTTAAAACGTCTTAAAGCCTACGTGACTCTAGGTGCCAGTTCCACGCGACCAACGCCTAGAAGAACAGTACCCCAAGTATGAGTTTTGCTTACGATATTTCGTTTTACGTTTTTGTTCCGTGTTCATTGCGGGTTTTGTATGAAGACGCGATAGAGATACCGATACGGAACCCGCAATGAATACGGATCAAAAACGAATCGTTTTTGCTCCGTGTTCATTGCGGGTTTTGTAAAGTTCCATATCGGTATCCCTATCGCGTCTTCATACAAAACCCGCAATGAACACGGAACAAGAACGTAAAACGAAAAACGAAATATCGTAAGCAAAACTCATACTTGGGGTACAGGCAACAAACTTACGGCTTGGTTCCATGTACCTATCTAACATTGCACACAGTTCAGCAACAATATCATTTTTATCCAAACAGGTTTCAAAAAAGGCCTGACGTTATGAAAAACAGATTACCAATGGTAAACAAAACTAACGGCCGCTTTCGAAAAGCCCGATCAAAATTAATCACATGTCAAGTTACTCTATCTTGCTAATTCGATGTAATAGCTGAAATGGCGAGTTACTTGACATCTGATTAGTTTTGATCGAGCTTTCAAGAAACCGGCCGTTAGACTTGGGGTAGATTCCTACTGACATGACGTTACGAAAAACCAAAAACAAAACTCAGACTTAGGTACTGTACCCCAAGTATGAGTTGTGTTTACCATATTTGATTACGAATCTAGATCTAAGAATAAATATTATCAATTATTTTTTGCTTATTCGATTGTAATCTGTTTTGTGAATTTAAATAAATAAATAAAATAAAATATTTGGTTTTTCGTTTTTCGTTTCTGTTCCGTGTTCATTGCGGGTTTTGTATGAAGACGCGATAGAGATACCGATACGGAACTTTATGTTCTACTACTAATTTTCATCATACTTGCAACATAAAGTTCCGTATCGGTATATCTATCGCGTTTTCATACAAAACCCGCAATGAACGCGGAACAAGAACGAAAAACGAGAAACCAAATATGGTAAACACAACTCATACTTGGGGTACTGAAATCAAATTTGCACTGCATTCTTGCTACTTTAGGAACATAATATTAAACCGGTTAAAATTAGAGGGCGGATGTGTTTGACCGTCGTCAGTCAGTTCTCGGTCCGTAGATGTTTCTTAAGAGCGTAGGTTTTGTTTTACAAACAAGACAACCTTAGATCAGCAATGCCACGAAATAGCTTTAAGAACTACCGGGTTTAAACCTACACATTCAGTGAGTCCCTAGGTATAGGCACAGATAAGAGAATACGTATAGGCAGGTACCAGGGTGGGCAGTATTTGAATTTCTTGTAATTAAATTACATAATTGAAATACAAATAGGTAAGTATGTGGTATTTGTATTTCAATTACTTCCTTAAAATGTAATTTGTAATTCATATCATTCTTACCTTAATAAAATTGTAAAAAGGATCATACAAAAAAACGTATACCAAATAGGTACCATATTTGGTTTTTCGTTTTTCGTTTCTGTTCCGTGTTCATTGCGGGTTTTGTTTGAAGACGCGATAGAGATACCGATACGGAACTATTATGTTCTACTACTAATTTCCATCATACTTGCAACATAAAGTTCCGTATCGGTATCTCTACCGCGTCTTCATACAAAACCCGCAATGAACACGGAATAAGAACGAAAAACGAAAAACCAAATATGGTAAACACAACTCTTACTTGGGGTTCTGGTAGGTACAGTATTCTCATTTATGGTATAGGTAATATTTAACACCTGTCAAAGTATTTGTCTCTCGCACTATTGTTTTTAATTCACCATAACTTGATTGTTTGCGATTTATTATAAGCACGAGGTTACTTCCAATAATTTAGGTCGTCGTCACTCGGTAAGTAGGTCCACCTATTCAATTTGTTGACACAGCTTGCCTGCTCAAACAACTCATCCCTCAGTGGTTCTCAGAACTCAATTTATTGCGAACCGACCTACAAAAACACTGGATGATGCGTCCTCAAGTGAACGGAAATAATACATGGAAGCATTCCATTTAAGACAGCCTTCACGGCTCAGTGGGTAGTAGCTCTGCCTTCTGTGCCGTAGGCCGTGGGTTCGATCCCCACCGAGAACAAATATTTGTGTGCTGAACATAGATGTTTGTTCTCTGTCTGGGTGTTATATAATATTAAAAGCATATATTTACAAAAATAAAAGTATATAAGTAGTATATCAGCTATCTGGTTCCCATATCACAAGCTTTGGCTGAGTTTGGGGCGAGATAGTGCTGTGTGGAATGTCCACCAATATTTATTTACTTATTCCATTTAGGAAAATAGTTTTAAAATGTAAATACAAGTAGGAACTTTACAACTTACTGTTAACACATTTATAAGTTACAAGCTGGTGCCCGCGACTTCGTCTGCGCAGGATTAGTTACACAATATCTTTATAAATTGTAGCCTATGTGTTATTCTGATGTATAAGCTTTATTATTGTAAAGTTTCATTCAAATCCATTCAGTAGTTTTTACGTGAAAGAGTTACAAACATCCATCCATCCATCCATCCATACTTACCAACTTTCGCGTTTATAATATTAGTAGGATAGCACACATCTAATTAGAGTAGGTAGGTAAACACATCTAATTAGTATCTACAATAGCGGGAATTAATGCTAATGCGTCATGCGCCAAACGTCAGTGCGCTTGCCAAACTGCCTACTTCTAGTACTACCGACTGCACCGCGGTTCTGTTATTTTTGTGTGATTTAGCGGAAGGAATGCTTCCATGTTGTTTATCGCGTTCACTGGCCATGCCCTAAACTAAACAACGTACCTACCTATTACACCAAAGAGTTCCAAATAAAAATCGTTGGAATTATAAAGGTTAAAACCGACATTCCTTCAGCCTTACGAGCCTACAGAAATAGTATTTTTCATTGCGTCATCGATTTACAAGGCAAGTGCGGTTTGATGTTTATAAGCACTGGCGCCTTGATGCAAATTGGTAAGCATTTTTTTCCACTTAGTTACATACTATATTACGGGAACGATCATCAGTCTACCAATTTACTAATGGGAAAGTGTTTGTCTGTTTGTTACGTTTCATGGCTAAGCTCTGATTTCATCATGTTACTACATGATGAAATCAGAGCTTAGCCATGAAACGTATTCGTAACGTATCTATTCTTTCTACTTTCTACTGAAAGTAGAAAGAATAGATGTCTAAGGGCCGGTTTCACCTTGCTCTGTTAGGTACTAATCAAGGATTAAAAGACCGTTAAACCTAACCTTAGCTGTCAAACGCGTACATTTTGACATATTTAACGGCCCGTTCAAAATGTACGCTTTTGACATCTAAGGTTAGATTTAACGGCCTTTATTAGTAACTAACAGAGCATGGTGAAATTAGCTCCAAATTAGCGAACCGATCGATGAAATCTTGAAATCTGAAGACTGAAAGGGGAACTACCTACTACCACCATGTCTATTTCTGCCACCAAGCAGCGTTGATGGACGCAAGGTATTGTAGCAGTGGAGTGCTATCTTAGGGCCAGGTGGTGCAGTGCACCGGGGCCCCGGAGCTCAGGGGGCCCTCTAACCTAAGCTTTGAAAAGAGAGGGTCAGCCAGCTCCCGAAGCTAGAAAACCATGAGCCTGCTCACATTTTTTTTAATGATTTATTTTAAAGGCTAATTAAGTTCAAGCTATGTGGAAAGAGGGGGTGAGGGCCCGATTCTTTCTCTATGCACCGGGGCATAAATATCGATAACAAATTAGTCGTTTGTCCCAAAATAAAAAAAACCTACATCTTTACTACAGTGCCCTACGATTCACTGCCCTGCGTCCATCAACTTGAAGCATACAGATGTTAAGCCTCATGTGCCTGTAATTACACCGGCAACCGCACTCTTCAAACCGAAACACATCAACGCTGCTTGGCGGCAGAAAAAGGCGTGGTGGTAGTAGGTAACTTACATAAAAATAATAATAAATATTGGAGGACTTTCCACACAGCACTATCTAGCCCCAAACTAAGCCAAACCTTGTAATATGGGAACCAGATAGCTGATATAATACATCTACACTAATATTATAAAGAGGAAACCTTTGTATTTTTGTATTTTTGTATGTTTGTATTTTTGTATGTAACGAATAGGCTCAAAAACGACTGGTCCGATTTCAAAAATTCTTTCACCATTAGAATGCTACATTATCCCTGAGTAACATAGGCTATATTATATTTTCAAAAAAATCAGGGATCCTTACTAAAACTTCAATAATGTAACCCAAGGTGGAATACAAAAACCTTACATCGCGTGCGCTGCGAAAACTATTGATGATAGAACAAAATAATGTACTATGATTTTGTAGAACACGTCATCATCTACAAAAAATGTCGCGACAGCATATGTCTAACTATTATAGTTATGTCACAATAAGTGTTCTTTTATTATAAAAAAATAATTGAAATGCCGCCGCCAGAAAAGGGTCTTTATTTGTACCTTGGTATTAATCCTTATCCAAATAAATCATTTCATAATTAAGACGGTTTCAATACCTATAGATTACTTCTTAAATTTTTCAAATCGGACATCCCATTCAAAAGATATGACGAAATTAAAAATGTTAACAGGTCCACGGGTCACGCTCGGGGTGCGATTTCATTCACTCAAGGAGAAGCGCGTGCAAATGTATGAAATAAGTAGACGCGAGGCTCGAACCCACGCTCTAAGTTTATCCTAAAATGTTCAAAAAATTTATGACCACCCATGCGAAGCTGGGACAGGCCGCTAGTATTATATACTTTTTTTTTGTAAATACATACTTATACTAGTAGTTCGCCCCGAACTGAGATCTCGTGATGCGACCCGACCAACGCACCAAAACTTAGAGTAGGTGGTAGTCAAAGGCAAGTCCAAAGATAATGTTTGGACTTTTTTCTGACTACCGCCTACTAACTTGGTACGGTAACCAAGTTTCAACTCTATTGGCCTATTTATTGAAGAGTTCCGTTGAACAGACCTTGGCTCCATCATCAGACCTGGTCGTTGCCACCATTTTATGACAACTGAGTACCTCCTTAATTTATTTCAAGAAAAAAAAATAAGAAAAAGCAAAGTAACTGGCCAACCAGTAGAAAAACCTTGATGCCAACGAAACTCTTAGAGATGGGAGCTCTTGGGTCGCTGGTTATCTTAATTTAACTTTTTTGTTGTATCTCAAAAACCGAGCGTCCCAGAAAAAAAGTAAAAATTGTCTTGGAATGTCCAAATAAAGCCCTTTCGTATGACATGTAACTTGATTTTTTTAAGTCACTTTTTTTATTTTTGCCCCCTTAAAAAACCCCATATCTTAAAAACCCTTCATCCGATTTTACTCATTATACTTACCAGTAAATTTCTCAAGTACAAGCTGTCGTCTTATCAAATTTCATGCAGATCGGATCAACGGTTCGAAAGTTATGGCCAGACAAACATACATACATACATACATACATACATACATACATACATACATACGTACATACATACATAAAATGGCAAATCGCCAAAGTTGAAACTAGAATCTTCGTTCGCTTCGCTCACTCGATCAAATATTATATAACACCCAGACAGAGAACAAACATCTATGTTCACCACTGAAATGTTTGTTCTCGGTGGGGATCGAACCCACGGCCTACGGCGCAGAAGGCAGAGCTACTACCAACTGAGCTGTGAAGGCTGTCAAAACATGGATACACATGGACATGGAGATACATGGATTAGATTAGCGGATTAGTACTATATTTTTTTTTCAGTTAATTTATATTTAAGAATGGAATTCCGCAAAGACACTCCTGAATCAATTAATTAGTGCGTCTATAATCTGTGCGTAGCCGGGTGGTTCCACTAGTCCATTCATTGAAAGTGTATCTGCTTTTTGTTTCGTTTCACGGCCAAATCTCGACAGTTGCTTTCACACAAACATTATCGAATATAGAACATGCATTTTATTATTGTCTGTACATCCTCTTAAACTTTTCCACTAAGCCAAACCCACGGGAAACAGCTAGGTAGGATTTTTTTATACAAGGTACTTGCTGCTGGCAATGCTTTGTTATAGGTGATGGTTACCACTTGGGCCATGTGCTTGTTCCATAAGCTAATCACTACATAGTATAAAACAAAGCATATCGCTTTCTCTGTCCCTATATCCCTATTTAAAACTACGCAACGGATTTTGATGCGGTTTGTTTTTATAGAAAGAGTGATTCAAGAGGAAGGTTAATATGCATAATACAAGCATAATCTCTTAGGGATAACCCACAATAACCGCGCGAAGCCGGGGCGGGTCGCTAGTTTGTATCATAAAAAAAGAAAGTTTCAATTTTAGTAACCATAGAAATGTATCGTTACAAAAAAGTACAAATCTGTTATAGATATTTATTATATTCTACTTACTGATCGAACAAGCAGATGGCTCATCTGATGTTAATGGGTACCTAACCATCACCTATAACAAAGCATTGCCTCGTAAGTCACGCACGATAGGAACGTGCCCTATAATGCAATGCCCTGCGTCCATCAACTTTAAGCACAGATGTTAAGCCTCATGTGCCTGTAATTACACCGCAACCACACCCTTCAATAACAACAACGCTGCTTTGCGACCTAAATAGCTATGACACTACAATATCAGTGACGGAGTTTTACTATAAATAATATGTTTATTTTATTTATTACATAATTAATTATAACGCAGCAACTGAGTGAGATGCAAGAAATGTGGTTTGAGTCTTTCTGAGAATGCCTGTTTCTGAGAAGTGTCGGAGTGTAACTTATTGTCTAAAGCTTAGACAATAAAAACAATGACCAGCCAACCTAAGTAGAGGTACCTAAATATTCAATAAAATTCTCAAAACTGGTAGTCCACAGGCACGGTAGACATCTTAGATGTCTATGGAATGATTAAACCCTTGTAGATAGGGATATAAGGAATTCCTAATTTTGCCTTGCATTGCACACGTAACTAAAATTGCTGTTCTCTCACCCATTGATTCCAATACAAAGGTGAGCTTGAAATGGCTTGCAGACTTGCGACTTTTATACATTATGTATTGAATCTCTAACATTATCGGTAACGTTAGTTTCATTCTTGTTTATAAACAATCGAAACTAGAGCAAGAGATAGGTATAAAGAGCAAGAGAGAAAGAGTACCTAGTAGAGCTCTTTTTAGTGTAGCTCGTCCGTGGTAGTAAGTAAGTACTACCTACCTATCACCAGGCTCGGATCAAGCGCTCAAAAAAAGTTGTGGTCACAGCCACCCGAAAATCGGCCAAGTACGAGTCGGAGTATGAACTCGCTCATGATCGATATAGTGCATTCCTAATCCTATAAAGGAGATGTTGACCCGTACTTTATAATAAAGTATTGTGCTTTATTTCAGGTAATTGTACTCTATACTTTATGAGAACAATACAGTACACCAAAATACTTTATTTCCCATGATTTAATTTCTTTGGGATTTTGAATAGTTTAGTCGTAAGTATTTTTTCGTTAAACGACTTTAACGATTGATGCTGAATCGATTTCGCCTCTCGCCAGCGCCACATCACTTAAGCACTCGTTTTTAACAATTTCTAAACACAACCTAACCTCAAATTGTACCTAAAAAAATTGTACTTTATTTTGATACTATGTACTTTTTTTTTCTTACCTATAATAACCAATGTACTTTAACTGCAAAAAAAAAGGAGGCAACCCTAATGTTGACTAATATGATTCCCAGACCAAGATTTTGTATAGAGTGTAGTTCCACCAGCCATGGGACGAACTATTTGAGACGTCACAAGTCTATTAGGGTTGTGAGCATGCCCATCGTGCCTACACCGGTGGATCCGCGCGTGCCTACCACCATGCCTATTTCTGGTAAGCAGCGTTGCTGTGTTTCAGTTTTTTAGGCTGTGGGTGAAATTACAGGTCTGTTAGATTAACAAAGGAATAAAGGGCCGTTAAATAAGTCAAAATGTACGCGTTTGACATCTAAGGTTAGATTTAACGGCCTGTTAAATCCTTGATTAGTAACTAACAGAGCATGCTGAAATCAGCTCTTAACATCTCTGTATGCCTCGAGACGAGGACGCATGGCGGTGCATTTTATGGCACGATCATATCGTGCGTGACTTGTGAGGCGATGCTTTGTTAGAGATGGTGGTTACCACTTCACATCAGGTGGGCCATCGGCTTGTAATTAGCAAGTAGTATAAGGAAAACCGCAATAAGTGAATTTATATATTTTATTATTTTATTTATACTTGCGATGGACTAAGCATCTTTAAAAAAAATTAATGTGTTAGTGTGGGCAATGTGTTTGTTCTTTCAGCAAGAAGAATAAAAAAACCGGCCAAGTGCTAGTCGGACTCACGCACAATGAGTTCCGTACCATTATCTATAAATACGGAAAAAAACCCGTTTGTTGTATGGGAGCCCCCTTAAATATTTATTTGATTCTATTTTTTAGTATTTTTTGTTATAGCGGCAACAGAAATACATCATCTGTGAAAATTTCAACTGTCTAATTATCACGGTTCATGAGATAAGTACACCCTGGTGACAGACGGACGGACGGCGGAGTCTTAGTAATAGGGTTCCATTTAACACTTTGGGTACGGAACCCTAAAGAGCAATGATGGATTCCTCGGTGGATTCCACAGGCCTCCCGTGTAACCAATCCAGCTATTTCGATTGATCGACACAATATTGAATGAAATCAGATGCGTGGGCGCAGCGATTTGCGTTGAACTCCATTATAATTTGCAATTTCGAGTGCTAAATTTTTCATGTGAATTGTATTTTAGTTGTCTGGTTAGTGATGCTAATAGATGGTACATTATGTATTAAGACGCAGACAGCCGTTTATTGCAAACAGCTAAGATTCGGAGAATAAAATTACAAAGGTTCTACAAAATATTTTCTTCTTATAATTATTAGAAGTATTTTTATTTATCCGGTTCCCATAGTACAAGCTTTGCTTTGTTCGGGACTCTCCCTCTCTCTTGTCGTGTCACTAGTTTCTTTCGAAACAGTGTGGTGAAAGGATTTTAAGTTTTTTTTCTTTCTTTCAAGCACCTGTCACATGTTATAGAACTTTTAGGATCTTCCTACGACATGCCGGTTTTCTCACGATGTTTTCCTTCACCGTTTAAGAGTCCTACTGGCACTGTGCACATACATTTTTGAACAGAAAAACTAATTGGTGCACGACCGGTTTCGAACCCACGACCTTAAAGACCTTATTGTTTGGGAATAAAAGTGCTGTGTGGAATGTGCATCTTTATATTTATATTTATTATTGTTATTTGTATATGTTTTATTGTGTTTTTTTTATCTCCATGCACACATACATCCCTTCTAAATATCATGAGTCCACTTCATCCAACGGTTGTCTGGTAGAAATCGCTGTTTACTGATAAGACAGCCCATTGTACTTAAGCGTTTGAAGTTTGTTTTTATGTTATATCCATAAGTTGTGGGCAAAAAATAAAATAAAATAAAAATATTACTTATTGGACTTTCCACACAGCACTATCTAGCCCCGAACTAAGCCAGCGCATGTAATATGGGAACCAGATAGCTGATATAATACATAAATACTTTTTTTTCGTAAATACATACTTATAATTATATAACACCCAGACAGAGAACAAACATCTATGTTCATAACACAAATGTTTGTTCTCGGTGGGGATCAAACCCACGGCCTACGGCGCAGAAGGCAGAGCTACTACCAACTGAGTGGAGGCTGTCAGTATCTTCTATCGATTTATGTCGTTGAGAGTACGAGTATAACAGTGAATCTGAATGAATACCTACCCAAACACTGTCTGTTATTTTAATTCAGGCCACTTTAATAATATCTTCGGTTTTCAGGTCATCCTAATAAATCTTTGACCGTAATCCGATTATTTCCGATGTATTTTTAAAGGACCTCGTTTCGCTGTTTTTGGGGCAGGACAGTGCGAATAAAAATATATCCTTGGGATGTTTTTAATTAACAACTATCACTCAACTTCTCGCTCGCACGTTTCGACATGTTGAAAGATATAAAATCACTAAACTCATTTTCGAAAAATCGCAATCAACCATTTTGTGTGCAATTACATTGCACACAGTTTAGTAAAATTTTCATTTTGATCGATACAAGTTTTCCTTCTTAAAAGTTTGCTTATCTACAAAAACTAGTAAATCAAACTTTTGAGTAGGAAAACATGTATCGATCAAAATGATTTTTTTACTTAACTGTGTGCAATGTGATTGCAAAATGGTTGATTGCGATTTTTCGAAAATGAGTTTAGTGATTTTATATCTTTCAACATGTCGAAACGTGCGAGCGAGAAGTTGTTTGATAGTTGTCAGCCCCTTAAAAGGTTGACGGCCGGTTTCCGAAAGCTCGATCCAAACTATTATCTTTCTTTTTATCCTTTTAAGTGTAGGTACCATATAAGTGACGTATTAGATTTAGGTCTGTAAAGTTACTATATATTTTTTTCGCAATAAACTAAACTATAAACTAAAAACTAATCGGATGTCAAGTCACTCGCCATTTCAGCTATTACATCGAACTAGATAGAGATAGCAAGTGACTTGACATGCGATTAGTTTTGCTTTAAGAAACCGGCCGTGACTACCTTCTACGCATTTGGAATCCGGTACCAAATAGTTTTTTTTTATACGACTAGCTGATGGAACAAGCATATGACCCACCTAATGGTAAGTGGTAACCATCACCTATAACAAAGCATTGCTTCGTAAGTAGAGATCGGATAATCGGATGCATATTTACCTAAAGTTAATTTTTGGCTAATAAATTATGAAAGCGGCTTCTTAGGATATTTTTATTAAAATTAAAATCCCAGGATTGCATAAATAATCGGATGTATACAGGGTGCCACGTTACATGTGTAAGCCGAAAGGGGGTGATTCTGGGCCCCGAGGGGCATATTACGTTGTAACAGGGCAATAATTTATGAATTACAATTACATGAATGACAATTATTGTCATTCGTGTCACTTTCATTTGAATTTCCTGGGATTTTTAGACAAAAGAAAAATTTTAATTTCCCGAGACCCCGGGATTTTTCGATAAAAAGTGCTTTCCATAATAGCCAACATCTCAACTTTAGGTAAATATGCATCCGAATATCCGATCTCTACTTGTAAGTCACGCACGATAGGAACGTACCCTACGATGCACTGCCCTGCGTCCATCAACTTGAGGCATACAGATGTTAAACCTCATGTGCCTGTAATTACAAGGTATTGCGGAGGCGGGTGTTGATATTCGCGACACAGTTTTTTTAACTCCTGCGGATATCATCGTTTTCAATCTGTTTCTGTACTTCTGTTTATTGTTCCAAATAAATACTTTTTGATTTAATTTGATTTGACAATCATCTGCAACAACAACAGCAACAACAACAGCAAAAATGAAAATGAAATTAGTTGGTCGAATTCGATTGGCACCATTCTGGAGCTTCAATATTGTATTATAATACATTGTAACAAGGATCATACAAAAGAGCGGTAGGAACCAAGCCGTAAGTTTGTTGCCTGTTCTTCTAGGCTTTGGTCGCGTGGAACTGGCACCTAGAGTCACCTAGCTTTAAGACGTTTCAAAGTGATCCTTGCGATTTTATTGAATAAATACCTTTTGACTTTGATTTATTTAGAAAAAAAAAATATTATTAACAGACAGGTAAGCTGACTTTTGTCACCTAAATAAACGATATTCCGTCGTCACATCGGTTCTCAGCGATTGATCACTGTCCACAAATAGTAATGGCGGTTTGGCAACACGGAGCTCGTAAACCAATCCTCCTTCAGGTGTTGCTAGAGCTGGGACTATGCACTAGTCTTCTCAAATTAGCCGGATCGGTGTTGCCAACTTGGGTTTTGAGAAGGGGCAGTTGGACAGTGGGGCAGTTTGTCCAACTGCGTATAGCAGTTTTTGCCTAAAAAGGAGCAAAATATATACTCGTATATGCAGAATTAGACAAAGTTTTATTGCCAATTTTCGAGTAGGTAGGAATAATATTTAAAAATTATTCCCTTTTTTTTATTATTTATGGCACCTTGAGTGAACAACAATATGTTCTTCTACTTTGCCCCGTTTATGGCACATGGCCGTCATTTGATAGTTAATCTTGCCAGTCCAGTGAAAAATATTATATAATTTTTAGTCTGTCCGTCCATAGTAAAGTCGATCGTCATTTGTTGGAATGAAAATAGTGGCGGTTTACTTCAACATTTAATCTTAAAACATTTTCGTTTAAATCAGGATACCACAATACACTTTCATTGATTTTATTATACACATTGTTTTTATTACTTCCTCTATTGTTATATTTTAAATTCCTACTGTTTTTAGTTTTTGACATTGTATTATTCCTGTTTTGATTATTCCTGTTGTTTGTATATCTGTATTCTTATCTTTGTTGCTATTTTTAATTGGTGTAATTGGCTGATGCCGTTCTAGTTAAATAAATAAATAAATTCATTCCAATCGCTCACACTTTATGTCTTGCTAAAGTTTTCCCTGTTTGTTTTTTTTTATGATACAAATTAACTAGTAGTTCGCCCCGAACTGAGATCTCGTGATGCGACCCGACGAACGCATCAAAACTTTGAGTAGGTAGTAGTCAGAGGCAAGTGCAAACATTATCTTTGGACTTTTTTCTGACTACCGCCTACTAACTTGGTATGGTTACCAAGTTTCAACTCAATTGGCCTATTTATTGAAGAGTTCCGTTGAACAGACCTTGGCTCCATCATCAGACCTCATCATTTTATAAGAACTGAGTACCTCCTTTATATATTTCAAGAAAAAAAAAATGAGAAAAAGCAAAGGAACTGGCCGACCAGAAGAAAAACCTTGATACCAACGAAACTCTTAGAGATGGGAGCTCTTGGATCGCTGGTTATCTTAATTTAACTTTTTTGTTGTATCTCAAAAACCGAGCGTCCCAGAAAAAAAGTAAAAATTGTTTTGAAATGTCCAAAGAAAGCCCTTTCATATGACATGTAACTTGATTTTTTTATGTAACTTTTTTTATTTTTGGCCCCTTAAAAAACCCCATATCTTAATAACCCTTCATTTGATTTTACTCATATACTTACCAGTAAATTTCTCAAGTACAAGCTATCGACTTATTAAATTTCATGCAGATCGGATCAACGGTTCGAAAGTTATCGCCAGACAAACATACATACATACATACATAAAATGCCAAATCGCCCAAGTTGAAACTAAAGATCTTTGTTCGCTTCGCTCACTCAATCAATAAGTTTTATGATTAATATTATTTTAATCCGGCTTTTGTTACCTACCATTTCTCCACGCGGTAAAATAGAGGTTGTAATGCACTTAATCATTTTTAGCTCGCAACACGTTGCCTAGGAATTTACAGCTTTTCGGTGGAAATGAATAAGTACTTACAAGGTAAGTACTTATTGTACCTACAATGAAGCTTTTATGCAGTGGCACAGCTAGGTGGACAAGGGCCCCGGTGCATAGAGAAAGAATCGGGCCCTCACCCCCTCTTTCCACATAGCGTAACTTATATTGGTCTTAAAATAAATCAATTAAAAAAAATGCACTGATGCACTGCACCACCTGAGGGCTTATTACGAGTTTAGTGCCGATCGTCGATCGTTACGATACACCGAAGTATCTATGAAAATAAATCAACGGCATCTAGCGTATTCTTTGAGAACCTGTTTTTTTTCATAGAAAATTCGGTGTATCGTAACGATCGACGATCGGCACTTGATCGGCACTAAACTCGTAATAAGCCCTCTGGCCCTATGAAAGCTACGCCACTGCTTTTATGCTTTGAGTTTGACGGTTTACTTAGCTTAGAAATTATTTAGCTAAGTACCTACCTAAGCTAAATAATTTCAAGCAATAAATTGCAAGCATAAACCAAATAAAATAAAACATCAAACAAATAAAATGAAATATTAGGCATAGTAGAGGTACTTAAACAATGTGTAACATGATAGGTATAAGGCGAAAGACCAAGAGATCAGTACCCCAAGTATGAGTTTTGATTACCATATTTGGTTTTTCGTTTTACATTTTTGTTCCGTGTTAATTGCGGGTTTTGTATGAAGACGCGATAGGGATACCGTTATGGAACTTTACAAAACCCGCAATGAGCACGGAGCAAAAACGATTTGTTTTGTTCCGTGTTCATTGCGGGTTTTGTGTGAAGACGCGATAGGGATACCGATATGGAACTTTATGTTCTACTACAAATTTTCATCATACTTGCAACATAAAGTTCCGTATCGGTATCTCTATCGCGTCTTCATACCCGCAATGAACATGGAACAAAAAGGTAAAAAACGTAAACGCAAAACCAAATATGGTAAGCTAAACTCATACTTGGGGTACAGACCAAGCACTGGAATACTTTGATGTGTGCAAATTTTTAATACTTCGTTTTCGAAATTCTTAAACAAAAGAAAAATTAATACTGTCTCAGAAATTTGCAACAACCCTGATAATGTGTACGTGACCTTGGTACATACGCTATTTGCGTTTCTAATTGGTAGCAGTTCTGTTACCTATTCTATCTACAGTTCACAATTATAGGTCAAAAAACAGCTGTAAACAGTCATATTTTCGAAATTTTAAAAGTCTTATTACTTAACTACAGTTATAGGGTTAATGTTACACGTTGTATAGTGCCATTGTCCTTTTAAATAGCTATGTAGGTACCTAAATTATTAACAATCTAAGTTTTGGCAAGTTCAAACGCCTATTAGGTTTTTAATGAGTGGGAGAAACAACTATTAGGTATATGCCAGGTATTGTGACTGTTATAACCGATTCACTTTGAGAGCTTATGTCACGGGATAAAGAAAGAACGCCCTGTTTCATGAGTCACAGAACGAAAATTAAGACGTTACGAAGAAACAATGCATTGATATAAAACGCGGTTGTATATTTTTGTGCGTAAGTAAGTATTAAAATCAGGTGTGCTTTGGCGCCGGTAGCAGTGTATTCGCGACTCGCGCGCTGTTCTGACGCTCCTTCGTTCCAAATACGAAATAAGCGCGCGACGAATATTTGAAATTCGAATGTGATTTTTTTTTCATAGTCCCTCGAACTGCCAGTGTTGCTACAATGGGCAGAAGACTTTTTTAATTATTTTTTAAACGTGGACATTTTAGTGAAGGGCAGATTTTGTTTTTGTAAAATTTGAATTTTTAGACTTTTTGACAGTGTTTAGTGTTTTGAAGCTGTCATGGCAAACAAGTAAGCAACTAAGTAACGTTAATTCAATGATCATAGTAGTATTTAGTTCATACACTCAGGAGTAGCATGCGTAATATGTAAATATGCATAATAAATTATGGGACTTGCATTCGAGATTTTAAATAGAATTAAATGAACATCACATTTGCTGTACCAAACTCCGACCTACTTTATTTAAAACTCTTTTTAAAAGGCACGGATGCTTCTTACATAAAGGTATGTTTTTTATTAGTTTTTCATGTATCTTACCTTCGCTATTAAAAAAATAATTAGTACAATCAATGTGCGTGCTGAAAAGTTATTACCTACTTAAATTTTTTTTGGAAGTGCCATTAATTTAATCTTAATTAAAGAAGGTAATTAATTATAATATAATGAGAATTATAAGAGTATATATCTTCAAATAATAAAATTGTCTTGGTATCTTTGTCCATAATTTTAATAGTTTACACGCAATAACTGACATTAAATGATGAAAAAAACCTAACATACTTAGAACGGATAAAAAACGCATAACAGTTTACATGCAATAGCTGACATTAGATGATTATTAAAAAAAAAACTAACATAGGTATAACATTATAGACGATTATTAAAAAAAACGGTTAAAGGTATAAAGATATCGTATCAATATGCAAACAGTTACATATTCATAGATAAACGAATAACGGTTTACTGTACGACGGATTTACAACGAACTATAGATAAGATTGATAACAGTGATTTTTTTTTATGATAAATACAATATTATTCTTTTAAGGTATACATATAGGGTAGGGTAACTTACGAGTATACCTAATACAGAATACGAAAAAAAAAACAAAAAAAAAATATCTTCTTGTCGTGTCACTGTCACACAAGGGAACTTCTTCAGAACAGTGTGGTGAAAGGATTTTAAGTGCTCCTCCACATCCTACTAGTCTGTGTGCTCCTCGAAAGTGTCTCCTTTCGAGGTTTAGAACTTTTTAGGTTCTACGACATGGCGGTTTCCTCACGATGTTTTTTTTCACCGTTTAAGAGTATTGGCACTGTGCACATACATTTTTTAACAAGAAAACTCATTGGTGCACGAGCGGTTTTGAACCCACGACTTTAGGATCGGAAGGCTTATCTTTAGTAAAAAATTATTAAGCAAATAAAACACAAGTACTACAAAACATTTTGTTATGTAGTTTTTTTTAAACAACTAGCTGATTGAACTAGTAGATGGTGCACCTGATGTTAAGTGTTAACCATCACCTACAAAGCGTTGCCTCGTAAGTCACGCACGATAGGAACGTGCCCTACGATGCACTGCCCCGCGTCCATCAACTTGAGGCTTACAGATGAAGCCTCATGTGCCTGTAATTACACCGGCAACCACACTCTTCAAACCGAAACACAGCGTTGCTGCTTGGCGGCAGAAAAAGGCGCGGTGGTAGTACTTCCCCGGACGAACCCCTCACAAAGAGCTCTACTATTAAAAGTAGTTAGTGAGTTTATTATAGCATAAGTGTTTGTGTTGTAGGTATTTTGTGATCCATTATAATGAATAAATACCGAGGTACATACGTGTGGTGTCTAAAAGCTTCAGTGAACCTGGCAACAACACTAAACAGACAAAAATACCTGTCTACCATTAGTACAAAAATAACAAATATTCACAAAAATGTTTGCTACGAAAGAAATTTTATTTAAAGTGGATGGAATATTCTATTGGATATAGGTGGGCCATCTGCTTGTTCCATCAGCTAGTTTATAAAAAAAACGTACCTATAAAAAAAAGTGTTCAAAGATTGCTGTAATGAATGGTCTCAAGAGTAGTAGAGCTCTTTGTGTGTGGCTCGTCCGGGGAAGTACTACCACCATGCCTTTTTCTGCCGCCAAGCAGCGTTGCTGTGTTTTGGTTTGAAGAGTGTGGTTGCCGGTGTAATTATAGGCACATGAGGCTTAACATCTGTATGACTCAAGTTGATGGACGCAGGGCAGTGCATTGTAGCGCACGTTCCTATCCTGCGTGACTTACGGGGCAATGCTTTGTTATAGGTGATGGATACCACTTAACATCAGGTGGGCCATCTGCTTGTGCCATCAGCTACTATTATAAAAAAAAAAAGCTGAAATGGCGAGTGACTTCACAATCACATACGATTAGTTTTGATCGAGCTTTCAGAAACCGGCTCTAAGTATTGACATTGTGTAATAACGTAGGTAGGTTAGGTATATCTTCAGTTTTCAGGAGCTGTCTTATAAACTGTATTTACGTTTAAAATAAACTAAACAGATGGTAATAATGTACATCCATGGCTGGAACTGAAAATATTTTAAAATAAATACCTAAAAGATTAACATAATAATGGAGAAGTACATAATATTCCTATATATTGTACAATGTGTATATAGAGATGTGATACCTTGACTTTATGTAAAGTGAGTACTTACCTATGTATTGTTAGTCTGTCATAAAATTCTGTCGGGCTGTTGAAAAGATATATAATAGCGAATTATGATTCGTTTTCTGTCATTTGGAAAGCACCAAGTATCTAGTAGAGTTCTTTGTGTGTGGCTTTTCTGGGGAAGTCCTACCATGCCTATTTCTGCCGCCAAGGAGCATTGCTGTATTACTTTTTTTTTATATACTACCAAGTGAGCAAACAAGCATACGGCCCACCTGATGGGAAGCGGTTACCGTAGCCTATGGACGTTTGCAACACCAGAGGTGTCACACGCGCGTTGCTGACCCTTTAAATGTTTTAGAACGCCTGTTTCTGTTAGAAGGGGGTGGTCAGTGAAATTAAAGGCACATTAGGCTAAAAATCTGTATGCCTCAGGCCTGGTTTCACCATGCTCTGTTAGTTACTAATCAAGGAATAACAGGCCGTTAAATGTAACCATAGATGTCAAACGCATACATTTTGACATATTTAACGGCCCTTTAATCCTTTGTTAATCTAGCAGAGCATGGTGAAATCAGTTCTCAAGTTTATGGACGCTGAGCAGTGCATCGTAGGGAACGTTCATATCGTGCGTGACTTACGAGGCAATGCTTTGTTATGGTTACCACTTAACATCAGGTGGGCCATCTGGTTTTTCCATCAGCATGTAGTATAAAAAAGATAAACCTAGAAGATAATAAGACACGGCGAATATCGCATCCTACGAGAGCGATAAAAAAACAAATGTACACTACAGATTATTATGTGTGCAATGATTGAGGCTAATTCATTCAACAGACGATGTTTTAATTAGCATAGACAGTCTCACATACATACACTTCGTTTTGTATGTTATTAGCTCATATTTTTTCGATCAAGAATAAATTTTAAGACCCACATTGTTTTTGGTTTAAAGATCTTTATTATTAAATAACTCTTAGAAGGACTTTACAGTCCACTTATAATAAGTCTTAATACAATTTCTGAAGTGAATGAAGCGAAAGAGGTATGTATGGACCGAGCAAGTGGAAATCCGTGGTCTCTGCCTACCCCTATGGGAAACAGGCGTGATTTTATGTATGTATGTACCTATGTAGTTAAAAGATAAGGTTGGTAGTCAGCTAGTAGCTAGGTGCTTAATGTTAGATACATTTTTTAAGTTTTAAGTTTTAACATGTCTGCAATGTCTGTACTATTGTTTTTTTTCTTAACTTTAATATATTGTATTGTATGTATGCATTAGGTATTATTGTTTGAAGCGTAGAGTGTGCTGTTACTGTTTTATGAATTTTATTACCCTTACCTTTTTCTGTAATAACTACGCTTTACTAAATTCGATTGGCACCATTCTAGAGCTTCAATATTGTATATACATTGTAACAAGGATCATACAAAAGAGCGGTTGGAACCAAGCCGTAAGTTTGTTGCCTGTTCTTCTAGGCTTTGGCGTGGAACTGGCACCTAGAATCACCTAGCTTTAAGACGTTTCAAAGTGATCCTTGTGATTTTATTGAATAAATACCTTTTGACTTTGACTTAGGACGAGTGCAAATTATTTTATTGCATTATTTTAGATCAAAAACTGTATTTTTTAAACAGTTATAAAAATATATTAACTTCCATGTTATCTAAAAAATATGTTAATCTATGAGATATTCGTAATTTTATGCAAATCAAATTATGTCTGGCTTTAACGAAATCATTTATCCTACACATCACATTAATTCCTCATTTTGCACTTTACGTCAAATAAAATCACTATTTAATTTTCGAATAGCTTTTCTTTTTTTTAGGGTTGCGTACCCAAAGGGTAAAACGGGACCCTATTACTAAAAAACCGCTGTCCGTCCGTCTGTCTACTCCACAGCCTGGTGTATCTCATGAACCGTGATAGTCAGACAGTTGAAATTTTCACAGATGATGTATTTCTGTTGCCGCTATAACAACAAATACTAAAAAACGGAATAAAATAAATATTTAAGGTGGCTCCCATACAACAAACGCGTTTTTTTGTCGTTTTTATAGATAATCGTACGGAACCCTTCGTGCGCGAGTCCGACTCGCACTTGGCAGGATTTTTTTATAATCGGTCAAGTGGCTTCGTTCTGGAATCCAGACAGCCATTAAGGATGGTGGACCTTGGGTCTATTTAAATTTAAAAATCAATAAAATATTTATTATTTTGTTTACCTTGTGATCCAAATTCACATATGATACACAAGCTGGTGCCCGCGGCTTCGTCTGCGCAGGATTAGTCACACAATATCTTTATAAATTGTAGCCTATGTGTTATTCTGATGTATAAGCTATATTATTGTAAAGTTTCATTAAAATCCATTCAGTATTTTACGTGAAAGAGTAACAAACATCCATCCATCCATCCATACTTACAAACTTTCGCTTAGTAGGATATTTTTGTATGCTTATTTCGATAGCAGGCAGGTAGGATGTTGTGTTCTTTACCTACTTCTACGTTCTAGTATCTTGCCCGTTCCTCTAGTCTTTCGCGAGGAACTGGCGTAGATTCTCGAACACCGTCGCAAAGTTGCTTGCCTATCGATCTTCTATAGGTTACATTTCGGGGAATGTGCCCAGGAACTTCACGATATTATACCGCCATCACCATTCCACCACAGGACTAGTAGACGCACGGCCGGGTATCATCCATATCTGGTTAGCATACCACCTATTCGCACTAAGCGTTTTGCTTCTAGCTACATTATGCGAACTGCTAAAGAGTGGAACTCATTACCGTCGTCTGTTTTTCCTGACCACTACAATCTAAATCTCTTCAAGGCTAGAGTGAATAGGTGTCTTCTAGACCGTTCTGCTCCAACGTCGACTACATCGTCGCTTACCATCAGGTGAGATTGTAGTCAAAGGACGGTTTATTCATTATAAAAAAAAAAAAGATTCATCTAGTACATAAAACTTTTCAAATGTATCCTTGTGATAGTGCTGAACTAGACCGTTTTTGATTTTAGTCAAAATTTGAGGATTACGGCTACCATACCCATCAAACCGAAACACAGCGTTGCTGCTTGGCGGCAGAAATGGGCATGGTAGTATTACTTCCCCGGACGAGCCACACACAAAGAGCTCTACTACTCTTCCTGACGACATCGGAGGATCGCGGGAAGTTGGTAGATGGAGCTCAGAATACTTTTTTTTTAATACAACTAGCTGATGGAACAAGCAGATAGCCCACCTTATAAGTGGTAAACATCACCTATAACAAAGCATTGCCTCGTAATTCACACACAATAGGAACGTGCCCTGCGATGCACTGGCATGCGTCCATCAACTCGAGGCACGCAGATGTTAAGCCTCATGTGCCTGTTATTTCACCGGCAACCACACTCTTCAAACCGAAACACAGCAACGCTGCTTGGGCAGAAAAAGGCGTGGTGGTAGTTCCTACTTCCTGGATATGTATAGGGGAGGCCAATGTCCAGCAGTTGACTTCTTAGGGCTGATGATGATGACGGATAGGATTATAAGCCTCAGGTCATTAGTCTGAAGTACTGTGTGTATCTACTTTCATTAAAAAAGCGATGACATCTGATCCGGCGCCAACTCAGATTAACGGGTTAGTGTGACCACAGATAATATACAGAGCGCGTGGACATTTTTTGTTTCGATTGTTCGAATGTGACCTTCTTTTAACTGATAACGGGATTATTTGCTGTTTTGTTTAATAAAATAAAGCAATTTTTAAAAAACCTTTTTTAACAATGGTATTGAATTTAAGATACGAAGTTAAATTAAAAATTTGTTAAAACTGTATTTTTCCTTATTTTAGTTCATATTCAAACTATTGCCAAGGATCAAGCTTTACACGTGTTATGTTACGGACGTGTAACTTCCCCGGACGAGCCCTTCACAAAGAGCTCTACTACTCTTTAATATTAGCAGTATTTAGAAGTTTTATAGCATGATACGTTAACACCAGTTGATATAAACTATCCCCTATAACTTTTAAAGGATTTAGATACTGCTAAGGCTGTAAAAAATATAGAAAGAAAGAAAGGAAGGAAGAAAGAAAGAAATAAAGAAAAAAGAAAGAAAGAAAGAAAGTGTGGTGTATTAGAACGCATAGTGCAAGTGTGCACAATATCGATGTGTGCGTGAGAGCGAACCGGCTACTCTGTGCCTCGTCGTCAGTCCGCAATATATACGATCTTACAGTACCTACGTGTTTCCTTTACAATACATCACAGAAAGAAATATTATTTATTAACCCAAAGAAATAAATGTTGAATTAGGTGGGTAAAAACAAATACAAAAAATACACATAGCAAAAAAAAAAAAAACTAATGGAATAATCACTGTCATGTGTGGTGCAATAAGGGTTAATAGGTCCCTGACTCAGTATTTGCTGCACCGATACCCACTTTACAGGTAACAGCACAGCACTGGTATTCTGCCAGGGCCTTAAGCAGGTAACACCAGGGTAATATCATCAAAGTTTGATTCCATTACGATTTTTCGTGGTTAGGCAGCTGTTGTGACTACCCAACATGAAGTGGGATAACGACAGGAAGATGATGATGATGATATTGGTACTAAAACGTTGATATTATGTCCAAAGCATGGCATGCGAAGGTCGTGCCTGATCGAGCATCTAATTAACACTTCTACCGTATTAACTAACGTTGTAAGGCCACTAACACATCTAAAAATAGTACTGAATACACATAAAGAGATTTTGTAGATTGATAGAAAGAAGAAAGTAAATATGTTTTTATTTTATTTACTAGCGACCCCCGCGGCTTCGCACGGTTATTGTGGGTTATCCCTAAGAGATTATGCTTGTATTATGCATATAAACCTTCCTCTTGAACACCTTTTTCTATTAAAAAAACTGCATCAAAATCCGTTGCGTAGTTTTAAAGATTTAAGCATACATAGGGATATAGGGACAGAGTAAGCGACTTTGTTTTATACTATGTAGTGAAGACACTTACGGCCGGTTTCAGTAAGCTCGACCAAAACTAATCGCATGTCAAGTCACTTGCTTATCTCTATCTAATTCGATGTAATAGCTGAAGTGGCGAGTGACTTGATACCCGATTAGTTTTGATCGGGCTTTCAGAAACCGGCGGATAGAAGGGTACTCATAATGCCACTCTCCTATTACGGGGGAGTAGCATTCAAAATTGATTCCGTGTCGGTACACTGGGCGTCACATTCCAGAGTCACTGACAATTTTATTGTTCTTTTGTTTGTTTAGTCTGGTCAGAGCAAGCTCCTGTTACTAAGGCAGTTAGAATTGTTTATCTGTCGTCATGATTTTGATAAACTCATAACTTGCGTGGCTTGCGGAACTTCTTTTTACAATAATAATTGCACAATTGTTCTGCTAAGCAGTTTTAATTTATCATTAGACTTGCGACCCGCCCCGGTTTCGCACGGCTATTGTGGGTTATCCCTAAGAGATTATGCTTGTATTATGCATATAAACCTTCCTCTTGAATCACTCTTTCTATAAAAAAACCGCATCAAAATCCGTTGCGTAGTTTTAAAGATTTAAGCATACGTAGGGATATAGGGACAGAGAAAGCGACTTTGTTTTATACTATGTAGTGAAGTGATAATAGCGTATTACCCGATGTTCTAAGTAGATCTACCTATATATATCGACACAGAAACAATTGCGAAAAATTCCATCTTAGAGGCAATTGAGCCTCGCCATTAATACAAGTTAAATTCTGTATCACCTGAAAACTTGGTAATCTGGCACGTTCAAATCGTGCGTGACTTGCAATGCTTTGTTATAGAGGTATAGATGATGGTTACCACTTAGCATAAGGTGGGTCGTCGACTTGTTCATGAGAACGTAGTATAAAAAAAATGTTGTCAGAAAAACTACGAATGTATTTCATTGTTTTTCGGACAACTAAGTTTTTTTAACGAATGGACGATTTTCATGAATGTCATATCAGTTTAAACTACCAGTTATAAATAAGGCGCTATGCAGCTTCTTAATCAATATCTGAAAGCCATCAATTACAATCATACCATTTATCATCATTGGAACCCTGCAATCTTCCATCACGATTTCTTCTTATTTCAACGGAGTAAGGTTCAAAATGGTACTGGCATGTTGGTTTGAAAACCATACATTCTTTATATGATTAATTCAAGTGATTTGCAGTCAAAGAACGCATTTGGCTTAATAAAGATTTATTGAGTTACTGGTTAGCAACAAGTTTGAATTTATTTTATATGTTTTAAATTAAAAGCGGCCTAATGGTCGATGACATGACATCATAACATACCAGTGTCATCATAATAAATTATGAGTAATTATAATCAAAGATCATAAAAAGGATGATGTTAAAACAACATAGCTTAATTTCATACGTTTGCTATTTTTCCATACTTCCATCCTTGACGTGTCATTAGTTTCTTTCGAAACAGTACTAGTGTGGTGAAAGAATTTGTCTTTACTAATATTTAAAAAGCTCTTTAGGGCGCGTTCATATTGACGCGATTTCGCTTACGTGACTCGCGCGCGAGTCGCGTAAGCGCCGCTTGCTTCATATGAAACTTTTGAATTTCAAAGGGGGACTGATATGATATCAAGATCCCAGAGAAAAATTGTCTCAAAAAAATTCTTCATATATTTTTTAAATCTACACTAATAATATTATAAAGAGGAAACCTTTGTATTTTTGTATTATTGTATGTAACGAATAGGCTCAAAAACTACTGGTCCGATTTCAAAAATTCTTTCACCATTAGAATGCTACATTATCCCTGAGTAACATAGGCTATATTATATTTTCAAAAAAATCAGGGATCCTTACTAAAACTTCAATAATGTAACCCAATGTGGAAAACAAAAACCTTACATCGTGTGCGCTGCGAAAACTATTGATGATAGAACAAAATAATGTACTACAATTTTGTAGAACACGTCATCATCTACAAAAAATGTCGCGACAGCATATGTCTAACTATTATAGTTATGTCACAATAAGTGTTCTTTTATTAATTGAAATGCCGCCGCCAGAAAAGGGTCTTTATTTGTACCTTGGTATTAATCCTTATCCAAATAAATCATTTGATAATTAAGACGGTTTCAATACCTATAGATTACTTCTTAAATTTTTCAAATCGGACATTCCATTCAAAAGATATGACGAAATTAAAAATATTAACGGGTCCACGGGTCACTCTCGGGGTGCGATTTCACTCACTCAAGGAGAAGCGCGTGCAAATGTATGAAATAAGTAGACGCGAGGCTCGAATCGAACCCACGGTCTAAGTTTATACTAAAATGTTCAAAAAATTTATGACCACCCATGCGAAGCTGGGACAGGCCGCTAGTTATTTATAATTAAAAATCAAAGTAAAAACCGGCCAAGCAACCGGCAAAAGAATCACGTTTTGTTGTATGGGAGCCCCCTTAAATATTTATTGTATTCTGTTTTTTAGTATTTTTTGTTATAGCGGCAACAGAAATATATCATCTGTGAAAATTTCAATTGTCTAACTATAACGGTTCATGAGATATACAGCCTGGTGACAGACGGACGGAGAGCCAGTCTTAGTAATAGGGTCCCGTTTTACCCTTTGGGTATGAAACCCTAAAAATGGTAATTTCTTCACAAAATTATCATGTTTTACAGGGAACCAACCTAAGTACAAAAGTTGAAACGCATTCTACAGATAGTAGAGATCTTTGTGAGTGGCTCATCTGTTTCGGTGTGAAGGATCTGGTTGATGGTAAAATTACAGGCACATGAGGCTCAACATCAGTATGCCTCAAGTTGATAGACGAAGGACAGTGTTATAGGGCACGTTCTTATCGTTGTGACTTGCGAGGCAATGCTTATAGGTGATGGTTGCCACTTAACACCAGGTGGGCCATGTGCTTGTTCTATTAGCACATAGTTTTAAAAATACCATTGTACAGGCGATAAGATTTAACCTACTCAGATCTTTGATGGTCAAATATTTGGTCATAATTAAAAAGACTTTGAACAGTATAACCCAACCACGATCTTGTAACCACTGTGTTCTAATTTAGGCTCTTAGAATCAATTTGAGATCTAGGTCGTATTGTTTTACCAACCAAAAGATCATTAGTCGTCATGAGTGTTGGATCTAATAAAATCATCAACATTCTTCATGCAACTTATATAAATCAAGATATGTACCCGGAATCATAATAAAAAAATGCTTTATTAATTATAATGACCACTTATTAGAAATACGTACCACATAGTAAGTACATACGTAAAACAAAGGTATGAATTTTTTTTTGTTTGCTTTGATTTTTTCTAAAAGCATTGTATCAATTTCGTTAAAATTCATATGGAACCAAAGTTGAAGTATGCTTACTGTGGTGTCTAGCCTAGTCGCGCTGGCAACACTAGCGACATGCTGGCCACACTTGCTTGGACGGCGTGGCCGGGCGGAGGGCATAACCTCGTATAATAAGATATTTGTGTTTTAATGGATCTAAAGAATCCCACAAAGTGGCGACTGAGGAGAACGTGAGTAATTTAACTCATTTTACTGAAAAGGAAGGGATAGATGGCATTCCAAAGTAATTATTTTGCAGTTGAAGTTCAAGTTCCAATTCAATAAACAAGGTACGAAACCTACTTTGAACTAACATGTACAGTACGGGGGTACCGTATATTAGATCAAAGTATTACTTACGTAATTGAGATACCTGTTAGAAAAAGATCTAGAAAAATTTATCGCTGCATAATAATTTTACCTGCCTACCCTAACCTACGAAAACCTTCTGTGAAAGAAAAGATTTTTACTTTGATCACTATGAAGGTAGAAATGTTTTGAAAATTATTAGCATTAACAATGCTGCCGTAGCCAAAATCGGCCTGGACGACACATCACATCATCATCAACCATATCTGTACGTCTTGACCCACGTCACCAGGTACTACAGTGTATGGAATACCAACTACTGTACCTGTACTGGGTTTGTGCCAAATGTTAAAAGTATTTGGTACTAAGGGATGTGTGAGGATATTTACCGTGCCTGGGAATCAAAGTCTTGAGGCTGTTGCTATTTTACTATTATTTTTTATTAGCAATTAGGTGAATGGTTTTTATATCTTTTATACCTACCTATTGCAACTGAAATCTAGACTGAAAAACCAGCACCAGTTTTAAGGGCAATGCAACAAAGTAGCTATACTATTGTTGCGCTGAGCATGAGCCACAGCCTAAAATGAATAAACAATATCTAATATGAAAAATGTTATGTTACAGGCTCCAAATACCGGTCATGTAAATAAAGGCCATGCAATAAGTGTCATCACATCAGAGACGACGGAAAGGCTATGTAATTAATCTCATCAGAAATGATGTAAAGGCCATGTAATTAATGTCATCAGAGATGATATAAAGGCTATGTATAATGTTATTAAAGATAACCAAAAAGCCATGCAAGAAATATTTCATCAGAGATGGAAAACAAAGCCATGCATTTAATAAATGGTCATCGGAAATGACAAAAAGGCAAAAGAAATTAAAAATCATCAAATGCACTGTGTGTGATCACATGTGACAATATAATAAAAATTAAAGGCCATGAATAATTCGTATTTGTTAAATATGCATCGGAAACTGGATCACAAACATACTTAATAACACTTAGCTTTTGAGTGTTTTAGATGAAATGAAATTTATTTATTTAAAATCGTTAACAAACATTATAGTATTTTATTAAATTGGGTTTATGTTAAACATTTGCTATATTTCCTGTTCGAACAACATTTGTACCCAAACTAGAATAACCCTGTGTTATAGTATACCAATGCCAGGTGTGGCAGGCAAAACACAGGAAGATTATTGGGTATTATCTCGATTTCCGTTTCATTTGTAACATACTATATACTTACCATTATCATTATAATTAATCTACTGGGTGGGTATAATCTACCTCGTTGATTATTCGTAGTGGTTGCTTTACTGTCAAAAGTTTATGTGTGTTGTGAATTTCACAATTTATAATAATATTACCGCATCTTTAGAAAGAAATAAAAATATTTGATTATCTAAAAAAAAAATCTTCAGTAATTTTACTAAGACTCCGCTTTCCGTCCTGTTGTCTGTCCGCTGTCTATCTGTCTGTCTGTCTGTCCGTCTGTCACCAGGCTGTATCTCATGAACCGTGATAGACAGTTGAAATTTTCGTAAATGATGTATTTATATTCTCGCTTTAACAACATATACTAAAAAACAGAATAAAATAAATATTTATAATTTTCGACATAATTTATTTAAGGGTGCTCCCATACAACAAACGTGTTTTTTTGCCTTTTTTAAAGATAACGGTAAGGAACACTACGTTCGCGAGTCCGACTCGAACTTGGCCGGTTTTATTTTAGTATGTTTTTTTCGCAATTACTTCACAAATTGTGAATTGGTTGTAATATTGTTTGTGAAATAAAAATAAAAAAAAATATACCTACATGAGGTTATGATTTGAAAAAAAAGCTTGCTGAAGGGATCAGCAAGTTTTTTTATTAAATTTACGGTACTTGATGTCGGGTTTTTTGCAAAAACTACATTGTGTCTAAACGGTAAATGAAATTGAAAGTCAGGTTGATTAGCGCTATCGCACATAACAAACTATTTTGTTAGTAACACAGAAAATATTTTAAATACCTACGAGACTTATTATCAACGTAGAATAGCGAATAGTTACATTACTAAGCTCGTTATAAAACTATGTAGGTATGTTATGTACACAGGAAATACTTACAGGGTGTTAAAATACCACTCCTGAAAACTTCAGAAGGCTAAAGTACTTTTTTTTAAGGGGTGAAAATGCCCTCGCATTTCCCATCCGCCATGGGGGTGACGGAAGGGGGTATGTGGGGCTCGAACCCACTAAAAATGCCCCCCCCTGTGAGCCATCCTCCGCAAAGGTAGCGTTTGCATTCGCCATCTCGCCACGGGGCGGTAGGCCCGGATTTACCAGCCACTTCGTCTTTGTAGGGGCAACCTTGCTCACCTAGGCCACCCAACAGTCGTGTAGAGCCACATTAGCCAGCAGAAGAACCTAACCTATCCATTATTTAAATAAGTAATCGTAAAATAGTAAGTATTTGTTATTTTCTTTGGAAATAATAAATAAATAAAATAATATAAATATTTTTGGACTATCCACACAGCACTATCTAGCCCCAAACTAAGCCAAAGCTTGTATGGGAACCAGATAGCTGATATAATACATATAAGTATACTTTTTTTTTTGTAAATACGTACTTATAACACCCAGACAGAGAACAAACATCTATGTTCATCACACAAATGTTTGTTCTCGGTGGGGATCGAACCCACGGCCTACGGCGCAGAAGGCAGAGCTACTACCAACTGAGCTGTGAAGGCTGTCATAATAAAAGTGTTTTTTGTAGTTTATTCACAATATAATATTAATTTATTATTATTATTAATTAAGTTACAGAAAATGTCTTAATCAATCAGAAACCACAACAAACAAATGTTTCGTTTTGTGAAGGTACCTAGTAGAAAAAAATTGTGTCTAAAATTATAAATATTTAAATATATTAAAATATTTCGTACTGTATTCTAACCCTAGTACTTATGCGTACGCCTTCCCAAGCTTACAGTTTACACGCGTTGCTTGAAGGTCACCACTCAGCAGCTGGGTCGCTGGGAACGGCGGGACCCACTTTACCTTACTGTTGACAGATTAATAAAGGCGTTGTTTCATCAATGTATGGAGCCGAGGTTGGATCAGTGTACACTGTACAATGTATATAAATATCGCTTAGCAATACTGTTTTGACAGCTTTTTTCTTCATTTTTACTTCGTTTTCTCGCGCTTCAAGATTTTCCAGATAAAAGAGAGCAACACAATTTACTAAAAATATGGAGGACTGACATGCGTGTAATATCATTTTGACAACTGATGTATATGTCAAACTTGAGAGTGGAACTCATTACCGTCAAAAAATGCAATGCGTCATGTCAAACGTCTTATCAAACGTCAATTACAGATTGTCATGGCGGCTCCAGAAGTGTTCACATAGTAAAAATTCGACCAGATAAACATTTAGCTATCGCAAATTTATTTGCCTACAAACTAATGAAATTGCAGTTGTATAGAAATCTTGAATCTTGGAAGCCAGCGGCTATGGGCTTGTAAACTGTTACGTATGGAATAACAACCTATGTAGGTCTACTACAAAATCTTACGCTTCTATTCTATTTTATTCTTCGATATCTTACGCTTTTGGCCAATTTATTGGTTGCTAGGTATACTCTAAAATTTTTAAAGTCGTTAATTAATTTTATTGTCTGCCAATCTCAAGATTTATTTTTCGTCGAAACAATGTCAGATTTGAAATTCGAACGCGGTTCGATACCTTTCGACGACGTGTAACAATTTTATGGCTAGTGATCGTAAACGGATTCCACCAAATCTAACCCGATATTGACACCCACCACGATGATTTTGATTTTGTAACCTGTAGGTATGTACATATCGTAGATGTGCCTTTATGTAGGTACCAGGTATAAAGAAATACAAAAAATCTAATAAATTATCTACCTACAAGACGTCTTTTCGACAGCTAATATTTATATCATTTTCATTTTATTGCAAGTAAAATACCGAATAAATTCTCAAACTGAAACAGTTTTATCGCTTTAATATCTCGCCACTCAAGACGCAATTTGCTGTCGCTAAATGGTATCAAAGATAAAAGGTACAGAAAAGAAGCAAAAATTGGCTAAAATATTATAAATATCATGCCTTTACTCCGCCAAATAGTCACATTTTTTTAAAGTTTATATAAGTAGGTATTGTAGGACTATTATGGATCTTAGCAATAAAATTAAAAATGGTTATTTGAATGTCCAAACAAAACCCTTTCATACAACATGTAACTTGATTTTTTTATGTAACTTTTTTTATTTGCCCCCTTAAAAAATCCCACATCTCAAAAACCCTTCATCCGATTTTACCTACTCATATACTTACCAGTAAATTTCTCAAGTACAAGATATCGACTTATCAAATTTCATGCACATCGTATCAACGGTTCGAAAGTTATGGCCAGACAAACATACATACATACATACATAAAATGCCAAATCGCCCAAGTTGAAACTAAGATCTTCGTTCGCTTCGCTCACTCGATCAATAATAAGACGAAGAAATGGAATTGGAACAAGTTACTGATACGAGAAATAAGTAAATCTAGGTACAATGAGTTTTATAGTACACTGTCCTATCTAGGCTTACATCTCTCAACCTAGGTCGTTGACACACTTGCAACCAACTTTCCTAGCTGATAAGCTAGGTACCTATTGTTCTTCCGTTAAGGCTGGTATTAATCAGCACAATATACGCAAAATGATCCTTAGATCTCTGAGAAGGTACCCCAGGGTCCTTATGGATGTCTAAGGCCCAGTTTCACCATGCTCTGTTAGTTACTAATCAAGGATTAACAGGCCGTTAAATCTAACCTTAGCTGTCAAACACGTACATTTTGACATATTTAACGGCCCTTTAATCCTTTGTTAATCTAACAGAGCATAATAACATTTCTGCAAAAATAACGGCATCAAATTCACTGAAAACATACGAAATTTTATTTACTTGGATAATATAACTTTTTCTTGTTATTTTGGTTTAAAAGACGAACAACTGAACCGATTTTGACGAAATTTCTATGGGAACAATCTGAAAATATTTGCCTTCAAAAAAAAAAAGTACTTTCCAAATCGCTTCTTAAATTACGGAGATGCGGTAACTGACATTTAAAAAAATACAGTTGAATTGACAACCTCCCCTTTTTTTACCCGAGTGCCGAAGGCAACGGATGCATCAGTATAGGTACTGCCTAGGACAGACATACACGAGCCTCCGACTGCATGTGATTACTAAATTGTATCATTCGTCAAGACTGAAGAACTGGAGTTTACTATCAAGAAGAAATTTAAAACATAATCTTGTTTCCATCCTTTTAGTTTGGGCAGTTGGGTTTTTTATTTTTTTAATAAATATTTTATTGGAATTAGCTTAAAACAGTACTCAGGTTCTTGAGCCTCCTACCAAAAGAGATCTGAGAGGACATCTACCGTGCCTCAGGGAGCTCATATCATTTTATCTGTCTTCTTAGATTTGTCCGTTCTTTCAGATATCTGCTGATCCTGGCCGTGGGGCTATGCACCGTAGCTGCCTATTGGGGGCCTGACCTACCTCCTGGTCCGTACTGTGGCAGCGGCGGCGGAAACCAGTGCTGCAAACAGCGACAGGATGGATGTTCTCATCAAATTCTAGGTAAGGACTGGTCGTACAACTGTAGGACTCCGCATAGACTATAGTTTTCCACGGTGAAACCAAACTTGTCAATCCCGAAAAAAAATACACAGTTGGTTTTAAATGACGATTCAAGAGTGTACACAAACGAACACTTTAACCTTCTTTAAAAATTAAGGATAGCATTTAAAAGACATCTTGAATCAGAAGGAATCTAGACTCAAGTGCTTTTCTCGACTGTGAATTTATTTTTATGCTGTCCGAATTTATTTTAACAATTATTAATATAATGCTCCAATTTTACTATTTGTAATATTTAATGTTTATTATTATTTTAATTAAGAAAAATCGTACCACTCAAACCCTGACTTGTAATGATATTCATTACCAATAAATTGATTATTCTGATCATTTGTCCTTGCAGATGTGCAGTGTGTACATAGTATTCTTCATGTCGTGTCAATAGTTCCTTCGAAAGATGCATAGTTTTTGTCTATTTTAGAATAGTCTCACAACCTAATCTTCTTCCTCGTCACCCAGACACACTCTGCTACTGCGACGAGTTCTGCAATCGGACGGCGTCGCACGATGACTGCTGTCCAGACTACAATCCCGTGTGCCGCGGCGAGCCACAGCCCATCATCCACATGCCGAGCTGCATGCTCCACGGGAAGGCTTACTTCAGACGGGAGACAGCAAAGATTGATTGCAATGAGTGGTAAGTCACCATCTTCTGTCACTGTTTCTAGCTGGAATCGTCTATGATAGTTGGGAGCTTTCAGAGATAAACATTGGAAACACCCGTTTATAACTTTATCATTTAGCTGATAACATTTATTTGCGTGACTATGGCGTAACTTTAGTATTACTGGCGTACAAACATTCACGACTTGAAGTTTTATAATGCAGAAGTATGAAGGCTTATAATAAAAGAGCCTTGTTAAATAGTATAAAACACTAGTTTTATAAAAGTATTCACTGCATCAGAACAACGACACAGTTACTGTATAATTTTTTTTTAATTCTAGGTCATGTTATGTCTTCATAGATAATATATTCCTGTGCCGTCCGAGAGCTCGTCGTTAGGTATTGTTTATGCATTCCATTTTCGGCATAACAAAACAGCCTTCAGTATCTTCAAGGATCAGTATGGATATTTTATATGCCATTTGGGCTGAGAAACGCACTGCAAAGTTACGAGTCGATGTATTAGTTTCATACTCATTTTATACAATATCTTTCTGTAACCCATGTTTCTTTAAATAAATTAATTGAATTGACGAACTAAAACGGATATAAAAGGTAAATAAAATACCAAGTTGCTGTCGTAAAATTAATGAAAATGCGTGAAAAATTTAATATCAATTATAATATCAATATAAATGTTACTTTAAAACAGACAAAACAACGCTAACTAGCCCCGAGCAAAGGATTTTTTTTTTTACAGCACAGAAAGGAGTTTTTATTTAATGAGCAGTGCGGCTAGTAACACTCCTAAAACTATTCTTTGAGTATTTTTAAAATAAATTATAAATTCCACTATTTACGCATTCCAAACGCGAATCGTTTCAGTTAATCATTTTCTATTAGTAACTGTAATTATGCCAAACAACATTATAATTTCAAAGGAATATTTTTGAAACCGTTTACGTAGTAATTTGCAAAGTCTCAGTCATCTGGTAGAATGGAAATTAAAAATGTTTGCATGAAAATGACGGCCGAAGAATTTGTGTTACAAAATGAGGTCATCAGCCATATTTCGCGGGAAATAAATTGAACTAGGTAACAAGATTAAGCTTTATATTACCTTATCATATTAACAACTACATACATTACCAACATACATTATAACTACGTGTAATAAGCAAAAAATACTAGGTAACTTCATGTTCAATGCAGGTAACGAATTCTAAATAAATATCAAAACTGAGTAAGTTACTGGTTAGGTATTTAGTTTAAATTAGTCTTTCAGTTAAGTAATTAAACTAGGTATTAATAATAATTAGATTGACCTCACTTTGAAAATAAAACACTTATCCAATTACGCAACGGTTTATGAAAATACCCTATTTATTATTTTATTTTATTAGATTGGACCTCCTACAAAATCAACATAATTTGTATCTATAAATTTCATCATTTGTATACCTACAACATACCTACATGCCAATGTATATTCGGCTCTCGTAATCTCAAAAACTAACGCTCGCATACCTATTAACGTTTATTTTAATTGCCCGCGAAAATAATAAATACCTGAATTCCTTGTCATCAAAATCTCTTTGACACTCTTCTGTCTAGTTGTAATTATAAATAGTACCTAAGTAACTGATAATTAAAAAAATATGTCAAATGTAGCTTGGAGGATATATGTTTTTAGTGTTCTTTAACAAACTTTCACTGTTCAGCGTTCTTTTTTACTCCGTTTGCGGCATCTGTCCGTGATTCGACAGGCAATCTTGCCAGTGTCAAGTAAGTGAGTAGTAGAGCTCTTTGTGAAGGGCTCGTCCGGGGAAGTACTACCACCACGCCTTTTTCTGCCGCCAAGCAGCAACGCTGTGTTTCGGTTTGAAGAGTGTGGTTGCCGGTGTAATTACAGGCACATGAGGCTTACCATCTGTATGCCTCAAGTCGATGGACGCAGGGCAGTGCTTCGTAGGTAGGGCACGTTTTTTTATATCTGATGTTAAGTTGTAACCATCACCTATAACAAAGGATAGCCTTGTAAGCCACGCCCGATATTAACGTGACCTACGATGCCTTGCCTGCAATTTCACCGGCAACCACCATTTAAACCGAAAAACAGCAACGCTGTAGAAAATCAAAATGGTCTTTATTCAGTACAATCATAAGGATCACTTTGAAACGTCTTATAGTTCTTACAGGAATAGGCATGGTGGTAATACTTCCCGGACGAGCTCTTCACAAAGAGCTCTACTATTCTTACCTGACCAACCTACCTACATAGCTTGGTAAGGTACTTTATCATTGTCAATTTTAAGAATTTTATTTATATTTTTACACGCAGGTAAACACAGTAATTTCCCGCCCACTCTCGGACGGAATCTTTGTTTATGTTATTTATACCTACAAATCTTCGGCATGTAGGTATACCAATGAGGTTAATACCTACTTTACTTCGGCATGTAGGTAGGTGCTCTCAAAATATTTGTTTTAGTCATCAACCCATATAGAACAAATTCGCAAATAAAAAATGTCATCGAACTATTTGTATTAACCCATTTTTTTCATCATTATAATCGACTATTACTGAGGTTAATTAGTGCCAGTATATTATTCGTTCAATATTATCACCCTTTTTTTTAATTATTTGTTTTGTCTATGGTTGTGTTTGGTGAAGAGCTTTTGTTAAGGGGCTGACAACTATCAAACAACTTCTCGCTCGCACGTTTCGACATGTTGAAAGATATAAAATAACTAAACTCATTTTCGAAAAATCGCAATCAACCATCTTGTGTGCAATCACATTGCACACAGTTTAGTCAAAATTTCAATTTGATCGATACAAGTTTTCCTACTTAAAAGTTTGCTTATGTACGAAAACTAGTAAACCAAACTTTTGAGTAGGAAAACATGTATCGATCAAAATGAAATTTTGACTAAACTGTGTGCAATCACATTGCACACAAGATGGTTGATTGCGATTTTTAGAAAATGAGTTCAGTGATTTTATATCTTTCAACATGTCGAAACGTGCGAGCGAGAGTCACATTAGCTCTTTTCTTCGCCTTAAGTCAAAAGCTCTCCACCAAAGGCTACAAGTGGCACAGCGCAGCATGGAAAGAAGCATGACCGGGGAGAAGAAAATTAGATAAAATCAGACACAGCACCATCAGAAATGCAACAAAAACCACAGATGTGTGTGTGTAAAAATAAAAAATATTAAATGGACGAGGGCCGGCCACACAATGCGCGGAGCAGAAAAATGGAGTAAAATCATGTGTATAGAGGTATATATACCCTCGAGTTGAGAAAGGGAAAAAAGGCAGGCCGACCCGGAGATTGGATGACGAGTTCGTCCAATCAATGGGGAAAACCTGGACAAGAGGTACTCAAAATAGAGAGGAGTGGAAGCGGTTGCTTGGAGGAGGCCTTTGCCATTGGTACTAGTATTCTCTTATCTATGCCATTGGGCACACAGATTCAAATAACTAAAGATAATTGATCGAGTGAGCGAAGCGAACGAAGATCTTAGTTTCAACTTGGGTGATTTGGCATTTTATGTATGTATGTATGTATGTATGTTTGTCTGGCGATAACTTTAGAACCGTTAATCCGATCTGCATGAAATTTTATATGTCGATAGCTTGTACTTGAGAAATTTACTGGTAAGTATATGAGTAAAATCGGATGAAGGGTTTTTGAGATATGGGGTTTTTTAAGGGGGCAAAAATAAAAAAAGTTACTTAAAAAAATCAAGTTATATGTCATATGAAAGGGCTTTGTTTGGACATTCCAAAACAATTTTTACTTTGTTTTTAGGACGCTCGGTTTTTGAGATAAAACAAAAAAAGTTAAATTAAGATAACCAGCGATCCAAGAGCTCCCATCTTTAAGAGTTTCGTTGAAATCAAGGTTTTTCTACTGGTCGGCCAGTTCCTTTGCTTTTTCTTAAATTTTTTTCTTGAAATAAATTAAGGAAGTACTCAGTTCTCATAAAATGGTGACGACGACCAGGTCTGATGATGGAGCCAAGGTCTGTTCAACGGAACTCTTCAATAAATAGGCCAATAGAGTTGAAACTTGGTTACCATACCAAGTTAGTAGGCGGTAGTCAGAAAAAAGCACAAAGATAATGTTTGGACTTGCCTCTGACTACTACCTGTTCAAAGTTTTGATGCGTTCGTCGGGTCGCATCACGAGATCTCAGTTCGGGGCGAACTACTAGTAAAGATAAGTATACTTAAAATCTTAATTGATCGAGTGAGCGAAGCGAACGAAGATCTTAGTTTCAACTTGGGCGATTTGGCATTTTATGTATGTATGTATGTATGTATGTATGTATGTATGTATGTATGTTTGTCTGGCGATAACTTTAGAACCGTTGATCCGATCTGAATGAAATTTGATAAGTCGATAGCTTGTACTTGAGAAATTTACTGGTAAGTATATGAGTAAAATCGGATGAAGGGTTTTTAAGATATGGGGTTTTTTAAGGGGGCAAAAATAAAAAAAGTTACATAAAAAAATCAAGTTACATGTCATATGAAAGGGCTTTGTTTGGACACCTCAAAACAATTTTTACTTTTTTTTTGGAACGCTCGGTTTTTGAGATAAAATAATAAAAGTTAAATTAAGATAACCAGCGATCCAAGAGCTCCCATCTCTAAGAGTTTCGTTGACATCAAGGTTTTTCTGCTGGTCGGCCAGTTCCTTTGCTTTTTCTTAAATTTTTTTCTTGAAATAAATTAAGGAGGTACTCAGTTCTCATAAAATGGTGACGACGACCGGGTCTGATGATGGAGCCAAGGTCTGTTCAACGGAACTCTTCAATAAATAGGCCAATAGAGTTGAAACTTGGTAACCATACTAAGTCAGTAGGCGGTAGTCAGAAAAAAGTCCAAAGATAATGTTTGGACTTGCCTCTGACTACTACGAACTCAAAGTTTTAATGCGTTCGTCGGGTCGCATCGCGAGATCTCAGTTCGGGGCGAACTACTAGTATAAATAAATAATGGCCGTGTTTAAGGGGCTGACAACTATCAAACAACTTCTCGCTCGCACGTTCCGACATGTTGAAAGATATAAAATCACTAAACTCATTTTCGAAAAATCGCAATCAACCATTTTGTGTGCAATCACATTGCACACAGTTTAGTAAAAATTTCATTATGATCGATACAAGTCTTCCTACTCAAAAGTTTGCTTATGTACGATAACTAGTAAAGTAAACTTTTTGGTAGGAAAACATGTATCGATTAAAATGAATTTTTTACTAAACTGTGTGCAATGTGATTGCACACAAAATGGTTGATTGCGATTTTTCGAAAATGAGTTTAGTGATTTTATATCTTTCAACATGTCGGAACGTGCGAGCGAGAGTCACATTAGCTCTTGTCTTCGCCTTAATAAAGAATCAGAGATCAATTGAGATCATCTACGATTATGAAGGTAGTACCTACTATAGAAGTGTTTTTAGTGGTTTTTTTGACAGTCGGTATTAATAAATTGAAATAATGACAGCTTTTGTGATGTAGTGCTGCCGGAGGATGGAGAAAATTAGTTGGACAGAAAAAATTACACTCTTTTGTAATTTTTAACATTTATCCATTTTCGGTTTTTTCTCGCTCTAACGGCCGGTTTCTGAAAGCTCGATCAAACCTAATCAGGTGTCAAGTAACTTGCTATCTCTATCTAATTTGATGTAATAGCAAGTGACTTGACATCCGATTACGTTTGATCAAGCTTTCAGAAACCGGCCTTTAGAGCGAGAAAAAACCGAAAATGGATAAATGTTTGGACATAAATAAATCTACGACATAAAGAACACAATTGAACTTGATTGAAAGGAAAGCCAGGAAGAAGAAGGCCAAGAATAAGTTACGTGCGCCAGATACAAGAGAAGGTCGCTGTCATGTCGTTTATATGTAGAAGTTAAGGAGGCCACATTGGAAAGATTCAATTGGAGGAAACTGCATCAGACCCCGACATTAGGGGCCATCCATAAATTACGTCACACGTTAAGGCGTGAAGAAGTGTGACATTGTGTGACAAGGGGTGGGGAGGGGTCCCAAAATTTGTGACTTCACATTTTTTCAAAATATAATATTTTATATCTAACTATTACACACACTAAATTTTATTAAAATAGAAATAAATGGAAATAAAAATAATTTCGGAACACTGCTGTTTTAATTTTTAATGTAAAATTGTAAAATAAGTGACATCTATCTAGGTAGGGGAGGGAGGGTCTCACATATGTGACAAGGACGAGGGAGGGGTCAAAAATCATGAAATTCGTGTGACTTAATTTATGGATGGCCCCAAGAGCTAAGCTCTTTTTAAGAAGAGATTTATTATAGAGCAGTGTCGTCACTCAGCGACAAACCCCTTAAAATTAATAATAAAAATAATAAAAGAAGAAGAGAGAGTCAGTTATATTTAAGTGTTAGGTAAATATATTTGTTATTATTAGAGTCGTCCAATTTGGTAATTACAAAGTATCCAACAATTTAGTTCTGTCCCTGAACTTTCAATTGCCCAATTGTGGTGATGACACAATTCTGATGGTTAGATTGATTTGTTTCAATACGACGAAATTGAGATACTTCAAAGTAACAAGAACCACCTATTATTTTAAGTTGATAGGTATTCAGAATTTAGAGACTTACGGCCGGTTTCTGAAAGCTCGATCAAAACTAATCGGATGTCAAGTCACTCACCATTTCAGCTAATACATCGAATTAGATAGAGATAGCAAGTGACTTGACATGCGATTAGTTTTGATCGGGCTAGCAAGTGTATTTACCTGATAATAACGTATGTTCAAACAATGTATGTGTAGTGTACCTACTACATACAACCTAGCTCAAAATAAAAAAAAAAAATCAAATTTAATAAAAAAAATAATAAATTTGTGCGGAACTTGAATACAAGACGCACTCATTCAAACTATCGACAATAGGCGGGGTAGATTATACCTAGGTACCACCTACGTTCAAACAATGTATGAACTACGGAAATTTTATCGCCAAGAAACAAATCTAGACTCATTGAAACATGCGAAATACCAGAATCAGAGGGTACCTAGGTACCTACCGCACATTTGAAAATAGAACACGTGTTAACCATAAAATTTTAAAAATTGCCGCGCAAAAAAAGTACTCAAAGTTTCAACACTTTATTGTTTTTTTTTTCAACTAGCCGATTGAACAAGCAGATGATGATGCGTATACGTATAATTAATTATTTTATAAGTCGTAAGCATTGTGTCGCTGTGAATAAAAAAAAAATAAGTGAAGGTAAATTCAGCGTGCGTTTCTCGAGTTCTCCGAAATCCCAAGATACATCGTGAATTGTCTAAACGAATGCAATGTTTATATTTAGTCGTGACCCAGGTGTGCTAGAAGCCACGCCATCAATCTGACCCTTGGCTGGCAGCCATTGTAACAGATCGGTACACTGTCCACCAATCACGATACCTAAAACCTGGCGAAATATGAACAATGATTAAACTATTGCCTTATGTAGGTAGGTACTGTATGTTGTACCTGTATTGATTGTATTTCATCATCATCATCAACCTATGTTAGTCCACGGCTGGACGTTGTTCTATCCCAAGACGCGCTACTGATGTATTTAATTTATGTAAAAAATATTTTTATTGTAGGTAGGTAAGGTATCTAATATTCAGTAACCCTTTGGCATACCTGCAATATGATAACAAATAAAAATAACTATGAACTAACTGAACATTTTGAATTTATCGTAAAACTGTGTAAATAGATCGTACAGTAGGTATTTTTTTTCCAAAAGTCTACCCATTGTCCATCAGATTTCCGATCTTGTTTAAAGTAAAAGTTACAATACAAGTCGAGACGGAAATATTTTTATGTGAAGGATTGCGTTTATCCTTATGTTATAAAACCGGCCAAGTGCGAGTCGGACTCGCGCACGGATGGTTCCGTACCATTATCTATAAAAACGGCAAAAAAATCACGTTTGTTGTTTGGGAGCCCCGTTGTTATAGCGTACGGCAACAGAAATACATCGTCTGTGAAAATTTAAACTGTCTAAATATTACAGTACATGAGATACAGCCTGGTGACAGACGGACAGACAGACAGACAGACGGATGGACAGCGGAGTCTTAAAAATAACCCTTAATAATGTAGAGCGCACAAGACTAAATAAATATAGAGAAACACCACCTGGTCTACATTCCCTACCAGCCAGAGTAAAATGTGTTGTAGTCGATAAAATCACTGAAAATAATGTTCATTACCTACATCACGTGAATCTAAGCGACCGACGATTGTCAATGCAGTCAATTAGTTGGGCGTTTATTCCGTCGCTATAGCAGACTGTGGCCTGTGAACATAGTGCCGCGAATATATCGATAAAATGAAATATAATATCGATGAGTGACCTAAAGCCTGCTGTGAAGCGACGTCTGAAATGTTTTGCTTTTAGTAATGGCTATTTATTCTGTTTATTGAACGATAAATAGGTCGTAACGAAATTAATGGTATCACGCTTTCAGTGAGGCTGTTAAAGAGAGTACCTTTTATAAATATTTATCATTGGCTTTCATCATGTTTTATCATCGGTATCATCATAACGACGATAAACCATGAATGAATAAATAGGTAGGTTGACCTGAAGAAATCCTCTGCTGCTTTATAATTTTAGGAAGAGTTATTGCATCGGGTCAAAGAATTAAAATCAAAATTAAAACGGTCTTTATTCAGTACAATGACAAGGATCACTTTGAAACGTCTTAATACCAGTGAATCTACGACCATTTCCTCGCGACCAAAGCCTAGAACAGGCAAGAAACTTACGGCTTGGTTCATAGCGTTTTTTTGTATGATGATGATATATGGTGAGGGGGCATCCAACGCTTCGTCTTCGGCCATATCATCATAACATAAATTAATAGATCTTTTTTATCAGAATTTAATTAAAAACCAAGAAAAATACGAGATTTCAATCAAAATCACTTTTGAAAATTTGACCATCATTTTGATTAGATGTTGACGACGAGCTGAGTTTGAGTCAGTAGTCGTAACCGATCATTGCAAAAATACTAACGGTCGGTTTCTGAAAGCACGATCAAAACTAATCGGATGTCAAGTCACTCGCCATTTCAGCTATTACATCGAATTAGATAGAGATACCAAGTGACTTGACATGCGATTAGGTTTGATCAGGCTTTCAGAAACTGGCCGTAAGCGTTATACAAAGGCCACCCTTATAAATCGCATAGCATATTTATGACAAAAATAGTGTTGAAAATAACATCATCGATCAAAATAAAAATTCCATGCGACAAAAAATGGCCGAACATGAAAAACATGGCAATATTCTAAAACATGTCATGAACTTTGAGAGCTATTTTCGTTGACACTGATAGAAAAAAACCTAATAAATAACAAACGTCAAATAACTTTGATTTGACTACTACGGAATGCTAACATAAGCATTAGTAAAATTACATTTAAAATGCTTTTGTTTTTTTCCACTATCATCCATCACGAAGAGGAATGTGCCCTACTTTAAATTTTATATAAGTAGGTAGGTCATAAAATGACAATGAAACAAAATGGCGCAGGAATTTAGATCGAGACGTAACGACCCCGTTCGTAAATAAGTCAATTTTCAATCGATTACTTTCATGCTCATAGGCTCGATGCTAAGATCGATACCAGCGTCTCGCGATAGAGCATTTCATAATATTCCATGGTGCATAAGATTGCGAGGGATAATAAAAATAGGGCACAGTTTTTTTTTAAATCTAATTTAAAGAAATTAAAACAAAGGAATTATTGTGCACCATACTTTTTGACGGATGACGAAAAAAAGTGGCCAAATACAAAAATAAAAATGTAATAACTCATACATTTTGAACTAACGAATTATCTCTACCCACTTTTATACAGAGTCACAGACAGAGTGTAACCAAAAATGAAAGGTGTCGATATGCTGGTTCAGCAAAGCAAGACAAAATGGCTTTGTCTTGATGACATTTAGATTAAGACAGCTTCAAAACGGGTCCTGCTGTATGAAATACCGTATTTACGGAATTCTGGAGTCCTGGCACTGTTAGGTATATGTTGTTCAACACAACTGCGGAAAGATGAATTGTATGAAAATGACATTAGTTTGACAGCTATACGAGTAAGAGTAGTAGAGCTCTTTGTGAAGGGCTCGTCTGGAGAAGGACTACCATCACGCCTTTTTCTTCCGCATCGTAGAGCACGTTCCTATCGTGCGTGACTTACGAGGTAATGCTTTGTTATAGGTGTTGGTTACCTATCATTTAATATTATGTGGGCCATCTGCTTGTTCCAACAGCTAGTTGTAAAAAACAAACCGATAGTTATGTGAAGTGCCTCCGTAAAATATCGATAAGTATTCTGGTTTCGTTTTATTTTGTAGTAGAGTTGGGAAAATTTGCCTACGTGAGATGGTCACAAAGAATTACGAAAAAAATATCGATTTAAATTCAACCAGTGAAGATTGTTAAAGATAATGGTGTGATCATGATGATCATTGAAATTTAATGGCATGATTTGAATTTAAAATGAAATTAAGACCAATAAATTTACTGAGGTTGATAAGAAAAAGGTAGGTAGGTATTATTAAATAAAACAAATAGTATAATGATGATTATTGAGTATTCATTAAAAAAATACAGTTTACGCAGAGTAAATACTTTTTGAAATCCTCGTTAAATTACATCATCATGATAAATTATGCTGCGATTTTTTGATATTTTCATGTCAATCAAGAGTTTAATAAAATGTTATCGGGAGGGAACTAGTTCATGATCATTATTCATAGTTCATCAATCTATAATTTTCATGATTGCTAATCCTAAGAGCTTAGATGCCTAATGCTTAATATAGGTAATAATAATAAATATAAATAAATAATAAATAAATTTTAATATCTAGTCTGAAATAAAGTTTATATTATTAAATTATTATCAGCCTACCAGTATGTAAACGAGTTTATTTATTGTAGGCAAGCATTGTAATGTAAGTTGATATTCATAATGATAGGGACATCAAAGGCACAAATTTACATTACCCATAGTATTTTTAGGTATTTTTAGTCCAGTTATCACATTATAAAATTGACGTAATACATTTGGCACTAATTTTCACGCTCACTATATAATTAACTTCCTAAATAAGTTCATACACTCGTAAAGTACCTACATTTACGAATAACATTATTTTGACAAAACTTACGATGAATGGTAAGCCATCCTTGAAAAGTATCCATTGATGACGTCAGCCTATGACAGTCTGCGTTACGTCATTAATTCAAATCATGTTACATTGTTGACTCAAAGTGAGTAAATGAAGTTGAATGTGAATCATTGATACCTTTTATCTTTTTATATAAATTTATTTATTTATTTATTACAAGCTGGTGCCCGCAACTTCTGCGCAGGATTAGTCCACAGTGATTTAATATAGTCCCAAAAGTTATTATCCGAGTGAGATTTGAACCCACGACCTTCCTCTTGATACGGGGCTATATTATCTTTGTGATTTTCCTTAAGTTTAGGTAAACACTATAAAACAAATAAAAATTAGTCCACAATATCTTTATAAATTGTAGCCTTTGTGTTATTCTAATGTATAAGCTATATTATTGTAAAGTTTCATTAAAATCCATTCAGCAGTTTTTACGTGACTGAGTAACAAACATCTATCCATCCATACAAACTTTCGCGTTTATAATACTAGTAGGATTAACTTTAATTAACACGGTGCATAACCAATTACAAACAAATTAGAATACATTAGAAAACAAAGAATACAAACAATTCAATTAAATACTATATGAAGTAAAATGACAAAAAAAGTAAGTAGGTACTTATTTATATTATACTACTTTCTATAGGTACTAGGATTATTTATATTATACTACTTAGTGCAATTTTTTATTCTGTGCATTATTTTACAGTGCATTCTGTTTTAAGTGAGTAGGTAGGTAGGTACCTATGTAACCTTAGCTATCTTTTTGTCTGATTTCAGGATTATAGAATAGAGATATTTTTATTCAAAGTCAAAGTCAAAAGGTATTTAATCAATAAAATCACAAGGATCACTTTGAAACGTCTTAAAGCTAGGTGACTCTGTGCCAGTTCCACGCGACCAACGCCTAGAAGAACGGCTTACCTAATGTTTTTAACTTATGATAATTCAGGAGATACTTGAAATCGAATTTGTTATTCTTCAATTATTCTGTTTTCGTTCACTACCTCCATGGTTCACACCATACAAGGTTCATGTTTATTTACAAAACTGTCAAAACTGCCCAAATCGGTGGAATAACATTGTTAAATTTATTATTTGTTTTCGTATGACATCATTTTGAGTAGCATTTCTGTTAAAATAATATTCAACTTTGTTCTTGTAAATTAAATCAAGTTTCTATTCCACCAAACTTTAAGGCCTTTTATTATAAGCAAAGAAAGAAAGAAAGAAAGAAAGAAAGAAAACTCGTTTATTCATCCACCACCGTAAAAAAATAAAAATAAAAACTAAAATAACATAAACAAAACAAACCAGTAGGTATACAAACTAAAATGTGGTGGTGAATGGCCCAACCGGTTCAGCTTATGCTACTTTATGTTGCCATACAGTAGCGCTAGTCTTCTGTTGCGACCCGGTATTGGCGTCACGGACGTCCAAGTACATTCTTAGGTATAGTAGGTTTACTGATGGAAAAAATTGTTTTAATTTTTAATTTTTGACAGTTAGGTACCTTATTGTTATACCAACTTTGACATCTTGCAATAAAAAAAGTGAAGCGACAATGACGTCAATCTCAAATTGTATACAGACAGATGATCAATTGAAGAGTCTAACCTTGGCTTGCATTCATTATGTCCAGATTGAAATGAGATTGTCCAGTCTAACCGCTGGCAAATGACAGACAACACAAATGTAAACAACATAACCTACCTATGTTACTAGGTATAATCTCTAGCAGATGGAAACACAGAAGGAACACTATTAGAAGCATTTTATTTTTAAAGTTCCGTTAGGCATCCTGAATCGCGGTGTAGTCTCTTTTTGCAGATGGCAACACTGAAGGCACACAATAAACGCATTAAAAAAAACTTGATAAAAGTCATTGGTAGGATACAAACAGGAAATGCAAATTACCAAGGAAATACAAGTTTTGATTCCAGACGGCGTTAGGTATGTCTCCATGTGAGCATTTGATTTTTTTTTATAGCTTGGAGTTTGGATTAGCAAACTTTTTTTTAACCTATTTTGTACTAATTAGGTACCTACTAAAGTTTTAACTTACTCTTTTTTCCTGAAAAGATCGCACCTCTCCATAAATCCGCCTATTTTATAATAAAACCAGAACATCAAATTCAAATAAAATCTACATGCCTTATCTACTTTTATCTACTTATTTACTACTAGTAGTTCGCCCCGAACTGAGATCTCGTGATGCGACCCGACGAATGCATCAAAACTTTGAGTAGGTAGTAGTCAGGGGCAAGTCCAAAAATTATTTTTGTTCTTTTTTCTTACTACCGCCTACTAACTTAGTATGGTAACCAAGTTTCAACTCTATTGGACTATTTATTGAAGAGTTCCGATGAACAGACCTTGGCTCCATCATCAGACCTAGTCGTTGTCACCATTTTATGTGAACTGAGTACCTTCTTAATTTATTTCAAGAAAAAAAAATAAGAAAAAGCAAAGGAACTGGGCGACCAGTAGAAAAACCTTGATGTCAACGAAACTCTTAGAGATGGGAGCTCTTGGGTCGCTGGTTATCGTAATTTAACTTTTTTGCTGTATCTCAAAAACCGAGCGTCCCAGAAAAAAAGTAAAAATTGTTTTGGAATGTTCAAACAAAGCCCTTTCGTATGACATGTAACTTGATTTTTTTAAGTCACTTTTTTTATTTTTGCCCCCTTAAAAACCCCCATATCTTAAAAACCCTTCATCCGATTTTACTCATATACTTACCAGTAAATTTCTCAAGTACAAGCTATCGTCTTATCAAATTTCATGTAGATCGGATCAACGGTTCGAAAGTTATGGCCAGACAAACATACATACATACATACATACATACATAAAATGCCAAATCGCCCAAGTTGAAACTAGAATCTTCGTTCGCTTCGCTCACTCGATCAATTACTTATATATTATTATTATTATATACTTATTTACTATATTATATACTCTTACCGGTTGATGGTATCATGGTTCATATACGTATACGTATGTATATGAACCACGAACCATGTTACGTATATGAAGAAGGTACAAAATGTTAAAATATTCATCAAAAATTAAAAGAAAAAAATTACGAATTCGATGATCGCATTTTAACTGGCAATAAAATGTTAACGTCAATCTTAAATTTATTGCCAAATCATAATTGTTCGTCAGATATTATCATTATTTGAATAATTAGCAACGATTTGATCACCGCTAAAGTAATTAATGCGAAAATACGTCTTTTATGTTATAAATTATCATATAAATGAACGGTATTTTTAGCTTTCAAGTTTTAGTTGAGTTGCTAGTTTAAGGGGCTGACACACGTAGAAGTAGGTAGGTACTTTTGCGCTCGCACTTTTGAGCATTTTGAAAGATATTACCTACACAATTGCACACAACTAGGTTAATTGAGATTTTACATAAGTTCAGTATTTCTTGTCGTGTCACTAGTGTCTTTCGAAACAGTGTGGTGAAAGGATTTTAAGTGCGCTTTCAGGCACTTGACACATGTTATAGATTTTTTTAGGTTCTACGGCATGCCGGTTTCCTAACGATGTTTTCTTTCGCCGTTTGAGAGTACTGGCATTATGCATATACCTACATTTTTGAACAGAAAAACTCATTGGTGCACGACCGGTTTCGAGCCCACGACCTTATGATCGGAAGGCGGGGCCACTACCACTAGACCACCACTGAACTCTTACAAGTTCAGTGATTTTATATCTTTAGAACTTATTATCTAATAACTACTTATTAGAATTTATTTAATTTGGCATGATATTTCATATTTTTATGCTTCTTATTCTTATTATTTTTCTTTATTGTTTTATTTTCGTAAATATTTATAAGCCGTCTGGCTGGACTAGCGAAACCTTAATACTTACCCTAACACCAATATTGTACCTAGTTTCCATAGACAATAAATATCTTTATCTTTAATCTTTCAAAAAGTTGAAATGTACGAGGGAGAATATGCGAGGGAGGTATGCATTATCCGTAGTCTTCGCCTTAAGTATCTTCTAACTTACCGCCGGTTTCTGAAAGCCCGATCAAAACTAATCGGATGTTAAGTCACTCGCCATTTCAGCTATTACATCGAATTAGATAGAGATAGCAAGTGACTTGACATGCGATTAACTTTGATCGGGCTTTCAGAAACCGGCGGCCAGTCTCTCTTCTCTCTTCCGTCCCTTTAGCAGTATATTATTCGATATTTTAATCGAATTTGGAATCGTTTCTCAGATTGATCGATTTGTAAAAATGATCTAACGATATTTATCAACTTGGAAACTTTTTTTCCAGCTCATCTTGACGTTGGCGTTGATCGGAAGCTAGTTTTTTGCGTTCGATTGGTCAGACAACAAAATAAAATGAATTTCCTGTTTATAGCGAATAGAACTTACTAATATAGGTACCTCTCACTCGCACATTTAAACATTTTGAAAGATATAAAATCACTGAACTGGCGAAGACAAGAGCCTCTAATATACCTCTCGCTCGCACATTTCGACATGTTGAAAGATATAAAATCCCTAAACCCATTTTCGAAAAATCGCAATCAACACAGCATATTGAACTCAGAGCTTAGAATACCACGTATTTTTTAATGTTCTCTTTGTTTGTATTTAAGTATTTTTTCTGTTTTCGGAAAGGCTTGGCAAAAGCCTGATGTCATATCTCTTAAACCTGCGGTATTCAGGTACCTACTAAGTAATATCTATTATGTGGCACTAATCTAGATTGAAATGCATTAGTAGGTAATTCTATGCAACAATGCATTGTAAATGTTGACCTTCTGAGCCAAAGCAAGTACCTAGTAGGTACCTAGTAGTACCTGGTAGTACCTAGTAGTACCTGTTCTAGGTACAAAATTAATCTTATTTTTTATAGCATATATAAATAGACACTTTTTATGCCACCGACTGCCCATACACCCTTAAAACTCCATCACACTAAATGCCATCTACTCATCAGCCCCTTTATCTACACTCACACACCCAGTCATGCACATTTACCCACTCACGCATTACACTCTCAAACACAATGGCTTCTCCTGTTACCTGGGCTCTTACGAGACCAGTATCATCAAGAGAAACCATGCCAAACATACAAACCACACAATAACTCTATACCTATAATATATACATCATTAATGGTCCATAAATATACTGATTTAAACATATACCCGATTACAACTAAATACAAATACTAAAACTTCATTATACTAACCCTAATGTTACTTTAATTTTAATTTTAACTTTAACTAAGCATTACTACTTTATACTATGATAAAGACATGTAACCTACATGGACAAAACTAACCCCCACAACACAGGTTTTTCCTAAGGTGGAGGTTAGTGCGCTACCTAATCGGTCCACATGTGACATGAAAGTCAAAACAAATTGTACTTATTACATCTTACTCCTATTTAATGTCATGTGTACTTTATAAGTTTCTGAATAAATTTATTATTATTATTATTATAGTTCTTAAAGCACTGAAGGTTCTAGAGCAGTGGTAGGCCTCGCCTTCTGATCCTAAAAAACCTAACCGACACTTATTTCTGCGAATAATTATCTTGTATCGGTCACGGGTTCAAAACCAGTCGTATTCCCATGAAGATTCAAAAATATATGTGCACAGTGCCAGACTCTCAACGGTGAAGGAAAACATCGTGAGAAAACGGACATGTCGTAGAAACTAAAATATTCTAAAAAATGTCTCGAGTGCTCGTAAAGAGCCTCTTTGAGGCGCACTTAAAATCTTTCACCACACTGTTTCGAAAGAAACTAGAGACATGACTAGAGCATGAATAAGTTCTCAAGTAGAATAATATAAATATAAAAAAAGACTGATATTTCAAAAAATATGAATTATCGTTTTGCTTATGATTATGATAACAAAGTGTTATGAAATGTAAAGTTATTAAAATATTGTTAGTATTATAACTTGGATGTAAAATATATTTATTTAGTGATTATTAGGAGTTTTAAGAGTAGTAGAGCTCTTTGTGAAGGGCTCGTCCGAGGAAGTACTACCACCACGCCTTTTTCTGCCGCAAAGTTGATGGACACAGGGCAGTGCATTGTAGAGCACGTTCCTTACGTGCGTGACTTACGAGGCAATGCTTTGTTATAGGTGATGGTTACCACTTAATTAGGTGGGCCATCTGCTTGTTCCATCAGCTAGTTGTATAAAAAATAATAAGTTCTCAAGTAGAGTATTAGAAAAATCATAAAAAAGACTCATATCTCAAAAATTTTGAGTTAACGTTTTGGTTATATTATGATAACATATATGGTATGAAAAGTAAGGTTATTAAAAAAAACTATAGGTATAAAAACTATTGGATCCAAAATAGGTTTATTTAGTGACTAATTCGAAAACAACAAATTGCCACTGAATCATATAATACCATTTCTGAGCATCTATAGGAAATGTGTCATCAAATGGTCATCGACTATGGACCATAAGGCCGTATGACACCATTGATAGATGATCTGATGGCGATTAAGGTTAACTGTTTATGATGCTGACTGTACTCATTCGCTTCCATATTTTGATTACAGGACCTAACTAAGGATTGGAAAAGGGGGGAAATCTAAAATAAAAATCGAAACGGTCTTTATTCAGTACAATCACAAGGATCACTTTGAAACGCATAATATTTATACTAGGTAAATCTACCGCCGCCAAAGCCTAGAAGAACATTAAAGCTCTATCTGAATTTAAAGGGAAAGCTTTTAGGCTATCGTAATAATACAGGCTATCGTAACTTTACATTTTTATTCTTTACAAGTGAATGACACCTAATTAGGTACATTGTAAAATGACATCTTGTCAATATTGGCCCTTTAAAAAACGTTACTTAATAATTTCAACGAGTTTATTTTACGTTTGTGTCCGCAGTGAGTAGGGGAGGTAGGGGTAAGAACGGTAGGTGGTAGGCGGTAACGGGAATGTGCCTAGGCTTCTAGACTGTTAATTATCTATATATATGTTTTTAGTCATCATCATTTCCTTTCTTAGTCATCATCTTCCTGCCCTTATCCCACTTGTGGGGTATGTGGGATCGGCACAACTGGTCTTTTCTTAGTCTAGCTGGGTATTTATTTCACATTGTTGTTACAGCATATGCGTATTTGACGAGCGTCAACAAACCACGCGGTGGGAGTGCGAACAAGACCAGTGTATCATCAGCCAGGAGGTTCTCGACGGCGTCCGAAACCGCGGCTCCAGCTGGCGTGCTGAGAACTACACGCAGTTCGCCGGCAGGAAACTAAAGGATGGACTGATTTACAAACTTGGTAAGACATTTTTAGGCTTTTTTTTATACAACTAGCTGATGGAACAACCAGATGGCCCACCTGATATGAAGTGGTAACCATCACCTATAAAAAAGCATTGCCTCGTAAGTCACGCACGATAGGAACGTGCCCTACGATGCACTGCCCTGCGTCCATCAACTTGAGGCATACATATATTAGGCCTTATGTGCCTGTAATGACACCGGCAACCACACTCTTCAAACCGAAACACAGCGTTGCTGCTTGGCGGAAGAAAAAGGCGTGATGGTAGTACTTCCCCGGAAGAGCCCTTCACAAAGAGCTCTACTACTCTTAAAAAAACAAATATAATATATTGGTTTAAGTGCTTTCACTATGTTACCTGAGCAATCGTAATAAAATTGTTAATGTTAAATAATTGCAAGAAAAGACAATTCATTGAAGACATCCTCGGCTACCTCCTCAGCAAGTAGATTCCCTAATCTATAAACCCCTATTTGAGCCTACGATTAGGATCCATTGTCTGCTGTTATCGGAGTGAACATTGTGAACAACCCCTGCTATGTTTGAAAGTCCATCCCTGGTTTTATTGTCTTAGGTACATTGCTGCTTACCATAAAGTATCGATGTTTAAAGGTCAAAACAGCCCAAAGTAATAAATCAATATAAAACAAACAAACAATAAATCGTCAATTGTTACGAGTATTTCTCATGACGATGAAGGTTCGAAACCTTATAAGGTTTGCTTGAAACATAAAATACGTTAGTGCCCAAATACCAGAAACCGATTTAAATCAAATCTACCTACGATCTCTGTCGCTAAGACGCGTCTTACGTGCTGAGACGTGAAAGATGCAGGTTAGATTCTCGCGGAAACAAATGTTTAGATGATCTCGAAATATTAAAAAAATATATGATTTCTATAATGATTATTTGACGCACACATATACGGAATTACAAGATCTTAGATAAAATGCAATAGGTACTTTTACTAAGGAACAAAAAAAAAAGATAAAAAGCGTAGGTTCAGTACCCCAAGTATGAGATTTGCTTACGATATTTCGTTTATCGTTTAACGTTTTTCTTCCGTGTTCATTGCGGGTTTTGTATGAATACACGATAGGGACACCGATATGGAACTTTACAAAACCCGCAATGAGCACGGAGCAAAAACGATTCGTTTTTGTTCCGTGTTCATATCGGGTGCGGGTTCCGTATCGGTATCTGTATCGCGTCTTCATACAAAACTCGCAATAAACACGGAACAAAAACGTAAAACGAAAAACGAAATATCGTAAGCAAATCTCATACTTGGGGTACAGATCAGTCCCGTCTCAGAGTATGTTGCTAATAATTTTATTGTTAAATAACTAACTCAACACATAATTGTTACCATTAGTGTGTTTTGTCAATAATTTCATTTCAAGTATATGGGTGCTAAGCAGCGCTTGTTTTCAAATAAAGCCCGTGATCTCAGTAAAATACATACTACTCAACATGATTTCTCTTCCTTATTCCATTGGATAGGACCAGTATTCTCGACACATTCTGTTCATCATGTGATCCTAGTACTCAGTAAATTATTATTTAATTAAAATTTAGTGCTGTTATAAGGACTTTAGATTCTAGAGGCAAATAGTAGGTATAATAGTTATTAAAAATATTTCTAACTAATTTATTTTAAGTTCCAACGTTCTTCGTATCGTTAGTAAGTCCTAAAAAAAGTCGGATTGTGAAGTATTTTTACGATTTAGCTATGATTGATTTATTATTTATGGCATTAAAATACGCAGCTGTTAATTTTTTGCCACATTTAGTTATTATTAGAATTCTGAAAACCGTCGGGCCTCGGCCCAACACGACAAAAAACAAGTGACACGACAAAAAGAAGAAGAATCTCGATGTCACTAGTTCTTTAGAAACAGTGTGGTAAAAGGATTTAAGTGCGCCTCAAAGAGGCTCCTTTCGAGCACTGGCACATGCCTCCGGCCAAGCTAACCTCGATGTACCTCACTCAAATATATATTACTATCAAAATAGTTACTACTACAAAATGTGTAGATTTATTAGTAATATTTGATTTGATTTGTTTGATAGAAAAAAAAAATAGTTGGTGGTGCCTCTGACCACCCTTAGACATTCTCAAAGAATCTTGTGTTGCTCTAAAAGATTCATTTATTTTATTTATTTATAAATTTTACTTTGACAATACAGTAAAAACCAAAGCGACAATGAAAAGCCTATGAGCTACTACTAATTTAAATTTACTTAGACAAAAAATAAACAACCATACGAGTATCTGTGAATTTCGTCAAGCTTACTTCAAATATATCAACATCCTCGGCTGCACAAAGACTGTTGATTGTTATAAGATCTGAGGTACTATTGTTAATTCTGTGGTATCGGTAAATATTACTAACAGAAATAATAAAACTTTTTGTTAAAATTCTAGCGGGCGTTTTTAACTGTGTTAAAACGATTAACACCGTTAATAATTATGGAAGCGTAATGGCTTGAAGTCGGTAATAAAATAAAATCAAACTGCAAAACGGTTCTTTAGCTATCATAATCATCATCAAACTATTGCAGTCCACTGTTGGACGGAGGTCTCTCCAATGGCACGCCACTGAGCCCGGTCTTCGGCTCTCCCAGTAGATTTACCAGCAGGCTGAGTTGGCTGGAGCCTAGGGCGGCAGATTATAGGGGCGCCAAATTAAGCTTTATTTTCATATTATAGCCATCTCATCTCATTGGGGTAAGTATATTTCTAAACTAAGAAAAGCTCAATCATGTACTTTCTACATAACAGAGCTTTTTGGGAAAGGAACTGACACATCGATCCCTAGTTCACAGCACAATCATACTAATAACGGGAAAAAGCTGATGTAATGAGGACGATACTGCACAAACCATAAAGTTGGCATTTTATCGACTTTTTTTTTAAATTTTTATTGTAAACTAGACTATCGAATTGTAGAGGTCAGTAGAGGCGGCATGAATACTGGCAGCAAATATGTAAATCCGCCACTGGGCTCTCCTCATCTAGTTTTTGCGCAAATCGTCTCTCCATCTAGTCTGAGGGAGTCCTACGCTACGTTTGCCTATGCGTGGTCTCCACTCCAGAAACACGTTATTCCGCAAAAAAAAAAGTGTAAAAAAGGTGGGCTTAATGCTATTAGCTTTTTCTACCTGCCAACTCAAAGGTTGTCGTGCTTTAATAAAATTGACAGTTTCCTACTTCAAGAATAAACATAACGTTTCGAAATTAATTATTAGATCATTTTACAATACAATACCTACTTAACACAAACATATACCTACAAATAAATTTGTATAGTTCTTCTTCTTATTGTCGTGTCACTAGTTTCATTCTGATGAAATGAAACTAGTGACACGACAAGAAGAAGAAGAAGAAGAAGAATTTGTATAGTATAAAAAATAGATAGATAGATAACTCTTTATTGTTCACCACACAGAAACATAGTAGGTACATGGTTAAAGCATACATTACGGTAAAACAATGGGCGACCTTATCGCTGAGAGCGATCTCTTCCAGGCATTATTGATAAATTCCAGTGGTTATCGGTTCTTTGGAATACATGACCAGCCCATTGCCACTTCAGCTTGCTAACGCTTTGGGCTTTAGTTCGACGAACAATATAGGTAGATTCTTAATCAGACAATGGTGAAAGGTATATGCCTAGATAATTTCTAGTTTTGTGTAGAAAGTGAAGGATAAATCGTGTCACTTTCTCAAGCTATTTGAATTTAATTATAACCGTGGTTTGTTTATGTTTTTGTTTTTTAGGGTTCCGTACCCAAAGGGGTAAAACGGGACCATATTGCTAGGACTCCGCTGTCCGTCCGTCTGTCTGTCTGTCCGTCTGTTACCAGGCTGTAGGTATCTCATGAACCGTGATAGTTAGACAGTTGAGATTTTCACAGATGATGTATTTCTGTTACCGCTATAACAACACACACTTAAAAAACAGAATAAAATAAATATTTAAGGGCACAAAAAACTATTACACTAGAAAAAACACTAGAAAAAAATCACATTTGTTGTATGGGATACAACAAATGTGATTTTTTTGCCGTTTTTGTAGATAATGGTACGGAACCCTTCGTGTGCGAGTCCGACTCGCACTTGGCCGGTTTTTTATTAATTATGCTTTTGTGGTAATGGCTTTGAATAGGTACTATCCAAAGCCCTAGTGATAATGGTACCTACTCTAGTCTAGTTGTGTAAGAATAAGATCGTACTTGGTACTTAAAGATCTGAGGGGATATCTACCGTGCCTTAGATCTAAGTCGTGAAGCTGTTTGATTTTTTTCTCTTCTCCCCAGGAACCCTCCCCCTCAGTCCTCAGACCCGGCGCATGGGTCCGATCCGATACGACAAAGACATCGATTACCCGACCGACTTCGACGCCAGGAAACGCTGGCCAGGCTATATCTCGCCGGTCATCGACCAGGGCTGGTGCGGCTCTGATTGGGCTGTCACTTTGACAGGTGTCGCTTCTGACAGGTAAGCAGGAAATGAGAAAAGGGGAAACAAGCCCGAACCACCCAGAACAGGCTTGTTACCTCTTTTTTCAGGAGAACTACCTCCTGATGTTATTTATTTAAGAAAAGGTAACAAGCTAAAGGTAACAAGCAAGATGTAACAAGCCAGATAGTCCTCCTGATGTTATATAAACAAGGTGTTCCAATACTTATATTTAAAACTAGCGGCCTGTCCCAGCTTCGCATGGGTGGACATAATTTTTTTTAACGTTTTAGGATAAACTTAGACCGTGGTGGGTTCGAGTCACTTCTAACTCGCGCCTTGCCCGGGCCCGCGCTGGGTGAGAACGCGCCCCGTGATCTTATATTTTTTAAATCTTTTGAATGGAATGTCCGATTTGAAAAATTCAAGAAGTAATGTATAGGTATTGAACCACTCTTGAATATGAAAAGATTTATTTGGATAAGGATTAATACCAAGGTACAAATAAAGACCCTTTTCTAGCGGCGGCATTTCAATTAAATTTTTATAATAAAAGAACACTTATTATGACATAACTATAATAGTTAGACATATGCTGTCGCGACATTTTTTGTAGATGATGACGTTTTCTACAAAATCGTAGTACATTATTTTGTTCTATCATCAATAGTTTTCGCAGCGCACGTGATGTAAGGTTTTCTTTTTCCACCTTGGGTTACATTATTAGAGTTTTAGTAAGGATCCCTGATTTTTTTGAAAATATAATATAGCCTATGTTACTCAGGGATAATGTAGCATTCTAATGGTGAAAGAATTTTTGAAATCGGACCAGTAGTTTTTGAGCCTATTCGTTACATACAAAACAACAAAACAACAAAACAACAAAACAACAAAAATACAAATCTTTTCTCTTTATAATATTAGTGTAGATTTCAGGGGGTTAAAGTACCTAATCAATATGAATAACTTTTTCTAAGGAACTAAAACTGTGAATGCGAAAAAAACAGCTGTTTCTTAAGTGAACATTTAAGTTACTGCAGCGCTCAGGGACGCTATTATGAATAAGGGTCAATAAGCATTATTTTTTGAAGAAAGCGCAATATTATTAAAACAAATAAATGCGCTATTTGACACATTGGAAGACTATTAAAACTTTACAACCGATTAAAAATAAAAACTATTTATAATTCACTTGACACCGGGAAGATTGCCCGTCGAAATTACAGAACAAAGCTAGGAGTCATAAATTAGTAAATCGTAGCCCAGCATACTCGTATTCCAGCGTATTTTAAAACATTCAGAAACGCTTCCGTTCGGAAAGAACAGGATGTTTTTCTCTTGCTATTGGTTCATTTACTTATAAACTAGACTAGTATTCTCTTATCTGTGCTATAAACAAAAGAGGGAAAAACTGACGTTTCCGATCGGAAACTTTTTCAAATGTTTTTTTTGCTATTTCTGGGATGGTCTGCAAAAAATATTAATAAAGCGAAAAATGAAAACGCTTCCGATAGGAAACAACAGGATGTTTTTCTCTTGCTTTTGTTTTGTTTGTTGTTTTGTTTGCTTATAAACAAAGTCAGAATATGACGTTTCCGTTATGACGAAATTGGGCTATTTCTGCGCTGATCTGCTGACGATGTACGTAAATAAAGTGTTTTTTTATCTACTGTGTAAAGAAGATATTTTTTAAATCTAGGTACTGATTGATTGATTGATTGAAAATACTTTTGTTTGTTATCTAAGCTATTTTTAAATATTAGCTTATTTTTAATATTATCTGTAACAGTCGTTCTCTCTGAGTGTGTTAAATAAAAAATTATTCATTCATTCGTTCATTAAAAAACGATGAGCGCTTGAACATTTTAAAAGCGTCTAGTTATTTTCAAATTATTCAACCGCATACAAACCACTCTTGTTACCTGCGAACTAAAAATAACTAAGGGCACTCACTTGAGAAACTTGAGAGGCGGTGGGATCTTGGTTTATTTGCTTTCAGAGCTACCTGAGCCTTTGTAGACCCTCAGGGGCGGTAGGGGGATCGCGAATAGTGGCACGCTCGCGAGTTTGCTTGAGGGCCTGGAATACTTACCTATGCTTAATTGGGGATAAGGGTCTGATATATCGTTCGCACATTTCAACATTTTGAAAGATGTAAAATCACTGAACTTATTTAAGGAAATAGCAATAATAATAATAGTTCAGAAAAAATATTATTTTGAACCGAACGAAAAGTTAACTAGTTTTTGTAATTATGCAAACTTTTTTATTGGAAAACTTGTTTAGTAAAAATTAATATTTTTGCTAAATTCTGTTGTCAAATCGAAGAGAATTTACTCTGTTTTCTGCAGTGCGGAACGAAGTTTTGAAACACTTTGAATAATTTTTTTAGTGCAAACTTCCGTCCGTCATTCGACAGACAATCTTGCCAGTGTCAAGTGATTTGTATTGAATACTTTTTAGTCAAGTCAGTCCATAGTCAAGTAGGCCGTCATTTGTTTTGAAGAAAATGGTGGGGGTTTTCTTCAAAACATTGGAAAAAATTTCGGTCAAAACAGGATATCACATAAAACTTTCATTCCAAATGTTTACACTTTGTGCTAAGACCTCAAGTAAGGTTGGTTAAAATACCACCGAAATTACACAACACAACTCAAAATAACACTAGAAAAACAAATTAAATGAAAAAGCTATGTTGTTTCCCAAAATGTCAGAAAATGAATCTTAGTGCAAACTCATAGTTAGGTTCTATTGGTGGGTTGACAGTCATAAATTGAACGTTGTATTTATAGATACTTACGTCAGTTTAGTTTATCGCTTATCTCTGGCTTATCGATAGATAGAGACGTTTAGCTTCCAACCTACCTAAGGTTGGAAGCTAAACGTCCTATCGTCTTCCCCCTGATTTCCCCTACAGAATACGCAAAGAAAATATTACTGGATAGTTTTTTTGAGAATTAGATGGCCCGAACCGACGACCCAATCGACCACAGACACTCAAGATTTTTTTATACCACTTGCCGACATAACAAGCAGATGGCCCACCTGATGTTGAGTGGTAACCATCACCTTTAACAATGCATTCTCTCGCAAGTCACGCACGATGTGAAATGTAATACGATGCACTGCCCTGCGTCATCTTGAAGCATACCGCTGTTAAGCCTCATGTGCCTATATAATTCTCGCTAGTCTATATTTCTAATCCATATTTTTCGAGCTAAAAATCACTGAATTTAGCAATGGAAAATACTTTCAACAAACAACTTTCAGAGAAGTTTACAGAGTGATATAAATAATATATATTGGTGGACTTTCCACACAGCCCTATCTAGCCCAAAACTAAGCCAAAGCTTGTAATATCGGAACCAGATACTTAGCTGATATAATACTTTTTTTTTGTAAATACATACTTATAATATTATTTAACACCCAGACAGAGAACAAACATCAATGTTCATCACACAAATGTTTGTTCTTGGTGGGGATCGAACCCACGGCCTACGGCGCAGAAGGCAGAACTACTACCAACTGAGCTGTGAAGGCTGTCACTGATGTGTGATTGACGGTTGTCAGCTTTTTAAGTGCTTATCAACCGCAACGTAGGTGGTAGACCATAGAAACCTAACGCGACCATGGCCTACATAACGGTCTGCCTTAGGACGTGGCGTAGGATCAAGTTCGCGGTTATCGCGGCCTGTTTATGACATCATAGGTGTAATCCATCATCATTTATCACCATCGCCATTTTATCATCTGCCTGTAGATGGTATAGCACACACATAAAGTTCATAAATTAATAAAATAAGTGGCACATTCTGGGATACAATATTAAAGGAGGTATTTTTATTATATACCTACTTCTTGTAATTAAATAAGCAGATGGCCCACCCGCTGTTATGAGGTAACCATCACCTATAACAAAGCATTGCCTCGCAAGCCACGAACTATAGGAACGTGCCCTACGTCAATCAACTTGAGGCATACAGATGTCTAGCCTTATGTGCCTGTAATTTCACCCTTCACACCGAAACATAGCGTTGCTGCTTGGCGACAGAGAAAGGCGTGGTGGTAGTACTTCCCCGGACGAGCCACACACAAAGAGCTCTACTACTCTTCAAAAAACCAAATGGATTGTGCCACCATAACAATCTCGTCAGTGTAAATATGTAGCCACCCGGATCTATTAGTTTTAATCGTTTAAACAAATTTTAACACAAACACAAGGCACAATAGAGCTCTGTACCGAGAAATGGTTATCTTATAGGGTAATAAAGTAGTCCTACTAACATAATAAAAAGAAAACTTTGTACAAAAGCTTACTATAAAATATCTGATTATATAGATGACTAGCGGCCTGTCCCAGCTTCGCATGGGTGGTCATAAATTTTTTGAACATTTTAGGATAAACTTAGACCGTGGGTTCAAGCCTCGCGTCTACTTCTACACTATCTACACTAATCTACACTAATATTATAAAGAGGAAAACTTTGTATTTTTGTATTTTTGTATGTAACGAATAGGCTCAAAAACTACTGGTCCGATTTCAAAAATTCTTTCACCATTAGAATGCTACATTATCCCTGAGTAACATAGGCTATATTATATTTTCAAAAAAATCAGGGATCCTTACTAAAACTTCAATAATGTAACCCAAGGTGGAAAACAAAAAACCTTACATCGCGTGCGCTGCGAAAACTATTGAAGATAGAACAAAATAATGTACTACGATTTTGTAGAACACGTCATCATCTACAAAAAATGTCGCGACAGCATATGTCTAACTATTATAGTTATGTCACAATAAGTGTTCTTTTATTATAAAAAATTAATTAAAATGCCTCCGCTAGAAAAGGGTCTTTATTTGTACCTTGGTATTAATCCTTATCCAAATAAATCATTTCATAATTAAGACGGTTTCAATACCTATAGATTACTTCTTAAATTTTTCAAATCGGACATTCCATTCAAAAGATATGACGAAAATAAAAACGTTAACGGGTCCACGGGTCTATTCGTTACATACAAAAATACAAAAATACAAAGCTTTCCTCTTTATAATATTAGTGTAGACAAAAAATCTTGGGACTGATCTATGCTCCAACTCATTAAAACACTAAACAATTAAGTAGGTACCATAATAAAATTGTAAAAAGGATCATACAATAAAACGCTAGGAACCAAGCCGTAAGTTTCTTGCCCGTATTTCTAGGCTTTGGTCGCGAGGAACTGGCGATAGATTCACCTAGTATATAAGACGTTTCAAGTGATCCTTGTGATTGTACTGAATAAAGACCGTTTTGATTTTGATTGGTCTAGTGGTAGCGGCCCCGCTTTCCAATGCTAAGGTCGTAGGTTCAAAACCAGTCGTGCACCAATAAGTTTTTCTGTTCAAAAAATTATGTGCACAATGCCAGTACTCTCAAACGGTGAAGGAAAACATCGTGAGGAAACCGGCATGTCGTAGAACCTAAAAAGTTTTATAACATTTGTCAAGTGCTCGAAAGGAGCCTCTTGAGGCGCACCTAAAATCCTTTCACCACACTGTTTCGAAAGAAACTAGTGACACGACAAGAGAGAGGGGTTTATAAAACTAATAAAAATGTTGTTATTTCTGCCCAGATTCGCGATCCAATCGAACGGTGCGGAAAGCATGCTGCTCAGTCCTCAGACGCTGTTGTCTTGCAATGTGAAGCAGCAGCGAGGCTGCCAAGGCGGCCACGTCGACGTCGCCTGGAACTTTGCTAAGAACTATGGGTGAGTGAGTGGAATAAAATGAGCATTTTATATACAACTAGCGGCCTGTCCCAGCTTCGCATGGGTGGTCATAAATTTTTTGAACATTTTAGGATAAACTTAGACCGTGGGTTCGAGTCTCGCATCTACTTATTTCATACATTTGCACGCGCTTCTCCTTGAGTGAGTGAAATCGCACCCCGCGCGTGAAACGTGGACCCGTAAACATTTTTAATTTCGTCATATCTTTTGAATGGAATGTCCGATTTGAAAAATTTAAGAAGTAATCTATAGGTATTGAAACCGTCTTAATTATGAAATGATTTATTTGGATAAGGATTAATACCAAGGTACAAATAAAGACCCTTTTCTAGCGGAGGCATTTCAATTATTTTTTTATAATAAAAGAACACTTATTGTGACATAACTATAATAGTTAGACATATGCTGTCGCGACATTTTTTGTAGATGATAACGTGTTCTACAAAATCGTAGTACATTATTTTGTTCTGTCTTCAATAGTTTTCGCAGCGCACGCAATGTAAGGTTTTTTGTTTTCCACCTTGGGTTACATTATTGAAGTTTTAGTAAGGATCCCTGATTTTTTTGAAAATATAATATAGCCTATGTTACTCAGGGAGAATGTAGCATTCTAATGGTGAAAGAATTTTTGAAATCGGACCAGTAGTTTTTGAGCCTATTCGTTACATACAAAAATACAAAAATACAAAGTTTACCTCTTTATAATATTAGTGTAGACTAGCTGATGGAACAAGCAGTCCATCAACTTGAGGCATACAGATGTTAAGTCTCATGTGCCTGTAATTACACTGGCAACCTGCTTCTATTCGATTGAAGTTTTGTTTTTAAAAGTTCTTTATTAATTATAATTTATAATTATATTATCTACACTAATATTATAAAGAGGAAAGATTTGTATTTTTGTATTTTTGTATGTTTGTATGTAACGAATAGGCTCAAAAACTACTGGTCCGATTTCAAAAATTCTTTCACCATTAGAATGCTACATTATTCTTGAGTAACATAGGCTAAATAATATTTTCAAAAAAACAAGGATCCCTACTAAAACTCCAATAATGTAACCCGAGGTGGAAACCAAAAACCTTACATCGCGTGCGCTGCGAAAACTATCGATGATAGAACAAAACAATGCACTACGGTTTTGTAGAACACGTTATCATCTACAAAAAATGTCGCGACAGCATATGTCTAACTATTATAGTTATGTCACAATAAGTGTTCTTTTATTATAAAAACTTAATTGAAATGCCGCCGCTAGAAAAGGGTCTTTATTTGTACCTTGGTATTAATCCTTATCCAAATAAATCATTTCATATTTAAGACGGTATCAATACCTATAGATTACTTCTTAAATTTTTCAAATCGGACTTTCCATTCAAAAGATATGACGAAATTAAAAATGTTAACGGGTCCACGGGTCTCGCTCGGGGTGCGATTTCACTCACTCAAGGAGAAGGCCGTGCAAATGTATGAAATAAGTAGAGGCGAAGCTCGAACCCACGGTCTAAGTTTATCCTAAAATGTTCAAAAAATTTATGACCACCGATGCGAAGCTGGGACAGGCCGCTAGTATTATTAAGTATAATTCAAAAACACTGTTTAGCTAAGTTGAATACTCTTAACAACAAGTCTGAATACTCTTAAAATACAACTTAACAGGCTAAGGCGCCTCTAAAAAAGATTTTTAACAAAATTATTATATGGGACATGCACACTTTATAAATCCTAACTTAGCCTAATTTTTTTATTCGATTTTATTGAAGAGTTTTTAGTTTTAAGTTTTAAGAAGACACTTACACACACACACTTACTTATTGTTGTCATTTAAAAAAGGCGTGGTGGTAGTACTTCCCCGAAATCATCATCTAAAAGAATCAACCAAATCAATTCATAATAGTAATCGCATACAAACATTAAAAAAAACAAAGTCTAATTGAGAACCTTTGAAGTCGTATAAAAAGTAGCCTATTCGCTAATTCCAGGTTACGAACTACATTTTAATTTTGTCCTAACTTTCATTCCGATCTGTTCAATGGTCATGTACCTAGTTTAGCTTCTGTTTTATTAATAAACTACTTATTACATTCAATAATTTTATTTCGAGAAAGTTTAGCTATACCTATGTGCTTTGAGTGACCACATATCTAAACTTTCCTCATATTTAATTTTCTATCCAAGTCCATAGCAGTAGGTTTTTTGCAGTCAATCATAACACAGGGTGTAAAAAGACTGGAAACGGTACCTTTAGAACATGCTCCTATCTCTATTACCTACCAAGTTTTACCCAATTTTTTTTATAACAGAAACATCTTTACAACCCTACGGCACGTTAGATATACCTAAATGTTCGAAAAAGAAATTGGTATAATTTCTGTTAACAATATGGTTACATTCACAAGCTTTTAATTTTTTTAAAGTTTCTCATTTTATCTCACCAAACACAATGGCATTTAATCGAATCTAATTCGATGTCGACGATGTCGACGATTCGACATCCGATTAGTTTTGATCGAGCTTTCAGAAACCGGCCGTAAGTATTTTGTGAGTCAATACATAATGTACCCAGTAAGGGTGTTGCAATAAAGAATGGGGAATTCAATATTGGGTCATAGCTGCTGTGAATGCCTAAACCTTTATTTTCCGGCAGTGGTGTTTTTACACAGTGTATAGAAATCATTTCTATAAATACCAGCAAGTTTCAATTTAATCCCACGACCTGTTCTTCGTGGTTGATTAGAATCCACTGTATCGGGTTTCAGTTAAGATCGAGCTATTCGACGAACTCGGCGAGATCACAGTACCACAAGTCTGAGTTTTATTTGTGTTTGGTATTTGGTTTTCCGTATTGCGAGCGGTTTTCTATAGCTCCACGAAAGTTTTTAGATCGCCCGATTTTTGCATTAAATAGATAGAGGCACTTATCGAGTTTTTGCGCGTATTTAATTTTTACCTACCTAATTTGTACCTACTTAGGAAAAGACTTTTTTTTACTTTTCATTTTTATCTGACATCATGAAACATTTTGACTTATTTTCTATAATGAATGTACTTGGTCTTACTGTTTTATTTAAAGTAAAATGAATAAGTTCAAATAACCGTCAAACAACTTCTCGCTCCACAGAAAACCATTCTGTGTCTCGTTCGCTCATTTCAACATTTGAGTGATATAAAATTAAGATAAATTTCATAGAAATAGGTAAATTATTTGTATTACAGGTAAAATATTGGTACTGGCGAGTTGTCTATGCCCATATATTTTTGTACAAACAATATCCTTCCTTCCAGCCTAGTGGATGAGGCTTGCTTCCCCTACAAGGCAGAACGCACTACCTGTCCATTTAAGAAAGGAAGCACCCTCAAGCAAGATGGCTGCCGGCCCTCCGTCAACCAGCGGACCTCCAGATACAAGGTACCTGGCACCAGCTCAGTTGGTCAGATCAGCTCTGTACCCCAACTTCCGAGTTCAGTTTTTCGAAGTAGGTATCTACCGCGTTTACATTTAGACATTCGCGCTGCCATTCGCGTGGAAGGAAACGTTGCCGTCCATATGTCTGCGGCAGCATCGTCGCCTGCAATGTGTAGGCAACGAGAGTGGATATGGAAGTGGCCCGTTTACATTCTCGCATTTCCCAAGTCCCTTCCCATGTCTTTGCACATTTCCACAGACATGAGCTGAGTGTAAACGGGGTATAAACGTCAGGCTGTTTTTGTATGACTCGTGAGTTCTCAGAACGCCCGATAGAGGCGCTGATCGAATCACGAACGAAAAACTAAACTCAGACTTGGGGTACTGATAGACCGTCGATATCTCTAATACTATAAGAATCAAAGTCCTGACTGACTGACTGACTGACTGACTGACTGACTGACTGACATATAGACAACGCACAGCCTAAACCGCTGGTCCTAGAGACTTGAAATTTGAGGAGTACATAGGTCTTATGGCGTAGAGGTGTACTAAGAAGGGATTTTTGGAAATTCAACCCCTAAGGGTGTAAAAAGGGATGAAAACGTTTGTATGAAAAATTGTATTCCTTGAACCTACAAACTTGAAACTTGGAGTACATATACTTCAAGACAAAAAAGTAGGAAATACATTTTTAGTTTTTTAAAACTACCCTTAATAAGTGTGCTAAGGGATGTAAAAGTATGTATGGGAGTTTTTTGACCGCTGGTCCTAGAGACTTGAAATTTGAGAGTACATAGGTCTTATGGCGTAGAGGTGTACTAAGAAGGGATTTTTGGAAATTCAACCCCTAAGGGTGTAAAAAGGGATGAAAACGTTTGTATGAAAAATTGTATTCCTTGAACCTACAAACTTGAAACTTGGAGTACATATACTTCAAGACAAAAAAGTAGGAAATACATTTTTAGTTTTTTAAAACTACCCTTAATAAGTGTGCTAAGGGATGTAAAAGTATGTATGGGAGTTTTTTGACCGCTGGTTCTAGAGACTTAAAACTTGAAAAGTACATAGGTCTTATGGCGTAGAAGTGTACTATGAAGGTATTTTTGGAAATTCAACCCCTAAGGGTGTAAAAAGGGATGAAAACGTTTGTATGAGAAATAGTATTCCTTGAACCTACAAACTTGAAACTTGGAGTATTTATATTTCAAAGCAAAAAATAGGAAAGGCATTTGAAGTTTTTTAAAACTACCCTTGATAAGTGTGCAAAGGGATGTAAAAGTTTGTATGGGAGTTTTTTGACCGCTGGTCCTAGAGACTTGAAATTTGAAGAGTACATAGGTCTTATGGCGTAGAAATGTACTAAGAAGAGGTTTTTGGAAATTCAACCCCTAAGGGTGTAAAAGGGTTGAAACCGTTTGCATGAAAAATAGTATTCATTGAACCTACAAACTTGAAACTTGGAGTACATGTACTCCAAGGCAAAAAATAGGAAAGGCATTTTTCGTTTTTTAGAACTACCCTTAATAAGTGTGCAAAGGGATGTAAAAGTTTGTATGGGAGGTTTTTGACCGCTGGGCCTAGAGACTTGAAATTTGAAGAGTACATAGGTCTTATGGCGTAAAGGTGTACTAAGAAGAGGTTTTTGGAAATTCAACCCCTAAGGGTGTAAAAGGGTTGAAAACGTTTGCATGAAAAATAGTATTCCTTGAACCTACAAACTTGAAACTTAGAGTACATGTACTCCAAGGCTAAAAAACAGGAAAGGCATTTTTAGTTTTTTAAAACTACCCTTAATAAGTGTGCAAAGGGATGTCAATGTTTGTATGGGAGTTTTTTAACGCGTGGTGCGATTGATTTAAAACTTGAAGTAAAATAATTTAAAATCACGTTTTCAATATTTTAAAACCACCCCTGCAAAGGGTGCAAAAGACTGACAAAGTTTCAAGGTTTGTATGGGAGATTTTTAAAGCGTAGTGTAATTAACTTAAAACTTAAAGAAAATGTGTTCTGTGGATAAATAACAAAAAGACAGTTTGATTTTCGAAAACAACCCCTAAAACGTTACCCTCCTTCGTTGCGCTCAAGTAAAAAGGATACAACAAGGCGTCAATGTTTGTAAGGAACATTCTAAAACGGGAATCTTGAGTTGGTACGATGAAGAGATCTTAGGGTATCTACCGTGCCTGGGGATCGAAGTCGTGAAGCTGTTTCGTTTCGTTTGTTTTTGGGGTAGAAACTAGGAACAAATAAGTACATATTTTCCGTATAAGAATGTCTTTGTTGTATTTGTCATGTTTGTGCTAAACTCAGTACCTATACCTACCTACCTACCTAATATAGGTAATGTACGCCTATAGGTATCTATAGGTATATACCTGCGTAGGTATCCTACCCTAATAATATACAAATCAATGCGAAAGTTACGATGTTTGGATGTTTGTGGCTCAATTACGGCTCACCACTTCAACGCGTGCGAAGCCGCGGGAAGCCACTAGTTGTGAATATAATTTGAATTTGAAGTCAGATGTGAATGTGAATATGTGTTTGATTGAAACCTGCTGGCTGATCAGTGATCACATAACTTTGTTGCAATAAGTTTCAATGAGTTTCTGTTTGTAATAAATAAATATGACGGCTATGCGGTTACATTTTAGCTGCAGTTGCTAACAAAGTTAGATTACAACTGGTGTTTCTATTGATGGATAATCGCAAAACTTTGATATTGTTTTATATCATAATGGTTTCATATAAAAACTGATTGTAACAAAGTTACGTAATTGGGCTACATAGCAAAACGAGCTCGCAAAATAGAAAATCCAAAATACAGGGTGTAAACGCTTGTACGACATTAAATTAATACACGTGTAGTGCTACTATCTAGTATTTATTTAAAAAAAAAAATATTGAAATTCATTCATAATTAGTTTTTTTTTATTTTCAAACAAACTAATCATCAGTTAAAGCATAAAATTATACAGCACTCTGTATACGTACACAAACAACGAAACGTACGTTCATTCATTACTCGTCGGTGCCTATAAGTGCGAATATGCCGCGCACTCACGGCGCGGCGCTCAAAGGCGCCGCCGCGCCGGCCGGTAAAGCCGAAAGTCGAGCGCGCGGCAGAACACACACAAAATGTACCGCACATTAAAAATAAATTATAAATGTACCTAGGTTACCTCAAATCCGTAGGTTTTCAATACCCCCCCCGCACGTTGCACACACAAATTTAATTGACGGGGAACGTTCGCCCGTACTTTCACCAACACAGCTGTTCGACACTTGCCTTCAGTTTGTCGAAAGCACCTAGGTACAATCCGTCTGCGCAGTTCTTGCACTGTATCGACTTCTTGTGCGTACCTACCTCTTCTTTGATGAAGCCCCACAAAAATAAATCTAGTGGAGTGAGGTCTGGCGATCGTGCTGGCCACTACACTTAGTTTAATAACAAAAAAACACATTCACAAGCTACAATTTCGCGGTAACTAGATAGCTAGGTACGTAACGTATTTAGTTTATTATGAAAAAAAACACACACACAAAAAGCGTCTATTTCGCGGTACCTAAATCTAGCAATGCAACAAATATGCAATTTTCAAAATTAGATGGGTCAAGGTTGCTACCGAAACAATTACTAAATCATACGCGCTTCCTCAGTCAGTCACTCTGTGGCTAGGCGTGGGCGACGCGGGACGGGGCGCGCTTCTCTTCTCTTTCCGACACGCACGTGAAATGTATCTGTCCTGGTCACGTCGTTCTAGATCGCACTTTTTGATTGTTTATTCTGCTCAAACGCGTGTAAATTTGGTATTTCTATCTTTTTTTTCTTTTGATTCATAGACATATGATTTCGTGACCCCGGAAAGTTGACCTGAACACGACTGATAATAGGTACAGGTAGTTTTGAAATGATTTATTGGAAAAATATCGATATCTCGTTAAATATTAAGGCTTTTTTTATAAAACCAACTCCTAAAATCTAAAAATGCCATTCCGAGTACGTGTTTCAATTTAATGTCGTACAAGCATTTACACGTTGTATAATAAAACAAGAATCTATACTTTTCTTTTTTGATCCTAGGTCGGTCCAGTTGGCCGTCTCGTGTACTTACAAGACATCATGTACGATATTATGGAGACAGGACCTGTTTTTGGTAAGTAAATTACACCTAGGCAGGTAATTTTTTTTCATGCTAGTTTCAGCCGCCAAGCAAAGTTGGTGTGTTTCGGTTTGAATGGTGACGGTAAAACTACAGATTTTTAATGCATCATTATGCCTCGCATTTTATTTATATATTTCAATATGTGGACGATAAGCAGTTCATCATAGGGAACGTTCCTATAGTGACTTGCCAGGCAATCTTCAATGTTCAAACAGGCCATCTGCTTGTTCCGCCAACAACTTTGTCGCTGGGAACTGACGTTAGATTCACCTAGTTTATGTTAAAGACGTTTCAAAGTGATCCTTGCGTTTGAACAGAGGGCGTGTTACGAGTTTAGTGCCGATCGTCGATCGTTACGATACATCGTGTTTTCTATGAAAAAAAAACGGGTTCTCAAAGAATACGCTAGATGCCGTTGATTTTTTTCATAGAAAATTCGGTGTATCGTAACGATCGACGATCGGCACTAAACTCGTAATAAGCCCTCTGATTAGAGAACATTTTGATTTTCTTTAATGTTGGTAGGTAGGTACAGTTGATTTTCAAAATTCTGAGTGATCACCATTACCATTTTGCCAAATAGGTACGTATTAGGTACATAGGTAAGTAGGTTACCAACCTGCTATCATTCCATTGCTGAAATCTCTGCCTCATAATGATCTTATCAAACAGTTAGTCACCCTTATCAGCCCAAACCAGAGATACCTACTTATCACGGCCTTGGCCCAGCAAATAGTAGAATTCAGGACAATTTACTTTGTTAAGCCTTCTTACCTAAGGTATGTAGGATACCTACGTACCTAACTACCTACTTGATAATCAAGGTGACGTACCTACTTAAAGGCTCTTGTATTTTTAAAGTGGTGTTAAAGGATTTGCTGAAGTGCCTACCTACTTCACTTACTTACCTAACTTAGGGATTAACCTTGGACGAAGTATCTCCTCCAAGGGATTAACCATCACAGTGTCAGTGTTGCCAGTTCTTAATTTTACTTTACCCTATGCTTGGTCAAATTTACGATTTAAAATACCCTAGTTGGCATCACTGCACAGTGTAGCCCGTCAAGTAGAAATATTTCTGTCCTTGTCTTTGACAGATCTAGAGTTACGTAGGTAGGTAGGTACTTGTTCGTTCAGCATGTAGGTAGTAGGTATATAAAACCTTATTTATTCTGTGACAAAGTAGAGACGGAAATAAGCGGAAATATTTTTACAAGCTTTTCTATAAGGCGAAGACAAGAACTAATGTGACTCTCGCTCGCACGTTTCGACATGTTGAAAGATATAAAATCACTAAACTCATTTTCGAAAAATCGCAAATAACTATTTTGCGTGCAATCACATTGCACACAGTTTAGTAAAAAATTCATTTTGATCGATACAAGTTTTCATACTCAGAAGTTTGCATGAAGCAAACTTTTGAGTAGATGATTTTATATCTTTCAACATGTCGAAACGTGCGAGCGAAGTCAGATTAGCTCTTGTATTCGCCTTAACTTGCAATGTACATAGCTACGTACATAGCTTAATATGTTTGTTCAGGTGGAATCTTGCAACTCAATTTTGAAGCAGATATCTTCAACCGATTGAACTGAAATTTTGTATAGGTACCTACCTACCTACACGCTTAGTTTAGATGACAATGCATGGTAGGCTAGCGCATTCAAGTAAAAGCTTGTTTTTAAAAAAGTTTTTACTCTTAATTCATTGTTTTTATCCCAGATACTCTGAGATAGTAAAACCCTCCTTGTGTTATAAAATAACTAGGTAGGTTACCTACTATAGGTACCTACATACTCTTATCGCATCAAGCAAAGTTTTCTGGACGAAGATACTTTTGAACTACCCTCTTTTAAATAAAAAAATAAGATGCAAAAACTTCACGAGAGCTTTCAACACGCGCTGGCTACGCCCTAGCGTAGCCAGCGCGTGTTGAAAGCTCTCGTGTTGAAAGTTTATTTGTATTTATTAGGTAATATTTATATATGTATAAGTATTTATTTTTATCGTGTCTCCATTTGCTGGTAAAAGTTTGATTCGAACTGCCACCGATTTTATCGTTAAATTACTTACATTACAATATCTACAAACAAAAAAAGTTGAAAGAAATAAAAGTAGGTATGTCTAAAATGAATATTTCCTCTTGCAGCCATCATGACAGTTTACCAAGATTTCTTCCACTACCGTGACGGCATCTACCGGCGCAGCCAGTACGGAGAGAACCAGCTGAAGGGACTCCACAGCGTGAGGATAGTCGGCTGGGGTCAGGAACGTGGAGACAAATACTGGGTATGTAATGTAACCTTCTATCCCATCCTATCATCCTTAGGACACCAGAACCACACACCTCTCTGTGTGTGTTCTATCGTCTGTACAATGGGGACTGCTCTGAGGAATTTTTATTTATTTATCATTTATTGCACAAAACACAATGTTAATGCACAAAAGGAGGGCTTAATGCACAAGCATTTTCTACCAACCCCCCTGAGTAGATGTATAAACGTAGAATGACGAATGGACGAATGGAATTGAAGTAGTACCTACCAGAAGACGCTCCTCTACCCGATGGACCGTACCTACCTAAACATAATAAAGATCGCCGCTCAGAATCGTTTTTTCATATTATGTTGAAAACTATACATCTGTAGGTACGTACCTACCTACCTACGTATGTTATCTGTTTTGAAAACTAGTTTTTTTCGAATTTCTGATTTCGTTTTCGATAATTTGGATATAGTTTTCCAGCGGGTTTTGTATGAAGATGCGGTAAGCCCCCATCATGGCGCGAATAAAAACATTCAATCTCAGCAAGCCGGATAGGGTATAACTACTCAAAAACCCGGTGGTAAACAAAATAAAAATTCGAAAAAACAAATTGTCAAAACTCAGAATAGTTGTACCTACCTACTATTTTGTTTCCGTATTGTTTCGTTTCAAAAAAAATCATCAGTAAAATACAAGTCTTCCAACGGGCAACCGAAAGAAGCATGCTAAATATTAAACTCAAAGACCGTATCAGAAATACGACCATAAGGGAAAGAACCAAATTGACAGACGCAGCTCTACTAGCCTGCCAACTGAAATGGAGGTGGGCCGGGCATGTGGCCCGCACATTAGACGGAAGGTGGACTGAGCGCCTACTGCACTGGTACCCGAGCGACGCCGAGGCTCGGCGAGCGCGCGGCCGCCCGCGCCGTCGCTGGCGGGACGACATCCAAGATGTCGCCGGCGTTACTTGGACCAGGCATGCCGCGGACCGAACACTATGGCGATGGATGGAGGAGGCCTTCACCCAAAGATGGGTGCCCAATATATAAAAAACAAAAACTTGAAATCTATCTAATCTAAATAATCAATGCATGAAAATTAATAAATAATTTAAACAATTAAAATAAAAAATATTATAATAAAACATAAAAATATTTATAACTCTAAAATTAATTTTTTAAGTAAGTAAGTAATCATAACACATTTATCTCATCTAAAAATGTACGTAAATTATAGGAAAAAATTATGTTATTTAAGTTATTTTGGGAAATAAATGGCTTATTATTATTATTATTATATTATTGTTTCGTGTGTTTATTTTATAGTAAACTGCTCCCTAAGGAAAGCCTGATCAAAACTAATTGGTTGTCAAGTCACTTGCTATCTCTGTAATTCGATGTACCTAAAAGCTGAATAGCGAGTGACTTGACATACGATTAGTTTTGATCGAGCTTTCAGGAACCGGCCGTAATTTACTTAGCCTTAGTTTCCTCTGTAAGTGAATTGTACCTAATTCATAAGAGAAATAAATATTTTCAAATGTCCTTCCCCAGGTGGTAGCGAACAGCTGGGGTGAAGACTGGGGCGAGAACGGATACTTCCGCATCGCTCGTGGCAGCGACGAGTCCGGGATCGAATCCTTCGTGGTGTCGGCGACCAGCGAAGTGGAGGCTTACCAGAGGAAATAACCCAGGGGGTACCTGGTGAAGCCCCTATGTACGATCACTAAGGTGGTGAAGACTAGCAGGGGGCTGGTTTATCTGAATAGTACTAGGGATTTCGGCTAATGATCAGCAGTTGAAGATTACTGCTAAAAACATGCATTTTGAAAGATATAAAATCACTTAAATTTATGAAAATCGCATGCAGCGTTGCTGTGTTTCGGTTTGAAGAGTGTGGTTGCCGGTGTAATTACAGGCACATACGCCTCAAGCTAATGGACTTAGGGCACGTTCCTACCGTGCGTGACTTACGAGGCAATGATTTGTAATAGGTGATGGTTGGTTACCACTTAACATCAGGTGGGCCATCTGCTTGTTCCATCCGCTGGTTATACAACCAGTTGTTACCAGTAAAAATGTGTTGTTCAATCACATTGCACCCACTTCAACAAAAGCTTGATTTTATCTTTCAAAATGTTGAAATGTGCGAGGGAGAGGTACATTAGCAGTTGTCTTCGGCTTAAGACACTATACACGCCTGTTCCAGCGAATTGCTAGAAATGACCGGGAATACAGACAAAAACACAAATAGGTAAAATAAAAACATTTTTTTTATTTATAATAGAATCCATAGCACTTGAAGTATAACTCTAGAAATTGTAAACTTAACAGCAAACTCTACTTCGTTACTAAAGTTATAGAAAATAATACAACCAAAAAAATAATATAAATAAAAAAAAATGTTGTTATAAAATTACGTCAATTATTACCAATGATTGTAGCTTACTGTACACACGGATACACATCAGGCTAAACACTGCTCGCTTTTATGTCCTCTTAGTAAGAGTCATTATTCCTTGGCTTAGTGTAGTTTTGGGCAGTGCATTGAGGGCACGCTCTCGTGCGTGACTTGCGAGGCAATGCTTTGTTATAATAGGTGATGCTAACCACTTAACATCAGGTGGGCCATCTGCTTGTTCCATCAGCTAGTAGTATAAAAAAAGGTTGATCTGTAGCTGTGTGTAATAAATATACTTATATTTATTACATCGGCGATCTCTTTGTTTCAACTAGTATAATTTCTTAGTCCGGCTATTATGTAATATCAAAAATATAACTTATATTATATAAATTATTAGCTGAAAACATGATATTATTAGCTGAAATTCCCTACTATTTTGTAATTTAGTTACATACGATCTCCGACCGATTGTATAATTATAACATTAATTTGAAATCACATTTATTAGAAATTAAATGCACAATTCGAAATAAGTAGGTATTTTACCAGTAAAAATAAATTTCATCACAAAATGTTACTTGTATAATTAAATTATAATTAATTAACATCTATAATTATAACAAGGGAACAGTATTTTATATCAACTTAACTGCCATTTTAAAGCTTACTTTTGGCTGTAGGAACTTCTGAGTAACATTTGTCATTTAAGGGGATGATAACCGACAGTATTCCTCGCTCGCATGTTTAAAAATCTTGAAAGATATAAAATCACTTAACTAATTTAAACACATTTCACACAGTTCAGCAAAAATATAATTCTTATCCAAATAAATTTTCCTACACAAAAGTTTGCATAATTATGACAACTAGTAAAGCAAGCTTTTTAGAAGTGCGAGCTCGAGATACTCTGCCGGCTGTCAGCCCCTTAAATGTTACAGATTTTATCAGATGTTCGACAGCCATTTAAGGATACAACTAGTCTTTAGATCCATTTAAACTAAATTTAAAAATAAGTAACAATATCTCATAAAATTTATAGATTAGATTTAGAAATTCTTTAGATGTGTGTTTTAAGTACTTTCGTAGAGCATTTAGAATAAGCAGCTATATACGAGTATAATAATATTATAACTATTATTATAGAATTGGAATGCACCTGTTAACAATTGGATACTAATCAACACTTAATTGACAATAAACTTAATGGTTCATTAAAATTGTACATGTACCCCGAAGTACGGGTTTTGCTTCAAAACAACTGTAGTTCTATCATGAATTTAGAATTACTTTAAGACGCTGATAACCCTTTTTTCTGCCGCCAAGCAGCGTTGCTGTGTTTCTGTTTGAAGAGTGTGGTTGCCGGTGTAATTACAGGCACATGAGGCTTAACATCTGTATGCCTCAAGTTGATGGACGCAGGGCAGTGCATCGTAGGGCACGTTCCTATCGTGCGCAACTCACGAACGATGCTTTGTTATAGGTGATGGTTACCACTTAACATCAGGTGGGCAATCTGCTGGTTCCATCAGCTAGTTGATAAAAAAAAAAGTCAGAATACTTCTCGCTCGCACATTTTAAAATGATTGAAATTAAAATCTAGTAAATCAGAACAGTAGCTTTTAAAATAAAATAAATATTTTTCATAGTTATTTAATTTGTTGAAATTTGAAATGTGTGAGCGTGAAGTTGTCTGACGGTTGTCAGCGCCTTAGTAGTTTTTTTTTAAATACATTTTTAATAGTCACTTTTCTGTCATGATATATCTAAAGTTTTATCAGCCATTTCGGCTAATATAACATACATGATAATATTATATTACTTAAAAAAGTTTTTTTTTATCATCTATGTATTAAATTTTTCTACAATATATTTTATTCATTACTAGAAATTCATTCATTATTATGAGTGATGTTAATAGATTTATTTTCTCATTCAACTTGATAGCGACTGCACTGTCAATGCAGTAACGTAGTATTTATTCTATAATTAATAATATTAGATACTTACAACTAAATGTACTTATTTTTAAGTAAATAAAGTTTGAAATACATATAGTTTTTTATTTACCCGCATTTGTCAGTCCCTTTTCTTTTCCATTGTGACAAAGATCTTGAGGAAATCCGCTTGCGACCAAATGTAAGATTTGGACGTGTCTCTGACTGCTCCACTTAGACATGTCCACATTCCTTATAACTGAACACTGCAAAAAGATTAAACGATATTTCGTAAAAAGGGCTTTTTAGGAATATTTCTCCAGTACGCAATATGCCAGTACTCTCAATCGGTGAAGGAAAACATTGTGAGGAAACCGGCACGTCGTGGAACCTAAAAAGTTCGATAACATGTGTCAAGTGCTCGAAAGAAGACTCTTGAGGCGCACTTAAAATCCTTTCACCACACTGTTTCGAAAGAAACTAGTGACACGACAAGAGAGAGAGTAATAAATCTTATTCCTGAAAGTAATAATTTGACATTTAACACTTTCGACGGCTCAGTTGGTAGTAATTCTGCCTTCTGCATTGTAGGCATCGGGTTCGATCCCCCACCGAGAACAAATATTTTTTGAGTAATTAACATAGATGTTTGTTCTCTGTCTGGGTGTTATAAAATAATCTTTAATATTTATAAGCAAACAAAACAAGAGCAAATTCTGACGTATCCGATCAGGAAACCTATACAAATCTTTTAAAACTACTGATGAGTTGGAAAGGTAAGAGGCAAGGTTTTAAGAGTAGTAGCGCTCTTTGTGAAGGGTTCGGTTCCGGGTAAGTACTACCGCCATGCCTTTTATTGCCGCCAAGCAGCGTTGCTGTGTTTCGGTTTGAAGAGTGTGGTTGCCGATGTAATTACAGGCACATGAGGCTTAACATCTGTATGCCTCAAGTTGATGGACGCAGGGCAGTGCATCGTGCAGTGCGTTCCTCTCGTGCGTGACTAACGAGGCAATGCTTTGTTACAGGAGTTGTTGGTTACCACTTAACATCTGCTTGTTCAATCAGCTAGTTGTATAAAAAAGGTACCTCATTATTAGACATTCGGTGACTTCATCTGTGCAGTTTTGCTTCTCGCTACTTTCTCTACATTCGCCGCTCTTATCTGTAAAAAGAAGAATGCAAGTTTGGTGAAAAAATTAAAAAAAAAAAAAGTTTTTATTCGAGAAGAGTCTCTCTCTCTAGTCGTGTCACTAGTTTCTTTCGAAACAGTGTGGTGAAAGGATCTTAAGTGCGCGTAAAGAGGCTCCTTTCGTGCACTTGACACATGTTATAGAACTTTTTAGGTTCTACGACATGCCGGTTTCCTTCACGGTTTGAGAGTACGGGCACTGTGCACATATTTTTTTTTACAGAAAAACTCATTGGTGTATAATCGATTTCGAACCCACGACCTTAGGATCGATAGGCGGAGCCGCTACCACTAGACGACCAGTGCTCTCTCGAGAAGAGTAGATATTTTTGAATCAACTTTTAGTGTCTCCCTTGGTATACTCACTACGCCTTTTTGTTTTAGGTCTATAACAACTTGACATTGGCAAATTCGTAGCAAACCCTATCGGCCACTGAACAGCCACAAATAAAAGAAGAGTCTCACATTACGAAAAACGAAATACGAAAAACAAACTCAGGCTTGGGGTACTGAGGAGGTACAGTGCCCAGGAATTAAAGTGATCTTGTAAGAGATTGAACATGTTTGAAGTTATTAGATGGTGCTCTACGAATTTTGATGAAAAATTGACATAGAAAAATCTAGTGGTTTCAAATTTGTTAATCTATACCTGTTTTAACAAGGGCGAAAAGGCACACGACATGAGGCACGAAGACATCGGAAGAATTACATTGTATACTTATTCGGGTTTGTCATTATGACTGGAATTGATGTTAGGTCAGTCTGATGTGAATCTAATATTTAATTACTGAGAATCTGAAGGTGTTTCTGTGCCTTACCGATAGAGCCTGCACTCTTTTGTGTAGATTCATCATAGTTGTAGACATTGATGCCAATCTCTCTCGATTTATTGCCATGTCTGCCATCTGAAAGGAAAGGAACCATAGAGTAGGGCTTCTATTGAAGAGCATTATCACTGCAAAGGCATTTTTGATCCTCATAAAAAACAAAGGTCATAAATATAAATAAATATCTCTATCTCGCCCCAAACTAAGCCTAAGCTTGTACAATGGGAACCAGATAGCTGATATAATACTTATATACTTTTTTTTGTAGGTAAATATTTTTTACATACTTATAATATTTGATAACACCCCAACAAAGAACAAACATCTATGTTCATCATACAAATGTTTGTTCTCGGTGGGGATGTAATCCACGGCCTATGGGGCAGAAGGCAGAGCCACTACCAACTGAGCTGTGAATGCTGTCTATAAAAATAATATGTTAGGTAGTTTGCTCACCAATGCATCTAAATCAGCATCATTCTGTAGATCTTCCAGTTTTCGTCTCTCTGATGTGATCATACCTTGCACAGCTTCCTGTTTTTCTCTGCAAAGTAGAACAATTTTGTTAAATACCTACCTATTTATACCTATTTATTGAAGAGAAAAAAAACAAATTAGAGAGAGAGGTGTTGTCTACTCCTGAGTTTAATTTTTGTCAATTATAAGTAAGTTAGGAGCCCAAATTTTTTTTTTTTTTAATGCAATCAGTCATAAACTGATAACAAATTTATTGTTGTTTGTTGTGATGTGACCATATGAATAGTGTCTTTTGGTATGCTTTGACTTTGATGGTTTAGAGGATATCTCAAAACGTTACTGGTGCCATTAAGCACATAAACACATGCAACTATAATAGGTGCCAGGAGGCACACACACTTCTTTAGAAGAATAAACACAACACTTACGTTAATTCCTTCAAATGCGTGTTGATAGTCGTCAGAGGAGGCTCGTACAGTTCCAGTATTCCTTTAGCTAGCAGCTGCACTGTTTTTACATCGTCAGAGGTTGGTGAACTGGGTCAAAACCAGAGAAAACTTTTAGGATTGGGTCAATAGTTGTGGATTATATTTACATGTAAAAACAAGGATACTGACCTTTCCATTTTATAGGTTGTGTTAGAGATAGTAAAGCAAGCGATTAAACAAGGAATAATAATAAGTATAGCTTTAGGTATAAGGTGTAGCCTACAAAATATAGAATCTAACTAAAACACTGACTGAATTCTGACTGAAAGTGAATGAAACTCACAGAAACAACAAACTAAGGACTTTCTGGGCTGGCTGACGCAACTCTGACTGAAGGTAAGCCCAACTCCAACTTGACGTGATTATGACAAAAGAATATCTCTGACATTTGACTTTGACAACCCGGATTGCGTTTACACATTTCCGTTTCACGCAATAAGTAACCATTTCATTTCTAAATCTAAAATTGAAATTCTGTACATTATGTGCAAAATACATTCGTTGATAGTAGTTTATTTGTTTTATCAGTAGTTTGACAATAGTTTTGGAGTTTCGTATCAGAAGTTCTGTGTATTCAACGGAAATTTAATGGGAATAAAATTATTTTTGATTTATTTTATTACGTAAAATGGAACGAAACGAAATCCTGACTTTTTTCTATGGCCGCTGTTTGCTTCCCTTCCCTGCCCCCTGCTGTCCCTGTCCCCTTGCGACTTGCGAACTCGCTCGCTCGCTTGTTTTGACGTTCTTTCTTTCAATTCATTTTCCGTGAATCAAGAGGGGGATTTTCATAATACTATCGTAAACTTGGTGTGCGATAACGCCACCAACTCTTCACTAGCCGTGCTTTAAAGCCGCCACCCTGGGATTTTTACAAAGAATCGGTCGGGACCGCAAAATGACATCTGTGGCTAGAAGAACTGACGATTCCGGCGAATTTTCGGAGGGATCACAAGAAATCGAGCATAGCAACTCGGGGAACGTGAGTACTGTGCATCAACTCGCCGTACAATAAACTTTCGTTTTGGCGCTCAAAGTATTACGGCTCACTTTCTCCGGCGCGCTCGCGTGTCGGAATGTCCATTTCTTTTCGTTAGATTGAGGTCACGGAGGCTACCTGCACTCTCTGAAACACCGTCGCTGTGTTTGGACTGTATTATTTAATATTTTGAGCCGCCACGTAGATTCAAAATATAAACAAACTAAATATCCAAGTGTTAGGATGCAGTTACTCAAAGTGGAAGGATGTTTGGCTTTGCAGGAAGGTGACCCAGTGGATTCAGACTATGACACGCCCGGAGACATATCAGACAATGAGAATCCGGAGAACCAGGTATGGAAAAACAATTTCACTATAATTTGATTAGTGAGGCTATTTTTAGTACTATTACATACCAACAAGTAAGTAACAATCAACCATCATTCACATACATAGTCTGTACTTTGCACTAAGATTTATTGCATTGCATTCTTGCACTGTTTATTATTATTATTATTATTATTATTTATTATTTATATATTATTTATATTGCATTGTTCTGTGTCACATTTACATCATAATTTTAATTACATTACATTTAAGTGCAGCCTCTATTTCATTGGTATAACAAATTAGTATTGGTACTTCGAGCGAGATTATCTCACAGTAGAGATGACATCATATCTCATTCGATAACTATTTATCCTCATTCTCACCATCTCACTCCCCAATATTCTCATTCAAAGTTCATGCGAGACGCAACGTCAACAAGTTATTGAACGAGATGTGACGTCATCTCCACCGTGAGATAATCTCGCTCGAAGTGAGCATAAGGCTCCTGAAACATTGTTTTATTATTGTTATACCTTTATCTTGTGGCCTGTTTCTGAAAGCTCGATCAAACATAATCAGATGTCAAGTCACTTGCTATTTCAGCTATTACATCAAATTAGATAGAGATAGCAAGTGACTTGACATCCACTTAGGTTTGATAAAGCTTTCTGAAACCAACCGTTAATCCTTAAAAAAAGATTTGCTGGAGTTAATCTAATTTTGTTGCTGTCCATACCACAAAATCCATACATTTGTCAGCAGTTCAACAAAGGTGTTTCATAATATCGAAGAAGTTATTATCAGTGTAGGTATTTTTTATTTCCATAGGTGAAGGTTAACACCATAAATCAACCCACAACTGGAGTTGGTACTAGTCTGTCGCTTATTACTCATTCTAGTGTAGGTCTTCCATTTTAATTATGAATACTCAAAGTCAAAGTCAAAAGGTATTTATTCAATAAAATCACAAGGATCACTTTGAAACGTCTTAAAGCTAGGTGACTCTAGGTTCCAGTTCCACGCAACTAAAGCCTAGAAGAACAGGCAACAAACTCACAGCTTGGTTCCTACCGCTCTCTTGTATGATCCTTGTTACAATGTAGGTATTATAATACAATTTTGAAACTCCATAATGCATCCTCTTCGATATACTTAAAACATAGTTTTATAATTCCATTACAACATTCCTATTATTGAATTCGAATTCCTTATAAATTATGTAAAAAGCAACCCTTTATTTTTCTAGTACATATTTATACAATACAGTAATAAAATACATGTAAAATTCAACCTTATTACATGGTCAATAGATTGAAAATAAGACACCTTGGTACTTATATGCTAATACAGTAGCAATTTCAACTTTATTGCCTTACAATAGTGACTAAACACGAGTTTTTAATACATCAAAAGAACTTCAAAGAAACCAGTTTGTGTTATGTCCGTTGCAACCACAGAGCATGAAATAAACATAGCTGTCCATGAGTAGATATGTCTTAGAAGTTTGTATAAATTTTGTATACACACTGTCAATAATACTGTTGCTTTTAATTTTTCATCATTTAATATTAAGCTATTACTCAGAAGAATTTGGTGTGTGCTAAATATAAAATTATGGTGTACCTCTGTCTGCTGCCCTTAGACTTCCTCAAATAATCTTAAGTGGTAAGTATGTAAACTAGTAATAAGAGAGCTATGAAGACTTTTCAGTAACTGAAAGGTTTTTTTTTTAAATATTTTAGTGATAATTATAATGGATAGTTTTAATATCTAATCCCATTTTGGCTCACACAATTTTTATTTATTGTGAACCTAAGACTCGAACAGTAAAAAAAAATTAAATTTTGTAAAAACATTCTTACACTCAAAGGCTGGTCGGGCCTAGCTAAGTGTTAAATAAAAACCGACCAAGCGCGAGTCGGAATCGCGCACGAAGGGTTCCGTACCATTATCTATAAAAACGGCAAAAAAATCACGTTTGTTGTATAGGAGCCCCTTAAATATTTATTTTGTTCTGTTTTTTAGTAGGTATTCGTTGTTATAGCTTTAACAGAAATAAATAATCTGTGAAAATTTCAACTGTCTAACTATCACGGATCATGAGATACTGCCTGGTGTCAGACGGACAGACAGACAGACAGATGGACGGACAGCGGAGTCTAAGCGGGTCCCTTTGGGTACGGAACTCTAACGGATTTTGGTTAACAGATAATTGAATTCGTAACTTTCGCCTGCACTGCGCGTTTTCCTAGCTCTGTGGTTTAATATAAAATTGCAAAGCTAAGGTCAGATATTGTGATAACTGGATCAAGGACAGAGAAAACTGTTAGGTACATACATGTTTTGCTAATTAATAATATTTAGTATATTTAACTATCTACCCACAACAAACCTGCCCACATTTGACAGCCTTCACAGCTCAGTTGGTAGCAGCTCTGCCTTCTGTGCCGTAGGCCGTGGGTTCGATCCCCACCGAGAACAAACATTTGTGTGATGAACATAGATGTTTGTTCTCTGTCTAGGTGTTATATAATATTATAAGTATTTATTTACAAAAAAAAAGTATTTATGTAGTATATCAGCTATCTGGTTCCCATATCACAAGCTTTGGCTTAGTTTGGGGCGAGATAGTGCTGTGTGGAATGTCCACCAATATTTATTTATTATTTATTTATTATTATTCAAACTGATTGTAGATAAAAATAGAACAAATCAAATAATAAACTATCTACAATCTTTAGTCTATTACGAGTTGGTTATTGACCCTTGAGACAAATCGAAGATTAGTAGAGCTCTTTGTGAAGGGCTCGTCCGGGGAAGTACTACCACCACGCCTATTTCTGCCGCCAAGCAGCAACGCTGTGTTTCGGTTTGAAGAGTGTGGTTGCCGGTGTAATTACAGGCACATGAGGCTTAACATCTGTATGCCCCAAGTTGATGGACGCAGGGCAGTGCATCGTAGGGCACGTTCCTATCGTGCGTGACTTACGAGGCAATGCTTTGTTATAGGTGATGGTTACCACTTAACGTCAGGTGGGCCATAGGCCGTGGGTCGATCCCCACTGAGAGCAGGATCGAACCCGCGGCCTACGGCGCAGAAGGCAGAGCTACTACCAACTGAGCTGTGAAGGCTGTCAACAATCATGCCTCTATGAAATAAAGTTCAAATTGGTCAAGCTTTTTAGTGCACTTTATCGTGAAAGTTAATTGAGATAACTTTCTCATTTATTTTTATTACCCATCTTCAATGTAAGTGTGTATGAACAATGACTCTTATTTTTCATAAGAGACTATTTACTTCTCGACATGGCTTTGGTTTTTTAAAAGTACGGTATAGTTTTAAAACAGCCTTACGACTTTGATCCCCAGGCACGTTAGATATCCCCTCAGATATCTTAGTTAAATAAATATATAAATAAATATTGGTGGACTCTCCACACAGCACTATCTAGCCCCAAATTAAGCCATAGCTTGTAATATGGGAACCAGATAGCTGATATAATACATATACACATTTACTTAGGTACAAGTAATAAAAAAAAGTACAAGTACCAACTTCAGAATATTTGAGTTGTCTGGATGAAATATTTTAAGATATCCATGACTTCCCATAGGTATGTTAAGATATTAAATTATGGCACAAACCCCCATTTTACAGTATTTAATTCGTGGCACGTTAATTTTTTTGATACAACTAGCTGATGGAACAAGCAGATGGCCCACCTGATTTCAGTGGTAACCATCATCTATAACAAAGCATTACCTCGTAAGTCACGCCTGATAGGAACGTGCCCTACTATGCGCTGCCCTGCGTCCACCAACTTGTGGCATATAGATTTTAAGCCTCATGTGCCTGTAATTACACCGACAACCACTCTTCAAACCGAAACACAGCAACGCTGCTTGGCGGCAGAAAAAGTGGTGGTAGTATTTCCCCGGACGAGCCCTTCACAAAGAGCTCTACTACTCTCAAGCATCGCTGCTGCTAGATACTAACTGGTTGCCTCACGATGTTTTCCTTCAACGGTTGAGATAATTTAGATCTGTACCGAAAAAGAGCCACTAAAGTTTTCAGGACGACGGATAGATGCGCTTAACGAATCTCCATGCAAAAACGGCCTGATGATACAGAGAACAAAAAAAACTAAACTCCGACTTCGGGTACAGTGGGGATACCTACTGTACCTACTATAACAATAAACTATGCGCGCTGACTGGGTATGGGCAAGCATGGACGGATAGCGGGCACTCAATTCCAGCCGTCCCGCCCATGCGGACGTTACTCGAACTAAGTGTTTTATTTGGTACCCAAGCAACCTGCAAGTACACCTACCGTGCCTGGGGATCTGTCGAGAAGCTGCTGTTAATTTGCTTACCTAATGATTTATGCGCACCGCTTTTTGACAGTGACCATGAAACTGAACATCTGTTTGTGTCAAACGAAGGGTCCTTTTCAAATTGTAATCCTTTCCCTCGAAGGGTTGTTTATATTGTAACAAGGATCATACAAAAAAAATGAGGAGAACCGATTCCATGATGCCTTGAAGATGGAATATAAATAAGCATGCTATACCTAGTTATACAACGTGTATCATAATACCCCTATAACCCCGGAAGCAGGGTATTCTACAGGTCATGGCGAACAACTATAGATATAAGACTTGAAATTTCTAAGTTTTTCATTCATGAAATGCTTCTTAAACTTTCCACCAAAATGAAATTAACACAACATGACACAGCCCTACAGCTGTTTTTTGACCATTTAATTGTGAACCGAAGATAAAATAGGTAACAGAACTGAAACTGTAAACCAAGCAACCGTAAATAGCGTATGTATCAAGGTCACATACACATTATCAGGGTTGTTACAAATTTCTGAGATAATATTAATTTAACTTATGTAAGGGAATTTCGAAAACGAAGTATTCAAACTTTGGAAACGTCAAAGTATTCCAGTGCTTGGTCTGATCACTTGGTCTTTGGTCTTATAGGGGTATTATGTTACACGTTGTATATTATGTAATCTCGGTTTTTGTAATTTTTTCCTTAAACTTAGTCAAATTCCAAAGGTATTTATTCAACTGAATAAAAAGGATAACTTTGAAACGTTTTAAAGCTAGGTGAATTTACGTGCCAGTTCCACGCGACCATATTTATGTTTTTACCCATTAATATGTATTTACAAAAAAGTAGTATAATATCAGCTATCTGGTTCCCATATCAAAAGCTTTGGCTTAGTTTGGGGCGAGATATTGCTGTGTGGAATGTCCACCTATATTTATTTATTAAATAGCGCTCTGTGAAATGTTGACCAGCATTCATATATATATTCCAGGAGCCCGGAACCGAGAGGCGCGTGGATGATGATGAAGACCGCAGCAACCCGCAGTACATACCAAAGCGAGGTACCTTCTACGAGCACGATGATCGTACTGCCGACAAGTAAGTAGAATGAAAATACATTTGACACACACACAAAATACAGAACGGACAGCTACAGCACCAGACAAACAGAATAGGTAGGTACCTAATAAAAAGATACCACAATTTCTTCTCTTGTCGTGTCACTAGTTTCTTTCGAAATAGTGTGGTAATAGTAGATTGTTTACCAAGGGAGCAAACAACTATTTTTATGGCGAGAGTGTTTTTTGAATCCAGAGCGGAGCGAAGGATTCTAGAGTAGAATCCCGAGCGTAGCGAGGGATTCTAAAGTAGAATCCTAAGCGTAGCGAGGGATTCAAAGTACTTCACTCGTGCATAAAATAGTGTTGCTCCCGAGGTGGACACTCTACTTTTTATCACCCTCTATGAGAGAATAACTTAGTGCAACTTATGAATAATCATAGTCACAAATTCACAAAGTCACAAAGTCACAAAGTCACAAAGTCACAAAGTCACAAAGTCACAAAGTCACAAAATCACAAAATCACAAAGTCACAAAGTCACAAAGTCACATAGTCACATAGTCACATTGTCACATAGTCACATAGTCATAATCATGTATTTATTGTAATTTTATTTATTTTCATAAAACTAAGTAAAATCTGAATTTGAGTAAACAATTATGAACAAAGGTGGAATGCGCGTTTCACGTGTTTTTGTTTATTTTTATTTAGTTCAGGCGCTTTTTTTTAATCTTATAGCCTGCTTGTTCATACAGTGTTCGTGATCTCTTTGGTGATTGGAACTTTTACTCAATAAGCACATTCCAAATTCAAATCACTTTACCGCCCTTGGGCGGTAAAGTACTTTACCGCCCTTGGGATCGAAGTGCTATTTTGCTACCTGTTTTCGAAGAGCAAACTATCTATTTTCGAATTGATGTGATAAAAAAGGATTTTAAGTGTGCCTCAAGAGGCTCCTGTCGAGCACTTGATACATGTTATAGAACTTTTTAGGTTCTACGACATGCCGGTTTCCTCACGATGTTTTCATTCACCGTTTGAGAGTATTGGCATTGGCATATTGGCACGATATGGCCTGGCTATTGCCTTCTAAATGGTAAGGAATAAATAATAATAACTAGTACGTATTTTTAGTTTTATCGTCATCCTAGGTGGATGATGATACACCTTTATGAAAACTAAGTTTTATTTGGTTCCTAAGACGAAGCACTGGACGCCTTCTTCCGCGATGGACCGACGACATCGTGAGGATCGCGGGAAGTCGGTGGATGGAGAGGGCCCAATCGTTCTTCCTGGAAATGTATAGGGAAGGCCTATGTCGAGCAGTGGACTTCTACAGGCTGATAGATAGATAAATAAATACTTTATTATACACAAAGGAAAACACAGGGAGTAGTAGAGATCTTTGCGAAGGGCTCGTCCGGGGAAGTACTACCACCACGCCTTTTTCTGCCGCCAAGCAGCAACGCTGTGTTTCGGTTTGAAGAGTGTGGTTGTAATTACAGGCACATGAGGCTTAACATCTGTACGCCTCAAGTTGATGGACGCAGGGCAGGTTATGCATCATAGGGCACGTTCCTATCGTGCGTGACTTACGAGGTGCTTTGTTATAGGTGATGGTTACCACTTAACATCAGGTGGGCCAACTGCTTGTTCCATCAGCTAGTTGTATAAAAAAACATACAGAGACATAATAAATTTAGGTACAATGGACAGCCTTATTGCTAAGAGCGATCTCTTCCAGACAACCTTTGCCCAGACAACCTTTGATGCTGATGATTATGATCTGGTTCCCATAGTCCAAGCTTAAGAAATGTCTGCCATTTTTTTTTAATAATAACTACAGAAACTGAGAAGTGTAGGTAAACACTATTCAACTAATAAAACATGGAATAACTACAGATAATGGACTTACATCATAACTGCACAAGTGTTGTCATGCATTACGTACACGCGAAAGTGAACCTTATCTAAATTGTATTAAGAAACTGAATTTTTACCGTTTCTTCACTCCATTAGCACGCGATTATAAATCTTAACACGCGAGAATAAGGCTCGAAATGTAAGTGAGTCGTAATGACCAATCTGATCATCCATGCGTTGTAGAAAGTTGTGTCTTACTGAAAAATTAATTGATGCGGTTTGTTTTTGTCCTTGAAATTTTCTAGTTTTCAATATGTATTGAAGCATGGGATTCATATATTTGTATAACTTTTTGGTCTCCGATCGTGACTTCCACTTGACTTAACGGTGAAGGAAAACATCGTGAGGAAACCGGCATGTCGCTGAACCTCAAAAGTTCTATAACATGTGTCAAGTGCTCCAAAGGAGACTCTTTGAGGCGCACTTTTTTTTAATCCTTGCACCACGTTTCGAAAGAAACTAGTGACAAGAAGAAGTATCCATTGACAGCCCTCTCTCTCTCTAGTCGTGTCACTAGTTTCTTTCGAAACAGTGTGGTGAAAGGATGTTAAGTGCGCCTGAAGAGGCTCATTTCGAGCACTTGACACATGTTATAGAACTTTTTAGGTTCTACGACATGGCGGTTTCCTCACGATGTTTTCCTTCACCGTATGAGAGTACTGGCATTGTGCACATAAGTTGGTTACCATATTTCAGCTTTTCCTTAGTTTGGGGTTTTTATAGTGCTGTGTAGAAAGTCCACCAGTATTCAATCGCAATCTGTCACGTATGGAATACTAACTACTGCACAATGTATAAAGCTGTTGTTATTTATTGGAAAGAGATGGTAATGGTATATCTATGATTCCAGTGGCGAAGAGACTACCAACACGACATCGGAGCTGTCGATAGAGAAGGAAGGCAGCGAGACAGGGACGGAGCGTCGCCGGCCGCCGCGCAAGAGTGACGTCATCAACAAGTGGTCGCACGACAAATTCAACGAGAACGAACAGGTATGTGTAACAAAATTGCTATACCCTATGCAGGGTCTATGTGATACTTAATTACACCTGACAACTATACAAGGTGTTACAGCACTTGCACTTAAAACTTCAGGGGGCTAAAGTACCCATCAATATTTATTTATTGTTTATTTGATGACAATTTTACATGAGACAATTAAACCAAAAAGTGCTGATACAATCAAATACTAGTAGGTACTTAAATTAAGTATTACAAGTAGGGTAGGTACGGAAAATAAAATGCAAGTACGCTAGCCCCCACCTTAGGAGAACCTGTGTTGTGGGTAGCTAGCTAATATGAATAACTTTTTCTAAGGAACCAACACTGTGAACGCGTAAAAAACAGCTGTTTCATACAAAAGTTCAATACCTACCTGCCTAAACCTGGCTAAAATGTATGAAACAGCTGTTTTTTTGTATAAAGTATAGAATGCAACTCTTGAATAAAACGTATATAGTATATCGAGGGCCATGAATCACTCGCGTCGCTCAGGATTCTAACTTAAGGAATCCTTCACTTGCTCGTGATTCATCTATGGCCCTCGCTTTAAATTCATCCTTTATTCACTAACTGCATAATATACTATTGATCAGATGCCGAAATCTCGCGACGAGCTCGTGTCTATCTACGGATATGACATTAGAAACGAAGACGCACCGCCCCACGCTCGACGCAATAGGAGATACGGGTAAGTTGTTTTTGGAATCCCACCGTTGTAATATTTGGACGTGCCCCTGACTGCTCTTTAGACATTCTCGAAGAATCCTTAGTTGGAACTTGGGATTAAGATATCTGGAAGAGTCGTGAGTCGGCTTCATTCAGTTTTTAATTTTCCAACAAGCAACAACACAAGGAACTTCCCTCTGCGGTTTTCCCTCGGAGTTACGACATGGGGTTCTTCAAAAGGCGTGTTTATCACATCTTAAAAAGCCGGCAGCGCATCAGGATCGCCTCTGGTGTTGCAGGTGACTACTTTCCATCAGGTGGCCCGTATGCTCGTCTGCCAGCTTTGGCATAAAAAAAAAGATTTTTCATGGTTGTCAGCCTTTTAATCTGATCTTCATGGAATTTGGTAAGTTATTATATGAAATTTTACTGGTAAAAGATTATGAGTAAAATTCCTACAAACTAAATTTGCAAGTATCAATTGCCCAAAAGGAGCCTCTTTGATGCGCTCCTAAAAGCCTTTCACGACACAAGAAGAAGATGATATTGGTCACTTAATAAATAGCGAACTAATTTACGTGTACATTACTTTCTTGCTGACAATAAGGTGGCATCGTTCGGGACGGTCAGTTGAAGAGATTCTATAGCATGTGCATGACTTTTAACATATTTGTCTTGTCCAAATATCTATTATTATGTGGAGCTGTAGTGATATTCCGTAAACAACAAAGAGTACTTATTACTCTTAGTTTTAAGAGTCGTAGAACTCTTTGTGAAGGGCTCGTCCGGGGAAGTACTACCACCACGCCTTTTTCTGTCGCCAAGTAGCGTTGCTGTGTTTCAGTTTGAAGAGTGTGGTTGCCGGTGTAATTACAGGCACATGAGGCTTAACATCTGTATGCCTCAAGTTGATGGACGCAGGGCAGTGCATCGTGGGGCACATTCCTATCGTGCGTGACTTACGATGCAATGCTTTGTTATAGGTGATGGTTACCACTTAACATCAGGTGGGCCATCTGCTTTTTCTCACAGCTAGTTAAATAAAAAATAAAAGTCTATATCGTGTGACTTGTGAGGCAATGCTTTTTATAGCTAATGGTTACCACATAATATTAATTGGGCCATCTGCTTTTTCCATAGTACCCGAAGTCTGAGTTTAGTTTTACGTTTTCTGTATGGTCAGGCCGTTTTTGTATGCGTGTTGAGGACCGAGTCACCATACAAAAATACGCCTGACGATACAGTAAACTAAAAACAAAACTTAGACTTCGGGTACAGCAAGTAGTATAAAAAAATACTATGGGCATCCATTAATTACTTGAGGTGTTTTTTTGCGATTTTTAAACCCCCCCCTCACCCCTTGGTGAGATGTCGTGATATTTTGCTAGACCCCCTCCCTCACATGAGATTTTTAAAATGACTATTTTTCAAGCTATTATATGAATTTATTGCATTTATAAACTAGTAGTTCGCCCCGAACTGAGATCTCGTGATGCGACCCGACGAACGCATCAAAACTTTGAGTCGGTAGTAGTCAGAGGCAAGTCCAAACATTATCTTTGGACTTTTTTCTGACTAACGCCTACTAACTTGGTATGGTTACCAAGTTTCAACTCTATTGGCCTATTTATTGAAGAGTTGAATGAACAGACCTTGGCTCCATCATCAGACCTGGTCGTCGTCACCATTTTATGAGAACTGAGTACCTCCTTAAATTATTTCAAGAAAAAAAATTAAGAAAAATCAAAGGAACTGACCGACCAGTAGAAAAACCTTAATTTCAACGACACTCTTAGAGATGGGAGCTCTTGGATCGCTGGTTATCTTAATTTAACTTTTTAAATTTTATCTCGAAACGCGAGCGTCCCAAAAAAAAAGTAAAAATTGTTTTGGAATGTCCAAACAAAGCCCTTTCATATGACATGTAACTTGATTTTTTTATGTAACTTTTTTTATCTCAAAAACCCTTCATCCGATTTTACTCATATACTTACCAGTAAATTTCTCAAGTACAAGCTATCGACGTATCAAATTTCATGGAGATCGGATCAACGGTTCTAAAGTTATCGCCAGACAAACATACATACATACATACATACATACATACATACATAAAATGCCAAATCGCCCAAGTTGAAACTAAGATCTTCGTTCGCTTCGCTCACTCGATCACAAAAAAACATAATTAGCGTAGTTTTTTTTTTTAGATTTTTTCTTGCAATTTAACACTTACGGAAAAATTAATTACGTGATATTTGCCGAACCCCCCCTCACCCCACGTGAGAGCGGGTGAGGTTCTGCTCGATCCCCTCCCCCCGAGACGCCTCAGGTAACTGGGTCTGGACGCCCCCATAGTCTACGATAGATGCAAAGCGCTGTTAAGTTTACTAGAGCTTAAGTAGTGAACACTGTTCATGTGCTTTTTGGTTTATTAGAAATAGCATTAAATTGACGATAAAAAAGTACGGTTGCTTTTCTCTAGTTAATTTTTTTTTGTTAATCGAAGCATGGTTTAAAGTAGTGTTTAAGTAATTAAAGTTTTAGAAGGGTTTCTTACCTTTTTTAGTGATAAACATAGCCTATGTTACTCAGGGATAATGTAGCATTCTAATGGTGAAAGAATTTTTGAAATCGTACCAGTATTTTTTGAGTTTAATTGTCAACTTGTAATTTAGTTTTAAAAGATGAATGAATGAATGAAAATGTTTGATTGCATTCCAAACAAAATAACCGGCCAAGTGCGAGTCTCTATAAAAACGACAAAAAAATCACGTTTGCTGTATGGGAGCCCCCTTATTTTTTTTAGTATTTTTTACAGCGGCGACAGAAATACATTATCTATGAAAATTTCAACTGTCTAACTATCACGGTTCATGAGATATAGGCTGGTGACAGACGGACAGACAGACAGACAGACGGACGGACAGCGGAGTCTTAGTAATAGGGTCCCGTTTTACCCTTTGGGTACGGAACCCTAAAAAATATGTCAATAAATGAAATAAAATGAAACTCTTGTATAATACATGACAGTCGCGGACCCAACAAGTACACTCGCACGTGGGAGGACGAGGAGGCGTACAAGCGTCAGACGGCGGCGCAGGCGCAGCCTCGGAAACCGCCAAACCCCGAGGACTTCCCCGAGCTAGACGCGGCGAAACGGCATCCGTGAGTTTTTTTATTCATCAGCTAGTTGTATAAAAAACAATGTGCTTCATTATTTTTTCGTCATGACTTTAAGTGAATGTGGCAAGTCTTTGAAGGAGCCTCTTGTGGCGCACTTAAAATCCTTTCACCACACTATTGCGAAAGAAACTAATGACACCACAAGAAGTACAGTTATCAAATCAATTTGTTTTTTTACAGCCGCAAGCAACGAACTCCTCGCCCTCGTTCGCAATCCCAGCCGGAATCTAACGACTCCAGCATTTCCAACTCCGCTAGCGGCACTCCCATACGGCGCTACGCCTCAATCCGCAGCCCGAAGCACCGCCCGTCGCCAGCCATCAAATCCGGCGTGCGCGCCACCGTACGGACGCCCCCTACCCGCCCAACGAGGCGCGACAACCGGGAGAGTGGAGACGTGAGACGAGGGGGAGTCGACGAGAGAGGAAGTCGAGGGGGAGAACACGAGAGAAGTGCCAGGGAGAGCGATCCCAGAAACCGCGGAGAAAACAACGGCAGAACCAGGGAAAGAACCGAGGGTGATAGAAACAAGGCAGAGAGCGAGATTAGAATCGTGAGGGACGACGTCAGAAGTAGAGGGGGAGACGAACCGAGAATCGTGAGGGAGGTTGAGAGAAACAGGGAGAGTGGGGATGTCAGAAACAGGGGGGGAGATGCCGAGCTTAGAATTACAAGGGAGGCTGATAGAAGAGAGAGTGGGGATGTTAGAAATAGAGATGGTGAGGCGAGAATTGTGAGGGAGAGCGGAGATGTTAGAAGGGATCAGAGAGAGGCGAGGGAGCTCAAGATGCCAGCTATCGAGAATCTGACGATCGCAGTCAATAATAGGTAAGGTGATTTTATTTCATCAAGTAAACAAGCGTGTCTTTAACCCTGTTAGTAGGTTAACAAGCGTGTCTTTGATCCTGTTAGTAGATAAAGAGGCGTGCATTTATTCTGTTAGTAGGTAAACAAGCATGCGTCATGCGTCCCTGTTAGTGTACCCAGTGCTCGAAATGAGCCCTTTTGAGGCGGACTTAGACAACTAGTGACACGACAAGAAGACCGTGTCAGAAGGTAAACAAGCATGTCTTTCAACCTGTTAGTTGGTCATCAAGCGTGTCTTTCATCCTGTTAGTAGATCGTCAAGCGTGTCTTTCACCCTGTTAGTAGATAAACAAGCGTGCATTTCACCCCGTTAGTAAGGTGCGTTTGTTTTTCAGTGAAGGCGCGCCACAGCGGAAGGTCTTATCAGCAGTGGCGCAGCAACGGCCCGTTCCAACGGAGCATGCCAAGAAAAAACCACTGCTGCAGGTCGGTATATCATCACTACATAGTATAAAAACAAAGTCGCTTTCTCTGTCCCTATATCCCTATGTATGCTTAAATCTTTACAACTACGCAACGGATTTTGATGCGGTTTTTTCTTATAGAAAGAGTGATTCAAGAGGAAGGTTTATATCTACATCTACACTAATATTATAAAGAGGAAAGATTTGTATTTTTGTATTTTTGTATGTAACGAATAGGCTCAAAAACTACTGGTCCGATTTCAAAAATTCTTTCACCATTAGAATGCTACATTATCCCTGAATAACATAGGCTATATTATATTTTCAAAAATATCAGGGATCCTTACAAAAACTCCAATAATGTAACCCAAGGTGGAAAACAAAAACCTTACATCGCGTGCGCTGCGAAAACTATTGATGATAGAACAAAATAATGTATTACTATTTTGCAGAACACGTCATTATCTACAAAAAATGTCTCGACAGCATATGTCTAGCTATTATAGTTATGTCACAATAAGTGTTCTTTTATTATAAAAAATTAAAAGAAATGCCGCCGCTAGTAAAGGCTCTTTATACCTTGGTATTATTCCTTATCCAAATAAATCTTTTCATATTCAAAACTGGTTCAATACCTATACATTACTTCTTGAATTTTTCAAATCGGACATTCCATTCAAAAGATTTTAAAAATATAAGGTCACGGGGCGCGTTTTCACCCAGCGCGGGCCCGGGCAAGGCGCGAGGTAAACGGGCGTGCAAATGACTCAAACCCACCACGGTCTAAATTTATCCTAAAACATTGAAGAAAATTATGTCCACCCATGCGAAGCTGGGACAGGCCGCTAGTGCATAATACAAGCATAAACTCTTAGGGATAACCCACAATAACCGTGCGAAGCCGGGGCGGGTCGATAGTTCTATATAATAATATATTCTATAGAAAAGGTATTCCAATACTTGTACTTAAAACTTCATGGGGTTAAAGTACCCATCAATATGAATAACTTTTTCTAAGGAACCAACACTGTGAACGCGAAAAAAAAACAGCTGTTTCATACATTTTAGTCAGGTAGGTATTGAACTTTTGCATGAAACAGCTGTTTTTGTTTCGCGTTCACAGTTTTGGTTCCTTAGAAAAAGTTATTCATATTGATGTGTACTTCAGCCCCCTGAAGTTTATATACACAATTATTGAAACACCTTGTATATATACCTACTATACTATAGTCACCTATTTCTTTTACCTGCTTCGCCTTCCAATTTTGACCTCGATTCAACAAATGCACTTATTATAAAAAAAAAAGAGAGAGGTTAATTTATTATTTATGTTATCAAAATGTTTACCAACTTGAGCAATCTGTACGAACACTAATTCTCACTCTAGGAATATTTTTAGTTGTGGGTAGTAGTAGTAGTAGGTAGTAGTCGTTCGTCCATTAATTTATTAAATTATAGATTTTTATTACAATGTCATTTAATTTGTGTAATTGGGAAATAGTATAGTATAGCAAGGACTTTTTTTTTTACAACCTATAGGTAAAACGTTTGACCGCAATCTCACCTGATGTTAAGTGATGATGCGGTCTACGGTGTAGCACGTTTACCTAAAAGATACCTATTCACTCGTCTCTTGAAAACATTTAAATTATAGGCATTCGGAAAAATAGACGCCGGCAAGGAATTCCACTCTTTGGCTGTTCGCGTTATAAAAGTAGATGCAAAGCGCTTTGTGCGGGCTTTAGGTAAGTCAACCATGAATGGATGTCTTGTTTCCGTACGTCTGGTAGTCCGATGGTAGAACGGGGATGGGGGAACCAAGTTGTGGAGTTCCGTTGCACACTCTCCGAAATGTATCCTGTAAAAAACCGACAAACAGGCAACTTTGCGGCGATGCTCAAGAGTCAGGAGCTTAGACTAAAACAACGTGTAACCTATGAGCCTTTTGGCTCGTCTCTCAATAGTTTCCAAGGCCTCAAGCTGGTATTTGGCAGAGCAAGGATGTTTTAACAGTATTAAGCAAGATTTACAACAACTATACCTGTCTGTGTCAATGTGTAATTTAAACCCTCTGCATGTCTCAATGTTACCATACCCTATGCAGGGTCCATGTGATACTTACTAACACCCAACAACTATGTATGCATCTAAACTAAACCATGTGTATCAATAAATGTATTGAGTATTGAGGTAAATGTTGCTTATTTATGCTGTTATTTGTGTCCAGGGTCCTCCGTTGAGCGCGGCGAGTAAGCCGGCACAACAGACCCCGTTGCAACAGAAACCGCAGCCGACACAACCGGCTGGTAAGATCCTCAACTCTTCACTTAATAATAATAGTAATAAATATTTGTGGACATTCCACACAGCACTATCTAGCCTCTAACTAAGCCAAAGCTTGTGTTATGGGAACCAGATAGCTGATATACTACTTATATACTTTTTTTTTGTAAAAACATCCTTATATTATTATATAACACCCAGACAGAGAACAAACATCTATGTTCATCACACAAATGTTTGTTCTCGGTGGGGCTCGAACCCACGGCCTACGGCACACAAGGCAGAGCTACTATCAACTGAGCTGTGAAGGCTGTCACTTATAATTTTATCTTCGGTTTACATTCACTAAATGGCCAGTCTGTTAAATAACTATAGGTATGGGTGGACATTCCACACGGCACTATCTAGTCCCAAAAAAAGCAGAGTTGTAGAGTTCTTTGTGAAGGGCTCGTCCGGAGTAGAACTATCACCATGCCTTTTTTTAAAGGCAGAAAAAGACATGGTGGTAGTACTTCCCCGGACGTGCCCTTCACAAAGAGCTCAACTACTCTTAAATTAAATTATTAAATTAGGGAGGGCTCAGAATCGTTCTTCCTGGAAATGTATAGGGGAAGCCTATGTCCCGCAGTGGACTTCTACAGGCTGACATGATGATTATGGACCTTGCGGTATTTAGTTAAATAACTACCGCAAGATACTTTGCTTGCCCATTTTTATCCCCCAAGTTTATGTAATGCTCAATTCCGTTTTGAAGATCTGGCAGATTTGAAGTGATAAATTTATTAATTTACTTTTAATACACTTTACTTCGTTTGGAGCTAGATGGGATTTTGTGAAAAATACAAACTACAAAATGTTTATTAACTTCAGGTTCAGAATCTCGCGGCGGAAGCAAACGATACAGCAGTCTTCGTCAGCGCCCTCTAGCGGATCCCGCTTACACGCCGCAACAACAGCCGCAGCAGTTGTTACCTTTGCAGCAACAGCTACAGCAACCGTTGCAACAACCGCTGCAGCAACCGTTACAGCAACCTTTGCAGCAGCCACAGCTCAGATACGCTGGCCCTCCTGGTGAGACCTGTATTATTTTATACTAACTAGCGACCCGCCCCGGCTTCGCACGGTTTTTGTGGGTTATCCCTAAAGCCCGATATCCACCGCGAAAAGGTAATGAGCGAGAAATGGTTAGCGGAACGGACTCCTTTTCAATGCAATAGGTTTACATTTCCACCAACAAAGAGTTTTATCTTTGATTTCCACTGCAAAAGGAAAAAGAGCTGAGCGAGTTCATTTCAACACTTTCTGCTCGCTCAGTCCTTTCCGCTCGACTATTTGTTGGTGGAAATACAAGTATGCAGTTTATTCTTGCGAGTTAAACGGAGTCCTTAATGGCTCCGCTCCGCTAGCGATATAGACCGGGCTTAAGAGATAGACATATACCATCCTAAAAAGTTTAAAGGACTTTGCGGAGCACTTAAATTCCTTTCACCACACTGTTTCGAAAGAAACCAGCGACAAGACAAGAAGACGAAGTTAGTAACGATAGGGTCTAACCATACTTGATACATCCACAGGTGGCGGAGACTTCTCAGCACCGAACAACGCAGGTCACAATCCACCTCAGCTCACGCAACAGCATATAATGCACCAGGTACACTATCATCATCATCATCATAAATTATACAAATGCTTCTATGGTGAACAATAAAGATAATAAAATTCGATAGCATCGATCGTAAGGAAAATAATTAGTATTCTAAAAGCGGCGATGAGCTTGCTCCCTGTCACGTATGGAATACTAACTACTGCAAAATGTGTATGCGCCAAATGTAATGTTCGGACGTACATCTGACTACCCCCTTGACGTCCTCAAAGAATCTGAAAGTCGTACTTGGTACCAAGAGATCTGAGGGGATATCTACCGTGTCTGGGGATCAAAGTCGTGAAGCTATTTTTCAGTTTTGATTGTCACCACTTAACATTAGGTGAGTCGTATGTTTGTTCCAGCAAGTAGTATAAAAACCTCAGGGTATTTCCTCAATTGTCATAATGTATTCTATAACTTTTTTCACATAAAAATTGTTTATTTCTAGCAGGTGGTGCGTAATACGGCAGCCCCCCCTCATGCAGCATCCCCCCCTCACCAGTTACCCCCCGCACAACCCCCCCACGCACAACAGGTATGTACTAGATTATCATTGTCATCAGCCTGATGAAGTCCACTGCGGGACATAGGCCTTAATTCAAATTTACGTTACGATTTAAGTTTAAGGCCCAGTTTCACCATGCTCTGTTAGTTACTAATCAAGGATTAACAGGCCGTTATATCTAACCTTAGCTGTCAAACACGTACATTTTGACATATTTAGGGCCGGTTTCACCATGCTCTGTTAGTTACTAATCAAGGATTAACAGGCCGTTAAATCTAACCTTAGCTGTCAAACGCGTACAATTTGACATATTAACGGCCCTTTAATCCTTTGTTAATCTAACAGAGCATGGTGAAACCGGCCCTTAACGGCCCTTTAATCCTTTGTTAATCTAACAGAGCATGTTGAAACCGGCCCTTAATGTAGTTGTAGAAGGCCGTAGGCCGTGGGTTCGATCCCCACCGAGAACAAACATTTGTGTAATGAACTTAGATGTTTATTCTCTGTCTGGGTACTATAAGATATTATAGGTATTAACAAAAAAGTAATAGGTATTTAAGTATTATACAAATCAGCTATCTGGTGCCCACTGTACAAGATTTGCTTAGTTTGGGGCCAGGTAGTGATGTGTGGAATGTCCACCAATATTTATTTATTTTTTTATGTATATTTTATTTATACAAATTTCAGATTGATAAATACGAAGACTCGAAGTATGAGGTTCGTGTTTTGATTCAAAGCTTTATTCACCTTGAAACACGGTTCAAAATCATTTGCATGATGAGTGTGAGCGGTACTAAAATCTGTTTTGTTGGCAATATTCGTAACACGTGGCTCGTAAGGCCCGTATTCTGAAAAAAATCTCATTGGGATCGAATTGGGACTCTTTTAATGGTAATGGTAATGGTAATACGAAAAGTTTCCAAGAATAATATCATCAAACCAAGTTTATCTGGAAGATTCTTCATAGCATTAAGTTCGCCTTTGTTTTTGTTTGTGCAAGAAAGTATTTTATATATTTTAAAATATATTAGATTTATTCCCCCCTTAGACGTCCTCAAAGAATCTGGAGTTAGTACTTGGTACTTAGAGATCTGAGGGGATATCTACCGTGCCTGGGGATCAAAGTCGTGAAGCTGTTTCAGTTTAAATATATTAATATATTTACCTTCGATTCAGTTGGATATTGTTCTACAATATGAGCCTAAGCTTATGTTTTTTGTGTTTTTAGGTATTTCCACCAACAAATAGTGGATTATTCCCATCTGTCACCCATTTCTGTCACCTATAGGTGACGGATGGGAACAAACAGTTCGATCCGTCACCTTTTCACCAACTGGGTGACAAATCGAACTTTTTAAAATATTACAGCCTTCATAGCTCAGTTGGTAGTAGCTCTGCCTTCTTTTATAATTATTCCAAATAACATTTGGAATAATTATAAAAATCTATGTGATTTTCTAAAATGAACGATAACACTATAAAACAAACTTTTAAAAAAATATTGCTAATCACTGCAATTAACTTTGAATATAACTTACAGGTAAGACTGGGACTACTAGAACAACAACAGTTGGTGCAACACCAAATGCAGCAAGCCCAGGCGCAGCAAGTTCAACAAGTGCAGCAAGTGCAACAAGTTCAACAAGTGCAGCAAGTGCCGCAAGGGCAACAAGTGCAGCAAGTTCAACATCCGAATACGACACAGCAACATCCCATGCATAATATGCCGCAACCTCACCCTATAGGTAACTCATATTTATATTTCATACAGAAAGTGGATATTGTCTGGACTATACAACGTGTAACATAATACCCATATAACCCTGGAAGCAGGGCACTCTAGGGTTATAGGTCACGGTGAACAACTGTTATGACTAGAGATCGGATATTCGGATACATATTTACCTATAGTTAATTTTTGGCTAATAAATTATGGAAGCGGCTTCTTAGGATACTTTTATTAAAATTAAAATCCCGGCATTGCATAAATAATCGGATGTATACAGGGTGCCACGTTACATTGTAAGCCGAAAGGGGGTGATTTTGGGCCCCGAGGGGCATATTACGAGACCCCGGGATTTTTCGATTTAAAAGTGCTTTCCATAATGGCCAACATCTCAACTTTAGGTAAATATGCATCCGAATATCTCCGATCTGTAGTTAAGATATTTTTGAAATTTCGGATGTTTTTCATTAATGAAATGCCTTCGTGCTGCCATTCGCGTGGACGGAAACGTGACCGGCCATATGTCCGCGGCAGCGTCGCCGGCAACGTGTGCTCACATTGGCAACGCGAACGTCAACGTGAGCGGACATGGAAATGGCTTGTTTACGTTCTCGCATTACCCATGTCCCTGCACTTTACACGGACATGAGCCGAGTGTAAACGCGGTATAATGACAGATTTTCTTCTGTCGAATGAAACTTCTTTCAATAATGATGTTTATGAATAATAAGTTAAGTGGATTTCAAACTTTCTGTCAAAAGTTTATGGGATTTTTATTACAATTTTTTCAGGGTCTCAACAGTGTATGTTTATTATTTTGTAGTGTACTAGCGGCCTGTCCCAGCTTCGCATGGGTGGTCATAAATTTTTTGAACATTTTAGGATAAACTTAGAGCGTGGGTTCGAGCCTCGCGTCTACTTATTTCTTACATTTGCACGCGCTTCTCCTTGAGTGAATGAAATCGCACCCCGAGCGTGACCCGTGGACCCGTTAATATTTTTAATTTCGTCATATCTTTTGAATGGAATGTCCGATTTGAAAAATTTAAGAAGTAATCTATAGGTATTGAAACCGTCTTAATTATGAAATGATTTATTTGGATAAGGATTAATACCAAGGTACAAATAAAGACCCTTTTCTAGCGCAGGCATATCAATTAATTTTTTATAATAAAAGAACACTTATTGTGACATAACTATAATAGTTAGACATATGCTGTCGCGACATTTTTTGTAGATGATGACGTGTTCTACAAAATCGTAGTACATTATTTTGTTCTATCTTCAATAGTTTTCGCAGCGCACGCGATATAAGGTTTTTGTTTTCCACCTTGGGTTACATTATTGAAGTTTTAGTAAGGATCCCTGATTTTTTTGAAAATATAATATAGCCTATGTTACTCAGGGATAATGTAGCATTCTAATGGTGAAAGAATTTTTGAAATCGGACCAGTAGTTTTTGAGCCTATTCGTTACATACAAAAATACAAAAATACAAAAATACAAATGTTACCTCTTTATAATATTAGTGTAGATAAATAAATAAATAAATAAATATTGGTGGTACTTATACTTTCCACACAGCACTATCTAGCCCCAAAGCTTGTGATATGAAAACCAGATAGCTGATATAATACATACCTATATACTTTTTATTTGTAAATACAAACTTATAATATTATATAACACCCAGACAAAGAACAAACATCTATGTTCATCACACAAATGTTTGTTCTCGGTGGGGATCAAACCTACGGCCTACGGCGCAGAAGGCAGAGCTTCTACCAGCTGTGCTGTGAAGGCTAATACAAATAGTGTTTTTCTTTAATAAATAATACTTCTAGGTCAAATGCCACCTCAATTACAACCCACACAAGGTTACGCGCCGCCCGCTATGATGCCCGCTCAATATATGCAGGTAAGCTAGCATTTAAGAGTAGTAGAGCTCTTTTTGTGTGGCTCGTCCGGGGAAGTACTACCACCACGCCTTTTTCTGCCGCCAAGCAGCAACGCTGTGTTTCGGTTTGAAGAGTGTGGTTGCCGGTGTAATTACAGGCACATGAGGCTTAACATCTGTATGCCTCAAGATGGACGCAGGGCAGTGCATCGTTGGGCACGTTCCTATCGTGCGTGACTTACGAGGCAATGCTTTGTTATAGGAGATGGTTACCACTTAACATCAGGTGGGCCATCTGCTTGTTCCATCAGCTAAGAGTATAAAAAAAAAATCCGCACGCGGCTCCAATTGTTGATACAACCTACCTACCTGGATAAAAATTAGCCAATATGTTAGTCCAGCTCACGAGACGTTTCAAAGTGATCCTTGATTGAACTGAATAGAGACCATTTTTGTTTGACATATTTTGTATTGTTACAGAGTGGATCCCAAGCTGTGTACGGCCCTGCCCCGATGTACGCAACTCCGCCCGCGCCGTACACGCATCCGCAGATACCGTATCCGCATCATAATTATGTAAGTCAATGCCTGGAAGAGATCGCTACTGAGCTGTAAGAGCACCCGTTGTATTTTTCAGACTGTGTTTCTCTATTTTCTGTATGATGTAAGGCCAGGTGGCAAACCTTATTGAATCAACGTACCATTTTTTCTAAGAACATAAATGAGGCCATAGTCGTGCCTCAACGGAAATTCCAACCGGTGTTCCAAGAGCCACAGCAGCCCGGAGGGCGATTTAGCCAAGTAGTTTCTGATCGGATTGGGCAGGGGCCAGCTAATTAGCGTATAATTTGAATTAGAAATGCTAACATTTTTGATCCGTGGCGTGCCCAAAATATTGTGTCTTACTAGGGACTAACTGGATGTGGTGGTGGCTAGGACCCAAATGTTTATTCGTGACAGGAATCAAGCCCTTATTCTACAGCGCTTATTCGCAGCGTTGGCGAAGCCAACCAACTCAGCCGTTCCTAATCCATTACGAAATATAAATTTGTTCTATTATTCTATCACTATCGAAGAGTAGTAGAGCTCATTGTGTGTGGCTCGTCCGGGGAAGAACTACCAGCATGCCTCTTCTGCCGCCAAGCAGCGTTGCTGTGTTCCGGTTTGAAGAGTGTGGTTGCCGGTGTAATTACAGGCACATGAGGCTAACATCAGTATACCAAGCTGATGGACGCAGGGCACGTTCCTATCGTGCGTGACTTACGAGGCAATGTTTTGTATTGATGGTTACCACTTAATATCAGGTGGACCGTTTGCTTGTTCCATCAGTAAAAAAAGATTCTAAAGTAAAGAAAGATTCTACCACGTAGTGAAAATCCCAGTAATAACTCTCAATTGGAACTAATACAATACATACATTATATAAATAAATAAATATTACTGGACTTTCCACACAGCACTATCTCGCCCCAAACTAAGCCAAAGCTTGTGATATGGGAACTAGATAGCTGATATACTACTTATATGTTTTTTTTTTGTAAATACATACTTAAAATATTATATAACACCCAGATAGAGAACAAACATCTATGTTCATGACACAAATGTTTGTTCTCGGTGGGGATCGAACCCACACGGCCTACGGCGCAGAAGGCAGAGCTACTACCAACTGAGCTGTGAAGGCTGTTAAATCACGCCTGTTTCCCATAGGGTTAGGCAGAGACCACGGATTTCCACTTGCTACGATCTTGACATACCTTTTTTGCTTCATTCTAATACAATGTTTCTTGTTTATATTTCGCAGGCAACGCAAGCCGGAGGTGTGACGTATTTCAACTGTGCGGAACAAGAAGTGCCGCCGCCACAGAGGACGTCCCGTCGGCCGACCGCCGCAATACCCATCGTCAAGCCGAACCAACCTGAACGGTAATATCCTTCCGGCTGCGCCAAATAAACTTATACGTGTAACAAATACCCTTATAAGGCCAAAGACCAAGAGCTGTGAATAGTGCTGCCTCATGGTGTGCTTAGTGTCATATCGGAAGAAAGTTTAAGGGGCATTTCAGGAATGAAAACCTTCGAAATGTCAAAAGTCCTAGATCTTTAGTTGTTCGTCATAACCTGTAGAACACCCTGTTTCTTGGTTATAGGGGTATTATGATACACGTTGTATTATAGAGCAGTGCATCGTGGGGGCTTGTAAAAATAATAGCTCGCTAGATCTTGTCATGTGGGCATACATACATTTAAATAAATTCGCCTGACAGGTTTTAATAAGTTACATGAAACACATCCTTACGGCTGCGCCAAATACAAACAATGATACATAGAAGGTAGCAAAAATTGTTCCCCCCGTATTTAATATTGTATGGTTCCCATCGTTTGTTTTGCTTAGTTTGGGGCTAAATGGCGCTGTCTTAATTTTATTCTTCTTTATTCACATTCCACAGACCAGGAAACTCGATAGAAAAGGACAATATAGACAGAATTGTTGAAAACATGTTCGTCAGAAAACCTTGGCCCGCGACACACGGCAACGGTAAGTTAACAACATGCCCGTTAACTTTTATTTAACTAACATAATAAGGGCCGGTTTCACCATGCTCTGTTAGATTAACATAGGATTAAAGGGCCGTTAAATATGTCAAAATGTACGTGTTTGACATCTAAGGTTAGATTTAACGGCCTGTTTCGGCCTGCTTTGGTGGTCTAGTGGTAGCGGCCCCGCCTTCCGATCCTAAGGTCGTGGGTTCGAAACCGTTCGTGCACCAATGAGTTTTTCTGTTCAAAAAATTTATGTGCACAATACCAGTACTCTCAAACGGTGAAGGAAAACCTCGTGAGGAAACCGGCATGTCGTAGAACCTAAAAAGTTCTATAAAATGTGTCAAGTGCTCGAAAGGAGCCTCTTGAGGCGCACTTAAAATCCTTTCACCACACTGTTACGAAAGAAACTAGTGACACGACAAGAGAGACGGCCTGTTAATCCTTGATTAGTAACTAACAGAGCATGGTGAAATCAGCTCTAAAAAGCACTACCACTATTTCTGCCGCAGCAGCGTTGCTGTGTTTCAGTATGAAGGGTGGTGGTGTAATTACAGGCACATGAGGTTTAACATTTCCCTCAATTTGATGGACGCAAAGCAGTGCATAGTAGGGCATCGTGCGTGACTTGCAAAGGAATGCTTTATAGGTTATAGTTACCACTTAACATCAGGTGGGACATCAAACCAAAAAGCCCCACCCTTCAAACGGAATCACAAGCAAGCCACGCACGATACAAACGTGCCCTACGATGCACTGCCCTGCGTCCATCATGAGGCATACAGATGTTAAGCCTCATGTGCCTGTAATTTTGACAGCCTTCACAGCTCAGTTCGTAGTAACTCTGCCTTCTGTGCCGTAGGCCGTGGGTTCGATCCCCACCGAGAACAAATATTTGTGTCATGAACATAGATGTTTGTTCTCTGTCTGGGTGTTATATAATTTTATAAGTATATATTTATAAAAAAAAAGGATATAAGTAGTATATCAGCTATCTGGTTCTCATATCACAAGCATTGGCTTAGTTTGGGGCTAGATAGTGCTGTGTGGAATGTCCACCAATGTTTATTTATTATTATTATTAAAAATTACACCGGCAACCACACTCTTCAAACCGAAACACAGCGTTGTTGCTTGGCGGCAGAAAAAGGCGTGGTGGTAGTACTTCCCCACACGAGCCACACACAGAGCTCTACTACTAATACTTATATTCTTTTTCTGTCTAAGATAATCGGTTAAGAATGTGGATGAATCTCCTTGCACGAATCCGCGCGAATAATTTGCAACATTAGTGAATATATAGAAGATTTGAAAATGTATATGGAAGATTTGCAAAATGGCCTAGAAGAGGCCCTTTCAGTTCAGATTTTATTTTCACATGTTAGTACATAGTTTGTATAGTTTTTTTTAATGTAATTATAACATAAATAAGTAGTAGTAGTAAGTAGTAGTTTTAGGGCCGGTTTCACCATGCTCTGTTAGATTAACAAAGGATTAAAGGGCCGTTAGAAATGTCAAAATGTACGCGCTTGGCATCTAAGGTTAGATTTAACTGCCTGTTAATCCATGATTAGTAACTAACAGAGGTGGTGAAATTAGGCCTTAGTATTGTAGATTTAATTATAATTGCTTCGGAGGCGATGGGCTTGCAACCTGTCATGTGCTTTCATTGTGGAACACCTGAGGAAATCAAAAAGTATTTTATTTTAGTCCAAGTAATATTTTATTTTAGGGCTATGAAGGGGAAGGTCGTAGGCTCAAATTATTTAATGCACACAACAACATATGGATAAAAGTCCAATGGGCGGTCTTATCGCTAAGCAGCGATCTCTACCAGACAATGTTATTTAATAGAGTACATTAGGGACCGTCAATTAATCACGTGAGGCTTGAAAGGGGGGGGAGGGGGTTTATCAAAAATCACGAAATATCACAAGGGACGAGGGGGGGGGGGTGTAATAAGATATTACGTGTGTCTATTTTTTCGTCATACGCGCGATTTCGAAATCGAAAAGCGGCTTTCTGGCAAGAAATTATTGTCATGGTCATTAATTTCATACTAAAATTAGATAATACTTTATGATAGTCTCCTGTCTGTAGATGATAAAGTTTAGATTATATTCAAAAAATATTAGATACTCAAAAATACACGTGATTTTACGTGGGGGCGGGAGGGTTAGTCTTAAAACTCACAACGTATCACCAAGGGGGGGGGGGGGGGGTTAAAAAATGCTAAAAACCTTAACGTGATTAATGGAGGGCCCCTTATAAGAACCTTATTGACTTTCAGATTCCAAAGAGAAATCCCAGTCGGAGCGCAGTTCGCAAGAGCCGATGCCTAAAGACCTTTCGCAACCGAACAGCCTAACGTCAAGCTCCATCTCAACCGACTCCAAACCCTCGCTCTCGGAGAGCATAGACAAGGACGAGCCGAAGGAGCCCGTTATAGCAGAGGTATTATCAACTCTATTTTATACAACTACTAGCAACCCGCCCCAGCGTCGCACGGTAGCCGAGCAGTACCTTCAAGAGTAGTAGAGCTCTTTGTGTGTGGCTCGTCCGGAGAAGTACTACCACCACGCCCTTTCCTGCCGCCAAGCAGCAACGCTGTGTTTCGGTTTGAAGAGTGTGGTTGCCGGTGTAATTACAGGCACATGAGGCTAACATCTGTATGCCTCAAGTTGATGGACGCAGGGCAGTGCATCGTATGGCACGTTCCTACCGTGCGTGACTTGCTAGGCATTGCTTTGTTATAGGTGATGGTTACCACTTTGCATCAGGTGGGCCATCTGCTTGTTCTATCAGCTAGTTGTATAAAAATAAATAAAAACCTCGTGTAAACCAAAGGGTAAAACGGGACCCTATTACTAAGACTCCGCTGTCCGTCCGTCTGTCTGTCTGTCTGTCTGTCACCAGGCTGTATCTCATGAACCGTGATAGTTAGACAGTTGAAATTTTCACAGATGATGTATTTATGTTGCCGCTATAGCATTAAATACTAAAAAACAGAATAAAATATTTTATTATTACATTTGTTCCAAGTTTCATCCAAATCCGCGCAGCCGTAACGGAGATACTGGGAACAAACATACACACGCACACCCTACATACACACAACACACACACACCCTCACACACCCTTACACTCTAACTTTGACATTTTATAGATAATATTTCTATTTTTTATTTTCAGAAAATGGAAATCACAGAGAAAGTCATAGAGCAGCTACCGGAAGTAGAGAAAACGGAAGAGACAATAGAGGTCGCCCCCCAAGAGAGTATAGTTGCCGAACCCTGACGCAGGCTACTCTGTGGTATGTCTGGTATAGGCCTCGCACTTGGCACTTTACACATCAAGCATATTTCCAAAATATGAATTTCCGAAACCGAATACGTATATTAATTTAAGTCGCTATTGTAACCACACGGCTTAAAATGTTTAGGGCCGGTTTCACCATGCTCTGTTAGATTAACAAAGGATTAAAGGGCCGTTAAATATGTCAAAATGTACGCGTTTGACATCTTTGGTTAGATTTAACGGTCTTTTAATCCTTGATTAGTAACTAACAGAGTATGGTGAAACCGGCCCTTAGAGCTGATTTTGACATATTTAACGGCCCTTTAATCTTTTGTTAATTAACAGAGCATGGTGAAATCAGCTCTTAATGTAATAATCCCTCAAGCCCAAAGGTTGAATTTATTTTATTAATTCATTTATTTCAGACAACACGGTTGTTAAAATTTAAGTACGCACGAATACAGAGTAATGTACACAGAGCCAGAGAAAAATGACCCTTACTATTAGGACAATAAAAGCGTAAATACATTGATAAATAAAACAAATCGAAGCCAAAGCTTGAGGCATACAGATTTTAAGCCTCATGTGCCTGTAATTTGTAAATGAAATTTCTAAAGTCTATCTTTTTTAGGGTTTTGTACCCAAATGGAAAAACGGGAACCGGGAAGGTAATACCTTAATAATAGGGTCTTAACTCCGCTGTCCGTCCGTTTTTTTTTTTTGTTCTGTCTGTCACCAGGCTGTATCTCATGAACCATGATAGTTAGACAATTGAAATTTTCTCACAAGATGTATTTCTGTTGCCGCTATGACAACAAATACTAAAAAACAGACTAAAACAAATATTTAAGGGGGCTCCCATACAACAAACACGATTTTTATGGATAATGGTGCGGAACCCTTCGTGCGCGAGTCCGACTCGCACTTGGCCGGTTTTATTTATTCTTTATTGTACGGTGATATGATTTAGTAAACTTAACTAAAACAAAGGCGATCTTAACCCTAAAATCGGGCTTATAAGAATATTACGTTACACATACAATCAAAACATTATTTTTGTTTCTATACAATGGACTAAAAGAGCATTATTCAATAAAATCACATGGATCATATAAATGTTTTAAAGCTACGTGAATTTAGGCGCCAGTTCTTCGCTAGCCTGAAGAACTACCCCAAGTCTGAGTTATTTTTTTCGTTTTCCGTATCGTCAGCCCGTTTTTGTATAAGAATAAAAATAAATAAATATTGGTAACACAGCACTATCTAGCCCTAAACTAAGCCAAAGCGTGTAATATGGGAACCAGATAGCTGATATAATGCATATATACTTTTTTTTTTGTAAATACTTACTTTTATATAACACCCAGGCAGAGAACAAACATCTAAGTTCATCACACAAATGTTTGTTCTCGGTGGGGATCGAACCCACGGCCTACTAGAAGGCAGAGCTACTAACAACTGAGCTGTGAAGGCTGTCCATGGAGATTTGATGAACGCCCCGGGCGTGCTAAGAACTCACGAGTCTCCATACAAAGACCGAAGATACGGAAAACTAAAAAAAAACTCAGACTTGCACTACTGGCAACAAACTTAAGGCTGGGTTCCTAACTATGATTCTTTTTACAAAATTATAATTATGTAGCTCCAGTGAGGTGCCAATCAAAATTAGTGAGGCTTATTTGGTCCCTAATATTTGTTTTAATATCATCAAGTTTCAAAGTCAAAGTCAAAGTCTAAAGATATTCAATAAAATCACAAGGATCACTTTGAAACGTCTTAAAGCTAGGTGACTCTAGATGCCAGTTCCACGCGACCAAAGCCTAGAAGAACAGGCAACAAACTTACGGCTTGGTTCCTACCGTTCTTTTGTATGATCCTTGTTATAATGTAGATAATACAATATTGAAGCTCCAGTGTGGTGCCAATCGAATTTAGTGAGGCGTAGACAGAAAAAGGTAGGTAAAGGTAATTAAATTCATTTCAGTTTTACATTAGTCCATGAGACGAGTTTATCCGACGAACGAACATGCGTAGTACTAATGGACGCATAGAATATTAAGCGCTGATTTCAACATGCTCGGTTGGATTAACAAAGGATTAAAGGGCCGTTAAATATGTCAAAATGTACGCGTTTGACATCTAATGTTAGATTTAACAACAGAGCGTGGTGAAATCAGCTCTAAACCAAACAAGAAAAATATTAAAATATCAACTAATCAAATATTAGAATTAGGTAAGCGAATTCAAAACGATACGACTTTATTTATTTTTCATAGTAGATTTACTAAAGCAAATAACTCCAACGTAAAGTTAACTTTAAATCGTAAGCAAATACGATTATGGCGAAGACAAGAGCTAATGTACCTCTCGCTCGCACGTTTCGACATGTTGAAAGATATAAAATCACTAAACTCATTTTCGAAAAATCGCTATCAACCATTTTGTGTGCAATCACATTGCACACAGTTTAGTAAAAAAATAATTTTGATCGATACAAGTTTTCCTATCTAAAAGTTTGCGTATGTACGAAAACTAGTAAAGCAAACTTTTGAGTAGGAAAATATGTATCGATCAAAATGAAATTTTTACTAAACTGTGTGCAATATATTTGCACACAAAATGGTTGATTGCGATTTTTCGAAAATGACTTTAGTGGTTTTATATCTTTCAACATGTCGAAACGTGCGAGCGAAAGTCACATTAGCTCTTGTCTTCGCCTTAAATACGAAAGTCGACTGGCATGATTGTCTCAGAAAAATCTTCGTGTGTCCTTGGCTGTGTTAGGTTCTGGGTTGTAGAGTTTAAGATACTATATATACATATTTATATACCGCTCTATTCATAACAGTCTTATAAACCTCCAATAGTTAAAATCCGTCGCCATCTTTCATTGTTACATAGAAGGTGCCAGAGTATTAAATTGCAAAAATTCTGTTAATAATGTTGCGTGCTGTGAAATTAATGAAATCCTACTAATATTATAAACGCGAAAGTTTGTAAGTATGGATGGATGGATGTTACTCTTTCACGTAAAAACTACTGAATGTATTTTAATTAAACTTCTCAATAATATAGCTTATACATCAGAATAATACCTACATAGGTTACTATTGTGTGAATTGTCCAAAATATGACGATAAGTGTCAAGTAAGTAGGAAAAAATCAACCATCTGCGAGCTATTCTGGCGTGCGCTGCCAAAACCGCTAGAGTTACACATATGTACTACGCCACGCTAATATAAGCTACTCGAAATACTAATCCCGAGCAGACTGACTGACTGACTGATTTTTCGATGGCATTATGAAATTACTTGAGATACTAGAAGAAAGTGTAAAATTGGAACGAAATCGTTGCCCGTAAAATTTGAACAAAATCGCCACCATTTTCAGAAAAAATGTCAGCCGGCTTGACGTTAAAAATTCTTCACTAGACTGACAAGATTGTCAAAATGACAGACAAAATCCATAAATGACGTAAATCAATTATTTTGTTTTGCTTAGACTGTTCCACTGTCGAAAATTTTTCAATAAAAGATGGCGACTGAATAAAGTAAAATGAAATGGCTTCATAAGTCTCTCATTGGTCTACCAGATAATTTTGCGGCACTATAAATATATCTATGGTGTATTTATTGTCGGGACGTAAATTAGTTCGTAGTATACCGACCTACGTAGTTAGTTTTGAAGTAATTTGTATCTAAACCATTTTTATGAGGCGACTATTAAAATATATTTTCTCGAATATCCGATATTTCTAGTAAAACTATAGTGAACATTAATATAATAAATCCTCATTAGACGAAGTAAAACTAAACGATTAAAATTGTTGCGTAGATAATATCAAATTTACAGTTTCAATTTATCGTAGTTTTTTATTATGGAAACGATTCTGTTGTGGGCAATTTATTTATTGTAATGCATCATTTAATTAGTAAGACTTTTACCTGTGCTTGTTGTCACATTTCGTTTTGAAATGGTTTTTATTTTTATTTGAAATAAAAGTTAGTTTGACAAAGGTAAGATATTGATTCCAAAAATTAGTGTCTCTTCTTATCGATCTGCACTAAATGAAGCTGGATGGTAAAACCAATTCCCATTTGTCTACAGAATTCCTATTTGTCAACAAAATTCCCATTTGTCAACAGAACTCACATTTGTCAACAGAATTCATATTTGTCAACAGAATTCACATTTGTCAACAGAATTCCCATGTGTTATCAGAATTCCCATGTGTTATCAGAATTCCCATTTGTCAACAGAATTCCCATTTGTCAACAGAATTAATATTTGATTATTGGATGGTATCTAATCCGACCGTTGCGAAATATTTTTCCTATCTTATCTTTTTAGTTATAGGGCATTCGTTTTCAGATCTCATTGCTTATGTGAACTTATAATCACGTTATTATTACTTATTGTAGCTATCATTTCATTAGTTTTATCCAAAATGTATGCGCTTTTGTATTTAATTGTGACTAAACTATGATTTGAAATCACTATTAGAAATATTTTAAAAACCTAAGGGCCGGTTTCACCATGCTCTGTTAGATTAACAAAGGATTAAACGGCCGTTAAAAATGACAAAATGTACGCGTTTGACATCTAATGTCAGATTTAACGGCCTGTTAATCCTTGATTACTAACTAACAGAGCATGGTGAAACCGGCCCTTAGTTACGTAATTACCATGGACCTAATTTTAAAAATCTATATAAAAAATTCACGCAAAAATAAGAAATTTTTGCTCTTTTTTTGTTGTATATTAATATGTTCATGATCTAAATCGAGGCTGTTCAGGGTTTTTGTGTAAAAATAAATATAGAAACACAAAATTTTGTTAGATTAAATCATTTCAAATCGATGTGGGTTTTCGAGAATCAACTAAACAGAAATTTTATTTAGAAATAGTTGTGAAATTACGCTAAATCAATAAAATATAATAGAAGTCTGTAAAAACTTTGAAGTAATCGTACTGTTTTGTGTTTTATGATTCACGATTGTTTTTTTGTATAGGTAGTATATTTTGTTAATGCAAAAATACGGTGAATAAGGTAAATTTTATAAAAAAAAAGAAAAAATAAGAACACCTCCATATTTTAAATCTAGAAAATGATTCATTAAAGACACGAATCTAAAATTAGAAAGAGGGAGAAAGTAAAAGTATATAAATACATTTTCTATCTGTCTCATTCGCACTCGTGTAGTAATGGGTAGAGACGCCATTTTGAATTCGTGTTTTTTAAACATACGGTTATATCATTGTGTTTGACCTAGTCCTTTACCCGACTGCGCGTAAACGCGAAGGGTTATGATAAGTTGTCGAGAACTGTCTGTTATTTTCTAATAAAATGCGAACAAAAATGTAAAAAAATATGCTTTTGTATTAAGCTGGTTATTTATTACGTTAAGTAAATCTTCCTAAACTGTATTTTGTTTTTTATTTAACATTTTGTCATGCTGAATGTCCTATACCATTTCCTATAAATATAGTTTATACTATCCTACTAATATATGAATGTGGATGTTATTATAGTCGCGTTAAACTCTCGCTGCATGCTCGGTCATGAGTTATCGGAACGAGACAGCAATATTGCTCTCTCTCTCGCACTTACTTACTACTTAGGAGAACGGACGATCCTTTTGTTTAAGCTTGTGTTAAGATGATTTATGACCGAGTTTGCAGCGGGAGTTTAACGCGACTATATGTTGAGCACTGACCTAGTTTGCAGCGAGAGTTTAACACGATTAGGTATAATATGTTTAGAGGTTTGTGGCTCAATCCATCCATTAACTCAAAGAGTACTTCTGAAGAAGAAATCTGAGGGGTTACTACCGTGCCTCGTGATAAAAGTTGTGGAGTCATATATGTTTTTTTCAATTTAAAGAAAATCAAAATTTAAATTTGGTACAAAATATTTATTTAATCTTCAATAAAATATCATAAAACTGATCACAGTCACAACATTACAAATAATTCGATTTCTAGTACTTACACTAAACTTAAATTAAATTATAATACTGGGTGTAAAAAGAGCACCCCCTCATTTTCGCATGCGTGCCTCAGTTTTTATTTCTAGGTATGTTCAAAGTATGTACAGTTTTAAAGGGGCCCTTTTTATGCTACTTGCTAATAAAACAAGTAGACGGCCCACCTGATGTTAAGTGGCGAGCAGCAGCTAGTTTTACAATAATTGGGATATTTTCTGTGTAAGATATAACTTATGAAAAATAAAATCGTATCCTGAATTCCTGAAATATCCTACAGAAGCTCTGGAGTCCTGAAACTGCTAAGAGTTTGAAAGGTTTTTGTGTTGACCCCAAACAAGTTCAGGTTAAAAATAATTTGTATTCTGAAATAGGAATCTTTCTTTCTTGTGGTCTTTTTACACCCTGTACCCTACCTACCCTATGGCTCGAGAACTCACCAAATCAGAAAACAACCACTAACGTGGTGGGAGACTGAGACGCGAGAGGTGCAAGATCGGCTCTCGTGTCAAGACAAATTTTAATCTGCAATCTTGTTCCCGGACTGGTTTTTTGTGGTGATAAAAATCCTGTAATGAAACGCCTTACGGTCTCATTCCCATACAAGAAAGGGCGCGTTCACACGACGCGATTTCGCTTAAGATCCGTACTCACATTCGGTATTACTCGATAGTTTTACTCGAAAACGAGTAAATATTAACGTGTGGACCGCAAAATTCACAGCTAAATGCGTGAGTTTTGCGGTCCACACGTTAATATTTACTCGTTTTCGAGTAAAACTATCGAGTAATACCGAATGTGAGTACGGAGCTTCACGCGATTAGCGCGCGACTCCTAATGAAACTTTTGAATTAACAGTTTATGTCATTCACATAAAGTACTTAAATAAAAACGGTACGATGTCGCGGAGCGTGCGCTGCGCGCGTGCGACTCGTGTAATCGATATGTACTTTATGTGAATGACATAAATTGTAAATTCAAAAGTTTTATGAGGAGCTATAAGATCTTTTTTTTAGGTACTACTGTATAACTGTAGTACAAAAAGACCTTATAGCTCCTATAATATATACAAATAATTTCTGATTTCTACACCTCTCGCGTCTCAGTCTCCCACCACGTTAGTGGTTGTTTTCTGATTGGTGAGTTCTCGCGCAGGGTACATCGCGTCGTGTGATCGCACCCTAATACATGCACACACTATTTTGTAAACCTACCTACTTTTCAACATAAAAATATTCATCTACATAATGTATTTACAAAAAAAGTAGTATATCAGCTATCTGGTTCCCATATCACAAGCTTTGGCTTAGTTTGGGGCGAGATAGTGCTGTGTGGAATGTCCACCAATATTTATTTATTTTATATTAAAACCTTACATCCATCAACGAAGCTCACACATGGTTAGTTTCGATAACCGCTTCGTTCTTTTTCCTTCTGTTCATTCCCTCCAAATCAGCGTAGATGTCTTCTAAACTCCTCATCTTGGTTTCCGGAACGCAGAATATCAGGTAGAACACGTTGGCTAGACACACGAAGCTGAAGATCCAGAAGGTAAAATGGTAGCCGATTAGAATGGTGAGAGGGGAGAAGATCTTTAGGAGGGCGAAGTCTGTTCCTAGCGAGATTGCCATGATGAGGGTAGCGACTGTTCCGCGAAGCTGCAACAGAAACACATCGGTTAGTTTTTACTTGGGTTTGAACCTGCAGAAGAGCTGTCATCTTCTTGTCGTGTCACTTCTTTCGAAACAGTGTGCTGAAAGGATTTTAAAGGCGCCACAAGAGGCTCCTTCTGAGCAACTGACACATGTTGTAGAACTTTTTAGGTTCTAAGACATGCCTGTTTCCTCACGATGTTTAGTAGGTGTGGTTTTAGATTTATATCTACTGGTGGAACAAGCACCTAGATACCCCCATGCCTGGTTCAGCCGCTAAGCAGCGTTGCTGTGTTTCGGTTTGAAGAGTGTGGTTGCCGGTTAAATATGATGAGAGTGACTTACGATGCAATGATTTGTTATAGGTGATGGTTACCACTTCACATCAGGAAGGCCAGGAGTCGAAACAAAGCATTGCCTCGGTTGACCTATCTACGGTCCACTGCCATTGAGTCATAAAAGATGTTAAGCCTCATGCGCCTTTAATTTATTTATTTTTGTAGTTAGGTAGGTATCCCATAAGATTTCACTATTGTCGTAGGTACCTATTGTCAAGTAAGGATGCCTAAAATTCAGCTACAAGCGAAGCAGTGGGTTTTTCTATACTGCAAGAAAATAACACCTAGCAAATAATAAATAAGTATTGGTGGACATTCCACACAGCACTAATCTTGCCCCAAACTAAGCCAAAGCTTGTGATATGGGAACCAATAGCTGATCTACTACTTATATACTTTTTTTCTTTATAAATACATACTTAAAATATTATATAACACCCAGACAGAGAACAAACATCTATGTTCATCACACAAATGTTTGTTCTCGGTGGGGATCGAACGCACGGCCTACGGCGCAGAAGGCAGATCTACTACCAACTGAGCTATGAAGGCTGTCAAATGAAGTATCTCACCTGAAAATTAAACATCTCCGTCATGATTACAAACGGCAGCGGCTGCAGCCCCGACGCATCAGCGAAGATGCAAACGCACAGTGCGGTGATAGGAACCCAGCCGGGCATGTCCACGGCGATGCTCTGCAGGTAGAACCACACGCCGAGGAGGCACATTGCGAAGCCGCCGACTGCGCTCGTCACTGCGAGAAGGGGCTGGGAACAAAAACATGTTTTTGAATATGATTGTCTAAAACTTCCCCTAAATATTTGGGTAATTATTCAAAAACTTGTTTGAATAATTACCCAAATATTTAGGCGAAAATTCATTGTTTTTCATTGAATTTCGACTTTATGAAACTCAATTATTATTCCATCTTAAACTTTTTAGGAGTAAGAGAGCTCTTTGTGAAGGGCTCGTCTGGGGAAGTAATACCACCACGCCTTTTTCTGCCGACAAGCAGCAACGCTGTGTTTCGGTTTGAAGAGTGTGGTTGCCGGTGTAATTACAGGCACATACTTAACATCGGTATGCCTCAAGTTGATGGACGCAGGGCAGTGCTTCGTAGGGTACGTTCCTATCGTGCGTGACTTACGAGGCATTGCTTTGTTAGGTGATTGTTACCACCTAACATCAGGTGGGTCATCTGCTTGTTCCATCAACTAGTTGTATAAAAAAAAACTTAAAATTAGCCACATAATTTAAGGTTGTGTTTATTTTGTGTATTATTTATTCTTCAACCGGCTGCTTGAGGAGCCGCAAACGAGTGGCCTGTTGGAAATAAGTAATTTGTTATTGTATCTTTTGGGCCTAATAGATTTGTTTAAAACATAAGAGCAAACGTCAAATAACATCGCTATCAGCATCTACATCACCTCAGAACTATCTTTCGTAAACGAATGAATAAATAAATAAATAATCTTTTAATCGTTAATGTTCTTGTTAAATGGATTTATGCAGTAATTCAATAAAAACCAATGAGGAATCTTTTAGAAGCAAAATAAAAGACGCTATTATGTTTAATGTTACATATAAATGCATGAATTTAATCAGATGATTTCTTGATATTCTTACAGGTAAGTAGGTATTTTTATTAGTTTTATAGTGTCTACCTGCACAGGAAATCACTAACGGCCGGTTTCTGAAAGCTTGATCAAAACTACATAATCGGATGTCAAGTCACTCGCCATTTCAGCTATTACATCGAATTAGATAGGGATAGCAAGTGAATTGACATGCGATTAGTTTTGATCGGGCTTTCAGAAAACGGCCGTAAGATTTTTATAATATCAAAGAAATCACAAAGATTCGAAAAGTCTAACTTCCTAAAAGTCCACAGAGTGGGACTAATTGGATTTTTTGGGATAATATAAAAAAAAGGTTGAGGTAAGTTACCTATCTACTTGATAGGAAAAACCAAAGCATTTTGATTACAAAGAATGAATGAAAAAAAATAATTTTTTGTACACCTTACAAAAACTACAAACTACAATACAATGTTACGTGCATTTCCAAAACACAAGGTACAGGATGGTAATTAAGCGACTTCTTTGGTTTTTTTCTGATTGTATGGTGTTGAAATTGATAGTATAGCTGTGGCAGTGTTTAGCCTCATGTCACGATGAAGTAGGCAAGGTTTACTAATAGAGGGTTTACAATGGCGTTTTCCATAGCAGTAGCCATGCTGCACGGTCATATCTTTCAAACTGCACTATTGCTGACGTAAAGAGCAGGTAAATAATTTAAGGCGAAGACAAGAGCTAATGTGACTCTCGCTCGCACATTTCGACATGTTGAAAGATATAAAATCACTTAACTCATTTTCGAAAAACCGCAATCAACCATCTTGTGTGCAATCACATTGCACACAGTTTAGTAAAAATTTCATTTTTATCGATACATGTTTTCCTACTTTTAGTTTTGCAAACTTTTAAGCAGGAAAACTTGTATCGATCAAAATGAAATTACGCACACAAAATGATTGATTGCGATTTTTCGATAATTCGTTTAGTTATTTTATATCTTTCAACATGTCGAAACGTGCGAGCGAGAAGTTGTTTGATAGTTATCAGCCCCTAAGGTTTTTATTCAATAAAAAGAATGCTTAACAAATGTTCACTTCTATGTGAATTGAAGTGGCAATAGTTAAGCGACAAAGCGGGAATAAACCATCGGACCTGTAGACCTACCCAAGTAATTTTGCATACTTTAAGAAGTAAGGTAGGTATAAGGTGAAACCAATGTGTAAATTAGGAACCATGTAGAGACATTTTCCTTATTAATACATTGGCGCACAAAATTTGTCAAATAACCTTATATACCTACTTAATTTCATTAAAAAAAACATAACAAAATTTGTCAAAGAACCTTATGGTATGTACATACTTAATTTTCATACCTTTCTTCCGGTCCGGTCAACCAGTTGACACGCCAAAAAGGACCCAATGATCTGCACAGTAGCGAGCAGAATCGACTGCTTGTTCGGCGACAGGGCAATGCTGTTGTTGGGGTCCCTCCCAGCTTCCGCGAAGATGTGGCTGGCGTACACCAGGACTGCTATGCAGCCACAGAACTCCCTCGTCAGGTTCACTATCAGGGCCACCCAGAATGCTTTCACTGCTGTCTTGTCCGCGACTATGGAAGGAAAAAAAACTTTTGAAACTATTCTTTAAACTAGTAGTTCGTTCCGAACTGAGATCTCGTGATGCGACCCGACGAACGCATCAAAACTTTGAGTAGGTAGTAGTCAGAGGCAAGTCCAAACATTATCTTTGGACTTTTTTACTACTAACCTACTAACTTGGTATGGTAACCAAGTTTCAACTCTATTGGCCTATTTATTGAAGAGTTCCGTTGAACAGACCTTGGCTCCATCATCAGACCAGGTCGCTATCACCATTTTATGAGAACTGAGTACCTTTTTAATATATTTCAAGAAAAAAAAATAAGAAAAAGCAAAGGAACTGGCCGACCAGTAGAAAAACCTTGATGTCAACGAAACTCTTAGATATGGGAGCTCTTGGATCGCTGGTTATCGTAATTTAACTTTTTTTGTTTTATCTCAAAAACCGAGCATCCCAAAAAAAAAGTAAAAATTGTTTTGGAATGTCCAAACAAAGCCCTTTCATATGACATGTAACTTGATTTTTTTATGTAACTTTTTTTATTTTTGCCCTCTTAAAAAACCCCATATTTCAAAAACCCTTCATCCGATTTTACTCATATACTTACCAGTAAATTTCTCAAGTACAAGCTATCGACATATCAAATTTCATGCAGATCGGATCAACGGTTCTAAAGTTATCGCCAGACAAACATACATACATACATACATACATACATACATACATACATAAAATGCCAAATTGCCCAAGTTGAAACTAAGATCTTCGTTCGCTTCGCTCACTCGATCAATTAATCTAAAATTTGGCTTTTTTAACCTTTTTCGAAAAAAGGAGGAGGTTCTCAATTCAGCTGTTTTACTTTTATGTTTGTTTCCTCAGAACTTTCGACTGGGATTTGGGAAAATTATTTTATTTGAAAGCTGGTGCTTCCTGTGTGGTCCCATTCCAATTTGGTCCAGTTCTGACAATGGCATCCAGTTGCAGAAAAGTTATTAATACCACATGCTGATGGAACAAGCAGATGATCCATCTGAGGTTACGTGGTATCCATTACTTATAATCAAGCATTGCCAAGGAATGCACGATATGAACGTCGTGCCCTACGATGCTCTGTCGTGCGTCCATCACGTGCGAGCGAGAGTCACATTAGCTCTTGGCGTCGCCTTAATATTTTGGGAAGTGTCAACTGTCTAGTCCTCGTCAAAGCCAGTTGGCACTTAACCTCTAAATGAGCCGCGCCTGTGCTCAGCATACATTAATAAATGCGAAGCAACGTGCCATACTTTTGCATCTCCAGACCCAAATATCACTTAACCTATGTCACTGTACCTAATTGACCCGTGCCATTAATTTGCATCAAACGAATACTACTGATATATAGTACGTAAAACGAATACTCTAGAAATGTCAAACAGAAGGTCGATGATTGGAATGAATGAATGAAAATTCTTCATTGCACACCATCCAAACTAACAAAATAGGACAAATTATTATCTACACTAATATTATAAAGAGAAAAGATTTGTATTTTTGTTGTTTTGTATGTAACGAATAGGCTCAAAAACTACTGGTCCGATTTCAAAAATTCTTTCACCATTAGAATCCTACATTATCCCTGAGTAACATAGGCTATATTATATTTTCAAAAAAATCAGGGATCCTTACTAAAACTCTAATAATGTAACCCAAGGTGGAAAAAGAAAACCTTACATCGCTTGCGCTGCGAAAACTATTGATGATAGAACAAAATAATGTACTACGACTTTGCAGAACACTTTATTAACTACAAAAAATGTCGCGACAGCATATGTCTAACTATTATAATTATGTCACAATAAGTGTTCTTTTATTATAAAAAAATAATTGAAATGCCGCCGCTAGAAAAGGGTCTTTATTTGTACCTTGGTATTAATCCGTATCCAAATAAATGTTTTCATATTCAAGACTGGTTCAATACCTATACATTACTTCTTGAATTATTCAAATCGGACATTCCATTCAAAAGATTTTAAAAATATAAACGACGCGCGGGTCACGGGTCGCGTTCTCTCTAGGCGCGGGCCCGGGCAAGGCGCGAGTTAGAAGGGCGTGCGAATGATTCGAACCCACCACGGTCTAAGTTTATCCTAAAACTTTGAAAAAATTTATGCCACCCATGCGAAGCTGGGACAGGCCGCTAGTAGAAAATAAAATGTACAATAGGCGGTCTTATCGCTAAAAATCGATCTCTTCCAGACAACCTTTGGATAAAGAGGAGCCTAGAATAAGATGGTTGGTTTGGGTGCACTATAAAACTAAAAATATCAAGGGTATACTAAAAACATTCGATATTAACAAATAAATAAGCCAATAAATAAGTATAAACTATACTTATATGTATACCTACAAAAATAAGATTACATGCTTACATTCTATAAAGAGGGGATTTCGTTTCAGATAAAAAAATGACACAATATTTTTTATACTTCTCACTGATGGAGCAAGCAGATGGCTCACCTGATGTGAAGTGGTAACCATAACCAAGATAAATAAAATAGCATGATTTTTGTTTTATACCTCTTGCTGATGGAAAGAAGGCCAAAGGAAGGCCCAAAGAAAGATGGATTGTGTGAAGGATGACATGGGTGAGAAAGGAGTGACGTCCCCACATGAAGTGAGATAAGGGCAGGAAGATGATGATGATAACTTCTTGCTGATGGAGCAAGCAGATGGCCCACCTGTAACCATCAACTATACCAAACAAAGCCTTACCTCGCAAGACACGCACGATATGAACATGCCTTGTGTCCATCAACTTGAGGCATGCAGATGTTAAGCCTCATGTGACTGAAATTTCATCGGCTACCATACCGATGGCAGCTACAAATCTTGGTGGCAGAAATAAGCATGGTAGTAGTACTTCCCCGGCCGAGCCACACACAAAGAGCTCTACTACACTTAGATGCCAATATTGGTGGTATAGAAAAAAATTGTCGGCGACGAATACCACAAGTACCTACGGCCTCAGTAGACATGCTCTATTGGCAAAAGGGTTCTCGTTGTTATAGGCAGAAGTAACTGTTCAACATCAGTTGGACCAACTGCCTGTTCCTTCACTTTTCATAACATTCAATGTCAGACGTTGTCTTTTTACACTTTGTATGCTTCTTCTCCAAACAATACGGTTAGTAAACATCCCATTCTTTATAAAATTCGAAATGGAATCAAGCATCGTACAGAGGTCATAATCATCAGTCTGATGAAGGAACCTTCATACCAAGAAAGAATATAGGCACATGAGGCTTGACATCTGTATGTCTCAAGTTGATGGACGCTTAGCAGTGCATCACAGGGCTCTTATCATGCGTGACTTTCGAGAAATTTTGCTTCGTTACAGATAATGGCTACCTTTTAACATCAGCTGAGTCATCAGCTTGTTCCATCATAAAAAGACCATTTTTTTATACCATATTTATTATGTTCAGTGGACTTCGTACTTTTTTGTGAAAAAGGAAGAAGTAATTTATACCTAACTATAAAAACTCGAACTGGAATCGCAAGCTAGGGGCTAGTTACCACCACTCCACCAGCGCTTTGAATTGGCAAACGAACTCAACCAAATTACTTTGCGAGAGCAATTGATAATAATCATCAGGTTCAAAAATCAAGGACAGTGCTACCGAGAACAATGAGGAGTTGGTACAGTCAGCTACATTCGTTGTATCACATTTTCTTGCCTCTCTTCCAAGGAGCACCGGTGGTATAGTGGGAGTGACCCCGCCTTCCGATCGTAAGGTCACAGGTTCGAATCTGGTCGTGCACCAATGGATTTTTCCTAGCGAAAAATTTATGTGCGCAATGCCAGTGCTCTTAAACGGTGAAGGAAAACATCGTGAGGAAACCAGTTAGTACTCTAACAGCGGCGATGGGCTTGCAACCTGTCACGTATGGAATATCAACTACTGCAAAATGTGGGTATGTGCCAAATTTAATGTTTGGACGTACCTCTGACTACCCCCCTTAGACATCCTCAAAAGAATCTGGAGTTAGTACTTGGTACTAAGAGATCTGAGGGGATATCTACCGTGACTGGGGATTAAAAGTCGTGACGCTGTTTCAGTTTTTCTTCCAAGCTGTATACTATATTAGTTTAAATATCTTGTCTATAGTGGTTTGGTCGGTAGAAACAGACGATTAACAAAGTGATGCTGATCCCGCATCAAACAGAAAAGTTGTTAAAATTGTCCGAAAATACTTAAAAATACCACATAATCAAATAGCAATTCTAAAAATGTAAATCCGTTATTGGCTGTATGTTAGAAACCTAATTATTTACATTGTATCTTAAGAGCTGTGGATTTTGTTAAAAAAAAACAAAAAAAAAACGGAAGTGTCAAAAAAACCTAGTCAGCCTTCCTTCCACCAAGGATTCTTATATGTACAAAAATAATCCTTATTATTTTAGTAAATAAAGAAAATTTAAGTTTTGTTAATATTTAAACCGGATCGTTATTTATGCTAACAAGAGTTATATAATTTTTTTTAATTTTTCCAATTCTTTTTCTAGTAAAGCCCCTTTGAGTTTCAATGCTAACTTAGGCGCATAATAATAAAAAATACTTACTTAAAACGAAGTACCTACCAAATTTTTTAAGAGCTGTAGGGAAGTTTTTAGTGAAACTCTACTATAAAATCTCGGTTATGTAATCAATTCATGTAGCTAACTGTACATAGGTATCTTTAGGTCGATAGTATTGTATAGATAAGGTCAATGCGATCAATTGGCATGATAAATCTGTTTGTCGCTTTTCAACACGTGTTTGTTTGTTTGTCTTAATATTTCCGTGTGTATTGACTCATTAAAATACCAGAAAAATACAATCGATGTTTCAAGCATAATGAGAATTTTTCGTCACAGAATACTTCGCTCTCAGAATACTTCCGCAAAAGGGTCCTTCCAAAAAAAAATTTCAAAAATTCTTGCAAATCTAAATATATTTGTGGAGTGGATTATCCATCCATACAATCTATAATGGCGAGAGTGTGTCTGAAACAGAAAATTTCAAACAGACTTAGGTACCTACACGTTTGAAATTTTCTGTTACTTTTTCAGGAAAGAAATAATATTAGGTACAATTTTTTTTGATATCCCAAAAGTTATTATACGATATCATAAATCAGAAGTCAGAATCAGAAATCAGAAATATTATATAGTTATTGTATTGGTAACTGTAGTACAAAAAACATCTTATACCACACTGTTTCGAAAGAAACTAGTGACACGACAAGAGAGAGAGTACCTACCTATGTATTAAAAAAAAAAATTTAGCCATAGCCATAATATTACAAGCTATGACTTCGTTTGAGGCTAGATAGTGCTGTGTCAACTGTCCATCAATATTTATTTATTTAGATGCAAGATATTTTTACTTACACAGTAGTTTTGGCGAGAATTTAGGCTCGCATGTAGTCTGCTCAATGATGAGGGCGTCTACTTCCTCGGAGATCAGCTTGTGTTCAGCGGGCAGGGAGCGCAGCCAGCCCAGCACCTTGGCTGCTTCCTGGAGACCAGAGGAAGGCAACACGTTATTTAATGATCCACTGACAGCCTTCACAGCTAAGTTGGTAGTAGCTCTGCCATCTGCGCCGTAGGCCGTGCGTTCGATCCCCACCGAGAACAAACATTTGTGTGATGATCATTAATGTTTGTTCTCTGTCTGGGTGTTATTATAGGTAAGTATGTATTATATCAGCTATCTGGTTCCCATATTACAACAAGCTTTGTTTGGGGCTAGATAGTGCTGGTGGAAAGTCCACCAATATTTATTTATTTATTATTTATGTATTATTAAGAGACTTTGATTACGAGCGAAGCGAAAACATCGGCTATTTGGCATTGTATGCAACAAAGTCAAAAGGTATTTATTCAAAAATATCACAAGGATCACTTTGAAACGTCTTAAAGCTAGGTGACTTGATGCCAGTTCCACGCGACCAAGCCTAGAAGAACAGGCAACAAACTTACGGCTTGGTTCCTACGGTTCTTTTGAGTATGATCCTTGTTACAATGTACCTACCTACCAGAGGAAGTCAGCAAGTTATTGAATGGTCGAGTGAGCGAAGCTAAAACTTTGGCAATTTAGGCCAAGTTTCACCATGCTCTGTTAGTTACTAATCAAGGATTAACAGGCCGTTAAATCTAACCTTAGCCGTCAGACGCGTACATTTTGACATTTTTAACGGCCCTTTAATCCTTTGTTAATCTAACAAGGAATACGAATTTTCGGCCGAACATTCGGTAAAAAGTTTACCGAACCGAATATTCGGCCGAATAATTCGGTAGGATATAACGCGCTTTGTCCTGCATTACAAAATAGCGAGTTGATGCAAGTCAAGCCCATGACCCATCCCTCCTCCTTTTTTAAAAGGGTCTCACCCGAGACCCTGAAAGGCGGTGGACCCCCACCGCCTTTCAGGCACACCTGAAAGGCGGTAATTTCAAAGGCTAAATAATGTAAATTATTCAAATAAATAAACAATTTTACTAATTTATCTTGCAATGACCCTAAATAACTTATTTAACTAGGCTTTTAAATAAATCATAGGTATTTATGTCAGTTTAATTAAATCTTTTTGTAAGGTAATAATATATAAAAAATATAACTAATTATAGTACTACTATAGTGATAGTATGTTCGGCAGAAAGTTCGGCATTTTTACCGAATAATCGGCCGAATACGAACATGCCGAATACCGAACATAAATCGAATATTCGGCCATCTCTACCTAGTATGTACCTACCTTTGCTTTGTTGGCCGACCCATAACTTTCTAACGCCGTTTTTTCGTGGTCCCATTATTTTATCTTTAATTGGACCACGAGGGAGAACTATTTCACGTAGTCCCATTACCTACTATTTATCTACTTCCTGTATATAAAAATAAGGATGCTTGGTTTGCTGAAAATGTAAATGTTGAAAACAAAAATATCAACTTTATTCAACCAAAACATTACAGTTAGTTACACTGCAATGCAACTCAATATAATAATACGACAGCCTTCACAACTCAGCCGGTAGTAGATCTGCGCCGTAGGCCGTGGGTTCGATCCCCACCGAGAACAAACATTTGTGTGATGAACATAGATGTTTGTTCTCTTTCTGGGTGTTAGAGGTATATTAACCCTAGATCACTACACATGTTTTCGAGTTACACAGTCACTACATATTAGTCATTCTGACTAACAAAATAAAACTACAATAATTTACTAGAAATGACATTTATTAGTTAAAAATGTAGGTAACAAGATAGAACATGTATTAAAATTTCTTAAAAACTATAAAACACATTAAAATATTATTCCTGGCAGTCTGAGCAGACAGCAATGGTATGCTCGCCACAAATGGCCTTCCTGCAGGAGTAGCAATAGACTTTGGTCATCCTGTGCTTCTGGTATGGGCAAACTGCGCAAATTTTTTGCTTGTTTAGCTGTCCTTGAGAAGTACTAGCCACGACATTTTCAATCTGTAAGATATCTTTGATACTGGCTTTGATATTCTTCCTCAAAGTAACAGTCTTGTAGCGTTCCCTCAGCCACGGCTCCATCAGATCGTCGGCCAACTTTTGCACGAATGCTCTTCGTTTTAGGGGTTTTTGTCTTTGCCGTACCATGTTAGATACATAAATGACATATGCATTGATAATGCATAAGTTCAGCATATTATAAAATATGCATTGAGGCCATCTATTGGTTTTTCGATTGCAGCTCATACCAGAACAAATTTGATCGACTGTGTCAACAGCTCCTTTGGTTGAATTGTAGAAATGTATCATTTCAGGCTTCTTGGTGCTGGGGTTAATGTTCGGCTGATCGTGCATTGTCGATAGAAGAAACACCACTTTGTTGGATTTCGGTTTATAGGATACCAAGGTTTTCTCAGCATCAAAGGCAAACATTGAAGTGCCGATATTCCTTGTTCTTGTGTTCTTCACTTCTTACATTATATTACAACAGCTATAAAATTCTTAGAAATAAAAAAACACCTTATCTAAACAAGAGAACAATAAATAAACAAAATTATTCAAAACATACCTTGACTCACTTTACACGCGTAATCACTAGACATTAGTCTGTGAGACTAACAATTCGCCAAAACTCCAGAAGTAAGATGCGTGCTTACGTAATGCATGCACACAGGGTACTAAAACACCAAATAAGGAAGGTACTGAGCGCGGCAGGGGGGGGTAGTTTCGGGAACATACCAAAACAGCGAATGCGCGGGAACCGTGTCGCCTGTGAGACTAATATGTAGTGATCTAGGGTTAAAAGTATGTATTTACAAAAAAAAAGTATTATAACGTATTATATCAGCTATCTGGTTCCCATATTACAAGCTTTGGCTTAGTTTGGGGCTAGATAGTGCTGTGTGGATAGAACAACAATATTTATTATTATTACTTATAATAAGGGTCAGTGGCGTAGCTAGGTGGACAAGGGCCCCGGTGCATAGAGAAACAATTTTTGTAGCTTAAGGTCTTCTAGCTTCGGGAGCTGGCTGACCCTCTCTTTTCTAAGCTTAGGTTAGAGGGCCCCCTGAGCTCAAGATGATGTACGCAGGGCAGTGCATCGTGGGGCACGTTTCTATCGTGTGTGACTTACGAGGCAATGCTTTGTTATAGGATGGTTACCACTTAACATCAGGTGGGCCATCTGCTTGTTACATCTACTAAATGTATAAAAAGTCAAATTAAAGTGGTGTTTAATCAGTTGAATTAAAATCACTTTGAAACGTCTTAAAACTTGGTGAATCTAGGTGCCAGTTCCACGCGACTAAGCTTAGAACCAGTCTTTAAAAAACGGGGTAAAAAAAAGGGGTAGTGGGAGAAGGATTCATGGGCTCGACATGAATCAACTTGCTATTTTGCAATACAGGAAAAAGCGCGTCTATTTCTAAAAGTTTACCGAACCGAATATTCAGCCGAATAATTCGATTCGGTAAACTTTTGACCGAAGATTCGGCCGAATATTCGTATTCGTTCAAATCACGATTCGGCCCATCACTAATAGTTACCACTTAAAATCCGGTGGGCTTTCTACTTGTTCTACAAGCAAGTAGTATAAAAAGGTTTACGTACTTTACTAACCATGAAAGATAATCTCGTTACAATAGGTGGATAACTAGCGCGATAAATCTAGATTTGCCCTGTAGGTGGGAAATCGACGTTGCTAAGAAACGGTAGGTACAAGTAATAGAACGTGATCGAACCAATTACAGACTGGCCGAGATTAATTGAATAGAATTGTGTGGCAGCCAATTAATACATACAAGTGGAAAATGTGAAGATAGGTACCTATCAGGTGTTATTATATAATTGAAAAGTAAAGTTAAAGCATCGTGAGGAAACCGGCATGTCGTAGAACCTAAATAGATAAAAGCTTGTAAAAAGTGCTCAAAAAGGAGCCTTTGAGGCGCAATTAAAATCGGTTCACCACACTGTTTTAAAAGAAACTGTGACACGACATAAATAAGAATAAATTACGTATATTACCACCAGCATTTTTAAAGTCACCATAAAAGTCAAAAGGTTTTTATAGGTTTATACAAGTTTTCCTACTTAAAGGTTTTCTTATATACAAAAAATAGTAAAGCAAAGTTTTGAGGAGGAAAACATGTATCGATTAAAAATGAAAGGTTTACTTATCTGATGTGTGCAATGTGATTACATAAAAAATGGTTGATTGCGATTCTTCGAAAATAAGTTATGTGTATTTATATCTTTCAGCATATCGAAACGTGCGAGCGAGAGTCACATTAGCTCTTGTATTCGCCTTATAGCTAGGTGAATCTAGGTGCCAGTCCACGCGACCAAGCCTAGAGACAGGCAACAAACTAACGGATTTGTTCCTACCGTTCTTTTGTATGATGTTAGAACTGTTAAGAATGAATAAAAAAACTATGTAGGTAGGTTTAAGAGTAGCAGAGCTCTCTTAGAAGGGCTCGTCTACCGCCCAACAGCGTTGCTGTGTTTCGTTTTGGAGTGTGGTTGCCGGTGAAATTACAGGCACATGAGGCTTAACATCTGTATGCCTCAAGTTTAAGCACTATTTTTTTTATACAATTAGCTGATCGAAAAAGCAGATGGCCCACCTGATGTTAAGTGGTAACAATCACCTATAACAAGGCATTAACTCGCAAGACACGCACGATTGAAACGTGACCTGCGTCCATCAACTGGAGGCATACCTACAGATGTTAAGCCTCATGTGCTCTTAATTACACCGGAAACCACACTCTTCAAACCAAAACACAGGAACGCTGTTTGGCGGCAGAAAAAGGCGTGGTGGTAATAGGTACTTCCCCGGACGAGCCCTTCACAAAGAGCTCTACTAAATACTCTTAAATATCATGCGTGACTTACGAGGCAATGCTTTGTTATAGGTGATGGTTACCACCTAACATCAATGGACCATCTGCTTATTCCAACAGAAACTAGTATAATAAAATTACCTCCTTCTTCCCCTGCTTGATGAGGTAAGAGGGTGTGTCAGGAAGACGCAGAAGCAGGCAGAAGTGCAGCAGCGGGATGGCCAACAGGATCCACAGCACCGTATAGAACGGCAGCAGGTCTCCGAGTATGAATATCAGCAGGTTTCCAACTGTCTGTGAAAGAAAATAAATCATAAATAAAAAATCAATAAAATCATAGGAAAATGGTAACGTTGTGAGGGAACTAGGGTTGCCACCTTTTTTTTTGCAGTTAAAGTACATTGGTTGATATAGGTAAGAAAAAGAAAGTACATAGTATCAAAATAAAGTACAATTTTTTTAGGTACAATTTGAGGTTAGGTTGTGTTTAGAAATTGTTAAAAACGAGTGCTTACATGATGTGGCGCTGGCGAGTGGCGACATCGATTCTGCATCAATCGAAGTCGCTTAACGAAAAAAATACTTACGAATAAACTTTTCAAAATCCCAAAGAAATTAAATCATGCGAAATAAAGTATTTTGGTGTACTTTATTGTTCTCATAAAGTATAGAGTACAATTACCTGAAATAAAGTACAATACTTTATTGATCGAGTGAGCGAAGCGAACGAAGATCTTAGTTTCAACTTGGGCCATTTGGCATTTTATGTATGTATGTATGTATGTTTGTCTGGCGATAACTTTAGAACCATTGATCCGATCTGCATGAAATTTCATATGTCGATAGCTTGTACTTGAGAAATTTACTGGTAAGTATATGAGTAAAATCGGATGAAGGGTTTTTGAGTTAAGGGGTTTTTTAAGGGGGCAAAAATAAAAAAAGTTACATAAAAAAATCAAGTTACATGCCATATGAAAGGGCTTTGTTTTGACATTCCAAAACAATTTTTCCTTTTTTTTAAAGACGCGCGGTTTTTGAGATAAAATAAAAAAAGTTAAATTAAGATCTCTAAGAGTTTCGTTGACATCAAGGTTTTTCTACTGGTCGGCCAGTTTCTTTGCTTTTTCTTATTTTTTTTTCTTGAAATAAATTAAGGAGGTACTCAGTTCTCATAAAATGGTGACGACGACAAGGTCTGATGATGGAGCCAAGGTCTGTTCAACGGAACTCTTCAATAAATAGGCCAATAGAGTTAAAACTTGGTTACCATACCAAGTTAGTAGGCGGTAGTCAGAAAAAAGTCCAAAAATGATGTTTGGACTTGCCCCTGACTACTACCTACTCAAAGTTTCGTCGTTTCGTTCGTCGGGTCGCATCACGAGATCTCAGTTCGGGGCGAACTACTAGTTATAAAGTACGGGTGGCAACCCTAGAGGGAACCGGCATTTCGTAGAACCTAAAAAGTTTTAAAACATGTCATTGTGTCAAGTGCTCGAAAGGAGCCTCTTCGAGGCGCACTTACAATCCCTTCACCACACTGTTAGAAAGTATGACTGTGAAAGAATTAAGAGACACGACAAGAAAAAGAATAGGTAGGTAAAATATTTGATTTGTTTTAGTTATAAAACTTTATAACATGCCTTTTATTAAATAGATAGAAAATAACTTATTGTACCACTTAACATTTACATATAACACAACAGAAAAGCATCAAAATAGAATACAATGGGCCGTGCTATCGCTAAAAGCGGTCTCTTTCAGACAACCTCTGGATTTGACAAGGAATAATATAAGTTGGACGTTAGTTTCTCAGATAAGAGAATACTATGTACCTAAGGAGATTGTATCTGCTTTGTTCAAATTCAAAATGCAATTTGTGCTGATTAGTTTGCCAAAATCTAATAATAGGTACCTATTTACTTTCTTGGCGAAGATACCTAACGGGAAAATCTATCTATAACATCGGCCTACTCAGTACACTACCTATGTGCCTACTATAGTTATTGTTTGGGTTGGGGGAACACCGTGAGTTAGTGAGTTTTCCTTCATACCACCTCTGTCACGAAGTTTCTTTCGAAACAGTGTGGTTAATGCATTTTAAGTGCGCCACATGTGTCAAATGCTCGAAAAGAGCCTTCCTTTCGAGCACTTGACACATGTTATAGAACATTTTAGGTTCTACGGCATGCTGGTTTCCTCACGATGTTTTCTTTCACCGTTTGAGAATACTGGCATTGTGCACATACATTTTTTGAACAGAAAACTCATTGGTGCCCAAACGGTTTCGAACCCACGACCTTAGGATCGGAAGGCGCGGCCGTTACCACTAGACCATCAGTGCTCACCACTGTCACGATGAATGGTAATGTTTTATCTTTATCATTCCTCTAAGCGTGAACGCAAACAGAAATTGTACCAAGTCTTTCCGGTGGGTAGGGCTGACTAAAAGGGTTGGCAAGGGTTGGCAACAGACTTACCACACCTGTTTACAAAGCTAACATGTTGAGGAGCGTCATTCGTACCATGGTCTTTTTTTCAACATAATTATTTTATTTGTGTGTAGGAGTAGTGCGCGAACTATAGTAGGTACTTCCCCGGACGAGCACTTCACAAAGAGCTCTACTACCCTTAAAAGTTTCGAACAAAAAATAGTGACACGACAAGAAGAAAACCACTAGATCCTGAACGAACCTGCGAGTTCCCCGTTCCTCGGATGCTGTCCAAAAAACTAGTGAACGACACGACAAGAAGAATAAGACTTCTTCTTCTTTGTCGTGTCATTAGTTTCTTTCAAAACCAGTGTGGTGAAAGGATTTTAACTGCTCCTCAAGAGACTCCTTTCGAGTACTAGAAGAAGACTGTTAGATCCTGAACGAACCTAATGCGAGAATATAACGTAGGTCCCCGTGCCTCGGATGCTGTCTTAGACACTAGTGATACGACAAGAGTGACTATGTTGCAATAGCCGTGGTCGCTTTCTAATAAAGGTAAAACGCGATAAAACCCTTGTAATATTTCAATATTTGTCATGATCGCAAAAGTTTAAAAGAAGAAGACTGCTAGATCCTGAACGAACCTTAGAGAACAAGACTAGAGCCTGAATAAACCTGTGAGAAGAAGATTAGACTGCTAGAACCTGAACGAACCTGCGTGAATAAGACTAGAACCTGAATAAACCTGGGATGGCTCTGCCAAACACCAGCTTACTGCCTTAGACTCGATTATGATTGAGGTTAAGATTCAGAGTCTTGAAAATCGGCGCAAAGTTGCTTGTCTATCGATATTTCATAGGTTTCATTTTGGAAAATGTGCCCAGGAACTTCTCGATCTAATACCACCATCCCCTTTCCACCATAGGACAAGTAGACGTACAGCCAGTACCACCCATACCTGGTTAATGTACCACCCATTCGCACTAAGCGTTTTGCTTCTACCTTCATCATGCGAACCGCTAAGGAGTGGAACTCATTGTCGTCGTCTGTTTTTCCTGATCGCTACAATTTGGGTATCTTTAAGGCGAGAGTGAATAGTTGTCTTCTAGACCGTTCTGTTCCATCTTCGGCTACATCGTCGCTTAGCACCAGGTGAGATTGTAGTCAAAGGACAGTCTAAACAATTTAAAAAAAAACCTGTGAGATGAATACTAGGCTGCTAGATCCTGGACGAACCTGTGAGAATATAACGAAGGTGCCTGTCATGCCGCGGATGCTGTCCTCGCTGATCTCCTTCACGTACAGCGGACAGACCACGAACCCGCCACCGGAGCCGAACCCGATCAGTGCGCGTGCGCCGATCAGCGCGATCGGGTGCGAACTGAACAGCTTCACCGCCCATCCGATCTGTTTGCAAATTTAATTTATTTATTCATATAACTGAACAGTTTCATAATTACACAAACAATAATTATTTAAATTACAGCCCTGACAATTGACATGTCAGTTGGTCTGTCTCTGCCTTCTACGCTGTAGGCCGTGGGTTCGATCCCAGCCAAGAATAAGCATTTGTGTGATGAACATAGAGGTAGATGTTTGTTCTCTGTCTGGGTGTTATTATATACATATATAGTTTTTCATTTATTATTTATTTAAAAATATAAAAGCTAACTAATAAAAAATAAAATATATATAATAAAATAAAATAAAAAATAATTTAATAAAAAAAATATTAGTATTATACCAGCTATCTGGTTCCCAAATTACAAGCTTTGCTTAGTTTGGGGCTAGTGCTGTGTGGAAATGACACAAATATTTATTTATTTTTAATTAAGTAATTGCGACGCAGTATGGCAATGCCGATGCGCTGAGCCAGATACTCACCAGCCCTCGGGTCAGGCGTCTCCTCCATAAATCGCCTAAAAAATTTGGACGACCCGGTACGTCCTAAATAACTTTATGGACTCACAGCAATAGGCACGGAAGCACATAGCAGCGCATTCTTCCTCCCAAACTTGTCAGCTGCGACCCCATACACAAACACGGCGATTGGCGCGAAGATGAACATGATGGAAGCCATCCAAGACACGTCTTCTTCGGAGAGCGGCTCTGCTGATGGACTGGAGTCGCCCATCAGGAGTGCCTTGTTCGGAGATATCCAACCCATTGCTGTTCCGTACGCCAGAATCGGCATGCATACTGAAAAATGACAGTAGTTGACATAGAAGTATGGGGGTATTGACAGCCTTCACAGCTCAGTTGGTAGTAGCTCTGCCTTCTGCGCCGTAGGCCGTGGGTTCAATCCCCACCGAGTACAAACATTTGTGTGATGAACATAGATTATTGTTCTCTGTCTGGGTGTTAGGTATATAATATTATAAGTATGTATTTACAAAAAAAATTGGTACATATGTATTTTATCAGCTATCTGGTTCCCATATAGATAGTGCTGTGTGAAAAGTCCACCAATATTTATTATATTTATTTATGGTATTTTCTCTGTGTGTGGCTCCTCCAGGGAAGTACTACCACCATGCCTATTACTTTTTTTTTATACAACTAGCCGATGAAACAAGCAGATGGCCCACCTGGTGTTAATTGGTAACCATCACCTATACCAAAGCACTGCCTCGTTAGTCACGCATGATGGTAACGTGCCCTTACCTACACTTACTTCGACTGTTTAGCAGCGTAGTATACGAAAAATAATAAAGCAAACTTTTTAGTAGGAAACCTTTGTGGTTTTAAGTTCAGTTTATATCTTAAAAAAATTTGAAATGTGTACGCGAGTGGTGCTTTGGCGGGTGTCAGCCCCTTAAAACTCGTAGTGAACCGTAGTAAACGCCATAATGAGCTACGCCTATATAAATTTAATATATAAATCTTGAGTACGCGTAGCTAAGCTACGAAAATTCGTAGAACAGATCGTGAAAGCCTTTTGAAATGAATTTATATGTGAAAGCGATTTTTTGTTAAATCTTCTGTTTGTAGTAATATGGATTTGAGATAACATGTTACTAATAGATAAGTACCTATCATCTTTTTGTGTTGTTTTCTCTCTTAGTTTCTTTTATACAGCTTTATAGATGGAACAAGCAGATGGCCCACCTGATGTTAAGTGGTAAACATCACCTATAACAAAGCACCATAGGAACGTGCCCGATGCATTGCGCCTATCAACTTGAGGCATCCAAATGAGAAAAGAGGTGTAATTACAGGATTTAAGCCTGTAATTACACCGGCAACCACACTCATCAAACCGAAACACAGCGTTGCTGCTTGGCGGCAGAAAAAGCGTGGTGGTTCCCCGAACGAGCTCTTCACAAAGAGCTCTACTACTTTTAAAAAAAGGTGTTTTTTTTTTTCGCCATCTAGAAATGGTACTAGGTGTCCCTCTGACATGAGGATCAGTGACTTTGTTATTACTACTTTTGATTCTATACAAAACAAATACCACTAATTACCTCAACTAATTTTTTATATTACAATTTACTCAAGTTGTGCTAAATGAATTTAAACTAAAATGAAAAATTTTTACATTCCAAGTTTTACTAAAGTTATTCAAGTGAATTTAAAAATAAAAATAAGATAAAAAAAAGGTGTTGGTGGTACATTAAAAAAATATTTCATGCCTGTTTAGGGTGATGCGTATCCATAAGTACAAACTTTGCTTGGTTTCGCTAGCTAGCTAGATAGAGCTGTAAAAATGACCACTACTTTAATAACTCTGAACAAATATTTGCGTATTTTGTTTTCAGTGCAATTTTTGCATGAAGTCTTTAATTTCTCACTTCACAGGGTCTGAACATTTTTCTGAGAATAACTGTGTTTATTTTTTACTAGCTACCGCCTACGGCTTCGCTTGCATATTTGTAGTGATGCTAAGAGCTGATTTCACCATGCTCGGTAAGTTACTAATTTATTTATTTATTTAACATAATCCACCGCTCTTAATTTAAATAGAATGTTACATATGAGTATAACTAAAAGCCAATAACGGATTTACATTTTTTAACAAAAAACTATAATAACATGCGTTAAATAACATGCCGTTAAATCTAACCTTAGATGTCAAACGCGTACATTTTGACATATTTAGGGCCGGTTTCACTATGCTCTGTTAGATTAACAAAGGATTAAAGGGCCGTTAAATATGTCAAAATGTACGCGTTTGACAGCTAAGGTTAAATTTAACAGCCCTTTAATCCTTTGTTAATCTAACAGAGCATGGTGAAACCGGTACTAAGTCAAAGTCAAAAGGTATTTATTCAATTAAATCACAAGGATCACTTTGAAACGTCTTAAATCTAGGTGACTCTAGGTGCCAGTTCCACGCGACCAAAGCCTAGAAGAACAGGCAACAAACTTACGGCTTGGTTCCTACCGTTTTTGTATGATCCCTGTTACAATGTATTATAATACCTACAATATTCGAATTCGAATGCGTATTGAGCCACAAACATGCAAACATAGTATCTTTTGCATATATTAGTAGTAGGTAACTAGGATAGAATATCATTTTAAAATCTCGTTGCATTTTTTACCATTATGTGTACAAGTAGCTAACTAGCTTGTTTATTTTACTAGATCAAAGGGAATAATTTGCCGGTGCGGTGAGCCATTTATTTATTTATTTTTAACTATAGAACGGTTTTCTAAACGAGTTACTCTGAATAATGATTCCGCCTTAAATATTAATTACTAATTGAACATTAAAAACAAAAAAAATCATTAAAATGAAGTATGTTAAATTAGGTAGTAGTCAAACAAAAAAAAAAAATTTTATACAACTAGCTGATAAAACAAGCAGATGGCCCACCTGATGTTGAGTGGTAACCATCACAAAGCAGTGCCTCGTAAGTCACGCACAATAAGAACGTGCCCTACGATGCACTGCCCTGCGTCCATCAACTTGAGGCATACAGATGTTATGCCTCATGCGCCTGTTATTACATCGGCAATCACACTGTTCAAACCAAAACACAGCGTTGCTGCTTGGCGGCAGAAAAAGGCGTGGTGGTAGTACTTCCCCGGACGAACCCTTCACAAAGAGCTCTTCCACTCACAATAATAAGTGTTCAAAAAAAACATCACAGTGCCCACTGATTCATAAAATCTCACTGCGTAACTGCTTACATAGTGCGGGTACCTAGTTAGGTGTGATTAATAGCTAATTGTAATTCCGGTGTACACGTGAACAGTTTTGGCAAGCAGTAAGGTATGGCAAAACTGCAACATGAATCTATGAAGTACTTGTTTGCTCGTTCGTAACAAATCAAATAGCTAAATGTTTTCTAATGTACCTCTGTACTGCTACTGCTACTAAAGTTACTGTTCGGTCTCAATTTGCATCGCGACAGTATACCACACAATCTACATACCTATATAATGCTATTAATTAAACATTAAACATCTACCCTATGAATAATTATATTTGCAAAAAAATACTTATTAAATGGCTATGGCCACTAAGCCACGAGGAAGCTGAAAAACTCCTAGAAATTGTTTCGTAACATACATAAACATTGACAAGATATAAAAACACAAGATATGTATGGAAAATAGCAATTACCTAACGAAGAAAATTTCCTACCAAAAAGTTTGGTTTACTAGTTTTTGTGCTACAAAATTGGTATGTTAAAGTTAATCTTAAAGGTATGTTAAAATAGTTTGGGCATGTAGAGAGGATGGATGAAAGAAGATTAACGGAACAGGGGCTTTATGCTCACTTCGAGCGAGATTATCTCACGGTGGAGATGACGTCACATCTCGTTCAATAACTCGTTGACGTTGCGTCTCGCATGAACTTTCAATGAGAAAATTGGGGAGTGAGATGGTGAGAATGAGGATAAATAGTTATCGAACGAGATATGACGTCATCTCTACCGTGAGATAATCTCGCTCGAAGTGAGCATAAGGCCCCAGGTAAATCAGGCGAGTGTGAATGGGACTTTTGGGAGGGGAAGACCTCGGCGAACGTATCTGGATCAGATAACGGACATTTTAGAGAAAGGCCAGGTCAAGAGTATGAGAGTGAATGAAGCGAAAGAGGTATGTCAGGATCGTAGCAAGTAGAAATCCGTGGTCTCTGCCTACCCCGGGAATCAGGCGTGATTTTATGTATTTTATTTTATGTAAGTAGTAAATGTTGGAATGTGCGAGTGAGAACTTGTTTGACGGTTGTCAGCCCTTTAGATGCTTCTTCTCGCTCGCACATTCCTTCTCCCTCTTTCACATTCCAACAACATCACTGACGGCCGGTTTCTGAAAGCTCGACAAAAACTCATCGGATGTCAAGTCACTCGCCATTTCAGCTATTACATCGAATTAGATAGAGATAGCAAGTGACTTGACATGCGATTAGTTTTGATCGGGCTTTCGGAAAACGGCCGTGAATGTTGTTATCAAAAGCTAAGTTTCGAAGAAACATTACAATGGTTCTGCCACACATAAATTTGATCCAAAGAAGTTTACCTAAAATTGTTTTACAAGTATTAATTGTACTTTACACTAAAAACTATCTCCGGGCGTAGTAGGGGATGACTTCAGTGCCTGGGTTTAAGATTTGTTATTATTTTTATTTTATTTTTTATTTATTAAAAAGACCAACAGCAAAAAAATATATAAAACAGATTAAATCAAAAACATTAGAACAGAAATTATGTCTCTCTAGGCACAGATAAGAGAATACTAGTACTCTAGGTAGTGTTAAACTTAATAAAAATCCTACAAAACAAATATGAAGAAGAAGAAGTAAATGTGAGTTTTATATGTGAGGGGTGGGGGGGGGGGGGGAAGGGGTATGCGTGATTTTAGGGTGTGTGGTTTAGGTTCTCCTGAAAACACAAGTCTCTTCAGGGTTTCACAGGAGAACCCCCTGGTTCAAAATCTGGTTTATACCGTATCCATAAAGCAAGACACATTTTTATTTATACATTTGGGAGTTTATTATTTTTATTTATTTCACTGTCATGGCTACAGAAACGTAGTAAGTAGGTATATACTATTACTAATTCTGTGCTACAAGTAAACATACCAAAGTTCCGTATTTCGTTTTATGTTAGAAAGTTTGCGATTGAACTAGCTCATTGTATAAATTTCACTTTCATTTCAATTTGACAGCTTTCACAGCTCAGTTGGTAGTAGCGCTGCCTTCTGTGCCGTAGGCCGTGGGTTCGATCCCCACCGAGAACAAACATTTTGTGTGATGAACATTCTCATGTGATGTTTGTTGTCTGTCTGGGTGTTATTTATATTATAAGTATGTATTTACAAAAAAAATAAGAAAGTATATATATATCAGCTACCGGGTTCCCATATTACAAGCTTTGGCTTAGTTTGGGGCTAGTGCTGTGTGGAAAGTCGACCAATATATATATTTTTTAAATTAATATATTTGCAAAGCAACTTTTAATGAATACAAGTATTTAGATGTTTATTCTCTGTCTAGGTATTATAAGTATGTATTTACAATAACAAAATGCATATATACAACGTGTAACATAACAAGACCAAAGACCAAGTGATCAGACCAAACACTGGAATACTTTGACGTGTGCAAAGTTTGAATACTTCGTTTTCGATAACATGGTCTCAAAAATTTGCAAGAACCCTGATAATGTGTACGTGACCTTAGTACATAAGCTATGTACGTTTACTAATTGTTGCAAGTTCTGTTACCTGTTTTATCTACAGTTCACAAATTAAAGGTCAAAAATCAGCTGTAAATATCTGTGTCATGTTGTGTTAGTTTCATTTTGTTCGGAAGTTTTAAGAGGCATTTCATGAATGAAAAACTTCGTAAAATTTCAAAAGTCTTATTTTAATAGTTGTTCGCCTTATGCTGTATAATACCCTGCTTCCAGGGTTAAAGGGTATCCTAAATGTAAACAGTTGAGCTATCGGCAGGCCGTTGCGAACAATCTAGAGATAGCTCAACTGATCCAAATTAGTGCCAATTAAGGCGAAGACAAGAGCTAATGTACCTCGCACGTTTTCGACAAGTTGAAAGATATAAAATAACTAAACCTATTTTTGAAGAATCGCAATCAATAATTTGGTATTTTTTATAAAAAAGATCATGCAAATATTTTCTATTCAGCCTTTTTTTTCTTTTTTTTTACTTGTCGTTGTTCTAGGCTTTGGTCGCGAGGCAAGCGCTACTACTATATACATTACTAGCGGCCTGTCCCAGCTTCGCATGGGTGGTCATAAATTTTTTGAACATTTTAGGATAAACTTAGACCGTGGGTTCGAGCCTCGCATCTACTTATTTCATACATTTGCACGCGCTTCTCCTTGAGTGAGTGAAATCGCACCCCGCGCGTGAACCGTGGACCCGTAAACATTTTTCATCATATCTTTTGAATGGAATGTCCGATTTGAAAAATTTAAGAAGTAATCTATAGGTATTGAAACCGTCTTAATTATGAAATGATTTATTTGGATAAGGATTAATACCAAGGTACAAATAAAGACCCTTTTCTAGCGGAGGCATTTCAATAATTTTTTTGTAATAAAAGAACACTTATTGTGACATAACTATAATAGTTAGACATATGCTGTCGCGACATTTTTTGTAGATGATAACGAGTTCTACAAAATCGTAGTACATTATTTTGTTCTATCTTCAATAGTTTTCGCAGCGCACGCGATGTAAGGTTTTTTGTTTTCCACCTTGGGTTACATTATTGAAGTTTTAGTAAGGATCCCTGATTTTTTTTAAAATATAATATAGCCTATGATACTCAGGGATAATGTAGCATTCTAATGGTGAAAGAATTTTTGAAATCGGACCAGTAGTTTTTGAGCCTATTCGTTACATACAAAAATACAAAAATACAAAGTTTACCTCTTTATAATATTAGTGTAGAAAAACATTTCAAAGTGACCCTTATGATAAACCTGAATAAAAATCGTTTTGATTGGTACAGAAAGAGTTTTATCAAGGGTCCGTTAAAAAAAATGCGAATTCTGTAGGTAGGTACCCCGATTATTTTTCAGTTTTCTTAAATTCTCTATCAAAGAGTAGTAAATTGAAAACAGGTGCTGAAATTAAACCCTTTGACCTCTTAGAGATTAAGACCGATCAGAAAGATAAGCTGAATATTTATTAATTACTCGGATAAATAAAGTGAGACGGGGCTTTGAACCTAAATAAACAAAACAGTAATAAAATGGGCGGCTTTCTCGCTATCTCTATGACCCTTGCTGAAGGAAACTTAAAAACTAACACAACTTCACGACTTTGATCCCCAGGCACGGTAGATATCCCCTCAGATCTCTTAGTACCAAAAACGTACTCCAGGATCCTTTTTATACAACTAGCTGATGGAACAAGCAGATGGCTCACCTGATGTTAAGTGGTAACCATTACCTATAACAAAGCATTGCCTCGCAAGTCACGCACGATAGGAACGTGCCCCACGGTGCACTGCCCTGCGTCCATCAACTTGAGGCATACAGATATTAAACCACATATGCCTGTAATTACACCGGCAACCACACTCTTCAAACCGAAACACAGCAACGCTGCTTGGCGGCAGAAAAAGGCTTGGTGGTAGTACTTCCCCGGACGAGCCCTTCACAAAGAGCTCTACTACTCTTAAAATATACAAATAGAGGTAATAACAATTACCAATTATAATATACCTACAAATAATAACTATATTTAAATATAACTAATAGTTGGTATTCCATACGTGACACGTAACAAGCCCATCGCCGCTATTAGAATACGTTATGTTAGCTAGTACTGCGCACATACATTTTTCGATAGGAAACATCCATTGGTACACGACCGGATTTGAACCCAGCGATCAGTCAACACCACCGGTGCTATTTAATTAGCTAAAATTTAATATCTTACCAACAATGGACATTAGAACTTGATTATGCTTGCTTCCGATCTTTTCCTCAGAACTAACTTAGTACACTTTATTCGCCATTTTTAACACTTTTATAAGATGTAGGTACTTCTTAAACTCTATATGGTCCAAATTGTAAATTTAATTTACTAAATAATAAAAAAAATAGTTCACAGTTTCTAAGCTTCGTTTGATTTTTATTAATCACTTTTTCTGAACATTTTAAATTATAATTTGCAACAAAAATATTGAAAAAGTCTGGAATATTATATTTAATAAAAATTAAAATAAATTTTACTTTATTTTATGTTTTTTAATTCTATATTTAAAGCATATTTTCTTGAAAATTTTTAATTTTAAAAACGCTTCCGTTGTTTTTCTTTAATAATATTTATTATGTGTTTGCGTGTTGCGCAAGAGAGCTACCGAGATGCGCATGCGACTACGAATGAGATAACATCGGCACTATCAGTACTGAAGATGCTTTTATATGACGCCTGGCGTCTCATTATTATTATTCTACAGTCTACTGTGGCTATTGTTTCAATTTGTTTGATTTTTACCCGACTGCATTTCACTTATGGGGGAATGGTATACGCTTCTATAATACTAGTAGTTCGCCCCGAACTGAGATCTCGTGATGCGACCCGAAGAACGCACCAAAACTTTGAGCAGGTGGTAGTCAGAGGCAAAATATCGTGTTTGATAACAATGTAACAGCTTGACAGCCTTCACAGCTCAGTTGGTAGTAGCTCTGCCTCCTGCGCCGTAGGCCGTGGGCTCGATCCCCACTGAGAACAAAAATTTGTGTGATGAACATAGATGTTGGTTCTCTGTCTGGGTGTTATATATTATTATAAGTATGTATTTAGAAAAAAAAAGTATATAAGTAGTATATCAGCTATCTGGTTCCCATATCACAAGCTTTGGCTTAGTTTGGGGCGAGATAGTGATGTGTGGAATGTCCACCAATATTTATTATTATTTATTATTTATTATGTAAGGAGCGGACATCACGAAATCTCCGTTCGGCGCGAACCAGTAATAATCTAATACGGAAAGCTTACTATACTTTATGTCTACACTAATATTATAAAGAGGAAAGATTTGTATTTTTGTATTTTTGTATGTAACGAATAGGCTCAAAAACTACTGGTCCGATTGAAAAATTCTTTCACCATTAGAATGCTACATTATCCTTGAGTAACATAGGCTATATTATATTTTCAAAAAAATCAGGGATCCTTACTAAAACTCCAATAATGTAACCCAAGGTGGAAAACAAAAACCTTACATCGCGTGCGCTGCGAAAACTATTGATGATAGAACAAAATAATGTACTACGAATTTGCAGAACACGTCATCATTTACAGAAAATGTCGCGACAGCATATGTCTATCTATTATAGTTATGTCACAATAAGTGTTCTTTTATTATAAAAATTTAATTGAAATGCCGCCGCTAGAAAAGGCTCTTTATTTGTACCTTGGTATTAATCCTTATCCAAATAAATCATTTCGTATTCAAGACTGTTTCAATACCTATAAATTACTTTTTGAATTTTACAAATCGGACATTCCATTCAAAAGATATTACGAATTAAAAAATTTTAGCTCGCTTTAAAATATTTATTAGAGAACGCGCGGTTCCAAGGGGCGCGTTTTTACTCACTCAGGGAGAAGGGCGTGCGAAATAAGTACACGCGAGACTGTAACCTACCATCTAAGTTTATCCTAAAATGTTCAAAAAATTTATATCCACCCATGCGAAGCTGGGACAGGCCGCTAGTCAATGGTAAAAGTGCGTGGCCCGATGTCCCGGTCGCTCTGTTCATCAGTAGCTGATGTCAATCTGCAATGTCTGTATCTACGTTTTCTTTACTATACCTAATAGGAACCAAGAACGATATTAGGAACCAAGCCGTTAGTTTGTTGCCTGTTCTATAGCTTTAAGAAGTTTTAAAGTGATCCTTGTGATAACTGAATAAATCCCTTTTGATATGATACAAAGAGTTCATGTCTGAACCTCTAGATTGTTGGGTAGTAAGTATTATTGTCGTAATATAAACGGTATAAACGGGATAATGGGAAGAGGGAATCAGAAGGCAGATTCAATCAAATGTATTGCTACAATAAATTCGTATCAGTACCCCAAGTATGAGTTGTGTTTACTATATTTGGTTTTTCGTTTTTCGTTCTTATTCCGTGTTCATTGCGGGTTTTGTATGAAGACGCGATATAGATACCGATACGGAAATTTATGTTGCAAGTATGATAAAAATTAGTAGTAGAACATAAAGTTCCGTATCGGTATATCTATCGCGCCTTCATACAAAACCCGCAATGAACACGGAACAAGAACGAAAAACCAAATATTGTAAACACAACTCATACTTGGGGTACTGGAATCCAAACGGAGCGGACCGAAATTTATGTCCCTAACTTCACAACAACTTGAATTTGATTAGAATCAAACCGTTCGTATTAGTTCGGTTCAATTGAACGGCGGCCTGCATTGACTTAGTTTGCAATTTGCATTGACATAATTAAGGCACGACTGACAAGTTTGCCAGTTTGACACTCCACTTTATTTATTCTGTTCTCACTTATATCTATTCTGTTTATGGTTCATTATATGTTAGGCATTGCTTTTAGTTATTTGTTTTTATTAATGTATGTATTTTTGATTCATTTGTATGTTAAGATTTATGTATATATTTTATGTTTTTTACCCGTGGTGTTACCCGCTCAAGGCCCTGGCAGAATACCAGTGCTGCGCTGTTACCTATAAAATGGGTATCGGTGCAGCAAATACTGAGTCAGGGACCTATTAACCCTTAATGCTCCACACAGTACAGTGTTTTCCCATTAGTTTTAGTTTTAATTTTTTATGTAATTTCTTGTGTTTTATGTATTTTTATATATTTTTTTTTTGTACTGTACTGTCCTTTTTTACCTAATTTAGCGTACATTTTTTTTATTGGGTTAATAAATAAGTTTTCTTTCTTTCTTTCTTTCTTCTATTATATGGGTGGGTATAATACGAACGAAGCTAAATATTCCCTTACAAATAAATGCCATTTATTAAAGCACGGTTTGTAAAAAAATATCTAACAGACCCACAAGAAATGTAATAGAAAAACTAACCTTAGAATAATAGCCATTCTAATCTAGCTAATATAGTTTGTCAATTGATTTTTCATCTATAAACGTCAAAATTAAGGTTACCTACCTAATATAGATTTGCCAATGTGTCGGAGACATTTTCTTCTTCTTCTCGTGTCACTAGTTTCTTTCGAAACAATGTGGTGAAAGGATTTTTAGTGTGCCTCATAAATGCTCCCTTTGAGCACTTCCTGTCATATTTCGAGGCAATTGTCTTGATTTGAGGTCTTAGCGTAAAGTGTGAGCAATCGGAATTCAAGTGTATTAATATCACTTAATTCACTTTCGCTATGAGCTCAACTAATTTTGGTAGATGATGGATAGTGTTGAATGAAAATGTTTCGAAGTTTTGAAGGAAAGGCCACCATTTTCTTTAAATGACGGCCGACTTGACTACTATCAATTTTACTTGACACTGACAAGATTGTATATCGAATGACGATAAACGGAACGATTACGTAGAGTTGGATTCATTTTCTGACTTTTTGGGAAGCAACATAGATATTTTTTTCATTTTATTTGTTTTTCTAGTGTTATTTTCAGTTGTGTTGTGTAATTTCGGTGGTATTTAACCAACATTACTTCAGGTCTTAGCACAAAGTGTAAACATTTGGAATGAAAGTGTATTATGTGATATCCTGATTTGATCGAAAATGTTTCGAATTTTTTGAAGAAAACCGCCACCATTTTCTTCAAAACAAATGACGGCCGACTTGACTATGGACTGACTTGACTAAAAAGTATTCATTCAATACAAATCACTTGACACTGGCAAGATTGTCTGTCGAATGTCGGACAGGAGCCATAAATTGAGAGAAGAAAGAAAGTAGAAGAGTTATTTGTTTCATTTATTGGGAATCCAACAATACGATATACCTAGGTACATACTTTTTTCTACGTAGGTATGTAATACTTACCTATAATATTTTCGAGAGGAAAATTAGCTTGGATCAAAACGATGTCTGCTAAATCTTTGTATAGGAACGTGCCCTACGATGCACGGCCCTGCGTCCATCAACTTTTTTTTATACAAGAAGCTGATGGAACAAGCAGTAGCCCACCTGATGTTAAGTGGTAACCATCACCTATAACAAAGCATCGCCTCGTAAGTCACGCACGATAGGAACGTGCCCTACGATGTACTCCCCTGCGTCCATCAACTTGAGGCATACAGATGTTAAGCCTCATGTGCCTGTAATTACACCGGCAACCACACTCTTCAAACCGAAACACAGCAACGCTTGTTTTTATTACGATTGGAACAGGGGATTTTATTTTATCTATTTGATAAGCCAATAAAAGTTTATTAGTTTATCAATGTAGCAAATTTTCCTGCCGTAATGTGAAGTACCGTAACTGGAACGTTTAGTAGTATAGTTCAATATTTAATGCCTGCTACTATTTTAGATAGCTTTAAAAAAAAACTAGGGTGTCGTATAGTACGCGCAACGGATCTAAGTCCCTCTGAAGTTAGCTACAGCTAGCTGCGCAATCTATTTTTGGGTCGGATTGGAGGTAAGCAAGGGGTGCGGAGGGGGCGAGGTACTCATTTTTTTAAATTGATTATAATAATAGTACCTAACTTCAGAGGGACTTTATATCTGTTGCGAGTACTATACCTACCTGCCAGTATAAGTTAATGTATAAGTTACCTATACATTAACTTATACTTTTCTCACAATTCTGCAATTTGTATAGGCTTGTCTATAAATCGAATCTAAAGATTTATATTATACCTATATAGGTATACAACGTGTAACATAATACCCCTATATGGCCAAAGACCAAGAGATCAGACCAAGCACTGGAATACTTTGACGTGTGCAAAGGTTGAATTACGTTTTCGAAATTAACATACAAAAGTGAAATTATATTGTCTCAGAAATTTGCAACACCCCTGATACTGTTTACGTAAGTTAAGTACCAAGGTCACGTACACACGGAACGTACAAATAACTGTGAATAGGGCTGCCTCATGGTGTGATTAGTTTCATGAATGAAAAACTACAGAATTTCAAAAGTTGTCAATCAAAAGGTGTTCGCCATGATTTTTAGAATACCCTGCTTCCGGGGTTGTAGGGGTATTATGTTACACGTTGTATATTCTGTCCAACTAGGTAATCTTTAAACACGAAAGTTACGATGTTTGGATGCTTGTGGCAACCACGCCCTAACCACTGTACCGATCGGGATGAAACTTACAACAAATATAATTCGTAAGTTGGACTAGCATGTAGGTCTAAAAAGGCTTATCCCTAAAAAATACCAGGTTATAATAAGTGTATAGAATCATCATCATCTTCTTGCTCCCAGACCCCATTCCCAAAAATTTGGAACAAATAAATATGCATTATAAAGAATAAACGCCGTAAAAATTATGTTAGCAATCATGACTATTACGCGATCAAACTCAATGGTTTATTGTAAACCACTATTTGTAACATTTAGGGCCGGTTTCACCATGCTCTGTTAGTTACTAATCAAGGATTAAAAGACCGTTAAATCTAACCTTAGCTGTCAAACGCGTAGTTTTAGACATATTTAACGGCCCATTAATCCTTTGTTAATCTAACAGAGCATGGTGAAACCGGCCCTAAGAGCTGATATTAATAAAGGATTAACAGGCCGTTAAATCTAACCTTAGAAGTCAAACGGGTACATTTTGACGTATCTAACGGGCCGTTAGATGCGTCAAAATGTACCCGTATGTACGAAAAAATGTTTGATTACACCATGTATAATAATGTAAAGGTATCTGAAAATAAAACGATTACAGGGATTAAAGGGCCTTTAATCCTTTGTTAATCTAACAGAGCATGGTGAAATCAGCTCTAAGACCATTCCATGTAACATAATAATTGTAATAAACAATATGAGTATGAATAAAGCCGCGGGAGGCAGTTAGTATTCAATATTTTCCTCAAAGAAGCAGAAATAGGGATTTTACCGCATCGGTCAATGGTCAGCTATCTACATTGGATAAGATATTTCAGATACTTTACATAATTATACATGGTGTAATAAAACATTTTTTCAACAACTGCGCCAAAAAAATTCATAAAAAATAGACAAAATAGTAATTTACAAAACGCCCATTGTTTACGTTCAATATTATCATAATTATTAATTAAATTTGTTTAATATCAACATAATTAACGGGCGTTATTTCAGCGTAAATCATGAACGTTTTGATAAAGAATTACACCCTCTTACTACAAAATGGTGTTTAAATTTAAATAACGCTTAAAATTAGCGCTGTCTCTGTTTGCCATTACGCATTGGTAAGATATGACAATAGTTTAGGCAAGGTTTATCGTTTGACAGATTTTTTGTAGTAAGGCCGTAAATGTCTAACACGATTTTTACTTTTAACATTTAAATAATTAATTAAAAATTGTGATACAAGCGAGAAAATAGAAGGTATATTTCGTTAAAGAAAATAAGTAACATTCTGTAACGGTTGATATTCGAATAAATATTTTTTTAAAGGTTTTTTTTTAAATCTCATTGTTAGCATTGTTTGTCTTAGTGTTTGTTATATGTTTTTTATATTAATTGCTGATGGAACAAGTGTATGGCCAACCTGATGTTAAGTGGTAACCGCCCCCTATAAACAAAGCTAACAAGCAAACATCCTAAAGCGTTTTGTCTCGTAGATTTCATTCTGGGCAGGTCTGTGGAGAAGATGGTGAATTGCTTCTTCGGGGGGTCTTTCACAATGCAATATCATTCGATTCGTCTTGTTGTCGACTTAAGTAGCAAATTTGATTCTGTATTGTAAAAGAAAAATGAATAACTTTTTATTTTACTTTACCTACTAGGAGCTACGATTACCTACTTATGAGTACTTCCGACCGTGGTTCGAAACCGGTGCACCCGGTGCACCAATAAATTTTATTCGAAACAATGTGGTAAAAGGATTCTAAGTGCGCCTCAAAGAGCCACCTTTCGAGCACTTGAGACATGTTGAAGAACGTTTTAGGTTCTATGACATGCCGGTTTCCACACGGATGTTTTCCTTCACCGTTTCAGAGTACTGGCACTGTGCACATACATATCTGAACCGAAAAACTCATTGGTGCACGACTGGTTTTGAACCCACGACCTTAGGATCGGAAGGCGGGGCCGCTACCACTAGATCACCACGGCTCTGGGGATGTTGACTAGTATTTTCCAATAACGTTAACAAAGTTAAAGTGATGATAGTTCTGAGTGGTTTTGAGAAGGCTAATAGGCTTATGTAGAAATCAAACTTATATCAAGTTTGAACATGATATTAAACTAGGAATAAGCTTTTCGGTATAGATGGAGTGGCCTGAACTAAACCCTTCCGGGATCGTTTACAATATGCCTGAAACCCTTTTGGTATAATTGCTAATTTCCAATTTCAAATTCTGTAGAACCATTACTTAACCTTTATCTATTCAAATAATATTATTTTATTTGTAGTAGAGCTCTTTGTGAAGGGCTCGTCCGGGAAGTACTATACAACCACGCGATTTTCTGCTGCCAAGCAGCGTTGCTGTGTTTCGGTTTGAAGAGTGTTAACGGTGAAAATACAGGCACATGAGACTTATTTTATGCCGCAAGTTGATGGACGCAGGGCAGTGCATGGTAGGGCACGTTCCTATCGGGCGTTACTTGCGAGGTGATGCTTTGTTATAGATGATGGTTACCACTGTGGCGGCTAGCCACCAAGTACTTGCAATCGGGCTGACGCGAAGGTTTTGTATGTAGCGTCGCCAGTCGTCTCTCCCCGCTCATTAGGTTCAGACATATAATACCTACTTTAAAGTGCAAATATATATATCAGTACTTATGTGGAAATGGACGTATGCTTCCCTGAAGCTACGTGAAATAAAGTAGGGTAAACGCAAGATATCATTTATCCCCTACAATTGGTGACCCCGACGTGATATACCCTACACCACTTACCATCAGGTTGCTTGTTCCATCAGTAATTAATATAAAAACTTTGCAAAATGCATATTCTCTTTGAACTCGTAAGAACCCTGTAGTGTAGGTATCTACCTCAATTGTTATTTTAGCAAGATGAGTCACGACACGACCGGGGGATTTTATTTAGGCGCCCAACTTATATGTTGGTTAGATAGATATAAAATACTTTATTGGACACAACTTAGGATATAACAAAAAACAAACTTAAAACTACAAAGTACAATGGACGGTCTTAGCGATAAGACAAGTAACGATAAGTGACAGCCTTCACAGCTCAGTTGGTATTAGCTCTGCCTTCTGTGCCGTAGGCCGTGGGTTCGATCCCCACCGAGAACAAACATTTGTGTGATGAACATAGATGTTTGTTCTCTGTCTGGGTGTTATATAATATTTGATCGAGTGAGCGAAGCGAACAAAGATCTTAGTTTCAACTTGGGCGATTTGGCATTTTATGTATGTATGTATGTATGTATGTATGTATGTATGTATGTATGTTTGTCTGGCGATAACTTTAGAACCGTTGATCCGATCTGCATGAAATTTGATATGTCGACAGCTTGTACTTGAGAAATTTACTGGTAAGTATATGAGTAAAATCGGATGAATGGTTTTTGAAATATGGGGTTTTTTAAGAGGGTAAAAATAAAAAAAGTTACATAAAAAAATCAAGTTACATGTCATATGAAAGGGCTTTGTTTGGACATTCCAAAACAATTTTTACTTTTTTTATGGGACGCTCGGTTTTCGAGATAAAATTTAAAAAGTTAAATTAAGATAACCAGCGATCCAAGAGCTCCCATCTCTAAGAGTTTCGTTGACATCAAGGTTTTTCTACTGGTCGGCCAGTTCCTTTGATTTTTCTTATTTTTTTTTCTTGAAATAAATTAAGGAGGTACTCAGTTCTCATAAAATGGTGACGACGACCAGGTCTGATGATGGAGCCAAGGTCTGTTCAACGGAACTCTTCAATAAATAGGCCAATAGAGTTGAAACTTGGTAACCATACCAACTTAGTAGGCGGTAGTCAGAAAAAAGTCCAAAGATAATGTTTGGACTTGCCTCTGACTACTACCTACTGAAAGTTTTGATGCGTTCGTCGGGTCGCATCACGAGATCTCAGTTCGGGGCGAACTACTAGTATAAGTATTTATTTACAAAAAAAAAGTATATAAGTAGTATATCAGCTATCTGGTTCCCATATCACAAGCTTTGGCTTAGTTTGGGGCGAGATAGTGCTGTGTGGAATGTCCACAAATATTTATTATTATTTATTGATCGAGTGAGCGAAGCGAACGAAGATCTTAGTTTCAACTTGGGCGATTTGGCATTTTATGTATGTATGTATGTATGTATGTATGTATGTTTGTCTGGCGATAACTTTAGAACCGATGATCCGATCTCCATGAAATTTGATATGTCGATAGCTTGTACTTGAGAAATTTACTGGTAAGTATATGAGTAAAATCGGATGAAGGGTTTTTGAGCTATGGGGTTTTTTAAGAGGGCAAAAATAAAAAAAGTTACATAAAAAAATCAAATTACATGTCATATGAAAGGGCTTTGTTTGGACATTCCAAAACAATTTTTACTTTTTTTTTGGGACGCTCGGTTTTCGAGATAAAATTTAAAAAGTTAAATTAAGATAACCAGCGATCCAAGAGCTCCCATCTCTAAGAGTTTCGTTGAAATCAAGGTTTTTCTACTGGTCGGCCAGTTCCTTTGATTTTTCTTAATTTTTTTTCTTGAAATAATTTAAGGAGGTACTCAGTTCTCATAAAATGGTGACGACGACCAGGTCTGATGATGGAGCCAAGGTCTGTTCAACGGAACTCTTCAATAAATAGGACAATAGAGTTGAAACTTGGTACCCATACCAAGTTAGTAGGCGGTAGTCAGAAAAAAGTCCAAAGATAATGTTTGGACTTGCCTCTGACTACTACCGACTCAAAGTTTTGATGCGTTCGTTGGGTCGCATCACGAGATCTCAGTTCGGGGCGAACTACTAGTTATTTAGCGATAAGACCGTAATAGCGATCTATACCAGACAACCGTTGGATGAGGTGGACTCATGAAATTTTGAAGGGGTGCTTGAGTGAAGAAAAAAATTTGTGAGTGAAAAATAGATAAAAGGTTAGTTAGAATAATATTCGGAAATTCGAGCTATTCCTATTTCATTTTAGCGCACTGATTGATTTTCAATCAATACAAAATACATCCACATAAAAGACTTAAGTATTACCTATATCAACAACAAAAACAACAAGCATCTATAACAAAGTATTGTCTCGTAAGTCACGCACGATAGGAACGTGCCCTACGATGCACTGCCTTGCGTCCATCAACTTGAGGCATACAGATGTTAAGCCTCATGTGCCTGTAATTACACCGGCAACCACACTCTTTAAACCGAAACACGCAATGCTGCTTGGCGGCAGAAAAAAGCGTGTTGGTACTTCCCCGGACAAGCCCTTCACAAAGAGCAATTAATAGCTTCTTCTTGTCGTGTCACTAGTTCTTTCAAAAACGTGTGGTGAAAGGATTTTAAGTGCACCTTAAGGAGGCAGGAGCATTAGATAAAATTTAAGAAGCTGAACCCGTTTACTACCGTTCCGTTCCGTTCCGTTCCGTTGTCGGCATAAATAGGTGTTGTGGTAGAACTTCCCCAAAAAAGCCACACACAAAGAGCTCTACTACTCTTAATTAGTAGGTAGGTACCTACCTACATCAAAAACAATAACTTAATTTCAAAGGTTGATACAAAACGATACAAGTACGGTTTCCTTAGTCCAAGCTTTGCTTAGTTTGGGGCTGTCAGCTAGCCTGTTTGAAATGTCCTTACCTACTATACATTTATTGGTGTTTTTCTCCTGAAAGTATGAAAATAGCAATGTCTCTGTTGTGTATATTGAAGATATAGCTCACAGGATTTCGAAAGTGGAAGTGGCAATGAGCCGGTTATAATATTTTCTCACTTTATTTATGAACTAGCGGCCTGTCCCAGCTTCGCATGGGTGGTCATAAATTTTTTGAACATTTTAGGATAAACTTAGACCGTGGGTTCGAGCCTCGCGTCTACTTATTTCATACATTTGCACGCCAGAGAGTGAAATTGCACCCCGTGTATCTTTTGAATGGAATGTCCGATTTGAAAAATTTAAGAAGTAATCTATAGGTATTGAAATTATGAAAAGATTTATTTGGATAAGGATTAATACCAAGGTACAAATGAAGACCCTTTTCTAGCGGCGGCATTTCAATTATTTTTTTATAATAAAAGAACACTAATTGTGACATAACTATAATAGTAAGACATAATATATGCTGTCGCGTCATTTTTTGTAGATGATGACGTGTTCTACAAAATCGTACTACATTATTTTGTTCTATCATCAATAGTTTTCGCAGCGCATGCGATGTAAGGTTTTCTTTTTCCGCCTTTGGTTACATTATTGGAGTTTTAGTAAGGATCCCTGATTTTTTTGAAAATATTATATAACCTATGTTACTCAGGGATAATGTAGCATTCTAATGGCGAAAGAATTTTTGAAATCAGACAGTAGTTTTTGAGCCTATTCGTTACATACAAAACAACAAAAATACAAATCTTTCCTCTTTATAATTGATCGAGTGAGCGAAGCGAACGAAGATCTTAGTTTCAACTTGGGCGATTTGGCATTTTATGTATGTATGTATGTATGTATGTTTGTCTGGCGATAACTTTAGAACCGTTGATCCGATCTGCATGAAATTTGATATGTCGATAGCTTGTACTTGAGAAATTTACTGGTAAGTATATGAGTAAAATCGGATGAAGGGTTTTTGAGATATGGGGTTTTTTAAGAGGGCAAAAATAAAAATTGTTACATTAAAAAATCAAGTTACATGTCATATGAAAGGGCTTTGTTTGGACATTCCAAAACAATTTTTACTTTTTTTTTGGGACGCTCAGTTTTCGAGATAAAATTTAAAAAATTAAATTAATATAATCAGCGATCCAAGAGCTCCCATCTCTAAGAGTTTCGTTGACATCAAGGTTTTTCTACTGGTCGGCCAGTTCTTTTGATTTTTCTTATTTTTTTTTCTTGAAATAAATTAAGGAGGTACTCAGTTCTCATAAAATGGTGACGACGACCAGGTCTGATGATGGAGCCAAGGTCTGTTCAACGGAACTCTTCAATAAATAGGCCAATAGAGTTGAAACTTGGTAACCATACCAAGTTAGTAGGCGGTAGTCAGAAAAAAGTCCAAAGATAATGTTTGGACTTGCCTCTGACTACTACTGACTCAAAGTTTTGATGCGTTCGTCGGGTCGCATCACGAGATCTCAGTTCGGGGCGAACTACTAGTATTAGTGTAGATTTTGAATAAGCATAATCATCACATGGTATCTGGTTTGGGGCGTGGTCACAACCAATCAGAGACTATTGAGTGAATTTAAAGATTGCCATTGCAGAGAAAAACAGATATTTAAGATTTCCACAAAAGAAAATAAAGAAACTATGTAAAAAATACCATTTAATTCACTCTTTGAATTTCTATTATAAAAAAACTTAATGATATGAATAATAATAATCATAATCATAAAAATAAAATGATAAATCTCTTCACTAATAAAATGTTTCAAGAATTAACGAATTCATTTAAAATGAAGTTAATAATGTTCATATAATTTCATAGTTTAACTTTAATTAATTAGTGTGACTTAAGGCGACATAATTTATTAATTTATTCCCGTTGTGTAACACCTGTTACATATTGCGACTTTTTTTTTCCCGTTCAGTAACAGTGTAACCGAACGGGAAAATAAAAGTAGCAATGTGTAACAGGTATTACAATGTGTAACAGGCATTACAGGTATCAACGGGATGTTTTTGCCCAATTGTGTCACAGTGTGACTCAACGGGAATAACCCAGAAAGCGATGTAGTCATAACTGCTATCTAGACGAATCAAACTGCTAATCAACTGCTATCTAGACGATTGATTAAACGTCGGATTGCCATAGGCAGGGACACAATGTCGCGATTGGAGAAGATCTGGAAAAATCGGGGAATAACGTGGAATACAAAGATCCGCCTCGTCAGAGCCCTAGTATTTCCCATTTTCCTCTATGGCGTGGAGACGTGGACCATCTTGGCCAGTGAAAGAAAAAGGATCGATGCATTCGAGATGTGGTGCTGGAGGCGAATGCTGCGAATACCGTGGACGGCAAAGCGCACAAATGCATCGATCCTTACCCAGCTCAATATAAAAGACCGACTATCTACCATATGTCATCGTCGTATCCTCTCATATTTTGGCCACATTGCGAGACGTGGAGTCAACAATTTAGAAAAGCTGGTCATAGTCGGCTACGTGGAAGGGAAACGATCCCGTGGAAGATCCCCAACCAGATGGTCTGACCAGCTTAGAGAAAGGGACACGTCATTCTACAGTGTGGTCCAGATGGCTACAGATCGGAGTCGCTGGAGACAGGCCGTCTACGCCTACAGAACAACACCTGCTTGATCACGATCTTCAGGAATGAAGTACCGACCAAGAAGAAGACGAATCAAGATGTACCCTCAAAGCTTCTAACCCGAAAAAACCTGTTGTGCCGACTCCACATGAAGTGGGATAAGGGTCGGAAAATGATAGAAGGAAATGGCACGCCTCGTCCTTCGACCGCACTCGGCCACCCTCGGCTGTCATTCGGGTTATTTCGGGCGGAGACCAATGTAATATTTGGGAAGCTTTTATAGAATTGGTACAGTTGTTTCATCTCTCGAAGTCTGTATGTAGGTACATGCAATACACATCGTGCGCTCCGTCTCTTTCTATCTAGATACGTTTGAGTGCTGCGGAGATCTCGTGAGATCGAACAACTGTACCCCAAGGCTGAGTTTTTTTTTCGTAACATCTAGCTTTTTTGTAGACTCGTGATTTCTGAACACACCTGATAGAGCCCGATCGAATCTCCAAACAAGAATCAAATCAAAAATGTTTATTTTGTGGTTTTTTTAAGAAGGCCTGAAGCACCAGATATATATTTTTAAGAAGGTCTGAAGCACAGATATATATGAACAATATATCTGTGGTCTGAAGTTACGAAAAACTAAATACGAATAAAAGACGGCCAAGTGCCAGTCGGACTCGCGCACGGAGGGTTCCGTATTATTATCTATAAAAACGACAAAAAAAATTGCGTTTGTTGGGTATGGGAGCCACCTTAAATATTTATTTTATTCAGTTTTTTAGTATTTGTTGTTATAGCGGCAACAGAAATACATCAACTGTGAAAATTTCAACTGTTTAACTATCACGGTTCATGAGATACAGCCTGGTGACAGACGGACAGACAGACAGACGGACGGACAGCGGAGGTATTAATAGGGGTTTTACCCTTTGCGGAACCCTAAAAAGGAAAGCCATTCTTTTTATTTTTAATCTGTGTAAGATCAGTGTTTTATGACTTGCGAGGCAATGCTTTGCGATGGTTATCACTGAGCCATTATGCTTGCCTCATCAGTAAGCAGTAAAAAAAATCAGCTCAATCGGTTGAAGATATCTGCTTCAAAATTGAGTAGCAAGATTCCACCCGAACATACATAAATACATTACAAGTTAAATGAAAGCTTGTAAAAAAAATAGTACATTAACAATGTACTATTTTACTTTCACCCTAGGGGTGAAAGTAATTTACTTAGTCCCGCCCGAGAATAGTTCGAGGGACTAAATAAGTCTTTTACCCGAGGTAAACACTGTGCTTTTCATTACAAATAAAAGGAAAGTAAAAATAAAAACATGAATTAGCTAAGCAAAGAAAAAAAAGAGTAGATCCAATCCATTCTGCATTGTAGCCAAAGAGTTTTTACGTTAGATCTAAAAAGGTTAAAATCCATCCTGCATTCAAACCAAAGAGTTTTTATGTTCGATGTCATTTGATGTTCTGGATACCTACTTGTTGCTATTTATACCTTTTATATTTACGAAAAAGGTTAAAATTACATTTTTATTTTATTTTTTATTTTTTATACATGTTTTGTTTAAAAGAAACGATTTAAATATTTTTATTAAGAGAATAAATCGTTATAATTTTACAACTTATTTAAAAATTTGACAGCTGTCAGTAGAAAACAATTCTCCCTTACTTTCAACCCGCTCCTCAGGCAACTTCAGACCTACTTTCCGAGTATGAGTAATGAAAAAGCCTTTTTTTATCTGTGTAACCCCGGCGCGCCAGACAAGGTTTTACTTGTTTGGACACTTGTTTGATTTCTATGTGTGGCACGAAACTTTGTATTCAAAGTCTCGTGCCACACAGCAATCAAACAAGTGTCCAAACAAGTGAAGCTAAGTCTGGCGCCGGCTTTATGACTGTGTTTTGCCAGCGAAGTTTACCTACCTACTGAACTTTCGTAAAGCTCTCCTGTGCCCTACAGTCCGTGATACGACGTCGAACGGTACACTCCTGTGTACCGGTGGTCTGAATTCGCGCGAATTAGTTTGGCATTCGTCTATTCGTAGTGCGTTTTGGATAAACTTCTTAATAAAAAAGTGTTGGAACTTTCACTGATTTTTTTGATAAATTTGAAGAGAACAGAAAAATTTGAATGCGAATTTGTGAAGAAAGCTTTTGTCAGGGTAAGTTATTTGATCGGAGAATTGAAGTTTTTCTCATGTTTTATATAATATAAATAAATGTTATTTAATGTTAGTATATAACAATAAAGAGCACCGGTGGTTAAGTGGGAGTGAACCCGCTTTCCGATCGTAAGGTCGTAGGTTCAAATCCGGTCGTGCACCTATGGATTGAACTATCGAAAAATTTATGTGTGCAATGCCAGTGCTCTTAAAAAACGGTGAAGGAAAACATCGTGAGGAAACCAGTCAGTATTCTAACAGCGGCGATGGGCTTGCAACCTGTCACGTATAGAATACCAACTGCTGCAAAATGGTGGTATGTTCTTGGTACTAAGAGATCTGAGAGGATATCTACCGAGCCTGGGGCTCAAAGTCGTGACGCGGCGAAGGAGGGGGCACCGAAGTGGGAGAGGGGCGTACAAATCTAGAAATTGGTAGGTAGGTATGAGGTAGGTAGGTCTACGTTTATCCCAAAAATGTTTAAAAAATTAATGTATATCCGTGCGTAGCCGGGATAGGCCGCTAGTAGGTAATACTCATAACTTAACGTCAGGTGGGCCATCTGCTTGTTCCATTAGCAAAAACCCTAAAAAAAATGCCATCTCCTTCTTATCTGACAGCAACAGCCAATTATAAAATTAAGCTTACTTGATTCGTTTTCTGTCATTTAAGGAAGCAACATAGTATTTCCAAATTGTTATTCTAGTGTTTCTGTTATGCCTTCGCCTCACTTAATTCGATTGTCATCACCAGAGATCGGATATTCGGATGCATATTTACCTAAAGTTGAGATGTTGGCTATTATGGAAAGCACTTTATATCGAAAAATCCCGAGACCGGGAAATAAAAATTTTGCTTTTGTTTAAAAATCCCGGCATCCTGGGATTTTTAATTAGCAGGTGTTACCGCGGCTTAAGCGTCAATCGAGACGGCGCCTTAAAATTCAATCAGTCACTCTCGACTGTCACTGTCATTTTTTGTTATGTCATAAACATTATTGGCACCACTCGTTACTTTGAATAGAAATATAATTTTGTTATAAAAATCAAAAATCGTAATAAAAACGTATCATCAAAAACAAGAAGATATTTTCGTCTACGCCTCCACCAAACCTTGGGAACAACAACTAGGAACAGAGTCCTGCCTGTTATTCGCCTGCACATGGCCGGTCATCTGCCGAAATATTGGTCCTTCGAGCCGGATCAAACCTACGCATCAAGGAGCAGCCAGAATAGATACGGTCAGGCCATCTACTCCTGTTCCTCCCATCCTCATCCGATTTGTGCTAATACTGTGCTGTGTTACATTCTAGTTCGTAACACGGCGCATCGCGTTGGCGGCACCTACCCACCTGTAATTTTGACTGCTACTGTGAGTAACCTTTGTTTCTTTGTAAATGGCTAAAATGAGTGACGATGAATATTCTGATGCAGGATTAGCTTCGAATATTAGCGAGTTCAAAAAACAAAGGGGTTGTACTAAGGGAAGGTTAACATTATTTGAGAAATATGTTAGTAAATTTGAAGGGGTTGCTTTATCTGATAGGCAACGCAGCGAATTTGAGTTGCGTATTCAATCAGTGTCTGGTATTTTAAAGTCTTTCAATAAAATTCAAGAGAAAATAGAACAGTTGTCCGATGACAGTGAATTGAAAGTTCAACTTGAGTATAGGGAATCATTTGAAGATCAATACTTTAGTATTATGTCTATGGCTAAATGTTTATTAGATGTAGTTGATAGTAAAGATAAAGGTACAACTGATTCTAAATGTACACATGTGCAAAAACCTGTTACGATGAAACTACCAGACATTAAATTACCCCCATTTGATGGTTCCTATGATCACTGGCTTGAGTACAAGAATTCATATTTATCTATGATTCATAAACGCAGTGATTTAGATGCTATTCAAAAATTCCATTATCTGAAGTCCTCGCTTAGCGGTTCAGCCCTTCAAGTAATTAGTGCATTAGAGTTCACAGCAGCAAATTATACCCACGCATGGGATCTGTTAGAGAGTAGGTACCACAATAATCGTTTGCTGATTCACAATCATGTCAAATCTTTGTTTACTGCACAGTCTGTAACTAAAGAGTCCCCGATGTTAATCAGAAAGCTAATTGATGTCGTATTACGTAACTTACGTGCGCTCAATCATTGGGGGAATGTACAGACGAATGGGACACTCTCATTAATTATATTATTGTGTCAAAACTCGATTCTACCACAGAACGTGAATGGTAGAATCACAAGGGTACAATATCATGTGATACGCTAAAGGGTAAAATTAAATTAGATGACTTGTTAAGTTTTTTGCGAAACCGTGCAGACATGCTCGACATGATTCAAAACAATCATTCGAAACCCACTCACAATAATAATAATAATAATTATAATAAACCTAATTCGTTTGTCAATAAAAAACCCAATAGCAATACGCAGTCACAATCGCAACAATCACACAGTTATGTGTCCACGCGTCATAACGGCAATAAGTCAGATCACCCACTGTATACATGTATAAAATTTCTTAATTTAACGCTTCAAGAAAGAAGTAAGTTGACTGAAGAAAATAAACTTTGTAGAAATTGTTTACGCGCTGGTCACTCGATTTCAGAATGTTTGTTTGGGTCATGTAAACAGTGTGATAAAAAACATAACAGTTTATTGCATGTTGAAGAAAGCGGCAACGCATCATCACCGGCGTCGTCAGTGGCGTGTGCGCATCATTCACTAGCAGCTGATAAGAAACCGGTCGCGGTCGCATCTTGTGCATTTAATTGTTTACACGTGAATAATAAAACGTCCACTCAGCTACCACAGGTTTTATTATCCACTGCGCTTATCGAAGTCATGGATAGTAACAACAAATATCATACAGCCCGGGCGCTGTTAGATAGCGGTAGCCAAAATTGCTTTATTTCGGAAAAGCTTTCTAAACGTCTAAACGTATCGGTTATACGGTCCACTGTACATATATCGGGTGTGGGACAATCGGTCTCACAATCCAACCAATTATGTGATATTAATTTACGATCAAAAACGAATAGCTACAATACACGATTGAGATGCTTCGTTTTACCGAGTATCACGGCTAATCTACCGTCCTCATTCATCGATTATGATTCATTATCTATACCAAGTAATATTTGTCTTGCGGATCCCTCGTTTAATATTCCGTCTGAAATTGAGTTACTGATAGGAGCAGACGTATTTTGGGATTTATTAGACGAGGATCGAATTCGACTTTCCAACGGGCCGTATTTACAGAGTTCGAAAATAGGGTGGTTCATTTCGGGTCCTGTTCATAAAAGCAAAATGCGCGAAATCAATTCTGTTCAATGCAACTTTGTTCAGTCATCTACGATTGATACACAATTGCGTAAGTTTTGGGAACTCGAAGAAGTTGGAAAGCCGGATTCTATTCTCACTGATGAGGAACGAATGTGTGAGGAATATTTTGTCAGTACTACGAAACGTGACAATGATGGTAGATTTTTGGTGCAAATGCCATTGAAGGAGTCAGCTGACGTACTCGGTGACTCATACGAGAGAGCTAAAACCCGTTTCTTATCATTAGAACGTAAACTAGATCGACTACCATCTTTCAAAAAGATGTACTGCGATTTTATTCGTGAATATATCGATTTGGGTCATATGTCATTAATCCACAATTATAGTAAGCCCTACTATTTTCTCCCGCATCACGGGGTGTTCCGAGAACACAGTACAACTACTAAATTGCGCGTAGTATTTGACGCGAGCGCTACTACGACTTCAAACAAGTCACTAAACGATATCCAGCTAACTGGCCCTCCGCTTCAAAATGATATTTTTTCGATATTGCTTCGATTCAGGCAGCATAGGTACGTAGCCCGTGCCGACGTTGAGAAGATGTTCCGCCAGGTGACCCTTCAGGAGAATCAGCGTGACCTTCAACTCATATTGTGGCGCGAAAATTCGTCGGAAAATTTAAGTATTTATCAACTTAATACCGTTACCTACGCCGTAACGGCGTCGGCTCCATACTTGAGTATGCGATGTATAAAGCAACTGGCTATGGAAACCGATGATGACGTCATCGCTGACGTCATCAATAGTGACATATTTGTCGACGATTTAATCACGGGGCACGATGACCCATCGGTTTTATCAAGCATCTGTGAGAAAACATATCAAGTTTTAAGGTCAGGCTGTTTCCCGTTACGAAAATGGACATTCAATCATGACGTTAACACGACCACATCAAAAGAGTTAGCTGTAGGGGAATATTGTCAAAATAAAACCCTCGGGTTAGGATGGCACGTTGATAGCGATGACCTCCACTTTACCACTAACGTAAACAACAAGTCTGTGGTTACAAAACGAAGTATGATGTCTGTTATTTCTCAAATTTATGACCCATTAGGTCTTTTATCTCCGATGATAATTATTGCAAAAATTATGCTACAAAAATTGTGGCTATCAAAAATCGATTGGGATGACATAGTTCCCAACGATATATTGATTAATTGGAATCGATTTATTGAAACTTTGTCACATTTAGGTAGCCTACGCACACCTCGTTACGTCATGAGTGAATGTATGGATTACTGCGAGTTACATATATTTACCGACGCGTCACAAGACGCGTACGGGGCATGTGCGTTGTCCGCTCTTATAGCGAGAACACACTAGTATCAGTGAAGTTGTCGTGTGCGAAAAGTAAGGTAGCACCCGTTAAAACGATTTGCACCATTCCTCGACTCGAGTTGTGTGGAGCCTTTTTAGGCGCTAAATTATATCAAAAAATAATAAATTCTTTAAAGGTGCAATTTAATAAAATTTTGTTCTGGACAGATTCAACCATTGTCTTGGGCTGGCTTCGAATGTCACCTCATTCACTAAAAACATTCGTACAAAACAGAGTGTCGCAAATTAATGAAATTACCGGTGATGCGTTATGGTTGCACGTAAATAGTAAAGACAACCCGGCGGATATCGTGTCGAGGGGCCTTTATCTTAGCGAGTTAAAGGATGACGTTATGTGGTGGCACGGGCCAGCGTTTTTACAAGATCGCGACTTTACTTATTCGACTGGGTTTTCAAGCGGCGATAATCAGCTTTTACCGGAAGTTAAATCTCAAGGCGTAAGTTTGGTATGTAAAGGTGTACAATCTAAGAACCACTTTATTGATTTCGATAGGTTTTCGTCATTTAATCGTTTACGCCGAGCGGCAGCTTACGTATTGTGATTCATAGGTAATGTTCGTGCGAGTAAACAACATCGTAAAACCGGTTCACTATCTGTAGATGAAATCAATGCATCTGTTACAATGCTCGCCCGGCTAGCGCAACAACAATCATTTCACGACGAGCTTAACGAATTAACTAAGAATTTGGTGGTTAAATCCAAGAGAATACTGAGTCTAAATGTTTTTTTAGATAATAATAAATTAATACGTGTAAGAATAGAAAATTCGCCCATTTTTGATAATAAAAAAAAAACATCCCGTGTTGTTGTGCAGTAAACATAGATTTACTGTATTGTTATTCAGGTTTGAACATAAACAGTTGTTCCATGCCGGACCTCAGCTGCTGCTGTCCTGCGTACGTGACGCCTGGTGGCCTCTGGGCGGGCGAGACCTGGCAAGGAAAACTGTACATGAATGCGTCAGATGTACGCGCATCAAAGGGAAGATCATTAACCCAATCATGGGCAATTTACCGGTCGGACGTCTCGAACCAGGATTCCCTTTCATGCGCTGCGGTGTTGATTATGCTGGGCCTGTTATGCTTTTGAATCGCAAGGGCAGAGGGGCTACTCTCAAAAAAGGGTACATATGTTTATTTGTATGTTTTAGTACACGCGCTGTACATTTAGAATTAGTTACGAGTTTAGCAACAGCTGATTATATATTAGCATTAAAACGTTTTATATCTCGCCGTGGAAAACCGGCCGAGATCATATCGGACAATGGAACTAATTTCGTGGGGGCAGAAAAGGAATTAACTTCATTGTTTAATAAAAATAATATACAGTACATAACTGATTACGCTGTAGATAATAGCATTAAATTCACTTTCATTCCACCATATAGTCCTCATTTTGGCGGTTTATGGGAAGCAGGGGTTAAATCTTGCAAATACCACCTGCGTCGGGTGGTTGGTAAAACAAATCTCACTTATGAGGAATTCAGCACGGTTTTAGCACAAACTGAAGCCATCCTGAATTCCCGGCCTTTATCAGCTATGTCCACAGATCCGAACGACCTCCTACCTCTTACCCCTGCTCATTTCCTCATCGGCCGGCCGTTGACCGCACCGGCTTGCAACGATCTCACTGCTACGCCGAGTCACCGGTTGCTGCGCTACGACCTTCTCGAAAAGATGAGGCAGGATTTATGGAAGCGATGGACGAAGGAATACGTGTCCGAGTTACAAACACGAACCAGATTGAAAACGAGGCAAGGCGATGTGAAGCTCAACACTCTCGCTCTCATCAAAGACGACAACATGCCACCATTGAAATGGAGATTAGGCAGAATTGTACACGTTTATCCTGGAGCAGACGGCGTTTCACGAGTAGCTGATCTTCTCACTTCAACAGGCATCACGCGCAGAGGGTTCTCAAAGATCTGTCCACTACCTATTCCACCAGAAGATTCGGATGACAACGTGACATGTGATCCTGTTGGAAACTGCTGATTCCAAGGCCGGGCCCATGTTACCGCGGCTTAAGCGTCAATCGAGACGGCGCCTTAAAATTCAATCAGTCACTCTCGACTGTCACTGTCATTTTTTGTTATGTCATAAACATTATTGGCACCACTCGTTACTTTGAATAGAAATATAATTTTGTTATAAAAATCAAAAATCGTAATAAAAACGTATCATCAAAAACAAGAAGATATTTTCGTCTACGCCTCCACCAAACCTTGGGAACAACAACTAGGAACAGAGTCCTGCCTGTTATCCGCCTGCACATGGTCGGTCATCTGCCGAAATAGCAGGAAATTTAAATTTAAGTGGCACGAATGACAATTGTCCTGTTACAACGTAATATGCCCCTCTGGGCCCAGAACTACTCCCTTTCGGCTAAGTACACATGTAACGTGGCACCCTGAATACATCCGATCATTAATGCAATCCCGGGATTTAACTTTTAATAAAAGTATCCTAAGAAGCCGTTTCCATAATTTGTTAGCCAAAAATTAATTAGTTAGGTAAAAATATGCATCCGATTATCCGATCTACAGTCATCACACTGGAGCTTCAATATAATATTACATTGTAACAAGGATCATATAAAAGAGCGGTAGGAACCAAGCCATAAGTTTCACCCAGTTACGACGTTTTATTTGATCCTTGTGATTCAAATGACAAATAACTTTTGACGCTGGCTTTGAATTGTTTTTCTGGTGTTTTGTATTTTAAGATCCGTTGTGTAATTTCGGTAGTTTTTTAAGCAAAATTACCAACTTGAGGCCTTAGCACAAAGTGTATTGTGATGTTTAGATTTGAACGAAAATATTTTGCAAGTTTTGACAAACATCGCCACCATTTTATTCAAAAAAAATGACGGTCGACTTTACTATGGACTGACTTGACAAAAAAGTATTTAATCTATATCACTTGGCACTGGCAAGATTGTCTGTCGATTGACGGACAGGTACCTACTAAAAACGGTGAGAAGACTAAGAAAAAGACTATACCTACTTGACATAGGTATTGGGTGGTATGAAGGAATAAAGTATCCTTTTAGACTGGACTCTTCAGACGGACTGGTACCTATCCTTTTTAATGAGTTGAGTGTATTTATTTATTCAGAAGAATAAATAATAGGCATAGGTTGTGACAGCTTTTCCATGTCCAAAACGGGACTGCAGGAGCTGATCAGGTCTTCTTCTGCATTCAAATCACCACCTGGAGCTGATGCTTGGACATTGCTGCCATCAACCTTCTCTCCTTCTCAAATTTTTTTTTTTGCCCTTCCTGCATTCCTATACCTACCCATCCACATTCATTACATGTCATGTGTCGCACAAATATACGTGAAACTACAATTTAATGTAATTTTATATGTACCTACTTTTCTTGGCATGATATGCCCATACACGCTAACCGCCTCTAATAAACTCATTCCTTATCTTATTCAATCTCGTCACTCCACACATCTCAACATTCTCATCTCCGCTGCATGCACTCTTCTTTCATCCGTCCCTTTGGTGACCCAACATTGAGATCCATACAAAAACAGTCTTAAAGAATATTGAATTCTTACTAAGATATATGAGGATATATCGACCGTGCCTTAGGATAAAAGACGTAAAGCGGTTCTTGTTTTTTTTTATAAAAAATATTACAAATTTTAGCGGTTATAAGTGGAGTCATTCAAGAGTATTAGAGCTCTTTGTGAAGGGCTCGTCCGGAGAAGTACTACCACCACGCCTTTTTCTGCCGCCAAGCAGCGTTGCTGTGTTTCGGTTTGAAGAGTGCGATTGCCGGTGTAATTATAGGCGCATTAGGCCTAACATTTGTATGCCTCAAGTTGATGGACGCAGGGCAGTGCATCGTAGGGCACGTTTCTATCGTGCGTGACTTACGAGGCAATGCTTTGTTATAGGTGATGGTTACCACCACTTAACATCAGGTGGGCCATCTGCTTGTGCCACCAGATATGGCTCAAAAGTTCTTGGAGTACCATATTTGAATGAAGCTGAAACTTAGACCTTCGGCATAATTGGAAATAAGCAACGCCTATTAATCTTGCCAAATCGTTCAGATTATCAAACAAGCCATCAATACCAGTGAGCAAACAAACGTAAAGCAAACAGGCCTTGCTTGATTCAATACTGACTCATTGTTGTGCCATACAAATAGAATTTACATATTTTTGACTGGCCTCAATGCTCAGTTGGTTTAACTCTGCCTTCCGCGCTGTAGACGTGGGTTCGATCTCCATCGAGAACAAACAAATATTTTGTGTGATGAAAATAGATGTTAGTTCTTTGGCTGGGTTTTATATTGCATTATAAATATAAATGTATTTATTTACGTATTCGATTAGATAGCTGGTTCCCATAGTTAGGGTTAGACAGCGCTTTGCGAAATAGTGAATAAGCGTGGGCTATTTATTTAATCCGTCGCGTAACCTGTGGAATGGTGGTGACCATCAATATGATGAATGAATGAATAAAAATGCTTTAATGTAGTACACCTTACGAACGATCAAAATAGGAATCTATTGGGAAAGGAAATACAAATAGTATATTTTTATCCCAAAAGATATTATCCGAGTATGATTTCAAAAGTATATTATCCGAGTTTGAAAAAGATCAAGACCTTCCACCTGCTAACCACCTGTGCCATCGGGGTCTAATCAAACCTACGAATAACCGATAGAGATAACAATATGTTGATTCGTTTACCGACATTTTGGGAAGCAACATAGCTTTTTCATTTTAAGAGTAGTAGAGCTCTTTGTGAAGGGCTCGACCGGGGAAGTACTAACACCACGCCTTTTTCTGCAGCCAAGCAGCGTTGCTGTGTTTCAGTTTGAAGAGTGTGGTTGCCGGTGTAATTACAGGCACATGAGGCTTGGCATCTGTATGCCTCAGGTTGATGGACGCAGGGCAGTCTATCTCAGGCATCGCAGGGCACGTGCCTATCGTGCGTGACTTACGAGGCAGTGCTTTGTTATAGGTGATGGTTACCACTTAACATAAGGTGATGTGCTAGTTCCACCAGCTTGTTTTATAAAAAAAAGATAGTGCTGTGTGGAAAGTCCACCAAAATTTATTTATTTATTTATTATTCGTTTGTTTCCGGCTCACAAAGCGTGGCATTACTTTATGAGCGCTTAGTTTTAATAGAGTGCCAAAGAGCTTTTATGACTCATACATACTCCCATATGTTTATGACCCGTAAATTAATAAAGCTACACAGATTAGTTAAGAAATAGAAATTAATTTATGGGTATTCCATCTAATATTGTAATCTCTATCTGTAGATCGTACGAAACGGTCTGCAGATAGCTCAACTTTTTGATGTTATGTAGTTTGTTCATTTTGTTAACACTTGTATTCATTGAAATGTTCTTTGTAAATTAATACGATAAGAAAAAGTCGTCGCTTTTTTAGCGATAAGACCGCCCATTGTACATATCTATAGTGTAGTTATTATTTGTTTACGGATTTGTTCGTTTGTAAGGTGTACATTACAGCATTTTCATTCATTCATTAATTCATTGGATGAAGCGGACTCAGAACCATTTTTTCTGGAAATGTAAAGGGGATAGTCCAGCAGTGGACTTCTACAGGCTGATAATTACGAATATTCAATATAAATGTTATTTTGACACGGATACTGGTATTCTGAGATACTTAAAAAAATCTGATATTGATGATTTTAGATAAAATAAAAAATACAACAATCAACAATTGGGTCCACGGACTACTTGCAGAATGTTTTATACTAATATTGTTTTGTAACAAAGATCAAAATAAAAGGTTGCAAAAGAACGGTAGGAATCAAGTCGTTGCCTGTTGCACTACACGGAGACGAGCACCCAATGAAAATGTTATTGTATCTTTCTAGTTAGTTTAACGGTAGGGAACTTGGTTTTTTCAAAAGTAATCAATTCACGTAACGGTCATTTCGGTAAGTCAATCAAAGTCAAAGTCAAAGCCCATAGGTATTTATTCAATAAAATCACAAGGATCACTTTGAAACGTCTTAAAGCTAGGTGACTCTAGGTGTCAGTTCCACGCGACCAAAGCCTAGAAGAACAGCCAACAAACTTACGGCTTGGTTCCTACCGTTCTTTTGTATGATCCTTTTACAATGTAATATAATATATTATTGAAGTTAAGTGAGGCGTAGGCATACAGAAAAAGGTAAACATAATCAAATTTGTAAGTGATCAATTAAAAATTTGATCATTTAGAAAAGTGGTAATTTCCAAAAATGGTGATTTTTCAAGGTAGGTAATACCAGACGAAGGTATTGTTAGAAATGGTTATGTTTAGAACGGGACATTGTAAGTAGTAGGACATAATTATAAGTGGTCATTTTAATTTGTGGCCATAAACCGCCGAAACGGAAAAAAATACTAAAAACCCACTATTCACAACAAAAATACGTGTAATTTCCACGATGACAAATCGTTTCATATAAACGACTCCTTTCATATAAACGACTTCCTTGCCGGCGTCTGTTTTTCCGAATGCCTATAATTTGGATGTTTTCAAGAGACGAGTGAATAGGTATCTTCTAGGTAAACGTGCTACACCGTAGACCGCATCATCACTTAAACATCAGGTGAGATTGCGGTCAAACGTTTTACCTATAGGTTGTAAAAAAAAAAGACAATGCGACTTTAGTAATTGCATTTAGTATTTACAAGCAAACAAATGAGTTATTGCGAGTTAAATGTTTTTTTGTAATATCAAGTAAGCAGTGTAACGCCACGGATTTTTGCAATCGTAAGCAATTAGACTTGTAAAACCTAGTATTCATTTTTGTGATTTATACTAATCATTGTGTAATTACTGCAATTCTCGTGTAGTTACGATCAATTATTTTCAATGCCAGTCCCTGATAGTTTGCTGTATCACGTGCCGGGGTAATGCTGCTAAGACCTACATGATCCCGACTGACAGAGTACAGCGTTCAGTTTAAAGATGCCTCGAAAGCCGTATAGATACTGTACGTCGAGGTTGGATGCTGGGGTACCTCAGTAACGGATTTATATTTTTCTGAGTGTAGGCCATTTTATTTTCGCCGCCCCATGTGCCATTCTAAAATAATAATTTTCCATTCGTAGTAAGGAAGGCACTAAAGTTAAATAAACGAATGAATTAGTCATGAAAGAGCGTAAAAAAGAAGCAAGAATTAAAATGTTTACGGGACTTTTTAATTGCAAAATCATCTATAATTTCATCATAGTTTACGGTGTTCATTATCTCCGCTTCTATGTAAAGAAGAGCTAAAGAATTCATTTTTTCTTGAGACAATGAACCCTTGGATAATTTAGACTTGGATATTTACATAATTTTTCAAAAAACGAGTGAACTTGTTTGACGTTTATCCTCTGAATTCGACTGAGCGCCCTATGAAATCTGCCGCCCCTAGGACGCTGCCTGCCGCCCCTAGGCCGCGGCCTATACGGCCTATTGACAAATCCAGGACTGGGGTACTCAGTGTACGCACAATTTTATCCTTATACTTCTCTTGCGGTTCACAGATCTGTAATTTAATCCTGTGATTTTAATATGGTTTCTAATCGTAGAGCTTATAAACTTGTTACACCGTCCGTAAATATTAGGTTCGCACAACGACTTGGCTACTTTAACAGAATATTCGTTTATAAAGTTGTGAAGTTGGTGATATTAAAAACAAATCAGTAACTGAAGCAAAACATACAATATACAAAGTGTTCCAATATATGTGTTAAAACTTCAGGGGGCTAAAGTACCCATCAATATGAATGACTTTTTCTAACCAACACTGTGAACGCAAAAAAAAAACAGCAGTTTTATACATTTTAGCCAGGTAGGTATTGAACTTTTGTATACATTAGGTATTCTCCGAAACATTAGGTATAAAGTACCTCCAAATTTATACCTTTTACAATGTTGAAAGTGCGAGCGAGAAGCTGTTTGACGGTTGTCTGCGACTTAAGAACCTAAGAGTAAGGGTGACAAATCAACATCGAGCTATGCTGCGCTGTACTGCGCTGTGCTATGTTTGGTCAACTCGCTCGTCTAATATTTTAATGAGGATACAAACAAACCATGCTGTGCTGCGCTGTGTGAGACTACGCTCTGTTTAAAAACGCAGCAGTCTCGAGCGAGGCGCGCTACCCGCCGTGCTGAGCCGCGCTGTGCCGAATATCCATATCCGCTTCTTCTTCATTTTCATCTTCATCGGATTCAACTATGTCGTAATGTTTACGTTTTTTTGAAAATAAAGTCATTTTTGACGAGATAAACGACTACACGAGCTGCTGATTACTTTACTGAGCTAAGCAAAGCGCAGCACAGCTTGATGTTGATTGTTAAAAAAACGTAGCTTAAGAAACATAGCACAGCACAGCGCAGTACAGCGCAGCATAGCTCGATGTTGATTTGACACCCTAGGTGTCAATGACCTAGTGCCGTAAAAATGAAAGCTTAATACAATAAAAGTTATGGCTGAAATTCTAATGTTTTTATGGAAATTGTGAAAAATAAATACCTCTTTGTGAAACTGAGACTGAAACATCTTCACAACTTTGATCTCCAGGCACGGTAGATATCCCCTCAGATCTCTCAGTACCAAGTTTAAATTCCAAATTCTTCGAGGACTTCTAAGAGGGGTAGTCAGAGGTACGTTCAACGATTATTTAAGGGTTCTGTGGCTATGGTGATTTTGTTAGAACTTTGCACTGTTTCGAGTCTTCTTCTTTTTTTAGTTTGAGTCTTAGTTAAATAAATAAATAAAATAAATATTGGTGGACTTTTCACACAGCACTATTTGGCCCCAAACTAATCCAAAGCTTGTGATATGGGAACCAGATAGCTGATATACTACTTATATGCTTTTTTTTGTAAATACATACTTATAATATTATATAGGTAACACCCAGACAGAGAACAAACATCTATGTTCATCACACAAATGTTTGTTCTGGGTGGGGATCGAACCCACGGCCTACGGCACAGAAGGCAGAGCTACTACCAACTGAGCTGTGAACGCTGTCAAATTGGCACATATCCATATTTTGCAATAGTTGGTATTCCATACGTGACAGGTGTAAGTCGCCAATGTTATGAATCATTATGAATATAGTCAGGATTCATTTTCTGACATTTTAGGAAGCAACACAGCTTTTTCATTTTATTTGTTTTTCTAGTGTTATTTTGAGTTGTGTTGTGTAATTTCTGTGGTATGTTAACCAACATTACTTGAGGTCTTAGCACAAAGTGTAAACATTTGGAATGAAAGTGTATTATGTGATATCCTGATTTGACGGAAAATGTTTCGAATGTTTTGAAGAAAACCGCCACCATTTTCTTTAAAACAAAATGACGGCCGACTTGACTATGGACTGACTTGACTAAAAAGTATTCAATACAAATCACTTGACACTGGCAAGATTGTCTGTCGAATGACGGACAGGAGCCATAAACGGAGAGAAGAAGAGAGAAGAAAGAAGAATATACAGTCGAAACCGATTATAACGACATCGTTTACAACGACCGATCGGTTTTTACAGCCAGATTGTAAGGTCCCGCCCGAATCTCTAGTAAACTATTCAGCAAACATACCGCCTATAACAACACCGGATACAGCGACATATCGCTTACAACGACGAAACTTTATCTATATTCATCGACTATAACGACCAACCGTTTCTTGTCAAAGCAAAACAAAACAATACGGACGATTTTAAATGTTATTGATAAGCATTGAAGGAATATTTTGGCGTATTATTACCTACGCACTTTCTCCCACCTCATCCGAACCTCTTCCCGGCCATTTGACCTTACATATTATACACCAATTGACCAATTGTTTAGTGCGCTAAATGACTGCTTGAGTGACAGTGACTAATTATTTCTTCTACACTAATATTATAAAGAGGTAACATTTGTATTTTTGTATTTTTGTATGTAACGAATAGGCTCAAAAACTACTGGTCCGATTTCAAAAATTCTTTCACCATTAGAATGCTACATTATCCCTGAGTAACATAGGCTATATTATATTTTCAAAAAAATCAGGGATCTTACTAAAACTTCAATAATGTAATCCAAGATGGAAAACAAAAACCTTACATCGCGTGCGCTGCGAAAACTATTGAAGATAGAACAAAATAATGTATTACGATTTTGTAGAACACGTCATCATCTACAAAAAATGTCGCGACAGCATATGTCTAACTATTATAGTTATGTCACAATAAGTGTTCTTTTATTATAAAAAAATAATTGAAATGCCTCCGCTAGAAAAGGGTCTTTATTTGTACCTTGGTATTAATCCTTATCCAAATAAATCATTTCATAATTAAGACGGTTTCAATACCTATAGATTACTTCTTAAATTTTTCAAATCGGACATTCCATTCAAAAGATATGACGAAATTAAAAATGTTAACGGGTCCACGGGTCACGCGCGGGGTGCGATTTCACTCACTCAAGGAGAAGCGCGTGCAAATGTATGAAATAAGTAGACGCGAGGCTCGAACGTTCGCGTTCTACGCCCACGGTCTAAGTTTATCCTAAAATGTTCAAAAAATTTATGACCACCCATGCGAAGCTGTGACAGGCCGCTAGTAATAAATATTTTCATTTCTTTTCTAACATTTCATTTGACAACAAGTTCACATACATAACCTATACCTATACTAGATGGATACCTATGATAATATAATTACCAACTAATATAACTACTGTACTTGTGTATACATATGTATGTGTATTGCTTATAACAACTATCGGATATAACGTCGGCAACTATACGGTCCCTTCAATGTCGCTATATCAGGTTTTGACTGTAGTCAGATAAGTAATCATTTCATAAATATTTTTATAAAGAAAATTACAATGAATCACATTATGACTTCGATCACGAGCCTCGCGTCACTCACGTTGGCATTTTCACCGCCAATTCACGCAGGCGGACGCTCAGACGAAATAGGGGCGGACGCGAGCGGCCAAATTCTTCTTCTTTTCTTTGTTTATGGCACCCATGGAGGTATTAATCATACTGGAGTGAGCAATAAGACTTACAACCTTTTACAACTGTGTATCAAACAGTGATCATCTATCTTTGTTCTTCCCATGTAGCCTAGCTACGAGTAAAAGAAAAGAAGATGTAACTTCACTCACTCCATCTCACTCACTCACTGTCTGTGTAAATCGTGTCCGTCAGTTGATGCAATGTTTTGATCTTGTTTTGATGTTCTTGAAAAAGTCGGTAGCAACATTGCGGTGAAGCGGAAGAAATTGTGAAAAATCTAAAGAATTATTATTGTCTAGGCAAAATATATTTTTAAAGGTGAAAATATGTCTTGTGAAGCTGTGTTTTGTGTATCAAAAACAACAAAAGGAGGAGTTAAAGACCCGGAATTGTCATTTGATACGTAATATTCTTTTTCTATTTTCATGCTAAAAAAATACGATTTTTCTCCCATAAAGACTGTAGGAATTACATTTTATTAGTACTAGTCATATTTTCCTATGTGAAAATGGTGTAAACCCATTAATTATTGCAAATAAAATTTATTGTTATAGTCTTTTTTTTTTTTTTTTTTTATACAACTAGTTGATGAAACAAGCAGACTAGTCTTCTGTTCTAGTGATGTACTTCCACCGACCAATTTAGCTTTATCGATAATATTTTAGTTTCCGTTTTTAATATGAAACATCTACCTCGTGTGTTCATAAGTTTTGAGACGAACTTATTTAATTAATTTAAAAAGAAAGTAATTCATGCAACCTTTTTTAAACTTTTAAAATTTTAAATTTCGAATGTTTTGAATCAGAAAAAACATACATTTGAATATTTGTTTCATTCTCCGTGAAAATGGCACCAACAAAAGATTTACGTGCGACTGTAATTTCACTGTTTCATGCAGGAAAAAAACCAATGCAAGTTTTTAGTGAAATCCAAAGTTTGGGATGTAGTCGGAACTTTGTGTATTATACCATAAAGAGGTACAAGGAGACCGGCTCTTTAGAAGACCGTGGAAGATGTGGCCGCCCGCGGTCTGTAAGGACGCCCGCCAACATCAAAGTAATCAGAGAGCGAATTCGTCGCAACCCTTGCCGGACTCAAAAGAAATTAGCTCTGCAGACCAACATTTCGCGAATATCGGTGAACAGGATACTTAAATATGATCTTAAACTAAAGGCCTACAGTCGAAGGAAAGTGCATTATATAGCTTCTGCATTGAATGCAAAGGCGGCCATTTTGAATGATTTATTTCTAAATACAGATCTAGATGTCAGTAGTTTTAATTTTAATATCCAATAAATGAATACTCAACTTAGCTCCAAAAATATTTTAGTTTTACTGTGTCTCAAGACTTATGAACACACGAGGTAATGCGGTGGGTCAGAACGGCTGTTCTGTTGTAGTTTCAGTTTTTCACACCTTAAAGGCGTCTCGCGACTGCTCAATTTTTGTTAAATTTTACATTATTTTTCTAGGTTCTTAAATGCCCAGAATGAAGACGAGAGCGGATAAAAGCTGTTAGGCGTGAAAACTGATAGCCTGCAAAATTTTCTTATGCATGGACGAAATGGCCATGAATAAGAAAGTGTATCGAGTGGGATGGACATCGCTCTCACGGTTAGGTCAATGTTGGAAACATTATTGACGATAATAGTGTTCCAATGTCTATAATGGTTTTGGGCTTTCGCAATAAAAGTCAGCAACCAGTTATAATTAAAAAGTTTAATTCCAATTAAAACGCCTTTTTCATCCATTTCTTATTCTATCGATAGGTTAGTCAATGTTGTCCCTTCTCTAGTGACTCACACGAATACATATCGAAAACTGCACACTAACAAAAAACGGACACGCCAAACACCGAAAGACTCCGTCTATATGATACTTAGTCTAAGTACTTTATAGTCAATTCAGTCGTCATTTGTTTTGTAGAAAATGATGACAGTTTCTTCAAAACTTTCGAATCATTTTCGTTAAAATCGGAATATCTTATTAATACACTTATTTCATTCCAAATGTTTACACTATAAGATAACTTAAGTAATGTTGGTTAGAATACCATCGAAATTACACAACACAACTTAAAATAACACTAGAAAAACAATTAAAACGAAAAAGCTATGTTGCTTTCCAAAATGTAAGAAAACGAATACGTGGCCAAATGAAAGCTCACCGCGAATCCCGCGGACACTTGGGTGAGTGTCGTTGTCAGAATAGCACATTCAATTTAAGAATTTTCCATTCTCCTGCTATTTATTCCGTGCCACTAGTAATTAAAACGTCAATGTTAAGATTGCATAAATTTGAATAATGACAATAAAGGGTAGACGCCCGAAGGAGGGTTTTTCTGGTTTATTCGTGGAGATTTGTGTAGAAAAAAACCGGCCAAGTGCGAGTCAGACTCGCGCTCGACGGGTTCCGTACCATCTACACTAATATTATAAAGAGGTAACATTTGTATTTTTGTATTTTTGTATGTAACGAATAGGCTCAAAAACTACTGGTCCGATTTCAAAAATTCTTTCACCATTAGAATGCTACATTATCCTTGAGTAACATAGGCTATATTATATTTTCAAAAAAATCAGGGATCCTTACTAAAACTTCAATAATGTAACCCAAGGTGGAAAACAAAAACCTTACATCGCGTGCGCTGCGAAAACTATTGAAGATAGAACAAAATAATGTACTACGATTTTGTAGAACACGTCATCATCTACAAAAAATGTCGCGACAGCATATGTCTAACTATTATAGTTAAGTCACAATAAGTGTTCTTTTATTATAAAAAATTAATTGAAATGCCTCCGCTAGAAAAGGGTCCTTATTTGTACCTTGGTATTAATCCTTATCCAAATAAATCATTTCATAATTAAGACGGTTTCAATACCTATAGATTACTTCTTAAATTTTTCAAATCGGTCATTCCATTCAAAAGATATGACGAAATTAAAAATGTTTACGGGTCCACCGGTCACGCGCGGGGTGCGATTTCACTCACTCAAGGAGAAGCGCGTGCAAATGTATGAAATAAGTAGACGCGAGGCTCGAACCCACGGTCTAAGTTTATCCTAAAATGTTCAAAAAATTTATGACCACCCATGCGAAGCTGGGACAGGCCGCTAGTTATCTATAAAAACGGCAAAAAATCACGTTTGTTGTATGTCCCGCCTTAAATATTTATTTTATTCTGGTTTTTAGTATTTGTTGTTAAAGCGGCAACAGAAATACAACATTTGTGAAAATTTCAACTGTCTAACTATCACGGTTCATGAGATACAGCCTGGTGACAGATGGACAGACAGACGGACGGTCGGACAGCGGAATCTTAGGGTCCCGTTTCACCCTTTGGGTACGGAACCCTAAAAAAGCATAAGTTCTATCAGCTTTCTGGTACTCGTTCTTTTATGAAGAAAAGCTATGAATGAAACATATGGCCCCTTCACTTAGTTGCTGATGGCACAAGCAGATGGCCCACCTGATGTTGGGTAGTAACATCATCTATAACAAAGCCTCGCCTCCCACCTCACGCACAATTATAATAGGAACGTGTACGACACATTGCCCAGCGTCTATCAACTTGAGGTTCACAGATTTTTGAAGATACTTGTACTAATTGCAAGAAGACTTAAATCGTATACAAGACTGGACAAAGAATTGGATAATCAAACTGAACGCATCAAAATGTAACATTCTTCACTTAGGCAACAATAACCCCAGAGTCACATACACGGTGGATGGAAACATATTGGCCCCAATCGGACTACAATGGGATTTAGGAGTCAATATCTCATCCAATCTAAAGTGGGAAGAGCACATTGCTATTATAGTCAAGAAGGCCAATTCATTTCTATATGTCATACGAAGATCTTTTCAAACAATCACTGTTGATGTTTTTCGCAAGATCTTTAAAACTTATATAAGGCCACTACTAGAGTACAGATTTCAAATATGGCATCCCTACTTCCAAAAGGACATAGACCTACTTGAAAGTGTCCAAAGGAAGGCTACCAAGATACCGCAGGCTCTACGTCGCAAATCCTATGAAGACAGATTATCTGCACTACGCCTCACTACTCTTGAAGAAAGACGCCTCCGAGAAGATCTCATTGAAACCTTTAAGATTATGACTCATCAGTACAACCTACCAAATATTCAAAACATTCTAAAAATAAAAGAGGATCAAAGACTCTCACGTGGACACCACCTTAAATTATCACGCGACCCAGCCATCTTACTTGCCTCTTACCACTTCTTCAGCAACAGAGTGGTTCACAACTGGAATGCTCTACCAGAAGACGTAGTTACTGCTTCTACTGTCAATGCCTTTAAAAACAAGCTCGACAACTGGCTTCGAACAAACCAATCCATGCTCAAAAAAATTAATCATACATAACGACAATTCCAACACTGCGATATAGACACATCAGCGACAGCTGCTCGTCTATTAATAAATAAATAAATAAATAAATAAATAAATAAATAATAATAACCTATTAGGTACATTATATTAAATGCTTTAGTTCGCATTATGTATATAATACATTTTAAATGTAACTACTTTAAGTAGATAACTAATTACCTCCTTGGACTAATCTTAGGTTACCTATTGTAGTTAAATAATTTTTTTGCGATGGGTGTTCGAGGATGTCTATAGGGATAGTACAGTAATATTGTATGCCCGAAATGGGTAGACTGTTCTTTTCTTATTCTTATTCTAAACGCTTCAACGAAGAGTTAGCATGACAATGACATGACGTGAGTGTACACTGCTCACAGTAATCGTCTACTCCAATATGTTCAATTATCTGTTCAACCAGCTCTCTCTCTTGTCGTGTCACTAGTTTCTTTCGAAACAGTGTGGCGAAAGGATTTTAAGTGCGCCTCAAGAGGCTCCTTTCGAGCACTTGACACATGTTTTAGAACTTTTTAGATTCCACGACATGTCGGTTTCCTCACGATGTTTTACTTCACCGTTTGAGAGTACTGGCATTGTGCACATACATTTTTGAACAGAAAACTCTTTTTTGTTTAACCAGCTGAAAAAATTTGATAAATTTCCTGCAATTTTTTCAACTTAAATTTGAACTACTTGGACTGAAAAGTACAAAGGTTCCATCACAATATTTTTATTAATAAGACAGAGTTAAATAAAATAAACAATTCCTGCCATGAAATTTAAAACAGGCAAAGTCGATACCAGATACCAGGATAGCAGAAACGATGGAGAATAGGTACAGCAACATTGCTGTTTCGGTTTGAAGGGTGTGGTTGCCGGTGTAATTACAGGCACATGAGGCTTAACATAGGCAATAATATATTATATTATTACATTGTAAAAGGATCATACAAAAGAACGGTAGGAACCAAGCCGTAAGTTTGTTGGCTGTTCTTCTAGGCTTTGGTCGCGTGGAACTGGCACCTAGAGTCACCTAGCTTTAAGACGTTTCAAAGTGATCCTTGTGATTTTATTGAATAAATACATTTTGACTTTGACTTTGACTTTGACTAACATATGTATGGTCTTGCGAGGCAATGCTTTGTTAAGCATATAGGTGAAAGTTAAATTAACATAAATAAATCTTGTTGGATATTCCACACATCACTATATAGCCCCAAACTAAGCCAAAGCTTGTAATATGGGAACCAGATAATATGTTCATCACACATATGTTGGTTCGCGGTGAGGATCGAATAGATACGGCGCAGAAGGCACAGCTAATACCAACTGAGCTGTGAAGGCAGTTACCTCTCTACATTAGGAAGGTCACCTGCATATTCCATCGTTAATAGTACTTCCCCGGACAAACTCTTTGATGTACGAGCGTTGCTTAGTTTGGGGCTATATAGCGCTGTGTGAAAAAACGCACTTATATTTATTAATTTACTATGAAACCAACCCAATACTACCCTATAAATAAACATCCCTCCCGACACTAAATTATCAAACCGACAGCAGGTTTATTCCTAAAGAACCTCACTATTTTTTTTCATAACGCTATATTTTCATAATGCGTTCTAATAATATTTATTTGTTTATTTCATGTTACCTCTATCTTTACAGGATTTCCTAATGCAATAGAGTAATTCTAAATCTTATCTTATCTTATTCTAAACTATTCTAAACTAAACCATAACATATTATATACAAAGTGGCCTTCGCAATTTCGTACAGAGAAGCATGCAGTATATCAACAGCCTCTGTAATCATATAATCATATTACAATCTAGCCTGTTCTTCTATACTTGGTCGTAGGGCACCTTGATTCACCTAGTTTTAAGGCGTTTCAAAGTGATCCTTGTGATTCAACTTGAATAAAGATAATGGCACCTAATTAGTAATTTTATACTGAGCATTTTTTTTATGTTCCTATGCTACAGCTAAGAATGTGTGCACTTTATTTACGGCAAAAATATTTATTTCTATTTTCTTTTTTTTTTTATTACGAGGTCTGAAGTCATAATAGATAACAGAATAAAAAAGTAAGTAAAATTATTGGCATTTAAAAACAAACAAGAAAATGAACGTATAAATGTATGAAAATGTGATGTTTTTTTGACTCTCGTTACTACAAATGTTTATTTTTTATCTATATTATTTTTATTATGTAATCCTGAATAATGCTTCCTTAAGTTCTTATTAAAATTTTTAAACCAACTGCTCCCATTTTGGAAAAAAATATCGCGCTTTAACCGACTGTACTGAAAAAAAACTACGATAGCTTGGCAAGTAACTTTAAAAGTTGGTGCATTTTAAAAGGATTCCAAAATGGTATTGACACTTGCTAGATTATTTCTTAAACATTTTTTTTGTAAAGAATATTCTTGATTTTTTTTCTTACTTAAAATTATTCTAGTGTACCAAACCCAACTAACCAAACTAACCCAACCCATTTTTTTTGGACGCTGGGAAAATAGCGTTACGCTTTTCTCCCCACTGGAGGATGGGGGGGATATGTGGGACTCCGGTTTAACCCAACCCCAACCCAAACCCAAATAACCCAACAGATGGACCATCGGTCCATTTAGTTGGGTTTCGGAGGTTGCCCGAGACCATTGTAAAGATCTTGGAGAGTCTGTGGAAGGAAATGGCTCAAAATCAGTAATCCTGGAAATGTAAAGAGAAGGCCGATGTCCAGCAGTGGACTTGTACAGGCGATGCGATGATGATTGGAAGCCAACAGGAACAAACCCTGTTGTATAACTGTATGCCGAAAGCAATTTGATCGTTTTTATATTCTTTTAACGATCGATCTTGACTGTATTACCTACATTTTCTAAATTAATTACAAGTGGACGCATTTACACAAGTCGCAAGAAGTGACCTATTCTTGAGACTTGTGTAAATGCGTGGCCTGTCCCAGCTTCGCATGGATGGTCATACATTTTTTGAACATTTTAGGATAAACTTAGACCGTGTGTTCGAGCCTCGCGTCTACTTATTTCATACATTTGCACGCGCTTCTCCTTGAGTGAGTGAAATCGCACCCCGAGCGTGACCCGTGGACCCGTTAACATTTTTAATTTCGTCATATCTTTTGAATGGAATGTCCGATTTGAAAAATTTCAGAAGTAATCTATAGGTATTGAAACCGTCTTAATTATGAAATGATTTATTTGGATAAGGATTAATACCAAGGTACAAATAAAGACCCTTTTCTGGCGGCGGCATTTCAATTAATTTTTTAATAATAAAAGAACACTTATTGTGACATAACTATAATAGTTAGACATATGCTGTCGCGACATTTTTTGTAGATGATGACGTGTTCTACAAAATCGTAGTACATTATTTTGTTCTATCTTCGATAGTTTTCGCAGCGCACGCGATGTAAGGTTTTTGTTTTCCACCTTGGGTTACATTATTGAAGTTTTAGTAAGGATCCCTGATTTTTTTGAAAATATAATATAGCCTATGTTACTCAGGGATAATGTAGCATTCTAATGGTGAAAGAATTTTTGAAATCGGACCAGTAGTTTTTGAGCCTATTCGTTACATACAAAAATACAAATGTTTCCTCTTTATAATATTAGTGTAGAAAACTGCAAGTGCAATATTGCAAGTAGGTAATAGTTATTGCTAAATTATAGTAGGTATGTTATCAAATGTAACGCTTGACTGAAGCTTACATAGTTTATTTAAAGAATAAATAAATAAATAAATATAAATAATGGTGGACATTCCACACAGCACTATCTCGCCCCAAACTAAGCCAAAGCTTGTGATATGGGAACCAGATAGCTGATATACTACATAAATCCTTTTTTTTTGTAAAAAAATACTTATAATATCATATTACTCCCAGACAGAGAACAAACATCTATGTTCATCACACAAATGTTTTTTCTCGGTGGGGATCGAACTCACAGCCTACGGCGCAGAAGGCAGAGCTACTACCAACTGAGCTGTGAAGGCTGTCTAAGAATCATCGTAATCCACAAACCCAATCTCTTTTTAAGCTCTGTAATAAGTACCTATAATTTTTATTAGTTATGTTTTGAGAAGCACACAAGCTTGATTCACGTTCATAATTTCTATTGTTACTCTAGGATTAAATTTACACTGGAATTAGTAAAACTTAATATATATACAAATAAAGATATTTTAAAATTGAATTGAATTCAACAAACCGCGGGCAAAACCAGGTCTGGAAGCCAGTCAATTTATACAGTTAAACAAAAAATGATAAATTTATTCGAATCTTGTTTATTTATCTCCTAAAAGTGCGTGTCTGATGTTATGTTTACGGCAATGACTCAAATGAAGACTCGTTTACTCTACCAGACCGATATACCACCTGTTTACGTACAAATCGGCTCAGTCTGTGGGTTGTCTGTGGTTATTGAGCAAAACCACACCGACTGTTTCGAAAAAACTACTGATACGTCAAGAAGTTTTCTGGCATTTTGGGAAGCTACATAGCTTTTTCATTTTAATTGTTTTTCTTGTGGTATTTGGTGGTATTTTAACCAACATTACTTGAGGTATTTGGAATGAAAGTGTATTATGTGATATCCTGATTTGACTGAAAATGTTTCGAATGTTTTGAAGAAAACATTCGAAACGTCTTGACTAAAAAGTATTCATTCAATACAAATCACTTGACACTGGCAAGATTGTCTGTCGAAAGACAGACAGGAGCCATAAATGGAAAGAAGAAGCACATGTTTTTTTGTGATCCAGAAAAAACATGATAGAAGATAGATAGATAGATAGAAAACTCTTTATTGCACACCACAAGGACATTCATTTAACACATTAAAAACAAAAGTTCAAAAGTTTCAGTGAAGTACAATGGGCGGTCTTATCGCTGAGAGCGATCTCTTCCAGACAGGATTTGGATGGACAGGATTTCACTTGAACATTTCAAAACGGTGTCTTAAGAGAGACTACGCTAATTTGTATAGGGTACAAAAATAACAAATTTTATAAGTTAAAGTATTTCGGAAATACATATATAGGTAACTATATCAAATATAGCAAAAACATAAACACATGGTACGTAATTCAAGCATCGGAACTCGGCATTTATACAAAATAGATACTTCTGTAGTAGTAGAGCTCTTTGTGAAGGGCTCACCCAGGGAGGCACTACCACCATGCCTTTTTCTGCCGCCAAGTAGCGTTGCTGTGTTTCGCTTTGAAGAGTGTGGTTAATGGTGAAATTACATGCACATGAGGCTTAACATCTGAATGCCTCAAGTTGATGGACGCATCGCAGTGCAACGTAGGCCACGTTCCTATTGTGCGTGACTTACGAGTGCTTTGTTGTAGGTGTTGGTTACCACTTAACAGCAAGGGGGCCATAGGCTTGTTCCATCAGCTAGTAGAATAATATATATTAAACTAGTGGTTGCGTGCCGCGCGAGCTGCAAGCAGCTCGCGTCTTTTTTGTAAATTTTTTTTATTTACCAAACCCCTAAATGAAGTAAAACATTAATTGCTAGTAGTTCGCCCCGAACTGAGATCTCGTGATGCGACCCGACGAACGCATCAAAACTTTGAGTCGGTAGTTGTTGTTGATAGGGAATGCTTCTCTTCCTCCAAAATAGAAACGCCAGAATTACAATATTACAGATGTACTCTCCGCTTCTTATGTTAAGTACAATGGTGTATAATTAGTATAAAATAAAATGACGTGTCGCCGCTTGCCGATGTTCGTAAGTAGAATAGAAGGAATGAGTGAGTGCGCCGGCGGCGGGTCGCGGGTCTGGGGGGGGAACGTAGGCAGGTTTGTTTTACTAAACAGTAGTAGTCAGAGGCAAGTCCAAACATTATCTTTGAACTTTTTTCTGACTACCGCCTACTAACTTGGTATGGTTACCAAGTTTCAACTCTATTGGCCTATTTATTGAAGAGTTCCGTTGAACAGACCTTGGCTCCATCATCAGACCTGGTCGTCGTCACCATTTTATGAGAACTGAGTACCTCCTTAAATTATTTCAAGAAAAAAAAATAAGAAAAATCAAAGGAACTGGCCGACCAGTAGAAAAACCTTGATTTCAACGAAACTCTTAGAGATAGGAGTTCTTGGATCGCTGGTTATCTTAATTTAACTTTTTAAATTTTATCTCAAAAACCGAGCGTCCTAAAAAAAAAGTAAAAATTGTTTTGGAATGTCCAAACAAAGCCCTTTCATATGACATGTAACTTGATTTTTTTATGTAACTTTTTTTATTTTTGCCCTCTTAAAAAACCCCATATCTCAAAAACCCTTCATCCGATTTTACTCATATACTTACCAGTAAATTTCTCAAGTACAAGCTATCGACATATCAAATTTCATGGAGATCGGATCAACGGTTCTAAAGTTATCGCCAGACAAACATACATACATACATACATACATACATACATACATACATACATACATAAAATGCCAAATCGCCCAAGTTGAAACTAAGATCTTCGTTCGCTTCGTTCACTCGATCAAAAATAAGTTAAAAGGTTTGAATTCCATACAAACTCCTCAATCGCAGTTGGACACCCCGTTAAAACGAAGACAGTCGGTTAAAAATTCCAAAAAAGATCTGCATGGCCGCCATCTTGGAATGCGAACCCCTAATTGCAGTAAAAGTGCAGCAGATATGAAAAACAGTGTAAAATTCCATTCAAACTCCTCAATCTCGCTCGGACACCCCGTTGGAACGAAGTCAATCGGTTAATGTTTCGATAAAAGTCTACATGGCCGCCATCTTGGAATGCAAACCCCAAATTGCAGTAAAAATGCAGCAAAAATAAAAAGAAGTTGTAAATTCCATTCAAACCCCTCAGTCTCATTCGAACACCCCGTTGGAACGAAGTCGATCGGTTAAAGTTTCGAAAAAAGATCTACATGGCCGCCATCTTGAAATGCAAGCCCCTAGTTGCAGTAAAAATGCAGCAAAAATTAAAAGAAGTTGTAAATTCCATTCAAACCCCTCAATCTCATTCGAACACCCCGTTGGAACGAAGTCGATCGGTTAAAGTTTCAAAAACCGGAAATGACAGAGACGCCATTTTGAATTTCCAAAATGTCATAATTTTCCTGAAATAAACAGGATACAAGCTACCTATCATTAAAAAAACGGTAGTCATACGTTGAGTTTGGTAGAACAAAGTAATTCGCCAAAGTCAGGTCTGACCGAAAAATTCAAACACCTATGGCTCGTGGGGTTGCCAGCTGCAGGAAACGAAAATGGTCAAATGTCATTTGGGTGGTCCCATTCTTACCAGCTAGTGGAAATTTTGATTCGAAATGTCGTTATTTCTACTTTTCACGTTCCCAAGGAAAATCTGGGAAACTACCCTAAAAATGGGGAAAAATTTTCAACCAGGCAACACTCCTATACTAACTGCACAACCAGTCCATACAATTTATCCCAGTAAAGGGATGCCAACTACCCCATATTTTGATTTGAAAATCCAAATTTTTACGAAAATCGCAAACTTTTTACAAAATGGCTGCCACGCCGTCCGCCATCTTGGATTTTTAAAAAGTCATAATTTTCCTGAAATCTCGAGGATGTAGGCTACCGTTCTGCATACTCAGTGTTGCCAGCTTTCGAGTTTGGTAGAACAAAGTAATTCGCCAAAGTCAAAAAGTCCGAAAAAATAAAAAGATTCACTTCTCTCGGGGCTGCCAACTAAAAGTAACGAAAATGGTCAAATGTCATTCGGGGGAGGGCAACCCTTCTATCGAGTCAAAGTTTCGATTCAAAATGTCATTATTTCTACTTTTCATGTTTTTGGGGAAAATTTCGGAAACTACCGCAATTATACAAAATATATGCTTCTTTCAAACTCCCCACGAATATGCGCCATACATAAGAATTGACACGGAATAAACATATCGCACAGGCGCAGGCGCTGGAGCCGGTCATTCGTATCCACAAATCTTTTACCGAGAGAATATTTAAACGAATGGCCTAGTGTAAATATTTACTGTAAAAGTACAGGCATCATCAGAAGTCGATGACATTTCAGAACTTCGAAAAAAGAAGAATCAAGAAATCTTTGATTTCCTCGTCGGCATAACAGTAAACACAGAATCAAAACAAAACAGTCTATATTCAGTTCAATCACATCACTTTGAAACGTTTTTCGAAACTGAAAAAGCTTCAGGACTTTGATTTCCAGGCACGGTAGATATCTCTAAGTACCAATTACTAACTCCAGATTCTTTAAGGAGGGTAGTCAGATGTAAGTCCAAACATTACATTTGGCACATACCCACAGTCGGACCACGGGTCGGTAGCGGATCAAACGTTCAAAAAAATAAATACAATTTAAAACAAAAAAGAGTTTTATTAGTTTTTGTAGGATCATCATTTATTTGTTATGATGACTGTACCTCCTTGCCAGTGGTCTTTGAACTTTCAACTGAAAGGTAAATTTCTTACGGATGTTTTTTTTATAATTACAAATTTTATTCATCAACACTAAAACATTATTTTATTTACAGATTAAGATAAGAGCAGTGGATCTCTTTGATCACCAAGTTGATGGACGCAATGTATGTATTTAAGAGTAGTAGGGCTCTTTGTGAAGGGCTCGTCCGGGGAAGTACTACCACCACGCGTTTTTCTGCCGCCAAGCAGCAACGCTGTGTGAAGAGTGTGGTTGCCGGTGTAATTACAGGCACATGAGGCTTAACATCTGTATGCCTGAAGTTGATGGACGCAGGGCAGTGCATCGTAGGGCACGTTCCTATCATGCGTAACTTGCGAGGCAATGCTATAGGTGATGGTTACCACTTAACATCAGGAGGGCCATCTGCTTGTTCCATCAGCTAGTTGTATAAAAAAAAAATTGTAAGGCACGCTCCTATGGTAGGTGATTTACGAGGCAATGCTACATTACATACACGCATTATACGCAATTGTACTCGAAGTCCAAGAAATCGTTGAAAAAAATTGTATTATCTGTGATTCTTAAACTATATTTTTAAGTTTAAAATAATTAAAATTAAATTTAATTAAAAATTAAGTATTTTGGTCTAAATATTAATAGTGGTTCGCCCCGAACTGATATTTCGTGATGCGCTCCGAACGCTCTGAAAATTAAAGTAGGTGTTAGTCAGAGGCAAGTCCAAACATTAGGTATCAACGAAACTCTTACAGATGGATTACTCTACTCTCTTCAAGGCTTATTTTGGAATTTCGAAACAAAGCCATTTCATATGACACTAGTGGCTTCCCGCGGCTTCGCACGCGTTGAAGTCGTGAGCCGTGATTGAGCCACAAACATCCAAACATCGTAACTTTCGCATTGATTTGTATATTATTAGGGTTGGATACCTACGCAGGTATAAGAGATACCTATAGGCGTACATTACCTATATTAGGTAGGTAGGTAGGTATAGGTACTAAGTTTAGCACAAACATGACAAATACAACAAAGACAACCATACACGGAAAATATGTACTTATTGGTTCCTAGTTTCTACCCCAGAAAAAAACGAAACGAAACAGCTTCACCACTTTGCTCCCCAGGCACGGTAGATACCCTAAGATCTCTTCGTACCAACTCAAGATTCCCGTTTTAGAATGTCCCTTACAAACATTGACGCCTTGTTGTATCCTTTTTACTTGAGTGCAATGAAGGAAGGTAACGTTTTAGGGGTTGTTTTCGAAAATCAAACTGTCTTTTTGTTATTTATCCACAGAACACATTTTCTTTTAGTTTGAAGTTAATTACACTACGCTTTAAAAATCTCCCATACAAACCTTGAAACTTTGTCAGTCTTTTGCACCCTTTGCAGGGGTTTTGATCCGATCTACATGGAATTTGGTAAGTCAATAGCTTGTACTTGGTAAGTATATAAGTTAAATCGGATAACGAGTTATATCAAGATATGCGGTTTTTAAGGGGGTAAAATTAAAAAAGTTACACAAAAATATCAAGTTACATCTCTAATACTATAAGAATCAAAGTCCTGACTGACTGACTGACTGACTGACTGACTGACTGACTGACATATAGACAACGCACAGCCTAAACCGCTGGTCCTAGAGACTTGAAATTTGAGGAGTACATAGGTCTTATGGCGTAGAGGTGTACTAAGAAGGGATTTTTGGAAATTCAACCCCTAAGGGTGTAAAAAGGGATGAAAACGTTTGTATGAAAAATTGTATTCCTTGAACCTACAAACTTGAAACTTGGAGTACATATACTTCAAGACAAAAAAATACGAAATACATTTTTAGTTTTTTAAAACTACCCTTAATAAGTGTGCTAAGGGATGTAAAAGTATGTATGGGAGTTTTTTGACCGCTGGTCCTAGAGACTTGAAATTTGAAGAGTACATAGGTCTTATGGCGTAGAGGTGTACTAAGAAAGGATTTTTGGAAATTCAACCCCTAAGGGTGTAAAAAGGGATGAAAACGTTTGTATGAAAAATTGTATTCCTTGAACCTACAAACTTGAAACTTGGAGTACATATACTTCAAGACAAAAAAATAGGAAATACATTTTTAGTTTTTTAAAACTACCCTTAATAAGTGTGCTAAGGGATGTAAAAGTATGTATGGGAGTTTTTTGACCGCTGGTCCTAAAGACTTAAAACTTGAAAAGTACATAGGTCTTATGGCGTAGAGGTGTACTAAGAAGATATTTTTGGAAATTCAACCCCTAAGGGTGTAAAAAGGGATGAAAACGTTTGTATGAGAAATAGTATTCCTTGAACCTACAAACTTGAAACTTGGAGTATTTATATTTCAAGGCAAAAAAATAGGAAATACATTTTTAGTTCTTTAAAACTACCCTTGTTAAGTGTGCAAAGGGATGTAAAAGTTTGTATGGGAGTTTTTTGACCGCTGGTCCTAGAGACTTGAAATTTGAGAAGTACATAGGTCTTATGGCGTAGAGGTGTACCAAGAAGAGGTTTTTGGAAATTCAACCCCTAAGGGTGTAAAAGGGTTGAAAACGTTTGCATGAAAAATTGTATTCCTTGAACCTACAAACTTGAAACTTGAAGTAGATGTACTCCAAGACTAAAAACAGGAAAGGCATTTTTAGTTTTTTAAAACTACCCTTAATAAGTGAGCAAAGGGATGTCAAAGTGTGTATGGGAGTTTTTTAACGCGTGGTGCGATTGATTTAAAACTTGAGGTAAATATACTAAGAAATAAATAATTAAGAATGATGCTTTTAATTTTGATAATTACCCCTGCAAAGGGTGCAAATGGCTGGTAAAAGTTAGTATGGGAGATTTTTAACGCATAGTGCTATTGATTTCAAACTTGAAGTTAATATACTCCACAATAAATAATTAAAAATCACGTTTTCAATATTTTAAAACCACCCCTGCAAAGGGTGCAAAAGACTGACAAAGTTTCAAGGTTTGTATGGGAGATTTTTAAAGCGTAGTGTAATTAACTTCAAACTAAAAGAAAATGTGTTCTGTGGATAAATAACAAAAAGACAGTTTGATTTTCGAAAACAACCCCTAAAACGTTACCTTCCTTCATTGCACTCAAGTAAAAAGGATACAACAAGGCGTCAATGTTTGTAAGGGACATTCTAAAACGGGAATCTTGAGTTGGTACGAAGAGATCTTAGGGTATCTACCGTGCCTGGGGAGCAAAGTGGTGAAGCTGTTTCGTTTCGTTTTTTTCTGGGGTAGAAACTAGGAACCAATAAGTACATATTTTCCGTGTATGGTTGTCTTTGTTGTATTTGTCATGTTTGTGCTAAACTTAGTACCTATACCTACCTACCTACCTAATATAGGTAATGTACGCCTATAGGTATCTCTTATACCTGCGTAGGTATCCAACCCTAATAATATACAAATCAATGCGAAAGTTACGATGTTTGGATGTTTGTGGCTCAATCACGGCTCACGACTTCAACGCGTGCGAAGCCGCGGGAAGCCACTAGTTTTTCTAATAAATAAATATACTTTGTTATACATATAGGTGATGGTTACCACTTAAGATCAGGTGGGCCGCTTGTTCCATCAGCACTTAGTATAAAAAAAATCCGGCCCGAAGGTTTCCGTACCATTATCTATAAAAACGGCATAAAATCTCGTTTGTTGTATGGGAGCCCCCTTAAATATTTATTTTATTCTGTTTTTTAGTATTTGTTGTTATAGCGGCAACAGTAATATTTACATCATCTGTGAAATTTCAACTGTCTAACTATCACGGTTTATGAGATACAGCCTGGTGACAGACGGACAGAAGGACAGCGGAGACTTAGTAGGTAATAAAAGTGCGGGTTTGACCTCACAGAAGACAAACATTTGAGTAACTCAGAAAGCGGCTTCTTTTGATCCGTTATAATCCATTACGTATTAATCCAAGGATCAAGTCATTGTATTTTGGATCGGATAATCGTATGGGCATCACGAGATAATCGAATCGTATCGCACTATCGTAATTGTGTTGACGTATATCGATAAGAGGATGATTAATTAAAAACAGTACAAGTAGCTGAACTGTGTATACAATGGCGACCACTTACCCGCGGGCTTATTACCTAAGAACAAGCAATAGCGATTGCGGTCGTAGTAGATAATGTGTCGTTGCTTGATTGAGACGAAGACTGTCAAACAACTTTAGCTCGCAAATTTCAACATTTTAATTAAGTTAAATAATCTCAAACGTTTAGGCCCAGTTTCACCATGCTCCGTTAGTTACTAGTCAAGGATAAACAGGCTGTTAAATCTAATCTTAGATGTCAAACGCGTACATTTTGTCATTTTTAAGCGCCGTTTAATCCTTTGTTAATCTAACAGAGCATGGTGAAACCGGCCCTTAGGATTACAAAAAATCAGTAAAAAGTTCAATTTTATCAAAACAAGTTTCCGTATGAAAAAAATATGCTTAACTATATTCTTTACTTAGGGCCGTTTTGCGTTTACTAACAGAGCATGGTGAAATTAGGCCTTAATCAAACTTTTAGATAAATAAATAGTAAATAAATAAATAGTAGATACATTTTTGCTGAACATTTGTTACTTTATTCCATAGTCCACAGTTCTTTATTTATACATAAATTAACATTGAGTAGAGCCAAATGCCTAACGGATTTTTTATTAAATTTCATTTGTAATATTCATTTTTTATAAATATATAATTTTCGTTGTTACAGATAAACATGGATTGAAAAAACTCTCCAAAATGCACCACCTAGTCAAGATTCTAGTCCTTAGCATAATATTTCAATCTCAAAATGCTTCATCGAGCAAAAACAAAAATATCACTCAAGAACAAGATGTTGAAACAAACAAAACAGAATTAGATAGTGATAAAAATAAACACATAGATCTAGGCATAGAAAAAGACAACACGAGTGAAATTGAATGGGTTGTGCCCAAAGAATGTATTGGCGCTAAAGAGTACTGCAACATGACGAAAGAAGAGTACACAGAGATGTTAAACAACTACATCTACCCTCAAACTTACGAGTGGGTACTGATAGGCACGCACACATTGGTATTCGTAATGGGATTGGTGGGCAACGCGCTGGTGTGTGTGGCCGTGTTCAGGAACCATTCGATGAGGACAGTCACGAATTATTATATTGTGAATCTGGCTGTGGCTGATTTTATGGTGATTTTGATGTGCTTGCCGCCTACGTTGCTATGGGATGTTACAGAGACGTGGTTCTTTGGAAAGGCGATGTGCAAGATCGTGCTATACCTCCAGGTATGATTTTAGGCATCACTACATAGTATAAAACAAAGTCGCTTTCTCTGTCCCTATATCCCTAAATATATGCTTAAATCTTTTAAACTACGCAACGGATTTTGATGCGGTTTTTTTTTATAGAAAGAGTGATTCAAGAGGAAGGTTTTATATGCATAATACAAGCATAAACTCTTAGGGATAACCCACAATAACCATGCAAAGCCGAGGCGGGTCGCTAGTAAATAAATAAATATTTGTGGACTATCCATACCCACACAGCACTATCTAGCCCCAAACTTATCCAAAGCTTGTAATAAGGAAACCAGATAGCTGATACATATATACTTTTTTTTGTAAGTACATACTATAATATTATTTATCACCCAGACAGAGGGCAACATCTATGTTCTTCATCACACAAATGTTTGTTCTCGGTGGGGATCGAACCCACGGCCTACGGCGCAGAAGGCAGAGCTACAACCAACTGAGCTGTGAAGGCTGACAAATAATAAATAAATAAATATTATTGGACATTCCACACAGCACCATCTCGCCCATGTTACGCAAGGCTAACCTATCAGGATCGCTGACAAGGCTCGTGCGGTATATACAACAGCTACAACACGAGGCATCGCGTCAGCGGAATGTGCTCAGTGACACCATTATGGAATTTACCTAGATTAAGTTATTTGTAAGACACTCTTGGTTCATACTTCGAACAAGAAGCATTTAGGATAATTAATTGTAATTCTTTTTAATTAAATTCATAGATCATTAAACGATCTTTTTTTAAAAGCTACCCTTGGCAGCAGCCTACGTATTTGGCGCAGGCTCACGGATACTTGATATTCAGAGATTTATCTCACAAAAGTAAAAAGAACCTACTAGTGCTGTTGTACGAGGGTGAATCCGAAAATCGATTCTGCTGAGTATCCAGACGACGAGAAATGCTGTAAGTCCTTGAATCTTTCAAGTCCTTTCTTATTCCTACCTAACTGTAGTCCTATCCTTAGTAAATTTTATTTTATAATTTTTATAACGTTAATATAAAACACCAAGATTTTCCATCCGAGAGAATCGCGGAATATTAGGTTAGATAGAAGTATTTTAGATAGAAGATATATTAGTAGGCTCAGCGTAATCGACGAGCATAGAGATTTGGAAAACATGGCTCAAGCAAGTAACTCAATTGACGTGATTTACAAGTCCCTAAGACTTGTACCTGATTTCGACGGAAATCCACATATTTTAACCAGGTTCATTAACCTTTGTGACCAATTAGTTTTGGCTCATTTCAAAACCGAGCCTGGTAACGAGTTAACTAACTTAGCACTGGTAAATGGGATCCTGAACAAGGTATCGGGTTCCGCCGCCAGATTGATAAATTCAAACGGAATACCAGAAAACTGGTTAGGTATTAGAACAGCTTTGATTAATAATTTCGCAGACCATCGTGACGAAACCGCTCTCTATAGTGACCTTTCATTAGAAACCCAAGGATCAAGTACCCCGCAAGAGTTCTATGAAAGATGTCAAAATCTGTTTAGTACAATTATGACGTATGTTTCGCTTCACGAAACACTTAATACTACTGTGCAGGCAAAAAGAGACTTATATCAAAAGCTAACCCTCCAGGCCTATTTAAGAGGTCTCAAGGACCCACTTGGATCCAGGGTTCGATGCATGCGACCCGCTTCGATGGAGAAAGCTTTAGAGTTTGTGCAAGAGGAGCTCAATACGCTTTACATGCAAGAGCGTAGCGGTAGTTCAACTAGTAGAAAGGATTGGCAGCAACCGATTTCAAATGCGGCTAAATTCAATCTCCCTCTTTCAAACTATGTCCCCGGACTGACTAACGGATTTGGGCAGGGGCCAATGAAACAACCAATTTTTAACATCTCTGGTCCACCTAGACCTAACCCCATGCAACCTTCACCTAATCAGGGTTGGAGACCTAACCCAGCGTTTCAATCGCAACCACCACGTGGTCCTACTCGCACGCAACAAATGTTCCGCGCCCCTCCACAAAATTATAGCCCGCAAAATAATTCTTTTAGGATGCCTTTCAGACCTCCACAGCAACCAAATAATTTTGGTTATGCTCCGCGTCCTACTCCAATGAGTGGTGTTAGCAATTATGTAGAGAAACGTCTTCCAATGACAGGACAAATGACAGGACATGACTGGAGAAAGCACGGAAATCCACCACCGACTAACTACTTTAAACCTCGCGAACTTAACTTCAATGAGTTTGACGGATACGAAAATTATTACTATGACGAATACGACAATTATTCTCCCGAGTACTATCAGGATTATTATTCTTGCAAACAGTATCCTGATTACTACTATGACCAATACTCTCACTCTGAGACCCCAGTAGTAGAGGAAGTCGTAGAGCAGACATCTGATGAAAATTTTCACAAGGAGTCGAAATTAGAAAAACCAAAATAGAAGTCAATTTTCATATCCAAAGGCAACTAGGTTATATCCAGATAGCAAATCCACCTTTAAAGTTTTTAATTGACACAGGCGCTAACCAATCATTTATAAGCCCTGACGCTGTAGAGAAATACTTCCGTCACGTTCCATTGAAATATGATCCATTTGAGGTGACGAACGTGCACGCGACTAGTATAAACAATTATTCGATAACGTTGCCTTGCTTCCAGGAATTTAATGACTCGAACGATATGACTTTATATGTTTACAAGTTTCATAATTACTTTGACGGACTTTTAGGCTTTGACTTACTTGACGTATGGGACTCTAACATCGATTTAAAAAGTAGGTTACTAAAGACCTGTTATACACAGATACCTATTCAGTTGTACGATTCTAGGAACGCTAATTTGTACGAGGAAATTATTCCCGCTAATTCAACCAAAGTAGTTAGATTACCAGTAAATACACGAGACGGAGAAGTATTGATAGACAACCAAACGATTTGTAATTGCCTTATTTCAGACTGCATTACGATGGTTCAGAATAACCGGGGCTGGGTAGAAATTACTAACCCTACGTCTAACGATGTGATATTTTCCATGGACCGTCCTATTGAGGCAGAAATATTTAATATTGAATGTGACAGTACTGAAATTTTATCAGACCGCGCTAAAGATGTTTTATCGCGTCTTCGAACCGATCATCTTAACCCAGAAGAACTCGCTAATTTACGGCGTTTGTGTTCTAATTACGCGGACGTGTTTTATCTTGAGGGCGAATCACTTTCATTCACCAACAAGATCAAACACAAGATTAGGACTAATGATGAAATTCCAGTACATACTAAGAGTTATCGCTATCCTTACGTTCACAGACAGGAGGTCAGAGATCAAATAAGTAAGATGCTAGACCAAAATATTATAAGACCATCAGAATCCGCATGGAGCTCTCCGATTTGGATTGTACCCAAAAAGGCAGATGCATCCGGTAAAGTTAAATGGCGTCTTGTCGTGGATTTTAGGAAAGTTAATGAGAAAACGATTGATGACAAATACCCTATTCCGAATATAACAGACGTATTAGATAAGTTAGGTAAATGCCAGTACTTTACGACCCTTGATCTGGCCAGTGGTTTTTATCAAGTTGAGATGGACCCCTCCGATGTTCATAAGACAGGATTTAACGTAGAAAATGGGCATTACGAGTTCTTAAGGATGCCTATGGGGTTGAAAAACTCACCCTCAACCTTCCAACGAGTGATGGACAATGTCCTGAGGGGCCTACAGAATGAGATTTGCCTAGTTTACCTTGATGACATCATTATTTTCAGTACCTCCCTTCAGGAGCACATGGTTAATTTAGACAAGGTATTTAAACGTTTGAGAGAATCCAACTTCAAAATTCAAATGGATAAATCCGAATTTTTGAAGCTAGAAACTGAGTTTTTAGGTCATGTTATCTGTAAAGAAGGTGTTAAACCAAACCCGAATAAAATAAAAGCTATTGAGAATTACCCCATTCCAAAGACCACCACTGAAATAAAACGTTTTCTCGGTTTACTTGGGTATTATAGGAAGTTTATTCCAGACTTCGCTCGTATTACTAAACCGCTAACTCAATGTTTAAAAAAAGGTTCAAAAATCACATTGGATAACAAGTACACCAGTTGTTTCGAGCATTGTAAGACGCTCTTAACAAATGATCCAATTTTGCAGTACCCAGATTTTACACGTGATTTTATATTAACCACGGATGCGTCCAACGTAGCTATAGGCGCTATTTTATCGCAAGGCACCAAAGCTTCAAATCAACCGATTGCATATGCATCGCGTACTCTAAATAGCAGTGAATTAAATTACAGTACCATTGAAAAAGAACTTTTGGCAATTGTTTGGGCAACTAAATATTTTAGACCGTATCTCTATGGCCGTAAGTTCCTGATCCTGACGGATCACAGGCCTTTACAATGGGTAGTAAATTTAAAAGATCCTAGTTCACGGCTTACAAGATGGCGCTTGAAGCTAAGTGAGTATGACTATAAGGTTGATTATGTACAGGGAAAGTGCAATTCTAACGCCGATGCACTATCGCGTATCGAAATTAATAATGAAGAGCTTATGTCGATCGCAGTTAATCCATCTGAAACTGACCCCGCGTTAGATGAATCTCGAACCTTAACCGCTACAGAAACTGGAGCCGGTTCAAGAACAGCCACTGTTCATACGAATAACGAAAATCCCATCTTAGAGGTCCCAATTTCAGATGACCCCTTAAACAGATTTACGAAACAATTAATTTTCAACGTTGTAGGTGACATTAAGAGTAGACCGGTAGTCACTAAACCATTTGACACGCACACACGAACATCTATTCAAATATCTGAATCTAATATAGAAGAGGATGTTATTAATGCGATCAAGGAGTATGTCCACCCTAAAATTAAAACCGGGTTACTAATAAATCCTTATTTAGCTATGTACACTATTGTACCTATTATACAAAAAACCTTCAAAAATTCGGCAATGAATTTGACTTTAACTAAAACAGAATTGGAGAACGTTAAGGAATATTTAAAACAGCAAGAAATAATCAATAAATATCATGATGGAAAGACCAATCACCGTGGCATCAATGAATGTTACTTAGCGTTATCTAATAAATACTATTGGCCTAAAATGCGAGAACACATTACTAAGTTCATAAACCTATGCACTATCTGTGGTCAAACCTAACCTAACTATTGTAGATGCATTCTCTAAATATGCACAAGCCTATCATTTAAGAGACGGCACAGCTGTTAGTGTGGTTCAAGCCCTATTGAATTACTGTACCCATCATGGCATACCTATAACTATAGTAACTGATAACGGAACCGAGTTCACAAATCAGCTGGTTGCAGAGTTTGTGAAGATGCATAAGATCCAGCATCACCGAGTGGCTCCCCATACTCCAAATGAGAATGGCATTGTTGAGAGATTCCACTCAACGGTACTAGAACATCTCCGTATTCTTAAATTAAGTCAAAAATCTGAATCATTAATTAATCTCATGCCTTACGCACTTCTTGCCTATAATAGTAGTATCCATAGCGTCACTAGGTGTAAACCATTAGAGGTAGTAACTGGACACTACGACCCACGCGATCCTTTCGACGTAGATCTATCCGCACATTTACTACAACAATATATGACAAACCATAGAGACAAAATGACTAAAGCTTATAACACGATCCACGACTTGTGTAGCGCGACTCGAAAAGACTTGACCGACAACCGAAATAAAGGACGGGAACCGGAAGTCGAGTACTCACCGGAACAACAGATTTTCGTAAAAAATCCGTTTGCTTCCAGACAGAAATTAGCTCCCCGCTACACCCAAGACGTCGTTATGGCAGACCTCCCTATTCATATTTACACCAAGAAAAAACGAGGTCCTATTGCCAAGTCCAGGCTTAAGCGTCTCCCTAAAAGTGCCCAATTGTTACAGGACCCTCCTGATAATTCACCTGCTCCTGGCACCAGCTCTGATGCAGGAGATAAAACTTGAAAGTCTTGATGACGGACCTGGTATTTTACCCTTTAAGTTAGGCTCCGCTAAACTTGTTTCTCACTACCATTCCTTTCTACAAAGTGTCGATCTTCAAGAGCTTAGAAGTAAAGTAGTTTCAGTAGATATTCAAATCGATAGTTTTAGCCCTCAGCTAAATAATAAAACAAACTCATTATTTGAACCTCATATAGTCTATTTAAAAAGCAAGCTTGCAAATGTACTAGAGCAATTAGAGACGTTCGAGATAAGCCGTGTAAAAAGAGGACTCGTAGACGGACTCGGATCGGTAGTTAAAAGTATCACGGGTAACCTTGACTATACAGATGCGTTGCATTATAACCAAGCTATTAAATCTTTAGAAAATAACGAGAATAAATTAGTAGTAGAATTTAATAACCGTGTTAGTTTATCTAAAAATTGGACATTACAATATTCAAAGATTTTAGACAGTATCGTAATTAATCAGAAAAAGTTAGAGACCTTAGTGAATAAAATCCAAATAGCTGAAGCTTCTAGGGACTATGACCTTGTGAAGTATGCGCATCTAGCTCAAATACTTTTAATTTTAACAGATAACGTAGATTATATTTCCCAGGAACTACTTAAGTTACAGAATGTCCTTGCTTTTATCAGGGCTTCCACGACGCATCATTCGGTCCTTAATTTGTATTCGATTCGCGACATCGTTCGTAAATTGAACTTACTATATAGCAGAGAAAAGGTAGTAGAATTAGATATTAGAGAGTATTTTGATATAATTAAATTAGGTTCATATTATGTAGGAAATAATATAGTTATAGTATATAAATTCCCAATCGTCCTTCCATCCTCATATGATATGTATAAGTTATCAATTATACCTAATAAAAATCATGAGATCCTTACTCCTCCTTTCCCATACCTAGCCATCCATGAGAAAGATTTCAAGTACATTGAGGCTGAATGCCCGAAGACCAGTCAATGGTACCTTTGCGAGGAGAAGAAGAAGCAGCAGAATCGATCACCAGATGATTGCATCCAACATCTTATCAAAACCCAGCAGCGGAACAACTTATGCAGCCCTACCACCATCACTCTGTCAAGGCCAGCTTACGAGGAACTGGACGAGAAACACTATACAATCAGCTTTCCTGTTCCTACGAAGGTTCATCTATCCTGTGGACAAAATCTTTACGAAACGCTCCAAGGCAGTTACCTCGCCATAATCCCCAAACAGTGCTACCTAGAAACGCCAGAATTTACAATATCCAACGTAAATGATCGTTTGAAGGGTCGAGCGTTAAAGATAATGGATCTACCTAAAGATAACTTCGCCACCTCATCCACAGCTCCAATATTCAAATTAAACTCCATCGACTTGGACCAGCTTCATGCAACCAACAGAAGAATAGCGCTACAATCACCATTGCATTTGCAGAAAGATAACGATTACACCTTATACCACACTACGATACCTATGTACGTGGTACTCACCGGTGCATGCGCACTTTTTAGTGTCCTTTTATACAAGAAGTACATCCCTACTGTGAGGAAGAATTCACACAATGTTTGTGAAGGCCAAGCTGATCTACAAGGAATCTACTCCGTTCCAAATTCAAGAAGGGTTGACTCTAAACCAACCCCAACCCCAGCTCAATTTACAACAAGTTTCAATACTCGCTGTTCTTCGGGGGGAGGTGTTACGCAAGGCTAACCTATCAGGATCGCTGACAAGGCTCGTGCGGTATATACAACAGCTACAACACGAGGCATCGCGTCAGCGGAATGTGCTCAGTGACACCATTATGGAATTTACCTAGATTAAGTTATTTGTAAGACACTCTTGGTTCATACTTCGAACAAGAAGCATTTAGGATAATTAATTGTAATTCTTTTTAATTAAATTCATAGATCATTAAACGATCTTTTTTTAAAAGCTACCCTTGGCAGCAGCCTACGTATTTCCCAAAACTAAGCCAAAGCTTGTAAATAAAACCATATTTATGTTTTTTCCATAACGCATGTAGAGGGAGGTAATTATAAGTATGTCGCATCCGCGGTCATGAAACAGCAACACCTAACGGAACGCAAGCGCTCTCTGTCGTGCCCTTTGACAGCGTCGAGGTGGAATCGCTCAACGGGCGGTCCCGCTACGGGAGTCTCAGCCGATCGCCACCGAGTGAACACATCTCGGAACTGTCCTCTCGTTTCGTCTGTGTGTGTGTGCCTAGTTACGTACCAAATCTAGTTACCTATTTCAATCACTGTAAAATAGCCCTAGTTCTGATTATACTCTGTCTCAACAAACTTGCAACTTTATTATTTTCACGGATACCCGCACGCCGCCCGCAATATGTCTGAAGAGAGCTCGAAGCATCCTGACGCTCCTACAAGTATATCTCATTTATTTATACTTTTACATAGAATTACTCTCTCCCCCGAGGCTTGATGGTTAAAAACATCAAAGATTCCGTGTTCGCTGTTGTCGATGTATCTTGGAAATATCTTTCATAAGGAAAACATTAATAGAGCTGTTTTTAAACAACAAAGAACACATCATAATTATCATCAAATTACAAATACAAATACAAATAAGCCCGAATACATTTCCTGGAAGAACGATTCTGAGCCCTCTCCATCCACAGAATTCCTGCGATCCTTCTTCTTCTTCTCTCAATTTATGGCTCCTGTCCGTCATTCGACAGACAATCTTGCCAGTGTCAAGTGATAAATATTTATTCGTTGAGTGAATACTTTTTAGTCAAGTCAGTCCATAGTCAAGCCGTCATTTTGTTTTGAAGAAAATGATGGCGGTTTTCTTCAAAACATTCGAAACATTTTCGCCCAAATCAGGATATCACATAATACAATTTCATTCCAAATGTGGTCATTGGTTAAAATACCACCGAAATTACACAACACAACTCAAAATAACACTAGAAAAACAATTAAAATGAAAAAGCTATGTTGCTTCCCAAAATGTCAGAAAACGAATCCCTGCGATCCTTCATTTTAACGACTTCGCAGACACTTGCCAAATCATTGGTTTGTCAAATTTAATAAAAGAAAATACCATGAAAATACATTTATTTGGCATACACACAAAAAAAAACAGAATGGACAGGTACAAACAAACAGAATACTTACCAACTAAAAAAACACATAACAATAAAAAAGATAAAATACATTAAAATATAAAGTTGGTCATAGCCAGTTGGTCGGACGCAGGGCAGTGCATCGTAGGGTACGTTCCTATCGTGCGTGATTTACGAGGCAATACTTATCAGGGGTATCTGCTTGTTCCATCAGCTAGTTATATAATTTTTTTTATCACATAGTTTGTTTTAAAGGTATTGCTCATCAATTTCCGGTACAAATGAGATAAAATACCGGGAGGAAATCGAAGGATATCCGGTATTGGAATAACAACTATTATAATTCCGCTTGTGCGCCATTCGTACTTACTGCTGTTCAACTTCTATCTTGTCGTGTCACGAGTTTTGATTTTGGTTTATTTTTTATATACTGACTTTGATCAAATTTATAAGACAGCACACGCTACGCCTCAAACTAATAATAATGCATAAATATGCATATGCAAATATGCAAAAAGGTATGTGCCAAATGTAATGTTTGGACGTACCGCTGACTACCCCACTTAGACGTCCTTAAAGAATCTGGAGTTGGTACTTGGTACTAAGATATCTGAGAGAATATCTACCGTGCCTGGGAATCAAAGTCGTGAAGCTGTGTCAGTTCTACAGTTTCAAGTATACAAATACCTAAGTAATTCAGCAAATAATTCAGAGCACTGGTGGTCTAGTGGTAGCGACCCCGCCTTCCGATCCTAATGGTGGATCCGTCGTGGGTTCGAAACCGGTCGTGCAAAAATGAGTTTTTCTGTTAAAAAAATTATGTGCACAATGCCAGTACTCTCAAACGGTGAAGGAAAACATCATGAGGAAACCGGCATGTCGTAGAACCTAAAAAGTTCTGTAACATGTGTCAAGTGCTCGAAAGGAGCCTCTTGAGGCGCACTTAAAATCCTTTCACCACACTGTTTCGAAAGAAACTAGTGACACGACAAATAATTGGTAGAAGTCTACTATTTCTGTCCTGACTTTGATCCCAGGCACGGTAGATATCCTCTCACTCTCCCTCGCTAAAATAAAAATAAATAATACTAAAATCTAGTACTTAAGTTATTTTATGGGTAATTACTAGCTGTAGGAATTCTTCCATACTTTATTTGCGTTCACTCGTTAAGTCTCATGTGCTGGGAATTTTACCTGCACCCACACTCCTCAAACCAAAACACAGAAGCAATGTTGTGTTTTGGTACAGAAATAGTACCAATTAATTGCTAAATTACTTAGGTAACTGTCTACTAGAAACTGAAGACAGCTCAGTTGGTAGTAGCTCCGCCTTCTGTGCCGTAGGCCGTGGGTTCGATCCCCACCGAGAACAATCATTTGTGTGATGAACATAGATGTTTGTTCTCTGTCTGGGTGTTATATAATATTTGATCGAGTGAGCGAAGCGAACGAAGATCTTAGTTTCAACTTGAGCGATTTGGCATTTTATGTATGTATGTATGTATGTATGTATGTATGTATGTATGTATGTTTGTCTGGCGATAACTTTAGAACCGTTGATCCGATCTGCATGAAATTTGATAAGTCGATAGCTTGTACTTGAGAAATTTACTGGTAAGTATATGAGTAAAATCGGATGAAGGGTTTTTGAGATATGGGGTTTTTTAAGAGGGCAAAAATAAAAAAAGTTACATAAAAAAATCAAGTTACATGTCATATGAAAGGGCTTTGTTTTTTTACATTCCAAAACAATTTTTACTTTTTTTTTGGGACGCTCAGTTTTCGAGATAAAATTTAAAAAGTTAAATTAAGATAACCAGCGATCCAAGAGCTCCCATCTCTAAGAGTTTCGTTGACATCAAGGTTTTTCTACTGGTCGGCCAGTTCCTTTGCTTTTTCTTATTTTTTTTTCTTGAAATAAATTAAGGAGGTACTCAGTTCTCATAAAATGGTGACGACGACCATGTCTGATGATGGAGCCAAGGTCTGTTCAACGGAACTCTTCAATAAATAGGCCAATAGAGTTGAAACTTGGTAACCATACCAAGTTAGTAGGCGGTAGTCAGAAAAAAGTCCAAAGATAATGTTTGGACTTGCCTCTGACTACTACCGACTCAAAGTTTGGATGCGTTCGTCGGGTCGCATCACGAGATCTCAGTTCGGGGCGAACTACTAGTATAAGTATGTATTTACAAAAAAAAGTATATACTTAAGTAGTATATCAGCTATATGGTCCCCATATAAGCTTTGGCTTAGTTTGGGGCAAGATAGTGCTGTGTGGAATGTCCACCAATATTTATTGATCGAGTGAGCGAAGCGAACGAAGATCTTAGTTTCAACTTGGGCGATTTGGCATTTTATGTATGTATATATGTATGTATGTATGTATGTATGTATGTATGTTTGTCTGGCGATAACTTTAGAACCGTTGATCCGATCTCCATGAAATTTGATATGTCGATAGCTTGTACTTGAGAAATTTACTGGTAAGTATATGAGTAAAATCGGATGAAGGGTTTTTGAGATATGGGGTTTTTTAAGAGGGCAAAAATAAAAAAAGTTACATAAAAAAATCAAGTTACATGTCATATGAAAGGGTTTTGTTTGGACATTCCAAAACAATTTTTACTTTTTTTTTGGGACGGTCGGTTTTCGAGATAAAATTTAAAAAGTTAAATTAAGATAACCAGCGATCCAAGAGCTCCCATCTCTAAGAGTTTCGTTGAAATCAAGGTTTTTCTACTGGTCGGCCAGTTCCATTGAATTTTCTTATTTTTTTTTCTTGAAATAATTTAAGGAGGTACTCAGTTCTCATAAAATGGTGATGACGACCAGTTCTGATGATGGAGCCAAGGTCTGTTCAACGGAACTCTTCAATAAATAGGCCAATAGAGTTGAAACTTGGTAACCATACCAAGTTAGTAGGCGGTAGTCAGAAAAAAGTCCAAAGATAATGTTTGGACTTGCCTCTGACTACTACCGACTCAAAGTTTTGATGCGTTCATCGGGTCGCATCACGAGATCTCAGTTCGGGGCGAACTACTAGTTTATTTATTTAAGAACTGACACAGCTTCACGACTTTGATTCCCAGGCACGGTAGATATTCTCTCAGATCTCTTAGTACCAAGTACTAACTCCAGATTCTTTAAGGACGTCTAAGGGGGGTAGTCAGAGGTACGTCCAAACATTAAATTTGGCACATACCCACATTTTGCAGTAGTTGGTATTCCATACGTGACAGGTTGCAAGTCTATCGCCGCTGTTAGAATACTAACTTCTACACGTTTTTTTCACGTTGTTTCCTTCACCGTTTAAGGCGAAGACAAGAGCTAATGTACTTCTCGCTCGCACGATTCGACATGTTGAAAGATATAAAATATAATCTTAAAAGCTTCACTAGTATATTTACAAAACTTAATTTAGTTAACTTATTTTAGTATGCAAACTTTTGAGTAGGAAAACTTGTATCGATTATTATGTTTTTTTTTACTAAACTGTGTGCAATGTGTTTGCACGCAAAATGGTTGATTGCGATTTTTCGAAAATGGTTTAAGTGATTTTATATCTTTCAACATGTCGAAACGTGCGAGCGAGAGGTACATTAGCTCTGGTCTTCGCCATAATTAATACTCTTATGACTTGTGCATCTAAAGATAAAAATGAACCTTGGAAAAAAACGAATTCCAGCTTCGTTTTGCGAAATTTAGTAATACGATAATGGCTAGAAAACTAGAAAACTGCGCGAATCGAACCTATCATCTTCTACCTTCATATTTTTTTTGCAAATAGTAAAACCTAGACAGAAATAGAGACGTAGGTATAGTACCCATCAATATGAATAATTTTTTTAAGGAACCAACACTGTAAACGCGAAAAAAAAACAACAGTACCCCATGAGTTGTGTTTACCATTTTGGTTTTTCGTTTTTCGTTCTTGTTCCGTGTTCATTTCGGGTTTTGTATGAAGACGCGATAGAGATACCGATACGGAACTTTATGTTGCAAGTATGATGAAAATTAGTAGTTGAACATAAAGTTCCGTACAAATGAACCAAGTGTGGAGGCGGTAGTCAGAAACAATACCATATATAAAGATTAGACTTGCCTCTGATTACCACTTACTAAATTTTCGGAGCATTCGGATTGCATTCACGAGATCTCAGTTCGGGGCGAACTACTAGTTTATATAAATGATATAACGTCACATCTTTAACATATGGTAGGACATTTTTGCTTGTTCCATCAATTAGTGTCTTTTCTTACTAATATTTTTCAGTTTCGCTACCTAAATGTTACACACTTAAGACTAGTGAAGCTCTTTGTGTGTTGCTCGTCCGGGGAAGTACTACCACCACGCTTTTTCTGCCGCCAAGCAGCAACGCTGTTTCGGTTTCAAGAGTGTGGTTGCCGGTGTAATTACAGGCACATGAGGCTTAACATCTGTATGCCTCAAGTTGATGGACGCAGGGCAGTGCATCGTAGGTCACGTTCCTATCGTGCGTGGCTTACGAGGCAATGCTTTGTTATAGGTGATGGTTACCACTTAACAGAGGGTGGGCCATGTGCTTCTTCCACCAGCTAGTTGTTTAACACTATAAACCTTTGCCCGTTAGTCACACAATACAATTTTTTAGAGTCATTGAAATATTATTGTTTCTTAATTAGGTCCACTCGGGTCAATTGGAATTGTTAAATGACTCTCTCATAATTTATTAGGCATGGTCTCAATATTTTTATTAATTTTCGCGAACGCCTATCGGAATACAAATTTTAAGATTACGCAGTTTTAGACCTTGGTACTGAGATGTTTCAGGTGGAATTAAAAGTAATTCCCATGTAGCACATTGACGGAAATTGAAATGAAATTTGTTTAGCAGCTCATTAGTGTAGGTGTACAATTATGTTTTAAAAGTATTTAACATATAATCAAAAATAGAAGTACAGAAAACTTATCTACTTACTACGTTTTTTAAAATATACCTGAGCCCTAGGCCTTACAATAGGATTCCTTGTGTCGTGAGGTCTAGTCCCATCCTTTGATTATAGACAAAAGGTAATGAAGTGTTTAATTTTACAATGTACTAGCTGACCCGTGCCCACTTTGTTAGATTAGATCAAACTGCACACGGTGCGCAAATTTGATTGAAATCGGTTAAGTAGTTTAGGAGTCCATAGCGGACAAACAACGTGACGCGTAATTTATATATATTAAGATTATTAGTATTAGCAAAAGTTTTGAGAGTAAATGTGGGGTGTATGTGTGTATGGTTGTGTGCGTGTTTCTAGGAGTTCTCCCGATTACATAAGTCTCTTAAGAGCCAGGGTTTCCCAGGAGAACCCTAGGGGTGTGTGAAGGGTGGATGAGTGTGTGTGTAAAGTTGTGAGTAGGTGTGTGTGTGTCCATAAACAAGATATACAGAGGCTTCACAGCTCGGTTGGTAGTAGCTCTGCCTTTTGCGCCGTAAGCCGTGGGGGACGATCCCCACCGAGAACAAACATTTGTGCGATGAACATTTACTTCTCTGTCTGGGTTTTATTTAATATTATTGATTGAGTGAGCGAAGCGAACGAAAATATTACAGTCAACTTGGGCGATTTGGCATTTTATGTATGTTTGTCGGGACATATCTTTAGAACCGTTGTTTCGATAGATAGATAGATAACATATTTATTTGCCTAACTAATACACACAGACACAAAAATATAAAATCAAAATAAAAACAACAGAATGAAAACAACTAATACAATAAGAAATAACTAAAATAAAAACAACCAAAACAAAATTTTAAGTTAAGCAAACAATGAAAATTATAAATATTTAGATCCGTGTGTGTTGCAGCTAGACAAAAAGGTAATAGCTCAGCGCATAATATTGTCGAGAGCAAAACACTGATTTTCAGCTATTACCTTTGGAGACAACAGTTGAACGAGATGCCATACAATTACTATATAATAAAATAAATAAACAGGTTTAAAAAAATAATAATAATAATATTGGTGTACCGATCGATCGATCTTTTTTACTTCTTGCATCTTTGCGCAATAGGCAGGTGTTGAAATCTCTATTGCAATGTGATTGTATTGAAGCTGGGGCCTTATGCTCACTTCGAGCGAGATTATCTCACGGTAGAGATGACGTCATATCTCGTTCGATAACTATTTATCCCCAGACGCAACGTCAACGAGTTATTGAACGAGATATGACGTCATCTCCACCGTGAGATAATCTCGCTCGAAGTGAGCATAAGGCCCCTGAAACTGGTCCAACAGAGACTTTAGGGTGTGAAAATAATCAACACCAGGGGCCTTATGCTCACTTCAAGCGAGATTCACGTCATATCTCGTTCGATAACTATTAAATCCCTATTCTCACCATCTCACTCCCCAATTTTCTCATTCAAAGTTCATACGAGACGCAACGTCAACGAGTTATTGAACGAGATATGACGTCATCTCTACCGTGAGATAATCTCGCTCGAAGTGAGCATAAGGCCCCTGGAGGCGAATATACAACACCCAATAGACATTTCGTTTACCGGATTTCAACTTACAGAAACAGGTGCTCCATAGATCCAAAATACGAAGATGGTGAGTTAGAAATTATACGATATTTAAAACAGTCGCGCAAATATAATGGTTACCCACTGTAGTGTATAACAATATACTATGCGCGCTGACTGGGGAGGCAAGCGTGCTGGTAACGACGAACGTGGTGGGGGCACTCAATTCCAGCCAGCTGAACCAGGCGGATCTATATCTAAGTGTTTTATTTGGTACCCAAGAAACCTGTACAGTATACCCACCACCCCACTTATCGGTTCGATCGTTCCGTATAAGCCTATAGCCAGGTAGACAAAATAAATTTGAGGGTAGTTTAAGAAAGCTTTACCTTAAGAAGGTATTTGCATAATAAAAAAGTATATACAACGTGTAACATAATACTCCTATAACCCCGGAAGCAGGGTATTCTACACGTCATGGCGAACAAATGTAGTTATAAGACTTTTGAAATTTCGATGTTTTTCATTCATGAAATGCCTCTTAAACTTTCCACGACGAAGACGAAGCCTGATTCGTATCCGTGTGTATATATATACATATATATATATATATACACACGGATACGAATAATACGTGTAATACGTGTGTATATATATATATATACACATATATATATATACACACGGATACGAATCAGGCTTCGTCTTCTTCTTCTTTTCTCCGTTTATGGCAACCGTGCGTCATTCGACAGACAATCTTGCCAGTGTCAAGTAATTTGTATTAAATACTTCATAGTCAAGTCAGCCGTCATTTGTTTTGAAGAAAATGGTGGCAGTTTTCTTCAAAATATTCGAAACATTTTCGGTCCAATCAGGATATCACAAAATACACTTTCATTCCAAATGCTTACATATACGAAACATATTCAAATTCAAATGTTTATTCAGTAACTTAATCTATGCTTACATTTTATGGGTTTGAGATCTTTATGTAAGTATATATATATATATATATATATCTGTGTTAGAAGATCCCGCCCTTTCGTGATAATTATATTAGAGACTAAGTACTACTGAAGCTGTAGCTCTTATCTTAAAATACAAAACTAACTATTCTTATAAATGTGTGTGTGTTTAGCGAAAGTCGTGAATGTGTGATACCTTTTTAACTAACAATTAGAAAAACAAATTATAACCACTAAAGCGACAATGGGCGTTATTTTAGCTAAAAAACGATCTCTTCCAGTCAACCTTTGGATGAAGAGGAGCCTAAAATAAGTAGGTTGGAAGGAAGATTTACAGACACGCAAATTCTACTTTCGATTATTAGCAAGCGGTTTATAAAAAGCTGGTTACAAAATTGGTCTTTTACACCTTGTTAATTAAACTAGCCTTTAAATATCGAAAACAAAACGAAATCATAGAATTTCTCGTTAACTTAGCACGTGGCTCTACCTCAAGTGTTTTGTTTACAAATTTCAAATCTTCATTTACACTAATATTTTAAAGGGGAAATATTAGTATTTTTGTATGTTTGTATTTTTATATGTGATTGCATGATTGTAAAAACCCCCCTCAGACCACTTTTTTCGAATTCCTTTTTATGATGGAAAAATGATCTCTATATCAAGACGGATCGATGGAGCTTAAAAGCACACCTCAGTCATAGTTATTTTCCGCAGAGTTAGGGGTAGCAAAATTTCGATCAGTGTAAAAACCACCTTATCCTGGATGAAGTGGGTTTTTATAATCAACCTTAGGCCAACACCTGAAAACTGATAGCTTGTAGCTTGACTTGGCTTTGAAAAGCGACCTGAAACCATTATCAAATACGAATATTATAACAAAGTATTCAGAGAAAATTTTTCTCTACGCTTTGGACGACTAGCAGTTAACATGTGCTGCCGGCACGAGACTCTAGACTTAAAAATCAATTCATAAACTCAATGATGTAGCTTAAAGGGTCGCTGTCGCTTGAAACAAAAGACCAACATGTCTTCACTCAACGTGTCTTCAACTTCAGTATCTCCAAATTCCATCACCTAACATTTAAAAAGCTTGGAAGTAACGTGCTTGTAAGAACGATGGAATACATTGATGGAATAGTGAAAAATACATTCTTGCTGAAGATGCGGCCACAGATTGTCGTACCACTACCACAAAAACCTGCGTACGGATCAAGGCAGCTCAGCATCAACTCTAAAAAAATGGCAGTCCTAAAAAAGTGCGTTGAATTTGTGCCAGAAGAATAAAAAATAAAGTATTGGAACGAAATTATGGAATGGTTCTTAACTGATAATGTCGAAGATGACGAATTAGATTATTATGTGCAAATTCATAAGTAATAGCTTCGTTGTTTTGGTAAACCAAGCAAATAAAACATATTAAACATACAAAAAAAATGGACTTTGATTGTAAAAACACAACTCGTACACGATGACTGTAAAAACCCACCTTATCCGAAATTTTCAAAAAATTATAAAAAAAGAACTAATAATATTTAATGTTTAAAAAACTTTACATGTGGTCTGTTTTGTTTTAGTATATTTAAATACACAGAAAAATAAATTCATTTTTACTTCAGATAGTTTTAATTGATTTCCCGAAACTTTTGCATTTGGTCTGAGGGGGGTTTTTACGAATAGGCTCAAAACTACTGGTCCGATTTCAAAAAATCTTTCGCCTAATGTTTCTGAATGCTACATTATCCCTGAGTAACATAGGCTAGGTGGTGCAGCGCGCCAGGGCCCCGGAGCACAGGGTGCCCTCTAACCTAAGCTCCCGAAAAAGAGAGGGTCAGCCAGCTCCCGAATCTAGAAAACCTTGAGCCTGCTCACAAAATTCTGTCTCTATGCCCGATTCTTTCTCTATTCTCCGGGGCTCTTGCCACTAGTACTATGTACTACTTTGAAATCTTTTCGTAGTTGATCGAGTGAGCGAAGCGAACGAAGATCTTAGTTTCAACTTGGGCGATTTGGCATTTTATGTATGTATGTATGTTTGTATGTATGTATGTTTGTCTGGCGATAACTTTAGAACCGTTGATCCGATCTGCATGAAATTTGATATGTCGATAGCTTGTACTTGAGAAATTTACTGGTAAGTATATGAGTAAAATCGGATGAAGGGTTTTTGAGATATGGGGTTTTTTAAGAGGGCAAAAATAAAAAATGTTACATAAAAAAATCAAGTTACATGTCGTATGAAAGGGCTTTGTTTGGACATTCCAAAACAATTTTTACTTTTTTTTTGGGACGCACGGTTTTCGAGATAAAATTTAAAAAGTTAAATTAAGATAACCAGCGATCCAAGAGCTCCCATCTCTAAGAGTTTCGTTGACATCAAGGTTTTTCTACTGGTCGGCCAGTTACTTTGATTTTTCTTATTTTTTTTTCTTGAAATAAATTAAGTAGGTAATCAGTTCTCATCAAATGGTGACGACGACCAGGTCTGATGATGGAGCCAAGGTCTGTTCAACGGAACTCTTCAATAAATAGGCCAATAGAGCTGAAACTTGGTAACCATACCAAGTTAGTAGGCGGTAGTCAGAAAAAAGTCCAAAGATAATGTTTGGACTTGCCTCTGACTACTACCGACACAAAGTTTTGATGCGTTCGTCGGATCGCATCACGAGATCTCAGTTCGGGGCGAACTACTAGTAGTAGCTGTAGTTTAAGTAGTGGTTTGTTTAAAAACTCAAATCTTGAGACCAAGAGCCCTTGTTAAAGGGAAGTTGTTTACAAAATGACAATACATGTTCCAGGAAAGCTTGTAAACGTGTGCAGTGAAGCTCAGAACAACAAGATGTTGTTTACTCGTTAGCTGGCTCGTCAAAATCAAAATGGTCTTTATTCAGTTTTAGCATAAGGATCACTTTTAAACGTCTTACGTACTAAAGGATACCATTAGTTTCTAAGCTCTCATAGTTAGAGTTCCTTGTAAGCTTATCCGGGGAAGTACTAGATATAAACTGCAGTCAATTTTCTAAAAGTACCTAGTAGAGTTCTTTGTGAAGGGCTCTTCCGGGGAAGAACTACCCTTTTCTGCCGCCAATCAGCGTTGCTGTGTTTCGGTTCAAGTCAAAGTCAAAAGGTCAACCTGTCGAATAAATCAGAGTAAATTATACCGTCTTTACGTCAACACCTATGTAGGCTTCCTATACAACATTTTATTTTGTATATACATAATCAATTCAAGCACACCCCTGCTTAGTTTTTGTATAGAAGAAAATGAAATAATTAGTTTTTGAGTATATAATCTTTTCAAATGGACTCCTGCTGAGTTTTTGAATAGTCGAAATATAATGGATGATTTATTCGTTTTTGAAAACATGATCTATCGAATACCCCCTCTTAAGTTTTTGAATAGACGAAAATGAATAGATGAAGTTTTTGAATAGATGAAAATGAATAGATGAATAGATCGAAAACTGTATAATTGGTTTTTTTAGATCTTTTTTGATCTAGAAAAACCAATTATACACTACTACTATTATTCAATAAAATCACAAGGATCTCTTTGAAACATAGCTTATAGCTAGGTGACTTTAGGTGCCAGTTCCACGCGACCAAAGCCTAAAGGAACAGGCAACAAACTTACGGCTTGGTTCCTACCGCTCTTTTGTATGATCCTTGTTACAATGTAGTTATTATAATACAATATTGAAGCTCCAGAATGGTGCCAATCGAATTTAGTGAAGCGTAGGTATAACAGAAAAAGGTAAGGGTAATAAAATTCATAAAACAGCACACGCTAGTTCGAAGAATGTGGTTGCCAGTGAAATTACAGGCACATGAGGCTTAACATCTGTATGCCTCAAGTTGATGGACGCAAGGCAGTGCATCGCATGGTACGTTCCTATCGTGAGTGACGACGCTTTGTTATAGGTGATGGTTACCACTTCACATCAAGTCATCTGCTTGTTCTATCAGCAAGTGTGAAAAAAGACTAAATCAAAATGGTCTTTATTCAGTTCTATCACAAGGATCACTTTGAAACATCAGGTGAATCTCCTACCGCCAGTTCCTCGCGACCAAAGCTCTCTTAAGGCATCTCATGCTTAGCTCTGACAGTTGGATTTCCTTGTGCGAAAGAGCTTATTTGGGGAAATCAAAAATAAATAAATATTGGTGGACATTCCACACAGCTCTATCTCGCCCTTAACTAAGCCAAGGCTTGTGATATGATATACTTATAATATTAAATAACACCCAGACAGAGAACAAACATCTATGTTCATCACACAAATGTTTGTTCTCGGTGGGGATCAAACCCAAGGCCTACGGCACAGAAGGCAGAGTTACTACCAACTGAGCTGTGAAGGCTATCAAAAACTGTACACATACATACATTTATTTTCCCCTAGCTTCAACTAAAGTACAATAAATAGAAATAAAAAAAAACAACTCAAGATGGAATATCTCTAGACAATTCCTAGTATTTATTCCTACTAAAATCGGTTCAGTGGTTTGGCTTTTAAATCAAAATAACAGGAAAATGTTATCAGTGTATTCGGAGAAGGTTTTTTTGCAGAAAAGTTATTTAGATTAACTTCTATAAATATAAAAGTAGTACTTTGCAATGAAATTGCGCGCGAACCTGCAATATTTCTGATACTCCCACGCTACAGTTATATTATGGAATTCCGAATATGCGATTGACTGACATGCGTCGACACCTGTAGTATTATTCCGTAAACAACTTAACTTTTCTGCGTAAAACCGACTAAAATACACTGAAAACATAATACAACAAAATACGGAATTTCATTTACTTGAATGACATAACAGCCTTCATAGCTCAGTTGGTAGTAGCTCTGCCTTCTGCGCCGTAGGCCGTGGGTTCGATCCCCACCGAGAACAAACATTTGTGTGGTGAACATAGATGATTGTTCTCTGTCTGGGTGTTATTTAATATTATAAGTATGTATTTACAAAAAAAAGTATATAATATGTATTATATCAGCTATCTGGTTCCCATATTACAAGCTTTGGCTTAGTTTGGGGCTAGATAGTGCTGTGTGGAAAGTCCATCAATATTTATTTATTTAACTTTCTATTTACGATTTAAAAGCCAAACTACTATTTCGTATTTTGCTGTTTTATGTTTTTAATCCATTTTTTATACAACTAGCTGATGGAACAAGCAGATGGCCGACCTGATGTTAAGTGGTAACCATCACCTATAACAAAGCATTGCCTCGTAATTCACGCACGATAGGAACGTGCTCCACGATGCACTGCCCTGCGTCCATCAACTTGAGGCATACTGATGTTAAGCCCAATGTGCCTGTTATTACACCGGCAACCACACTCTTCAAACCGAAACACAGCGTTGCTGCTTGGCGGCAGAAGAAGGCGTGGTGGAAGTACTTACCCGGACGAGCCACACACAAAGAGCTCTACTACTCTTAAAATGTATTAGAAGTGGGTTTTTTGCAGATAAGTTATATGACTTACCTCGTTTGTTTCAGTCTGTGTCAGTGACGGTGTCGGTGCTGACACTGACGTTCATCTCCGTGGATCGCTGGTACGCCATCTGCTTCCCGCTCAAGTTCAAGTCTACCACGGGCAGAGCGAAGTTATCCATCCTTATCATATGGGCTGTGTCACTTACCTTTAGTAAGTTTAGTTCTATAACATGTGTCAAGTGCTCGAAAGGAGCCCTCTTATTGAGGCGCATGGCCCACCTATTGTTAAGTGGGTTTTCACCTATGTAAGAGGACGTGCTATTCCCTATGCTATGGGACCGGGTGGATAATTGGAACGACCGCTCAATGCCGATGAGTGTTTGAAACTGATTTATTATAATAAGGAAAAGTAGGTATAATGTAAAACAATGCTTATGCTGAATGTGCGGGTTGGCCCGTACAACCTATAACAAAGCAGTCAAGCACGAGAGCGTGCCCTCAATGCACTGCCCAAAGCTACACTAAGCCAAAGAATAATCACTCTTACTGAAAGGACAACTTGGTAACCATAATTAATGAGAGCACTGTTCTGTTCAAAAATGTATGTGCACAATGCCAGTACTCTCAAACGGCGAAGGAAAACATCGTGAGGGGCGGACTTAAAATCCTTTCACCACGTTGTTTCGAAAGAAACGAGAAACACGACAAGAGAGAGCAAGTAATGGCGTAAGGAGAGTCATACAAAATGCGTTAGGAACCAAGGCATAAGTTTCTTGTCTGGTCTTCAAATACCACGTTTACACTCAGCTCATGTCCGTGGAAATGTGCAGGGACATAGGCAATGCGAGAATGTAAACAAGCCACTTTTATGTCCGCTTGCGTTGCCATTCGCGTTGACCGTCCGGGCTAAGAACACACGTTGCCGGCGACGGTGCCGCGGACATATGGCCGGCCACATTTCCTTCCACGCGAATGACAGCGCAAATGTTTAAATGTAAACAAGGTATAAGCTTAGCATAGATAAGTTTCTAAATCAATTTGTAAAACAAAAAAGTATGCCTAAATGGCTGCCCTATTTTTTACCTTGACACCTGTTTTACATGACCCGGATTTAGAGGATAATTGGCACCCCTATACCGGAAGGACAGAAGGAGCATTCCTAATGACAGGATGGAAGAAGGAAGATAACGGACAGCGAGAGAAAGATAATTTTATAAATAAACCTATGAAGTAATGAAGAGCTGTATTTATTATCACTGCATAGTATAAAACAAAGTCGCTTCCCGCTGTCTCTCTGTCCAAACAGCAACGCAACTTGGCGGCAGAAAAAGGCGTGGTGGTAGTAAAGTCAAAGTCAAAGTCAAAAGGTATTTATTCAATAAAATCACAAAGATCACTTTGAAACGTCTTAGAGCTAGGTGACTCTAGGTGCCAGTTCCACGCGACCAAAGCCTAGAAGAACAGGCAACAAACTTACTGCTTGGTTCCTACCGTTCTTTTGTATGATCCTTTTACAATGTAATATAATATATTATTGAAGTTTAGTGAGGCGTAGGCATACAGTACTTCCCCGGACTAGCCCTTCACAAAGAGCTCTAAATCCTCAGATGCCCCAGAGCTGGTGGTGCTGACCACCGAAACCACGATCCCCCTGCGCTTCGAGCTGGAATACCTGATCCAGTGCATCGCGACCTGGTCTCCGCAGAGCGACCTGCTGTGGCACGTCGTCAAGCTTCTATTTATTTATACGTGAGTTTATTATGTCTGCATTCTGTTAACGGCTGACAGCTTTCACAGCTAAGTTGGTAGTAGCGCTGCCTTCTGCGCCCTAGGCCGTGGGTTCGATCCCCATCGAGAATAAACATTTTGTGTGATGAACATAGATGTTTTGTCTCTGTCTGGGAAGTATTACCACCACGCCTTTTTCTGCCGTCAAGCAGCAACGCTGTGTTTCGGTTTGAAGAGTGTGGTCGCCGGTGTAATTACAGGCACATGAGGCTTAACATCTGTATGCCTCAAGTTGATGGACGCAGGGCAGTGCATCGTAGGGCACGTTCCTATCGTGCGTGACTTACGAGGCAATGCTTTGTTATAGGTGATGATTACCACTTAACATCAGGTGGGCCATCTGCTTGTTCCAACAGCTAGTTGTATAAAAAAAAAAAAAAGTATGTATTTACAAAAAAAAAATGTATTGTATCAGCTATCTGGTTCCCATATTACAAGCTTTGGCTTAGTTTGGGGCTAGATAGTGCTGTGTGGAAAGTCGACCAATATTTACTTAAAGAGTTTATTCTCATAAGAACAGATACAATTCACTTAAAATGAGATATAGGTAGAACTTGAAGTAGATTTAGGGATTCTCATCTAGGCGGACAGACAGACAGACAGACAGACGGACGGACAGCGGAGTCTTAGTAATACGGTCCCGTTTTACCCTTTGGGTACGGAATCCTAAAAATGAGTAGTCTTGTTATATTTATTTATTTAACACTTTATTGCACAAAAAATAAAAAATTAAGTGTACAAAAGGTGGGCTTAATGCTATAAGCATTTTCTACCAGCCAACCTTAAAGGTAGAAAATGATGTTGGCGTGCTATTATTAAAAATAAACAGTTACAAACGCAAAGTTACACGGTGAAGAGAAAAAAAATAAAAAGAAGACTCTTAAAAAAATTACACCTAGCACAAACATATACCTGCAAATACATTTCAATAGTACATGAAGCAACAAACAGAAATACAGTGAATGAGTGGTTTCAAACAACATTATAACATTTTAGTGAACTGATGAGATCTGTTTAAGGAAATGTTCATAGACTAAGCGTTATTTATTTCTTTGTCCACAGCATTCCTCTGATGCTGATGACAGTGGCATACTACCAGATCGTGAAGGTGCTCTGGCGGTCAGATAAGATCCCGGGGCAGGCGGAGACGGCGCAGCTAGCGCCAGCTGAACGAAGTAAGCGTTCATCAACAAACAAGATAAGGGCCGGTTTCGCCATACTCTGTTAAGATTAACAAAGGATTAAAGGGCCGTTAAATATGTCAAAATGTACGCGTTTGACAGCTAAGGTTAGATTTAACGGCTCTGCCTTCTGTGCCGTAGGCCGTGGGTTCGATCCCCACCGAGAACAAACATTTGTGTGATGAACATAGATGTTTGTTCTCTGTCTGGGTGTTATATAATATTATAAGTATGTATTTACAAAAAAAAGTATATAAGTAGTATATCAGCTATCTGGTTCCCATATCACAAGCTTTGGCTTAGTTTGGGGCGAGATAGTGCTGTGCGGAATGTCCACCAATATTTATATTTATTTATTTATCACTAGGCGCTATACAAACTAAAGTTGACCGAACACTGAAAATGGCAGTAGTAAAAACTGTGGCGCGTTATACAGCGTCCGATCTTGGTACAAAAAATAAAGTTAAAGCTAAAAGACAGGACTTAACTTAATACATATAAAATAGTTGGTCGAACACAGAAAATCTTAGTAGTAAGAACTGTGTCGCGATTTACGGCGCCCGATCATGTTATTTGAAAAAAATAGGTCATTCAAAAAACACAGGACTATGTACCTAATAAACTTTTTATTAAAAAAAATACTACCTATCTAAAATAAAACTATTATTGTACCACAAAACATACGAGTGTGGAAGTGGCCTCATCCTCAATAGATATGTCCATACAACATAATTTATTCTGTTTATGTTACTCGTATTACGTTTTGTTAAAGAATTCAAGGAATTAAACTAATGCTTCTACACTCCCACATTCCCGTTTGTTGAGTAATCGAAGTATTGTACATCAAAATAAACATTCCTGTGCGTTTTCAGTTGTCGCTGTCGCCTTGACAAGCCTCACAGATCAGTTGGTAGTAGCTCTGCCTTCAGTGCTGTAGGCCGTGGGTTCGATCCCACCGAGAACAAACATTTAAGTAATGAACAGGGGTCGTTATAGGTAGAGTTTTTAAGTACCAAAGGACATGAAATTACCTACGCAATCTTAACATGGATATGCCTATTAAACCCGGAATTGGGGATTAATAAAAATTGTTTTTTAAACAAGGGATTTTTTTTTATACAACTAGCTGATGATACAAGCAGATGTTAACATTGATATTATTGTCTTCTAAAACTATTTTTTTCCTATGTTTAACACAAAATAAGTATCGTTAAACGTACAGCAGGGCTATTTTAAAACATTTGGAAAGGTTTCCGATCGGTTACGTCAGTTTTTATCACATTTGATTTCGAACCCAAAACTTGCTCGCACAAAGAACCTATTGTTTCGAACGAGTGAGCAATGCATTCGTAACTACCGGCATTAGAATTAGATATTATTTTGTTTGTTAGCCCAATTTTTTTTCTTGTTACTTTTAAATTATTATCTCATATAAGTGAATTGTATTCTTTTTAGAGAAATAAATATATTTAAACCCAACCCGAATCGTTTCCGACACGGGGATTAAAAAAGGCATATCCATATTTAGATTTCGTAGTATTTGAGGTCATTTGGTACTTAAAAACTCTACCTATTCCAACCCGTGGTAATGAACATTAAGTGTTTTTTTTCTGTCTGGGTGCTACACAACGTGTAACTTATTACTCCTATATCCCCGGAAGCAGCTGTTTTTTGACCTTAAATTGTGAACTGTTGATAAAATAGGTAACAGAACTGCCACTAATTAGTAAATGCAAATAGCGTATGTACCAATGTCACGTACTCATTTTCAGGGTTGTTGCGAATTTTTGAGACAAGATAATTTAACTTTTGTATTGGAATTTCGAAAACGATGTATTCAAACTTAGCATACATCAAAGTATTCCAGTGCTTGGTCTGATCACTTGGTATTTGTTCTTAGGGGTATTATGTTACACGTTGTATATTGATCGAGTGAGCGCAGTGAACGAAGTTTGGAATTGCTTTTAAGAGGCTTCAAGCGAGCGCATTTCAACGTGTTCGAAGATATCCAATTACTGAAGGCATTTTGGAAAATCGCTACTAACAATGTTTCGGAGTACTTACCTATACCATTGCGATTCATCAAAAATATCATTTAAAAAATAAGTTTTCTTACATAAAAGTTTGATTTAGTACGAAAGAATTTTTTTGGTGGGAAAATTTGTTTGGATCAAGATGATATTTTCGCAGTACTTTTTAGGTTGTCACGTACCCAAAGTGTAAAAAGGGAATCTATTACTAAGCTGTCCATCCGTCTGTCTATCTGTCTGTTCGCCAGTCACCAGGCGAACAGACTCGTGAACCGTGATAGTTAGACAATTGAAATATTCACAGATGATATATTTCTGTTGCCGCTATCACAACAAATAACTAATAAAAAGCTATATATTATTATTTAGGGGCTCCCATACAACACGTAATTACGTGTTTCCCAACACATAATCAGGGCCGGATTTAGGGGAGGGCAAGCGGGGCGATGGCCCCGGGGCCTCCACAAACGGGGGGCCCCCACAATAGAGACTTCGGAAAAAAAATCTTTCAAATTCCAACTAGTAAACACTAGTAAACATCTTCTTTTCCTTTGATATTTTTTTTTTGCTATTTTACCTTTACCTACAGCCTACAGTACTTTGTACATACATGATTCTGACTCGTGAGCATTTTCTCAAACAACTATAAGTAAGCATGACATTCTTTTTGTGATCAGGTACATACCGTAGTACATACGTACCGACTGTATTAATGTAAACGCTAGTTGAAGACTGAAAAATTGTATGACGTAATTATTTTTTTTTGTATTTTAGGTATATATATAGTATATATATATATTTTATAGATATATATTTCTTTTGTAGTACTTAAGCTATTCGCTTGATATTTGTCGCACGTCATTCTATGTTTACCTCTACTTAGGGGGGTTGGTAGAAAATGCTTGTGCATTAAGCCCTCCTTTTGTGCATTAACTTTGTGTTTTGTGCAATAAATGATAAATAAATAAATAAATGATTATTTGATTATAATAATCTTAAATAACAGAAATCATTGATCTATATTTGTTCACTCCAATCAGGCAATCAGTGAAATATCAAAATCTCAAATGGCCCTGATAAGCACTTACAATTCACTACCCATCTTGGAGGAGTACCCCAATCATTCAATGGCTGAGTGGGGTGGTACTTGCCCGCAACCTCGGAGGTTGGGTATTCGATTCCGTGTCTCGACAATTTTATTTTCTTATATACATATAAACTAGTAGTTCGCCCCGAACTGAGATCTCGTGATGCGACCCGACGAACGCATCAAAACTTTGAGTACGTAGTAGTCAGAAGCAAGTCCAAACATTATCTTTGGACTTTTTTCTGACTACCGCCTACTAACTTGGTATGGTTACCAAGTTTCAACTCTTTTGGCCTATTTATTGAAGAGTTCCGTTGAACAGACCTTGGCTCCATCATCAGACCTGGTCGTCGTCACCATTTTATGAGAACTGAGTACCTCCTTAATATATTTCAAGAAAAAAAAATAAGAAAAAGCAAAGGAACTGACCGACCAGTAGAAAAACCTTGATGCCAACGAAACTCTTAGAGATGGGAGCTCTTGGATCGCTGGTTATCTTAATTTAACTTTTATTATTTTATCTCAATAACCGAGCGTCCAAAAAAAAAAGTAAAAATTGTTTTGGGATGTCCAAACAAAGCCCTTTCATATGACATGTAACTTGATTTTTTTATGTAACTTTTTTTATTTTTGCCCCCGCAAAAAACCCCATATCTCAAAAACCCTTCATCCGATTTTACTCATATACTTACCAGTAAATTTCTCAAGTACAAGCTATCGACATATCAAATTTTATGCAGATCGGATCAACGGTTCTAAAGTTATCGCCAGACAAACATACATACATACATACATACATACATACATACATGCATACATAAAATGCCAAATCGCCCAAGTTGAAACTAAGATCTTCGTTCGCTTCGCTCACTCGATCAATTAATTGCAGTATGTGAACAATTGGTGTTCTTCAATTTTTAAACAAATCAATTATTATTGACTAATAGGTAATTTTTTTCATATTTCTTCATGCAGCAAGGCAAATAATTATTACAAGGAAAAAAATTGTTCAACTTATTTAGAAAATAATTTGGGCCGAGGGGGCCTCCGCTCCTTTGTTGCCCCTGGGCCTCTGGACCTCTAAATCCGGCCCTGCACATAATTCCCAAACGTATTTTTTTTGCCGTTTTTATAGATAATAGTACCGAACCCTTCGTGCGCGAGTCTGACTCGCACTTGGCCGGTTTTATTTCATACTCCAAAACTATGCTGTTTGCAATTTTTTTAATAAACAAAAAAATTCATGAAGATATAATTATGTTTGCCATAGAAAACTCACGACCTAAAGCGCAAAGTGCAGATTTATTTCGCGAACGAACCGTGGTTAGATGCTAGTATTTGACTGATAGATAGTAACTACATTCCAACCGATTTGCTTTTATCCATCACCATAAAATAGATAAACGATTATTTGGATCGATTTTTTACATACTTACCTACGAATCATCTAGTTATTTTTGTTTTATTGAATGAATATTTTTGTACTGACGTCAACATTGATATAAAGAAGAAGATAATCATACACTCGAGAAGTTTACTCACCAAATTAAACCTACTATAATTTCTGTGTTTAAAAAGTGTAACAGCTCGCGTCAGTGCCATTATCGACACAAACCTTACTAGGTTTCACGATGTTGTAAAGTGAATACTGTAATTAGTGATTTTGTTAAATAAATAAATAAATAAATAAATAAATAATGTAGGTATGAATCCCACCGCGTTATTAAGTAACTTACGACAAGTTTAAATCCTAATCCTACTAGCTGCCACTCGCATGCCAATGTTCGAGCGAGAGTTACATTACCATTTAAGGCGAAGACAAGAGCTAATGTGACTCTCGCTCGCACGTTTCGACATGTTGAAAGATATAAAATAACAAAACTCATTAAAAAAAAATCGCAATCAACCATTTTATTGCAAGAAACTTATGGCTTGGTCTAGGAACCAAGCCGTAAGTTTGTTGCCTGTTCTTCTAGGCTTTGGTCGCGTGGAACTGGCACCTTGATTCATCTAGTTTTAAGACGTTTCAAAGTGATCCTTGTGATTGTACTGAATATAGACAGTTTTTTTTTTGTATTATCTTTTTTACAATTCTATTATGGTACTTACCTATACTTAATTGCTTAGTGTTTGTAAATAGTTGGAGCAACAAGTCAATATAAATAAGGGCCTAAGAAAATACCTTTACTTTCAGTTCAGCTTCGATCCAGAAGAAAAGCCGCCAAGATGCTAGCTGCTGTGGTCATCATGTTCGCTGTATGCTACTTCCCCGTCCACCTTCTCTCCATGCTCAGGTTAGTCACCTCATGGCTTTGTAGGTACCTTCCAAGCTGGAGGCCATGGGATCAGTGGCGGATTTACCAGCGGCTGAGTAGGCTGATATAACACGTTCCCTGTCCCAAACAAAAATGCAAAATTGAGCCGCAAGTCCTACAGACTTTTTGCAAAATATTGTTTTTATGTTGTCAGAAAAACACACAACCAAATAGAAATAAATAAAAAATATGATCGTCTAAGCACGACCCATGCAAATTTAGTACAGTACCAGCGCGTCCCGTACAAATAATCGCTATAGAAGTTGGGCAAGTTTCCTGAGCCATGTGGTTCAGCAGACAGGGAACGTGTTAAGGGGGCGGCAAATTAGGCTTTTTTCTGTTATATGTATATCTATATCTCACAAGGTTTATTGGCTGAAGGTCTCGGCAGAATAACAGCGCCTATCTACTAAAATAGTGGTGAGGCATACGCTGAGTCGAGACCCTTTTGCTGCTGCAGCACACAAACACCTACATACCAACAAAGTACTGCAATATCTATCTGTTTAGCCATTTCCTTTCTTTTATTGTTTTGTATGTGTATGTGTGTTTTTTTTAGCAAATAAATGTCTGTCTATGTCTATATCTTTGTTTTTGGGTATTTTTCTAAGCTAAAAAAAGCTCTATCATGTACCTACCTTCTACTAAGATTGAGCTTTTGAGAAAGGAACTGACACATCGATCCCCTAGTTCGCAACACAATCATACTAACGGGAAAAAGCTGATGTAATGAGGACGATTGTGCACGAATTATAAAGCTGCTTTTCATAACGGGTAGAACAGTTACCGAATTTAAAAATAAACAAGTGACTTGACTATGTATTTACGTATACGCTGCCTACGTATTACTCGCTGTTTATAAAATCGAAACACCAATACGAATTGTCTGGGAATGTTTTGATAGATCACGTGACGTTTCGATACATTTTCAGAATTTCTAGAACATCGAATGTAGAATGCGTTAAGTGCAATTTTTTAATGTGATCGCGGAATACAAAATATACAAAATACAAAAATGTTTATTTTCATTCCAAATGATACATAAATTTTAACTGTAGTTTGATACCTCCTTTTAAGTAAAAAAATACCTGTATTAGGAGGCATCGCTCTTCCATAGCATACATAAAGAATTTAAAAAAAAAAAACATTTACTTATACAAAACTTTTTGATTACCTACCTAGGTTAATGAAATTTCGGTTGGCAAAGGAATTCATTACAAAGATTTTATAATGTAATGTAATGTAATGTAATGTAATGCGGAAAGTGACGTAACTGACATAAGTGACTGACATGCGTGGATAACGTGACTGACAGACGTGACTAACATGACGTATATTACGTGGCTGACGTGGCTGACGAGACTGACGTGACTGACTGACATCGCTGACTGACGTGCGTGACTGACGTGACTGACATGTCTGACATGCGTGACTGACATAACTGACGGGACAGACGTGTCTGACATGACTGACGAAACAGATGTGACTAACGTGAATGACGTAACTGCCGTGACTGACGTGACTGACTTTACGGTTGTATACGAGTATGACTCGTAACTCGATATATTTTTATTTTTTATTATTGCCCCCTTATAAAACGCCATATATTAATAACCCGTTCCGATTTAGCTGATATACTTACCAGTAAATTTCGCAGGTACAGCTTTCGACTTACCAAATTTCATGCAGATTGGATCAACGGTTCGAAAGTTATGGCCCGACAACGACAAACATACATCATATATCATCATGATATAAATTAATTCATATTTGTCATCTGTGGGGAGTGAACCTACAATTTTTATGTTAATATTTTGTTTATTGACATTTTTAAATTCAAAATGTTATTTGAATGGAGTGTCCAATCTGAATAATTCAAGAAGTAATTTACAGGTATTGAAACAGTCTTGAATACGAAATGATTTATTTGGATAAGGACTAATATACAGGTATGGATAACATGGTCTGATTTTGGTCGGCAAGGTATTAAGGATCTCTATTTTACTCTAGTAATCAATATAGGCTATGTTACTCAAGGATAATGTAGCATGGTGAAAGAATTTTTGAAATCGGACTTGGCGTTTTTCAGTTTATTCGTTACAAAAATACAAATCTTTCCTCTTTTTAATATGTAAATAAGATGGGTTAAGTTTACATAATTAAACATTCGCAAAAGTTAACCAACTCATTAAAACGGTTTGGTAATACAATATTTATGGAGAGCACTGGTGGTGTAGTGGTAGCGGCTCCGCCTTTTGATCGATCGGTCGTGGGTTCAAAACCAGACGTGCACCAAGGAGTTTTACTGATCAAAATTGTATGTACACAATGCCAGTACTCTGAAACGGTGAAGGAATACATCGTTAAGAAATCGGCATGACCAAGAACCTAAAAAGTTCTAAAACAATGTCAAGTGCTCGAAAGAAGCCTGTTTCAAGCGCAATTAAAATCCTTTCACCACACTGTTTCGAAAGATATATCTAAGTAACACGACAAGAAGAAGGCCGTAATTTTAAGAAAATGGTGGCGGTTTCCTTCAAAACATTCGAAACATTTTCGGTCAAATCAGGATATCACATAACATACACTTTCATTCAAAAGGCTTACACTTTGTGCTAAGACAATAAGTAATGTTAATTAAAATACTACCACAAATTACACAACACAACTCAAAATAACACTAGAAAAACAATTAAAATGAAAAAGCTATGTTGCTTCTCAAAATGTCAGAAAACGAATCGGCAAGCACCTTATTTTGGAATTACGTAGGTATGTCAGAAACAAAGATAAGAGGTATTAATTCAATTGAATGACAAGGCACACTTGAAACGTCTTAAATCTACAGAAGAACAGGCAACAAACTTACGGCTCGGCTCCTACCGGTATTTTGTATTATCCTCGTTACATAATAATTCTAGTGACGTCACGCATATATTTTCATATGGTTCTAGCAAATCAAATATATATATCTTTATATATAAAAGAAGGTCGTGTTAGTAACACTATTTATAACTCAAGAACGGCTGAACCGATTTGGCTGAAAATTTGTGGGAAGGTAGCTTCAAACCAGGAGACGGACATATGATTTTTATCCCGAAGTTTTGGACATTTTTTTTTACTTTTTTTATATTTTATACAAACAATCGAAGAGGCAGGAACTTCAAGTCGTCAGTTAGTGCCTTTTTCTTCTGACAAAATTACGTGGCTCAAGATTGTTCCATGGGGAAGAAAATACAAAAAAATTTATAAAAGATGTTGCCAATATATGAATAAAACATTATTTTATTTGTAAGTATTCTAAAGTAAACGTGCGCGAGCGTAGCCGCGGGTAAGTTGGATATGGAATAAAGAAGCACTTTCGCAGACTCGTGTTAAAATAAACAAATCGTTTCCCATTATTTGATTTGTAATAATATTAAGGTTTCATTTTCGCCGAACTGTCGTCTTACCGCGAAACGATAATGAGAAAAAAACATTATCATTATCAACATCTTGGAATAGTCTTAGAACAAAAATATATTTAATTTTCTATGGAATTAAATACCTAAAACTGTGTCTGGAATTTCTTAAGAATTTACCTATAAACTTTTAGTTTATTATCAGTTAAGTATCAGTTATCCCATAGCTTTGCTTAGTTTGGGGCTGAATGGTGCAGTTCTCAGACTCACCACTGTTCTATTTGTAATAACAAACGATAAAGTTATTGAGAACGACGGATGTTGGGTTCAACAGAGCGTTAATACAGTTAGGAAATGTTATTTTACAAGATATAATTCATTTTTCCTGTTATCGATATAACGGTCCAGTTAGTTTGTTTATCGGCTTTTATTATGAAATACATTTTTATTTGTATCATTCATTACCTATAAATGTTTATGTTTATGTTTATTGGCAATATTAAAATCACAGTAATCACAGTAAAGTGTGAGGCTCTGTCTCCTGGAATAGCGTTAAGCTATAAGTCCGTGACAATAGGCAAACGAATCTATTAGAGTAGTAGAGCTCTTTGTGAAGGGCTCGTCCGGCGAAGTACTACCACCACGCCTTTCTCTGCCGCCAAGCAGCGTTGCTGTGTTTCGGTTTGAAGAGTGTGGTTGCCGGTGTAATTACAGGCACATGAGGCTTAACATCTGTATGCCTCAAGTTGATGGACGCAGGGCAGTGCATCGTAGAGCACGTTCCTATCGTGCGTGACTTGCGAGGCATTGCTTTGTTTGGTTTTTTTTGTTTGATGGTTATCACTTAACATCAGGTCCACCTGTTGTTCCATCAGCTAGTTGAATAAAAAAAAAACTTACGCGAACAATGCCGCTGGATTCTACTAGTCCTCAGTAGATCCAAAGTTCTGTTTACTTGCTAGGGGCGATTACGAAGGAATGGTAACCCAACCCAAATTACCATTTCATTAAAGTAACATTAGGTCCGACCTAGTAGGAAGTTGCTGTTTTTTGCTATTAATGTGTGAAGTTAACGGCAAGTTCATTTTTTTATACAACTAGCTGATGGAACAAGCAGATGGCCCATCTGATGTTAAGTTGTAACTATCCTACTAATATTATAAACGCGAAAGTTTGTAAGTATGGATGGATGAATAGATGGATGGATGCATGTTTGTTACTTTTTAACGTAAAAACAACTGAATGGATTTTAATAAAACTTTACAATAATATAGCTTATACATCAGAATAACACATAGGCTACAATTTATAATGATATTGTGTGAATTGTCCAAAATATGACGATAAGTGTCAAGTAAGTAGGAAAAAAAATATATATATAAGCTACTCGAAATACTAATCCTGCGCAGACGAAGTCGCGGGCACCAGCTAGTAACCTATAACATAGCCTCGTAAGTCACGCACGATGGGAACGTGCAAGCGAAAACCAAAAAAAGCGAATTACCTATATTTATTGTTTTAATAAACATAATTCCTATTTTCTTAGAATAGTTCTCTACGTTTTTCGTTAAGATAACAAAATCCTTTTTCCTAAAATAATTATAAATTAAGCTTAAATTCAAGGTTTCTTTCTCTTGACAGCCTTCACAGCTCAGTTGGTAGTAGCTCTGCTTTCTGCGCCGTAGGCCGTGGGTTCGATCCCCACAGAGAACAAACATTTGTGTGATGAACATTGATGTTTGTTCTCTGTCTGGGTGTTATATATATTATAAGTATGTATTTACAAAAAAAAAGTATATATGTCATTATATCAGCTATCTGGTTCCCATATTACAAGCTTTGGCTTAGTTTGGGGCCAGATAGTGCTGTGTAGAAAGTCCACCATTTTTTATTTCTCTTCCAGATACTCAAGCTCCTTAAACATGGAACAGAACGACGTGATCACGTTTCTCGCTCTCGTCTCCCACGTGTTGTGCTATGCCAACTCCGCTGTCAACCCACTTATCTACAACTTCATGAGCGGTAAGAGCACCTTAAATTTAAGGCAGGCCAATCCCATGCTTTCCAGCCTAGTTTTTTTTCCGGCATCTCGAAATGCCACTACCTTAAAATTAACCTTAAAATTAAAGGTTCTCGAATGGCGACCACGAACAGGAAAACGAAGCGTGGGACGCCCTCCTACCCGATGGACTGACGACATTGTCAGGATCGCGGGAACTCGGTGGATGGAGAGGGCTCGGATAAGTTCTTCCTGGAAATTTATAGGGGAGGCCTATGTCCAGGAGTGGACTTCTTTAGGCTGATGATGATGATGATGAAAATTAACCTGTTGCTATGACTTTGCAACTACATTATTAGCTTACTCTAAATCTGCTCATATTCATTGCCATTACTATAAGATATCATGTTATTCAATCACTTTTATCCATCACTCATTCAATAATAATTCAATTCCAGCCTAGTTCTATTATCACACGTTACGATGATGCCTTTTTTTGTTTAAGTTGTTTTTACGGTTCCGTACTTACCTCATGTTTTGCTTGGTTTGGGCCTAGATAGTGACGTATGTGTAATATTGATTTATTCCAATATTCCAGGTAAATTTCGCCGGGAGTTCCGCAGGGCGTTCTACTGCACAGATCCTCCAGGACACGAGCACTCCACGACCCTGACGCGGCTCACCACTTCCTACCGGAACCACGACGTTTGTGAGATGAGACGTCGCCGCGCTGGGGGCTACGTGTACAACACTGCTTTCTTCTAGGCTGAGGAAGTCTCTGCAAGTCCTTCAAAGGAGCTTTGAGGCGCCTTGAGGCGCTTAAAATCCTTTCACCACACTGTTTCGAAAGAAACTAGTGGTACGATAAAAGTCTCTGTAGCAAAAGCCCGTCTGAAAAGGTGCTGAAAATTCTGCCTCCAAAAATCGACAAGCCAGACTTCTAAAGTTCTAAGTACTCAAATTACACTCCACAACCATGGAAGCCGTCAGGAATATTTTCTGGGCGGCATATCTCTGCATCTACATCTACATAAATTGTATTTATAATATAGAGTACGCGGCTTCGCTCGCGCACGTGTATAGGAATATGTGTGTGAAATTTTAAGTTTCTACCCCTTAGGGTTTGGCCTGTGAGTAATAAGATTCAAACAAACTTTTATCCCCTATTTCACCCCCTTGGTGGTTGAATTTTGAAAAATCCTTCCTTAGTGGATGCCTACGTCGTATAAGAGGAATACGTGTCCGAAATTTTAAGTTTCTAGCCCTAAGGGTTTGGCTTGTGCGTTTATACATCAGTCAATCACTTTTTGCCTTTTATATAATATACCTAGATAGATATATTCATATATGTACCTTTTGGAACAATCTTGTATCTCAAGAGTCTGAAGGCCAATTGAATTCACTTTTACCTATAATACTAAGGTGAGTGCTATAAATAAGTCGTCGTTTCTACGCAGTTTAACCAAACTCCCTAATATCCCATTATCCTTCAGCACTCACGCGGCGGACGCTCCCCATACCTTTCTATGGTCATTTGCCCGTTGCGGTCGCGTGGGTGTGCAAAGCGCCATATAGAAAGTATGGGTAGCGTCCGCCACGCGGCAGACTCTCCCGCTTCGCAGTCGCTTTGGTCGCGCAGGTTTGGCTGAACCTTTATGCAAATTTGATGTCATGCGAAAATAAGGCTATTATCTAAAGATGTAAGTATGGTACCTACTATTTTTGTATAAAAGAAAAGAAAACATAATTTATAATAATTTTTCATAATACTTACATAAGCATATTTTCCTAGAATCTTGTATCGTATGACTTATAGGAAACTCAGTTACAGAGATATAATATGTCTATGTCGTATGATTTCAATATGGTTCACCAAATTGCCGCTTGCCCATGAACGTTTCGCCGAAATGTCGCTTCGTGTGGCCAGTAGACCGAAATATTCCTACGCGTTAAAGGTTCATGAGCCTAGATATGTTAGGATGGGGTATCCATGCAAACGCTTACCGGTCGGATGGACAAGAATTCCATGAATTCCTAATGAAACAACGGCTAACCTCAGACTTCGAAAACTTTTTAAGGTACAAAGAGTTTTTTGATGGATTTTTAAAATTGTTCAATACTATAATGAAACGTATCGTTGATCTGTGTAAGAACAAAAAGACGTAAGTACAGATTAAGCTACAAAAAGCCATAGAAAATTGACACTTACTACAAGGACACAAAAGTAAGCAGACTTAGAAGAAACAAAGCATTTATTTATACAAACAGTTTATACAAACAGTTTGTATAAATAAATGCTTTGTTTCCTTCTTTCTAACCATGTGTACCTACGTCAAAACAAAAGAAAGTCATGTCTGGCATCATCTAATTCATTTGTTTATTTTTATTCACAGTTTTTCTTATGGCCTATTTTAAGCTACTTATTTGTTTTTTATTAAACGCTCAATAGGAACGTGCCCTACGATGCACTGCCCTGCGTCTATCAACTTGAGGCATACAGATGTTAAGCCTCATGTGCCTGTAATTACACCGGCAACCACACTATTCAAACCGAAACACAGCAACGCTGGCTTGGCAGCAGAAAAGGGCGTGGTGATAGTACTTCCCCGGACGAGCCCTTCACAAAGAGCTCTGCTACTCTTGATGTAGGTACACTGTTTACTAAGGTTTATCTGCTAAGGTTTATTGGTGCAATATAAGTACATGTAATATTATAGTGTTATCAATTAATAAAAAATAAAATAACTAACCAAATTGAATCTACGTTTTATAAACGAAAATAAGTAGGTAGGCAGATACTGAAAAACAAAAGTAATAAGGTACTTAGATAAAACAAAAAAAACAAAAATCAAAGTTAAAAGTTAAAAAAGTTAAAGTTAATCGCAAAAAACAAGTTTAAGTGTGTAAAACGTGAAAGATTATGAATGTGAAGTGTACCTAGTGTTTGTTATAGTAATATGTATAATTCCAAAATGGATAAACTGTTGATTCTTGTATTAATTTTATAGCACCTATAAGTACAGTTATGAAATAAAATATTCTTATTATATCACTAGAAAAATATATCATGGCCCATGTCAGAATATTGTCATAATTGTTTTGTTAATATTGTTATCTACGTTTAGTACCTATAAGATTACATTTTTGTATATTGTCATAGTGGTTATAAAAAGAGATGTAAATATTATATTAATATTATTTTTGACAGCCTTCACAGCTCACAAAATGGTTGATTGCGAATTTTTGAAACTGAGTTTAGTGATTTTATATCTTTCAACATGTCGAAACGTGCGAGCGAGAAGTAGTTTGATAGTTGTCAGCCCCTTATGGTATCGTCCGTAAACCAACTTTTAGGCCACCAGGCTTTACCAGGCTTTTTTTACCAGGCTGTTAGTTTGTATCGTACTGTTAAATAAATAAATAAATAAACTTTACAGACAACCAATTTTTTTTATTAAGTGTATCAAGACAAATAAAACAAAGATACCTTGAACTAAAAATAATACTTTTACGGCCCTCAAATTAACTAGTAGTTCGCCCCGAACTGAGATCTCGTGATGCGACCCGACGAACGCACCTAAACTTTGAGTAGGTGGTAGTCAGAGGCAAGTCCAAACATTAAGCTTGGACTTTTTTCTGACTACCGCCTACTAACTTGGTATGGTAACCAAGTTTCAACTCTATTGGCCTATTTATTGAAGAGTTCCGTTGAACAGACCTTGGCTCCATCATCAGACCTGGTCGTTGTCACCATTTTATCAGAACTGAGTAACTCCTTAATATATTTCAAGAAAAAAAAATAAGAAAAAGCAAAGTAACCGGCCGACCAGTAGAAAAACCTTGATGCCAACGAAACTCTTAGAGATGGGAGCTCTTCGATAATACAATACAAAATAATTTATTCATGCCACACATACACAGTTTATAAAAAATACAAGAATAGACATTAAAAGTAATCGTACTGTTATCTTAATTTAACTTTTTTATTGTATCTCAAAAACCGAGCGTTCCAGAAAAAATGAAAAAATTGTTTTGGAATGTCCAAACAAAGCCCTTTCATATGACATGTAACTTGATTTTTTTATGTAACTTTTTTTATTTTTGCCCCCTTAAAAACCCCCATATCTTAATAACCCTTCATCCGATTTTACTCATATACTTACCAGTAAATTTCTCAAGCACAAGCTATCGACATATCAAATTTCATGCAGATCGGATCAACGGTTCGAAAGTTATGGCCAGACAAACATACATACATACATACATACATAAAATGCCAAATCGCCCAAGTTGAAACTAAAGATCTTCGTTCGCTTCGCTCACTCGATCAAAATAAGGGTTGTGCCAAATGTAATGACGTACCTCTGACTACGCCCCTTAGAAGTCTTCAAAGAATCTGTAGTTCGTACTTGCTACTTAAAGTTCTGAGTGTATGTCTACCATGCCTGGGGATCAAACTCGTGAAGTTGTTTTAGTTTTACAGTTTTTTTTTATATTGGCTTTCGGGAGTAGTATTATAGTAGGTATTATCTCTGTGGTTAAGTATATTTTAAATAAACGTTACATTATATTCCAAAACGATTCGTTTTATTTTGAAGTTATTTTCATACTACGTACCTACTTACTTATTTTTTTCCGTTAAAGGTCGGTACTTTTATCCGTTTCCTGAAGAGGAAAGTAAAGTAGTTCTGGTATATATAACTAGATGGCGCTGTCATCAATTTCCCTTGGAGTTGACAAACTTTACAGTATTATTACCACAGTTTGAAAACTAGACTGTAATGTTACCTTCAGCTTATATTCGTTTCTGAAAACTGACATAGATGTCACTATAAGTTATTTCTGGATATTTCTCACAGCGTTATCACACACAAAATAAAACTTCTTATGTACCTACTTTTGGAACCTTTCTTTAATTTATTTAGAAAACGAACTTAACGATGACACAATCTCATCGTTAATAGCTTCAAGATGTCCACTGCTGGGCAAAGCTTTCCTCCACATTCACGTTCAGGAAAAACTATTCTGAGACTTCTACCACCTAGGTATGATGGTATGACACATATGAATTTTATATCCAAAGATAAAAAATCGAAATCAATTTTTATTTTTATGTAACTAGCTGATGGAATAAGCAGATGGCCCACCTGATGTTAAGTGGTAACCATCACCTATACAAGAACATAGATAACGATACAATCGGGAAACGAAAAAAGGGTTTATACTGAGGTAGATAAAATAGGCATAGGTAGGTACACCTACCGTTACTTTGCCATTTATTGAACACCTCTTTAGGTAATTTAAAGTTGTATTCGTTGTTCGGGTTGCCAGCTATGGCCGTGCACCGTCGCATGTATCCAAGTGCTAATGTTTTTGGAAGAGACGAGTGTTGCGAGTATGGAGTCTTCATCATCACAATCCTCAGGTCTCCACGAGGAGATGATGCCCCAAAGAACACCGTTAAACACAGCAGGTGCTCCGGTGTCCCTCTGAAATTTTGTCATCACATTTCTTACCGGCATTTTATATGGGATGTCTACCGTGCCTGGGGATCAAACACGTGAAGCTGTTTCAGTTTTTATTTTGTTTTAAATGGGCAACTTGCCACAATGCAAATGCAGTGCAAAAAGTGGGCAAAATTTAATATTTGCATAGCATTGCTTACCATTCAATAGCATTTTCTTACCATGCAAGTGTCCTCCACCCCAGAAAAGCACACGACTCCATCGTGACCAGCCCCTATTTCCTTCAGCTCCACCACACACTCCTCAAGATCTGATGGATGGAGGTGGGTCACCGAGAGTATACGGTGATGCTTGATGATGTCTATGGACCGTGCCGCTCCTGGTTTCTGGAAAAAAATATCTATTCTATTCCTCTTTTTAGGGTTCCGTACCCAATGGTTAAAACGGGACCCAATTACTAAGACTCCGCTGTCTGTCTATCTGTCTGTCTGTCTGTCCGTCTGTCACCAGGCTGTATCTCATGAACCGTGATAGTTGGACGGTTGAAATTTTCACAGATGATGTTTTTCTGTTGCCGCTATAACAACAAATACTAAAAAACAGAATAAAATAAATATTTAAGGGGGCTACCATACAACAAACGTGATTTTTTGCCGTTTTTATAGATAACGGTAGGTACCGAACCTATCATGCGCGAGTGCGACTCGCACTTGGCCGGTTTTTATTTATTTACTACAACCCTACAACATCTAGCCTAAAATCAAACAAAGGATGTTTTACTATGAGAACCAAATAGCTGATAGAATACTTAAGATGAGGGCATCTCACGCATTCTAACTCCACGTGCTCTGATGGTTATTTTTTTAATAATTAGATGCGTTTTATAAGCAGCTTATCTAGTCGCGTTAAGTTTCAAGATCCTTCCGAGTCAGCTTACCTTAAGCTGAGAATTTCTTGGCAAAGTTCCCTCACCTTTTGAGTCTGAAACCTACAGCTTATCATAGAATTTCAATTACCTTTATACCAGGCCATGACGTCATGATAAAATGTGTAGCCGTTATTTCTTTGGGCGCTAACTGCAGTCTAATAGACCTCATGTTAGCAGTATACCTCACTGGCCTCGATAGCATGATGAGTGCCAAGTCATAATCAGGTTTACTGCTGTTGAAATAAGGATGGATTTCAAGTTTCTTGATTGGGAGGAGAGTTCCGCCTTTCTTGTAGTTGATACTGCCAAGTCTGATGCGTAGGAATCTGATGGTTTCTTTCATTCTGCAAGAAAAAGATTGAAATCAACTACAAAATTACTTTATTATTTGATTCAAAAACATAAATAACTTATTATAAACTTTTTTTTGTACGTTCCTTTTTATAAAATAACATAATAATGAAGCTCCAATGTGGTGCCATCAAACTTAGTGGGGCGTACGCAAAACCTACATAGGTATTTATAATGCAGAAGTCAAGAAAGCTATTGGGGATTCCTTCTCCATGTGGTCCCCATCTATCCGTGACTCTTTTTTTTAAATCCCTTACCAAGATAGATAATTATCTTTTAGTTTAAAGTGCCATCAGAGATAAAAAAAAAAAATATTTTGCAATTTTTTTCCAGATGGTCACATCAAAAAACAAAACTCACAAGTGTATTCCACCCGCTGCAGTTAGGACCCAGTTCTCGTCCACCAAGGCTCCAGCACACACATACGTCGCTCCTTTCATCACAGCTGCCATGTACGCAAAATCATTGTCTGTCACCTCGGTATATTTGAACATATGATTTGGCCTGTCCGTGTTCAGATGACTGTGATGTACAGATGTTTTCTTTTCATCTTGTGGACTTGTTTCTGCGACATCAAGAGTCTTGTTTTTGATGGTATTGTCTGAAGCTTTTGGGTCTTTTATTTCATTTGTACTGTCTGTGTCAAGTCGGTCCTGATGACGACTGTCATGATTAGAAGGTCTTTGTTTGATTTGTCTAACATGTTTTTTTAGATGACCAGGTCGTTCAGAATTTTTCTGTTCACTAGATTGGCTGTCTTTATCTAGATTCTCGTCTCGACTTTTACGTTCAGACTTTTTCATTCCCTTGTCATCTAATGTAGAAGCTATTTCAAATTGGTTCTTATTTTTACCGTAGTGTTCCGAAGTATCTTCTTCAACTTGCTTTGGTCTATCACCATTTCGGTTCAAATGACCAGGATGGCCAAGTTTTCGTTCCTCTTGACTTCTTGGCGTTGAGTCATCGCTTTGGTCTTGCTCTTGACTAAGATTATTTTGATCTTGAGAATTTGTCTCCTGGCTTATTATAATTCGAATCAGAAAGGTTAGAAGAAGAAGTTTGGTTATTATGTCCTTTGCCATAGTTTTTCAAAGTCTTCAAAACCTGCCAACAATGTAGACAATCTATTAAGAAGACTGGTACAACTAGCAACTTCAATAACTATAATAATTATTATCGTTAGGGAAACTTAAATGGTCCTCCTCATTACAACCAGGGGTCAGACCGTTAGAGAGCACTGGTGGTCTCGTGGTAGCGGCCTCGCCTCGGGCACCAGTGAGTTTTTCTATCCAAAAAATGTATGTGCACAATGCCAGTAGTCTAAAACGGTGAAGGAAAATATCGTTAGGAAACCGGCATGTCGTAGAACCTAAAAAGTTCTACAACATGTGTCAAGTGCTTGAAAAGAGCCTCTTGAGGCGCATTTAAAATCCTTTCACCACACTGTTTCCAAAGAAACTAGTGACACGACAAGAGAAGAGACCAGAGGCCAGTACCGAGGTATGGACACAGCAAGAAGATGCAGTCCACATCCTCAACATATGCTCGCAAGCCACATCGGCAGGACCAATCCTCAATGAGGAAACCGAAATGGCCACCACAAACGAAACCTACTGCTCGGACAGAGACGGCTGAGGATCTAAAGTGCGTTGGTTGCCAGGCACACAAAAGGAAGCTCCTACCTACTTTTAAGAGCAGTAGAGCTCTTTGTTAAGGGCTCGTTCTGGGAAGTACCTACTACCGGCTACCGGCTTGAAGAGTGTGGTTGACGGTGTAATTACAGGCACATGAGTCTTAACATCTGTTGCCTCAAGTTGATGGACGCAGGGCAGTGCATCGTAGGGCGCGTTCCTATCGTGCGTGACTTACGAGGCAATGCTTTGTTATAGGTGATGGTTACCACTTAACATCAGGTGGGCAGTCTGCTTGTTCTACCGTCTAGTTGAATAAAAAAATTAAAAAAAGTACCTACTTACTTATAAATATTTTCTGACCTCCTAGCCAATTAGTTTTGAACTAAGCACACTTAAAACAGTTCACACTTAAAGGTATATTTTTTTTATTCCTTCTTCATATAATCAGATGACTGGCATCACGTACCTACTATGTCAAATTCTATGAGCAAATTCTTATTCACAATTTAGAACTTTTTTATGCTAATAGACTCACTTCACTAATGAAGCAGCTACAACAATATTTTACGTTACCGAAAGAAATATAATCTAAAACGTTTTAAATACCGTTATTACAGGAACACTGTAATTAATTACTTCGGAAATTGCTCTTTTAAGACGTGTTTCTACAAAATGTTTTAGCAAAAATCCTGCTTTTTTAGAGTACTTTCACAATTGTTTTAGCTTTTGCTAAAGAGCCGTAATGTTTATGGGTGTATTACAAACATTTTGATAAAAATGTTTGAAGTGGAATTGTTTCTAAATAGAAGCCAAAACATTAAGTGCCGGTGCTAGGGGCCAATTGTGCATTTGAGCGAACCCTTGATTTGCAAGGAATTCGCCAATGATGTAACTACACACGCGGTTTTTTTTATACAACTAGCTGATGGAACCAGCTATGTGTATAAAAAAAAGGTACAGCAGAATATAGTATGTGCCTAAATGAGATATTTGGACGTGCTTTTCTGTCTATTGCCCTTAGCCATAGTCAAAGAATCTTAAGTTGGTATTTGGTACTTAGTAACTCTGTATTTGGTACTTACCTAGTAACTCTAGTAACCTGATGTTAAGTGGTAACCATCACCTTTAACAAAGCATTGCCTCGTAAGTCACGCACAATAGGAACATGCCCTACGATGTACTGCCCTGCGTCGATCAACTTGAGGCATACAGATGTTAAGCCTCACGTGTGTATTACACCGGCAACCACACGCTTCATACCGAAACACAGCGTTGCTGCTTGGCGGCAGAAAAAGGCGTGGTGGTAGTACTTCCCCGAACTAGTCCTTCACAAAGAGCTCTACTACCCTTGAAAAGAGTTGGTATTCCACACAGAACAGATTGTTTAGACGTACCTCTGACTACCCCCCTTAAAAACGTCCTCAAGAGGGAGTTAGTACTTGGTACTAAGAGATCTGAGGCGATATCTACAGTGCCTGGAGATCAAAGTCGTGAAGCTGTTTCAGATTCTGTTTTAAATAAGTTTATTTATTATAATATGTTACTAGAATTATTTCTCTTTCTTACTATGCATTTATTTCAAATCACCATCGAAGATTCTCAGAGTCGGAGTTAAGCTGATTCTTTATGGAGGTCTGTTGATAAAAGGCATCCCACGGGAAATGAGAACGAAGAATGTTTGCTAATTTCTGACAAGCAATAAAACGGCGGCCGCCATTTTATTACGTCATGTTCGCCTTGGGAGTTCTCTTGTCAAAAAAAAGACTTAGCATCTTTTAGGCGGATTTTCTGGGGAATTCGTTTTTTGACATTTTGTGAAGCAACATAATCGTAGCTTTTTCATTTTAATTGTTTTTCTAGTGTTATTTTGAGTTGTTTTGTGTAATTTTAACCAACATTACTTAAGGTCTTAGCACAAAGTGTAAGTATTTGGAATAAAAAGTGTAGGTATACCTACCTAATGTGATATCCTGATTAGACCGAAAATGTTTCGAATGTTCTGAAGAAAACCGCCACCATTTTCTTCAAAACAAATGACGGCCAACTTGACTATGGACAGGGGCCTTATGCTTACTTCGAGCGAGATTATCTCACGGTGGAGATGACGTCATATCTCGTTCAATAACTCGTTGACGTTGTGTCTCGCATGAACTTTGTATGAGAAAATTGGGGAGTTAGATAGTGAGAATGGGGATAAATAGTTATCGAACGAGATATGACGTCATCTCTAACGTGAGATAATCTCTGTCGAAGTGAGCATAAGGCCCCTGACTTGATGACTATAAAGTATTTTATCTATATCACTTGACACTGGCAAAATTGTCTGTCGAATGACGGACAGGTGCCATAAACGTAAGAAAAGAAGAAGAAGACAGATTTTCTGACAATTATCAACTGAATAAGTCTAACGCTGAACATGACCAAAAGGCAAAAGGATAAGAAGGCAGGTGAAAATATAATTGTCCTTTTAATAGGTACTTATTTTTAATGCATACATATTCGGAAACGTTACTTATTTGATCGAGTGAGCGAAGCGAACGAAGATCTTAGTTTCGACTTGGGCGATTTGGCATTTTATGTATGTATGTATGTATGTATGTATATATGTATGTATGTATGTATGTTTGTCTGGCAATAACTTTAGAACCGTTGATCCGATCTGCATGAAATTTGATATGTCGATAGCTTGTACTTGAGAAATTTACTGGTAAGTATATGAGTAAAATCGGATGAAGGGTTTCTGAGATATGGGGTTTTTTAAGGGGGCAAAAATAAAAAAAGTTACAGAAAAAAATCTAGTTACATGTCATATGAAAGGGCTTTGTTTGGACATCCCAAAACAATTTTTACTTTTTTTTTGGGACGCCCGGTTTTTGAGATAAAATAATAAAAGTTAAATTAAGATAACCAGCGATCCAAGAGCTCCCATCTCTAAGTGTTTCGTTGACATCAAGGTTTTTCTACTGGTCGGTCAGTTCCTTTGCTTTTTCTTAATTTTTTTTCTTGAAATAAATTAAGGAGGTACTCAGTTCTCATAAAATGGTAACGACGACCAGGTCTGATGATGGAGCCAAGGTCTGTTCAACGGAACTCTTCAATAAATAGGCCAATAGAGTTGAAACTTGGTAACCATACCAAGTTAGTAGGCGGTAGTCAGAAAAAAGTCCAAAGATAATGTTTGGACTTGCCTCTGACTACTACGTACTCAAAGTTTTGATGGGTTCGTCGGGTCGCATCACGAGATCTCAGTTCGGGGCGAACTACTAGTATATTTTGATTCGTAATACCAAAGTGTGTAGGTGCCGAAGGTATTCGAGCGAATAAATCAAATATACGACAATCGAAGAGTAATAAACATTGATACAGTAGGTACATATACTTACCTAGTCAACCTTCGTCAATAAGGTATAGGTTTGTGAGGCTCGTGAATGTTAAAAATATCGTATTTGTGACGTTACTGACTTCTTAACGCGTCAAATTCAGACTCAACGATATTATGAGGCTCGTGAATGTTAAAAATATCGTATTTGTGACGTTACTGACTTCTTAACGCGTCAAATTCAGACTCAACGATAGTCCAACGCATGCGTATAATAAAAAAATATGAGTGTTAGTAGGGGAAGGTTGCTATAAATGGACCACATAACTTTACAACCTCATATCTACAAAAGTAAAAGTGATAAAATGAAACCAGTTAGGTATTTTCATTTCGTAAAACCCTTATTTATAATAATCAGAATGCACAAGCAATTCGGGCTTACACTTTTTGATATAAACGAGGAAAAAAAAATCTCGGGCTGTTGCTTTCTTTGGACCATGGGCACCTTCATTGAACCACCAGGTTGTCATTAATGGACTTCGAGAAATTAGTTCTAGAGGTCCAATCAAGGCAATCAATTTTAATTATCAATATGTATAACTAAATTATGACAAACGAGAACAGAAAATCAATACTCATAAACATAACGACAAACAAACTATAGTTATTAGCTACTTATTATAGTAATTAGAAATTTAAATTTATAATAATAATGTCGTTATTTATTATATATTCTATAAATATTTCCAAAATAATTATGGCAACCTATTCCCATATTAATCACTAGTGGCTTCCCGCGGCTTCGCACGCGTTGAAGTGGTGAACCGTGATTGAGCCACAAACATCAAAACATCGTAACTTTCGCATTGATTTGTATATTATTAGGGTAAGATTTTAAATACCTACGTAGGTATATGGGATACCTATAGGCGTACATTACCTATATTAGGTAGGTAGGTATAGGTACTGACTGAGTTTGGCACAAACATGACAAATACAACAAAGACAACCTTACACGGAAAATATGTACTTATTTGTTCCTAGTTTCTACCTCAAAAACAAACGAAACGAAACAGCTTCACGACTTTGATCCCCAATCACGGTAGATACTCTCATATCTCTTCGTACCAACTCAAGATTCCCGTTTTTAGAATATCCCATATATAACACAGAATATAACATTGACGCTTCGTTGTATCCTTTTTACTCGAGCGCAACGAAGGAGGGTAACGTTTCAGGGGTTGTTTTCGAAAATCAAACTGTTTTTTTGTTATTTATCCACAGAACACATTTTCTTTTAGTTTGAAGTTAATTACACTACGCGTTAAAAATCTCCCATACAAACCTTGGGACTTTGGCAGTCTTTTGCACCCTTTGCAGGGGTAGTTTTAAAATAGTGAAAACGTGATTTTAATCTATTTATTGTGGAGTATATTTACTTCAAGTTTGAAATCAATCGCACTATGCGTTAAAAATCTCCCATACTAACTTTTACAGTCATTTGCACCCTTTGCGGGGGTAATTATCAAAACTTCAAAGTGTTATTCTTAATTATTTATTTCTTAGTATATTTACCTCAAGTTTTAAGTCAATCGCACCACGCGTTAAAAAACTCCCATACAAACTTCGACATCCCTTTGCATACTTACTAAGGGTAGATTTAAAAAACCAAAAATGTTATTCCTATTTTTTTAGCCTTGAAGTAAATCTACTTCAAGTTTCAAGTTTGTAGATTCAAGGAATAAAAATTTTCATACCAACGTTTTCAACCCTTTTTACACCCTTAGGGGTTGAATTTCCAAAAATCCCTTCTTAGTACACCTCTACGCCATAAGACCTATGTACTCTTCAAATTTCAAGACTCTCTAGGACCAGCGGTCAAAAAACTCCCATACAAACTTTTACATCCCTTTGCACCCTTATTAAGGGTAGTTTTAAAAAACTAAAAATGCCTTTCCATTTTTTTTTGCCTTGAAGTATATGTACTCCAAGTTTCAAGTTTGTAGGTTCAAGGAATACAATTTTTCATACCAACGTTTTCATCCCTTTTTACACCCTTAGTGGTTGAATTTCCAAAAATCCCTTCTTAGTACACCTCTACGCCATAAGACCTATATACTCTTCAAATTTCAAGTCTCTAAGTCCAGTTGTCAAAAAACTCCCATACAAACTTTTACATCCCTTTGCACCCTTATTAAGGGTAGTTTTAAAAAACTAAAAATGCCTTTCCTTTTTTTTTGCCTTGAAGTATATGTACTCCAAGTTTCAAGTTTGTAGGTTCAAGGAATACTATTTTTCATACAAACGTTTTCAACCCTTTTTACACTCTTAGGGGTTGAATTTCCAAAAATCCCTTCTTAGTACACCTCTACGCCATACTACCTATGTACTCCTCAAATTTTAAGTCTCTAGGACCAGCGGTCAAAAAACTCCCATACAAACTTTTACATCCCTTTGCACCCTTATTAAGGGTAGTTTTAAAAAACTAAAAATGCCTTTCCATTTTTTTTTGCCTTGAAGTATATGTACTCCAAGTTTCAAGTTTGTAGGTTCAAGGAATACTATTTTTCATACAAACGTTTTCAACCCTTTTTACACCCTTAGGGGTTGAATTTCCAAAAATCCCTTCTTAGTGCACCTCTACGCCATAAGACCTATGTACTCCTCAAATTTCAAGTCTCTAGGACCAGCGGTCAAAAAACTCCCATACAAACTTTTACATCCCTTTGCACCCTTATTAAGGGTAGTTTTAAAAAACTAAAAATGCCTTTCCTTTTTTTTTGCCTTGAAGTATATGTACTCCAAGTTTCAAGTTTGTAGGTTCAAGGAATACTATTTTTCATACAAACGTTTTCAACCCTTTTTACACCCTTAGGGGTTGAATTTCCAAAAATCCCTTCTTAGTGCACCTCTACGCCATAAGACCTATGTACTCCTCAAATTTCAAGTCTCTAGGACCAGCGGTTTAGGCTGTGCGTTGTCTATATGTCAGTCAGTCAGTCAGTCAGTCAGTCAGTCAGTCAGGACTTTGAGTCTTATAGTATTAGAGATAGCAACTCTTTTGGTCATAATTATTATGTCCAAAAAAAGTTGCTATGATTGGACTGGTCCAATGGTGGAACTCTCTTGCGGTCCATTGATGGCAACAAGGAACTCATTCAGATAAATAAATCCAATAAATACATGGACATGATTAGACAAAATTGAACAACACACATGGAATCACAATTAAATTGTCTAATATTTCATAACGAAGCACGTAGACAAATATGAATATAATGATACTTACATTAAGTTTTCGTGAGTCAAATTAATAGATTTTGACCTCCGCAAACATACCCACACGCGTCACTCCTCGCCATGTGCCACAGTGTCACTGAGGTAGGAGGGGGATGCAACTGAGTCACCACGGACTCGTTTCAACTTGTTTTGGTGTTGCTAGCTTGCACAGTTTTGGAAATACCTTAGTGGTCCAATGAAAGCGCTGGTCCAATGATCGCTACTTTCCCCTAAGTTCGTACCGTGTCTCATTTTCAAAAAATCGCAAACAACCATTTTGTGTGCAATCACAATGCACACAGCTTAGTAAAAATTTCATTTTGATCGGTACTAGTTTTACTGCTCAAAAGTTTGCTTTACTAGCTTAATTATGCAATCTTTTGAATAGGAAAACATTATTATTAGGAAACAACTATTATATATATACTAGTAGTAGTTCGCCCCGAACTGAGATCTCGTGATGCGACCCGACGAACCCATCAAAACTTTGAGTACGTAGTAGTCAGAGGCAAGTCCAAACATTATCTTTGGACTTTTTTCTGACTACCGCCTACTAACTTGGTATGGTTACCAAGTTTCAACTCTATTGGCCTATTTATTGAAGAGTTCCGTTGAACAGACCTTGGCTCCATCATCAGACCTGGTCGTCGTTACCATTTTATGAGAACTGAGTACCTCCTTAATTTATTTCAAGAAAAAAAATTAAGAAAAAGCAAAGGAACTGACCTACCAGTAGAAAAACCTTGATGTCAACGAAACACTTAGAGATGGGAGCTCTTGGATCGCTGGTTATCTTAATTTAACTTTTATTATTTTATCTCAAAAACCGGGCGTCCCAAAAAAAAAGTAAAAATTGTTTTGGGATGTCCAAACAAAGCCCTTTCATATGACATGTATTTTGATTTTTTTCTGTAACTTTTTTTATTTTTGCCCCCTTAAAAAACCCCATATCTCAAACACCCTTCATCCGATTTTACTCATATACTTACCAGTAAATTTCTCAAGTACAAGCTATCGACATATCAAATTTCATGCAGATCGGATCAACGGTTCTAAAGTTATCGCCAGACAAACATACATACATACATACATATATACATACATACATACATAAAATGCCAAATCGCCCAAGTTGAAACTAAGATCTTCGTTCGCTTCGCTCACTCGATCAAATATTACAAAATATTATTATCAAACGATTAAATAAATACTGGAATGTGAACGTGTTACTCCAAGTTTCCCCCCCCCCCCCCTCTCACCGACAGGAAGGGGAGGGAAGAAAATATTGGACATTTCAACATCTATTGGTTTTCATTGAAGAGACAACTTGAAAACATTCTTTGAATTTCATTTCACGTATCGCTGTATTGCTCAAAACAAAAATACTAGTAGTTCGCCCCGAACTGAGATCTCGTGATGCGACCCGACGAACGCATCAAAACTTTGAGTCGGTAGTAGTCAGAGGCAAGTCCAAACATTATCTTTGAACTTTTTTCTGACTACCGCCTACTAACTTGGTATGGTTACCAAGTTTCAACTCTATTGGCCTATTTATTGAAGAGTTCCGTTGAACATACCTTGGCTCCATCATCAGACCTGGTCGTCGTCACCATTTTATGAGAATTGAGTACCTCCTTAATTTATTTCAAGAAAAAAAAAATAAGAAAAATCAAAGGAACTGGCCGACCAGTAGAAAAACCTTGATGTCAACGAAACTCTTAGAGATGGGAGCTCTTGGATCGCTGGTTATCTTAATTTAACTTTTTAAATTTTATCTCGAAAACCGAGCGTCCCAAAAAAAAAGTAAAAATTGTTTTGGAAGGTCCAAACAAAGCCCTTTAATATGACATGTAACTTGATTTTTTTATGTAACTTTTTAAATTTTTGCCCTCTTAAAAAACCCCATATCTCAAAAACCCTTCATCCGATTTTACTCATATACTTACCAGTAAATTTCTCAAGTACAAGCTATCGACATATCTAATTTCATGCAGATCGGATCAACGGTTCTAAAGTTATCGCCAGACAAACATACATACATACATACATACATACATACATAAAATGCCAAATCGCCCAAGTTGAAACTAAGATCTTCGTTCGCTTCGCTCACTCGATCAATAATATTGGCTGAAAAGTATTTCGTTCCACGCATTTTTTACGCGTCTTAGGCAATCAAGAGTCACCTAGCTTTATGACGTTTCAAAGTGAATGTGATTCAATTGAATATAATATCAATTAATACTTTTATTAATACCGTTTGACATCGATTTTGTAGACTTTTTCACGAAATTCAAATTTATAGTTATAAAGGACGATTCCTTCCTCAAAATGCTCAAATGTTGTCAAAAATTTAGGCTCAGAATATTAATTGGTATGTACTACGTTAAAGGCTTATTAAAGGGCCTTGATAAAGTCTCAAAAATACGGATGAAGCTATCTAAAAGTAGATTAGGCTGTGGGTGGCTTGCGGTGAACTTCATTTCGTTGAAAGATGCCTCTAATAGAGCCATAGCGTAGAAGAACAGCTAAGTCAGTGTATCAGTTCGACAAAGTGGTAGCGGCCCCTACTTCTAATCCTAAGGTGGTGAGTCAGAAATCAGAATCCAGTCGAATAGATTTTGGACGAAGCCAGAAGGGGATTTGTGATAAAAATTTCAAAAATCCACTAATCCATCACCACCGAATATTTTAAAAGTAAAAATTAATAACTGAAAAAGGCATGGTGGTAGTACATCCCCGGACAACCTATGTCCGGGGATGTACTACCACCATGCCTTTTTCTGCCGCCAAGCTGTGCTGTGTTTCGGTTCGAAGCGTGTGGTTGTCGGTAAAATTACAGGCACATGAGGCTTAACATCTGTATGCCTCAAGTTGTTGGACGCAGGGCAATGCATCGTAGGGCGCGTTCCTTCCTATCGTGCGTGACTTACGAGGCAATGCTTTGTTATAGGTGATGATTACCACTTATCATCAGGTGGGCCATCTGCTTATTCGATCAGCTGGTTATAGAAAAAAAAACATTTAAGCTGGTGGAACGCTCAGCGACCAATATGAATAAGGGCCTAACGGCCGGTTTTTGACAGCTTGATCAAAACTAATTGGATGTAAAGTCACTCGCCATTTCAGCTAAGTATAACATCGAATTTGATAGAGATAGCAAATGGATTCATTTTCTGTCATTTTTGGAAGCAACATAGCTTTTTCATTTTATTTGTTTTTCTAGTGTTATTTTGAGTTGTGTTGTGTAATTTCGGTGGTATTTTAACCAACATTACTTGAGGTCTTAGCACAAAGTATAAACATTTGAAATGAAAGTGTAATATGTGATATCCTGATTTGACCGAAAATGTTTCCAATGTTTTGAAGAAAACCGCCACCATTTTTTTTAAAACAAAATGACGGCCGACTTGACTATGGACTGACTTGACTAAAAAGTATTCAATACAAATCACTTGACACTGGCAAGATTGTCTGTCGAATGACGGACAGGAGCCATAAATTGAGAGAAGAAAGAAAGAGATAGCAAATGACTTGATATGCGATTAGTTTTGTTCGGGCTTTCAGAGACCGGCCGTAAGTGTACCAGCTGTTTATGGATATCGTTATATTTAAGACCGTAACATCATTAGCAGCGACCACGTAACGTGGTTATGGAAAATGGGTTGAGCTCCGGTTTTGTCGAAGGTAGTAATGTGATTTCAGTTATCAATTTCAGTTGCAGTATGTTTTTTGCCATTATTATGTATGTAGATTTAGTTTATTAAGATCGGAAAGTCGGTTGTTGAAGCGATATTTCTTCTTCTTTTGTCACGTCGAGTCGGTTGATGGAGAAGCGATATTCTTCTACATCAACCGACAGAAAAAGTGTAGTGAAAGAATTTTCAGTGCACCTCATAGAGGCTTTTTTTTTTATACAACCAGCTGATGGAACAAGCAGATGGCCCACCTGATGTTAAGTGGTAAAATCACCTATAACAAAGCATTGCCTCGTAAGTCACGCACGATAGGAACATGCCCTACGATGCACTGCCCTGCGTCCATCAGCTTGAGGCATACAGATGTTGAGCCTCATGTGCCTGTAATTACACCGGCAACCACAATCTTCAAACCGAAACACAGCATTGCTGCTTGGGGGCAGAAAAAGGTGTGGTGGTAGTACTTCCCCGGACGAGCTCTTCACAAAGAGCTCTACTACTCTTAAAGGCTTCGAGCACTTGACACATGTTTTAGAACATTTTAGGTTCCGACATGCCGGTTTCTTCACGATGTTTTCCTTCACCGTTCGAGAGGGCTTACACTGTGCTCATACATTTTTGAACAGAAAAACTCATTGGTGCACGACCGGTTTTAAACCCACGACCTTAGGATCTGAAGGTGGGGCCGCTGCCACTAGACCAACAGTGTTATCAAAGATCTCAAGGGCTCAAAATCGTTCTTCCTGGAAAATGTATTGGGAAGTCCTATGTTCAACAGTGTACTTCTTCAGGCTGATGATGATTAAAAAACCAGCCAAGTGCGAGTCGGACTCGCGCACTAAGGGTTCCGTACAATTATCTATAAAAAATTAAAACTGCAAAAAAATCACGTTTATTGTATGGGAGCCCCTTAAATATTTATTTTATTGTTTTTTAGTGTTTGTTGTTAAAGCGGCAACAGAAATACAACATCTTATGGATTAAGATAATGGAGTTTTAAGGGGCTGATAACTATCAAACAACTTATGTACGAAAACTAGTAAAGCAATCTTTTGAGTAGGAAAACATGTAGGTATCGATCAAAATGAAATTTTTACTAAACTGTGTGCAATGTGATTGCACACAAGATGGTTGATTGCAATTTTTCGAAAATGAGTTTAGTGATTTTATATCTTTTAACATGTCGAAACGTGCGAGCGAGAGTCACATTAGCTCTTGTCTTCGCCTTAAATAAAAAATATGGAGACTCGTGAGTTCTCGATTAATAATTAATAATTTATTAATTAATCTACACTAATATTATAAAGAGGAAAGATTTGTATTTTTGTTGTTTTGTATGTAACGAATAGGCTCAAAAACTACTGGTCCGATTTCAAAAATTCTTTCACCATTAGAAAGCTACATTATCCTTGAGTAACATAGGCTATATTATATTTGTTTATTGTTTTTTTTGCCTCTACCCTCAGAAAGATAAACAGTGTTGGAATTTACGACGTATCTTATAAATTCGTGAAAAATACTTATCTTTACAAATTAACGTGTCTGAATAGATAATTCCCTGATTTATGGATGTATAATTGTGTACAAATATTAGACAGAGTTAAAAATCGTGTCTGTGAAGTGCAAACATTGTGGAAAATATACAGGGTTACAGGAAAAGTCGTGCTAGATCCGTTAAGGGCGTGGAGTACCCATCATTCCTGACATATTTCACTATGAAACACCCTACCCTAAACTAAACCCTTTTCGAGATATTCGACTTTTAATTTTTTTATTGAAAATTGCCGATTTTTAGGCAATTAAATTTATTTTTGGTTGTTTTGTGTATCTTATTATTATTATTATTGCATTTTTACATGTGTAATTAGATGCTTTAGGACGTCAATCATTAAAATAGTGCATAAGTTAATTGAATAGACCGTAGTAGACAAGTGAAAGTTAAGAAATAAAAAAAAAATTAGAAAGTTTATTTTTCTCTAAGGGATATCTAAAAAAAATATTATGGCAATTCTTCGGCAGATGTTTTTAAAAATATCTACGTTTCATCAGCTATCTAACGAGGTATAACAATCTAGGGTTTGTATTACATTTCGTGGAAAAAAAGTAGTTGGGACGCTCCAGGTAGCAGTTCTAACGGTCCCGCGCCTATTGTCCTTCAAGTTCAGACACACCGTGAGAGCGAGACAAGTGACGATTTATGTAGGTATGAATGAAAGAAAAAATGTGTAGAGACCGGTTAGGGCTGGGAATACAACAGGGGGTATTGTTTTGGTTGTCAGTCTGCTTTTGTGCTTCGTACATAGTAGATGTGATATCGTTTTGCTCTTTTTCTCGACTTGGCTGTGATTCTGGACTATTTCTTCTGATTTGTGACTACTATACTTGTTAACCGGACTCTGATTTGTACCTGTGATACGGAAGTGTTGAAGATGACGTCCTACACACCTGAGGAATATGCTGATATGCTTATTTGTTACGGATACTGCGATTGTGTATCTGCGCAAGCTCGCAACGAATACGTAACTCGCTACCCCGGTCGTCGAGTGCCGGATGTGGCCGTTTTTGACAGAGTTTATCGAAGACTTCGAGAATCTGGCTCTGTTTTGAGACGTAATACAGACATGGGTAGACCACGAATTGACGACGAAGAACAGGACAATGAGATAGTGCAACGCTTTCGAGCGGATCCGACTACTTCCACTAATATTGTTGCCCGTGATCTGGGACTTTCGCAATGGAGAGTGTGGTTTACAGTGCATACTGCTGGCCTATACCCATACCATTACACGCCGGTACACGTTATTGAAGAAGGAGACCCCGCGAGAAGATTGGACTTTTGCAGATTTATGCTAAATGCTGACGTAGAAGACCCAGATTTTCTAAGAAATATCTTGTGGACGGATGAGTCCAAATTTGATAAAGATGGCATAACTAACTATCACAACGCCCATTACTGGGCCCCAAAAGCACTAAGGAATCCCAATAAGAAAAGAGTGAAGGGGTCCCAACGAAGATTCAGCGTGAATGTGTGGATGGGCATTATCTCCAATCATTTGATTGGACCTTACTTTCTACCGGATAATTTAAATGGGGAAAGCTACGAAAATTTCCTGAGAGCAGACTTGAGTGATTTGCTGGATGATCTGCCACTCAACCTGATCAGGGACATGTGGTTCCAACACGATGGCTGCCCTGCCCATTTCAGGAGAAGTGTCAGAGACTGGCTGGACACAAATTATCCAAACAAATGGATAGGACGAGGTGGGCCGTTGCCATGGCCAGCAAGAAGTCCGGACCTAACCCCCATGGATTTTCATGTGTGGGGGTGCATGAAAAGTCTTGTGTACAGCGAGCCGAATCCAGTTTCGTCTGTGGAAGACCTAAGAGAAAGGATTGTGGATGCAGCAAATAAAATGAGGACCACGTTGACCACTGGAGTAGTGAAGACTGGTCTCCGTAGAAGGATGCGACAATGTATCAGAAATAGAGGCGGCCATGTTGAACATGAACTGTAGAATAAGAAAAAGTTGTGTGAAAACCTTTAATAAATGACATTTCATGCTTACCTATTGTTTTACTTTTACTTTTTAGGGCTAAGTATAAATTTTCTTCTCCACTGTCGCCTATAAAACTAATTTTTTTTCAATGCAATTGAATAAAACCCTAGATTATTATACCTCGTTAGATAGCTGATGAAACGTAGATATTTTTAAAAACATCTGCCGAAGAATTGCCATAATATTTTTTTTAGATATCCCTTAGAGAAAAATAAACTTTCTAATTTTTTTTTTATTTCTTAACTTTCACTTGTCTACTACGGTCTATTCAATTAACTTATGCACTATTTTAATGATTGACGTCCTAAAGCATCTAATTACACATGTAAAAATGCAATAATAATAATAATAAGATACACAAAACAACCAAAAATAAATTTAATTGCCTAAAAATCGGCAATTTTCAATAAAAAAATTAAAAGTCGAATATCTCGAAAAGGGTTTAGTTTAGGGTAGGGTGTTTCATAGTGAAATATGTCAGGAATGATGGGTACTCCACGCCCTTAACGGATCTAGCACGACTTTTCCTGTAACCCTGTATAACGGTTTTTTTTCGAGCCAGTGTCGTACTTTTGAGCTAAAATGAAGTGCTTTCAATGTGAGGACGACCACAACGACGAAAACACAATACAGTGTGATGGTTGCAAGAGAAATATCTGTTTGCAGTGCAGTAATCTGACAAGTAGTGAGGCACGCGTCATGGGGCTAAAGGGCAAGCGCACGCTGCTGTACTTATGTCCTGCATGCCGAGAAGCCTTATTTCAAGTGCCTAAGCTTATCAAATCCTACAACGGGTTACGGGAAGAACTGGATGATGTTAAAAAAATGATATCCCAGTCCCACAACCATTCGCCTCCACCAGTGACAGTCATGGCCCCAACCCCGCTGGACACAAATACTATCATGGAAGAATTGTTGGAACGCGAACGTAGAGCCACAAATGTAATCTTGGTTGGTGTTAAAGAATGTGACTCTGACAATGGTTTAGACAGAAAGCTGCATGATGAATCAAGTGTAACGAAAATATTGCAAGAAGTCAACAATGGTGATGACTTCTCTGCGAAGGTTGTGGCAGTGCAGCGCCTGGGACGCCACGATGATGGTAAAACAAGACCATTAAAGGTAGTACTTACTTCTCGTCAGGATGCCGTCTGGGTCCTTAAGAATAAAAACAAGGCTACAAAAGAGGTAAGAATCTATGATGATAAGACACCAAAACAGCGTGAGGAACTGAACCAACTTAGAGATAGTCTGAAATCTAGGGTTGAAATGGGAGAAACAAACATCACAATAAGATATGTGAAGGGTGTTCCTAAAATCGTAGCCGCCCAAAAAAACTGATGTATGATATTAGAAATCCATATATTGACCTTACTTTTATGTATACAAATATATCATCACTATCTCCTAAATTTGACTTATTCCTTATTGAAGTTATAGCAAGAAGCCCCTCCATTGCAGTTGTAACCGAAACATGGCTTACTATCAATGATCGCAACAGTACATTCAATATACCTGGCTATACCTTGTTCAGGCTTGACCGTAAACACAAAAAAAAGAAGTCTGAAGGCAAAACTAAAGGTGGAGGTGTGGCCATGTATGTGAGAAACAGTCTACATGGTATCCCGATAGTGGCAAGACGGAATCCAAGATACATGTGCGAGGGAGTGGAAGCACTTTACCTTGACATACAATATAGTACATATCACTTCCTTGTAGTAGGTGTATACCGACCGGATGACTCAAATGAAGGTATGTGGAGACTGCGGGATACCAAACTATTGGAAAATCTTGTTAAGGCATCAGAGAATAACACTTTAATAATTGCGGGTGACTTTAACTACCCCTCCATAAAATGGCCTATTAACATAGATCAATCTCAGTCAGGCTCAGCTGAACTGTTTAAAGACATATTCATCAATAGCAATCTTTTGCAACTAGTGTGTAGACCAACAAGGTTCCGACAAGGCAATATACCTTCCCTTCTAGACCTTATTATGGTTAACGAGGAAACACTAATTAAAGATATAAGGTATAGACCACCAATTGGTAAAAGTGACCACATCATGCTAGAATTTGATCTCCAATGCCATATACAAGCAGTAAAACGTCCGAACAAATCCAGAAGGTTTTATGAAACAATTAACTTTGATGAGTATAATGTAGACTTAGAAGAAAACTTGCAAGCAGTGAGTCCTTCTTGTGATGTTGAACAACTGTGGACAGGAATATTGAGAGCAATTAATACCACTACTGATAAACATGCCCCTGAAAAACTTTTAAGAAATAAAACAAAGAACAAGCCTTGGATTGACAAGTGTGCCTTGGAAATGATTGCAGAAAAGAAACTGTTGTGGGATAAATATAGATCATCTGGTACAGATAATGACTATACCTGTTTTCGCAACGTGAACAATAGATGTATCGCATGGACAAGGAAACAGAGAAGTTTATACGAATCAAAATTACTAGAACACGGAGACAAAGCCTTCTACTCGTACATTCGTCGCTGTACTACTTCCAAAGTAAGCACCCCACCGGCAATCAGGACTAACAACGGAGACTTGGTAACAAAACCGAATGATATAGCAGAAGCATTTGCAGAAGAGTTTTTAAAAGCATACTCCAAGGAACCGGCCATTCACCAAGACACCAAAGTAACCTCCTTACCCTATGTGGAGAATAATTTAAGTGAAATATCATTTACAGTAAAAGATGTTGAAAAGGCCATCTCTAAACTAAAGATCCAATCATCTCCTGGCCCAGACAAACTCCCATGCTGTGTTCTAATTAAATGTGCAAAGATTATGGCACCTGCCATAGCTGAACTTCTGAATAGATCCTTCGAGTCCGGATACCTTCCTCAAGATTGGAAGCATGCTATAGTCACACCAATTTACAAAAAAGGGGATAAGACTCAACCTGCTAATTTTCGCCCAATCAGTCTTACCAGCGTTGTAGTTAAGATTATGGAAAGAATTATCTGTGATAAACTAACTTTGTTTTTAAACCAAGAATGCATCATATCAGTTAAACAACATGGCTTTGTGCTGAAGAGATCAACGGTTACAAACCTGCTAACATGTCTCCACAGTTGGTGCAAAGACCTTGCCAATAAGAACCCCATTGACATACTATACCTTGACTTTGAACGCGCATTTGACAAGGTTCCACATGAACGCCTCCTAATGAAGCTAGATTACTTTGGAATACGTGGGAAACTCCTGAGATGGATTAAGAATTATCTTCTGGGAAGAACATTTCAAGTTCGCGTTGGCAATTGTCTGTCTCAGCGAAAACCTGTAATAAGCGGAGTGCCACAGGGTTCCGTACTCGCTCCTCACCTCTTTGGAATTTTTACTACAGATCTAGCTGAACTTTTGGTTTCCCAGTGTGCCTTTTTTGCAGATGATGGAAAATTCTTTGCCAATCCACTTACTAACTCAGGACAATTGCAAGAAGACTTAAATCGTATACAAGACTGGACAAAGGATTGGATAATCAAACTGAACGCATCAAAATGTAACATTCTTCACTTAGGCAACAATAACCCCAGAGTCACATACACGGTGGATGGAAACATATTGGCCCCAATCGGCCTACAACGGGATCTAGGAGTCAATATCTCATCCAATCTAAAGTGGGAAGAGCACATTGCTATTATAGTCAAGAAGGCCAATTCATTTCTATATGTCATACGAAGATCTTTTCAAACAATCACTGTTGATGTTTTTCGCAAGATCTATAAAACTTATATAAGGCCACTACTAGAGTACGGATTTCAAATATGGCATCCCTACTTCCAAAAGGACATAGACCTACTTGAAAGTGTCCAAAGGAAGGCTACCAAGATACCGCAGGCTCTACGTCGCAAATCCTATGAAGACAGATTATCTGCACTACGCCTCACTACTCTTGAAGAAAGACGCCTCCGAGGAGATCTCATTGAAACCTTTAAGATTATGACTCATCAGTACAACCTACCAGATATTCAAAACATTCTAAAAAGAAAAGAGGATCAAAGACCCTCACGTGGACACCACCTTAAATTATCACGCGACCCAGCCATCTTACTTGCCTCTTACCACTTCTTCAGCAACAGAGTGGTTCACAACTGGAATGCCCTACCAGAAGACGTAGTTACTGCTTCTACTGTCAATGCCTTTAAAAACAAGCTCGACAACTGGCTTCGAACAAACCAATCCATGCTCAAAAAAATTAATCATACATAACGACAATTCCAACACTGCGATATAGACACATCAGCGACAGCTGCTCGTCTATTAATAATAAATAAATAAATAAATAAAATAAATATTTTCAAAAAATCAGCGATCCTTACTAAAACTCCAATAATGTAACCCAAGGTGGAAAACAAAAACCTTACATCGCGTGCGCTGCGAAAATTATTGATGATAGAACAAAATAATGTACTACGATTTTGTAGAACACGTCATCATCTACAAAAAATGTCGCGACAGCATATGTCTAACTATTATAGTTATGTCACAATAAGTGTTCTTTTACTATAAAAAAATAATTGAAATGCCGCCGCTAGAAAAGGGTCTTTATTTGTACCTTGGTATTAATCCTTATCCAAATAAATCATTTCATAATTAAGACGGTTTCAATACCTATAGATTACTTCTTAAATTTTTCAAATCGGACATTCCATTCAAAAGATATGACGAAATTAAAAATGTTAACGGGTCCACGGGTCACGCACGGGGTGCGATTTCACTCGCTCAAGGAGAAGGGCGCTGCATATGTATGAAATGAGTAGACGCGAGGCTCGAACCCACGGTCTAAGTTTATCCAAAAATGTTCAAAAAATTTATGACCACCCATGCGAAGCTGGGACAGGCCGCTAGTTATTAATAATTACGCTCGATAGCGGCGCTTATCGAATCTCTATCAAAAAAGGCCTGACGTTACGAACAACTAAATACGAACAAAATTAAAACAAAACTCAGGCTTGGCGTACTGATAATCACGTCAAAACGGAGCATTCTACACGAGCCCTGCCATTACCAGTTTAGTGGTCCCTAAAATTTTTATATAATATTTTTTATACCGGGGAATTTACGTACCTATTGCGTGACCTCTTAAAGGGTTAGTGGGTCCTTATCCCTTATGGGCTCACGTACTTAATGTACATTCCGGACCTATTCCAAGAACGACTACGTAAGTCTAATGCTACCGGGTCTGCTCAGTGGCGTAGCTAGGTGGACAAGGGCCCGGTGCATAGAGAAAGAATCGGGCCCTCACCCCCTCTTTCCACATAGCTTGAACTCATATTAGCCTTTAAATAAACCATTAAAAAAATGTGAGCAGGCTCAAGGTTTTCTAGCTTCGGCAGCTGGCTGACCTTCTCTTTTCAAAGCTTAGGTTAGATAGAGGACCCCCTGAGCTCCGGGGCCTGGTGCACTGCACCACCTGGCCCTACGATAGCTACGCCACTGGCTCTGCTGCAGGTACGGATACAGATCAAGCTACACAAAGCTAAAGAAAAATGAAGCTTTTTACAAAGTTATAAGAGCTTGTTTAATATAGCACAAAAAATGAGATTATTTATTTTTTAGTGTACTGTTGTTTTGTTTTTTTTATTTTTTTACAACTAGCTGATAGAACAAGCAGATGGCCCATCAGATGTTAAGTGGTAACCATCACCTATAACAAAACATTACCTCGTCAGACACGAACGATAGGAACGTGCCCTGCGTCCATCAGCTTGAGACATACAAATGTTAAACCTCATGTGCCTGTAATTACACCGGCAACCACACTCTTCAAACCGAAACACAGCGTTGCTGCTTGGCGGCCGAAAAAAGCGTGGTGGTAGTACTTCCCCGGAAAAGCCACACACAAAGAAGCTCTACTACTAAAACAACTGTTTGGTGTACAATAAAACTTTTTCATTTCATTTCATTTAATTACAGCTTAGAAAGTTTTTCTTCGAATAGGGCGAGCTAAGAATGTTTTGGTCAAAATGCTCAAGTTGTAGCCTAGTTAGCCTTTTCTACTTTAAAAAGAAACCATAAAACATCTTCAGAGAAACGGGGTCTTACAATGATCTTCAGCAATTTCCTGGTAATTCAAAGAATATTGAAAGGAAAGTTATTTGATGTAGGAGTACTTACGCTAGTGGTTCGCCTTGAAATATCACGATTTTCGTAAACTTACTTGAACTGCGAAGTGATTGAAAGTTTAACGAATGGAAGCTCAATTTGTACTGGTTGTCTAAAATTTCATCGTATTTCAAAAACGTAACATAATAAAATCGAGCTAGTTTTAATATAAAAACCAAGCGTTTTCACACGACATTACAGGCCCATGAGGCTTATGGCGAAAACAAGAGCTAATGTACCTCTCGCTCGCACATTACGACATGTTGGAAGATATAAAATCACTAAACCCATTTTTGAAAAATCGCATCAACCATTTTGTGTGCAATCACATTGTACATAGTTTAGTAAAAATTTCATATAAAAAAAAAAAAAAAAAATTGGTGGACATTCCACACAGCACTATCTCGCCCCAAACTAAGCCAAAGCTTGTGATAAGGGAACCAGATAGCTGATATACTACTTAAATACTTTTTTTTTGTAAATACGTACTTATAATATTAAATAACACCCAGACAGAGAACAAACATCTATGTTCATCACACAAATGTTTGTTCTCGGTCGGGATCGAACCCACGGCCTACGGCACAGAAGGCAGAGCTACTACCAACTGAGCTGTGAAGACTGTCAAATTTTGAATTTTAATCGATACAAGTTTTCCTACTGAGTAAAGAACGTATAATAAATAGCAACAACCTTATAGTACTCAAAATCTGGATCCATTGTTCATGTTAGCGAAGGTCTTTTGTTAATTAAATGTGAGTATATTAATAAGCTCTATTATACCCTTCTGTACCCCTATCGATTCCAATCAAATTAAGACCTTTAGGGCAAAGTTCACCTACAGAAACAAACGGTTATATTAACGCGCATGATATCAAATAACAAGATATTGATTTATTTACATGGCTAAGTATGTGGGAAAAATCAAACTAATCAACCACTGGTGTAATTACAGGCACATGAGGCTTAACATCTGTATGCCTCAAGTTGATGGACGCAGGGCAGTGCATCGTAAGGCACGTTCCTATCGTGCGTGACTTATGAGGCAATTTATTTATTTATTTATTCAGGTCTACCAACAGCTGTTACAACAATACAATTTAATATGATTAAACTTACATCTACGTACCTACATGTACTATTCAGAGCTAATTGCACAACTAATTATAGGTAAACAGGCAATGCTTTGTTATAGGTGATGGTTACCACTTAGCATCAGGTGGGCCATTTGCTAGTTCCATCTGCTAGTTGTCTAAAAAAACTCATTGGTGCACGACTGGTTTCGAACCCACGATCTTATAGGATCGGAAGGCAGGGCCGCTACCATCAGTGTTACTTATTTGAACAGATTCGCGACGCAAACCAGTGGTTAACGGTCTGGTGAACGTTAACCTTAAATTATTGATGCCTTTCACGCGATTTAAGCTAAGTGCTTTGCTATGTCAAGGCGGTACTCATCGTATAGATAAAATACCCAAAGATGTAGCGCCGAAAAACGCCTAATTTTCATTCTTGAAAGTTTGATCAAAATTTTTAAGTAGAATTACATTTGATGGCACACGAAGCGTGGGACGCCCTCCTACCCGATGGACTGACGACATTGTTTGGATCGCGGGAAGTTGGTGGATGGAGAGGGCTCGGAATCGTTCTTCCTGGAAATGTACAGGGGAGGCCTGTGTCCAGCAGTGGACTTCTTTGAGCTGATGATGATGATGATGACATTTGATGGTTTGAAGTCATGAAACGCAGAGTCATGATTACCTTTACCTAATGGTTTTTTTTGTATATCGTTCTGATCGGAACAAGGATTAAGGTTCGGCCAAACCTGCGCGTCAGTAACGCGGGAAGCGGGAGCGTCTGCCGGCGGACACTACCTACCACTTTTCTTTGGCGTTTAGCCCGCGTTGCGGTCGCGTAGGTGTGAAAAGCGCCATATAGAAAGTACGGGTAGCGTCCGCCGCACGGCAGACGCTCCCGCTCCGCAGTCGCTTTGGTCGCGCAGGTTTGGCCGAAGCTTAAGGGGCTGACAACTATCAAACAACTTCTCGCTCGCACGTTTAGCAAACTTTTGAGTAGGAAAACATGTATCGATCAAAATGATTTTTTTAGTAAACTGTGTGCAATGTTATTGCACACAAAGTGGTTGATTGCGATTTTTCGAAAATGAGTTTAGTGATTTTATATCTTTCAACATGTCGAAACGTGCGAGCGAGAGTCACATTAGCTCTTGTCTTCGCCTTAAAGCCACTGCGAACTCGTGGTCACACTAGATTGTCACACTGGTGTGACTAACAAGAATTTAATTTACTCGTAATTACACTACATTGTCAAGTGGTAACCTTCTCCTATAACAAAGCATTGCATCATAAGTCACGCTCGATAGGAACGTGTCCTACGATGCACTCAAGTTGATGGACGCAGGGTAGTGCATCGTAGGGCACGTTCCTATCCTGCGTAAGTTACGAAGCAATGCTTTGTTATAGGTGATGGTTACCACTTAACATCAGGTGGGCCATCTGCTTGTTCCAACAGTAAGTTGAATATAAAAATGAATATACACGAAACATTTTTCTTTCTATATTTTCTTTTATGTTATTTGTAACCAAAGCTATGAAGGTTGTTCATGAATCTTGTATGTCCTAAAATATGGAACGAATTCCACTACTAAAGCAGATAAGAACACTCGCATTCAAGTTTTGAAATGAAGCAGTATAAACACATTTCGCGTACCGCTGCATCCCCATTAGTTCAGTACCCTAAGTCTGAGTTGAATTTTTCGTTTTTATTTAAGGTGACGACAAGAGCGTATGTGACTCTCGCTCGCTCGAAAGATATAAAATCACTAAACTCATTTTCGAAAAATCGCAATCAACCATTTTGTGAGCAATCACATTGCACACAGTTTAGTAAAAATTTGCTTTACTAGTTTTCGTACAAAGGCAAACTTTTAAGTAGGAAAACTTGTATCGATCAAAATGAATTTTTTACTAAACTGTATGTCACATTAGCTCTTGTCTTCGCCTTATCCGTTTATTTCGCAAAAATAAATAAATTACGGTGGGTTTCTGAGAGCTAATCTTTGATCGAGCTTTCAGAAACCGGCCGCACAAGTAATAATAATTATAATATAATAATCATTTTCAATTGTCAATTTTAAAGGTAGTTATTGATGTTGACGTGCTATCATCATGTTTGTCGTGTTTTTCGTATTTTGTAGTAGTTTATCAGCTGGCTGATCACGTAGCTTTGTTGCAATTAGTTTCTATATGAAACCAATAAGTATATAAAACAATATGAAAGTTTTTGCGATTATCCATCAATAGAAACACCAGTTGTAATCTAACTCTGTTAGCAACTGCAGCTAAAATGTAACCGCATAGCCGTCATATTATTATTACAAACAGAAACTGATTGAAACTGATTGCAAAAAAGTTACGTCATCACTCAGGTGGCTTTTTGTGAAACTCTGGAGTTCTCAGCACGCTCTCGAATAAAAAAGGCCTGACGTTACGAAAAACGAAATGCGAAAATCTAAACTTAGGCTTAAGGTACAGAAGCTGTGTTTCGTAGGTTGTAGCTTTATGTCAAATTTATGCAAACACTTCTGCGAACTGGGACAATAATCTCATGCAGTTGCACCACGGAGGAGGAAGCTGCAAGATTTATACTGCGTTTACTTTTAAACATTCGCGCTGCCATTCGCGTGGACGGAAATGTAGCCGTCCATTATGTCTGCGGCAGCGTCGCCGGCAATGTGTGTTCACAACACGGGCAACGCGAGCGGCAACGCGAGTGGACATGGAAGTGGCCTGTTTACATTCTCGAATTACCCAAGTCCCTGCTCATGTCTCTGCACATTTCCACGGACATGAGCTGAGTGTAAACGGGGTGTTAGGTATCACTAGCAGCAACCCGCGGCTAGGCTCGCGTGGTAGCGGCGATTGCTAAGCATCATTTACGAAGCAATGCTTTGTTAGGTAATGGTTATCACTTCAAATCAGGTGGGTTACCTGCTTGTTCCATCAGCAAGTTATCCATACCAATTCAGTTGAAGCATCCATTGTGAGATCTGAAAATGAATTCATAATTTTTAGGGTTTCGTACGCAAAGGGTAAAACGGAACCCTATTACCATGACTCCGCTGTCCGTCCGTCTATCTGTCTGTCTGTCACCAGGCTGTATCTCATGAACCGTGATAGTTAGACAGTTTAAATATTCACAGATGATGTATTTCTGTTGCCGCTTTAACAACAAATACTAAAAACAGAATAAGATAAATATTTAAGGGGGCTCCCATACAAAAAACGTGTTTTTTTCCGTTTTTATAGATAATGGTACGGGACCCTTCGTGCGCGAGTCCGACTCGCACTTGGCCGGTTTAATTTAGTTAGATAGCTATGTCATTTTAAGTGGTCACCATTACCGGCATCTGTTTTTCCGAATGCCTATAATTTGGATGTTTTCAAGAGAAGAGTGAATAGGTATTTTCTAGGTAAGCGTGCCAGATCGTAGACCGCATCATCACTTAACATCAGGTGAGATTGCGGTCAAACGTTTTACCTATAAGTTGTAAAAAAAAGTAATTTTACCTTCGTATTAGATACGGTACAATGTTACCTACGTACAGATAAAGCTATAAATCCAAAGAAAAATGACTCTTACTGCAAGGACATAAAAGCGAGCACTGCAAAGCCTGATGCGTATCTATGTTTGTTATGTGTTATGTTTCCTAGCCTACCTTTCATTCCAAGGATATTTTTCAAAAAATAACCGACCTCCATCAACGTGAAGAATAAAATGAAAAATTGTTATCACTTTCATGGAATTAGTCTCGGAAATGTTATGGCCTGCAATTTTTCAACAGCTCAAGCTTTTTAAACGTACGACCTAATATTCAACTCGCGTCCACATGCGGCTCCACTCGCGTGGTACACATCGGATACAAAACAAGCTACAAGAAAAATTACTCTTACTACAAGGATATAAAAGCGAGCATTGTACCTATATAGCTCGTATCAGTGTGTATTATGCGTACTCGGTTAGAAAGAGGTAAGAGTGGTGGAGCTCTTTGTGAAGGGCTCGTCCGGGGAAGTACTACCATTTCTGCTTCTTCTCTCGTTACTAGTTTCTTTCAAACTTTTTACGACCGGTTTCGAACCAACGACCTTAGGATCGTAAAACCGCTACCACTAGACCACCAGTGCTCTCGCCGTTTCTGCCGCCAAGCAGCGTTCTTGGGTTTCGGTTTAAAGGGTGAGGTTGCTGGCTTAATATCTCTGCCTCAAGTTGATGGACGCAGGGCAGTGCATGTTCACTAGCACGTTCCTAAGAAAGTAGTCGAAAAAAGTAGTATATTTTATGACATAAGATCAACCGCAAGATCTACCATGAAAAACGTTGAACGATAGTTCCACAGTCGAGTGGTTGTTGCTTCCCAAACCACGTAGTGTAACTTGAAAAGTTAATACGAGCTTTTGTTTAATCGTTCTAATGACAGAGTAACTGGTATAGAGTGGCTGGTAAGCTTGATAAGGTGCCAAATCTTGAAGCCGCTCTGCTTCAGTCGGAAACCCGCCAACACGCTTGTGCACCATTGGTCTTAAATAAATCGAGGTAGATATTTAAGGCTCAGCATTTTGGAGCCCAACACGGAGCTCCAAAATTTATGTATAACCTACTTAATATCTGTCAAATTTAAATTCAGGCAAGGTGCCAAATTGTACTTGCCCCTGATTACCTTTTAATGGGATGAGAATGGCCTATATTTTACTAGGTATATCTACATCTACACTAATATTATAAAGATGTAAACTTTGTATTTTTGTATTTTTGTATGTAACGAATAGGCTCAAAAACTACTGGTCCGATTTCAAAAATTCTTTCACCATTAGAATGCTACATTATCCTTGAGTAACATAGGCTATATTATATTTTCAAAAAAATCAGGGATCCTTACTAAAACTTCAATAATGTAACCCAAGGTGGAAAACAAAAAACCTTACCTCGCGTGCGCTGCGAAAACTATTGAAGATAGAACAAAATAATGTACTACGATTTTGTAGAACACGTTATCATCTACAAAAAATGTCGCGACAGCATATGTCTAACTATTATAGTTATGTCACAATAAGTGTTCTTTTATTATAAAAAATTAATTGAAATGCCTCCGCTAGAAAAGGTTCTTTATTTGTACCTTGGTATTAATCCTTATCCAAATAAATCATTTCATAATTAAGACGGTTTCAATACCTATAGATTACTACCTTAAATTTTTCAAATCGGACATTCCATTCAAAAGATATGACGAAATTAAAAATGTTTACGGGTCCACCGGTCACGCGTGGGTGCGATTTCACTCACTCAAGGAGAAGCGCGTGCAAATGTATGAAATAAGTAGACGCGAGGCTCGAACCCACGGTCTAAGTTTATCCTAAAATGTTCAAAAAATTTATGACCACCCATGCGAAGCTGGGACAGGCCGCTAGTCTACACTTCTACACTAATATTATAAAGAGGTAAACTTTGTATTTTTGTATTTTTGTATTTTTGTATTTTTGTATTTTTGTATGTAACGAATAGGCTCAAAAACTACTGGTCCGATTTCAAAAATTCTTTCACCATTAGAATGCTACATTATCCCTGAGTAACATAGGCTATATTATATTTTCAAAAAAATCAGGGATCCTTACTAAAACTTCAATAATGTAACCCAAGGTGGAAAACAAAAAACCTTACATCGTGTGCGCTGCGAAAACTATTGAAGATAGAACAAAATAATGTACTACGATTTTGTAGAACACGTTATCATCTACAAAAAATGTCGCGACAGCATATGTCTAACTATTATAGTTATGACACAATAAGTGTTCTTTTATTATAAAAAATTAATTGAAATGCCTCCGCTAGAAAAGGGTCTTTATTTGTACCTTGGTATTAATCCTTATCCAAATAAATCATTTCATAATTAAGACGGTTTCAATACCTATAGATTACTACCTTAAATTTTTCAAATCGGACATTCCATTCAAAAGATATGACGAAATTAAAAATGTTTACGGGTCCACGGTTCACGCGCGGGGTGCGATTTCACTCACTCAAGGAGAAGCGCGTGCAAATGTATGAAATAAGTAGATGCGAGGCTCGAACCCACGGTCTAAGTTTATCCTAAAATGTTCAAAAAATTTATGACCACCCATGCGAAGCTGGGACAGGCCGCTAGTCATTTATAAAATTGATGTCTCAATAACTTCAAATAACTTTGGTGAGAGTCTCGTTCGATGCGAAATAACAAGATGAGCTGTCAGTTTGGTTTCCAACTAGGACCACGTCAGAGCTGTCATAAAACCTTATTTCGAGTTTGCCCCATGTTGGGTGCCCATATTTATTTTGGCACCCAAACATGGGGCAACCTCTGAATCGAAATTAATTAAATCATTTTCTGTCCACCAACTTCTCATGACCATCAAAAAATTATCGACATTATAAAAAAATGATATTGGTAGTCAGCTCTTACTATAAGCATTGCAATAATAACTTTTATTTAAACGTGTATAAAACTAATTTTGTATTGCAGTTAGTTTTAAGACGCAGACTACCGTCAGACAACTTCTTTTTTTAAGAAATGAAATGAAAAGTCGTAAATATTTAAGTTTCCAAGAATACCATTAAAAAGTAAAATTTGAACAAAATCACAAGAATACTATTAAAAAGCAAAATTTTAACAAGTTTTCTCACTTAAAAGTGTGCTTAAATAAAATTCGTACAAGACAAACTCAAATGGTCGAATTAAATTAAAAAGTTAAATTTGTCTAGCGAGAAGTTGTTTGACGGTTGTCAGCCTCTTAAGAGATAAGATTTATCAGTTCAAAAGTAGAACGTTGGCGAAGAAATCAATTCAGGTAGTTTCTGTTGCAGACGCGCCAAAATTATCTCGTACTTCAACTCGGTCAAGCGTGAATAAGTCCGGAGTAGCATTTTAAAATTGTACTTGCACGAATACATTTACATTTTCAGAAAAAGAATATGTTAAAAATAAGATAGAGAATGTTTGAAAAATCATTTTGATCGATTTAAGTTTTCCTTCTTAAAAGTTTGCTTATGTACGAAAACTAGTAAAGCAAACTTTTGAGTAGGAAAACATATTGTATCGATAAAAATGATTTTTTTACTAAACTGTGTTTTGTGTGCAATGTACACACAAAAAAATTGATTGCAATTTTTCGAAAATTTGTTTAGTGATTTTATATTTTTTAACATGTCGAAACGTGCGAGCGAGAAGTTATTTGTTTTTTTTTAAATAGTGCTAAGTTTTATGATCTTTATGTTTTATTATAATTCTTGATTTGTTGTGAAATAATTTGTATATAATTTGTACCTACACGAATCACGAAATGAGTTTTACACTAACCTGCAGATAAAATCAATGATGTGCAAAAATGGAGTTTTTCTGATAACTACAACTAGTAGGTAAATTTTGGATAGAGGTGCGTCGCAGAAAAAAAAAATCTCAATATGTTACAGTATAAATAAGTTTGGGAAGCCCTGGTCTATACTGTAATGCTATGTTATTGTTAAATAAATAAAAAAAAACAAGAATAGGTACTAAGAGGCCAATGTCCAACACCTTCAGGCAGATGATGATTAAGATCCTAAATATATTTTATTACGTACTTAATAAAAATATCATTTATTCCTGAAACACGTTATTAATGGTTTGTCAACTCTGTCTCCTCCACGTGTGGTCGAACAAATGTGTTATTTAGATGAAAACGGTTACAAAAAAACTAAATAAAAAGCTCTTTTAGTAATTGTATTGTAAACTAGTTGCCTGCTAGTAGCTAGCGCGGTTTCGCTCACGTTTTCTCTTTTTATTTTGTTTATTTTTCTATACATATGCCAATCCAGGTTACAAACTATGTTTCTGTTCCAAATTTCACCCCAATCGGTACAGTGCACAGGGCATGATTGAGAATCATCAAAACATCGTAACTTTCGCATTTATTATGGAACACCTGTATCATCGTTTGTTCCACTGTCCTGATAGGACCTAGAAATGTATGAAGTGGAACCCTGAATTTTGAACTCATCGTCAACACCTTTTTAAAATTTCAAAGTAACGCTATCAATCAGTTTCAAATACTGTCAGCAGTGGCGGATTTACCATCAAGCTGAGTAGGCTGGAGCCTAGGGTGGCAGATTTTAGGGGGCGCCAAATTAGGCTTTTTTTTATATGTATTATCTAAATCTTGTTTTAGGGTATATTTCTAAGCGAAGAAAAGCTTAATCAATGTACCTTCTAATAATAAGATTGAGCTTTTGGAAAAGGAACTGACACGCCGTCGCCTAGTTCACAACACAATCATACTAATAAGGGGAAATAGCTGATGTGATGAGGATAATAGTACGCAAATCATAAAGTTGAAAAAAAAAACAACAAAAAAAGTTGCAATTTCATTTTTTTATAAATCTGCTTGTAAACTAGTGTACCTATTGAATTGAAAGGTCAGTAGGGGCGGCATATGAATAGCCTACTGACGGCAAAAATGTAAATCCGCCACTGACTGTCAGATTATAATATTTCTGTCTTTGTTACTGACAAGACTAAAGTACAGATGGAAATACTTTTATCCAACGGATAGCGTTATTCTGATTTTAAAACCCAACCCGAACTTATACCACTCACAGAACTGTATGGCAATGCCCATACAGTTCTGATAAAAGATCAATAAAGATATAAATAGCGATGGTATCACTGCACCAATTCAGTCTGATAAAAAAATAAAACAAAAGGTTTTAGTTTTTATCACAAGTCAGCCACACTGAATTGGTGCAGTCTGAAGCCATCGCTTTTTATATCTTTGATCGTTTATCAGCAGGGTGATTACGTAACTTTGTTGCAATCAGTTTCTATATGAAACCAATAAGTATATAAAACAATATGAACGTTTTGCGATTATCCATCAATAGAGACACCAGTTGTAATCTAACTTTGTTAGCAACTGTAGCTAAAATGTAACCGCATAGCCGTCATATTTACATAATACAAACAGAAACTGATTGAAACTGATTGCAATAAAGTTACGTGATCAGCCAGCTGAACTGTGTGGGTATTGCCGTTTTTGTTCGACAAAAACGGCTTACTGTACCCCAAGTATGAGTTGCGTTTACCATATTTGGTTTTTCGTTTTGGTTTCGTGTTCATTGCGGGTTTTGTATGAAGACGCGATAGAGATACCGATACGGAACTTTATGTTCTACTACTACTTTTCATCATACTTGCATCATAAAGTTGCGTATCGGTATCTCTATCGCGTCTTCATACAAAACCCGCAATGAACACGGAACAAGAACGAAAAATTAAACCAAATATGGTAAACACAACTCATACGACCTGGGGTACTGTTTTGGTAGTTTGAATAAGTCCAATGCTGGGCGTCGATTCTCCTAACGACAAAATCACGGAGAGATTTACCTAGTGTAGTATAATGGAACCGCGCTTATTTCGAGATTGCTAGATTCGCCTCACTCACGTCGGCTTTTCCTTTCGCCAAACTCACGCGGGTGGCGCTGGTGATGGCCGAATGTATACCTAAGAATGCTTAATCGAAAACTCACTGCGGATTTCGTGATCATTTAGCTGAATGTTGTTTACGGAGTAGCACTACAGGATAGAAGCTTCCGCTATATTTGGGGAGTTTTCTATAGTTACCACGCTTGGTAAGCAGATTGGTGACCGCAGTGTCGGTATTAAGTACTTAGGAAATGCTAAAGTCTGTAACTTTCTACGCCATCTGATTGGAGGCAAATTCGGAGTTTTATTTTTATTTTTTATACAACTAGCTGCTGGAGCAAGCGGGTTGGAACCTGATGTTAAGTGGTAACCATCACCTATAACAAAGCATTGCCTCGTAAGTCATGATGCATTGCCCTGCGTCCATCAACCTGAGGCATACCTCATGTGCCTGTAATTACACCGGCAACCACACTCTTCAAACCGAAACACAGCAACGCTGCTTGGCGGCAGAAAATCATGGTCGTAGTACTTCCCCGGACGAGACACACACAAAGAGCTTTTCTTCTTTTAGTCTCGTTTTACGTCAAATAACTCTTAACGTGCTTATTCTTAACCGTCGTCACGTTGTCTATTATGAGTTTTGGCAACTTGTTTTTCTCGGCAAAACTAAATTCTAATAACCAAGTCGTCAAGACTCTTGAGAAGATTTTTTTTTGTAAGAGACCGACAAATCCTTACTGCCTGCCTGGTAAGTTCATTAAGACGTTGGTTGCCATGAGCATGAAAGTACTAGGAGTACATGACTCACGAGAGCTAACTAATATATCTTTTGAACCCCACGATGGTACCTATCTACACGGTGTAACTAGGTGGAACAAAAAAGTCTCATTAGTTACGTTAAAGTTACATTTTTAAATAATGTAACTACTTGGAATAAAAATGTCCAGCTGGTTACATTAATGTAACTACAATGTAACTAGGTGGAACGGACGGATTTTGAGTGGTCAGCACGCAGGTGGTCAGCATCTTATGATCTCAGCTCATGCTTCCCCCATCCCCGTTCTATCATCGGACCACCAGACGTACGGAAACGAGACCTCCATTCATGGTTGACTTACCTACAGCCCGCACAAAGCGCTTTGCATCTACTTTTATAATGCGAACAGCCAAAGAGTGGAATTCCTTACCGGTGTCCGTTTTAATGACCATAATTTGGATGTTTTCAAGAGACGAGTGAAGGTATCTTCTAGGTAAACGTGCAACACCGTAGACCGCATCATCACTTAACATCAGGTAAGATTGCGGTCAAACGTTTTACCTATAGGTTGTAAAAAAAAACATTTGTCACTCCAAGTTGCTCCAAGCCAGCGGTTAGACTACCCTCAAATAAAAATACGCAACGAACAACATTTTTTAATTTTTCACGCCGGCAAAGGTATCCTTTTCACTTGTTTCTCAATCTGTCTCAAGCTTTTGTTCCTAATGTTGGGAATCACGAACAAGGCGTACACCCCGCCGTACAAGTTTATACCGGCAAATACATAGAGCATGGTGTGAATGCCGACGTACGTGTCCAGATATTGGTAGGTGTGTGCGTGGAGTAGCTTCAGCAGCTGTGAATAGGCGAATAGAGCTGATAGGATCGGTGTGCAAATCTGAAACAGAAATAAACATAAGCTCTGCTGTATACGCTACTCTAACGGCCGCTTTCTAAAAGCTCGATCAAACGTAATCGGATGTCAAGTCACTTGCTATTTCAGCTATTACATCAAATTAGATAGAGACAGTAAGTGACTTGACATCCGATTACGTTTCATCAAGCTTCCATACCCCGTTTACACTCAGCTCATGTCCGTGGAAATGTACAGAGACATCGGCAGGGACTTGGGCGCCACGCCCGCCTATCGCCGCTACGCTGCTAGAATACAAACAACAATGCAACTTGTTTCGTCATGATATTTTTCTACACCTATAGAGCACTGGTATAAATACAACGTGTAACATTATACTGGAATACTTTGACGTGTGCAAAATTTGAATATTTTTTTTTCTAAATTTCCATACAAAAGAAAAATTAATATTTTCTCAAAAATTTGCAACAACCCTGGTACATGACCTTGGTCCATACGCTATTTGCGTTTGCTATAGTAACCGAACTGCCATTTGGTGGCAGTTCGGTTACCTATTTTATCTACAGTTCACAATTAAAGGTCAAATAAAATATTTATTAAAAATAAAAAACCCGACTGTCCAACTAAAAGGATGGAAACAAGATTATGTTTTAAATTTTTTCTTGATAAGGAACTTCAGTTGTTCAGTCTTGTCAACTTCAATTATTAAATTGTATCATTCATATGATACAATTTAATAATCACAGGCAGTCACACATGTAGAAAATATCGAAGGATAGATACATAGATACACGCGAAACACATAACCCGGTGTGCCTTGGGCACTCGGGTAAAAACAGCTGTAAATAGGGCTGCGTCATGTTGTGTTAGTTTCATTTTGAAGGAAAGTTTAAGAGGCATTTCACGAATGAAAAACTTCGAACCTACGAAAACTGTACAACGGTTGTCTGGTAGAGATCGCAGGTTAGCGATAAGACCGCGCATTGTGTTTAGTAGTTTTAAATTTGTTTTTATTATAAGCTTATAAGTTTTGCGCAATAAAGTATTTATACCCCTATGTATCTGTGCCTATCTTCCGGTTTTTTTTGTTTTGATTATCCTATTTTATCCTACCTATTTGATCTGTTCGTGTTGTATACGTGTCATATGTTGTGTCCAAAAGAATTGTATTTGTTACCTTAACATTGAACAGTTCCACCATCACAACAGCTGGAAGTCCACTGGACATGCCATACGCTGCCAGCAGAACCGGCAATGCCAGGCCCGTCGTGAGGAACGCAGCTGTTCCAAGCACGCCGCCATTGCCGGTGTGCACCTGACTGAAGACCGCGTATACTCCGAGGCAGACGGCCATGGTCACGTAGCCGAAGGTCAGGATATACTGGAAAATAAAGAAATTGGTCGGTTTTTCTTCTTATCTGTACAAATAAATAACTGAAATCCTTAAATTATTGATGCGCGTCGAAATTGGACTTACAAATTGAGCATCGAGTCAATTTTTCCCGTGACAACACCCATTTCCAAAGAATCTTGGGCGATTCGGACACGCCGGCCATAAACACTGCGGTGCGAATGGCCCTATTCAGAAACAGTGCTTGGGTTTTTCGCACCGCGGTTCGAAACGCTTGTGTCGACCTTAGGATGGGCAGGCGGGGCCGCTACCACTAGACCACCAGTGCTCTAATTGCTTCACAATTCACTCACGATAGGCATGTGATCTACGATGCACTGCCCTGCGTCCATCAGCTTGAGGCATACAGATGTTAAGCCTCATATGCCTGTAAGTTTACCGGCAACCACTCTTCAAACTGAAACACAGCAACGCTATTTCTCACCAGAAATAGGCATGGTGGTAGTACTTCCCCGGACGCGCCACAAACAAAGATATCTTGTACTCTTAGGTATCATAAAAATGATTTATAAAATTTAAAATATTTTTTTTAATGATTTTTGATAAAAGTGATGGTTACCACTTAATATCAGGTGGGGCATCAGCAATTGAATAATTAAAGGAAACCTAGATTTATGACTGTCTTCTGACTTTTGTACTATTTTGTAAAAAAAAAAAAAAAAAACTATAAGCTTATTTTTTTATTTACTTTTCATACAACTACTGATGGAACAAGCAGATGGCCCACTTGATGAAGCATTGCTTCGTAAGTCACGCACGATAGGAACGTGCCCTACGATGCACTGCCCTGCTTATCAACTTGAAGCATACAGTTAAACCACTCAATTACACCGGCAACCACTCTCTTCAAACCGAAACACAGCAACGCTGTTTGGCGCAGAAAAAGGCGTATGCTAAATAATGTTTATTTTATTCTATAGTTCCTTCGATATCTCTTGTTCACCTTTCTATCCCAAAACGTAACAGTCACCATCGTCAGAACGCTTCCCATCAGCACAAACGCCACGATAATGTTAGGGTCCCCCAGCCCGATGCCACAGTCGCACGCGTTCTTGGCGTCCAAGAATACAAGGCTTCCACACAGCTCCATGGTAGTATATAACAGAACGCCAATTTTTAAGCTGTCCCAGCATATCTTATTTCTGTCTGAAAATAAACCCCAACTAATTTACACAAATAAATAAAATAACACCTGTTTTTCATAGGAGTAGGCAAGGACCATTGAGTTCCACTTGCTACGACCCTTATCCTCTTTTGCTTCATTCACAACATTCTTCATACCGCAAATACAGTTATGCTCGTCGGTTTAGGGTACTCTTGACATGGCCTTTTTCTAACGTCTGCTCGATAAGAACTTGCACTACGATGCACTGCCCTGCAATCCCTACACCTGAGGCATACAGATGTTAAGCCCCAGTGTTAAGTAATTACACCGGCAACCGACACTGGCAGCTCACTCAAACCGAAACACAGCAACGCTGCTTGGCGGCAGAAAAAAACATGGTAGTAGTACTCCCCCGGACGAGCCCTTCACAAAGAGCTCTACTACTCTTAAAATACTTACGCCAGTCTTCTCCTCTTAACAACAGTCCCATTTATAACGAAGAATTTGTGTTCATATCGTGGTGGTTCTGGCTTGGAATAGCACCTCTCATCATGATAGGGAATTATGTTTTGTATGTTGCGTGCAAATAAAAAAATATTTAAGTCTAGTACGTCTCAGATGCTTACAAAGACTGATGAGAGTAGTTTTTCCATCGGTTCCTCTTGCAACTTCTTGAGTCAGAGTGTCAATTTCCTTCAGTATTAGTGGGTCATCTTCAGGCAGATGTTTCAAACTTGACAAGGCTGTTTTGGCACGCTGAAAATAATAAATTGGTGTGTCAAAAGTAGCTTGAAATAGTTTGTGTATTTGAAGATGTCTAAGGGGTAAGTCAGGGGCTCGTCCAAATATAACATTTTGGTACATACCTACATTTTGCAGTCGTTAGTATTCCATACGTGACAGGTTGCAAGCCCATCGCCACTATTAGAATACTAACTGGTTTCCTCACGATGTTTTCCTTCACCGTTTGAGAGCATTACCTGTATACATTTTTTCGAAGAATAAAGTCCATGGTTCACGATCGGATTCGAACTCACGACCTTACGATCAGAAGTTGGGTCATTTCCACTAGATCCGGTGCTCTCTGAGATATGAGAAGGCCAATAATTGAACTTCCTCCATTAGACCTCATGACGTTTTGACGTCATATCCTTATAGTCTAGATATGGCAATTCTGCGTCGCCATAATGTCGCCGGACATTAATTGCTTTAAAATATCTTACGGATCCTAATAAAATCATATAGGTACTTACATATTATGTCCTCCGAAACATTAAATTGAAGTACTAAGAGGGCCAAGTCAGTTTTTTGGACACATTACACGTTTGTATCGTGTTGGTAGTCATTTTAGTATGGACACAGAAGAAGCGATAACAACAATAACGAAGACACTTAGATAACTTCATGATACCACAGAACAAAAATACGTATGATACAAGCAACATACACGCGTGTAATGTGTTAAAAAAACATTGTGTAACTGGTCTTCACGATACATCACAGCAATATCCAATTGTGTGCTTTGGAACATAAGATTTTTTGTATGTATTTTATTGTCTGCTGAAATGCTTAACTACTCACTTATTTTATAGAGAACTCACCTCAGTCTTCCCAACCAAAACAAAATAGCTAGGTGACTCCACAATACACAACACCATGATCATCTGCACAGCCACTAGCCCTAGCACCAGAAAAGTCATCGGGTCATAAAACTCTCTCATCAAAGCCCTGAGCTGGTACCCTGACATGGTCATCACTAGTGGCATCGTGAGACAGAATCCACGGGCCTTGACAGTGATCTCTCTGATGTAAGGGAGCAGGGTTGTGAAGATCCCCCCGGAAGAAATGCCGATTAGGATGTAGGTGTATGGTAGACTTTCGTGGGTGAAGACGAATACTGGTATGAACACTAGCTGAAAAGAAAGAAGATCATTTATGAGATCATTTTATTTTTAGGCTAATTTTTTTTACCCTAAATCGACGAGCATGTATGAAGAATGTTATGAGAATGAATGAAGCGAAAGAGGTATGTCAAGATCGTAGCAAGTGGAAATCCGTGGTCTCTGCCTACCCCTGGAAAGAGGCGTGATTTTATGTATGTATGTATGTATGTTTTATTTTTATTTTTATTTTTATGAGCCCTCTAGGTCCCACTGCTGGGCAAAGGCCTCCCCCTTCCTTCCACACATCGAGATCCTGGGCTAAGTTTGACAGGTCCGTCAGGAAAACCTCAAGCTTTCCCGCCATCTCCACTTTGGTCCTTATTTCTTTATGATCTCTCTTATTTTTGTATATTCTTACATATATCTACATCTGACAACCGTTGCAGAATGAAGATCCTGGAATGGCGACCAAAAAAAAACGATCCTCAACCCCTTCCCCGATCGAACTACGCCATTTCCAAAATCGCAGAAGGTCAGGATGGAAAAGGCTCAGGCAGAATGTACTCGTATCCTACTAATATTATAAACGCGAAAGTTTGTAAGTATGGATGGATGGATGGATGTTTGTTACTTTACAATAATATAGCTTATACATCAGAATAACACATAGGCTACAATTTATAAAGATATTGTGTGACTAATCCTGCGCAGACGAAGTCAGGTACTTTCTTGTATTTTAAGGCATCGTCATCCATCGCATTAAGGTTTTGTTGTGCCACCCACTGCCTCAGATAGAATGAGTAGAAAAACTTACTCCTTGAACCAAGCTGATGCAGAAATAACCAATCTTCCTGCCGAACTTTTGAGAGAGGAATGCGAAGACCGGCGCTGATGCTGCGGCTGCCACCAGCATCGCTGTTTGGAACCACTTGACTGTCATGTTGTTGAATACGAAGGCATCTTCGAACGGCTCGCCGAGGGAGGCCTCGACACCCAACGTGAAGAATGGCAGGCTCACTGTAGAAAAGTAAACAAGCGTATAGATTTCTGGATCTTTTATTATGAGCTCCGGCGGTCTAGTGAAATATTTTTTGAAACTATAATGCCCTATAATATACCCTTTAATAACTAAATATAATATGTTAGAGGAGAGTGGAGGAAGAAAAAGGGCAAGAAGATGACGATGAATTATAGCTGAATAGCTGAAAAAACTGAAACTGAAACCGCTTGATCCCCAGGCACGGTAGATATCCTCTCAGATCTCTTTATACCAACTCCAGATTCTTTTAGGGTGTCTAAGGACCTTGACCTTTAGCACATACCCACACTTAATTATCTCTACTAGTTTTTTTGAAGACAGTTTTATCGACAGCCAAAAAAGTATTAGGTAATTATTATTTTGAAAAACTTTATTATAAATAATTGATTCTTAACAAGTATGCATTTGCAATATAATATTTTTTTACTTTTAAATTAGTATAAATTCTAACTTTCTTCGATCAGAGTCCATTTTGCACGCAGAAAGCTCGATCGAGCAATTGAATTAGGCAAAGTTAGCTTTGAAAACTAATTTATTCTTACAAGTTAGTTATACAGCATCGGTGGCCCTGTGGGAGTGAGTCTTCTAATAAGGTCGTGGATTCGAATCTGATCGTGCACCAATGCATTAACTCTTCGAAAAATGTATGTGCAAAATTACAGCTCTCAATCAGTGTAGGAAAACATCGTTAGAAAACGAGTTAGAACATTCTAATTATGGCGATGGACCTGCAACCGCTCAGTGTGTATACCTACTATTGTGTGTTTTATTTTTATTTTTCTCTACTTGAATAGATTGTATGTATGCATTAGGTATTATTAGTTTGAAGCGTAGCGTGTGCTGTCTTATAAATTTGATTATCTTTATCTTTTTCTGTTATAGCTACGCCTCACTAAATTCGATTGGCACCACACTGGAGCTTCAATATTGTATTAAAAGACATTGTTAGACAGTTTGTAAGACAGCCTTCACAGCTCAGTTGGTAGTAGCTCTGCCTTCTATGCCGTAGGCCGTGGGTTCGATCCCCACCGAGAACAAACATTAGTGTGATGAACATAGATGTTTGTTCTCTGTCTGGGTGTTATATAATATTATAAGTATGTATTTACAAAAAAAAAAGTATATATGTATTATATCAGCTATCTGGTTCCCGCATATCACAAGCTTTGGCTTATTTTGTGTGGAGTGTTGTGTGGAATGTCCATCATTTTTTTTTTTTTATTGTAACAAGGATCATACAAATAAACGGTAGGAATCAAGCCGTAGGTTTGTTTCCTGTTCTTCTGGGCTTTGGTCGCGTGGAACTGGCACCTAGAGTCACCTAGCTATAAGACGTTTCAAAGTGATCCTTGTGATTTTACTTAATAAATACCTTTTGACTTTGTTCTTTTCTCAGAATATTAAGTTATAATATATTCACTATGTAAACACATAATTAAATTAAAATAAAACAGATATATAAGGGGGGCTCCCATACAACAGACCATATTTTTTTGCCGTTTTTATAGATAATGGTACGGAACCCTTTGTGCGCGAGTCCGACTCGCACTTGGCCGGTTTTTTTTTTTATTAAATTACCTGTGTACCTACCTGTGTAATACCTGTGTAATTGAAGCAATAAATAAACACAAATACAATTTAAAGATGTCCGCCCGAGTAAATTCGTATTATACAAATCTCGTTACGAAATTAAAGGCACGAATGATGAGTTTCGAGTTTCGAATATTCGAAATTTCCTGTTCATCTAGCTGGTTAACTTGAAGCTGAATGGGAGCTATGAAATTGGTGAAATTGGTTTTATAAGCTTTCGTTCAATATCGGAAGGCTTTCGTTTATTTTTATCGGAAATTAATCAAGATCTATTGTACTAGAACGTACAAAAACCTTCGCTTTGATAGAACGATCCAGACCTTTGGGAATGTTCAATCTTGTTTTTTCTAAACAACTTGCTGGAACATTCTGATGGTCCCCATGTTAAGTGGTATCCATCACCTATAACTATTGTATTTACCTATGTAATGATTTCTCGAATTTTATAATTCATTTTGTAAATATTAACCTTGTTTTTTTAGATTAAAATTGAAGTAGTATAAATAATTTTATATCTTCCTGTCTTTTAGTCAGTCAATTGACCGCCAAGTCGTAGCTTTGGTCGGTAAGGTTGGTAGGATTGTTAACGTTGGTAGGTCCCCGAACTGTAAAAAGTGGGGAAAGGAGAAGATTGTAAAAATGTGTCATTCTGGAAAGAGACTTGGTGGAGTAAACTTGACTGGCTAACATATACTGTCATCTGTAACAAGTGCGAAGAATAAAAGTGAAATTGTTTTACCTGTGTTCTACGAATAAATAAGAGGTGTTAAAGTGTTCATCTGCTGCAGTTCATTTCACCTACTATAACAACAGTGTATTTTTACCCGAGTGCCGAAGGCTCACCGGGTTATGTGTTTGGCGTGTATCTATGTATCTATTTTTAAATAAATTAATAAATAAATAAATATTGGTGGACATTCCACACAGCACTATCTCGCCCCAAACTAAGCCAAAGCTTGTGATATGGGAACCAGATAGCCGATAAACTACTTATGTACTTTTTTTTTGGAAATATATACTTACAATATTATATAACACCCAGACAGAGAACAAACACCTATGTTCATCACACAAATATTTGTTCTCGGTGGGGATCGAACCCACGGCCTACGGCACAAAAGGCAGAGCTACTACCAACTGAGCTATGAAGGCTATCCTTCGATATTTTCTTTATTACCACGTAGCACCCAAACGGCTGGGTGGATTTTGATGATTGGGGTATCAAAAGATTTGTCTCAATTTCCCGAGTGTTCTAGGATACAAAAAAAAAAATAAGTAGGTGAGCAAGCAAGCAAGAACAATATTCTCTCACATGAAAAAAACAACTTTACAAAATCATGGCAATATCAAAATAAAGAGACTAAATCCGTTAAGTCACTTCAGCGACCTAGGCCATAAGTGATTATAATATTTTACAGTTAATATGTACAAGATGTACAAAATACAAAAAAGTACATTCCAATCCGAAACCTTATTTTTTATCTTGATTAGATAAGAAACCATTTAAAAAAGGTCAGGGCCCTGTCTCAGAATTGTAACAAATTGTATTCAACAATTTGATTACAGGCTACAATAATTATTCTGTTGTTGGTTTACGGTTTATGTTAAAACGTATTCTTGAATGAAAATCTACCGCCAAGCAGCGTTGCTGTGTTTCGGTTTGTAGAGTATGGTTGCTATAATTACAGGCCACATGAGGCTTCTGTATGCCTCAAGTTGACGGACAGGGCAGTGTATCGAAGGGCACGTTCCTATCGTGCGTGATTTACGAGGCAATGCTTGGTTATAGGTGATGATAACATCAGGTGGGCCATATGCTATTACCATCAGCCAGTTGTATAAAAAATAAAAAAGTTGCTAAAGTTGCCATCGCTTTAACAATAACTCACCAGCAAATGCATACACCACCTCCCAAAGAGCACTACCACTCACACTTGTCTTTTCTTTACTTTGAGTGATCGTATAAACCATTTTAATCACCAAATTACACCTTATTGCCAAAGAAGTCAGAACAACACTGTTTTTCTCATCTTTTATAGTCCTTATTACTACTGCTTAAACAATTCTTATCACTAAACTGTCCCTATAACTTGAGACTCTAAATCTTCTCGAATACAACTCAATTTGCCTTGTCAGTAGTCAAAATGAGTATCGTAAGGCAGAGACATAAAATGGCTTGCTCGAGGAGAATAGATGATTACAATGATGGTCTTCGGTCTGTGGTCCGAATGAAGCTTGGTGGAGCGTTCTGATTGGTTAGTTGCTTGCTCGTCTAATTGTCATTAACTTCTACGGCCAGTAGTCTACTGCAAGTATTCCTATGTCGTAAACTATAGATTTATTATGTAATTCAACATTTTTAGGAGTCCGTGCCCAAAGGGTAAAACGGGATCCTATTACTAAGACTCCGCTGTCTGTTCGTCTGTCTGCCTGTCCGTCTGTCACCAGGCTATATCTCGTGAACCTTGATAGTTAGACAATTGAATTCACAGATGATGTATTTCTGTTGCCGCTATAACAACAAATCCTAAAAATTAGAATAAAATAAACCCATACAACAAACGTAGATAACGGTAAACGTAGATAATGGTACGGAACTCTTCGTGCGCGAGTCCGACTCCCACTTGGCCGGTTTTTAATAAAAAGACTAAGTAACATAATAATAACAGTAAATAATAATGAATATGATATATGTATACAAGGTGTTCCAATACTTGTACCTATTTAAAAACGGCTAAAGTACCCATCAATATGAATAACTTTTTCTAAGGAACCAACACTGAGAACGCGAAAAAAAAACAGCTGTTTCATACATTTTAGCCAGGTAGGTATTGAACTTTTGTACATACTTAGTACATACGCTATTTGCGTTTGCTAATTGGTGGCAGTTCTGGTTACTATTTAATCTACAGTTCACAAGTAAAGATCAAAAAACAGCTGTAAATAGGGCTGCGTCATGTTGTGTTAGTTTCATTTTGGAGGAATGTTTAAGAGTCATTTCATTAATGAAAAACTTCAAATTATTTCAAAAGTCTCATATCTATCTTGTTCGTTATGACCTGTAGAATTCCCTGCTTCCGGTATTATAGGGGTATTATGTTACACGTTGTATTGTTGCTAAAAATATAAGCGTAGTAGTAGAGCGTTCAAGTATTTTCTTCACTCGAAACTATTAAATATTTATGAATAGACTGATAGCGGCTTATATTTACCTATAGTTATTTATTTTAACTCACTAAATAATGCTGAAGAAACAGGGTGTTTCATCTAGACCAGACAATATGCAATGCTTTGTTGTAGGTGTTGGTTACCACTTAACATCGGGTGGGCCATCTGTTTCATGTCCAATTTCTCATTTCTTTAAATTCTTATTTCAAGTTGGGTATTTCAGTTTTTAAGATCGGCGTCGCCTAAAATAAGCCATTATTGTGATACTCATCATTTGATAGCTGCTACCAACTGAGCTATGAGGGCTGCCTGCAAGAGCGTCGCCAGCCCATGGCCCAGGGGGGAGGAGAATATTATGAGAAAAATATGAATTGTAGGTAAGAGCATAAAGCTTTACAGCTTGTAGCGCGAGTATTTGCCGCTATGGAGATTATAATAAGAATGGTTCCAACAATTTAGGCCTTAGGACTTTGGTTTATTTGCAGTTGGCTACATTTTTTTAATCTCTAGGGGGGGCAGCTTCTTCCTACTCCCCCTTGGCTGCCAGTCGGGAGCTGTGCGAGTAACTTGTCGGCACAAACGCTCAATCAATCGTTTGCTCCTCCAATTGGACCGGTGACTACAATCGGAGTACGTTTGAGTGGCCTCATTGGTCGATGCTACGTTTGTTTACCTACTTCTATTCTGTGGTGTAGGTTAATTATAATATTCTTCTTCTTGTCGTGTCACTAGTTTCTTTCGAAGAGGTGAAAGGATTTTAAGTGCGCCTCTAAGAGGCTCCTTTCGAGCACTTGACACATATTTTTTTTGGTTGATTTAGTTTCTACTAACCTGCCTACTAGAACTGTGGAAATACATTTTTGAACAGAGAAACTTATATTTTCTCTTATCCGGGGAAGTACTACCACCACGCCTTTTTCTGCCGCCAACCAGCGTTGCTGTGTTTCGGTTTGAAGAGTGTGGTTGCCGGTGTAATTACAGCACATGAGGCTTAACATATGTAAGCCTCAAGTTGATGGACGCAGGGCAGTGCACCGTAGGGCACGTTGCTATCGTGTAAGACTTGCGAGGCAATGCTTTGTTATAGGTGATGGTTACCACTTAACATCAGGTGGGCCATCTGCTTGTTCCATCGGCTCGTTGTATAAAATATACAAATCACGATGAAAATAACGCATAAAGGTAAGTTGTTTTTGTAACCATGAAAAACACACTATACAAGGTGTTCAAATACTGGTGTTCGAAAAAAAAACCAGCTGTTTCATACATTTTAGCCATGTAGATATTGAACTTTTGTATGAAACAGCTGTTTTTTTTCGCGCTTACAGCTTTGGTTCCTTATGGGTACTTTAGCCCCCTGAAGTTTTAAACACAAGTATTGGAACACCTTGTATATTTTCATCGATACCTATAGACCCCAGCATGACGAATTGATTATAATTGTCTGACTTACTCGGTAGATAGATAGAAAAACCGGCCAAGTGCGAGTCGGACTCGCGCACGAAGGGTTCCGTACCAGTATCTATAAAAAACGGCAAAAAAATCACGTTTTTTGTATGGGAGCCCCTTAAATATTTATTTTATTCTGTTTTTTAGTATTTATTGATAAAGCGGCGACAAAAATCATCCGTGAAAATTTCAACTATCTATATATCACGGTTCATGAGATACAGCTTGGTGACAGACGGACAGACAGATAGACGGACGGACAGCGGAATTTTAGTAGTAATAGGGTCCCGTTTTATCCTTTGGGTACGGACCCCTAAAAATCGCTAAGTTACCTGCAATTTTCCGTTTTGAAAGCGCTATAGGTACAAGACGTGATAAAAAAATCAAAACGCTAATTAGTATGTCACGATGTACGTACCCCACAGAATTACGTTGATTTTTTTAATTTCAACGTATTACGTTTACTATTTTAATAATAAAATACATGTTATACTTTTTTTTGTAAATACATACTTATAATATTATATAACACCCAGACAGAGAACAAACATCTATGTTCATCACACAAATGTTAGTTCTCGGTGGGGATCGAACCCACGGTCTACGGCGCAGAAGGCAGAGATACTACCAACTGAGCTGTGAAGGCTGTCAATAATACAAGTCTTGCTTAGCCGAAAGCCTTTTTACCTTACCTTAGTCATTTATTTAAATATTTACTGAAGCATACGTGTGTAATCTCACGGTTTGGTAGTAGACTATTGTTTGTTTCAAGATAGTGGAGTAGAATATATAGTAGCGCCTAACAAAGAGTAATAAATGACGTCATTTTGTCGGTATGTACCTAAAATATCATGTCGATATACATAAAGTGGCGGATTTACATATTTGCCGCCAGTAGGCTATTCATGCCGCTCCTATTGACCTACAATTGGATACCCTAGTTTACAATCATATTTTTTTTAATGTATGCACCTTTATGATTTTTGAGATATGGGGTTTTTTATTGGGGAAAAATAAAAAAGTTACATAATAAAATCAAGTTGTCAAAAATCAAATCATGTCATATGAAAGGGCTTTATTTGGATATTCCAAAACAATTTTTACTTTTTTTTTTGAAACGCTTGGTTTTTGAGATAAAACAAAAAAAGTTAAATTAATATAACCAGCGATCCAAGAGCTCCCATCTCTAAGAGTTTCGTTGACATCAAGGTTTTTATACTGGTCGGCCAGTTCCTTTGCTTTTTCTTATTTTTTTTTCTTGATATAAATGAAGGAGGAACTCAGTTCTCATAAAATGGTGACGACGACCAGGCCTGATGATGGAGCCAAGGTCTGTTCAACGGAACTCTTCAATAAATAGGCCAATAGAGTTGAAACTTGGTTACCATACCAAGTTAGTAGGCGGTAGTCAGAAAAACAGTCCAAAAATAATGTTTGGACTTGCCCCTGACTACTAATACTTTTGTAAACTAGGGGATCGATGTGTCGGTTCCTTTTCCAAAAGCTCAATCTTATAGATACATGATTGAGCTTGGCTTAGCTTAGACATATACTTAAAAGCAAGATATAGATTTTTTTAAGAAAGAAGCCTAATTTGCTGCCCGTTAAATCTAGGTACCGACCTAGGCTACAGCCTACTCAGCCTGCTAGTAAATCCACCACATTCATAGGTGTCTGTGATGGTATGTACGTGTATACCACATAATATCAGGGGTAGCATGATGAGATTTTTTTTATACAACTTAAAATCTGTAATTTTTTACGTATTTGTTTATTTTAAGAGACTGACGACCGTCAAACAATTTCTCGCTGGCATATTTTAACATTTGAGACGATATAAAATTACTGAAGGCATATGAAAAAATTATAACAACCAAGTTTCTAAGAGTAGTAGAGCTCTTTGTGTGTGGCTCGTCCGGGGAAGTACCTACTACCACCACGTCTTTTTCTGCACCAAGTAGCAACGCTGTGTTTTGGGTGGAAGAGTGTGGTTGCCGGTGTAATTACAGGCACATGAGGCTTAACATCTGTATGCCTCAAGTTGATGGACGCAGGGCAGTGCATCGTGGGGCACGTTCCTATCGTTTAAAAAAATCAATCTCATCATTCATCTTTTTATTCAGACAGACAAACTGGTTTCAAACTAATTGAAACGATTCACCCGCCATCTATTGGGTAAAAATATCAACTTTGTATTTCAAGCTTTATGTACCTACACAGTTATAAAATAAAATATTCTTATTCTTATTCTTAAAAAAAACGCAATATATACAAGGTGTTCCATAAGTTGTGTATATAAACTTCAGGAGGCTAAAGTACCCATCAATATGAACAACTTTTTCTATGGAACCAACACTGTGAACGCGAAAAAAAACAGCTGTTTCATACATTTTAGCCTGGTAGGTATTAAACTTTTGTATGAAACAGCTGTTTTTTTTTTCGCGTTCACGGTGTTGGTTCCTTAGAAAAAGTTGTTCATATTGATGGGTACTTTAGCCCCCTGAAGTTTATATACACAACCTATGGAACACCTTGTATATACAACGTGTAAATGCTTGTACGACATTAAATTGAAACACGTACTCGGAATGGCATTTTTAGATTTTAGGAGTTGGTTTTTTAAAAAAAGCCTGAATATTTAACGAGATATAGATACTTTTCCAATAAATCATTTCTAAACAACCTGTACCTATTATCAGTCGTGTTCAGGTCAACTTTCCGGGGTCACGAAATCATATGTCTATGAATCAAAAGAAAAAAAAAGATAGAAATACCAAATTTACACGCGTTTGAGCAGAATAAACAATCAAAAAGTGCGATCTAGAACGACGTGACCAGGACAGATACATTTCACGTGCGTGTCGGAAAGAGAAGAGAAGCGCGCCCCGTCCCGCGTCGCCCACGCCTAGCCACAGAGCGACTGACTGAGGAAGCGCGTATGATTTAGTAATTGTTTCGGTAGCAACCTTGACCCATCTAATTTTGAAAATTGCATATTTGTTGCATTGCTAGATTTAGGTACCGCGAAATAGACGCTTTTTGTGTGTGTGTTTTTTTTCATAATAAACTAAATACGTACCTAACCTACCTATCTAGTTACCGCGAAATTGTCGTGAATGTGTTTTTTTGTTATTAAACTAAGTGTAGTGGCCAGCACGATCGCCAGACCTCACTCCACTAGATTTCTTTTTGTGGGGCTTCATCAAAGAAGAGGTAGGTACGCACAAGAAGTCGATACAGTGCAAGAACTGCGCAGACGGATTGTACCTAGGTGCATTCGACAAACTGAAGGCAAGTGTCGAACAGCTGTGTTGGTGAAAGTACGGGCGAACGTTCCCCGTCAATTAAATTAGTGTGTGCAACGTGCGGGGGGGATATTGAAAACCTACGGATTTGAGGTAACCTAGGTAGATTTATTATTTATTTTTAGTGTGCGGTACATTTTGTGTGTGTTCTGCCGCGCGCTCGACTTTCGGCTTTACTGGCCGGCGCGGCGGCGCCTTTGAGCGCCGCGCCGTGAGTGCGCGGCATATTCGCACTTATAGGCACCGACGAGTAATGAATGAACTTACGTTTCGTTGTTTGTGTACGTATACAGAGTGCTGTATAATTTTATGCTTTAACTGATGATTAGTTTGTTTGAAAATAAAAAAAAACTAATTATGAATGAATTTCAATAAATATTTTTTTAAATCAATACTAGATAGTAGCACTACACGTGTATTAATTTAATGTCGTACAAGCGTTTACACCCTGTATATACAAGGTGTAAAGTCATGTACGACATTAAATTGAAACACGTACTCCTAATTGCATTTTTAGATTTTAGGAGTTGGTTTTATCAAAAAAGCCTGAATATTTATCGAGATATCGATACTTTTCCAATAAATAATTTCTATGCAACCTGTATCTCTAATCGCCGGTGATGAGGTCAAATTTCCGGGGTCATGAAGTCATGTGACTCATCAATCAAACGAAAAAAAGGACAGAGATATCATATTTATACGTGTTAGACCGCATAAGAAACATATTTGTGCGCTCACATTGTAAAATTTCGCTGTGCGACAAGGACAGATATCATTCCGCTTACGTGTGTGATAGAGACAGATAGTTACGTAGCGCGCCCCACTATGTGCCACGCTGCCGCCCGGTGGCCAGTGAAAGACATTATTATTTAGTAAACAATCGCCTTGGTAGCGACCTTGACATATCTAATTTTGAAAATTGTAAATTCGTGTTATTACTCGTGACTAGTGTCTAGATTTGGTACCGCGAAATAGACTTTTTGTGTGAGTGTGTGTCTTGTTAATGTCATCAAAATGCAGAACTTGTATTATGAAGGGAAAGATAATTGTGAAACTAGGCATACAAAACAAACTCTAGAACAGTTGAAGGAGCTCTTCAGTGCATTCATTTGTATGTGCAACATGCAACAACGTGAGCATATTGGAAACGTACGGATTTGAGGTACCTAACTAGTTTTATTTTTCCTACATGCTAACGTTGCTCTACTATATCGGCGAATCAAAGACGCCGCCGCCGGCCGCGCGCCCGCGCTGAAAGGGCGTTCACCTTTAGGCACGGGCGCGCGGCACAGTTTAGGTTTAGTCGTAGTAGGTATGTATGTGCGGTTTCTGCGCGCGGGGCGCGGCATTGAATGAACGTACGTTGCTTTGTTTGTGTGTTTATACAGAATGTTCAATAATTTTATGCTGATTCTGATATTTAGTTTGTTTGAAAATAAAAAAATCTCAATTATGAATGAATGTTAATACAACCTTTTTTAAATCAATACTAGATAGTAGTACTACACGTGTATTAATTTAATGTCGTACAGTCGTTTACACGTTGTATATATATTATATTTTAATAAATTTGTTGCTAAGTTAACATGTAAAACGTTGGCCCACGTGCGGCCATCGTTCAGTGAATGAATGATAGCCTTCACAATGAGGCCCACACATCGTTTGTCTCTGTCACTCGACACAAAGTCATTCAATACTGACAAATGACGCTTTAAATCTGATCTGATGATATTGACCCGATTTTCATCCTTGTTTTGTCGTGGGATTAATAATCTTTCCGGATTCATTTTCTGACATTTTTGGAAGCAACATAGCTTTTTCATTTTATTTATTTTTCTAGTGTTATTTCGAGTTGTGTTGTGTAATTTTGGTGGTATTTTAACCAACATTACTTGAGGTCTTAGCACAAAGTGTAAACATTTGAAATGAAAGTGTAATATGTGATATCCTGATTTGACCGAAAATATTTCCAATGTTTTGAAGAAAACCGCCACCATTTTCTTTAAAACAAAATGACGGCCGACTTGACTGATTTGACTAAAAAGTATTCAATACAAATCACTTGACACTGGCAAGATTGTCTGTCGAATGACGGACAGGAGCCATAAATTGAGAGAAGAAGAATAATCTTTCCGCATTTTTGACAGCCTTCACAGCTCAGTTGGTAGGAGCCTTAGACTAAGTATCATATAGACGTAGTGTTACGGTTTTTCGGCGTGTCCGTTTTTTGTTAGTTTGTATGTATTCGCGTGAGTGACTAGAGAAGGGACAACATTGACTAACCTATCGATAGAAAAATAAATGTATGAAAAAGGCGTTTTAATTGGAATCCAACTTTTTAATTTTAACTGGTTGCTGACTTTTATTGCGAAAGCCCAAAACCATTATAGACACTGGAACACTATCATCGTCAATAATGTTTCCCACATTGACCTAACCGTGAGAGCGATGTCCATCCCACTCGATACAATTTCTTATGGCCATTTTGTCCATGCATAAAAACATTTTGTAGGCTATCAGTTTTCACGACTAACAGCTTTTATCCACTCCCGTCTTCATTCTGGGCATTTAAGAACCTAAAAAAATAATGTAAAATTTAACAAAAATTGATCCCTCGCGAGACGCCTAATTGAAACTACAACAGAACAGCCGGTCTGACCCACCGCATTAGATATTTCATATCAAAAACGGAAACTTAAATATTATCGATAAAGCTAAATTGGTCGGTGGAAGTACATCTCTAGAACAGAAGACTAAAACAATGCATTTTATTTTGCAATAATTAATGGGTTTACATCATTTTCACATAGGAAAATATGACTAGTACTAATAAAATGTTATTCCTACAGTCTTTATGGGAGAAAAAACGTATTTTTTTAGCATTAAAATAGAAAAAGAATATTACGTATCAAATGACAATTCCGGGTCTTTAACTCCTCCTTTTGTTGTTTTTGATACACAAAACACAGCTTCACAAGACATACTTTCACCTTTTCAAATATATTTTGCCTAGACAATAATAATTCTTTAGATTTTTCACAATTTCTTCCGCTTCACGGCAATGTTGCTACCGACTTTTTCTAGAACGTCAAAACAAGATCAAAACATTGCATCAACTGATGGCCACGATTTACGCAGACAGTGAGTGAAGAGATGGAGTGAGTGAAGTTACATCTTCTTTTCTTTTACTCGTAGCTAGGCTACATGGGATGAACAAAGATAGATGATCACTGTTTGATACACAGTTGTAAAAGGTTGTAAGTCTTATGGCTCTCTCCAGTATGATTTATACCTTCATGGTAGGAGCTCTGCCTTCTGCGCCGTAGGCTGTGGGTTCGATCCCCACCGAGAAAAAACATTTGTGTGATGAATATAGACGTTTAGAGATTATTTGAGCATGTGTAAAGGCTGTCAGAGGTACGTCCAAATATAAGATTTCGCACATACTTACATTTAACAGTTGGTATTCCACACGTGACAGCTTATAAGCCCAACGCCGCTGTTAGAACACAAATTGAAATGGTATCCTCACCATTCGAGATTCTTCGCCTTTTAAGAGCCCTGGTATTGAGCACATACGTTTTTAGAAGATTTAAATTAATTGGCGCACTTCCGGATTCGAACTTACGGCCCTCAGAAAGCGGGGTCACTCCCACTACACCACTAGTGCTTTTTATTTCTGCTGTGTGATGAACAATATAATTTTGTTCTGTTTGTATGATGTGGTGACAGCCTTCACAGCTCAGTTAGTAGTAGCTCTGCCTTCTGCGCCGTAGGCCGTGGGTTCGATGCCCACCGAGAACAAACATTTGTGTGATGAACATTGATGTTTGTTCTCTGTCTAGGTGTTTAATAATATTATAAGTATTATAAGTATACAAATACAAATACAAATACAAATGTTTTTATTGTTCCAAAAGATACATAAAATATTCCAACAATGAAATCTCCTTTTAAGTAAAAAATACTTGTCATAGGAGATCTCGCTCTTGCTTAGGTCTACAATCACGCAGGAAAAAAATGGCCAACAAAGCCACAATAAATGCTTTGTTGATAATTTCCTGTCGCAGCAACTAAATATTTTGTTACTATTACAGAAAGAGCTTAGTTGGGATTAGCAACTTTTTTATTGTGCGCTGATTGCCCGTCGTTTAATGTGCTAGGAACAATTTAGTTTTGTCCTTACATCAAAGTTAATAAAAACTTAGATGTGCTAACAATAAAACGTTTTAGGTGTCACAATGTGAACATTGTTAATAAATCTGACAAAATAACTATAGTCGTAGCATTAAACTACCATCTGTCGTACAATATATATGTAGCTGTGTTAACAATAGAACGTTGCAAGTGTGTCAATGCAAACATTGCAAATAAATCTAACAAAGTAACTATAGTCGTATCATTTAACTACCATTTGTCAGACATTATATATGTGGCTATAGTAACAATGGAGCGTTGCTAGTGTGTCAATGTGAACATTGTTAATAAATCTAACAAAATAACTATAGTCGTATCATTTAACGACCATTTGTCAGACAATATATATTTAGCTATAGCAACAATGGAGCGTTGCAAGTGTATCAATGTGAACATTGTTAGTAAATCTGACAAAATAACTATAGTCGTATCATTTAACTACCATTTGTCAGACAATATATATTTAGCTATAGCAACAATGGAGCGTTGCAAGTGTATCAATGTGAACATTGTTAGTAAATCTGACAAAATAACTATAGTCGTATCATTTAACTAACATTTGTCAGACAATATATATTTAGCTATAGCAACAATGGAGCGTTGCAAGTGTATCAATGTGAACATTGTTAGTAAATCTGACAAAATAACTATAGTCGTATCATTTAACTACCATTTGTCAGACAATATATATGTGGCTATAGTAACAATGGAGCGTTGCTAGTGTGTCAATGTGAATATTGTTAATAAATCTAACAAAATAACTATAGTCGTATCATTTAACTACCATTTGTCAGACAATATATATGTGGCTATAGTAACAATGGACCGTTGCAAGTGTATCAATGTGAACATTGTTAATAAATCTAACAAAATAACTATAGTCGTATTATTTAACTACCATTTGTCAGACAATATATATGTAGCTATAGTAACAATGGAGCGTTGCAAGTGTATCAATGTGAACATTGTTAATAAATCTAACAAAATAACTATAGTCGTATCATTTAACTACCATTTGTCAGACAATATATATGTGGCTGTGGTAACAATAGAACGATGCAAGTGTGTCAATGCAAACATTGCAAATAAATCTAACAAAGTAACTATAGTCGTAGCATTAAACTACCATTTGTCAGACAATATATATGTGGCTGTGGTAACAATAGAACGTTGCAATTGTGTCAATGTAAACATTGCAAATAAATCTAACAAAGTAACTATAGTCGTATCATTTAACTACCATTTGTCAGACAATATATATGTGGCTGTGGTAACAATAGAACGATGCAAGTGTGTCAATGCAAACATTGCAAATAAATCTAACAAAGTAACTATAGTCGTAGCATTAAACTACCATTTGTCAGACAATATATATGTGGCTGTGGTAACAATAGAACGTTGCAATTGTGTCAATGTAAACATTGCAAATAAATCTAACAAAGTAACTATAGTCGTATCATTTAACTACCATTTGTCAGACAATATATATGTGGCTGTGGTAACAATAGAACGTTGCAAGTGTGTCAATGCAAACATTGCAAATAAATCTAACAAAGTAACTATAGTCGTAGCATTAAACTACCATTTGTCAGACAATATATATGTGGCTGTGGTAACAATAGAACGTTGCAATTGTGTCAATGTAAACATTGCAAATAAATCTAGCAAAGTAACTATAGTCGTAGCATTAAACTACCATTTTTCATACAATATATATGTGGCTGTGGTAACTATGGAACTTTGCAAGTGTGTTAATGTGAACATTGTAAATAAATCTAACAAAATAATTATTGTCGTAGCATTAAACTACTTTTTTTATGCTATAATTATATCGCTGTGGTGACAATGGCACGTTGCGAGTGTATTAATTTAAATATTGTAAATAAATCCTAACAAAATAACTATAGTCGTAGCATTAAACTACTTTTCATCTTACAATAAATATGTCGTTTTGATAAAGTCAAAGTCAAAAGGTATTTATTCAATATAATCACAAGGATCACTTTGAAAGGTCTTAAAGCTAGGTGACTCTAGGTGCCAGTTCCACGCGATCAAAGCCTAGAAGAACAGGCAACAAACTTACGGCTTGGTTCCTACCGTTCTTTTGTATTATCCAAAGTAATACAATATTGAAGTTTAGTGAGGCGTAGGCATACAGAAAAACGTAAACATAATCAGATTTATAAGACAGCACCTTTGATCAACAATCAACCTAGATTACGTGTGACGGGCTCAAAAACGGCCCGAGAAATATGAGCACAAATAAATTTGTGTTCTTATTTGAGTTAAGTATGCTCCAACCACCGCCAACGTGCGGACGTGCTAAAATGCCTTAGTGTGCTTTAAAACTGCGAAAATAACCCTTAAAACAGTAAGGTTTCAGAAGGAATGTCTTTTTTCCGGTAATTACATGTCAGTTTCCGTTTTGCGATACATAAATCATTGTTAACAATTAAAAACAAATAGTAGAGGAGTAGTAAAATACAAAGAAGCAAACAGAAACAAAACGAAACGATGTAGCTCACAAAGTAATAATGGAGAAAAGTACTTTATTTGTTGCAACATAAGGTTGATTACACAATAAATGTTATTTTTATCACATCAATTCGAAAATAGATAGTTTGCTCTTCGAAAACAGGTAGCAAAATAGCACTTTGATCCCAAGGGCGGTAAAGTGATTTGAATTTGGAATGTGCTTTATGACCACCTTTTCAATACAGAATTTATGACCACCCATGCGAAGCTGGGACAGGCCGCTAGTTGCAAATATGTCAGCTGTCGATGAACAGAGCGACCGGGACATCGGGCCACGCACTTTTATAATCAATATAGCTATCTAAAGTATAATAAACTTTCTTTATTAGATTATTCTTAATGTATGCCTTAAATTTTCTATAATCGTTCTCTAAGGAAACGTTTGGAGAAGGCGTATGCCATGCCCAACAATAGACTTCTCAGGTTGATGACAATTATGATTGCCTATAAAAGTACCTACCTACTTTCGATGGTGACATCGAAAGAGTGCTGAGAGAGCAGAGATCTCGCGATGTCCGTTATACCAATACACAAAGTTTGGACTTGCCTCTGACTATCACCTTCTAACTGGACCTATAGTTAGGTACTACCAAGTTTCAACTCAAATGGCCTAGGTATTTATTGAAGAGTTCCGTTGAACAGACCTTGGCTCCATCATCAGACCAGCTTGCCACCAGTGCTGCGTTCACTGTAGGTAGGCAGCTGTAACTATACCTACTGCACGCAAAAAAGGAAACGGTGGCGTTGTTGGATGATCTTCTCATTGCAAACTAAATAAAAACGTTTTAAAAGTAGAGGATATTACGATTATAAATGAATGACAGCCCTCATAGCTCGGTTTGTAGGTTAGCTCTGCCTTCTGCGCTATAAAGATAGATAGATAGATAGATAACTCTTTATTTTTCACCACACAGAAACAAAATACAGGATTAAGGCATACATTTAGGCAAAACAATGGGCGGCCTTATCGCTGAGAGCGATCTCTTCCAGGCAACCATGGACAGATAGAACTAATTTAATATTAACGACGGTGTAGTCACTTACGGAAAATATTATAATTTAATGACTAATAACCTACTAGGTATTTAAGGTACCTGAACCTATTAACAATATAAGCAATCCTAATACTTGCTATATCACGAAAACATATAAACTAATACATATAATAAATATATATAACTAGTGGCTTCCCGCGGCTTCGCACGCGTTGAAGTGGTGCTGTGATTGAGCCACAAACATCCAAACATCGTAACTTTCGCATTGATTTGTATATTATTAGGGTAGGATTTTAAATACCTACGCAGGTATAAGAGATACCTATAGGCGTTCATTACCTATATTTATAACCTTGAAACTTTGGCAGTGTTTTGTACCCTTTGCAGGGGTAGTTTTAAAATATTGAAAACGTGATTTTAAATAATTTATTGTGGAGTATATTACTACTTCAAGTTTGAAATCAATCTCACTACGCGTTAATAACTCCCATACAAACTTTATTTATTTATTTATTTATTAAAACTTTCACACAAAATAGCAATTGACAATAAATAGTGCTGCTTCAATTTCAGTATAAAGGTGTAGTGCGAAGGTGCCAGTCTGATATGCAGAGGCAAAGCATTCCATAGTCGACTAGCTTGGACAGTAAATGAGTTACTATAAAAGGAGCTGCTATGACATGGAGTTTTAAGTAATAAGTTTTCCGATGACCTTAAGGCGAAGACAAGAGCTAATGTGACTCTCGCTCGCACGTTTCGACATGTTAAAAGATATAAAATCCCTAAACTCATTTTCGAAATATCGCAATCAACCAATTTGTGTACACATGATCGATACATGTTTTCCTACTCAAAAGTTTGCTTTACTAGTTTTCGTACATAAGCAAACTTTTAAGTGGAAAACTTGTATCGATCAAAATGAATTTTTACTTAACTGTGTGCAATGTGATTGCAAACAAATTGGATGATTGCGATTTTTCGAAAATGAGTTTAGGGATTTTATATCTTTGAACATGTCGAAACGTGCGAGTGAGAAGTTGTTTGATAGTTGCCAGCCCCTTAACGAATATAGGCCGTGGGTTCGATCTGGACCCACCGAGAATAAACATTTGTGTGATGAAAAAGATGTTTGTTCTCTATCTGGATGTTATATTGAATTCCAAGTAAGTATTAACAAAAAAAGTATCAGTATGCTATCTGATTCCCAAAGTAAGCACAAGCTTTGCTTAGTTTGGGGCTGTGTGGAATGTCTGCAAATATTTATTTTTATATAGTTATTTAACTGACAAAAAGGTAGGTAGGTATTTAACACTGTGTCGGTGATCGAATAAATAAATAAAAATTATTAATTCCATCTATTATATTTACATTAAAACCCGGCGAAACCTTTTAACATAGTTCTAAGTAGGCAGGTACCTACCTATACCTACCGTGTTTTCTTTCTCTTTCAATCAAGTTTAAAACAGCTTATAATTAATGTAAGAGTATGAGTTTTGCTTACCATTTTTCGTTTTTGTTCAGTGTTCATTGCGGGTTTTGTAAAGTTCCATATCGGTATCCCTATCGCGTCTTCATACAAAACCCGCAATGAACACGGAACAAAAACGTAAAACAAAAAACGAAATATGGTATGCAAAACTCATACTTGGGGTACAGGTGTCCATGGTAGAGTATCGTCAGTAGCGTACAGGTTCGAGTGCAAGCGAGGAGGGGTGTCGGCCGGATTGAATTCTGTCTCTGTCACACGCCGCGCCGCCGTTTAGTAGAATCTATAAAGTATTGCGTTCTGGATAAGGGTTACGTTTCTTTGGCACCGCCCCGTCTTATAAAATCAAAACTTGCATGCTTTGCTTCATTACCATTACTTAGATTAGACATAGGTACCTTTATCAGATAAAATTAAATGACGACGATGACCGATCAAAAAAAACTTCATAGTTAGTTATCGAATGTCGTCCAATTGCAATAGGTATAGGTATACCTAATGCGAAACTCATTATTCTATGTGTAGGCAGGACCTGGGCGACCGAGCTTTACTCGGTTTTTTTTAATACAGATTAACATAATAAATGAAAAATTTCCATTGACCTGTCCCCGCCGAGGTAGGTACGTAAAAAATACCTATCTACAGGTCTATATGCAATAATTGATCGTTTATAGGTATAACATAACATACATAATATACTAACGAAAGGTCTGTCTATCGCTATAACCTACCTACATAACATCGGAACAGAACATTCAGTCAGTACCTACCAAAAGTAATAGCGGGCATTACTTAGCATAGCATAGCGCGTCATGACGTCAGGTCATGTTTAGAGTACTGCGTACTGATAGCATGCTATATAACGCGGTACGAAATGTCATGCCATATGGCATTACACTATATAGTACTACTGTTTTGCGCATGTCTAGTTGTGATCTTGGAAAAGAATAAGTCCCTCAATCGAGATGTCGTGAGAGGCGACAAGTCAACGCAACCGAGGAATGGGCAGCAGCATTTCCGGAGTAGGGATTTCGGGGGGGCGCCAACGCGCCCCCACGAGGTCTATATCCATGTCTATCCTAAGTGCTTATCTATACCATCTAAGTATCTCTAATCATATTATTCCTTCTTTATTAGGTAGGTATTCATTCGAAATATTCAAAAAGAGGCAGAGGCAGGAGGTAGGTAGGTACCTAGGTACCTGAACTGAAGCCAACTGAACAATCATACGTGTGTATGCGTGCATAGGTATGACCTAAAAGAATCACACTTGAAAACTTTACATTAATCCGACGACAAAGTAGGTATAGATAGATAGGAAATTTAACAAAACTTATTTTGTGCCCACAGCAAAGACAATAAAACTTGTCGAAACATGTTCGGTTGGAGATGGCGGGGCGGCGTGGGGCAACGCAACGTGGCATTGGTGTTGCCAACGGTTTTATTAACACACCCGATTAGTTTCAATCGACGCCAGATGACATACCACCACAAATCCATCATAGTATTTAAACGAACTACTAACGCTAGATAAAATACAGCATGCAAAATTTCAAGTTCATTCATGCATGTTGCATAAAATTTATAGTATAGCTCCCATTACCTCATAATCATAATTTTTTTGGTAAGTAATATTTGTTTTCTAACATAATCTAAAAAATATTACAATCTAGCCATAATTACGGTCAATAGGTAATTTAATACTGACCTAGTTTTTTAAAGTAAGCTACATCTAAGAATGTGTCCACTAACACTTTTCTTACTGCCTCTATTTAAGGCAAAGACACTTTGTTCTTGTGTTCTTGATTAGAGTTTTTCACCTTCAACTACATGAATTATAACTTTACACTACACTAGTTCAAAAGGTTTAGTTCTTTTAAGTCTTCTCACTATGTCCGTGTTGTCGAGGAGCTGGATGGCCTCGACGTTCACATGATGATGAAGTCTATGTTCGTGAGCTTCTGCATATTTTTTTATAACATTGTCAACGAACTCAATATTAAGGTCCCGGTGAAGTTCATCATTTCTGACGTACCAGGGCACATTTACGATCTCTATGCACTATAATCTGGAAAGTTTGTATAATTAGGATGTTAGTCTTTTTGGTACAGCCCCACAACTGTATACTATATGTCTATATTGGCATTAGGACCTGTTTGAACAAAACAATTTTATTTTGAACTGACAAAGTGGAATGCTAGTTCATATCTTTTATTTTTCACATGAGCTTTCCAGCGAAGTTTTGCATCAAGTGTCATGCCTAACTACTTGGCTGTGTTTTCGTAGGATATGATCTTATTATTGATATACACTGGACAAAAATGTTCCTTCTGATTTGTAAAATTTATATGGACCGATTTAGATTAATTTAATCTGATTCGCCATTTTTCTGTCCAGTCGTGGACTTTGTTAACAGCCAATTGAACCTTTTCTACTGCTTCTACGTGAGTGCTTCTAAATAATGAAAAATTTTGCTGCCGATCGCGGCATTGTTGGGAGGAAAAAAAAACGAGTTTGCAACACTGCGCCTGCTCACGTCCACTCAGCCAGAGAGACACACACAGCCATTTGTATTGAGCGACGCGCGCGTCGCGCGCGTCGCTCGCTTGAGCGTACTCCTGCGCACTGGAACTTATGCGAAATGTAGATTCGTAGATTACCTATTTTAATTAGATTTTTGTAAAAATTGATTTAATATTATTATGATTGTGATCTGCGTTACCTACCTGAAGTGTGAAATGGAAGAATTTCTTGATTCTGCCCGTTTGGGCCATATAAGGAACAGTTTCATTGGTAAGAGTTTTCATGTTATTTAATTTAATAGCTTTTTATGAAATAAGGATGGTCCGAATCATCTAAAGTACCTATCTACCTACCTTGAGATATGATTAAATTGAATACATGAATAAAATAGAGGCAGCAAAGTATTTTGTCGTTTTAACAAAGTTGTGATTTTACAAATTATGGGAAAATGTTTTTGGTGGTTCAATAATTTTATTATTAGGTATCTAGGTACTTCAGTATAATAATTAAAACCATTTAAATATTAGGTACTACACAGTTCCACCAATTTATCTATTCCGACGAGAGCGGCGCGGTGATGGCGCCAAAATTGTTGACGCCATTTTGTTTCGTACTTTGAAATCCATGTAGGTGTTGATTGGAAAATTTTATTTGAAAATTATGACGAGGTACATACGTATAATGTACCAATGTATCTGTGACAATTCCATATATTAATATGGTATATACCTTGCTTGCTACATACCTACCATTTACTACTTACCATTTTGGTACTTACCTAAAACAGAAAATGTAAGGAATTTCACTAGGTTATTCTTCTTAGTACCTAGTATTGTTATGTTTTGACCTGCATTATATCTACCTACCTTTAGCTTTACATTAGCTCTTGTATTCGCCTTAACAGTAACGGTATAATATAAACGAACCCATATAGGTACCTAATAATACTTATTTCTTAGAAAATTAACAGAAACTAAAAAAATAGCAAAATTGTAGTTATTGAAGTTGGTTGTTTTCAATGTGATAGCATTATCAGTTACATATACATTTAATTTTAACATTTAATTTTTATTTTTCAGATTAAATCGGATAGCAATGTTTCATCTCCTACCTATATTGTTCGTAACAGATGATGGGCCAGTAGATACGTCAATTCAGGTAAACCATAATTCATATTAAAAACTACCACCATTCAGTTGGTTTTATATTTATTAGAATAGGGAGAATGTACACAGGGTATTTGGTGGAACAATGTAGGGATTAAAGAAGCTGATAAAGGGTACCCAAGTGGTCATTTACCATCAACAACTTTCAAAAAAAAATTAGTAATTGGTAATATGCTGTTTTTTAAATAATGACTTGTTTATGTATTTTTTACAGTAATACAGTAATGGAATTCACTATAAGACAAAGAGTTGGAATATTTGGATTGTCAAAATATTGGAACAGCAAAATTTTAAAAATATTTAGCAAGAATGGGCACTTGAGGTATCTTTATTCAAGAAAGAGGTTACCGAAGTGTATTATATGTCGCTTACCATGTCGTCGGAGGAAAAGTTGTGCAGGCCGTAGTGGCCTCTTCCACAACAGGTTGATTACACATCAACGACTAGTTACTTCTTTCTTCAGAAAGTAAAAATGGAAAAGTAGCATAAGCAGCGAGAGCGATAGCAGGTGCTTTAAAAAGAATAATTCCAAACGTGTGAGGCCTCTTCCAGAAAGTTTTACTGTTGACGACTCTGATTTTGAATCAATCTCATCTCCACAAGAATATTTAAACTGGTTGCGGGGAACATCATCGCCCCGAGAGACAGTGGTGACAAAGTGGCTCACCACTTTTCAATTAAACAGTAAACTGAAAGCAGAAGGTCTATCATGCAAAGAATACTTTGACTGGTTTCCTGCCCTCACTTTGCCCGATGGACATGAACTGGTGAGTAGTTGCATTAGATATTAGAGGTTTAAAACCTGTCTGATCTCATCAACAAATTGACATATTCCGCTTCCCTAGGTATACTTATCTTTAATCCCTCATCATTATTTATATGTAGGTATATAATGTAGTTAATTTTACACATGTTATATGTTTTAATTGTATTTGTTGCAGTTATCCCTGGACTTACAGACAGTGTACCCAAATGCTGACAAAGTTTTTGAGGAAAAATTTCCAATTATTAAAACAAAGCTTCTGCAACTTCTGGCAAAAAAGGGAAGTTCTTCCAGGCAAGATCAAACTACGCTTGAGCTGCTCGATTTAGCTACCGGTAGGTAATTTTAATTACTAAGATTATATTGCAAAATATTTGTTTCTAGTATTTGTATTTTGTTACTAAGAGCCCCCTGCGGATTTACTATCATAATGGAAACATGCATGGGACGAGCGTTTTTTTGAGTAATCTTTGGATTTAAATGTTGCTTTATCTTTTACAAAAAAAAAATCATCATTCACGCGCCACGATGAATAGATAAAAAAACAATAGATATGTTTATAATTATTATAAAAGATTAAGATACTGTCCCTCGGGGCGATGATGTTCCCCGCAACCAGTTTAAATATTCTTGTAGAGATGAGGTTGATTCAAAATCAGAGTCGTCAACAGTGAAACTTTCTGGAAGAGGCCTCACACGTTTGGAATTATTCTTTTTAGAGCACCTGCTATCGCTCTCGCTGCTTATGCTACTTTTCCATTTTTACTTTAAGATAATGAAGTGTATTAATGTATTTTCATCATGTATTTTTTCAGTTGGAGAATACCAGGCATCATTAGCAGCATTTTTGGGAATAATATCGCTTTTACGTCAAGTGCCAACTGCTTCTGTACCAAGGAAAAAATTGTGGAGGCTGTCAAAGGAAGAAGTACGTTCAAGCTTTCTTACTCGTGTAACAACAGCTTCAGATATCGAAGGATATTGCGCCGACAGGGATGCATTTGTGGCTGCTAAAGGTATTCCACCCCAACCGTATGTACTTGCTGTAGGAAGTTCATGGGCTACAGTAACTCATTATGAAATCGTCGTTAATAACGGATTGAGATACCAAATGCCTGATGTTTGCTCTGCAATCAAAACAATTTATCACATCTATTGGGCACTAGATTCAGCATAGCCAAAAGACTCGGGTATTTGCTGGATGTTTATACAACGTGCAATGTTCAATATGAGGTCTAAGTATGACTTGAGGGTGTACCTCTGCGTGAATTGTTTCACGTATTGAACGTTTAGGTTTTGAATGTTAATTTACCTTATTGATTTTGGATATAATTTTTATCTAACAAGAATATGGTACCCTGCGAACTGTGCCAAAACTCATTTCAAAGTTGCCTCTAAATGCTCTGGACAGTTATAGTTCAATTCATATATTAGGCTTATATTTCGCTGCCTTGTTTACCTGAATGTTGTGTTTCACAATTATCAAACATTTTTTTTGTTTTACTGTACCATTCCTCAGGCAGGAATATTTTACTGTAACATTCCTTAATTGACGAATTTAATTACTTAATACCATATTTTTTGAACTTGGTTTAATTCTCGGTCATAATTTGGGTCTTCATAGTATTACAGACTTTGTAGAGAGTTTTTCCAGTAATTTCAGTTGTAGAAACTGCATAGTTGTCAACATGGGTCTCGGTGTTCTCTGCATATTTTCATTATGATTATGTCATTATTCATAGCGTGGGTCCTGATATTGTCCATTTCACGAGAATACGTAGGATTTACGTGTACAATGATAGGAAAATAGTCTTCCTTTGGTAACTATTGCTTTTGAATCGCATTATCATGCTTATAAAGTGACAGATACCCAGACTGATACGCAGTTAATTTATATTAATTCCCTGCAACATTGTAAATATCGGCTATGGTAACTCACATTCTGAACAGTACGTTGTTTTGCGAGAACCACTTTAAATAATAAATTATTGCTACGTTTGTGTTATGGAGAATACAAGAGCTATTGTGACTCACTAGCACGTTTCGACATGTTGAAAGATATTAAATAACTTAACTCATTTTAGAAAAAATAGCAATCAACCATTTTGTGTTCAATCACATTGCACACAGTTTAGTAAAAAAATAATTTTGATCGATACATGTTTACGAAAATTAGTTTATTGATTTTATATCTTTCAACATGCCTAAACGTGCGAGTGAGAGTCACAGTAGCTCTTGTATTTGCCATAAGTATAATTATAGTAGGTATGTAAAATAATAGTACATATTTTATAAAATGTGTCGTCGTAAATTTGTATTAAGTGTAAGATTATTATTACGTTGGTACCTACTCATAAAAGTAATTAATTTCGTGTAATCATAACTACTATAATATTTTACAACATACAAAGTACTGACTAGACTTGACTTGTACCCCAAGTCGTGAGTTTTTTTTGTTTTTGGTTTTCCGTATTGCGCGTGACCGCAGTTTTGTATGCAGACACGAGAGTTTTCAGCACGCCCGATAGAGGCGCTTATTGTTTCTCCGTTTAAAACTGCGGACTCGCAATACAAAGAACCTAAAACGAAAAAAACTTACGACTTAACAGACTTGGGTTACTACTGGTAATGTCAGATTTTATTGCAAGAAGTGTTCAAACTTAGACTAACTATTATGTAGGTACCTACTTATAAGAGAGTAATTCATTTTTTGTAATCATACCTTATAAGTTCTTATTTGACAATACACAAATACCCTGAAAATAATAGATTGTTTTTATCATAATTTGGACCACTGTTAGGTAAAACCGTCGTAGCTGCTATTGTTTAGTATACTTTAGGTGCTTAGAATTTAATTTCAGTAGCTATTTTCACAACTATACTGCCATGCATTGTTACTACGAATAAGCCTTTGTTTCAGTAGGGAATTATTGTACTGCCAGTACCTATGTATCTTATACTCATTTGTGTTTCAAACATAAACTAGTTTACTGTAATATAAGAGTATGTTGGCAAACTAGTTTATTGGGGTAGCTAAATGACAATTACCTACGATGGCATAATTACTTTTTTGGGAAATCAAATGAGTATTAGTTACTGGTACCAATACACTGTAAGATACAATTTTATTTAAATGCAGGAGCTACTCTACTTCGTGAAAACAACTATACTTCCTTGTTAATATGACAGAGCCTTTGCTGCAGTAGCGGTTTTATTTAAATGCGGGAGCTACGCTACTTAGCGAAAACAACTATACTTCCTTTGTTAATATGACAGAGCCTTTGCTCCAGTAGCAGTTTTATTTAAATGCGGGAGCTACGCTACTTCGCGAAAACAACTATACTTCCTTGTTAATATGAATGAGCCTTTGTTTCAGTAGCTAACTCTCCTTTGCTAAAACAACTACACTTTCTTTGTTTATACATAAAAGCTTTTGATCAAGTAGCAATATTATTTAAATGCAGGAGCTATATACTCATCTTCGCCAAAACAAATTATACTTTAATTGTTAATATGAAAAAGTTTTTGTTCGAGTAGCTTCTATATAACACAACTGTATTTTCTTTATAACTACGAATAAACCTTTGGTTCAGTAGAAAATGTATTATTACATTATTTGCTAATATATTTATTAGCTACTGAACCAAGGGTATATTCGTAGTAAAAAAGAAAATACAGTTGTTTTATATGGAAGCTACTTGAACAAAGGCTTTTTTATATGAACAAAGGAAGTATAAATTGTTTTTGCAAAGTTGAGTAGCTCCTACGTTTAAATAATATTGCTACTTGAATAAAAGCAAAAATGTATAAACAAAGAAAGTGTAGTTGTTTTAACAAAGGGCAGTTAGCTACTGGAGCAAAGGCTCTGTCATATTAACAAAGGAAGTATAGTTGTTTTCGCGAAGTAGCGTAGCTCCCGCATTTAAATAAAACTGCTACTGGAGCAAAGGCTCTGTCATATTAACAAAGGAAGTATAGTTGTTTTCGCGAAGTAGCGTAGCTCCCGCATTTAAATAAAACTGCTACTGCAGCAAAGGCTCTGTCATATTAACAAAGGAAGTATAGTTGTTTTCGCTAAGTAGCGTAGCTCCCGCATTTAAATAAAACTGCTACTGCAGCAAAGGCTCTGTCATATTAACAAAGGAAGTATAGTTGTTTTCGCTAAGTAGCGTAGCTCCCGCATTTAAATAAAACTGCTACTGGAGCAAAGGCTCTGTCATATTAACAAAGGAAGTATAGTTGTTTTCGCTAAGTAGCGTAGCTCCCGCATTTAAATAAAACTGCTACAGGAGCGAAGGCTCTGTCATATAAACAAAGGAAGTATAGTTGTTTTCGCTAAGTAGCGTAGCTCCCGCATTTAAATAAAACTGCTACTGGAGCAAAGGCTCTGTCATATTAACAAAGGAAGTATAGTTGTTTTCGCTAAGTAGCGTAGCTCCCGCATTTAAATAAAACTGCTACTGGAGCAAAGGCTCTGTCATATTAACAAAGGAAGTATAGTTGTTTTCGCTAAGTAGCGTAGCTCCCGCATTTAAATAAAACTGCTACTGGAGCAAAGGCTCTGTCATATTAACATAAGAAGCATTGTTGTTTTCGCAAAGTAGCGTAGCTCCCGCATTTAAATAAAATTGCTACTGGAGCGAAGGCTCTGTCATATTAGCAAAGAAAGCATTGTTGTATTCGCGAAGTAGCGTAGCGTCTACATTTACATAACATTGCTACTGGAACGAAGGCTCTGTCATATTAACATAGGAAGCATTGTTGTTTTCACAAAGTAGCGTAGCTTCTGCATTTACATAACATTGCTACTGGAGCAAAGGCTCTGTCATATTAACAAAGGAAGTATAGTTGTTTTCGCGAAGTACCGTAGCTCCCGCATTTAAATAAAACTGCTACTGGAGCAAAGGCTCTGTCATATTAACAAAGGAAGTATAGTTGTTTTCGCGAAGTACCGTAGCTCCCGCATTTAAATAAAACTGCTACTGGAGCAAAGGCTCTGTCATATTAGCAAAGGAAGCATTGTTGTATTCGCGAAGTAGCGTAGCGTCTACATTTACATAACATTGCTACTGGAACGAAGGCTCTGTCATATTAACATAGGAAGCCTTGTTGTTTTCACAAAGTAGCGTAGCTCCTGCATTTACATAACATTGCTACTGGAACGAAGTCTCTTTCATATTAACAAAGCATTGTTGTTTTCACGATGTAGAGTAGCTCCTGCATTCAAATAACTTTGTTACTGTACATAATCATGAGTTGATTAAGTCCAACAACCTTAATACCGTGACTAAGCTTTAATGGTGGTTACAAAGGAAAATATTTAATTTAACAAAGTACAGCTGTTGCTCTTTTAAGTTAGTATTGTTATTACAGCAAAGTCACAGTTAAATGGGATTAGTTCCACAGACAAAAGACACATTGTTGTAGTATACAAACACACTTTATTGAAAAAATATTGTTGTATTAACAATATACAAACATTGTTGTAGTATCAATGCATATATTTTGTTAAAGATATATTGTCGCAATGACAATTTACTTCTTGACAAAAGAAACATTGTTGTAGTATCAATACACAAAATTGTTGTACTGAGATTGAACTTGACAATATAAACATTGTTGTAGTATCAATACACATAATAATAATTGTTGTACTGAGATTTAACTTGACAAAAGAAACATTGTTGTAGTATCAATACATATATTTTTTGAATGAATGTTGTTGTTCTGACAACTTAATTCTTGACAATAAAAACATTGTTGCCCGGACTATACAATATGGTGGGCTCTCCCCCGTTAAAGTTTTATTGCTGGAGCCAACAATATTTTTTTCTGCGTGATAGATTATTTAAAAGGCGTTAATCCGAAACATTTGAATAAAGTTAATAATTTAGGTTTAAATTGGTAAAAGTTAAAGGTTAAAGTTAAAGTTAAAGTGAATTGTGTGAGTAGGTAAAATAAATTATGTTTATGTGTTAAGTGTGCGAGTAGTGAGTAGGTATGTTTACGGAGGTCCACTGAGAACACCAGTCTCTTAAGAGCCTGGGCAACAGATGGAACCCCATTGGTGTAGTATGTGTATAAACGCGCACGCGCATTAGGGTGAGTGTGTGTGTGTGTGTGAGGGTGTGTTTGTGAGTGCGTGTGAGGGTGAGAGGGTGTGTGTGTGTGTGTGTGTGTTGTGCGTGTGTGTGGGTGTATGTGTTGTGTTTGTGTGTGTATGTGACGAGGAGGAGGATTGTACGTGTATGTGTGGGTGTATTGTTTAAGTGGTGTTTAGATTTGCGTAAATAATTGTTGTTATGTATATATTTTATGTAATAGTTATCAAAAGTGCTTCGAGGTCATCGTAACTTAAAGGCAGTAACCATTTAGTTAGGTTGATTTTGCAGTAGTGGTTATTCATGGGGTAGATGTTTAAAAGTTTATTTGTTTTATTGTAAAGCTTAGCAGATTGATTAAAATATTGACGTGTGGCATAGGTTGAATTTACTTGAGTTACATTAATTACGTTATTTTTCCTTCTTTTATTTAGATTTGTGGGGTCGTATTCTAGTGTTTTATGTAGTTTGAGGATAGCGTGAAGAATGTACAGTTTCCGGACAGACAGTATTTTCGAGTCCGAATACAACATTTCAGTAGGGTACCTATATGGTTTAGAGTACATTACTTTAAGAAGCGACCTTTGCGCTCTTTCGAGCCCTAAAAAGTGCGTTTTAGTAGCTCCTCCCCAGATAGGTATACAATAGATTAATGTAGATTGGACTAGCGCAACATATATTTGTTTTAGAAGAGTGTGAGATGCAACGTGTCTTAGATTCTTAAAAATCCATATTAATTTTCTTATTCTGCTCATGAGTTGTTCTAGGTGTGCGTGCCAGGATAAGCGTTGGTCTATGATGACCCCAAGATATTTAATATTATCTGCTTTGGTGATCACGGAGCAGTCGCAGGTTTGACCAATTTGGTCACAACTATGTATTTTAATATTAAACATCGGATCAGGCTGTGTTCGATTGTACATCGTGAAACAAATATAGTTAGTTTTGGCAATATTAAGTGAAAGCAAGTTCTGTTTTAGCCAGATGTCAACCTTAGCAAGACCCTTCTCTGTGGATTTTTTGACTTCATTCCAGGAGTTGCCTGAGAATACGATGGCAGTATCGTCTGCATAGGAAAATATATGTCCATCCTCTAGAGACATATTACACAGGTCGTTAATATAAAGTAAAAACAGAGTAGGACCGAGTACGCTCCCTTGTGGGACACCATATGTAACAGAGACGTCTTCACTGATGACTTCTCCAATCTTTACTCTTTGCTTACGGTCATGGAGGTAGTCTGCTAGTAGAGCCAGTGGAGAGCCCCTCACACCATGCAATTCGAGCTTTTGCATAAGAATGGGGATAGAGACGGTATCGAAAGCCTTTTTGAAATCTAGGAATACAGTTATACATTTTCGTCCCCTATCTACCTCTTTTGTAACGATAGTACTTAATGCAGTAACGGCATCCTCGGTCGAAAGACCTTGTCTGAAGCCGAACTGTGATTTTGAAATGAGGTTATATTTATTTAAATAATTTAAAAGTCTATTGTTTATGAGTTTTTCTAAAACTTTAGAGATAGAAGGCAAGACTGATATTGGCCTGTAGTTATTGACGTCGTCTCTGACCCCACCCTTATGCACGGGGGTTATGATTGATTGTTTGAGAACTGCAGGGAAAGTTCCCGTTTTAAAACATAGGTTGGCTAGGTGACAGATAATAGGAATTAAAATTGGTTTAGCTAGTCTTAGGAAATAAGTAGAGATGTTGTCCCATCCGGGGGCACTTTTCGGTTTTAGGCTTAAAATCACATTAAGCACTTCATTATAGTCCGATTCTAGTAGCACTAAAGATGAAGCATGGTTGGCATGTGACGAAGCTTGCGTGTTAGAATAATTATTTATGGAGTTCTGCTGTAAAATGTTTTCAGCCAATGATTGACCAATACTTGCAAAGTACCTATTAACATAGTTTACTGATCGAGTTGAGGTAGTCTCTATGTTGAGTAGTTGGGTATTTGGTATTTTAGCAGCTTTATAATGGGTGATGTTATTTATAGTGTTCCAGAGGGATTTACTATTTTGTGCGGTTTTAGTTAATTGATCTTTTTCATATTTTCTTTTTAGTTTTTTGATAAGGTCGTTACAGAAGTTACGATATCTTCTAAATGTTACTTTAAGCACTTCATTATTAGGATCCGAGCGTGATTTTAACTGCATATTGTTCCTATTCCTTATGCACCGAAGAACCCCCTGAGTAATCCATGGTTTAAGGATACGCTTGCTTCTGGATATGTACTTTATTTGTGTGTTATCTTTGATACTTTTCTGTATTTTTATAATTAAATGTTTAGAGAGGATATCGGGATTGGTTAATTGTAGAAGGTCAGTGAGGTCGAGATCTTGTATAGCTTTTTCATAATCTATAATAGTTTTTGTGCTACGACTGTTCGTCAATTTAGAGATTTTAGAGAGGTTAAGAAGTAACATACGATGGTCAGTAGTTGATGTCTGTAGAACTGCAATGGTAGCAATAGTTCTAGTTTTATTTAGTTTAACTATGCAGTGGTCAAGACAGCTGTTCTCTCTGGTAGGCAAGTAATGCCCTGGAAGAAGGCCATGCATTGACAAAACATTTAGGTAGTTAAGTCTGTTATTTCTTTCGTTGCTACGTTCGTTTGTTTTAGGTAAGATATTAATATTTATATCTCCCACAATTATAATTTTTTCAAAAGCTCTAATAGTTTCTAGGTGATTATTTAATGAAATTATAAAAGTTTCAGCATTACTGATGGAGGGTGACCGATAAATGCATAAAATGATCATATTATGGATACTGATTTGTAAACATGATGCATGTTCTAGTTTTATTTCGTTGACGGAAGTATTATGAATATTTTTTATGTAAGTAGTAACTCCATCACATTGATTTAAGTGATTAGACGTTGTAAATGAATTATAATGAGTCAGGTAAGGTATGGGTTTCAATGTATTAAGTCTGCATTCTGTTAGTACAATAACGTCTACCTCAAATAAAAGTTCGGCCATTGTTACTAGAAAATCATCAATGTTTCGGTATATACTTCTAATATTCTGCGTAACTATAGAAAAATCAGAAACATTTCTTTGAAACTTTTGCGGGAGTTCTTCAATTTTACATTCAAGGAGCAAGCAATCTCTGTAATATCTAATTCATCGATAATTTCTATGGGCTTATCCATTATGAGGATTTTGATAGAGGAATGCGGTCATTACATAAATGGCAGAGGCAGTGGTTTTTGATGCATATCGACACCCAAGTGTATAGTGTGAATGGGAAAAGAGGACGTGTGTAAGTGTTTCGGTGGTTCCGCACCACCCGTGTAGTGTGTAAAGTATGATTTGTGTAGTACATGTAATAGCGAGTATTAACGACATAGTAAAGTATGCTAGTAAACTACAGGGGCTAACAGGTTGATGTCCAGGTGATACCAGAAGTAGTCACGCGGCCTGCATCAGGCCGGTTACCTGGTTTTCATTGCTGATTGTTATTATTGGTGCGTTTTCATGTTCTCTCACGAAGACTCTTCCGTAAGAGGTCCAGCAGAACTTATAGCCCTTCGATTTAGCTAGGTCTCTTGCGAGGTAGTACAATCTGGATCCCTTTACAGTGAGCTGCTCCGAGACAAAAACAGGTGTTTCTTCATCTTTCGTGAAGCCCAGGTGTTTAGCACGAAGTTTGCTCTTATTCTTTACGTTGAAAAACTTACTCTTTTTCAAAACTTTAGTCTTAAGTATGGTAGACGAGAGTTCAACTATAATTGGTGCGTTTTGTCCCTCTTTTTTTCCTCGAACTCTGAATATATCGCTGATGTCACGGGTGTCTATGTCGCAGTCGATGGACTTTCCTAGACGCTCAACCATTTTCACCATGTCCTCTTTTGACTCCGTCTTAGGTTTTGGTACATTTTTTAGTTCGATACAGTTTTTCCTGTCAGTTCTTTGGATATCTTCAATTCTGTTTTCCAGGATTAAGATGTATTCACCATCTTTTTTCTTTTGTTGTTCTAGATAAGCAACTTTTTTTGTCAGTTCTTCATTCTTACTCATCAACAGGGCAATAGAACTTTCAATGTTCTGGTTAGATTTTTGTATGTCAGACAAGTAAGGAGAAAAAAACTTCTTGATTTCTTTTTCTTGTTCAGATATCAGGGCACCCATCATAGTCTTCATTTCAGCCTTAAAATCAATAAAGTCCGTCTGCCATTCGATTTCTCTGTCCCGTTTACCGCGCCGGGATATGAAGTTAGGTGGAGTATGTTCGTCGCTCTTGCTAGCTGTGTTGAGGCTACTCTCACTAGGTGATTTTTCGGTCAGTCGCTTATCATATAGGTATTTATCCATGTTTCAGATGTTATGTTATAACCAAAACGTGAGAAATGCGATTGGCAAGTAGTGCAACGGTGAAGAATGCAGTGTTGTCACAGAATAAGCAATAATACGCTGGGACACAGCACGTATCGTAGCAAGTTGTTCGTAGCCGCTTCGGAGCTCGATTCGACTTTCGTAGCAGGCGCCGCCGTAGACACGCGTAGCACTGGAGCGTTCGGTGGTGTAAGTTAATTTCGCCGCAAGCGCTCACTAACCTCTGGCGCAGTTAGTACAAGCACGGACTGAGACGCGGGCCACTGCCGGTTCGAATCCGACAAGATGCAAAAAGTTGTGTACACTCACAGCGCTCGCAAAACGAAGAGGCCCTCGCTGAAGACTTCGGGGCGCAGCACCAAGCACAAATAAATGTCCAGGGGCGAAGTCCCAGTTTAAAAATAATGGCTCGGAGAAATTGACAACACGTCCGTTCGGTAAGAAAGCCCAGAGGCAAGAGGAATGTATGTATTAACAAAAAATATATATATATATGTATCAGCTATCTGGTTCCCATATTACAAGTTTTGGCTTAGTTTCGAGCTAGATAGTGCTGTGGAAAGACCACCAATATTTATTTTAATATTTATTTATTTATATAATATTGCATTCGATATTTGTATGAACTCTTTCACATAGCTCTAGAGGTATAATACAACTAAATTCGGGGGAAAAAGCAAGTGTTGAAATAAAAATATTTGTAGACTTTTCCGTTCTAAAATTACTAATGCCTCAATCAGTCTATAAAGTGTGTGCCACACGGAATAGTATAGTAACGATAAGTTCGCGTGCCCATAACCCTTAACACAAAAGTTAGTGAACTTATTGAAATTATGATTGAAACCCTAATGGCTTGAAATCACATGAAATATAGCGAATGGCCCGAATGAACTCACTCAGACATATACAATCACTGTACGAATCCTTAAGACACAGATTGCCGTCAAATAACTTCTCACACGCACATTCAAATCTTTTTGATGATCTTTTGATGAAAGTCAAAGTCAAAAGGTATTTATTCAAGGATCACTTTGAAACGTCTTAAAGCTAGGTGACTCTAGGTGCTAGTTCCACGCGACCAAAGCCTAGAAGAATAGGCAACAAACTTACGGCTTGGTTCCTACCGCTCTTTTGTATGATCTTTGTTACAATTTATTATAATATAATATTGAAGCTCCAGAATGGTGCCAATCGAATTTAGTGAAGCTATTCAGCTTACCTAAATTCTTATTCTTAGCTTATTAAGATACCGTACCTACTTTCAAAAAATCTCAAACACCGAATTTCGGAGAATAATATGTTTACAGTTGGCATCCTGACGTACTTGAGATACACTTGAAGTACTCACACCATGCCTTTTCTGCCGCCAAGCAGCGTTGCTGTATTTCGGTTTTAAGAGTGTAGTTGCCGGTGTAAGAGTGTGGTTGCACATGAGGCTTAACATCTGTATGCCTCAAGTTGATGGACGCAGGGCGCAGTGAGAGACGTACCTATCGTGCGCGACTTACGAGGCAATGCTTTGTTATAAGTGATGTTTACCACTTAACATCAGGTGGGACATCTTCTTGTTCCATAAGTTGTATAAAAAAACTCACACAGTTAAGACTCGAAGATAATTTTGAAGCATTTTGATCACAAAGCCCTCATGGTAAGCTGGGTCTTTCAATATTCATTTATTCATTTATAAGCACTAATATTAGCAGCTATACAGTGGCGTATGCAAATGCAGCCAATGCGGTCGCATGGGGCCCCCTGATCCAAGGGGCCCTGGCGGGTTACAGATGATACTTTTATTTCAAAATACTTTTTCGAGGAATAGTAAAAAAAACCGCAAAGTGTCCTAAATTTCGGGGTTGTGCGTTTAAAGTTTTACTAATATCACCACAGGCTCTATATTGTCATTTTGTTGTGTGTAACTACAACTTGAAAATAAAAAACAATTGCAATTTCAGTTTCAATTCACTTATTATACAACCCAGGTAGTTTCAGGTGTATGTACTCATATACCCACGCCTTTTTCTGCCGTCAAGCAGCAACGCTGTGTTTCGGTTTGAAGAGTGTGGTTGCCGGTGTAATTACAGGCACATGAGGCATAACATCTGTATGCCTCGGGTTGATGAACGCAGGGTAGTGCTTCGTAGGCCAAGTTCCTATCGTGCGTGACTTACGAGGCAATGCTTTGTTATAGGTGATGGTTACCACATAACATCAGGTGGGCCATCTGCTAGTTCCATCAGCTAGTAGTATAAAAAAATAGGTGTCTACTGCCGGGTGACCAACTTTTCGTCCAACCCTCGACAGTCCACGTTCGTTTTCATAACAGGCAAAGGGGGGCCATCCGATTAATTTTTTGCATTGGGACCCGAAAAAGCTAGTTACGCCACTGCAGCTATAGTACTAGTATGTAGTAACTATAATTCGAGTGAATACATACAGTCCATTCTCGTCCAATCCGCATTAAAAGCATTGTGCTCCAGCGTAGTTTAGTTACTAAATTGTACAGAATAACCGGCTGTTAGGGATGGGGCCTGATGATCGATTGGTCATGGTGGTCCCGGCGTATACCCAGTGGCGTAGCTAGGTGGACAAGGGCCCCGGTGCATAGAGAAAGAATCGGGCCCTCACCCCCTCTTTCCACATAGCTTGAACTTATATTGGCCTTTAAAATAAATCATTTAAAAAACAAGTGAGCAGGCGTAGGGTTTTCTAGCTTCGGGAACTGGCTGACCCTCTCTTTTAAGAGCTTAGATTAGAGCCCCCCCTGAGCTACGCCACTGCGTATACCTATACCTACCCCTTCCATCTCCAGCCGTGGATGTCGTAAAAGACGTCGTAAGCACTAAATGATGTGTAGCAGCATCTCTTGAGAAAGAGCTAATGTACCTCTCGCTCGCACGTTTTATGGGAAGTACTACCACCACACCTTTTTCTGCCACCAAGCTTCGGCAGTTTCGGTTTGAAGAGTGTGGTTGCCGGTGTAACTACAGGCGCATGAGGCTTAACATCTGTATGCCTCAAGTAGATGGACGCAGGGTAGTGCATCGGGCACGTTCGTATCGTGCGTGAATTGCGATGCAATGTTTTGAGGTGATGGTTACCACTTAATATCAGGTGGGCTATTTGTCTGTTCCATAAGCAAGCTTAAATAAAAATTAAAAAAACTCAAAGTATGTATGTGGGAAGTGAGATGGTGAGAATGGGGATAAATAGTTATCGAACGAGATATGACGTCATCTCCACCGTGAGATAATCTCGCTCGAAGTGAGCATAAGGCCCCAGTTGTTCAGTCTGACGAATGATACAATTTAATAATCACATGCAATCGGAGGCTCGTGTACCTATCCTAGCTGACTGCCTGTGATTATTCAATGTCTCTCTTGATATTGATACCGATATTGCTAGATTTTTTCCATGTGTTAGATAATTGTTCCTGCTTTCCTGTTTTCCTAATTTTTTTGATACCTTTTGTACCCTAGGACACTCGGGCAGTTGAGGGCATCTTTTGATACCTTAATCATCAAAATCCACCCAGCCGTTTGGGTGCTACGTGGTAATAAAGAAAATATCGAAGGATAGATATATAGATACACGCCAAACACATTACCCGAATGCCTTCGGCACTCGTGTAAAAAATATGAAGATCGGTCTTATTTGAATATTGTTGCACCCCGACCCCAACCCTACCCTTACATAACTAAGCACTTCCGTACATTGGCATCTGTTGTGTAAATCTGATTCGATGCTAACTTCGCAACTGTGTCAATTCCACTATTTTTAACCGGTTTTAACGAAAAGGAAGATACAAATTGGAAAAGTTTCAGCGACATTTTGGAAAATGCTTTCATATTGTCCACTTTGAAATTCTATTAAAGTTTAATCGAATTTTGTAGCGTTGCAAATGTTTGGTGAGTACAACTACGTTTTACTAACCTAACTTTTTTAGTGCCAGTGCTCTCAAATGGTGAAGGAAACCGCCTTTTTCTGCCGCAAAGCAGCGTTGCTGTGTTTCGGTTTGAAGAGTGTGGTTGCCGGTGTAATTACAGGCACATGAGGCTTCTGTATGCCTCAAGTTGATGGACGCAGGGCAGTTCATCGTAGAGCACGTTCCTATCGTGCGTAATTTACGAGGCAATTCTTTGTTAAAGGTGATGGTTACCACTTAACATCAGCTAGTTTTATATAAAAAAAACATCGCAAAGAAACCAGTTAGTATGGTAACAGCGGCGATGGGCTTGCAATCTTTCACGTATGGAATACTACTGCAAAATGTGGGTAAGTGGCAGATGTAATATTTGCACGTATTTCTGACTTAGCTTCTTAAAATAATCCTGTCTCTAGCCTCGAAAGGTTTGCTGGAACAATACTCTTGTTAGGGTTAAGCTCGCCTGTGTAAATGTCCTCTAATTCTCTTTCATAAGTCTTTTTCTTCTCTAGTCTTTTTCTTATGTACTGTATTGAGTGCATTATGGAATTAAGAATCTTGGAACGTGGTACTATCAATATTGTATTATATTACTTTGTAAAAGGATCATACAAAAGAACGGTAGGAACCAAGCCGTAAGTTTGTTGCATGTTCTTCTAGGCTTTGGTCGCGTGGAACTGGCACCTAGTCACCTAGCTTTAAGTCGTATATATGAGAAACGGGAGATCATCCGGGAACTGCCTAGAATAATGACTTGGGTTTTTTTTGGGTTAACAGTGAGTCCATACGTTTTACTCCAAGTGTGAATACGCATTAGGTCTTTTTGACTTTTGACTTTAAAGAATCTTGGTATACGTGGTACTTAGGGGATATCTACCGTGACTCGGAACTGAAGTCGTAAAGCTGTTCATTTTAACTTCCAAGTTTAACAGCAATCCTTCATGACTATATATTTATTCCTTCATGACTATATGTACACGGTACAAGTTTGGTCGTTGCATCAAACTTTCGATAGCCACTGAAACGATATCACTGAAACTTAGAATGAAAATGGTTTGTGAAATTGTTTCAAACACCGCTAAGTAGGTAGTTTACACTCGCACATTTTTTTTTAAAGATGTTAAACCACTGTACTTTTTTTTAATTAAAAATTGCAATCAACCAAGTTGTCTGCAATTACATTGCACTCAGTTAAAAAATATAATTTTGATCCAAAAAGTTTTCCTTCTTAAAAGTATGAATATGTACGAAAACTAGTAAATATACAACTTTTTGCTAACGATTTTTCATTAATAACTTCAGTAGTTTTATATCTCCCAAAATTTATAAATGTGCGAGCGTGAAGAATTGATGGGTGTCAGCTCCTTAATGTGAAAATGTCAAGGAACAAACGATGGTCCATCTTCGGTAGTTTGTTTTTTAGAGTTCCGTATCCAAAGGGTAAAAAGGGACCCTATTACTAAGACTCCGCTGTCCATCTGTCTGTCTGTCCGTCTGTCACCAGGCTGTATCTCATTTACCGTGATAGTTAGACAATTGAAATTTTCACAGATGATGTATTTTTGTTGTCGCTATTATAACAACAAATATGTATTAAAAAACAGGATAAAATAAATATTTAAGGAGCTCCCATACAATAAACGTGATTTTTTTGCCGTTTGTATAGATAATAGTGCAGAACCCTTCGTGCGCGAGTCCGACTCGCACTTGGCCTTTTTTTACCTATGCTAACTCCTTAATTTGTGTAAATGTTTTTTTAGGTAAGGTGCTCCGGGGTAAGATCGGATCTGGGGTAAGATCGAATAAATCGAATATCTCCATAACGTAGGGTATTTTTTGATTCTTGGCAACATTGCCAGCAACACCATTTTGTTGGGCCCATCCCACTAGTCGCCGCCAGTCGATGGGACCATCAGCGCGCATTTAATTCACTCGGATATGAAAAGGTACGTAAAATGTGATTTTTTAAGGATCCGGACTTACCCCCCCCCAACTTTAATCGTAAATTCTGGTATAACGGCTGTGTTTTTTACGAGTTTTGTGGCTTATCATATTAATGCGGCAACTTGTTTGCTGATAAAAGTGGTCTAGACACGCTAGAACTGTATGTAGCCGGAGATCCGGTCTTTCCTCATCAAAATTTGAATGGGTAAAGTTCGGATGAATTCTGTCCGATCTTTCCCAACTGTAAAATATAAACAGTTTCTCAAACTTTAAAAAAAATATTTGAACTAAAAAGGCATTTGCTAGAGGTAGTACCTGCCTACGTCGCTCAATTATTTTTTATTTTGTGAACCAATTTGCCTGTTAATAAAAGCTAAAAGCTGTAATTATGTATGTACGGTACGTAATCCCATGCACGCTTAGCTTGCGCACACTTTTAGCTATGGTGTGTTTGCTTCAGTTTATTTTATTATTTTATATTTATTATTATGCCTAGAAACTACAAAAAAAAAACTCTGAGGGCGACTTCCTACTCAAAAAAGATTTGAAGAAATGACTTTTAATTGAAATAAGTAATTTATGGTTAATAATTTATTAACTAGATCTAATTTGCTTCATTGATCAGGCTGGTTAGTTATTAAAACCAACTATGAGGTGCTTTTTAAACCTTTGTATCTCCGTATTCCTACCTACGCACCATAGTTAGAGTGGAGGTGTCAAAGTTTGAGAAACATAGAAACTTCATTTTTTCTGAACCGGGGTAACATCGGATTATAAGAATGAAAAAAACAATATTTTGCCTCTCACTTTTGTCGTTGAAACAGTATCTCGAAAATCGATATTGATGCTTTATTATTGGATAAAACCGGATATTTTCATTATAGGTAGCTTATGTTTGGAGCTACAGAGGCGATTTTAGAATGTAGTCCGATGTTACCCCGTCAAGGTCCGATCTTTCCCGTGGTTTTATAAAAAATACTATCACTTTAATCCCCTATAACTCGGCCACCGTTGTGTTTAGAGGGTTATCGGATAAACCGATTTATAAACCTGTCTTTTATACAAAGCTCTAACTAAATTTTAGGTTCGCCAACATTTTCATAGTCGAGAAAAAAAAAATTTGCAACATACGAATGGTTTGCTAAAAAACCGTCCGGTCTTACCCCGGAGCACCTTACTACCTTCCTACTCAACTTATCTGTACTTCAGCTGTTTTCTGCATTTTGTGTTTGTGTCAAATTAATGTTTTTTTTTCGTTCACTTCCTTTTCCTATTGAAAAGGTGCCCATTAACGGTAGTCGCAAACCTGTCGCAAAGTTAAGTAATAAGGTCGTCTAACACCCAGCATTTAAAAACTTGGCACCGCACGCAAAATCATGTTCTAAACGACGTATATTTAGGTCATATTCTCGCGTTGTTTGCACAAATCGATTGATAGCAGGTTTGATTCTCGCACAGATAGCGATTTAGTAAGCTGACCCGATTGTGAAATAGGTCACGGGACAATGCACTTGGAATGATCTCTGAAAGTCTAGAACGTTCACAGTGCAATTATCTTTCCTTTTATACTAGTGGTTCGCCCCGAACTGAGATCTCGTGATGCGATCCGAACACTCCGAAAATTAAAGTAGATGGTAGTTAGTCATAGGCAAGTCCAAAAATATATTTGGAATTGCTTCTGACTACCGCCAACTAACTTGGTATGCTAACCAAGTATCAACTCTATTGGCCTATTTATTTCAGAGTTCCTTGAATAAACCTTGGCTCCACCATCAGACCAGGTCGCTGTCACCATAAAGTCAAAGCCAAAAGGTATTTATTCAATAAAATCACAAGGATCACTTTGAAACATCTTAAAGCTAGGTGACTCTAGGTGCCAGTTCCACGCGACTAAAGCCTAGAAGAACAGGCAACAAACTTACGGCTTAGTTCCTACCGCTCTTTTGTATGATCTCTGTTACAATGCAATATAATACAATATTGAAGCTCCAGTGTGGTGCCAATCGAATTTAGTGAGGAGTAGATATATTTAATATTAGAAGAACTAAGTACCTTCTTAATTTATTACAAAATATTCACAATGCCAAATTGCCTGTCGTTTTAGAAAGATTTGTGGAGGTGTAAGCGTGCCTTGTAATCAAAGTTCTGTATAGTGTAAATACAAAAAAAAATTTCAAAGTTCTTAAATCTGTATCTGTATATTAAATAAATAAATATTGGTGGACTTTTCACACAACACTATTTAGCCCCAAACTAAGCACAGCTTCTGATATGGAAACCAGATAGCTGATATAATACAATATAAACTTTTTTTGTAAATATATATACTTATAATTTTATATAACACCCAGACAGAGAACAAACATCTATGTTCATCACACAAATGTTTGTTCTCGGTGGAGATCAAACCCACGGCCTACGGCACAGAAGGCAGAGTTACTACCAACTGAGCATTATTACACTATTATAAGTTAGACAATAAAAATTTGATTTAAAATTTAATTTACATGAAATCAATTCAATTGAGGCAGGAAAGAGTTTTACTGAGCAATTGCGGTATTTTCAAGAATCGTTGAAGCAAACTATGTTGAAAGGTGCTTGCCTGTGGTGGTTGGTAGGTATTCCGACCCGTACACACTTCAGCTGCTCACATAGTTAGCAGGCACATAGCTGCGAAAACAGCTGGGTCACTACTCTTATAGAGAGCAGTTAGTGGTCTAGCGGTAGCGGCTCTGCCTTGCGATCATAATCTCGTGGGTTCAAAACCAGTCGTGTCGAATTTTTCTGTCCAAATATGTAAGTGCAAAGTGCTACTAGCACTCAAACGGTGGAGGAAACCGGCTTGTCGTAGCCTAAAAAGTTCTAAAAAATGTGTCATGTGCTCGAAAGGAGTCTTTTTGAGGCGCACTGAAAAATCCTTTCACCAAACTGTTTCGAAAGAACTGGTGATAATAAGAAGATATTACTAAGGGATGCTTTTTTCTGGCCTTTTTTATGTAGGACTTGCTGATATTGGTACTTAGCAAACAATTGCCCGCTTGCATTTTGAACTTTCGAAGATTTAAATAAACTGAATGTTCTCGTAGTTAAGAAGAATCTCAAACAACCAACAAGAAACTTTCTTGGGAAAAGTTTTCGTACTTCAAACTTTTTGGCGGGAAAATTGTTTGGATCTGTAAATAATGATGTTTTAACCGCTTTTTTATTACTACTTACGAAATTTCATAACCACATTTAGCTGTTTTATAATTATCTTCAAAAATGTTGAAATGTGCGGTTAGCTTGCACTCTCGCTCGCACGTTTCGACATGTTGAAAGATATAAAATCACTTTCAAAACAACGCATTTTCAAAAAATCGCAATCAACCATTTTGTGTGCAATCACATTGCACAGTTTAGTAAAATTTTCAATTTGATCGATACAAGTTTTCCTACTTAAAAGTTTGCTTATGTACGAAAACTAGTAAAGCAACCGGTCACTTCACAGAATAATCACCCTTGTGGTGTCCAGGCGGATCTTTTGCTCATAGTACAATAACAATTGTGATCGCCTTCAACTCTGAAAGGGACCCAGCTGTCTACAAATGTTGAGGCAAGTCTAGAACTTGCCGCAATCAGTGAACCTTGTGACATTTCTCGAGCTGTTATGTAGAGGTATGAGTTAGATAGATAGATACGTTGTTTCAAACCGAAACAGCAACGCTGCTTGGCGGCAGAAAAAAGCGTGTTACTCTAATGCATAAGTTACGGTGCTCAGATATAAGTGGTGTGAGCGCTGTCTATCTAACAGAAACTATATATATATATACATATATTTAGTAAGTAAATAGTAAAAGTAAAAAAGCCATTTATTCTACAAAACAATAAATCATTTTCCATTAATCATGCATAAAATACTAAGATCAGATTAATTTATATGTAACATTACAATTCTATTATTTATTATTAGATCAAATTCAGTTTATTTATTATTGATACTATATATTTATGTACGTAATTCGTTTATTACTATATTTTCTATGTATTTATTTACATGTCCGTTGTTATTTGAAGTCGCCGTTCTGGCGTAGGCTTCCTCCATTTCTCTCCATAATTATATTTGTCTAACTTGTCTCATACAGTCTAGTTCACATTTATGTCTGAAGATGTCCTTCCAACACTTTTGGGCGTCCTCTGTTCCTTTTTTGGGTATATCACTGTAGGTAGGTACAGATAGAATGATAAGAAAATAAGAATGGGAAATGTTGCGGGTAGATACCCCAATGTTGCCAATAAAAGGAAGGTACAAAGTGAATAGGGATGATTTGAGAGGACAAAACAATCATGTAAATGGGATCGAAGTGTTTCACTCTCCTTCGATAGAAGCGATGGCGCCTGAGTGCGGAGGGCAATGTTATCCACTGGGGAATTGAATACACGCGGTTCAATCTAAACTTTGAGTATAATAATATAACCTACAAAACCTTCCCGGCTCTTTGGTAGTAGCTCTGCCTTCTGCGCCGTACGCCGTGGGTTCGAACTCCACCGAGAACAAACATTTGTGTGATGAACATCGAGAACAAACATTTGTGTGACATAGATGTTTGTTCTCTGTCTGGGTGCTATTTTAAAATATAAGTATGTATTTACAAAAAAAAGTATATATGTATTATATCACCTATCTGGTTCCCATATTACAAGCTTTGGCTTAGTTTGGGACTAGATAGTGCAGTGTGGAAAGTCCACCAATATTTATTGATTTAAAAAAAAACCTTATCGAGGCGTGACCAGATGGCTGGTGACTATAGCTCAGCGCATCAACATTGCTATATAAAAACGTGTCGCTTCACAACAATGCGGTGTGGAATGGCTTTAAAGCGAAGACAAGAGCTAATGTGACTCTCGCTCGCACGTTTCGACATGTTGAAAGATATAAAATCACTAAACTCATTTTCGAAAAATCGCAATCAACCATCTTGTGTGCAATCATATTGCACACAGTTTAGTAAAAAATTCATTTTAATCGATACATGTTTTCCTGCCCAAAAGTTTGCTTTACTAGTTTTTGTACATAAGTAAAATTTTAAGTACACAAAATGGTTGATTGCGATTTTTCGAAAATGAGTTAAGTGATTTTATATCTTTCAACATGTCGAAACGTGTGAGCGAGAGTCACATGAGCTCTTGTCTGAGACTAAATTTGACCCACAGCCGCACAGGGCCATTTGTTTCACGCCCATGATTGAAGACAAAATACATAGTTACTGCAAAAGCGATACCAGTTTGTATTTTAACAGCGGCGATGGGCTTGCAACCTGTCACGTATGGAATACCAACTACTGTAAAATGTGGACTATCCTTAGAAATTCTCAAAGAAAGTTCGTTCTTATTACATAACTTGTTGTAGGTACTAAGATATCTGAGGGACATCTAACGTGCCTGGGGATAAAAGTCGTGAAGCTGTTTTTGTTTTTAGGTTTCCGTACCCAAAGGGTAAAACGGGACCCTATTACTAAGACTCCGCTGTCTGCCTGTCTGTCTGTCCGTCTGTCACCATGATCACCGGCTGTATCTCATGAACCGTGATAGTTAGACAATTGAAATTTTCACAGATGATGTATTTCTGTGACAACAAATACTCTAGTTTATTCTAGTTTTTAAACTATAATAAAATAAAATATTTAAGGGGCTCCCATACAACAAACATGATTTTTTTGCCGTTTTTATAGATAACTAGTAAACTTAAGGTTCTTCAAGGATGTGGATGTGAGGATGTGAGCATGTGAGTATGTGAGCATGTGAGCATGTGAGCATGTGAGCATGTGAGCATGTGAACATGTGAGCATGTGAGCATGTGAGCATGTGAGCATGTGAGCATGTGAGCATGTGAGCATGTGAGGATGTGAGCATGTGAGCATGTGAGGATGTGAGCATGTGAGCATGTGAGCATGTGAGCATGTGAGCATGTGAGCATGTGAGCATGTGAGCATGTGAGCATGTGAACATGTGAGCATGTGAGGATGTGAAGATGTCTCGAAGGTACGTCCGTCCATTTACCCACATTTTTCAGTATCATAACACACTAAAGAGGATTTAATTTACAAACTTCATTGATTAATTTAAATTAAAGTGGATTTATTCATGACAACTGCAAATAGTACAGCTATTAATTGTATCCTTTTTTTTACAAATTAATGATCCCGCTTTAAAAATAATTCCCTTATACTATACCACTTAAATTAAAAGATCAACGGATTGTTACCCTGGCTTACATTTAAAGGATGTCTTTCATGCATAAAATATGTATATGTATTACTTGTGGCTTCCCGCGGCTTCGCACGCGTTGAAGTGGTGCCGTGATTGAGACACAAACATCCAAACATCGTAACTTTCACATTGATTTGTATATTATTAGGGTAGGATTTTAAATACCTACGTAGGTATAAGAGATACCTATAAACGGCCATTACCTATATTAGGTAGGTAGGTATAGGTACTGAGTCTCAAAAACATTCCAAATACAACAAAGACAACCTTACACGGAAAATATGTACTTATTTGTTCAGGAGGTAGTTTTACTTTGCAGGGGTAGTTTTAAAATATTGAAAACGTGATTTTAAATAATTTATTGTGGTGTATATTTACTTCAAGTTTGAAATCTATCGCACTAGGTATACTAAAAATCTCCCATACTAACTTTTACAGTCATTTGCACCATGTCATTTGCAGGGGTAATTATCAAAAGTTGAAAGCGTCATTTTTAATTAATTATTTTTTAGTATATTTACCTCAAGTTTTAAGTCAATCGCACCACGCGTTAAAAAACTCCCATGCAAACTTTGACATCTCTTTGCACTTTAAAAAAAACTAAAAATGTTTTTCCTATTTTTTAGCTTTGGAGTACATCTACTTCAAGTTTCAAGTTTGTAGGTTCAAGGAATACTATTTTTCATACCAACGTTTTCAACCCTTTTTACACCCTTAGGGGTTCAATTTCCGAAAATCCCTTCTTAGTAAACCTCTACTCCATAAGACCTATGTACTCTTTAAATTTCAAGTCTATAGGTCCAGCGGTCAAAAATCTCCCATACAAACTTTTTATCCCTTTGCACACTGTAATGTATTGACTTCGTCTCAAGCGCCGACGTCACGAGACAGTTGTTACGCGGCCGTCGTACAGAGCGGTTGTGTGTCTGTGTGCGTGGTGAGGTGTTGGTGAGCCGAGGAATATCAGGACATTACATGTGGCGACGAGGACAAAAGTGAGTACATAATGAAGTACATAAAGTAAAAAAAAAAAAAAAAAAAAAAAAAACATAGTGGAAGTGGCTAAGTTTGTTGACAAGCTACTAGTAATAGAAATCAGGCCTACCTACCTACATGTTACGGTTTGTGAAACTTCGTTTTGTTGGACTTAATGTAGTCCACCACTTACGCACACATCTGTTTAGAAGTATAAAAGCTATAAAGTACCTACCCTACCAACGTCATTATTTGCAGATATCACTCTGTTGTTACTAGTTATGTACGTCCGAGTAACTATGTAATTGTTATTGACCATGTTATTGAAAATAAAATTAGTTAGGTGCTTGTCTTTGCTGAAGGTACAAAACAATTAAACATGTAAAAGTAAAGTAGGTGTAAAACCTATCTGAATAATTTTACTCATATTTTCTCTTAACAAATGATATAACCTACTTAACCCTTAGCCAAGTAGGTATAGGACGAATATTTACTTCGTTATAAAGTAAGAACTGCTTCAGGGTCAAAAGGTATTTATTCTTTTGGATCACGGGGATCGCTTTATGGCGTCTTGAGACTGGGTGAGTCTAGGTGACGGTTCCACGCAACCGGGCCTGGAGGAGCAGGCAATAAGCTTACGGCTTGGTTCCTGCCGTTCTTTTGTATAATCCTTGTAACAATATAATGAAGCTTCAGTGTGGTGCCAACTGCCAATTGAATTCAGTGAGGCGTAAGTATAACAGAAATAGTCACAGGCAATTAAATTCATAAGATATCACACGCTACGCTTTTTAATTACTTGTCAGGTGGGTTAATGCAATAGTAAAAATGGAATGTTAATAATAAAAACATATCAAAGTTTTTAACTTTTAACCTAGTACCCACGAGTTCGTGACGTGTTGTTACCAACGCAAGTTGGAGAAGTAGACAATGTTTTGACCATTAAATTTGAATCATGTTAAATACATACATGTACATTACAATAATACATACGTGTAGATATGTACATACATGTACATATCTTACTAAATTATCTTAGTACTTTCGCAGCGATGATTGAAGCTGAGTGTAACAGAATATATCTGGCCATTTAATGGTCTAGGTCTATGGTATCTATTCGAAAACAATAGAAACAAGCAGACGATTTCTGTTCGTTAAATCGAAATTAAATAAGCAGACAATGTCTGATCGTTAAATCGAAATTAAATAAGCAGACAATGTCTGGTCGTTAAATCGAAATGAAATAGGCAGACAATGTCTGATCGTTGAATCGAAATTGAATAAGCAGACAATTTCTGATCGTTAAATCGAAATTAAACAGGCAGACAATGTCTGAAATAAGCAGACAATGTCTGATCGTTTAATCGAATTGAAATTATCAGATGATGTCTGATCTTTTAATTGAAACAAATTATCGTAAATTATGTCTGATCGTTAAATCGAAATGAAATAAGCAGACAATGTCTGATCGTTAAATCGAATTGAAATAATCAGGCAATGACTGATCTTTGAAATTAAATAAAAATTAGCAGGCTATGTCTGATCGTTAAATGGAAATGAAAATAAGCAGACAAGGTCTGATCTTTAAATCAAAATGGAAAAAGCAGATTATGTCTTTTGTTGCAAGTGGTGTAAGTGTGTGCAAGAAATGGTTACATTAAGCCAATTGATAATTAAATTATTGATTTGTAGGTATGTAATAATTAAGTACCTACCTAACATCTAAAAAATGTTGACTAGCAGATTTAATCTGAACATTTAATTGTTAAAGCAGATTGATCAAATCTGAATCGTTAAATCGAATGATTCAATTCTCGAAAATGAAAATAAAAATAAAAACAAACTGGACACGTTTGACTGGACATATAATTCTTATTCTGTAGGAGTAAGATGGGAGAGTTGGACAACATACGCTAACGTTGCCGCTGCAAATGACGTTGATGTGTTTGCAGTGACGCGATATCTAAACTTGGATGATGTTTACCCAGAGCAGAGTAAAATATATGAACGCATATTTTCAGGCTCATCAGGCAATAATTTTAAGTAATTTCTTGAAGCTGATAGGTTGTAGGTCAGTTCAAAAGCCGTGTTTTAAGAAAAAAAAAACAGAAAAATAAAAGAGGGAATATGCGGAAGATGTAGTAACAAAAATACACTTCAATGACTTTGGAATGCTCAGTAAAGATTTATATTTCAGACAATACTGTAAAATAAGACAAAAATATAAAAGGAAAATAGATAGAGAACAAAAGACACAGAACGCATACAAACAGAAAAGCTACAGCTCGTGTCACAACCTTACAGATATTAGGTATACCTAATAATTGAACAATTATTTCTTTCTTGTTATTATTCAAGTGGATAATAACATTTATTTTGTTATTGAACTCATAGGGTTTTTAGAAAACCATTAGAAGCAAAAGTCGAACCAAAATGGAAGTGCTTTTGGAAATGAACATAATAGAGCCATTTGTTGGTTCATCAAAAAGGGTCGCACCAGTGGCGCCTGTTTTAAACAACGTGAAGTGAGTCTTTGCCTTGTTATGAAGTGAGCTAACGCGGTTCTCTTCCGCGATCATTATCCATTAAAACAATGGATAAGTTTCTGCCGAAAATGAAGAGTGCCAAGTTCTTCACAAAACTAGGTATTGAAAACGCGTTTTACCAAATCAAAACACTAGCTGATTTGAGACACACAATAACGTTCAACAAAATCACTAGTAAAGGACTTTTTAAATGTTCATTTAGCTTGCCATGTTTGTTGTTTTTGGGTCAAATTAAGTAATTAAAATGTTACCTTTTTCCAGTTAATTTATTTATGGAACACCAACATATTATACACTAATAAAAACAGAAAAATACAGTGATTGCATGATAAAATGAAAAGAAGTGCTTTTACAATTAAAGGTGAAAACAACATGCACATTAGACAAACGAGTAACAGAATTCTTATTAACTAACACTATTTACACATACATAAACCTAAATAAACAATAAAAAGGAAACCTAAACTAACACAAAGTATGAATTAAATAACATTTATTTACAAAGAAAATTCTAACGCATACAAGTAGGTATTTACAAAAATAAATTGAAGTAAAATATAATTAAATTGTATAATAATTTTATACAATATTCTACATTTACATCAGTGAAAATATCCATCGCTCCAGTCTTACAGGAAGCATTGCACTGTCTCATCATTCTAGTAAGTGGTGCGTAGTACCCCAGATTAGAGCTGGAATCTGGCTCGCGGCAGCTTGTTTGGAGCAGAAAAGGAAGAGCTCCATAAGCATCATTCCTCACTTCTGACCAAAACAAAGTGTGAAGCATTTTTATTCTATCAGAGGGTTAGGTTATTTTGAAGTGAATTAATCTGACTTTGTAGCTCAATAGTTTTCTCCTTGGTTATATGAGAAAGTAAGGTGCCATAGGAAGCGCTTCTGAATGCGTTCCAAACGCTTGCTGTTAACTTCATAGAATGTGTTCCACACACACACAACACTGCAGTACTCTAGCCCGCTGCAAACTAAGGAGTGGTATAATGTTTTCTGTATGCTATTGTTTCTATTGACAGATTGATTCGATATTTAAGATTGACCTTGAGTTCTGAGGACAATACAATTAAAAATATGTATTCAGTATCTGTATTGTATTGTATTGTATTGGGACTCCTGTATCCGCTTTTAGACTCCAAAGTGGTCCATTATGCGTGAGGGGTGATCTGGTTACACATGTAGCCAGCCTAGCTCCTCCCAAAAGCGCAGAAGCTTCCCGGTGGCTTAACAGGCTTGGAGGAGTGACCTGGGGTTTCCTAGGATTTCTTGTCGTTGAGAGGTTACGCCCTCGCATTCCAGGACTACGTGGGCAGCTGATTCTTCTTCGGACAGGCAGCCTCTGCAGAGTGGACTGTCTGTAGCTTCGATGTTGTAGAGATGTTTGTTAAGTGAACAGTTACCTGTTAGGGTCCCCGCGATGGTTCTAAGGTTTCGTCTATGTAGGTTTATTAGACAACGTGTCAGTCTGGGTGTGGTGGCTGGTATTGCTGTTCTTGACTGTCTGCAGTCAGTCGCCCACGTCCAGCGTAGGTTGTGTTGGTTTTGAGTGTGTTGTCGCATCCATGTGCGTAGCTGCGAGAATGGCAGAGGGAGGAAAGGTGCTGGTCCTTCGATTAGTGTTTCCGATCCTCTTCTGGCTAGCTCGTCTGCAGCGTCATTACCAAGGGATCCATGATACCCCTTTATCCATGGTTTACCTTGTTGTATTCAGTATCATTTTATATCCACAATGATCGCCGGAATAAAATGCAACTCCTTCATCAATAAATCAATATTGCAGATTCCGTATACAGACCGATACAGGACCTCATACCCGGATCGATACAGGTACATCGGCTGGTCTATCTAAAGAACGATATTTATAACCACGGGATCTATCACGGGAGGTAAAGTTTCTCAAAGGTCTACCTGCAAAACTGTAAACATTACCAATTTGTGAAAGTGACTACTCTCACGTAACGTACGAGTACGAGAGAACTTAATTATAAGACAAAAGTGTACCTACTTACTTTTAAAGCTACCTACTGCATTGTTAAAAGCTTTGATTGATTAATAAAGTTATTCTTATCCATGCTGTGTATAATGGTATAAAGACATCGAACCCTGAATTGAATAAAAATTAATGGTATCAACCAAATTGTTATGCAAGACCAATAGTAGTGTCACTCAAAAAAATCTATACTGTTTAAGAGAAGATAAAGAAATCATTGAAGTCAAAGAAGGAATAGGTACCTATCTCATAGCAAATGGGTTGAAGAGGTAAAACTGTACCCAAAAATTTGTTACTATTTAGTGTACCCACAGATATATTGTACATATATATCTGTGAGTGTACCTATTTGTAGTTCTATAAGGTATAAAGAAATTAAGATATGTCGGAAAATTACGTCAATAACAATGGTAGCATAAGATTAGTTAGGCTTTAAAAAAAAAGATAGGAAAGAAAGCTTATCAGAGTGGGTACTTGTGTATGTACACCATACTCACTGGAGTTTTTAGAGATCAACTACCAATAATTACAGACGTGTCATAATGGCCTTTGACAGATACAGAGATGAAAGACTCAGATTAAAGAATGGAAAAAAAAAGGGATAGGAATATGTTGATAGAAAGAGAAAAGATAAAGTAGGTATATGTTAAGAATATGATCAAAGGAAATAAACTATGCCTAAACTATGATACGACTACACATACTGTAGAATATAAAATGTTGCGGGAGATATACAAGTTTGAAATGACGAGACCGGCCAAACATATTGAAAAACGTATATCTGAAGAAGATTCAAGGTGTGAGGATAGTCAGCCAGAATAGAAAAAAAACTTATAATATGGACGATAAAGCTAATGAGGAAACAGTATGTAATATAAATTAAACTAATAGGGTGACAGAGTGGGAATCGCAAATGTATTTATCACAAACAAATCATTTATATGATATACATAAATGAATAAAATCAACAACCTAATACAGGTGTACGTATTGTGATGTTATCGATTTAAAAACATTTAAAACAAAAAAGGGATGTAATGTATTGACTTCGTCTCAAGCGCCGACGTCACGAGACAGTTGTTACGCGGCCGTCGTACAGAGCGGTTGTGTGTCTGTGTGCGTGGTGAGGTGTTGGTGAGCCGAGGAATATCAGGACATTACACACACTAATTAAGGGTAGTTTTAAAAAACTAAAAATGCCGTTTCTTTTTTTTTGCCTTGAAGTATATGTACTCCAAGTTTCAAGTTTGTAGGTTCAAGGAATACTATTTTTCATACAAACGTTTTCATCCCTTTTTACACCCTTAGGGGTTGAATTTCCAAAAATCCCTTCTTAGTACACCTCTACGTCATAAGACCTATGTACTCCTCAAATTTCAAGTTTCTAGGACCAGTGGTTTAGGCTGTGTGTTGTCTATATGTCAGTCAGTCAGTCAGTCAGTCAGTCAGGACTTTGATTCTTATAGATACAATCGTTTTCATCCCTTTTTACACCCTTAGGGGTTGAATTTCTAAAAATCCCTTCTTAGTACACCTCTACGCCATAACACCTACGTACTCCTCAAATTTCAAGTTTCTAGGACCAGTGGTTTAGGCTGTGTGTTGTCTATATGTCAGTCAGTCAGTCAGTCAGTCAGTCAGTCAGTCAGTCAGTCAGGACTTTGATTCTTACAGTATTAGAGATAGAGATAGAGATAGAGAAGAGATAGAGATGGTACGGAAACCTTCGCGAGCGAGTTCGACTCGCACTAGGCCGGTTTTATTTTAACGTAAAGAATTAAACTCCTTGGCTGTTTAAAAAATGAATAACATTATTGGAGCAAGAATGTTTTAGTTAATATTCTGTAGAAAAAACAATTTTATTTCCCCAGTACCTACCCGAAGTTTGAGTTTTGTTTTTAGTTTTCTGTAACGTCAGGCCATTTTTGTATGGAGACATGTGAGTTCTCAGCACGCCCGATATTAGAGGCGCTTATTGAATCTTCATACAAAAACGCTTGACGATACGAAAAACGAAAAAATAAACTCAGACTTGGGACGATACAAAAAACTAAAAGAAAAATCGGGTACTGATCCAGTGGAGTAAGTAGACAGACGAATGTACCAAACTTTTTAAAGACAGACTTTTTAAGTCACTTTAAAAACCTTTTGAGAACTTTTCGAATGAAGAAAAACATAACTTTATTTATTTTCTGGGTTGATAGCTGTGTTGAACTGAACTTTTAGATTAAATAAAGTTCTTGAAGATTTTCTGTTTAAAGATCTAGCGGCGCCTGTCGAAATGTTGCCACACTCGGATCTGAGATTGCTTTGACAAATTTAGAAACCGCTCTTCAAATAATGTTTAAAGCGACGACAAGAGCTAATGTACCTCTCGCTCGCACGTTTCGAAATTTAGAAAGATATAAAATCGCTAAACCATTTTTTGAAAAATTGCAATCAACCTTTTTGTGTGCAATCACATTGTACACAGTTTAGTTACTTTCATCAACCAATACTTAGTTTTTTTTAAATAGAAATAAAAATAGGACACATACCGAGAAGAGCGAGGTAAGTAAATTTTTCACTTACAGTTGCTGCTGTAAAAAATTGTAAAAAATTACATTGTCTAGCCTATATGTAGGTATATCATAATAATACATATACTCATATCGTGTTTATCCATGGCTTTTGTAGTTCCTTGAGGGAGCACCGGTGGTCTAGTGGGAGTGACCCTGCCTTCCGATCGTAAGGTCGCAGGTTCGAATCCGGTCGTGCACCAATGGATTTTTCCTATCGAAAAATTTATGTTTTCAATGCCAGTGCTCTTAAACGGCGAAGGAAAACGTCGTGAGGAAACCAGTTAGTACTCTAACAGCGGCGATAGGCTTGCAACCTGTCACGTACGGAATACCAACTACTGCAAAATGTGGGTATGTGCCAAATTTAATGTTTGGACGTACTCTCTGAATACCCCCCTTAGACATCCTCAATGAATCTGGAGTTAGTACTTGGTGCTAAGAGATCTGAGGGGATATCTACCGTGCCTTGGGATTAAAGTCGTGAAGCTGTTTCAGTTTTGTAGTTCTTGAAGTAATCAACCTTAGATGGACGAAATCGCCCCAAGGGTTCCATTTCACCATTTTGTTCGGAACCCTAACCAATAGAATTAGATCCTAATTAAAGGTTAATAGAAAAGGATATAAAGATCTGAAATAAAAAGGTTACATTCGATAATCCTTAGATCTAATGCAATTTTTCTAAAAACAACTACCGCTATAACGGTCGCCACGCGCCGGCCAGCATGTACACACATCAGGCTTTTATGGCATCATGCTTTTATGTTCTTGTAGTACAGGGATTTATTTATTACTAGCTGGTGCCCGACTTCGTCTGCGCAGGATTAGTATTTCGAGTACCTAGCTTATATTAGCGTGGCGTAGTACATATGTGTAACTCTAGCGGTTTTGGCAGCGCACGCCAGAATAGCTCGCAGATGGTAGATTTTTTCCTACTTACTTGACACTTATCGTCATATTTTGGACAATTCACGAAATATCTTTATAAATTGTAGAATATGTGTTATTCTGATGTATAAGCTATTATTATTGTAAAGTTTCATTAAGATCCATTCAGTAGTTTTTACGTGAAAGATTAACAAACATCTATCTATCCATCCATCCATCCATACTTACAAACTTTCACGTATTAGATTTACAGTTTTTCTTATTGTCTATTTTATTCTATTAAATGTACACTGTGCACTAACCAAATTGAATCTACATTATATAAGCAAAGTAAGTAGGTAGGTAGATGATACTGAGAAGACAAACCAAAATAATAAAACAAATAAAAGTGAAAGTTAACAAATAAAACAAAAAATAAAAGTTATAGTTAATCGCAAAAAAAACAAGCGTTAGCGTGTAAAAAGTAGCTAATGAAAGTGTAGTGTGATGTGTGGGGATGGCGAACCAATGACAAACCACGGATCAAAACGATTTGCATTTTTACTTCTAACTATCCGCTATTTAGCCCGCCCTCGCCCGATTCGATCAGAAACTATTTGGCTAAATCCAGGCTGCTGCGACCCATGGAACACAGGTTAGAATTTTCTTCGAAATTTTATAATAACTATTAAAATTATTACATTTAGGTTGAAATTATTTGGCAATTAAAACGAATATGGAATCTTTTTTTTTTATAATGTCACGTTGATTAAAACAGGTTCGCCACCCCTGTTGTAGCATACGCGTCATTCTTTTTAGGCTTTATTACGATCTACCTCTGGTGCGCCGAAACTTGCCAACCACTTTTTCTCAAAATATAATATGACGGTAAACGCTTTGTAGTCACCGAAAATGTGATTAGCAGAGCAGTAAAAATCGAGGATTCATGAGATTTTGTGATTCATTAGAGCCTCAATGATTTAGCGGCAAAGGTCAAAAGGGGGTATTAAATCCACGAGAAAATAATTAACGAATAAAATCTTGTAGGTATAGCTAATTACATTGCTGTGTGAGAACTGATCGTGAACTTTGTAAGAAATAATTTGAAACTTACTGTAATTTTTTTCATTTATTCCAGAGTTTTTTTTATTTATTGTAGGGGATTTTTCGCTTAACGACCACACTGCCCTATAATAAACATCTAAATATACAGTTAATATTATGGAGGAGGAGAAAAATATGAATTGTAGGTACAGTCAAGAGCATGAAGCTTTACAGCTTGTAGCGCGAGTCTGCCTCTATGGCGATTGTAATAAGAATCGAATGGTTCCAACTTAGGCCTTAGGACTTTGGTTTCTTTGCAGTTGGCTACATTTTTTTAACCTCTAGGGGGGGCAGCTGCCCCCTCTTGCCCCCTCTTGGCGACGCCCTTGATCATACTAAAGAACGCTAGGAACCTAGCCATAAGTTTGTTGCCAGTTCTTCTAGGCTTAGTCGCGTGGAACTGGCACCTAGATTCACCTAGTTTTAACACGTTTCAAAGTGATCCTTGTGATTCAACTGAATAAATACATTTGACTTTGACTAATATATTATTTTGGCTTGACCCGACAAGCAAAGTTACAGACAAGCCTCATATCTCAGCTCGTAGGAACTGCCTTCTGCGCTGTAGGCAGAGGGTTCGATTTAGTGGCGTAGCCGCGGGCAGCAGCTAGTACTGAATAAATCAATAATATTTAAAAAAAAATGATTCATACAAACTGTACCTACCTACACGTCAAGGAGTAAAGAGATAAGCTATCTGAGATAAGTAGAAATGAGAGTAAGGAGAGAAATAAAATAGAAATATTTGGAACAACACAAAATACTAACGATCCTTACGAGGGTAGTTTAGGAAAAATCCTTACCGTTCCAAATGGCTGCTTAGAGCCGTTTTACAATTAGCTAAAGCATCTTACAGAGTAGGTACCAGTAAGTATCCTGCCAAGGCTCGTCCAATTTCTCTTCTATGTTTATTCATGGTGGATTTACATAGGTATTAGCATCAGCGTATGCATTAACTAACCAAAACTCTTCTTACACATTTTGTTTAAAGCATTTTGACTTAGGTTCGTGCGATAAAATTTGTTGATTGAGTTTTTTTTTTAATACATTTATCTGATGGTACAAGCTGGTGGCCTACCTGATGTTAAATGAGTGAGGTGTCATATGAAAGGGTTTGGTTTGTACGTACAGTACATCCCAATACCATTTTTATACCGGCATGTCGTAGAACCTACCTCTAAAAAGTTCTATAACATGTGTCAAGTGCTCGAAAGTAGCCTCTAAACGCGCACTTAAAATCCTTTCACCACACTGTTTCTAAAGAAACTGGTGGTGAAAGGTGGACACGACGAGAGAGAGACCATTTTTATTTTTATTCAAGGACTTATGTATGATTTTTGAGATACAATTGGTTACCCCAAGTAGGCAGGGGGTAGTCAGAGGTCAAATATCGTGTTTGGTATCAATGTTAGACTGGAGCGGACATCACGAAATCTCAGTTCGGGGCGAACCACTAGTTTAGAGTACAATTAGGTACTTTCGTTCGTACGGTCTTTATTCAGTACAATCACAAGGATCACTTTGAAACGTCTTATATGGTAGGTGATTCTACTGCCAGTTCCTCGCGACCAAAGCCTAGAAGAACAGGCGAGAAACTTACGGCTTGGTTCCTAGCGTTTTTTTATATGATCCTTTTTACAATTATGGTACTGAATTGTTTAGTTTTTGTAATGAGTTGAAGCATAGTTCAGTCCCAAGCTTTTTTGCCATAATGCCTCAAGTTTATGGACGCAGGGCACGTTCATATCGTGACTTCCAAGGGAACGCTTTGTTATAGGTGATGGTAACCACTTAACATCAGGTTAACCACCTGATCAAAGTTTGAAATTACCCAAACCACTAGGGACACCAAAATGTGTAAAAATCGCACTTATTTGATCACTACATATTCCAACTGCACACACGTAAAACCTTAATAACGATGCTAACCTCACCTCTGAAAATACACAGCAACATAAAAAAAGAAAAAATCGAGAATTCTGTATTCCAGAAATGACGGAAAACAACGTGAAAACCCTAAAATGCAGAAAGAGCGGCAAGACATTTTTAAATATTGCTCTTCTGAATTCGAAATTCAAACTCCACGTGGGATTTTTGCCGCCTGTATTTTTTCGGAACGGTTTTACGTCAGGCGCTACCGGAAATGAATAAATACTTTTTGATCGTCGTCGTACGTACGTTAATCGTCGTTGTGGTGCGAGAAGTAATTAAGTGCAAAAAGCTAGTTTCGAGATAATCGCGTTTGAAACTTTTATTGTTCTTTAAATTGGTGTAACTCATGTTGATGCTTATAGTTACAAAAGTGGTTTCTTCATCATCACTACATAGTATAAAACAAAGTCGCTTTGTCTGTCCCTATATCCCTATGTATGCTTAAATCTTTAAAACTACGCAACGGATTTTGATGCGATTTTTTTTTATAGAGAGAGTGATTCAAGAGGAAACATTTATATGCATAATACAAGCATATTACCCACAATAACCGTGTGAAGCCGGGGCGGGTCGCTAGTACAAAATATAGATAAATTTACCTTGCACACGAACGTTCAACAAATTATGTAAACAGTTCTATGGTTACTGAGATACATAATAAAAAGTAAGTTCATTAATTCTGGCATACTCATCAAGATGATATTTGGTGAATTAATTATCTTTCTGTATGCATTAAGTTATTATTCTGCGTACAGCATTGTTCTAATCAGGTGGATCGCGTCGAATACATTGTATGTGAAATGTAACTAAGTGACTTTATACATATGAACAGTGCAGCCTCAGTACTTGCAAAATATTGTAAGTAAAGCGATTGAATTCGAACCCTTAGATGTTTTTTGTAGACAGATTTATGCCTCTACGGATAGTTTTGCACTTCTAACATTCTTGTATTATCTAAAATTTTAATAAAAGCAGCTATATTACTTTCTGAGAAGGTACATAATGGGTTGAAAAACACTACACTTTGGCATCATTAACTCATTTTGGCAAAAAATTACACTTAGTGACTTTTCGCACCACAACGTCGGTTTGTATACTCATACATAGTAATGTAGGAATGTGCTGAATTTATTAATAGGATCTGTGACATACTTTTTGACACCGTCGTCGTACGTGAAAGTATTCATGCTAATAGGTTTTTTTTATACAACTAGCTGATGGAACAATCAGATGGCCCACCTGGTGTTAAGTGGTAAACATCATCTATAAAAAAGCATTGCCTCGTAAGTCACGCAAGATATGAACGTGCCTTCCGATGGACTGCTCTGCGTCCATCAACTTGAGAACTACAGATTTTAAGCCTCATCTGTAATTACACCGGCAATCACACTCTTCAAACCGAAACTCAGCAACGCTGCTTAGCGACAGAAAAAGGTGTGGTGGTAGTACTTCCCCGGACGAGCCCTTCACAAAGAGCTCTACTACTCTACGTAATTTTTACGTACCTCTCACTATTTCCTTAGACATCCATAATTCATTTATAATTGGAACTAGGTACTTAGAGATCTGAGGGGATATCTACCGTGCCTGGGATTAAGTCTTGTAGCCTTTACTGTTTATTTTTGAATGATCGGTGGACGCCTAAAAAGAATGACGTGCATTGACGAAGCTCAAAAATCGGACGTAGATTTTAATTGAAGCTAACGACATAGGTCAACTTGCAGCATCAATTTGGCAGCCCGTGCACTACCGGGCCTTAATTGAGAACACTGGAGTGGAGGAAAAACTCGGTGCTTGTCCTTCATGGCATAGCGGTGCCTGTTTTAACTGTTTAAGAGCACTATCATTGGCGTAGATATTTTTTTTAATGGAATAAATCCATAGGTGCACTATCAGATTCGAACCCACGGCGCTATCGGAAGGCGCACTACCACTAGTGATTTTTTGCCAGCTTTCTGGCTGCCAAAATACTACAAGCTTTGCTAACTTTGGCGCTATATAGATACTATTATGTAAAATATATACAATGTGTTACATAATACCCCTATAAGCCCAAAGACCAAGAGATCAGACCAAGCACTGGAATACTTTGACGTGTGCATATTTTGAATACTTACATCGTTTTCTTAATTCCCATACAAAAGAAAAATTAATATTCTTTCGGAAATTTGCAACACCCCTGATAATGTGTACGTGACCTTGGTACATACGTTATTTGCGTTTCCTAATAGGTGGCAGATCTGTTACCTATTTTATTTACAGTTCACAATTATTAAAGGTAAAAAAAAAGCTGTAAATAGGGCTGCATCATGTGGGGTCTATTATAAATAGGCCAATAGAGTTGAAATTTCGTTACCATACCAAGTAAGTAGGCTGTAGTCAGAAACCAGTCCAAAAATAATGTCTGGACTTGCCTCTGACTACCACCTACCCAAAGTTTCGGAGCGTTCAGGTCGCATCACGAGATCTCAGTTCGGGGCGAACCACTAGTTATTTATACTGCGTTTGCATTTAGACATTCGCGCTGCCATTCGCATGGACGGAAATGTTGCCGTCCATATGTCTGCGGCAGCGTCGCCGGCAATGTATGTTCACAACGCAGGCAACGCGAGCGGCAACGCGAGTGGACATGGAAGTGCGCTGTTTACATTCTCGCATTGCACAAGTCCCTGCTCATGTCTCTGCACATTTCCACGGACATGAGCTGAGTGTAAACGGGGTATTAAATTCAATTTCAAACAAAGGCACGGGAGAGAGCTACTACATAAAAGCAAGTATCAAAGACTAGCGATTTAATAAAACCTTTTACTGAACACCGTTCCTATCAAAGGCTTTTGAGTGGAGCTATAATTTCCAATATCCAAAGCCGATGTCATTTAGCGGTGAACCCAGAGGATTTTTTTTGTACAACTAGCTAATGGAACAAGCATATGGCCCACCTGATAACAAAACCAAAGTACTAAGTGGTAGCCATCATCTATAACAAAGCATTGCCTCGCAAGTCACGCACGATAGGAACGTGCCCTACGATGCACTACCCTGCGTCCATCAACTTGAGGCATACAGATTCTTCATAGATTCTTGACAGCCTTCACAGCTCAGTTGGTAGTAGCTCTGCCTTCTGCGCCGTAGGCCGTGGGTTCGATCCCCACCGAGAACAAACATTTGTGTGATGAACATAAATGTTTGTTCTCTGTCTGGGTGTTACATAATATTATAAGTATGTATTTACAAAAAAAAAACAGTATATATGTATTATATCAGCTATCTGGTCCCCATATTACAAGCTTTGGCTTAGTTTGGGGCCATAGAGTGGCTGTGTGGAAAGTACACCAATATTTATTTTATTTATATTTAGATGTTAAGCCTCATGTGCCTGTAATTAGACCGGCAACCACACTCTCCAAATCGAAACACAGCAACGCTGCTTGGCGGCAGAAAAAGGCGTGGTGGCAGTACTTCCCCGGACGAGCCACATTAAAAATCCCTACTGCTTACCTGTGTTAAGCCTCATTAGCCTGTAATATACTTTGTGTACTGTAGTGTCTAACATTATACTATGCGCGCTGACTGGGAAGGCAAGCGTGGGCGGGTAGCTATTAAACACGCGGTCATCGTGTGGCACTCAATTCCAGCCAGCCGAACCAAGCAGACGTTAGCGTTATTATAACTATTGTGTGTATTATTTGGTACCCAAGCAACCTGTACAGTACAAGTGGCGACCCTGCCAGTGGTCAAAACCATTACAGTAAGTACCAAAAAAATACAACAAAAAAAAGTGTAAAAAGAGTAAATGAGTCGGTTTTGTTCTGCAAACGAACGCTAGCTAATGCATTTTTATAGAACTTACGTACCTAGTTACGAAACACCTGAGTTGGCAGGTAGTAACCTTTTTTCGGCTGGGTTAACTTTCATAACATTCGTTTATGAAGTAAGATAAAACAACATCAATTTATGTACAAGTAGCAAGTACTACCCACTTGTTCGGGTAAAATATTTAACAAAATTTAAATCAATACGCTACCGACTTTTTGATGTTCGTACTTTATGGGACAATGCTGGTTTTTATCACTGATTGTACCTACAAACAGGCCTGTCGCCGTTGCGTTTGCAGCAAGTAAACTTTAGTACTCACATACAAAAAACAGTGTAACATCAAGTTAATTGTTGACAAATAGACAAATACTCTATACTAATAAACCAGTTACAGAAATACTCAGATATATTCTGTTTATTGAAAAAAAATGAATTGCACAAGTAAATAACTACCTACACTAATACACTGAGTAAAATGTGTGAATGTTACCTAAGTGAGCGAATTTACTTTTGCTAATTTGCTAATAGTTCTAGAAAGTACTATTTGTGCCTATTTTAATGTCGAGAACTAAGAACTTAAGGTTCCACTGGAGAGGTAGTTTGATATAACAAACGATAGTACCTATAAAATTGCTGTTACAATTGATAGTTTGATAAAATTTTGAACGGTATCAGAACAAAAAGGTAGTTTGGAGAAATCTAAACGTTACCTAAATGTTGTTATATACAAGAGATAGTTTGACAAAATGTTGAACGGTATCAGAATCAAGAGGTAGTTTGGAGAAATCTGAACGGTACCTAAATGTTGTTAAAATTGATAGTTTGACAAAATGTTGAACGGTATCAGAATCAAGAGGTAGTTTGGAGAAATCTGAACGGTACCTAAATGTTGTTAAAATTGATAGTTTAACAAAATGTTGAACGGTATCAGAATCAAGAGGTAGTTTGGAGAAATCTGAACGGTACCTAAATGTTGTTATAATTGATAGTTTGACAAAAGGTTGAACGGTATCAGATTTATGTTTTCAAGAGACAGTTTGGAGAAATCTGAACGGTACTTAAAAGTTGTTAAAGCAAATGATAGTTTAAGAAAACGTTGAATAAGTAGTATCTGAATTAAAAAGTTTAAAAGGTAGTTTGGAAAAATCTGAACGGTACCTAAACGTTGTTATAAAATGACAGTTTCAGAATACGTTGAATAGTATCTGAATTATTAATTTTAAAGGGTAGTTTGGAAAATCCGAACGGTACCTACAGTTCTTACAAAATTACAGTTTGTGAATACGTTGAATAGTATCTGAATTATGAATTTTAAAGGTTAGTTTGGAAAAACAGAATGGTACCTTAAGTTTTAACAAAATGACAGTTTGAGAATACGTTGAAAAGCATCAGAATTATGTTTTCTAAACGGTAGTTTTGATAAATCTGACCAGTACCTAAAAGGGAATTACTATCTTTAAGTAGCCCAATTAGAAATGATATGATATGATAAATATTGGTGGACATTCCACACAGTTCTATCACTAAATGATGACAGAAAATGAACATGTATCAAAAACCCCCATTAGAGCCTTTACCTACTTATCTCCATTATAGTCTAGATTGTTGGAGTGAGTCAGCTTTAGAAGTTGGTAGAAATGTAAAAGGGCGCTTCAGCTGTATCTGATCGGAATGTATATTACTGAGTCAGCGGACAACGATGTTTTGGCATGGGTGGAATCACGGTACAATAAGCTCGGTACATATACCTACCGACCTCATAATATTTGCGGGTACGCATATAAGTAACAGCTGAGTCGGGTGTTGCAATACCTAACCAAGCCAGACAAGTATTTTTCAAGAAAGACATTTTGAAATGTATTTAAATGTACCAACAATTAATTATTATGGTATTTAGTAACCAGTATCACACAGAAAAAAAACGGTATGAACAAAGTCGTAACTTTGTTGCCTGTTCTTCTAGACTTTGCGTGGATCTGACGTACTGACTGATTCACATAGCTTTCAAAGTAATTTTTCGATATTGAGTTTGAAAAAAAAGTACCTGTGCTATGAAGAAACCAATGGTGGTTTTAATATAGGTAATATCTCTTACGAGTATGAAATCATAACATTGTGTTGTACACCATAGCTTGGATTTAACAGAGGTCAATAAACGACTGTTGCTATGTTGGTAATATTTTGGTACATGATCTTTGAACACTACAAAAAGAGTTGGGGATTAATGCGAAGTGTCGAAAAATTAAAAAAAAAAAAAACATTATGTTGGTTAGTGAAACTAAAACATTATAGCATCCTAAACCAGGTCATTGACCCTTACATTGACAGTTTTACTAAACGTAAAATAGTGCATGGTAGGGTGTGTTCCTATCGTGCGTGGCTTGCGTGGCGGTGCTTTGTTGTGGGTAGTGTTCTCACTTGAAAGCAGGTGGGCCGTCTGTTTGTCTGGTCACAAGGAAAAAAAAAATACTTAACTGGCTCACCCGTTGTTAATAATGATTTTGTTAATATCAAGAAAACGAATTGAATTTAATTTACCTTGCAAAACGTGATACTTTATTAAATGGGGAGTCAGTAAACCTTGCCGATTCTAATATTTTCTTTGGACTTAAAGTTGATGCAATATTGCAGTAAGTACACACATTGAAACACTTTCTGGTAGACTGTAGCAGATAGTACAATAAGATGGTTGCTAACTTGCTGATGATGCTAACAGCTATTTATTTTATTTACTTCTATGGTATACCTAATAATGATGTTACGTAAACTTTCTCTGGGAGTCAGCAGTTGCCATATATGCAAACCGTATTGTTTTTTCAATATACATGCCATAAATGCCTTTTAGTTTTTGAAAATGGATCTTTGTTACTCTTATATAAGTGGTTTATTAAAACATAGATAGCTTTACGGAAAAGATAATATTAACAATAGAAACATTAAAAATAATTATACTCCTAGATTTATGCTAAATTCACATTTACGAAAAAACTAAAAGATATTATAACTATTAGATAGGTATTACTAGACGAAAGTGTTACATATTTACAAAAGCAGGAAAGGGGAGCCATCTAAAAAATTTAGTACCAACTACAATTGTGGAGAGTTTGATGCAGGTTTTCCATGAACTGATAGCTTTAACTAAACTTTACTTATAGGTGTGCTATTGCTTCACTAGCAATATCTAACATTACCTATGAAGGCAAAGGTAATGTTTGTTAATGAGTCTCTTGTCAGCTGTGCGAACTCAGAATGTAAAAACCTTGACCAGACCGATAGAACTATCCCACTACCAAGAGTATGCTGATATTTCGTTATGACGTCATAAGAAGATGTGCTACAAAGAGTAAAATTGGAATCGGTAACTAGTTAAAAAAGGTATAAAGGTAAAGGAAAGTCGAAGGTCTGAAGAAAATGGAAGGACTGTTTGGATGAAAATGATACAAGTAGATATATAGATGGAGAGATTTATTTAGTATAGTTTCATGGTTGTGAGATGCGACCCGCTACAATATTGTAATAGCATTCTACTATATCCTGAAATTAAATGAGGTTTAAAAATGAGGTTTAAACTTATGCGATTGGGCTATTAGTAACTTGTAACTTATTAATTGGGCACTTCGTTATCACTGCCACTAATAGTTAAAACTAAGTATGAATTGTATGAATATATCTTGAAGCTAGTACAACTGCTAATGAATATTGCTTACTGTGATTCTTAACGAATTATGAACTAGATGTGTTTTATAAAGTTTATATTACCTACTTCATAAGTTCCTAAATTAATATTTTGTTTTTGTAAAAGGTAGATGTAGTGTCTAACATTATACTATGCGCGCTGACTGGGAAGGCAAGCGTGGGCGGGTAGCTATTAAACACGCGGTCATCGTGTGGCACTCAATTCCAGCCAGCCGAACCAAGCAGACGTTAGCGTTATTATAACTATTGTGTGTATTATTTGGTACCCAAGCAACCTGTACAGTACATGTACCATATTTTTGTTTCAAATAAATAAAATTATTATTATTATTATACACGCACAGTTGCAAAATTGACTCATCATATTCATAGGGACTGTAGTGTCTAACATTATACTATGCGCGCTGACTGGGGAGGCAAGCGAGGGCGGGTAGCTATTAAACACGTGGTCGTCGTGTGGCACTCAATTCCAGCCAGCGGAACCAAGCAGACGTTAGCGTTATTATAACTATTGTGTGTATTATTTGGTACCCAAGCAACCTGTACAGTACAAGTGGCGACCCTGCCAGTGGTCAAAACCATTACAGTAAGTACCAAAAAAAATACAAAAAAAAAAGTGTAAAAAGAGTAAATGAGTCGGTTTTGTTCTGCAAACGAACGCTAGCTAATGCATTTTTATAGAACTTACGTACCTAGTTACGAAACACCTGAGTTGGCAGGTAGTAACCTTTTTTCGGCTGGGTTAACTTTCATAACATTCGTTTATGAAGTAAGATAAAACAACATCAATTTATGTACAAGTAGCAAGTACTACCCACTTGTTTGGGTAAAATATTTAACAAAATTTAAATCAATACGCTACCGACTTTTTGATGTTCGTACTTTATGGGACAATGCTGGTTTTTATCACGGATTGTACCTACAAACAGGCCTGTCGCCGTTGCGTTTGCAGAAAGTAAACTTTAGTACTCGCATACAAAAAACAGTGTAACATCAAGTTAATTGTTGACAAATAGATAAATACTCTATACTAATAAACCAGTTACAGAAATACTCAGATATAATCTGTTTATTGAAAAAAATGAATTGCACAAGTAAATAACTACCTACACTAATACACTGAGTAAAATGTGTGAATGTTACCTAAGTGAGCGAATTTACTTTTGCTAAATTGAGTAGTTCTAGAAAGTACTATTTGTGCCTATTTTAACTTCGAGAACTAAGAACTTATAAGGTTCCACTGGAGAGGTAGTTTGATATGACAAACGATAGTACCTATAAAATTGCTGTTACAATTGATAGTTTGATAAAATTTTGAACGGTATCAGAACAAAAAGGTAGTTTGGAGAAATCTAAACGTTACCTAAATGTTGTTATATACAAGAGATAGTTTGACAAAATGTTGAACGGTATCAGAATCAAGAGGTAGTTTGGAGAAATCTGAACGGTACCTAAATGTTGTTAAAATTGATAGTTTGACAAAATGTTGAACGGTATCAGAATCAAGAGGTAGTTTGGAGAAATCTGAACGGTACCTAAATGTTGTTAAAATTGATAGTTTAACAAGATGTTGAACGGTATCAGAATCAAGAGGTAGTTTGGAGAAATCTGAACGGTACCTAAATGTTGTTATAATTGATAGTTTGACAAAATGTTGAACGGTATCAGATTTATGTTTTCAAGAGACAGTTTGGAGTTATCTGGACGGTACTTAAAAGTTGTTAAAGCAAATAATAGTTTAAGAGAACGTTGAATAAGTAGTATCTGAATTAAAAAGTTTAAAGGGTAGTTTGGAAAAATCTGAACGGTACCTAAACGTTGTTATAAAATTACAGTTTCAGAATACGTTGAATAGTATCTGAATTATTAATTTTAAAGGGTAGTTTGGAAAATCCGAACGGTACCTACAGTTCTTACAAAATTACAGTTTGTGAATACGTTGAATAGTATCTGAATTATGAATTTTAAAGGTTAGTTTGGAAAAACAGAATGGTACCTAAAGTTTTAACAAAATGACAGTTTGAGAATACGTTGAAAAGCATCAGAATAATGTTTTCTAAACGGTAGTTTTGATAAATCTGACCAGTACCTAAAAGGGAATTACAATTTTTAAGTAGCTCAATTAGAAATGATATGATATGATAAATATTGGTGGACATTCCACACAGTTCTATCACTAAATGATGACAGAAAATGAACATGTATCAAAAACCCCCATTAGAGCCTTTACCTACTTATCTCCATTATAGTCTAGATTGTTGGAGTGAATCAGCTTTAGAAGTTGGAAGAAATGTAAAAGGGCGCTTCAGCTGTATCTGATCGGAATGTATATGACTGAGTCAGCGGACAACGATGTTTTAGCATGGGTGGAATCACGGTACAATGAGCTCGGTACATATACCTACCGACCTCATAATATTTGCGGGTACGCATATAAGTAGCAGCTGAGTCGGGTGTTGCAATACCTAACCAAGCCAGACAAGTATTTTTCAAGAAAGACATTTTGAAATGTATTTAAATGTACCAACAATTATGAGGATAAATCATTATTATGGTATTTAGTATCACACAGAAAAAAAAACGGTATGAACAAAGTCGTAACTTTGTTGCCTGTTCTTCTAGACTTTGCGTGGATCTGACGTACTGACTGATTCACATAGCTTTCAAAGTAATTTTTCGAAATTGAGTTTGAAAAAAAAAAGTACCTGTGCTATGAAGAAACCAATGGTGGTTTTAATATAGGTCTCTTACGAGTATGAAATTATAACATTGTGTTGTACACCATAGCTTGGATTTAACAGAGGTCAATAAACGACTGTTGCTATGTTGGTAATATTTTGGTACATGATCTTTGAACACTACAAAAAGAGTTGGGGATTCATGCGAAGTGTCGAAAAATTAAAAAAAAAAATCATTATGTTGGTTAGTGAAACTAAAACATTATAGCATCCTAAACCAGGTCATTGACCCTTACATTGACAGTTTTACTAAACGTAAAATAGTGCATGGTAGGGTGTGTTCCTATCGTGCGTGGCTTGCGTGGCGGTGCTTTGTTGTGGGTAGTGTTCTCACTTGAAAGCAGGTGGGCCGTCTGTTTGTCTGGTCACAAGGAAAAAAAATACTTAACTGGCTCACCCGTTGTTATAATGATTTTGTTAATATCAAGAAAACGAATTGAATTTAATTTACCTTGCAAAACGTGGTTCTACAACTAACCAATACTTTATTAAATGGGGAGTCAGTAAACCTTGCCGATTCTAATATTTTCTTTGGACTTAAAGTTGATGCAATATTGCAGTAAGTACACACATTGAAACACTTTCTGGTAGACTGTAGCAGATAGTACAATAAGATGGTTGCTAACTTGCTGATGATGCTAACAGCTATTTATTTTATTTACTTCTATGGTATACCTAATAATGATGTTACGTAAACTTTCTCTGGGAGTCAGCAGTTGCCATATATGCAAACCGTATTGTTTTTTCAATATACATGCCATAAATGCCTTTTAGTTTTAGAAAATGGAACTTTGTTACTCTTATATAAGTGGTTTATTAAAACATAGATAGCTTTACGGAAAAGATTGATGCCTGTAATATTAACAATAGAAACATTAAAAATAATGATACTCCTAGATTTATGCTAAATTCACATTTTCGGAAAAACTAAAAGATATTATAACTATTAGATATTACTAGACGAAAGTGTTACATATTTACAAAAGCAGGAAAGGGGAGCCATCAAAATTTAGTACCAACTACAATTGTGGAGAGTTTGATGCAGCTGTGCGAACTCAGAATGTAAAAACCTTGACCAGACCGATAGAACTATCCCACTACCAAGAGTATGCTGATATTTCGTTATGACGTCATAAGAAGATGTGCTACAGAGAGTAAAATTGGAATCGGTAACTAGTTAAAAAAGGTATAAAGGAAAAGGAAAGTCGAAGGTCTGAAGAAAATGGAAGGACTGTTTGGATGAAAATGATACAAGTAGATATATAGATGGAGAGATTTATTTAGTATAGTTTCATGGTTGTGAGATGCGACCCGCTACAATATTGTAATAGCATTTCTACTAGGCCTATATCCTGAAATTAAATGAGGTTTAAACTTATGCGATTGGGCTATTAGTAACTTGTAACTTATTATTTGGGCACTTCGTTATCACTGCCACTAATAGTTAAAACTAAGTGAATTGTATGAATATATCTTGAAGCTAGTACAACTGCTGATGAATATTGCTTACTGTGATTCTTAACGAATTATGATCTAGATGTGTTTTATAAAGTTTATATTACCTACTTCATAAGTTCCTAAATTAATATTTTGTTTTTGTAAAAGGTAGATGTAGTGTCTAACATTATACTATGCGCGCTGACTGGGGAGGCAAGCGAGGGCGGGTAGCTATTAAACACGTGGTCGTCGTGTGGCACTCAATTCCAGCCAGCGGAACCAAGCAGACGTTAGCGTTATTATAACTATTGTGTGTATTATTTGGTACCCAAGCAACCTGTACAGTACAGGGACGACACGAAAACACGAAAAAATTTTACTAGTTTTGGTTTTTTTATACAACTAGCTATTGGAACAAGCAGATGAACATCACCTATAACAACGCATTGCCAGGTAAGCCACGCACGATAGGAACGTACCCTACGATGCACTGCCCTGCGTCCATCAACTTGAGGCATGCAGATGTTAAGCCTCATGTACCTGTAATTACACCAAAATCAAAACGGTCTTTATTCAGTACTTTCACTTCATCACTTTGAAACCGGCAACCACACTCTTCAAACCGAAAAACTGCAACGCTGCTTGGCGGCAGAAAAAGGCGTGGTGGTAGTACTTCCCCGGACGAGCCCTTCACAAAGAGCTCTACTACTCTTAAATAGTCATTTTTTATTTTATTTTAGCCTATTCCTGCCGTCAAACCTCCCTCTTGAATATTGATATCTAGTACTTAGTATGCAGCATATAGGTATTCTATTGAAGGATTGTTATTTTGCTCCGGATTCATTTTTTTTATACAACTAGTTGATGGAACAACCAGATGGCCCAACTGATGTTGATGTTAAGTGGTAACCATCACCTATAACAAAGCATTACCTCGTAAGTCACGCACGATAGGAACGTGCCCTACGATGCACTGCCCTGCGTCCATCAACTTGAGGCATGCAGATGTTAAGCCTCATGTGCCTGTAATTACACCGGCAACCACACTCTTCAAACCGAAACACAGCGTTGCTGCTTGGCGGCAGAAAAAGGCGTGGTGGTAGTACTTCTCCGGACGAGCCACACACAAAGAGCTACTCTCAAAATTTCGCCCAGTGAAATAATATGTAGTTACACAGTTGTATGAAGAAATAGAAGATAGAAACCTCTTTATTGTACACCACAATAAAATAACATTACATTATCCTTCCTACTAATATTATAAACGCGAAAGTTTGTAAGTATGGATGGATGGATGGATGAATGTTTGTTACTCTTTCACGTAAAAACTACTGAATGGATTTTAATGAAACTTTACAATAATATAGCTTATACATCAGAATAACACATAGGCTACAATTTATTAAGATTTTGTAAGAATTAATTTAATCTACAGCGAAGTACAATGGGCGGTCTTATCGCTATTAGCGATCTCTTCCAGACCGCCTATGGATGAAAAGGATTTTAATTATGTCAAATGGCGGTGTCACAAAGACTTATTTTATTCCAAAAAACGATATATTATGGTGTGAATGAATAAATTACATATAAAACTATATAATCATACAGAGGTATAGACATTATGTAATTACTTAAATGACTTAACCCCTTAAACAACAAATTAGAGCCTTACTAATGATCGTTTTATGAAACTTAAACACCTCTTAAGCTGACGCCTAACTCTAGGAAGCATTTAGGGTACAACATTTTCAAGTTTGCTTAAGCACCCTGCATAATGAAAATGTCAAGTGTCATCACTTGTCAGGCATTGCATGCTTGTGTATAGGGTTTAAGCCTAAGGCTTTAATTTGATGTCGAATCCCAAGAAAAGTTATCCAATTTCATTGTCAGGTTTCGAATGATTAGATAAAAAGGAAATGACAAAAATATATCTATAGAATACGGAGGCAATACAGAAAATTATAAGGATTGAGAAAACTTTGAAATTGTTGTGGTAACTGTAGTGGCGTAGCTGTGGACAAGGGCCCCGGTGCATAGAGAAAGAATCGGGCCCTCACCCCCTCTTACCACATAGCTTGAACTTATATTGGTCTATAAAATAAATAAAAATTGTGAGCAGGCTCAAAGTTTTAACTTCGGGAGCTGGCTGACCCTCTCTTTTCAAAGCTTAGGTTAGAGGGCCCCTGAGCTCCGGGGCCCTGGTGCACTGCATCACCTGGCCCTACGATAGCTACGCTGCTGGGTAACTGGTGGACAAAGTGGTGGGGACAAAGGTGCGTTTGCGTGTAGCCAGTTATATCAACCCTTATCAACTGAGAAGTTGTTTGTTTTTTTTTCAGTTTTTTGAACTAACTTCTCTTTAAATAACCCGTTGTTAGAGTTCCGTACCCAAGGGTAAAACGGGACTCTATTATTAAGACTCCGCTGTCGGTCCCTCCGTCTGTCTGTCTGTCCGTCTGTCACCAGGCTGTATCTCATGAACCGTGATAGTTAGACAGTTGAAATTTACAGTTGACATTTTCACAGATGATGTATGGGCTCCCATACAACACACGTGATTTTTTTGCCGTTTTTATAGATAATCGTACGGAACCCTTCGTGCTCGAGTACGACTCGCACTTGGCCGGTTCAAAAATTAAACAAAAAAGTGCATAAATCACGCAATAAGATTGATTAGGTTCTAATTGCGATAGATACAAAAATAGCAAACATAAAATCTAAATAAAAAATAGAAGTTACGCATGATCAGAAAGATGCACTGCCCTGCATCCATCAACTTGAGGCATACAGATGTTAAGCCTCATGTGCCTGTAATTACACCGGCATCCACACTCTTCAAACCGAAACACAGCAACGCTGCTTGGCGGCAGAAAAGGCAAAGTAGTACTTCCCCGGACGAGCCACACACAAAGGGCTCTACTTTTTAAAATAATAAGTACCCAATGTATTTATGAATACTGCTAATATTTTTATAAATATTATTATTGATAAGAGTAAATATAAGCTAAATTCTAGGTAAGCTAATCTGAAACGTGCCCACACGCATATTTCAGCTACGATGGAAACAATACCATGACATCATTCTTAACGCATGTGCGTGAATTGCGTGCGATAAGTGAATACAAGCGTAGATAGCCCGTGGGTTCGATCCCCACCGAGAACAAACATTTGTGTGATGAACATAGATGTTTGTTCTTTGTCTGGGTGTTATTATACAAGGTGTTCCAATAATTGTGTATATAAACTTCAGGGGGCTAAAGCACCCATCAATATGAATAACTTTTTCTAAGGAACCAACACTGTGAACGCGAAAAAAAAAACAGCTGTTTCATACATTTTAGCCAGGTAGGTATTGAACTTTTGTATGAAACAGCTGTTTTTTTTTCGCGTTCACAGTGTTGGTTCCTTAGGAAAAGTTATTCATATTGATGGGTACTTTAGCCCCCTGAAGTTTATATACACAATAAAAGGAACACCTTGTATATTATACTAGCGACCCGCCCCGGCTTCGCACGGTTATTGTGGGTTATTCCTAAGAGATTATGCTTGTATTATGCATATAAACGTTCTTCTTGAATCACTTTTTCTAAAAAAAAAACCGCATCAAAATCCGTTGCGTAGTAGATTTATTATTATTGTAGTGATCACTCACTTTAAATATAATAATATATAGTATAGGTTATATATAGGAGGAATGGCAGCTTTAGACTTGGCAATGGTACTTCTGGCATATTTTAAAATGATAATTATTATTGTGATTGGCCAATGAAGTGTGCATTATTTAATGCAGTCCAATACTTTTGCAACTATAAATAAACAATCAAATCGAAATGAAATAAGCTGCATAAATTACAATAGTGTTGTCCAAACTAGCATTACATTTTATCGATGATTTTCTTATTATTAAAAAAAAATAAGTATTCTATCTAGGTAGTTTCGAAAATAGAAGCAGTCTTGTATTCGAAACTGCATTATTTTGATTTATGTAATGTTTTAAATAAATACAAATACAAAAAATACAAATATTCGCGTAGTGTGAAGTGTATACATTTTTTTATTTATTACTAGCATTCGCCAGCTCCAGTCGCAAGATTAAAAAGCATTAAAAGATTTTATGTATTACAACATACAATAAATATATGTAATTATATTCATAGAGTAGTAGAGCACTTTGTGTGTGGCTCGTTCAGCTCAGTACTACCGCCATGCCTATTTATCCCGTCGGTGCTGTGTTTCGGCTTATAGCGTTGACCGCGAGAGAAGTTAAACGAGCATTGAGCGGGAAATGACAAACGGGCGTACTCGTAAGTATCGATTAAAAAGATTTCCAACTATGTTCTTTATTCTTTATTGCAAACAATATAACACACTAGTAAACGAGAAAAATAAAAGGTATGGACAGGACAAAGCGAGCTTAACCCTAGCAAGAGTTTTGTTCCGGCAACCTTTGAGACTTTTTATATTTTTTAATACAACTAGCTGATGTAACAAATAGATGGCCCACCTAATGTTAAGTGGTAACCATCACCTATAACAAAGCATTGCCTCGCAAGCCACGCACGATAGGAAAAACACCCCACGATGCACTGCCCTGCGTCCATCAACTTGAGGTATACAGATGTTAAGCCTCATGTGCCTGTAATTACACCGGCAACCACACTCTTCAAACCGAAACACAGCAACGCTGTTTGGAGGCAAAAAAGGCGTGTTGGTAGTACTATCCCGGACGAGCCCTTCACAAAGAGCTCTACTACTCTCTCTGAGGCTAGAGGAAGGTGAAATGTTCTATGAGTTAATTGGAAATAAAAATAGGGAGACTCACCAAATCTGTTAGTGACTAGGTGTCAATGGCAAGGGCAATAAATTTAAACTAAGCAAAATCCTATCACTATTATTAAAGGGGAATCTTTTGTGTCAGTGATAGTGAGTAGGTACATTTGATTCCACTCATCTCCGTTCGACCGGACAAGACACACACAAAAAGCTCTACTAATACTGGCGATTCTATCGATATCGGCATCGGCCCATCCCTTGTTCTATAAATAAATCCCATAAATTGCTGTTACCGATGTGATATTTACGACGCGAACGAAGTAATTTCATATTTTATTATGGCTTTAAAAATATCACGTTACTAATATGACTGTTTTCACCTGTGCGGCATTAAATGGACAAACGGTGAAGGAAAACATCGTGCGGAAGCTAAAGTGGCCTGGTGACCACCGGATATTTTTGATTCTCCCCTGATTCTTCTAGGCTTGGACGCGTGGAACTGGTACCTAGATTCACTTAGTTTTACGACGATTCAATGTGATCCTTGTGATTCAACTGAATAAATACCTTTGAGGTCTTACAAAAGACAATGTGCCTACTTCTGCTGCCAAGTAACGTTGCTGTGTTTCATGGTGTGGTTGCCGGTGATATATATACAAGGTGTTCCATAAGTTGTGTATATAAACTTCAGGGGGCTAAAGTACCCATCAATATGAACAACTTTTTCTAAGGAACCAACACTGTGAACGCGAAAAAAAAACAGCTGTTTCATACAAAAGTTCAATACCTACCAGGCTAATATGTATGAAACAGCTGTTTTTTTTTTCGCGTTCACAGTGTTGGTTCCTTAGAAAAAGTTGTTCATATTGATGGGTACTTTAGCCCCCTGAAGTTTATATACACAACTTATGGCACACCTTGTATACATATATTAGCAAGAGCTCTTTGGGAAGGGCTTGTCCGGGGAAGTACTACCACCACGCCTTTTTCTTCCGCCAAGCAGCAACGCTGTGTTTCGGTTTGAAGAGTGTAGTTGCCGGTGTAATTACAGGCACATGAGGCTTAACATCTGTATACCTCAAGACGTTGGACGTAGGGCAGTGCAACGTAGGGTATAGTCCCTATCGCGCGTGACTTGCGAGGTAATGCTTAGGTGATGGTTACCACTTAACATCAGGTCCATCTGCTTGTTCCATCAGCTAGTTGTATAAAAAGCTATAAAGAGAAAGCAATCACTTCTAATCCACGAGCAATGCTGCAAGCGGTAGCTATTTATTCATAATAATCCCCACTGAGGATTATCTCTATCGGAAAATTTCATTTTTGCATCATTTTATAATCCTTAATGCTGGTGGGGATTATGATGATAAACAGATTCACTATTATTCTTGGAAAGTATAATGGATTTACGGCCGGCTTCAGAAAGCTCGATCAAATCTAATCGGATATCAAGACACTTGCTATGTCTATCTAATTCAATGTACCTAATAACATTGAATTAGATAGACATAGCAAGTGTCTTCAGCGGCAGTATTTTTTAGTACTTTTTTTTTACTCCAGAAAATGTGCAACAGTCACACTTAATGTTTGGACGTACCTCTGTCTACCACCCTTAGGCGTACTCAAAGACTCTGGAGTTCATACTTGGGACCAAGAGATCTTTTTTTTTTTTTTTTTTTTACAACCTATAGGTAAAACGTTTGACCGCAATCTCACCTGATGTTAAGTGATGATGCGGTCTACGGTGTAGCACGCTTACCTAGAAGATACCTATTCACTCGTCTCTTGAAAACACCCAAATTATAGGCATTCGGAAAAACAGACGCCGGCAAGGAATTCCACTCTGAGGGGATAACTACCGTGCCTGGGGATCAAAGTCGTGAAGCTGTTTTAGTTTTTTTTTGACAAAAACTGTGATGACAATATTAAATACTAGCTGGTGCCCGCGACTTCGTCTGCGCAGATGGTAGATTTTTTTCTACTTCCTTGACACTTATCGTCATATTTTGGACAATTCACACAATATCTTTATAAATTGTAGACTATGTGTTATTCTGATGTATAAGCTATATTATTGTTAAGTTTCATTAAAATCCATTCAGTAGTTTTTACGTGAAAGATTAACAAACATCCATCCATCCATACTTACAAACTTTCGCGTTTATAATATTGAGTAGGGAGTAGGCTAGGCTAGTAGCTAATATTCATTAGCTTAAAATATTATTCTTGTTTATAAACGTATTTACTCTCATAATAGGAGTAAGAAACCGCACCTAAAAATCCTGTTGACATTGGTGCCAATTCTTTTTTCGCAATTAACTAAATTGTGTCAAATATGAAAGAGTAGTAGAGATATGGTTGTGAAGGGATCGTCCGGGGAAGTACTACCACCACGCCTGTTTCTGCCGCCAAGCAGCAACGCTGTGTTTCGGGTTGAAGAGTGTGGTTGCCGGTGTAATTACAGGCACATGAGGCTTAACATCTGTATGCCTCAAGTTGATGGACTTAGAGCAGTGCAACGTAGGGCACGTTCCTATAGTGCGTGACTTACGAGGCAATGCTTTGTTATAGGTGATGGTTACCACTTAACATCAGGTGGGCCATCCGCTTGTTCCATTAGCTGTTTATTCTTTTTTATTAACGTATTACTCTCATATAATACCTATCTACCTACTATAAGTCCTACTGTACCACCACATTTTGAAAAGGAAATAAATACATTTTGAATAATAAGCTTGAGAAAGCGCACAAAAAGACCGTTGAAATTGGTGCCAATTCTTTTGTGGCAATTAACTAAATTGTGTCAAATATGAACGATCTTATTTGGATTAAGCTAAAGTCCAAATCAGCATACTACCTCACACTGACATTCCTAAAATTTGTATTTTTCCATTCAATTGCGGGTCTATTTACGTCAAATTAGTCAGGCTCAATTTACGTCATGACTGAATACGCGTCAAAATGTAGCATTTTTTTTAATACAACTAGCTGATGGTACATGCATATGGCCCACCTGATGTTAAGTGGTAACCATCCCCTATAAAAAGCATTGCCTTGTAAGTCACGCACGATAGGAACGTGCTCTATGATACACTGCCTTGCGTCCACCAACTTGAGGCATACAAATGTTAAGCCTCATGTTCCTGTAATTACACCGGCAACCACACTCTTCAAACCGAAACACAGCAACGCTGCTTGGCGGCAGAAAAAGGCGTGGTGGTAGTACTTCCCCGGACGAGCCACACACAAAGAGCTCTACTGCTCTTTGATATTTGATAACATTACCCTAGCATCTTATCTACAGGTGCTACGCGCGTAGCACTTCTGCTACGAAAAAAACAAATCCACTTCAATAACATTTTGTTTCGAAATTTGAAACAAAAAATGTAACAGTACATAATATATCATTGTTCAATTCTTCACTGTTTTGTTGTTGATCCTTGTGTGCTAACGAAGACTTTTTTACTAAAGAAATAATAAATATGAATTCGGTGGAATTTTATTTGCTTAGTTTGCTAAATAAAAAAAAACTATGGGAACTTATTTTCGTTATAACTTGATAGTTCTAACCTCATCATACTTTTAATTAATACCACCCAGACAGAGAACAAACACAAATGTCCATAACACAAATGTTTGTTCTGGGTGGGGATCGAACCCACGGCCTGCCTCAGCTGTCAAAATAGTTAGTAAAGTTTAAATACAAGCCATCAGAGAAATGCTTAGCTTACTAATATAAATGATCAATTTATTATGATTTATTTTCCTTTACTTAATCTCAAATACCACGAGTCTAAGTTGTTTTTACATTTTCCTTTTAGGTGTTTGGTTTTAGGCGAGCCTAGATTTTGTATGGTACCACGAGAGTTTTAAGCACATCCGATAGAGGCACTTAACGACTCACCATACATACAGAAAAACAAAGAAAAACAAAAGTCAGACTTGCCAGCCTTCACAGCTCAGTTGGTCGTAGCTCTGCCTTCTGCGCCGTAGGCCGTGGGTTCGATCCCCACCGAGAACAAACATTTATGTGATGAAAATTAGATGTTTGTTCAATGTCTGTGTGTATTATAATACAATATGTATTTACAAAAAAAAAGTATATGTATCTATTATATCTGTTAACTAGTTTCCATATTACAAGTTTTGCTTAGTATGGGGCTAGATATTGCTGTGTGGAAATTCTACCAATATTTTTTTATTGTTCCGTGTTCATTGCGGGTTTTGTATGAAGACGCGATATTGATACCGATACGGAACTTTACAAAACCCGCAATGAGCACGGAGCAAAAACGATTCGTTTTTGTTCCGTGTTCATTGCGGGTTCCGTATCGGTATCTCTATCGCGTCTTCATACAAAACTCGCAATGAACACGGAACGAAAACGTAAAACGAAAAACGAAATATCGTAAGCAAATCTCATACTTGGGGTACTGGTGTCTATTCTGTAGTTGCACTATAGTAAGTTAACTTAATTTGACAGCATTGAAAATGTGCCGTGCAAGAATGGCTATAATTTTGTCGATGTCAAATTAAGTTAGTAAGGGATAGCTGTAAGATTTATCAGTAGTGATATTCCGTAAGCGACAATATCACGGGGAGTGTTTGCGGAATCCCCAGTGAGATTTCAATATGGAAATAGGAATAGAAAATATTTATTTTATGACACGAAATTTAACATTAATAAACATTAAAATAAAGGTGACGTTAAAAAGGCTTTCACTCAGAATTTTTGTTTTTTAAGAGTAGTAGAGCTCTTTGTGAAGGGCTCCGGGGAAGTACTACCACCACGCCTTTTTCTGTCGCCAAGCAGCAACGCTGTGTTTCGGTTTGAAGAGTGTGGTTGCCGGTGTAATTACAGGCACATGAGGCTTAACATCTGTATGCCTCAAGTTGATAGACGCAGGGCTGTGCATCGTAGGGCACGTTCCTATCGTGCGTGACTTACGAGGCAATGCTTTGTGATGATTACCACTTAACATCAGGTGGGCCATCTGCTTGATCCATGAGCTAGTTGTATAAAAAAAGCATTTGCCATTATAAGCTTAGTGGCTTGTATGGCACTGGTTTTCGGTACAGCAACGTCTGTCAATATAGCATTCTGTTATATATTCACACATCACTAGCGCCATCTTGACAGCCTTCAAAGCTCAGTTGGTAGTAGCTCTGCCTTCTGCGCCGTAGACGCCGTAGAGAACAAACATTTGTGACATGAAAATTGATGTTTGTTCTCTTTCTGGGTGCTATATAATATTATAAGTATGTATTTACAAAAAAAAGTATATTATGTATAATATCGACTATCTGGTTCCCATATTACAAGCTTTGGCTTAGTTTGGGGCTAGATAGTGCTGTGTGGAAAGTCCACCAATATTTATTTATTTATCTGCTTTTTTTGGTAAGTGGAAACGCCATCGCCAGTGATCGATGTGAGCGCGGATCCACTATGTGAAACTCTTCGTGATATTGAGTAGAGAATCGACACGCTGACTAGTCTTGGAAGCTAGACTTAAGAAGCTTAAATCTAGGTTTATCGTTATACTACAATTTTTCTTAACAATTTTAAAGCAAAATTCTTTTAAATCTGTCCTATTTTTCACTGACGTAAATTATGACTAGTAGGTATTTTTACTTTGTACTATTTTTGTGTTATATAATTATAATTTTTTAATCCAGTCCATCATTGTTTTGTTTGACTGCGTTTTCGTGAATTTTTGTGCCTAATATTTCGATTTCTTATGCCTAACAATCCGTTAAAACTCTAAGTTTGATAAAAGAATTATAAACTGCAAATTTAGCACGAAATTCAGACATAGGTACGTAATGTACGTATCGGCTAATCTCACTCAACTTGCAATCAAAGGAATATTCATTTAAAACCCGTAACGAAGCGGCAACCCGTGCGCGTAGCAGATATAACAACCTACGAGCAGTCTATGCCAGTCAGATTTCGCTTACCGCCCGCGTAGCCGCCTCGCGACGCGTTCAGCCAAAACGTAGTACGAAAACTTTTTGGTGGAAATCAATTGAAAATAAAACGTATTCCATTTTTAAAATTCATTAAATTTTAGTTTTTTTTTTCGAAGTGTTGTGACTTAAAACTTTTTGAGTTTAGAATACAAACTGTAGTTTGGAATTGTTTTTTATAAATGTGATTTGAATTTGGAATTTTTCAAGAGAATTGTCTTTAAAAGTGTTGTTTTTTTTGTGCAATTTCTGGCTAAATGCTCATAAAAAATTAAAAAGACTACTGTTTTTGGTGTTTTGCGATGTGGGACGTGCATTTCAATTAACAAGTGTTTTTTAACCAGTATTTGGAAAAATTTTTGGTCAACTGAGCTGTTGAACAGCTGCCAGATATAAGAAAACGTAAGTACCTTGTTATTTTATCCTAAGTGGTTTTGGCAATGCACATTTTGATGAAGTGCAACATTCTAATTATTTTGTAGTTGCCAAAAAAATATTTTAAACGATGAGAATCTGCGGCGTTTTTTGGAATAAATCCCTTTTTCTGTATTGTTTTTTTTTTATCGTATACAAAAGAAGTTGCTTTCTGGTCGTTCGCCTGTATTATTGTAGGATTTTAGAGACTAATATTTTTTTATGAAGACCTACCCATGTATGAATTTAAAATTCTGACATACTAAAACATTTCTTTTAGAAATGAAATGTTTTTTTATTGACTTAACACAAATTCTGACGCACTAAAATGTAATGATTTCTCGAATTTTATAATTCATTTTGTAAATATTAAGCTTGTTTTTTTAGATTAAAATTGAAGTAGCATAATTAATTTTCTATCTTCCTGTCTTTTAGTCGGTCAATTGACCGCCAAGTCACAGCTTTGGACCGATAGGCGGGTAGGATGGATAGCGTTGGTAGGTTGCCGAACAGAAAAGAAAGGAAAGGGGAAGATTGAAAAAAAGGTGGCATTCTGGAAGGAGACTTGGTGGAGTAAACTTGACTGGCTAACATACTGACATCTGGAACAAGTGCGAAGAATAAAAGTGAAATTGTTTTACCTGTGTTCTACGAATAAATAAGAGGTGTTAAAGTGTTCATCTGCTGCAGTTCATTTCATCTCAGAAGTGGGATTGAACCAAGGTATGTAAAATGTTACCTATTCTGCCCACATAATATTATTTTATTGCCGCTTGAAAGATTGGTACAATATTTTATTCCATTTAAGTATAATGGAGATACAGATTTTACTAGCATGTATCGGTCGGGATTGACCCGAGACTATCCGATCGTGCCAGTTTTGTTCAGTTGAAAGCATAGGTACTTAGCGGCTTTATTTCTACTGAATCTTTGTTGGCGTGGTCCAGTCGGCATTGCCCCGAGACTATCTGGCCATGCTAGCACTATTCGGTTTATGGAGCTGTTGGTACTTGTGCCTACCCATTAAACATAAAATTTACAAAAGTCTGGATAGATTTTCTAGCAAAAGCTGATAGAAATCGACAAAGAATACCAATCTACTAAACGCGCAAGTGACTGTGTGTGATTATGAGTTGCTTTTCTGTACCATATCTAAGATTTTGTGATAACAATTTTTGCTAAAATATTTTTTTTAACAATGTGGAGTCTAACGAATACTAGGAATAAAATTCATGCTGTTTCACTCGAAGTATTAAGTTTGAAACTTATTGATGTCTTTCATCAAATTTTTACCGCAGTTACTTGATAGAATTATTACTGGTGAAACTTTTTGCCACCATAGCATGTTGCTAATTGAAAGAATATTTTACGATAAAAAGTCTACCTACATAAAAAAAAAAAACATAATTAAAATATAGTGAAGTAGTGAACCAAGTGAGTCCTGGGGGTTATATTTATGCCATAACAATAAGTAGGGTATGCTGTGATGAACCAAGTGAGTTCAGGGGGCTATGTATGCCATAACAATTATTTTTATTAGCAAGGTATGCTGTGATGGACCAAGTGAGTTCTGGGGGCTACGTATGCCATAACAATAAGTAGGGTATGCTGTGATGGACCTAGTGAGTTTAGGGGGCTATGTATGCCATAACAATAAGTAGGGTATCCTGTGATGGACCAAGTGAGTTCAGGGGGCTATGTATGCCATAACATTTTTTTTTATAAGCAATGTGAGGAACTAAGTGGGTCTATGTACCTATGCCACAGTGAACAAATTTTGTACAGATAATGATAACAATTTTGCTACGTATACAATGCACTGATATTTGCCAAATAATTACCTACTGTAGCTGTGATTAAAATTTATTTCATCCACATCATGATATTTTTATTTCGAGTAAAAGGTACAAATAAAAAATTAAATTCGACTTAAATTTAACGGTATGAAACATTTTGTTAGCATGTATCGGTCGAGATTGCCCCGATACTATCTGGCCGTACTAGCACTATTCGGTTTTTAAAAATTGTCAGGGCCTCACCCATGAACATTCAAGTTGAATACATATCGAGCAAATTTTTCTAGGATAAAGTAGGTGAAATCTTACAAAGTTTTATATTATCCGATAATTTTAACATTGAAGGGATTAATTTTATTTTATATTTTTATCTTATTTTATATTCGCATTTTGAATTGTTCCTCACACGAACTGGTCTGTACTGAACAGAGACTATCCGGTAGTGTTAGCACCTTTCAATTCGTGGATTACCTACCTACTATTATATATATATTTTTTATTATTCTATTTCACATTACTGCTATTATCAATATTCCAATAGCAATAAAAATTGGCTTACCTATATCAAGCAGAAATTAACTATACTTACCGTTGTCACCTGATAAACTGTCGTAAAATTATAAATATCGATGTCAAGCCTACCCTCTGATGCGAGTCTCTGAAGCAAAGTGTACTAAATTAAATATCTATAAAGTTAAAATTTATAGATATATAGGTAGGTAGTAGGAACAGGCTATGTATGCCAGAGTTTAGCCATGTGCGCTATTAGCAGGCTATGTATGCCAGAGTTTAGCCATGTGCGCTATTAGCAGGCTATGTATGCCAGAGTTTAGCCAGGTGCGCTATTAGTGAATTTCTTAGTGAAAAATGGGGTATGTATACCTGTAAGTTCAAAACTAACCAAAAAAATTAGTACAATGGTGCAAAAAAAAAATATATATATATATATTAGCATAAATATATATATATTAAGCACTGGACCTGTAAGTGGCTAAGTATGTCGCAAAATTACATGGACAGCTGTTATGCTAAGCCAAGTAAACCATATGAAAAATTAAAAAAATAAATAAAACATGAATATAAATTTAAAAAAAAAAAGTTACAAACTTAGAAATAAGTTTTATCTGGTGAATATGATAACTACAGTATTTTTTCTCTTTCTATGAATTCTGACGGTGCGATGACTCCTGAGGAGGAACCTCTTGCGAAAGCGAAAGTCTTCAATCTGCAGGAGATTTGGCGTCAACTTCAAATAACAGTTTAGCGCTTGGACAAAGTATCATACTGCACGGAGCCTTTCGGTTTTTGGCGTGTCCGTTTTTTTTGTTAGTGTGCAGTTGTCGATATTGTATTCGTGTGAGTTACTAGAGAAGGGATTACATTGACTAACATAGGTTAGTCGATGGAATAAGAGATGGATGAAAAAGGCGTTTTAACTGGTTGCTGACTTTTATTGCGATAACCCAAAACCAATATAGATACTGGAACACTATTATCGTCAATATTATTTCCCATATTGACCTGGCTGTGAGAGCGATGTCCATCCCACTCGATACTTTCTTATGGCCATTTCGTCCATGCATAGGAAAATTTTGTGGACTCCCAGTTTTCACGCCTTTAACAGCTTTTATCCACACCCGTCTTCATTCTGGGCATTTTGGGAACCTAAAAAAATAATAATGTAAAATTTTACGAAAATTGAGCCGGCGCGAGACGCCTAGAAGGTGTGAAATATAAAGCTAAATTAGTCTGTGTATGTAAATCACTAGAACAGATGATCAAAACAATACATTTTATTTTATGGGTATATTTTATTAATGGGTTTACATCGTTTTCATATTGGAAAATATGACTAGTACTAATAAAATGTAATTACAGTCTGTAAATTGAAAAAGAATATTACGTATCAAATGACAATTCCGGGTCTTTAACCTCCTTTTGTTTTTTTTGTTTTGTTTCCTTTTGTTTTTCTTGATGCACAAGACACAGCTGCACGGGATATACTTTCGCCTTTTCAAATATATTTTGCTTAAACAATAATGATTCTTTTGATTTTTCACTATTTATTTCGCTTCACCGCATATTTCAACCGACTCCAACTAGAACATCAAAGCATTGCATCAACTGACGGACACTATTTACACAGACAGTGAGTGAGTTGGAGTGAGTGAACTTACATCTTCTTTTCTTTTACTTGTAGCTAGGCTGCGTGGGAGGTACAAAGATAGATGATCACTGTTTGATACACAGTTGTAAAAGGTTGTGGATCTTATGGCACTCTCCATTATGATATTACCTCCATGATTTAGCGATTTTTTTAAATGTCGCGCAAAAGGTCACTCTTACTTTAAATGCCGTAAGCCATTAGTAAAATGCCAAAAGTGTCGAAGGGTTGATCACGACAATAAAAACTGTAAATTTCTACCAATGATACCGCTTTTCGCGTACGGACGTTAAAGAACGGAAAAATTTGACTATTTCCACGACTGGTGATACTAACAGTAAATTTTTCAAATAAATAGAAGTTCGTGAATCTGATGCTCAAGACCTAAACTTCTTAAAAAAGATACACACAATTGCCTATCATCAAAGGTTTCAGTAACTCTGTAGTTACACCTGTCTATAGGAGCTTTGTGAACATTGAAATCGATGATGTTGAGGCGACGATCTAAGTTCTTGTAGTTACTGATGAGTTTGTGACAACAGCATTGCTTATAGGGCAAAACTTTATAGAGTTTTCTTCTGTGTCTGTGTACAAAGACAATTGCAAACTATTCTTCTACAAAAGTCCTGCTCTTATCGCAAACGTTGACATTGAAAATAGCTTAAACTTGACTACATTAAATTCTACCTAAGTTCCTTTGTCAGGGTTAGTTGAAGTTATAACGCAGGGATCAACTAACTTTTCAGGGGATGTGTATGTGGAAGGTTACAGTAGTATTGAACCGGGTAAAGAAAATCAATCGATCAAAATTGCACCAAGGTGCTTATCACGTAGTTAATGGAAAATGTCATCTTACAATACAATACAAAATAATTTATTTATGCCACACGTAAATGCAGTTTATAAAAAAAAATACAAGAAAAGACAGTAAAAGTAAGTAGGTAAGTGATATAAATTGGCAGTCACTCGGCATAAATGCAATAGCAGCATACGCTACTATAACGCTGGTCTTCCGACACCCATGTCATCGTTACAGTTACAATAAATAATAATAATATTCTAATTTATTTCTAATAAAAAAACCGAGAACCAATTTTAACAATAAAGACAATAGAACTAAGCTCTTATCAAAATTTATAGGCCTCTTTAAAATCACAGAAGTATATATAATGATCGATATAAAATTTCTGAACTTACTGGATTTAGTACTCCTAAAAGTAAATACGATAGCGTAGTTGCTTTTGATCGGATTTGACCTTGGATCAATGTTAACCTTTCTCATGACTACGATACTAATATCTAACAAAAGTAATACTTCATCTGAAAGCGAGGATAATGATGACGAAAATATGCCTACAAAAGGTCGGCAACAAAATAATACAAGTAGATCTGATACTAAATAAATGCCAAATGTAATGATTAATAATTTAAAGTAATATTGTTAGTATAATAATGTAGCGAAACACTGGGAGTTATTGTTTTTATTGTTATTCACATGTTGTTTTTATAATTACTGAAAATGTAATTGTGTTAAAATCGTAAATTCAATTTATTTGAGTATTTGAATTTTCTATGATTATTTAATAAAATAAATTTGATGAAGAAATTGAAGTTAATAAGGACTAAAATAATAAAATTAATTTATATGTAAGCTATTACAATCAAAAATAAGTTTTTTTTTGTTCTTTAAAATTAAAATAATATAAATATTCTTAACGTTTTTATGATTAGTACGTTCAGTTAACTTATTTAATCATGCGTCAGGAGATCGCATGATGGCGGATGGCCGAATGTAATGATTTCTCGAATTTTATAATTCATTTTGTAAATATTAAGCTTGTTTTTTTAGATTAAAATTGAAGTAGCATAATTAATTTTCTATCTTCCTGTCTTTTAGTCGGTCAATTGACCGCCAAGTCACAGCTTTGGACCGATAGGCGGGTAGGATGGATAGCGTTGGTAGGTTGCCGAACAGAAAAGAAAGGAAAGGGGAAGATTGAAAAAAAGGTGGCATTCTGGAAGGAGACTTGGTGGAGTAAACTTGACTGGCTAACATACTGACATCTGGAACAAGTGCGAAGAATAAAAGTGAAATTGTTTTACCTGTGTTCTACGAATAAATAAGAGGTGTTAAAGTGTTCATCTGCTGCAGTTCATTTCAAAAATATATATTTTAGGAATGAAATATTTTTTACTGACACAAATTAAAAAATGAAACCAAATATTTTTTTTATTGACTTATCTCACACAACGTAACAATTACAGAAAAATACATAGAATATACAAATTCAAGAAATACTTACATTGGTTCGTACTCAGGACACTGTATAAAAAAAAGAAATAATATAAATTAAAAAATATAAGGAAATAAGTTTCGCTCACCCACCCATGCTTCCTATGATAGGAAGCATGGGCGGGTGAGCGAAACTTGATACGATAACGTGGGTACGATAATCGTACCCACGTTAGTTTGTGCTAAGTCAACGTGGTTTCAGTAAAGCACAAAATGTGAAGGTAGATACCTATCCAACCCTGATTTTCAGCTGAACCATTCAGGTGACGTACGTCAGACAAGTACACAAACTCGATACATAAGGCGAATACATGAGCTAATTTGACTCTCGCAATCACGTTTCGACATGTTGAAAGATATAAAATCACTTAACTCATTTTCAAAAAATCGCAATCAACCATTTTGTGTGCAATCACATTGCACACGGTTGAGTAAAGATTTCATTTTGATCGATACAAGTTTTCCTACTTAAAAGTTTGCTTATGTACGAAAACTAGTAAAGCAAACTTTTGAGTAGGAAAACATATATCGATCAAAATGAACTTTGATGATATTTTTACAATATTAATAATATCTAGAAGGTTTAGAAATAGGTTTAAAGCTATGGATATAAACTATCCCCCAGTTAAGTTTTAAGGGACTTAGATATTTGCTAAGACAGTAAGAAATATCATCAAAGTTTTGATTCCAATTAGCACTTTGGGTTCGCAGTATAATAAAACCCATACGAGTATACTTTTGTAGTATTTTTTTATACTACTAGCTTATGGAGCAAGCATATGGACCACCTGATGTTAAGTGGTAACCATCACCTATAACAAAGCATTACCTCGTTAGTCACGCACGATAGGAATGTGTCCTACGATGCACTGCCCCGCGTCCATCAACTGGCATACAGATGTTAAGCCTCATGAGCCTGTAATTACACCGGCAACCACACTCTTCAAATCGAAACACAGCAACGCTGCTTGGCGGCTGAAAGAGGCCTGGTAGTAATCCCCGGACGAGCCCTTCACAAAGAGCTTTACTACTCTTAAAAGTTAGTACTGACCTGCCTATACCTGCGTTATCCCACTTTGGAAGCGAGTTTTTGTATTGCACTAACACCTTCGTGACCTAGCTAGAGTATAATAAGTTTTTATTACCGAGTGGAACGTAAGCTATTGAACCTATAAAACGTAAAGGTAGATAGTTCCTAGCATTTTAAATCCTCGTAAAAGAAGTTATATAGTCGCTTGAAGTCTATGAAAGCAGTTGAGGGCAGGTAGTAACCCTGCTATGAGAAGGTCGCGGGTTTGAATCCGGTCTCGATCACTATGTGAGATGGTCTGGATGGATGGATGGATATCTACCGTGCCTGGAGATCAAAGCTGTTTCAATTGTCAATAAAAAAACTATGTGAATCGGAAAGAGCACCGGTGGTTTGGTGGGAATGACCCCGCCTTCTGATTGTAAGGTCGTAGGTTCGAACCCGGTCGTGCACCAACGGATTTTTCCTATACAAAAATGTATATGCTCAATGCCAGTAGATAGATAGATAGACAACTCTTCATTGTTCACCACACAGAAACATAGTACAGGGTTAAAGCATACATTAAGGTAAAACAATGGGCGACCTTATCACGATCTCTTCCAGGCAACCTTTTGGTTACTAGGCCTGTGCTCTTTAACGGTGAAGGAAAACATCGTGGCGAAACCAGTTAGTATTCCAACATCGGCGGTGGGTTTGCGACCTGTCACGTATGGATTGCTAACTGTGCAAAATGTGTGTATGTGCCAAATGTCATGTTTGGACGTACCTCTGACTACCCCATTAGACGTCCTCTTAGAATCTGGAGTTATTATTTGGTTGACCAATAGGTAGGACCAACCGCTCGGAACCAAGCCGTAAGTTTCTTGCCCGTTCTTCTAGGCGTTGGTCGCGAGGAACTGGCGATAGATTCACCTAGTATATAAGACGTTTCAAAGTGATCCTTGTGATTGTACTGAATAAAGACCGTTTTGATTTTGATTTTGGTACTAAGAGATCTGAGGGGATATCTATCGTGCCTGGGGATTAAGGTCGTGAAGCTGTTTTTTCTGTTTATTCGGAAAGACCTTTCGTAAACAGGCTTTAGCATCTATTTAAGATAATATATGCAGCGTCATGGACAACTTTTCACTAATGCCCCTAAAGGCGAAGACAAGAGCTAATGTGACTCTCGCTCGCACGTTTCGACATGTTGAAAGATATAAAATCACTGAACTCATTTTCGAAAAATCGCAATCAACCATCTTGAGTGCAATCACATTGCACACAGTTTAGTAAAAAAATCCTTTTTGATCGATACATGTTTTCTTACTCAAAAGTTTGCTTTACTAGTTTTCGTACATAAGCAAACTTTTAAGTAGGAAAACTTGTATCGATCAAAATGAAATTTTTACTTAACTGTGTGCAATGTGATTGCACACAAAATGGTTAATTGCGATTTTTCGAAAATGAGTTTAGTGATTTTATATCTTTCAACATGTCGAAACGTGTGAGCGAGTTGTTTGATAGTTGTCAGCCCCTTAAAGGGATGATGTAGGGCCTGAGAAATTTTTTTAGATGGAGTCTCTCTTGTCGTGACACTAGTTTCTTTCGAAACAGTGTGGTGAAAGGATTTTAAGTTTTTTTTATCAGCTAATTGCTGATGGAACAAGCAGATGGCCCACCTGATGTTAAGTGGTAACCATCACCTATAACAAAGCATTGCCTCGTAAGTCACGTACCATAGGAACGTGCCGGAATAATTACAGTGAATTAAGAGCGGCCAACCCGTCTTACTTTTCATACAAACGCTCGTACGTGATTATGGCGTTGTAATAGATCTTTCTTTGAAACTTTTAAATAATAGATATCTTGTACACTATAGCTAGGTTTCTATCAAAACAAAAAAACCAAATTTGGAGAAACATATTCAGTATAAGCCTCCAAACATCTGCTTTTTTGCACAAATTTTACTTGAACTTTGGACGTTCATAATGTACTCATTAATTGTAAAAGTAAAGAAAATATTTTGATAGAAACTTTGCAAATGTAATGGAAATTCTAAACGACAAACTTTTATTTCACAAACTTGTAAATCTTACTGAAAAACACGTATGTCCTGGAGCAAGTTTTATGAAATTTCCGCACACTATTTTTCGTTCAATGTTATCGCGTTCTCACTTGGTTGTTAGCCAAGTGGCGGTAAGAGGCGGGGTGAAAGGGGGAGAAACGCTGCTCGGTCTCGTTCGGGTCGGGTCGGGCCTCTCAGAATTGTTAGTACGAGACGAGTTGAATTTGTTTACTGCGCGTACGTAAATGTTCTGTTACATTTGATTTTTGTGAATTCTGTTTTACCTACTAGTTAGAAAAAGTTAGACGGAACTCCCTGCTAAAACAAAACTGAATCCCATATAGGTGTGAGTGTTGACGTTTGCGCCGTTGCGCATGTCAAACCATTTTATTCGGATCTCTCATTGTACGAAAATTGATACAAAGCGAGGCCAAGTTATACTGGAAATGCAGAGCTTGACTACACACTCATTTCGACACTGTACCTACACTTACAGCGAGTTGGCCGACTCTGAGTGGCACAGTTTTTTGTTAGCGAGAATCTGTCTGACTTCTTTGTTCGCCCATGAGTTATTATACCTATACATAAAATAAAAAAAGGTAAGAAAATGTATGTTATATACTTTCCATATTGTAAAAATAGCGCACATACGGTAGGTATCTAGATTGGTAAAAATACAACACACAATGACATATCTCCGAGACCAAGCGCTACGTCCGTACTAGACAAAGAGTACTTATCTACATCTACACTAATATTATAAAGAGAAAAGATTTGTATTTTTGTATGTAACGAATAGGCTCAAAAACAACGGGTGCGATTTCAAAAATTCTTTCACCATTAGAATGCTACATTATCCTTGAGTAACATAGGCTATATTATATTTTCAAAAAAATCAGGGATCCTTACTAAAACTCCAATAATATAACCCAAGGTGGAAAACAAAAACCTTACATCGCGTGCGCTGCGAAAACTATTGATGATAGAACAAAATAATGTACTACGATTTTGTAGAACACGTCATCATCTACAAAAAATGTCGCAACAGCATATGTCTTACTATTATAGTTATGTCACAATAAGTGTTCTTTTATTATAAAAAAAATAAAATGAAATGTCGCCGCTAGAAAAGGGTCTTTATTTGTACATTTGCACGCCAGAGACTGAAATCGCACCCCGAGCGTGACCCGTGGACCCGTTAACGTTTTTAATTTCGTCATATCTTTTGAATGGAATGTCCGATTTGAAAAATTTAAGAAGTAATCTATAGGTATTGAAACCGTCTTAATTATGAAAAGATTTATTTGGATAAGGGTTAATACCAAGGTACAAATAAAGACCCTTTTCTAGCGGCGGCATTTCAATTATTTTTTTATAATAAAAGAACACTTATTGTGACATAACTATAATAGTTAGACATATGCTGTCGCGACATTTTTTGTAGATGATGACGTGTTCTACAAAATTGTAGTACATTATTTTGTTCTATCATCAATAGTTTTCGCAGCGCACGCCATGTAAGGTGTTTGGTTTCCACCTTGGGTTACATTATTGGAATTTTAGTAAGGATCCCTGATTTTTTTGAAAATATAATATAGCCTATGTTACTCAGGGATAATGTAGCATTCTAATGGTGAAAGAATTTTTGAAATCGGACCAGTAGTTTTTGAGCCTATTCGTTACATATAAAAATACAAAAATACAAAACTTTCCTCTTTATAATATTAGTGTAGACTAATAATTGATCGAGTGAGCGAAGCGAACGAAGATCTTAGTTTCAACTTGGGCAATTTGGCATTTTATGCATGTATGTATGTATGTATGTATGTATGTATGTTTGTCTGGCGATAACTTTAGAACCGTTGATCCGATCTGCATGAAATTTGATATGTCGATAGCTTGTACTTGAGAAATTTCTGACAACCACCTACTAACTTACCAACCAACTTGGTAACCAAGTTTCAACTCTATCGTTGAACAGACCTTGGCTCCATCATCAGACCAGGTCGCTATCACCATTTTATGAGAACCGAGTACCTTCTTAATTTATTTCAAGAAAAAAAATAAGAAAAAGCAAAGAAACCTTGATGTCAACGAAATTCCTAGAGATTGGAGCTCTTGGATCGCCGGTTATCTTAATTTAACTTTTTTGTTGTATCTCGAAAACCGAGCGTCCCAGAAAAAAAGTAAAAATTGATTTGGAATGTCCAAACAAAGCCCTTTCATATGACATGTAACTTGATTTTTAATGTAACTTTTTTTTTTTGCCCCCTTAAAAAACCCCATATCTAAATAACCCGCCATCCGATTTTACTCATATACTTACCAGTAAATTTTTCAAGCACAATCTATCGACATACCAAATTACATGCAGATCGGATCAACGGTTCGAAAGTTATCGCCAGACAAACATACATACATACATACATAAAATGCCAAATCGCCCAAGTTGAAACTAAGATCTTCGTTCGCTTCGCTCACTCGCATAAAATAAAAAAAGGTAAGAAAATGTATGTTATATACTTTCCATATTGTAAAAATAGCGCACATACGGTAGGTAGGTACCTAGATTGGTAAAAATACAACACACAATGACATTATCTCCGAGGCCAAGCGCTACGTCCGTACTAGACAAAGAGTATATAATAATATACTAATAATATAATACGTTGCTAAATGTAGGTACTTATGTACCTGCATGCATTTACAAAACTACGGCTATGCGCGGGCGAGGCCATAGTAGGTAGATAGAGAAAATAGATAGGCGCGCGCGCGATGTTATTATCATGATGAATGCCCTATGAATGAATGGCATAATGCTTATCGTAGAGCCGACAGCCCGCGAGTGAGCGGCGAAAGTAACCGAATGCCAACCGAGCACTCAGGCTTTCTCTCTTTTTTCGCTTTGTCTCTTTTTCTAACATTGCGCAGGATGAAACAACAAGCTTTTCAATCACGCTCGCATTGACGATAGTAGGACCGGGAAGGCCCCTCTTAAGTGCGCTTTAAGGCTCCTTTCGAGCACTTGACACATGTTATAGAACTTTTTAAGTTCTACGACATGCCGGTTTCCTCACGATGTTTTCCTTGAGAGTACTGGCATTGTGCACATACATTTTTGAACAGAAAAACTCGTTGGTGCATGACCGGTTTCGAACCCACGACCTTAGGATCGGAAGGCGGGGCCGCTACCACTAAACCACCTGCCGTAGGTCTGCCTCTGAGGGTCTTCGGCTCTTCTCATCCCGTGTTTATGTTTGCTAGCTATATTTTACAAATCGTCGTCCCAATCCCACCTTAGCCGACTAACGTGTAACATAATACCCCTATAACCCCGGAAGCAGTGTATTCTACAGGTTATGGCAAACAACTTTAGTTTTACAACTTTTAAAATTTCTTAGTTTTTCATTCATGAAATGCCTCATAAAAGTTCCTCCAATATGAAACTAAATACACCATGAGGCAGCCCTATTCACAGCTGTTTGCACGTTCCGTGTGTGCGTGACCTTGGTACTGACGTAAACAGTATCAGGGGTGTTGCAAATTTTTGAGACAATATTAATTTTACTTTTGTATGGAAATTTCGAAAAAGATATATTCAACTTTTACTTGTATTGTATCAAAGTATTGTGCTTGGTCTGATCACTTGGTCTTTGGCTTTTTAATGGTATTATGTTACACTTTAGATAGATAGAAGATAGAAAATACTTTATTGCACACAACTTATGGATATAACAAAAAAAAACTATAAAGTACAATGGGCGGTCTTATCGCTAAATAGCGATCTCTACCAGACAACCGTTGGATGAAGTGGACTCATTAGATTTAGTCGTTGTATATTCTGAAAATTATTTGACATGACACCCACAATTTCTACAATCGCACTGCTCGCCTGATGGCGAGCAGTGCGATGGTAGAAACTCTCAGCTGATAGTTGAGAGTTCTTCCTCAAACCTTGGAGATTTCAGAGGAACTTCCTCTTGCGAACACTTAGGCTGTGGAAAGATCTCCCTGATGAGGTTTTCCCTTAAAACTAATAGTATGGGGTTCAAAGGGGTGTTTTTTAATTTGCATTTTTTTGCAATTTGCAGGCTTTTATAATCTTCGGTAACCACTTTCAACAGGCGGGCCGTAAGCTTGTTTCAAATCGATACAAAATCAAAGCTAAAGCCGCCAGCTCCCTTAGTACTTAGCCGCTCACTTCACACAATACTGAGTACTTCCTCTTAGTCTCCTGCTCAAACAATCACAAAGCGACAATAGAAACAGGTTTCAATCTCAAGAGTATGATTACCGTGCCGGAGAAATTACCCTTTCACAAAACTTTTGCTTTGACGGCAGGGCTTTTGTCTAAAAATAGGCAGGTGCGGTAATGAATCGTTGCTTGTTAAACAGATCTTTTTTTTTATAATTAATAGAATGTCCTTTGGCTACAATCTCACTTCATGGTAAGCGACGATGGAGCAGAACGGTCTAGAAGACACCGATTTACCTTGAAGATTTCATCGTTATAGCTTTTTTTATAGTTTCTGTTCGCTGTGCTAGCTTGTCATGCTGGCAATGCCGATTGGATTGACACTAAATTAGATCAGTTGAGCTATCTCTAGATCGTTCTCGTAACGGTCTGCAGATAGCTCAACTGTTTCATGAGTATTTTTAACATTTTCAAATACTCGTATTTATTGTATACAAGCTGGTGCCCGCGACTTCGTCTGCGCAGGATTTGTCACACAATACCTTTATAAATTATAGCCTATGTGTTATTCTGATGTATAAGCTATATTATTGTAAAGTTTCATTAAAATCCCTTCAGTAGTTTTTACGTGAAAGCTTGATCAAAACGAATCGGATGTCAAGTCACTTGCTATCTCTAATTCGATGTAATAGCCGAATTAACAGGCCGTTAAATCTAACCTTAGATGTCAAACGCGTATATTTTGTCATTTTAACGGCCCTTTAATCCTTTGCTAACAGAGCATGGTGAAATCAGCTCTTATTGTTACACAAATTACACAAATTTTCCAATTTCTGTTTTCAAGTAGCGTTGCTGTGTTTCGAGCAGTAGGTAGACAGTATTTTTTAAACTCTCGCGATCATAGCACGTATTTAAAAGTATTACACGGGTATTTATCGCGTTTACCTTCGGAGTCTGCCCGCGACCACGGCTATTGCAACATAGCCGAAACGTCGGGAAAATAATAAAGGTAAACGCGATAAATACCCGTGTAATACTTTTAAATATCAGTCGGTAGATCCTGTGGGCGATAGTATTAATAAGGATTCAATCAGGAAATGGAAGGAAATCATTTACTATCTTGTCTGTGGCGATCAAACGACCGAAAGGAAGTTCCGTGTGTACGTACTAGTAACTAACCAGTACTGTGCTAGATCCTCACGAATGCAGTTCAAGCTTTTAAGAGTAGTAGAGCTCTTTGTGAAGGGCTCGTCCGGGGAAGTACTACCACCACGCCTTTTTCTGCCGCCAAGCAGCAACGCTGTGTTTCGGTTTGAAGGGTGTGGTTGCCTGTGTAATTAAAGGCACATGAGGGTTAACATGCCTCAAGTTGGTGGACGCAGGGCAGTACATCGTAGCGAACGTTCCTATCGTGCGTGACTTACGAGACAATGCTTTGTTATAGGTGATGGTTACCACTTAACATCAGCTTACCACTTAACGGCCATCTGATTGTCCCATCAGATAAAAAGCAGTATAAAAAGCGCAGATAAAGGCGTGGTGGTAGTACTTCCCCGGACGAGCCCTTCACAAAGAGCTCTACTACTCTTAAAACTGTGTACAACCATGTTTACAAAATAAGTACGTACGTAAATAATCGGAAACATTTCCGAATGTTTTAAAATAACCTTGCCGAACGGCAGGTAGGTATGAAACAAAAGAAAAACACACAACGGCTCTTATCGCTTCATTCATGGCTCGTAATAAAATTACTGGCCCGATGCGTGTCTTGATCATAAGTCACGTAGTTTTAGATAAAGACTTGGCATGTGCAGACGCACTGCCTTACCCCCTTACAAAAACGGCCTGACGAAAACGAAAACATAACTTACACCGACTTCAAATATACTGAAACATAAAATCTTAAGCCACTGGGCTTCCTATTAGAAAATTTAAAGTGTACATTAAGAATAATCTAATAAGGAAAGCTTATTATACTATAGATAGGTATATTGTTGATAAAAATGCGTGGCCCGATGTCCCGGTCGCTCTGCCCATCGGCAGCTAACATGTCTGCAATGTCTGTACTGTACCTACAATTGTGTGTTTTTTTTATTTTTCTCTGATTTAATAGATTGTATTTATGCATTAGGTATTATTAGTTTGAGGCGTAGCGTGTGCTGTCTTATACATTTGATTATGTTTACCTTTTTCTGTATGCCTACGCCTCACTAAACTTCAATAATATATTATATTATTACATTGTAAAAGGATCATACAAAAGAACGGTAGGAACCAAGCCGTAAGTTTGTTGCCTGTTCTTCTAGGCTTTGGTCGCGTGGAACTGGCACCTAGAGTCACTTAGCTTTAAGACGTTTCAAAGTGATCCTTGTGATTTTATTGAATAAATACATTTTGACTTTGACTTTGACTTTAATATATATAAATTACGCGTCACGTTGTTTGTCCGCTATGGACTCCTAAACTACTTTACCGATTTCAATCAAGTTTGTTCATAGCCTTCATCTCAATTTATAGCCGCAATATTATTTTATTGCAAATTTGTGACATTCTATTTAAATTAATAGCTGTGGATTTTGTTAAATAAATAAAATTAAAAATTAAAATTAAAATTTGACACCGCCCAACAAAGTGGGCACGGGTCAGCTAGTAGTAAAATAAAAAGGGAATCATCGAATTCGGTTGGCGTGATATTGAGTTATTCGTCCATTTGTCGCACATACTCGTACATACTTAAATGCAAATTTAAGACTTATATGGTTTTCTCATGGATGCCATTGTCAGAACTGGACCAAATTGAAATGGGACCACACGGAAAGCACTAGCTTGCAAATAAAAAAAGAATCATCGAAATCGGTTCACCCAGTCGAAAGAGGACACACATAAACAAAATACAGTCGAATTGAAAACCTCCTTTTTTTTGGTTGTCGGTTAAGAAACTCAGAATTGGGGTACTGCACGTTTTTGTGTTAGCTGGCAACTCTAGCTCATTTCAATATTTTTAAAGATATAAACCCACTGAAGGTATTTAAGAAAAACAAAGTACTTTTCGTAGTACCTACATTACAAAGGTCTTTTTCTTATCGTGTCACTAGTTTCCTTCGAGACAGCGTGGTGAAAGGATTTTAAGTTCGCCTTATAGAGGCTTCTGTCATGTTTTAAAACTTTTGTTCCCTTCGGCCGCGTATGATACCAGAGTTTGGTAACCAGTATCATACTTCTGACCATCACCACAGTTCAGTTGGTAGTAGCTCTGCCTTCTGCGCTGTTGGCCGTGGGTTCGATACCTACCGAGAACAAATATTTATTATTTATTTATTTATTAAGACGTTTGTTCTCTGTCTGGGTGTTATAAGTTTGTATTTAAAAAAAAGTATATGAAATATGTATTATATCAGCTATCTGGTTCCCAAATTACAAGCTTTGGCTTGGTTTGGGGTTTATGTATTAATATTAAATTTTGAGGCAACATTGTATTATATAAATTTTTAGTTTGCTTAAGTTTCGCGTTTAAATCCACCACAATCGTTAAGCTCGAAGGCTTTGTAGGGATCGGTTCAAGCTTAGGTTTACCTAGGCCGTTGACTGCGTAAGTTATGTTAAGGCTTCAGGGTATATCTATTTGTTAGATTGACACCGCACTGGAGCTTCGTTATAATATTATTTTGTGAAATAAACATACAAAAGAACGAGAGGAACCAAGTAGGTAAGTTTGTTGCCTGTTCTTTTAAATTAAATTAAAATTTATTTATTTCAGATGTCATAGATCCATACAAACTTAGATAATAACCAAGAAGTATCTGACCTATTAGGCATGACCAAGAAATATCTATTATTTAAAATTTAAAATCTATTTTTACATACATACGACATCTACCACTCAATAAAATATATTTTTCTTGTCGATTGTATGAAACACCACAGGTATATAGTAATTCAGTCATTAGATAAAAGAGCCGAAATGAATTTCAGGCATTTTGGGGCCTTAGGCATTTTGACTTTCAGATGATATGGTATGTTGCTATTTTATCATAAAGTCGTAAGTGCAGGTCGGTAATTTGACTTAAAGATAACATTTAATAATCAATTTAAATCTAACATGAAGTAGGTAGGAACACTATGTTTAGTTAATGTAATAAACTTGTCTGGCATTCGGGTTAATAAGTGCAGACACCCAGTGAAACTGCAATGGACTGTCCCATCTGCCAGCCAATACCCTGAGTACCTTATTGGAGCTAGCCAACATTCAGTGCTTGATGGATGCTATTTTGTTACGCATCATGGCGTGAAAGTCATCGACATGCGCATCAGCGAACATTTTAGGCTTGCGCTTGCGTGGAACTAGCACTTAGCTTTAAGGGGCTGACAACTATCAAACAACTTCTCGCTCGCACGTTTCGACATGTTGAAAGATATAAAATCACTAAACTCATTTTCAAAAAATCGCAATCAACCATTTTGGGTGCAATCACATTGCACACAGTTTAGTAAAAATTTCATTTTGATCGATACAAGTTTTCCTCTTTAAAAGTTTGCTTATGTACGAAAACTAGTAAAGCGAACTTTTGAGTAGGAAAATATGTTTCGATCAAACTGAAATTTTTACTAAACTGTGTGCAGTGTGATTGCACACAAATTGGTTGATTGCGATATTTCGAAAATGAGTTTAGTGATTTTATATCTTTCAACATGTCGAAACGTGCGAGCGAGAGTCACATTAGCTCTTGTCTTCGCCTTAAGCCATTTCAGAGTGATCCTTGTGATTTAATAATTGAGAAAATAAGTGTCCAAGAGTTTCAAGAGTGTCCAAGAGTTACCTCAACGTAAAAAACAGATAATGATATAGTTTTGAAGAAATGCCATCGTATAGGTACATCAATATTTTCATACATTGTGTGCTTCGATCAACAATCAACTAGATTGCGTGTCACATACAAAATCAAAGCTAAAAACTGTCCGCTTGAACATCTACTTACACACACATAAATAGCTACATCGAACTGATTCAAAGGTTTTTAAACAGTTTCAAGTTCAACCTAATTACAACCATAAACCCTTGTAATAAAGTCACAAATCTACAAAATACTATCTTACACTTATGATCATTCGTCAATTACAGCCGTCACCTTGAAATTAAAAGACATAGGTTAAATAACATTTATTGTGTAATCAACCTTATGTTGCAACAAATAAAGTACTTTTCCCCATTATTACTTTGTGAGTTACATTATTACTTTCGTTTCGTTTTGTTTCTGTTTGCTTCTTTGTATTTTACTACTCCTCACACACACTACAGGTGCCTCGATGGCGGACTGGCGGAATAAACGACAAAATATTTTTTTTTAATTGTTAACAATGATTTAAGCATCGCAAAACGGAAACTGACATGTAATTACCGAAAAAAAAGACATTCCTTCTGAAACCTTACTGTTTTAGGGGTTATTTTCGCAGTTTTAAAGCACACTGAGGCATTTTAGCACGTCCGCACGTTAGCTGTGGTTGGAGCATACTAAACTCAAATAAGAACACAAATTTATTTGTGCTCTTATTTCTCGGGCCGTTTTTGAGCCCGCCACACGTAATCTAGGTTGATTGTTGATCGAAGATTGTGTGCGTAAAGAATAGTAACAGTGGGTATTGCGCGAACCAATGTTTCTAACGCGAAAAAAAACGGCTGTTTCATACAAAAGTTCAATACCTACCTGACTAAAATGTATGAAACAGCTGTTTTTTATCGCGTTCACAGTGTTGGTTCCTTAGAAAAAGTTATTCATATTGATGATTACTTTAGCCCCCTGAAGTTTTAAACACAAGTATGAGAACACCTTGTATAACCAGATAAAAGAATAGCTGACAAGTTTTTTCGTATTAGATGAATATATTATTTAATATTATTTATTATATAAATTGACAGTTCAATTCTAGAGTTGCCGGTTGCCCCCCAGGTTTCCTCACGATATTTCCTTAACCACTGGGTCTTCTCCGCAAATCCATAATCGAATTCTTATTCGTGTTTTGAGATATTGTGCGGTAACCCGACAAGCTGCACAGTCGAGTTGTAGTTGCGTACATACACTATCCACAAAATCTATATAAAAGAAAGTCGTGTTACACTTTTTATAACTCAGGAACGGCTGAACCGATTTTGCTGAAAATTGGTGGAGAGGTACCTTAGTTAAGAGAGTAGCTTTTTATCCCGACTTTACTTACCCTTTTTTTACTTTTTTTCTTTAATTGATCGAGTGAGCGAAGCGAACGAAGATTCTAGTTTCAACTTGGGCGATTTGGCATTTTATGTATGTATGTATGTATGTATGTATGTATGTTTGTCTGGCCATAACTTTCGAACCGTTGATCCGATCTGCATGCAATTTGATAAGACGACAGCTTGTACTTGAGAAATTTACTGGTAAGTATATGAGTAAAATCGGATGAAGGGTTTTTAAGATATGGGGTTTTTTAAGGGGGCAAAAATAAAAAAAGTGACTTAAAAAAATCAAGTTACATGTCATACGAAAGGGCTTTGTTTGGACATTCCAAAACAATTTTTTCTTTTTTTCTGGGACGCTCGGTTTTTGAGATACAACAAAAAAGTTAAATTAAGATAACCAGCGACCCAAGAGCTCCCATCTCTAAGAGTTTCGTTGGCATCAAGGTTTTTCTACTGGTCGGCCAGTTACTTTGCTTTTTCTTATTTTTTTTTCTTGAAATAAATTAAGGAGGTACTCAGTTCTCATAAAATGGTGACAACGACTAGGTCTGATGATGGAGCCAAGGTCTGTTCAACGGAACTCTTCAATAAATAGGCCAATAGAGTTGAAACTTGGTTACCGTACCAAGTTAGTAGGCGGTAGTCAGAAAAAAGTCCAATCATAATGTTTGGACTTGCCTTTGACTACCACCTACTCAAAGTTTTGGTGCGTTCGTCGGTTCGCATCACGAGATCTCAGTTCGGGGCGAACTACTAGTAATTATTTTGTATTATAAACAAACAATCGAAGAGGCAGAAATTTCAAGTCGTCACTTACTACCTGTTTCTTCTGACAAAATTACTTGGCTCAAGATTATTCCATGGGGAAGAAAATACCAAAAAATTTATTGAAGACCATTGCCAATCATATCAATAAACCATTATTTTATTTGTTAGTATTCTAAAGTAAACGTGAGCGAGCGAAGCCGCGGGTAAGAGCTAGTATAATAATGAAGAAACGAATATTCAAAGCCTTTTTTTTTGCGTTTTTTCTTAACTACCTCCAGTGGTTTTTAAAAGTGAGTACGCGAAGTTGCTCGGCAGTCGTTTGCGTCTTATCGCTCAGTAGCGATCTCTTCCAGGCATGGATATCTTTCAACCCAATCCGTGCAGTCTTTACAGACTGCAAATAAACATAATACACACACTCACAAACTTTCGAATTTATAATATTACCAAAAATGTTGTTTTATTATATAAGTAATATTAATGTTAAAACTTTTCTATAACGACTTTTCTAGGATTTTCGACTTTACTTCTTACTTAACTACATATATTTTCATGAAAGTTCCTAAAATACCTTGTAACAACATAAATATTGTTTTGTTTATTTTTTATGGCTTTATTTTACGAATCTGGGAAACCTTGGGTGTACTTTATCAGACTTCTTAAACCTCAAGTTGATGGATAGAAGGACTGTGGCTTGTATCCATCAACTTGAGGTACGAAGCAAGGGGCAAAGTCTCGCACGATTAAAACGTGCACTACACACTGGTATAGGGCACGTTTATTGATCGTGCGTGACTTTGCTTTTGCAAAGGCTGTGAAAACTTTAGAAGGTATGTAAAAAATACGCATGTCTGATCTCAAATTTTATCAATTTATAATTTTTAAATATCTGTATCGTTTTTACGCTACAGATGTGTAATTTTTTTGTGACACTATTTTCTTTTGAAAAACTGAGTGAAGTTCAGTTTTTCACTATGATCCCCAGGCACGGTAGATATCTTGGTGCCAAAACGACATTCAGATTCTTTGAGGACGTATAAAGGGGGTAGTAAAGAAAATGGACATACCTTTGCATTTTCTTTTGTTTATATATTTTTTTTAATAAAACAAATGCGGAAAAGGGATAGGGGCCTCTCGACGCCAGTCCCCGGTATTTTATGGAATTTCATTGTATTTTTGAATCTTTGCTAAAGGTCAACCCCTTTTTTTTAAATTAATTGTTTAAATTCCTATTCAATCCTATCGAATTAAATCCTATTTATTTCAAAGCTTTATTATAATATCTCAAAAGTATTTAACTTTCTGAGTGGGATTTGAACCCACGAGCTTTCCCCCTAATTCTAATTCGTGGTGGGGGAATAAGATCTGCACGGACGTCCCGCAATGGAGTGTATTGTGCATTATCCACCCGCTAACCTCACCCCAGCAACCCCAACTCCTTAAAATAGCGGAGAAGGACCTTGGTTTGGTGGCAGCAATGTTCAAGCATCCCCGGTGGTGATTTGGATGCAGATGAGAAGGACCCGAACAGCTTCTGCAGTCCAGTTTTGGACCTTCGTTAGTTGCGGAGCAGTGCAGTACCACGTGCTCCACCGTTTCTTTTTCCTAAAGACAGCCACGACAAAGGTCGCTGTCTATCGCTCCAATCATCTTGAAAAGATGGTAGTTGAGGTCGCAGTGGCCCGTGACGAGCTCCCCCTATTTATTTCTCAGTACTATACGTGTAAAGTGCAGATCTAAGAGTATACATTTTAGACCAAGTTTGTCCACGTAAAAGTTTCAATTCAAATACCTTTGTTTATTTATTAAGAACGAACTCTCGAACGGTGAAGGAAAACATCGTGAAGAAACCGGCATGTCGTAGCACCTAAAAAGTTCTTTAACATGTGTCAAGTGCTCGAAAGGAGCCTCTTGAGGCGCACTTAAAATCCTTTCACTACACTGTTTCGAAAGAAACTAGTGACACGACACGAGAGAGAGATTTATTAAGAACACAAAACGTATACAAGTTATGTAATAAAACAGAAATGCTTTGATAATGTTTTATTTCATTTTCGTCGCTGTTAGTTACGTTTATTTAATATTTCCGCATTCCTTAAAACGGCCACGAGTTGCCAGTGCGAAGACCGAAAATACCGTTTCTGAAAACAAAATGGTGGTTGATAAATATTTGAGCAACGAAATAGCTTAACACGAGCTTTATGAGTAGCAGAGGTCTTTGTGAAGGGCTCGTCCGGGGAAGTACTACCACCAAGCCTTTTTCTGCCGCCAAGCAGTAACGCTGTGTTTCGGTTTGAAGAGTGTTTGCCGGTGTTATTACAGGCATATGAGGCTTAACAGCTGTATGCCTCAAGTTGAGTGACGCAGGGAACTGCATCATAGGGCACGTTCCTATCGTGCGGGACTTATGAGGCAATCCAATGCAAGGTTAAATCTAAACATACCCTCGCTTATTAATGACTCCGTTGCCCAAGTTCAGCACATTCCCGGCACACTGCACACTCTGTGCTTGGTTGATGTTGGCGCACAGCCTCCCTTGCAGGTGATTGGTTCTGACGCTGGACGCGAAGAGCTCGTACGCGCGGCTGTGGGAGCAGGTGCTGATCCAGCAGCCTGGCTGAGGGTTGCGGCCTCCGTTAGGGTAGAAGTCTGCATCAGCGATCCTGGGGGAAAGAAAGTCATAGTAAGTTTTATTCAGCACAAGCAAAGCTCACGTTGCTATGTCTGAAAAATTTGGTGAATTTGGCCTGTATCACGCAATCAAACCTAGAAGAACAGGCAAGGCAGTTACGGCTTGATCACAAGGATCAGTTTAAAACTAGGTAGATCAAAGTAAGCTGGATCTACCCTAACAAGCCTAGAACGGGCAAGAAACTTAAGACTCCTATTAATTGTACATGCATGATCTTGCTTACAAAATATGTATTAAAAAAGTCTAATGAAGTTCCAGTGGTAGGTATTATATATACTGTACTACTTAATTCTACTTTTATGAGGCATGATAACAAGGAGAAAAAATTAACAACAAAAATGAATGTATTGGCTTCCTACAAGCACGTCAGGTCAAGCGGAACCTTACAAAAAAATGCATCTGTATGCCTCTGGAACGACGCACAGGTAGAACGCAAGGCAGTGCATCGTAGAAGGTGTTCATGTCAAGGATTGCGAGGCAATGCTATATTAAAAGTGATGGTTACCACTTCACATCAGACAGGCCATTTGGCCATCAGCAAGTAGTGACTGCGGACTCGTGGTCACACCAGATTGTCACACTGGTGTGACTAACAAGAATTTATCTTACTCGTGGTGACACTACATTGCAAAGAATCGCACTTGACCGAATTAATTACAGTGATGTCCAAGTACCTGAAAAGACTGTCAGCTGTCAAATTGACAAGTAGTAGAGCTCTTTGTGTGTGGCTCGTCCGAGGAAGTACCACCGACTTTTTCTGCCGCCAAGCAGCGTTGCTGTTTTTCGGTTTGAAGACTGTGGTTGCCGGTGTAATTACAGGCACATGAGGCTTAACATCTGTATGCCTCAAGTTGATGGACGCAGGGCAGTGCATCGTGCGTGACTTGCGAGGCAAAGTTTTGTGGTGATGGTTACAACTTAACACAAGGAGGGCCATCAGCTTGTTTTAACAAATAGTTGTATAAAATAAAAGTATAAACGAATCAGAGTCCATACCACGCTGTCTGAACGTCTTACCTGTCGAAGATGCCAAGAAGACCTCCATCAGTGTGGATGGCCTCGACGTATTGTCCATCGCTGCCCCTCAAAGCATTTCCGTTGTTACCCCAAGTAGGACCGGCGGGGTCCAAACCTGAAAATAAGAAAAGCTTATAAAAATCTTGTAAAAGATAAACAGATAAATCAATGGGCAATGGCAAACAAAGACAACAGTAAAAGTAAAAAATTCTAAAGGTTTCAATAAAATCACTATAGGGTCACTTTGAAACGTCTTAAAACTGAGTGAATCCAGGTGCCAGTTCCACGCGACCAAGCCTAGAAAAAACAGGCACTTAAAAAAACTTACAGCTTGGTTCCTACCGTTCTTTTGTATGATCCTGGGTACAATTTAACATAATACAATTATACAATTAAAATATACTTACAAATAAAGAAAACTGTACCCTACAGGTCATGGCGAACACCTTTTGTTCTAAGACTTTTGGAATTTCGAAGTTTTAAAAATTAACTTTCTTCCAAATAGAAACTAACACAACATATTGTCATATTGCGCCTATTTACAGCTGTTTTTTGACCTTTTATTTTGAACGGTAAATAAAATAGGTACTATAATAACTGCCACCAATTAGCAAACGCAAATAGCGTATGTACCAAGGTCACGTACACATTATCAGTATTAGGAAGTATTTGCCAACGTCAAAGTATTATATTGCTTGGTCTGATCACTTGGTCTTTGACCGTATAGGGGTATTATGATACACGTTGCATACGATATATATGTAAAAACATACCTACTTACGTTAGGCAGAGAACTAGCATCTATGATTATCACACAAATATTTATTTTCGGTGGGGATCGAACCCACAGCCTACAGCACAAGGCAGAACTACTACCAATTTGAGCCGCGAGGGAACTTCCATCCATCTTTTTCAGTGTAAATACTATTTCATTACGTAAACAAACCCGATTTAACAAACATTTACTATTTTCAATTAGCAACGTTAAAGTCAATTAATTAACAATTCGTAGAATATTTCGTATGGTTTAATTATGTAACTAATTTTAGTTAAAACCTCGGAGCATTGATGGTCTAGTGGTAGCGGCCCTGCCTTCCGATCCAAAGATTATGGGTTCAAAACGGATCGTGCACCAATGAGTTTTTTTACGCTGCCCTGCGTCCATCAACTTTAAGGCATATAGATGTTAAGCCTCATGTGCCTGTAATTACACCGGCAACCACACTCTTCAAACCGAAACACAGCAACGCTGCTTGGCAGCAGAAAAAGGTGTGGTGGTAATACTTCCCTGGACGAGCCCTTCACAAAGAGCTCTACTACTCTTAAAACTACTCGATGATTCTTTCATTATTTGATTGAATCTCAAGGTTGGTCATTAATATGATTTACGTATGTGGGTTACATAACCCACATAAATCATATTAAAAGTGGTAACCATCTCTTGGTTTTTATCTGAAGTAACAAATGTTTCAGATGAAAACTGTCCACATATTTATTCAAAAACTAGCGACCCGCCCCGGCTTCGCACGGTTATTGTGGGTTATCCCTAAGAGATTGTACTTGTATTATGCATATAAACCTTCCTCTTGAATCACTCTTTCTATAAAAAAGAAACCGCATCAAAATCCGTTACGTAGTTTTTAATATTTAAGCATACATAAGATATAGGGACAGAGAAAGCGACTTTGTTTTATACTATGTAGTGATAATACTTAAAAACTTGTAAAGGTTAGTCGATAAAATATCATGGACCAATTTTATTGCAAATAGATTGTACCTCGCGATAGCAAACTAATTATAATTGATAACTCGATTGCAAATCTTTTCCTGCATACAGTATCATGATTATTATTATCCTGATCGATAGGCACCCCACATGTGTTTAATTACCCAAGAGATTCAGTTACTACACATTATACACTGTTGGTATACTTACAACCGATTGTAATTTCTTTAAGTGTAGGTAAATACTATAAAATGAATAAAAATACTTACAACCGCGTTGAGTAGGTACACCAACAGTGTAATTAGCACATAATTTATAGATTTTTTTGGATGTAACTTTGATGAATGTATACTGTGTTATGCAGACCCACCGTACCATCGCCCATATCTCTTTGACGCTGCCTATTAGATAAATAAATAACCAGTTTATTTTTTCGGACTCGAAGAAGAAAGCCGTATTACGAGAAGAGTGTTAGATATGGATGTGGATGGTTTTAGGAGAGGCAGGCCAAAGAAAAGATGGATGGACGGTGAAAGTCCCTGTGTCAAAAAGTTAAAGATGACATGAGTAAAAAAGAAGTTAGCACCGAGATAACGAATATAGAGGAGAGAAAACCTGTTGTGCCGGCTCCACTTAGTGTGGGTTAAGGGCAGGAAGATGATGATGATACTCTTACCAGTAATCCTACTAGCCCGCCCACCAGCAGTCCCGTTCCCCACCACATAGCTAAACCACCAAGCTAAATCCCACCAGGTGCACGTTGTTCCAGTTTCCACCACCAATGTTGATCAGCCACGCCAAGAAGTTGCCCAGAAACACGCCCACATTAGAGACTCCCGCCGCCGCCGTGTTATAGAAAGAGTTAGCTAGCTGTCTCCAATCCACCACGATGACGTTAGCGTCTTGCACGGCGAGGAAGGCGGAGGTGATCAGAGGGTTGATGGCAGAGTTTCCATTGCTGATCCAACCGTGAACGATGACAATGAATAAAATTCCTGTCAGAATATAAAATACAGACTTACCAGTAACCCTACTAGCCCGCCCGCCAGCAGTCCGTCCAGCGTTCCCCACCACATGGGCTCCCAGACTGAAGCCCACCAGGTGCACGTTGTTCCAGTTTCCACCACCAGTGTTGATCAGCCACACCAGGAAGTTGCCCAGAAACACGCCCACATTAGGGACTCCCGCCGCCGCCGTGTTGTAAAAGGAGTTTGCCAGCTGCCTCCAATCCACCACGATGACGTTAGCGTCTTGGACGGCGAGGAAGGCGGAGGTGATCAGAGGGTTGATGGCAGAGTTTCCATTGCTGTTCCAGCCGTGGACGATGACCTTCAGTGGACGGTTGCCGTTGTAGTTGGAGCTCCAGATAGAGTTGGCGTTGTTGTGAGTTATGATTTGGTGGTTGTTTGGGTTTTGTCTGGAAAAAGTAAGTAAGTAGGTATTATAGATTAAGTGCTCACTGCTCTAAACAAAAACGTAAATATAAGAAACAACAATGTTTCTCAGTAAGTGATTTTATGAGAAATAAATAACTTAAACCATAACTCTCACCTGGTAAAGAGCCAGTACTGGTTGTTAGCTCCATTCCGGGTCAGAACCGACTCATCGACCGGTTGTAACAGGTCTACTAGATGAGGTTTGCCTTCACCGTCAGGCATCCAGATATACTGACTCTTGCCTTCCACATACCCGCTGTTGTCGCCAGGTACAGTCGGGACAGCGTTGCTGGAGCACACTGAAAAAAATTCAGTAATCCTTAATGGTACGGTGGTTTCTGGTTTTAAAACACTATTGGCCTTACTACAAAAAATCTGTCAAACGATAAACTATGCTTAAACCATTGCCATCTCTTACCAATGCGTAACGACAAACAGAGACAGCGCTAATTATAAGCATTATTTAAAGTTAAGCACCATAGTATTAAGGTATAAGATTTAGCTGATTTATAGAACGCATTTGGCGATTCGCATGCTATGCGAAAGGAAGAATTTATTAAACGAGAAGAATTCTAGGTAAGTATATGAATGGATTTAGGAGTCCTAGGTATTATCCATTAGAGAGGAAAGAAGAACAGAACAAGAACGGAGAGAACTTGTTGCGCCGACCCCACATGAAGTGGGATAATTGTAAGAAAATTATGGTGACGGCTGACTTAGCTAAGAGAAAGATGCTTATCAATGAACCGCTCTGAAGGTTCACGTCATTTCTACGAAAGGCACGGCATATATTCCCTCAGAACCATTGGTAGTGCAACCACACTCTTCAAACCAAAACACAGCGACGCTGCTTGGCGTGGTGGTAGTACTTCCACGGACGAGCCCTTCACAAAGAGCTCTACTACTCATAAAACTATACTATCAACTACTATTTTAGAAAAACCGCGAAAATCCGCGGAAAGTGAGCTTGGAAAGAAAAAAGAGGTTACCCACACGCCACTAAACCTGCCAGCACCACTATGAGCTTCATTTTGACACTAAACTAAATAATCTTTTAAAATGGCACATATTTATACCGTTATCTAGTAATCCATTTATATTGATTAGATTAAAAATCTTAAGAATGTCATAATAATTATTGATTCGATTTAGTTAATCTTGTGACGTTTTGTTATTATTTGATATATCGATTCATAAAATTATGTAGCATAATATTATCTAGGCTTACACTGTTATCTCAAGCAATCTATTTAAACAGTATGTTTAAATTAATACATTCATCATTCAATCACGCCTAGGGGTATGCATGATGGATTTTCACTTGATACTATTTTAACATAATATATTGTAAGAATCGTAACAAGAATGCTATGAGAGTGAATGCACTCACATAGCATTATTCTTAAGCTAGCCGTTCTTTTTTGCTATCTGATAATTGCTAATATTTTTGCTTTCCAAGAGTTCTGTTCACACTCACCCTGTTTATGTCAGCCTTCTTATCTCAATTCATTCTCCATGTCTAAACTATCTTGCACACTTTTTCTTTACTGTCATTACTACGTCTTAATTCACTCCACAGATTCTATTTTATGACACTGTTACTCATTTTATAACTCAAATTTACATTATGAATATTACGCAATGCTCTCATTACATACAACCTTAATTCTTCTTACTAGATGCTATTTTCTGCTACCCAACTTTTAAAACCACACAGTAGTGTTGACACCACATAGCCAGTAATACCTTATAGGTACTTATTATTATTATACTTATCCTACTAATATTATAAACGCGAAAGTTTGTAAGTATGGATAGATGGATGTTTGTTACTCTTTCACGTAAAAACTACAGAATGGATTTTAATGAAACTTTACAATAATATAGCTTATAACATCAGAATAACACATAGGCTACAATTTATAAAGATACTGTGTGACTAATTCTGTGCAGACGAAGTCGCGTGTGGATAATAATTTCTGTCAGTTCATACAAAAAAAGATTGATAAAAATAGCAAACTATCTAACAATCCAGTTGTGTTCGCTTCATTGCGGGATGCTTCGTGATATCCTTAATCTCATATTCGTGACGATGCATGCGCTACCCATGTACGAGGGTGACTCAGCGCGTGTCGGTAGAATGGCCACAATCTCACATCTGTATGCCTCAAGTTAATAGAAGCAGGGCCGTGCAGCGTACAGCACGTTCGTATCGTGCGTTGCTTACGAGGCAATGCTTTGTTCCATCATCAGTTTTTTTATATACTACGTAGAATATAAAGCACATATTTCGAGTATTTTGAACTTATATAACTCGCTAAATGGCTTCTAACCTCCACAAAGTTGTTAATATATAGATGTCTACCTGTCTACGCCTCACTAAATTCGATTGGCACCACACTCTAGCTTCAATATTGTATTTTATCACACTGTAACAAGGATTATACCAAGAACCGTAGGAACCAAGCCGTAAGTTTGTTGCCTGTTCTTCTAGGCTTTGGTCGCGTGGAACTGGCATCTAGATTCACCAAGCTTTAAGACATTTCAAAGTGATACTTGTGATTTTAATGAACGCAACCAAAGCCTAGAAGAACAGGCAACAAACTTACGGCTTGGTTCCTACCGTTCTATTGTATGATCCTTGTTACAATGTAATATAATACAATATAGAAGCTCCAGTATGGTGCCAATCAAATTTAGCATAGGCATAACAGAAAAAGGTAAATGCAATCAAATTCATAAGACAGCACACGCTACGCTTCAAACTAATAATACCTTTCGTGTGCAGCTCACTAAATGTTAGTGAGGCGAAATAAAATCCACGATCTACAACGCAGAAGGCTGAGCTATAATGAGGCCCGCCCGTACCTTATCTGTCGGAATAGGCCAGTCTTTCTCAAAGTGGCCGATAACGCCCCTTTGTGGGTGCTAAAGGTCTGCAGGGCACCCCCCTGTAAGGGGCCCAGACAAAATCGTACTTAACCAATTTTTTGGTATGAAAAATTGATTGCATCGAATATGTAATATCTTTGTAATGTTATTCTCTGAAATTTGACTATTTTTCATAACTGCATTCAGTGGTTCATCTACAAAAATCTAAAAATGTGCGAATTAAAAGTTGCATAAACACGCCTGTTGCACGCTGCCAGTGACGGCACATATACTTCTTACTTTTACATTAATTTACTCTAGTGCTATGTATCTGTCGTTGGTAGGTCGAAATAAAAAAACAATATAAAATCAGCCTCTTATGATGTGGTAGGGCAAAAAGTTTAAAGGGGCGCTAGAAAATAATTAGATCTCAAAGTGGACGGTTGCTGGAAGAGAACTCTTTTTGGGGTTAAGCTCGCCTTTGTACATGTTTTATATTTAAGTTTACTAAATGTTATTACTGTGTACATTCCTACTAATATTATAAACGCGAAAGTTTGTAAGTATGCATGGATGGATGGATGGATGGATGTTTGTTACTCTTTCACGTAAAAACTACCGAATTTTAATGAAACTTTACAATAATATAGCTTATACATCAGAATAACACATAGGCTACAATTTATAAAGATATTGTGTGGATTGTCCAAAATATGACGGTGTCAAGTAAGCAGGGAAAAATCTACCATCTGCGAGCTATTCTGGCGTGCATTGCCAAAACAGCTAGAGTTACACAATACACATATATACTACGCCACGCTACAAGCTACTCGAAATACTAATCCTGCGCAGACGAAGTCGCGGGCACCAGCTTGTAAAGAATAAAGAAAGAAAGATGGCAGACGAAATGAGTTTGAGAACCTCTGGTATAGGCTTTAGCTTACTATCACTCTTGATAGAGGATCGCGCTATCTACCAAGTAATGCCAAGTAATAAACGTGCGAACCTCTCAGGTGCTTTCGCAAAAAGCTTTTGCATTTTACTTTCACAAAAAAACCCTTTTTTAATAGGCGAAAAACCAATTCTTCGAAAATTTTCTTCCATGTTTTAAAACCTGGTTCTTCATATTTTGGGTAGCAAGACCCTTTTATACTAAAAATCTCAGTAAGGGTGCCTATTAATCTGCGTTTTGGGGATGTTTTTAGAATTTTCTTTGAGGCAGAATTATTTCAATGTAGTTCGCGTGAGCGTGATTAACTTATTCATATTATTATATTATTCCGGATTCAGATTTGTGGGATACAGATGTTTAGCCTCATGTGCCTGTAATTTCACTAGCAAACACACCCTTCAAATCTAAACACAGCGACGCTGCTTGGCGGCAGAAAAAGGCATGCTGGTAGTACTTCCCTAGATGAGCCCTTCTCAAAGAGATCAACCTACTACTCTTAAGGCGCTGCATGTCGACGATTGCTCTTTTTCAAGTAGGAAAAAATAATAGTACTCAACAAGCAAGATATTTTTTCAAAATGAATCATTTTAGAATTTATGATCTAAATATCTTGATAACAACCTTTGAAGTTCAACTTAGGATTTATTGTTAAAGATTAGTAAAGTAACATTTTAATCTAGTTAGTTCATATTTAATGTTAATAATACATTTATTCGAACTTATTTAAAAAAATCACAGTAATCTTATCTGAAAAGTCACACGTGGCATAAACTAAACGTGCCCTACGATGCATTGCCCTGCGTCTATGAGCTTGAGACATGCAGATGTTAAGCCTCATGTGCCTGTAATTTCACCCACGCCCACCAATTTTATTCAATGTTCTTTTTACAAAACAAGTCTCAGGTGGCGAGCCTTTGGCGATTAAATTATACAGAAAACCCAAAAGTAATTTGTTTGAGATTAAATTCGATATAGTTCGTACTCTACTTCATTACATTCGTATTTTACTTTGTTATAATAAATAATAAGAAATAGGTAAAACCTCTATAAAGCAAAAGTGTAATAAATAAATAAATAAATATTGGTGGACATTCTACACAGCACTATCTCGCCCCAAATTAAGCCAAAGCTTGTGATATGGGAACCAGGTAGCTGATATACTACTTATATACTATTTTATTTGTAAATATATACTTATAATATTATATAAAACCCAGACAGAGAACAAACATCTATGTTCTTCACACAAATATTTATTGATCGAGTGAGCGAAGCGAACGAAGATCTTAGTTTCAACTTGGGCGATTTGGCATTTTATGTATGTATGTATGTATGTATGTATGTATGTATGTATGTATGTATGTATGTATGTTTGTCTGGCGATAACTTTAGAACCGTTGATCCGATCTCCATGAAATTTGATATGTCGATAGCTTGTACTTGAGAAATTTACTGGTAAGTATATGAGTAAAATCGGATGAAGGGTTTTTGAGATATAGAGTTTTTTAAGAGGGCAAAAATAAAAAAAGTTACATAAAAAAATCAAGTTACATGTCATATGAAAGGGCTTTGTTTGGACATTCCAAAACTATTTTTACTTTTTTTTTGAGACGCTCAGTTTTCGAGATAAAATTTAAAAAGTTAAATTAAGATAACCAGCGATCCAAGAGCTCCCATCTCTAAGAGTTTCCTTGAAATCAAGGTTTTTCTGCTGGTCGGCCAGTTCCTTTGATTTTTCTTATTTTTTTTTCTTGAAATAATTTAAGGAGGTACTCAGTTCTCATAAAATGGTGACGACGACCAGGTCTGATGATGGAGCCAAGGTCTGTTCAACGGAACTCTTCAATAAATAGGCCAATAGAGTTGAAACTTGGTAACCATACCAAGTTAGTAGGCGGTAGTCAGAAAAAAGTCCAAAGATAATGTTTGGACTTGCCTCTGACTACTACCGACTCAAAGTTTTGATGCGTTCGTCGGTTTGCATCACGAGATCTCAGTTCGGGGCGAACTACTAGTTATATAACACCCAGACAGAGAACAAACATCTATGTTCATCACACAAATATTTGTTCTCGGTGGGGATCGAACCCACGGCCTACGGCACAGAAGGCAGAGCTACTACCAACTGAGCTGTGAAGGCTGTCAAATGTTTTGTGCACTGTGTAATGTTTTTATTTAGAAGACAAACTATAAAATAAAACCTTTGTAGAGTCTCAGCGTTGAGTTATCGCTCTAACTAAGATTGATGAGTACTAAGAACTTGTATGGAGACGCTAGGGATTTCTGCTTCGACTGATTACAGAATAAGTTTGACTCATCAAACTAATACTTGGTCAATAGTCAATAGTCATTTATTGGTAACTAGCTGGTGCCCGTGACTTCGTCTGCGTAGGATTAGTATTTCGAGTAGCTTATATTAGCGTGGCGTAGTACATATGTGTAACTCTAGCGGTTTTGGCAGCGCACGCCAGAATAGCTCACAGATGGTAGATTTTTCTACTTACTTGACACTTAACGTCATATTTTGGACAATTCACATAATATCTTTATCAATTGTAAAATCCATTCAGTAGATTTTACGTGAAAGAGTAACAAAGATCCATCCATCCATCCCCCCCCCCTCCCTTTGAAATGTACTCAAGACATTTAACATTGAAATGTCATAACGTATTAAGACATTTCAAAGTGATCCTTGTGATTTTATTGAATACTAGCTCTTACCTGCGGCTTCGCTCGCGCACGTTTACTATAGAATACTTACAAATAGATATGATTGGCAACATCTATAATAAATAAATTGTATTTTCTTCCCCATGGAACAATCTTGAGCCACGTAATTTTGTCAGAAGAAACAGGTACTAACTGACAACTTGAAGTTCCTGCCTCTTCGATTGTTTGTATAAAATATACAAAAAAAGCAAAAAAACAAAAAAAGTCGGGATAAAAATTACCCTATGCCCGTCTCCTGGTTCTAAGCTACCTTCCCACCAATTTTCAGCCAAATTGGTTCAGCCGTTCTTGAGTTATAAATAGTGTGACTTTCTTTTATATATCATCATCAGCCGAAAGAAGTCCACTGCTAGTAAACTTAAGGTTCTTCAAGGATGTGGATGTGAGGATGTGAGCATGTGAGTATGTGAGCATGTGAGCATGTGAGCATGTAAGCATGTGAGCATGTGAGCATGTGAGCATGTGAGGATGTGAGCATGTGAGCATGTGAGGATGTAAGCATGTGAGCATGTGAGGATGTGAGCATGTGAGCATGTGAGCATTTGAGCATGTGAGGATGTGAGCATGTGAGAATGTGAGCATGTGAGCATGTGAGCATTTGAGCATGTGAGCATGTGAGCATTTGAGCATGTGAGCATGTGAGCATGTGAGCATGTGAGCATGTGAGCATGTGAGGATGTGAAGATGTCTCGAAGGTACACACACACATATATATCATAACACTCTAAAGAGGATTTAATTTACAAACTTCATTGATTAATTTAAATTAAAGTGGATTTATTCATGACAACTACAAATCGTACAGCTATTAATTGTATCCTTTTTTTTACGAATTAATGATCCCGCTTTAAAAATAATTCCCTTATACTTAAACTTAAATTAAAAGATCAACGGATTGTTACCCTGGCTTACATTTAAAGGATGTCTTTCATGCATAAAATATGTATATGTATTACTTGTGGCTTCCCGCGGCTTCGCACGCGTTGAAGTGGTGCCGTGATTGAGACACAAACATCTAAACATCGTAACTTTCACATTGATTTGTATATTATTAGGGTAGGATTTTAAATACCTACGTAGGTATAAGAGATACCTATAAACGGCCATTACCTATATTAGGTAGGTAGGTATAGGTACTCAGACTCAAAAACTTGCCAAATACAACAAAGACAACCTTACACGGAAAATATGTACTTATTTGTTCAGGAGGTAGTTTTACTTTGCAGGGGTAGTTTTAAAATATTGAAAACGTGATTTTAAATAATTTATTGTGGTGTATATTTACTTCAAGTTTGAAATCTATCGCACTATACTAAAAATCTCCCATACTAACTTTTACAGTCATTTGCACCCTTTGCAGGGGTAATTATCAAAAGTTGAAAGCGTCATTTTTAATTATTTTTTTTTTAGTATATTTACTTCAAGTTTTAAGTCAATCGCACCACGCGTTAAAAAACTCCCATGCAAACTTTGACATCCCTATGCACTTTTATTAAGGGTAGTTTTAAAAAACTAAAAATGTTTTTCCTATTTTTTAGCTTTGGAGTACATCTACTTCAAGTTTCAAGTTTGTAGGTTCAAGGAATACAATTTTTCATACCAACGTTTTCAACCCTTTTTACACCCTTAGGGGTTTAAAAAAATCCCTTCTTAGTAAACCTCTACGCCATAAGACCTATGTACTCTTTAAATTTCAAGTCTATAGGACCAGCGGTCAAAAATCTCCCATACAAACTTTTTAACCCTTTGCACACTTATTAAGGGTAGTTTTGAAAAACTAAAAATGCCTTTCCTATTTTTTTGCTTTGAAGTATATCTACTCCAAGTTTCAAGTTTGTAGGTTCAAGGAATACAATTTTTCATACAATCGTTTTCATCCCTTTTAACACCCTTAGGGGTTGAATTTCCAAAAATCCCTTCTTAGTACACCTCTACGCCATAAGACCTACGTACTCCTCAAATTTCAAGTTTCTAGGACCAGTGGTTTAGGCTGTGCGTTGTCAATATGTCAGTCAGTCAGTCAGTCAGTCAGTCAGGACTTTGATTCTTATAGTATTAGAGATAAACCTTTTGTCTTTGACTTTGATGAGATGCACGACATTCAGGTATAATTAGACATTTTTTTTTCTACAATTAGCTGAATGAGCAAAACATTGCCTCGCAAGTCACGCACTATAGGAACGTGCCCTACGATGCACTGCCCTGCGTCCATCAACTGGCATACAGATGTTAACAGCGTCGGACTGGCCATACATTCGAAATAGCATTTGCCAGCCGGGCCCCAGCCTGCGCAGGCCCCCCACGGGCCTGGCTTGCCGGGCTTGCGGCAACCGTGGGATAGGAGGCCCGCGCAGGCTAGGTCCCAGCTCTTGCGACCTTAATGTAAAACTAGATCAGATAGTTCGCTCATACAATTAGAGAGAAATTAAATAAAAAATTCGAAAAATGGTTCCCCTGAAACTAGTTTTGAATTTTTTTCTGAACGGCAATAACTTTTGATCGAATCAACTTATTTAGACGTGTATAATTATAGCGTAATGCCTTACATTTTATACTGTTTCATAGATATTAAAAAACGCTTTTAAAAAAATGTTGATTGGCTAGCTTTATATATTTCTAGCAGCCTGACCTAGCTTCGCATGGGTAGACATATATTTTTTCAATATTTTAAGATAAAATCATCATCATATTTTTTTCAAAATTAAAAAAAAACCGTGGGTGCGAATCTCGCGGCCACTTATTTCATACATTTGCAGGCCCTTCTCCCTCGCCGCGTTGCCCGCTGCGCTGAGTGAGAACGCGTGGCCCCCGTGGCCCCGCGCGTTTCTTATATTTTTAAAGCGATCTAAAGTTTTTAATTCAAAATATCTTTTGAATGGAATGATTTGAAAAAATCAAGAAGTAATCTATAGATATTGAAACAGTCTTGAATACAAAATGATTTATTTGGATAAGGATTAATAAAAAGGTATGGATAACATGGTCTTATTATGGTCGGCATTTCTATCAACTTTTAAAATGTAAAAAAGAAGTTATAGTAACATAACTACGTTAGTTAGACATATGGTATAGCTGAGTTTTTTGTAGATATTGATATGTTCTTTAATATTGCGTAGCATTTTTGTGTTCTACCTATATTGTTAATCGTCTCCACAGAAAGACATTTTATGGCAAAAAAATACACTTTTTTACACCTACATGGTTGAAGTTTTAGAAGGGATCCTTAATTTTTTCTAATATACACGTACACTATACACTAATATTATTAAGAGGAAAAATATGATTTTATTTATTTTTGTATGTAACGAATAGGCTCAAAAACTACTGGTCCGATTTCAAATATTCTTTCACCATTAGTATGCTACATTATCCCTGAGTAACATAGGCTGAGTAATAAGACCATGTTATCCATACCTTTATATTAATCCTTATCCAAATAAATCATTTTGTATTCAAGACTATATCAATACCTATAGATTACTTCTTGAATTTTTCAAATCGGAAATTATTAATTTTAGTTCGCTATAAAATATTATTAGCGAACGCGCTTTTCTACGGGGAGCGTTCTCACTCACTCAGGGAAAAGAGCGTGCAAATGAATGAAATAAGTGGACGCGAGACTCGAACCTACGGTCTAAGTTTATCCTAAAAATGTATATCCACCCATGCGAAGCTGGAACAGGCCGCTAGTAATAAATATAGCTTTTGAAATCGGATCAGTAGTTTTTGAGCCTTATCGTTGCATACAAAAAAAATCTTTCCTCTTTATAATATTAGTACAGATAGTGTAGAAGTGTATATTTGTAATACTTATTATTTTATTTTATTATTGATTGAGATGTCCAAAGCTTATTCTATGCTTCTTTACTTTTAATATTATAAAGAGGAGAGATTTGATTGTTTGTTTGTTTGCATTGAATAGGCTCCAAAACTACTGGTAACATTCCCGGGTAACATAGACTTTATTATTTTTAAACAAATTAAGGATCCTTACTAAAACTTCAATAATGTAACCCAACGTGGAAAAATATGACCTAAAAAATTCCTATCGCGTGCGCTGCGAAAACTATTAATGATAGATCAACATAATGTACTACGACTTTGCAGAACATATCATTATCTAAAAAAATCATTTCAATTTCATCATTTCATTTTTCATTTCATTTCATTTCATTTCAATTTCGTATTCAAGATTGTTTCAATATCCGTGTAATTATTGAAATCGGACATTCCATTCAAAAGATATTAAGTATTTAAAAATGTCAATCTAAGCAAAATACTAACAGAAAACTTAATGCCGTCGCGTCGTGGCCGCGGGCAAAGCGGCGAAAGAGGGGGCACCGAAGTGGATGACGTAGGTAGGTCTACGTTTAATTTATCCCAGAATGTTTAAAAAAAGATATGTCCTTCTGTACGAAGCCGAGACAGGCCGCTAGTAATTAATATCAGTAACTTGTATCAAACAATTTACAAAGAACGCCTCTCATAAATGTGTATCATCACTATCACTATCACTACATAGTGTAAAACAAAGTCGCTTTCTCTGTCCCTATATCCCTATGTATGCTTAAATATTTAAAACTACGCAACGGATTTTGATGCGGTTTTTTTTATAAATAGAGTGATTCAAGAGGAAGGTTTATATGAATAAAACATGCATAATATAGTAGAGAAACACTGATAATTTAAGAGGTTTCTAATGTGATGCCGTAAATAACATATTTTTTTGCGATTACATTACAAACGCTGGCTGAACTCTACGAGATAGATCAAAATAATGTAAAACAGTATTGTACACCTTAAAAAGGACTACAAAAAAGTCCGCGATGGTATATGTCTATCTGTTAGTGATACCCCACAATAACCGCGCGAAGCCGGGGCGGGTCGCTAGTTTAATATAATTAATATTTATTGGAAAATCTATCAGGTTACTATACTTTGACCTTGAACTGAGCTTAAGTTATATGAAACTCGCCTGTTAAGGTACGTCCTTTTATACTGTTAGTGGGTAACCTGATGTACCTAATAATTTATTACATCGTTGATATATTACATTTTATATTTTGTTTATCTCAATTTGTGTATCTCAATATTTTCCGATCTACCATCATCTAGTCTCGGGCCCCCGGCTTGTGGTTATCCACTCGGGCCCTTCCGCCTCAGTCCGACCCTGGATGTTAAGCCTCATGTGCCTGAAATTTCCTGTGTGTGGCTCGTCCGGAAAAGTACAAACACCACACCTTTTTCTGGCGCCAAGCAGCGTTGCTGTGTTTCCGTTTGAAGAGTGTGGTTACCCGTTTCTATGCAATGCAATGCTTTGTTTTATAGGTGATGGTTACCACTTAACATCAGGAGCGCCATCTGCTTGTTCCATCAGCACGATGTATAAAAAAGACAAATTAGAGAGATTTCTAGAAACAAGAGAAATTTCTAATTTTGATTGTAGAACTCTGATGGGTATTGGGCCGAAGTATTCAGTATTCAGTATGTTTATTGCATTATTATGTATGTATGTAGATTTAACATTGTCAGGTCTTATGACTAAGTATTTTGTGATTCAATACATAATGTACCCAGTAAGGGTGTTGCAGTAGAGAGAAGCGGACCGATATTTAAAAAAAAACATTCTATTTTTTTTTTAAACTTAAAGACAAATCAAACAATCATAATAACGGGTGTCCGAATGAGATTGAGGAGTTTATATGGAATTTTCAACTTCTTTTCATTTCTGCTGCATTTTTACTGCAATTTGGGGTTTGCATTCCAAGATGGCGGCCATGTAGATCTCTTTTCAAAACAACAACCGAATGTCTTCTTTCTAACGAGATATTCGAATGAGATTGAGGATTTTAAATATGGAATTTACAACTTCTTTTAATTTTGCTGCATTTTTACTACAATTTGGAGTTTGCATTCCAAGATGGCGGCCATGTAGATTTTTTTTAAGAAACTTTAACCAATTGACTTCTTTCCAACGGGGCGAATGAGATTGAGGAGTTTGAATGGAATTTAAAACTTTTACTTTATTTTAATTTATTATTTACTGCATTTAGGGGTTTGGAAAATAAAAATAATTTACAAAAAAGACGCGGCACGCAACCACTAGTTTATTCATAATAAAAATAAAAGTACATAAAATAAAGGTTTCTTCCAAGTTGCCCTCTCCATGGTAAACAAGTGACGCACGCGCAACAAATCCGCGCATGCAGTCAGCGTTGAAATACTAAACTACATCATTTAGGGCTGTCAATCACTTCTTAGTGTGACAAGAGTGATATTAATGAACGCAAATTAAACAGAATCATTCCGTCAAGGAAAATTAAATTAAAAAAAATCTATTCTACCCCCAAACTAAGCCAAAGCTTGTAATATAGAACCAAATAGCTGATGTAATACATAATATACTTTCTTTTTGTTGTAAATACATACTTATAATATATAATAACACCCAGACATAGAACAAACAGGTATGTTCATCACACAAATGTTTGTTCTCGGTGGAGATCGAACCTACGGCCTACGGCGCAGAAGGCAGAGCTACCCAACTTACCTGTGAAGCTGTGAATTGCGCGGATTGTCATTTTTTTTTTGTGCTTTAAGCTTTGCGACCACACTGCCCTACTATAGTAAACATCTCAAAATCAAAATCAAAACGGTCTTTATTCAGTACAATCACAAGGATCACTTTGAAATACATCTTATGTCAAAACTTAATCAGTGCAACTTATCTTAAATGTGCAATAATATTGCACACAATTTGGGTAGTAACGGTTTTTTATCAATAAGTTTAGTGTTTTTATATCTTTGAGCGACGGTTGGCAGCCCCTTAAAAAATAGCAGGTTTTGACTGAAATCCCCAGGCACTGCGATAAATTATGGGTAATATTCGGATATTTTGATAACCTGACCGGATATCTTGATATACAGGCTGTGGAGAGAAGGGAAAGATCGGTACCCATGGGAATGAACCCTAAAATAATTACATTGATGTTAGCAGTTGACTCTAGTACAATTTTGAAATGAAAGCACAACTATATTCTGACTTGACTGCCTTCTGCGCTGTAGGTTGTGGATTCGATGCCCATTGGGAACAAATATTTGTGTATTGGGTCATGGGTGATGAACAGAACATAGAAAGACAAAATAGAGATTCTGGGGCCTAAATAATTAAGTAGAATTATTATTTACACAGCCTTCACAGCTCAGTCGGTAGTAGCTCTGCCTTCTGCGCCGTAGGCCGTGGGTTCGATCCCCACCGAGGACGAACATTTATGTGGCGAATATAGGTGTTTGTTTTCTGTCTGGGTGTTAATATATATTATAAGTAAGTATTTACAAAAAAAATGTATTTAAGTATTATATCAACTATCTGGTTCCCATATTACAAGCTTTGGCTTTGTTTGGGGCTAGATAGTGCTGTGTGGAAATTCCACCAATATTTATTTATTAAAATTTACGCCTGCCAACCCTGCCGTTAGGTCAGAGATGAGAAATGGCGCATGGCTCTATTTCAGCGTCGATTGTTTGTCTATTTTAGGAATAACGGGGAATGACATTGAGGCGATACGTGCATCGTGAATTGGTGACGTTTGCTGTCAAATGTCATAGTTCATATTCAAATGCCAGCGCGTGGCGTGATGTGCATGCCTTTGTCAAGTTTACAGTACAGTACCCCAAGTATGAGTTGTGTTTACCATATTTGGTTTTTCGTTTTTTGGTTCTTGTTTCGTTTTCATTGCGGGTTTTGTATGAAGACGCGATAGATATACCGATACGGAACTTTATGTTCTACCTACTTCTAATTTTGCAACATAATCTCTATCGCGTCTTCATACAAAACCCGCAATTAACACGGAACATAAACGAAAAACGAAAAACCAAATATGGTAAACACAACTCATACTTGGGGTACAGGAGTCTAAGCAGTGGCGTAGCTATCGTAGGTACAGGTGGTGCAGTGCACCAGGGCCCCCGAGCTCAGGGGACCCTCTAACCTAAGCTTTGAAAAGAGAGGGTCAGCCAGCTACCAAAGCTAGAAAACCTTGAGCCTGCTCACAATTTTTTTTTAATTATTTATTTTCAAGGCCAATATAAGTTCAAGTTATGTGGAAAGAATGGGTCAGGGCCCGATTCTTTCTTTATGCACCGGGGCCCTTGTCCACCTAGCTACGCCACTGAGTCTGGAGTTATGTTTTGCTATTTTCGTATCGTCAGGTCGTTTTTGTATGGAGACTGGTTGAGCAGGGCCGGATTATCCATAAGGCGGATTAGGCAACTGCCTAGGGGCCCCGCACCGACTAGTGGCCCACGGGGACCTAGTAGGTGCGGGCCACGCATCTAGAAAAAAAACATTTCAATCGTGACATTATTACATCCATTATTAACATCCGGTAATGTTGCCATAGAATTTTAAATTAATTTTACTTACTGTAAAAAAGTACTGTAAACGGTATTTGGTCATCATCACTTATCGACGATAGGAACGTGCCCTACGATGCACTGCCCTGCGTCCATCAACTTGAGGCATACAGATGTTAGGCCTCATGTGCCTGTAATTACACCGGCAACCACACTCTTCAAACCGAAACACAGCGTTGCTGCTTGGCGGCAGAAAAAGGCGTGGTGGTAGTACTTCCCCGGACAAGCCCTTAACAAAGAGCTCTACTACTCTTATAGTAAGGTATAAGAGTAGTACTCTCATAGTAAGATACTCTTATTATATATTTATTAGTATTTATTCAATTGAATATAACCTTTTGACTTTGACTATACAATAACAAACCACCTGCCTTCTGCGTCGTAGGCCGTAGGTTCGATCCCCACCGAGAACAAACATTTGTGTGATTAACATAGATGTTTGTTCTCTGTCTGGGTGTTATTATAAGTATGTATTTACAAAAAAAAGTATATATGTATTATATCAGCTATCTAGTTCCCATATTACAAGCTTTGGCTTAGTTTGGGGCTAGATAGTGCTGTGTGGAAAGTCCAACAATATTTATTTATTATTTATTATAAACGTTTGCCTACCCCTACCTCGCCAGCAAAATCCGCAGGCAGCCAACTGTGAATAATAACATATGTATTACGTAACAGTATTTTATCTTATGAAGATAACCATATTAGCTCGGGGGTAAGCCGGAGGCAATATCTAGTTAGGGATAACGATGGTATCACTTACTGGGATACCCACTGATAGGGAAAACGGCTTACCTATTTAGAATAGAAAAGAATAGAATAAATGTTCATTTAGCATAGTACAATAACCCAAGCCTGAAAATACACTTACCCGCAAAAATAAAGGGTCACCTTTGAAAACAGCAATATCTTCAAGAAATTTTGGAAACAGGTCGTTTTTACTATTAACGCATTTTTTAATGTCATTACAGTAAAAAAGATTAAATGAAGGGTTGCATACAGTCCGCATATCCTCTTTTGGTTTAATTTCATATCTTACTATCTGTTTGATTTGTTATCTTGATCATTAAATGATCAAGATAACAAATCTTTTGCTTTCAATTTAATGATCAAAATAACAAATCTTTTCCTTGTTTGATTTGTTATCTTGATCCTTAAATGATCAAGATAATATGAAATTAAACCATAAGAGGATATGCGGACTGTATTCAAATTGTGATTCTTTTTTCAATTTCGACTTCTTTGATTTTTTTTTTTAATTTTGTATAAATATGGGACTTGAAATTGATTTTCTTTATTCAATTCGAGTTCTTTGTGCAAAATTATGCCTTTGACTTTGGAAGAATGTACCAGAATTATCACCATGTTAGAGTTTGGGTTTAGCCAGCGCAGAGTGGTTGTAGTTTATTTTATACGTAATTAAATTTTCTTTCGGATACTTTTTACTTTAAAGAGCTAGATTGTGTGGTTTCAAAGTTATTTGGAGTTAACTAGGTGACCCTTTATTTTTGCGGGCGAGTGTAGTTAAATGGGTAGGTAACATTAAGGATCAAATTTTCAGCGGCTTAAGAGACAACAGTAACAGTTACCTATACCACAGATAAGAGAGCCTATACTGAAAAGGTTTTCAGCTCAGCATAAATGTTGGGTGTGTTACCACTCAACGCTGATTTTCAGCTGAAACCAAGGAGGGAAAAGGTAGTTCAGCAGTGACCGAAATACAACAACAACAACTGATATAGATTTTTTTAGATATATTTGATACTATATATATTAGATATACTTATTGTTCCTCCTATGGGTCCTTTAAATAATAAGTCGAGTAGATGGATTGTTCACTTATTTATTATTAACAATTACAAACGCGCGCACGCACAACTGCTTTCTTCACAGCTTGCGTCAGAATGGCCGACAGTTGCTGGTTCTTAAGTTCGCTTTCAAGATGTACTGAACGCAGCAGTGTGTTTCAGAGAACGCCAACAGGCGATGTGAAATAGTGACGTGTACAACTGCGCTCTCCGATTCTGTTGGCACTTCCAGTCCAGTCACTCAACTCTATAAAAAGCAGTGTCATTGCAAATTTTTTATTGAAACTCTTACGGCCGGTTTCTGAAAGCCCGATCAAAACTAATCGCATGTCAAGTCACTTGCTATCTCTATCTAACTCGATGTAATAGCTGAAATGGTAAGTGACTTGACATCCGATTAGTTTTGATCGAGCTTCCAGAAACGGCCGTTATTGCATTAAACTATCCTATGTTCCTGTCATCAATTTTTGGGTGCCCAAATAAAACAACCTTAACTAAGAAAAAAATATAATCTTATTACTAGTAGTTCGCCCCGAACTGAGATCTCGTGATGCGACCCGACGAACCCATCAAAACTTTGAGTACTTACGTAGTAGTCAGAGGCAAGTCCAAACATTATCTTTGGACTTTTTTCTAACTACCGCCTACTAACTTGGTATGGTTACCAAGTTTCAACTCTATTGGCCTATTTATTGAAGAGTTCCGTTGAACAGACCTTGGCTCCATCATCAGACCTGGTCGTCGCCACCATTTTATGAGAACTGAGTACCTCCTTAATTTATTTAAAGAAAAAAAAATAAGAAAAAGCAAAGGAACTGACCGACCAGTAGAAAAACCTTTATGTCAACGAAACTCTTAGAGATGGGAGCTCTTGGATCGCTGGTTATCTTAATTTAACTTTTTTCGTTTTATCTCAAAAACCGTGCGTCCCAAAAAAAAGTAAAAATTGTTTTAGAATGTCCAAACAAAGCCCTTTCATATGACATGTAACTTAATTTTTTTATGTAACTTTTTTTATTTTTGCCCCCTTAAAAATCCCCATATCTCAAAAACCCTTCATCCGATTTTACTCACCAGTAAATTTCTCAAGTACAAGCTATCGACATATCAAATTTCATGCAGATCGGATCAACGGTTCTAAAGTTATCGCCAGACAAACATACATACATACATACATACATACATACATAAAATGCCAAATCGCCCAAGTTGAAACTAAGATCTTCGTTCGCTTCGCTCACTCGATCAAATATAGTCATAATAATAATTAGTGAAATCAATAATTTGATTAATGAAATTATTGTTTTTGGAAATAAAGGCTTTATTTATATATATTTATGTTCCTGTATCACCTAGGTATCTACATAATTACAGTGATAATGTCATAAATATATCTGAATTTTGGAGTTATATTTTGGATGATTTTATGCAATAATAGAGAATATAGATCGAAAAAAATTGAAGTATAATAAATGGTTTTGGATATCGGATATCGTATTTAGGTATACATTTTTATGGGGTGTGGCAGAACACTTCCTCGAAATATTTTGCACTATTTTGGCCAACACCATAAACAAGGTGTTCCAATACTTGCACTTAAAACTTCAGGGGGCTAAAGTACCCATCAATATAAATAACTTATTCTAAGGAACCAACACTGTGCATGCCTGTATCTGCCACGCAAGTAGTTAGCACAACATTTGATTCAGTCAGCTACTGGCATGCAACGAAAATGAGGGTCGCGGGGGGCTACGAGACCGACAAATACAGGCATGCAAATTGCATGCAAGTTTAACTTGCAAATGTATTTGCACTTTACAGGCATGTGTATCCTCGGGCTTAGTAATATTCAAAGAATCTTGAGCTGGAACTTGGTAGGTACGTAGGGATCTGATTTCTTTTTTTTTCTAAATATTTTGGGATTTTATTTATTCAGCAGTCCAGCAGTCTGCTCATTCAGGCTGATGATCAGTGGCGTAGCTATCGTAAAGCCAGGTGGTGCACTGCACCAGGGCCCCGGAGCTCAGGGGGCTCTCTAACCTAAGCCTTGAAAAGAGAGGATCAGCCAGCTCCCGAAGCTAGAAAACCTTGAGCCTGCTCACAAAATTCTTTCTCTATGCACTGGGGCCCTTGTCTACATTTCTTACAGATACTACGAGCTACGCCACTGTTGATGATGATGAGGCTGATTGACTACAAAGACTTCCGAACAATAACCACTTAGAGCACGAATTCGGCCAAAAAGGTCCTTTTTATAAAGGTCTCAAGGGTTTTCTTTTGCCCAGTCAGCTAATATTGAATGTTCTACATTCTTTATTTCGACGCCTTTTATAATAACAAGTATTGATTTATATTGTCATGTCTTAATAAAATAAATCTTACACAAATGGTGGTTTAAGAGTAGAGCATGCCTTTTTCTGCCGCCAAGCAGCGTTGCTGTGTTTCGGTTTGAAGAGTGTGGTTGCCGGTGAAATTACAGGCACATGAGGCTTAACATCTGTATGCCTCAAGTTGATGGACCCAGATTAATGCATCGTAGGGCACGTTCCTATTACGTTCCTATCTTGCCTCGTAAGTCACGCAGGATAGGAACGTGCGCTACAATGCACTGCCCTGCGTCCATCAACTTGAGGCATACAAATGTTAAGCCTCATGTGCCTGTAATTACCGGCAACCACACTCTTCAATCCGAAATACAGCAACGCTGCTTGGCGGCAAAAAAAGGCGTAGTGGTAGTACTTCCCCGGACGAGCCACACACAAAGAGCTCTACTACTGATAAATGTGTATCCTTACCACCAGGATGGTTGGTTCTCTGCATCTACTCGTTCTTCGTGGTTGTTTTTTTTACCACGCACGTGGTAAAGTAGAATTAACTCTTTTCCCCGGAGTTACGATTTGGGATCCTTCAAACAGCAGGTTTATCTTTCCCTAAAAGGCCGGCAGCGCATTAGCATCGCCTCTGGTGTAACAGGTGTCCAAAGCCGACGGTGACTTTTTTTTTCATACAACAAAGTAGACAAACAAGCTTACGGCCCGCCTGATGGGAAGCGATTACCGTAGCCTATGAACGCCTGCAATACCATAAGAATCACAAGCGCGTTGCCGACCCTTTAAAGATTTTAAAATGCCCTTTTTAAAGAGCCCTATACTTTAGTTTATCGGGAAACCCTCAACAGGGAGATCATTCTACAGCCTAAGTGTTCGCGTGAGGAAGTACTATCAAATGATTATGTTTACCTTTTTCTGTATGCCTACGCCTCGCTAAACTTCAATATTGTATTAAATTATTTTGTAAAAGGATCATACAAAAGAACGGTAGGAACCAAGCCGTAAGTTTGTTGCCTGTTCTTCTAGGCATTGGTCGCGTGGAACTGGCATCTAGAGTCACCTAGCTTTAAGACGTTTCAAAGTGATCCTTGTGATTTTATATGAATAATAATTAATAAATATAAAACCTTTTGACTTTGACCTTGACTTATGGCCAGCAATCTGTCAGCCAAGTCATAAAAAAAAGGTATTTGAGACTCGTAATCTAGTGTGATCAACGGCAAAACCTTTCAAGAACGGTTCTAGCACGAATAAAATCAACTTCCAACTGAATCCAGCAAGGTCACACTCAAATATTTATTCAATAGATTCAAAAGGTCAGTTCATTCTATCTTCGGTTAGTTTACATCTGAATACGAGTAGGGTTGAGGAGTATTTGCAATTCTGCTTGAATGCTTTCCGTATTTTGACGTGTATTCTAGCTTATGAAAGGAGTCAAGTCAAGTCAAAAGATATTTATTCAATAAAATCACACGGATCACTTTGAAACGTCTTAAAGCTAAGTGACTCTAGGTGCCAGTTCCATGCGACCAAAGCCTAGAAGAACAGGCAACAAACTTACGGCTTGGTTCGGCTCTTTTGTATGATCCTTGTTACGAAGTATTATAATTAGAGAAAAGAATTAGTAGAGCTCTTTGTGAAGGGCTCGAAATTCCGGGGAAGAAATTCCACCATGCCTTTTTCTACCGCGAAGCAGCGTTGCTGTGTTTCGGTTTGAAAAGTGTGGTAAGTTACAGGCACATGAGACTTAACATCTGAATGCCTCAAGTTGATGGACGGAAGGCAAAGCATCGTAGAGCACGTTCCTATCGCGTGGCTTACGAGCCAATGCTTTGTTATAGGTGATGGTTACCACTTAACATCACAGGTGGGCCATCTGCTTGTTCCATGAGCAAGTAGTAACAAAAAAATGGTACAATCAGATTTACCTACCACCCAAAAAACAGCTCCATGACTTTGATCCCCAGGCACGGTAGATATTCTCTCAACCCCAGTATCTACCAACTCAAGATCAATCAGAGGCACGTCCTAATATTTTCAACATATTTAGAGCTGATTTCACTATGCTCTGTTAGAATAACAAAGGATTAAAGGGCCGTTAAATATGTCAAAATGTATATACGCGTTTGACATCTAATATTAGATTTAACCGCCTGTTAATCCTAGATTAGTAATAGTCATAATAATAGTCATTATAGTCATTTATTCATAATGTACATTATTCGTCAACATGGGTACATCATAATTTAGTACACAAACAAAAAATAAAATCACAAAATGTAAAAATAATATAAAAAATCCACAACTGGAATTGAAAAAAAAAGAAATGTCACATTATACAAATAAATAATGAACAATAACACAATCAAAGATTCAATAACAGTCATCCTTTATAGTCTACTAGCGGCCTGTCCCAGCTTCGCATGGGTGGTCATAAATTTTTTGAACATTTTAGGATAAACTTAGACCGTGGGTTCAAGCCTCGCGTCTACTTATTTCATACATTTGCACGTCAGAGAGTGAAATCGCACCCCGAGCGCGACCCGTGGACCCGTTAACGTTTTTAATTTCGTCATATCTTTTGAATGGAATGTCCGATTTAAAAAATTTAAGAAGTAATCTATAGGTATTGAAACCGTCTTAATTATGAAAAGATTTATTTGGATAAGGATTAATACCAAAGTACAAATAAAGACCATTTTCTAGCGGCGGCATTTCAATTAATTTTTTGTAATAAAAGAACACATATTGTGACATAACTATAATAGTTAGACATATGCTGTCGCGACATTTTTTGTAGATGATGACGTGTTCTACAAAATCGTAGTACATTATTTTGTTCTATCATCAATAGTTTTCGCAGCGCACGCGATGTAAGGTTTTTGGTTTCCACCTTGGGTTACATTATTGGAGTTTTAGTAAGGATCCCTGATTTTTTTGAAAATATAATATAGCCTATGTTACTCAGGGATAATGTAGCATAGTAATGGTGAAAAAAATTTTGAAATCGGACCAGTAGTTTTTGAGCCTATTCGTTACATACAAAAATACAAAAATACAAAGCTTTCCTCTTTATTGATCGAGTGAGCGAAGCGAACGAAGATCTTAGTTTCAACTTGGGCGATTTGGCATTTTATGTATGTATGTATGTATGTATGTATGTATGTTTGTCTGGCGATAACTTTAGAACCGTTGATCCGATCTGCATGAAATTTGATATGTCGATAGCTTGTACTTGAGAAATTTACTGGTAAGTATATGAGTAAAATCGGATGAAGGGTTTTTGAGATATGGGGTTTTTTAAGGGGGCAAAAACAAAAAAAGCTACATAAAAAAATCAAATTACATGTCATATGAAAGGGCTTTGTTTGGACATTCCAAAACAATTTTTACTTTTTTTTTGGGAAGCTCGGTTTTTGAGATAAAACAAAAAAAGTTAAATTAAGATAACCAGCGATCCAAGAGCTCCCATCTCTAAGAGTTTCATTGGCATCAAGGTTTTTCTACTGGTCGCCCAGTTACTTTGCTTTTTCTTAATTTTTTTTCTTGAAATAAGTTAAGGAGGTACTCAGTTCTCATAAAATGGTGACGACGACTCGGTCTGATGATGGAGCCAAGGTCTGTTCAACGGAACTCTTCAATAAATAGGCCAATAGAGTTGAAACTTTTTTACCATACCAAGTTAGTAGGCGGTAGTCAGAAAAAAGTCCAAAGATAATGTTTGGACTTGCCTCTGACTACTACCTGCTCAAAGTTTTGATGCGTTCGTCGGGTCGCATCACGAGATCTCAGTTCGGGGCGAACTACTAGTAATATTAGTGTAGATGAATTCTTCATAGCTATAAAAGGTGTGCTCAATAAGCCATCGTTTTAATTTAGTTTTAAATGAATGTATACTCAAGGCCCGTGTTACAGTGTTAGGGAGTTTGTTGTAGACTGTCGGCCCCATGATGTGTGTCAGTTTGGAAGACTTCGTCAGTGAGCGTGGTACCAGTACTAACATGAGGCGGCTCCGGGTGTTGTAGGTATGTACATACATCGCTGTGCTTTGCGTAACTAACAGAGCATGGTGAAATCATATTTAAAGTATTACACGGGTATTTATCGCGTTTACCTTTATTATTTTCCCGACCTAAAGAGTAAGAGTCTGCCCGCGACCACGGCTATTGCAACATAGCCGAAACGTCGGGAAAATAATAAAGGTAAACGCGATAAATACCCGTGTAATTCTTTAAATCTGTGTTATGATCGCGAGAGTTTTAAAAATACTATCGGGAAATCAGCTAACAGTTTGTTTTGTAGGCATCCACTTTAGACAAACTGCTTCTTTGTCAATTTCACATTCTAGGTACACTGCTTCATCGGCATCTTTCGTTAGCATTTTAGGCAAATCTCATGTTTAGGTATAATGCATTCGCATCTCGCGTTTAAGGTAGCTCGATCAAAAGGGGTTAGAATTCCGTGACAGTTTGCAAGGCCATCGCCGCTGCTAGAAAAACTGGTTTCCTCGCGATGTCTTCCTTCACTAAATGAGAGCATGAAAATAATTGATTAATTGATAATTAATGAATTATTGATAAACAATAATTAATTAATTAATTGATATGGATTTGTAGTTCGTGATATGGGTGGGTAGAGATAGTGTTTTCTTGATTATTTAGAATAATCTGTCTTTTAAGTTGTTATTATTTAGTTTGAATAAGTGTAATAACTCAGTGTAGATAGCCACATTAATATAAGTGAAAACTAATAAGACTGTCTCTATTATTTCTTAAACTACTTATACATTCAAGGGTGGATCCAAGATTTTTTCTGGGACAAGGGGCGGACGGGCAAAAAAATCAACAATAACTGTCAAAATTCGCAATTCCAGCCAGAAATAGGAGTTTCACTCATGTTCTTTCTGTGATTTTATTCATATATTTTATCAACTCTGATAATTTGAATTGCTTCTAAGTATGTACTGTGATGGAATCGCCACAGTACACAAAAATACCGAGCCCCCCCCTTAAATCTGCCCTTGGATACATTTTGTTTTCCTAAAATAGGTAAATTATTGGTGGATATTCTAAAAAGCACTACAGTGTGCGCTGATTTGAATCTCAATGCTGATCTGCTGATTGCTTCAGCATCCAATAAAGCCGAGCGAAGAGTCGCTCAACGGGAAAAAAACTGTTGCTATTTCAATATCGGACATTCCTCAATTTCCTACGGTCTTCTATCCCCCTACCCTTGCGAGGGGGAAGGAGGGGATAGGGAAGGGCCTGACCTAATAGAATCGGTTTATTTTTTATTGAGTCAAAGTCAAAAGTTATTTATTTATTCAGTTGAATTAGAAAAACCGGCCAAGTGCGAGTCGGACTCGCTCACGAAGGGTTCCGTACCATTATCTATAAAAACGGCAAAAAAAAACACGTTTGTTGTATGGGAGCCCCCTTAAATATTTATTTTATTCTGTTTTTTAGTATATGTTGTTATAGCGGTAACACAAATTCATCATCTGTTAAAATTTCAACTGTCTAACTATCACGGTCCATGAGATACAGCCTGGTGACAGACGGACAGACAGACAGACAGACAGACAGACAGACAGACAGACAGACAGACAGACATACGGACGGACAGCGGAGTCTTAGTAATAGGGTCCCCTTTTTCCCTTTGGGTACGGAACCCTAAAAACTAGGTGAATCTGGTGGTGGTGCCAGTTCCACCCGACCATGCCTAGATCCTTTCACCACATCACTGTTTCGAAAGAAGCTATCGACAAAAAGAAGAAGCCTAGAAGAACAGGCCACAAACTTCTGGCTTGGTTCGCCTACTGTTTCCTATTTTATATGATCTTTGTTATTGCAGCACCAGAAGTGGCACACGCGCGTTGCTGACCCTTTAAATTTTATAGAAAGCCTTTTTCGAAGAACTCCATGCTGTATTCTCAAAAATATCCGCAGGGAGCTTATAATGATATAATAATGAAGCTTCTATATAAAAAAAGCACTTGCACTGCCTAGAGCATTGGTGGTCAATGGTAGCGGCCCCGCCTTCCGATCCTAAGATCTTTTTTATGTGCATAGTACCAGTACTCAAACGGTGTAAAAAAACATAGTGAGGAAACCGGCATGTCGTAGAACCTAAAAAGTTCTAAAACTGTGTCAAGTGCTCGAAAGGAGCCTTTGGCGCACTTAAAGACTTTCACCACACTGTTTCAAAAGAAACTAGTGACAAAACAAGAAGAAATAGCCTATTCGCCATGTTTTTCTCTCATTTGTAACGAGGATAACAAGAACTGGCTTGAGTGCCCACTTTATTGTAGCAGGCTTCACCTCTGTCAAACCTGTCACTTAATAGTAGTAGGGCTCTTTGTGAAGGGCTCGTCCGGGGAAGTACTACCACCACACCTTTTTCTGCCGCCAAGCAGCAACGCTGTGTTTCGGTTTGAAGAGTGTGGTTGCCGGTGTAATTACTGCCACATGAGGCTGAACATCTGTATGCCTCAAGTTGACGCAGGGTAGTGCATGGTAGGGCACGTTCCTATCGTGCGTGACTTACGAGGCAATGCTTTGTTATAGGTGATGGTTACTACTTATCATCAGGTGGGCCATCTGCTTGTTCCATCAGCTAGTTAATATCTATATAATATTAACATACAAAAAAAACATACTATAAATACATTAGGAAAATAAACATATGCCATCTGCTTGTTCCATCAGCTCGTTGTATAAAAAAATATAAAAAAACTAATCTATCACATAGTGATAAATTCGACCAGATAAAAATTTTGTTATAGCAACTATATTTGCCCAAAAATTAATGAAATTTCAATTTTATGGTATTCTTCTATTTTTTTCTAATTTTTCTATGTGGTGCACATAGACCAAACCCAGAATGAAGATGTTCTATGATTAATAATTTTTTTCGCCATCTAGAAATGGCACAAGGTGTCCCTCTGACATGAGGATCAGAGACTTTCATAATACTACTAATGATTCTATACAATTACAAAAACTACATAATTACATTTACAAATTTTTACATTTCAATTTTTACGTAAGTTATGCCAAATAAATTTAATCTAAAAAAATGTTTTTAATACTTTAATGATTTTAACTAAGATTTGCTATATTTATTTAACAAGATGTTCAAACTACTATTACAATTTTAACAAAGATATCGATTTTTATTTAGAAAAATTATATACTACTGACTGACATATAGACAACGCACAGCCTAAACCGCTGGTCCTAGAGACTTGAAATTTGAGAAGTACATAGGTCTTACGGCGTAGAGGTGTACTAAGAAGGGATTTTTGGAAATTCAACCCCTAAGGGTGTAAAAAGGGATGAAAACGTTTGTATGTAAAATCGTATTCCTTGAACCTACAAACTTGAAACTTGGAGTATATGTACTTCAAGGCAAAAAAATTGGAAGGGATTTTTCGTTTTTTAAAACTACCCTTAAAAAGCGTGCAAAGGGATGTAAAAGTTTGTATGGGAGTTTTTTGACCGCTGGTCCTAGAGACTTGAAATTTGAGGAGCACATAGGTCTTATGGCGTAGAGGTGTACTAAGAAGGGATTTTTGGAAATTCAACCCCTAAGGGTGTAAAAAGGGATGAAAACTTTTGTATGTAAAATAGTATTCCTTGATCCTATTAACTTGAAACTTGGAGTACATGTACTTCAAGGCAAAAAAGCTGGAAAGGCATTTTTAGTTTTTTGAAACAACCCTTAATAAGTGTGCAAAGGGATGTTAAAGTTTGTATGGGAGTTTTTTGACCGCTGGTCCTAGAGACTTGAAATTTGAATAAATAATTAAGAATGACGTTTTTAACATTTCATAATTACCTTGCAAAGGGTGCAAATGACTGTAAAAGTTAGTAGGGGAGAGTTTTTAACGCATAGTGCGATTGATTTCAAACTTGAAGTAAATATACTCTCTATATTAAATCTTTGTGATTTTCCTTAAGTGTAGGTAAACACCATAAAAAAAACAAATAAAATTAAATATACTCCACAATAAATAATTTAAAATCACGTTTTCAATATTTTAAAACCACCCCTGCAAAGTATGTAAAGGAATGTAAAAGTTTGTATGGGAGTTTTTTAACGCGTGGTGCGATTGACTTAAAACTTGGGGTAAATATTATACTAAGAAATAAATATTTAAGAATGACACTTTTAATTTTTGATAATTACCCTACAAAGGGTGCAAATAACTGTAAAAGTTAGTATGAGAGAGTTTTTAACGCATAGTGCGATTGATTTCAAACTTGAAGTAAATAAACTCCACAATAAATAATTTAAAATCACGTTTTCAATATTTTAAACTTCCCCTGCAAAGGGTGCAAAAGACTGCCAATGTTTCAAGGTTTGTATGGGAGATTTTTAACGCGTAGTGTAATTAACTTCAAACTAAAAGAAAATGTGTTCTGTGGATAAATAACAAGAACACAGTTTGATTTTCAAAAACAACCCCTAAAACGTTACCCACCTCCATTGCGCTCGAGTAAAAAGGATACAACGAGGCGTCAATGTTTGTAAGGGACATTCTAAAAACGGGAATCTTGAGTTGGTACGAAGAGATCTGAGAGTATCTACCGTGCCTAGGGATCAAAGTCGTGAAGCTGTTTAGTTTCGTTTGTTTTTGGGGTAGAAACTAGAAACAAATGAGTACATATTTTCAATGTAAGGTTATCTTTTTTGTATTTGGCATGTTTGTGCTAAACTCAGTACCTATACCTACCTTCCTAATATAGGTAATGTACGCCTATAGGTATCTCTTATACCTACGTAGGTATTTAAAATCCTACCATAACAATATACAAATCAATGCGAAAGTTACGAAGTTTGGATGTTTGTGGCTCAATCACGGTTCACCACTTCAACGCGTGCGAAGCCGCGGGAAGCCACTAGTTTATAACTAAGATTTGCGATTCCGCATAAAAGGTGGGATGATGACATCAGACAAGTGGCAGGAGTCATGTGGAACAGAGTAGCACAAGAAAGGAAAGAATGGAAAAGGTTGGAGGAGGCCTTTGCCGACTGGCAAACAGATATAGGAAAGATAACAAAACAACAGATATTTTGTGTCTGTGCCTTCGCTTGACCCTTATGAGATATCCCTTGCATACTAGCCACATCGGACGTGCTATCTGCTCCCTTCAGCGTGCGGAGAGCCTCATACAGCTGTCTCTTTCGCACACTCACCGCCCGCTGTCCACTCGCGCCGGCTAGTTCGCTTGACGCTTCAGTACGCTTTTGTTGCTAACCGCAACGGGTGTGCGCTTGCTCCCGCTCCGCGCAAATTATTACTGTTTACGTACCAATACCAATAAATTGTTTAATGGCAGTGTAGTGTTTTTCGTGCTACCAAGTATTAAGGAAAGTGGTCAGGTATGTCACTTTATATTTTATGTCGTGTAATAACAATCGTAATAACATTATGTTTCCAGTAGGTGGGATGATCATGTTTTGTAGAAATATAGTTTTACATTACATAGATCGTCTTACATTTGAAGCGTAGGCATTCCTTGCCTACGTACGAGTTGTAGGTGTCGTATATACTTTATACGTTTCTACCTACTAAGTATATAATACGGTATATAATTATGCTATGTGAAATCAGTCTAATCTAGTTTAATCTCTTTTTGGCTTTGTTTTTATGAAGTGTTTTTAGCTATTAACCTATTGCATGGTTTAACTAAAATCCACTGATTCGAGCGCTCCTTGCCTCAATCATGAAAATTGGATTTCTAAGACTTAGCGGCCCCTGCGCCCTTGTCTTAAAGGCTCATTTCTGACTCTGTTCACATCTAGAAAGCGGTTTGCAACCCTTTGTTGATGTGTAGACAGAAATCGAGTTATCCCGGCTCGAAAATCGAGCTGACGCGGCCCGAAAATTGAGCCGTCGCGGCTCAAAAAACGAGCCGGTGCGTCCCAAAAATTGAGCCGTCGCGGCTCAAAAAACGAGCCGGTGCGTCCCAAAAATCGAGCCGTCGCGGCTCGAAAATCGAGATGGCGCGGCCCGAAAATTGAGCCGTCGCGGCTCAAAAAACGAGCCGGTGCGTCCCAAAAATCGAGCCGAAGCGGCTCAAAAGTCGAGCAGTTGCGGGCTTATAATCAGGCCATCCCAGCCTAGAAATCAAAGCATAGTAAGCAAAAAAAAAAAAAAAAAAAAAATTCGCGCCCCTTCTGGCCGAAAGTAGAGTTGAGATTTTTGGGCGATTCGCTGCCTAAATTGAGCTGGAGTTGCCCAAAGTGGACACGGTCACCCATAAAAGTGATAGTTTACGATCCCTTCCATTCGTTTACAAACCTAAGAGTTGTGTCTATCAGATGAATACTTATATGCAGAAGGCTTCTGCTGCTGAATTCTTATATGCCTGGTTCTCCATGAGCTTGAAATGAAATGAAATGAAATGAAATGAAAATGAAAATGATGACCTGTCCGGCAATGAAATTCTGGCCGAGCTAAAGCTAGTGGCGTCGAGCTATCGAGCTTTCTCCCAGGGGCTGGGAAGATTGGACAGTGCATGAAATTGTATCTTTGGATCTGGACTCTGCAACGCGCACCAAGTTAAGGTTCTGCTTGCCCGCAACTGAAATAGCTAAGGCCTTTGATCCCTCTGCATCTTCGCTAAACGATGAAGCCTATACGGGTATGAAAATCACAATGCTTTCCTGGCCGTTCTGCCTTGGCTTGGTTCTGGGTCCTCCATCCAAGGCAAGAGCCTTGCAGATTAAGTTGCACTGAGAGCTTGTGACGCAAGCTACTAATAGTTTCAAGCACTTGCTGGTTACTACAATGGAAGCTTCTAGGGCGTTGGGGCAGATATCGGACACGGAAACGGATAGATCAAATGAACTTGCGTCTACTAATAAGCGAGTTTCTAGTGCAAGTCGAATTGCAACCCTAGAACAAGAAGCTAAAGCTACTGCAATGCTCTTGCAAAATATATATATATTAAAGCAGACTTGATATTGACAAAAGGAGCTGGTCATCAACGATCATTCCCTTACCAGAATCTGAGATCAAGGCTCAAGGATTTGTTTGTCAAAGAATCCGGGGGACGAGAATGGAAAGAAGAACATCTGGACATGGAACAGAAGAAGATACTTCGACGTGTATAAAATACTTCGCGCGGCCCCTGTGTTTTCAGCTCTGGCAGTTAATCCGTCTTTGAAGCATTTAGCTCCTACTAATGGTCTAGCTGACTATAAAGAAAAGACTGAGGGACCTTATGGCTCCATAACGCATGCTGCTTGACTTGAACGCGCTGCCCTCCAAAGAGTCTTCAACAGGGTTATTGAGATGTGCCCAGTAGCGACAAGAGCCATCACTACAGGTTTTTCGTTCGGGTTCGATCAGTGAATTTCTTCAATGTTCTGACAACTTGCTTCAGTTCGTTTGTGGCAGAGATCTCAGACTATAAAGGATGTAAAGCTATATCTCCATTGATTGAAAGAAAACGTCACTTCGTCCTTGATGAGGATTCCAATTTCAGAGAGTTTTCCTTTTGATGAAAAGAAATTGGAGGATTTCTCTAAGACATAATCAACTAATTTTGATGCTAGCATTCTTTTGGCTATGCGATGCTGAGCTTATGGCCGTAAACCGTCTGGCTCTTCACACAAACAGGAGAGGTTTCAAAAGAACGGTTACCAGTCGACATTGAAAAGTTTCTGACTATTCTCCGGATTGGATAGCATATCATCCAACAATGTCTAGGAGCTTGGAAGACCAGGGCTGTCCCAAACTGATATTAAATATAATAAATGACTATACGATTTCATTTGTAAGAAAAGCCCTAGCGATTCCATTTTCAATGGAATTTTGCTATCAGATGTCAGTCGTATTTCGAAAATGGTGAGCTCAGGAGTCTTGAAAATGTTTCCCCTGTCTGTCCTCGGGTCTTGTGCAAATTTGTTTTGGTGCCCAAAGCGGATAAATCCAATCGATAATCGATCTAAGAAGGTTAAACCCGTGAAAATTTCGTCTGGTCAATCATTTAACAGTTCCCAAGTTCCTTCAGTAACTAGGTAAAACTCCATTTTTCGCCAGCATATTTCCATGAACCGGTGATAGAAACACATCGGTGTTTTCTGGCTTTAAGCTATCAAGATCACCTTTATGGCATGGTCTGCCTGCTATTCGGTCTGTCTACAGCTCCGATCATCTTCTCGAAAATCGCAAATTGGCTAGCAACCTGTAGGATTCTATATAGATAGACTCTGTAGGGTCTGAGATCCAGTTCAAGACATCGAGTTTCTGGACATTGTTCCTGGATGGAGGACGAATTCAGGCAAAATAATAATATATATTCCAACAAGAAGTTAGACTTGTGAAAAAAGATCTTCTAGAACTAATAAGTGCAAAATCTATTCTGGGAAGCTTATACTTTATAGCATTCGTGGTTCTTTTGGATCGAATGCTTTGTCGTCGAATTTAGATCGCCAGCAATGGTCTCCCAGAAGTCTCTCCGAAGCGAAAGTTGAAAATCCCAGGCAAGGTGATTCAAGTTCTGGAATGGTGATTAGACAATCTAAGCCGAGAATCAGATATTATATTCATAAATCAGGTAGAGATTTATAGAGATATCTTTGGTCGCTTGGAACTGGCACCTAGAGTCGCCTAGCTTTGAGACGTTTCAGAGTGGTCCTTGTGATTTTATTGAACAAATACCTTTTGACTTTGACTTTGACAGAAGCTTCAAACATAGAATGGGGAGCTCACATCCTGAACGAGTTACTACTAAGCGCCACTTGGACAAAACAACAGCATTCGTGGCACATAAATCGTATGGAATTGTATAGCGTCGTGCAGAGAAACATTAAGAAACGACAAAACGATTCTGATTCAATCGGACAATCAAACTGTCATTTTCTATGTGAGGGAATAAGGGCACTAAGCTCTGAATGCTGCTTTCAATATTAGAGTCACTACTTCGGTTAGAAAAACGTTATCACGTTCAAAGTTTGTTAAGATACATTCCGAGAATTTACAATTGCGTTGTAGACCATCTATGTCGTTAGTAAATAATCCCCGACTGGTACTTGAGCAATGTGATTACTCAGAAACTATTTACAATATGGGGGATTCCGTCGGTGGACCTATTCGCAACCAAGATATTCAGGGTGGTCTCTTGTCTCTCAGTTTCCAGAGGATCAGGATGCACTATTCATAGACACTTTCAGCAACCAATTGAGTTTCCAAATAACCTGAGTGTTTACCCAAATTTTAAGTCACTTGAATACTGCGGAAGGAATATACTTTTTAATAACTCCGAATTGGCCTCAACCATTTTGACACCCCGATTTGCGCAAGAGAGCAATATATAAAACCGGTCCTTCGAATATAGGGTCTGCATCTTTATCTGACCGAAATTTCAACGGGCCAACCACCACCTCAGGTCCTCCAGCTTCATTTGCAGGTATGGAATATTCAGACGATGTCAGTTTATCAGAAGATTCTTGGAGACCAGGAACTTTAAAGAAATATTCGTCAGCTTGGAAGAAGTGGCGAAAATGGGCTGTAAGAACCAATAGATCTGTACCAATAGATGGGCCAAGTTCAGAAAAGTATTGCTTTATTTTTCAGTTACTTGCATCGTTGCAACGCGCTTATCGTATAATATAATACGGTCTTGGTAAACAAGTCTGTAGTAACAACATCTTTTGCTGATCCTTTTAATGCTGATCAGATTAAAAACCACCCGGTTGTTAAACATATACTCAAGCTTAGCTGGCACTGGTGAGAGGAAGTCATCTTTCTGGGATGTTAATGCATTGGTCATCTGGTTGAAGTCTCACTTACCTGACACTTGCAGTTTTTTTCAAGTCTCTAGGCATTTGGCTTTAATCTTGCTTGTAGCCTCTGGAAGGACATGACATAACATGACTTTTGTCTATAGATTCGGTATATTTTCAGGAGTTTGACTCTTACAGATTCATGTTCTGGAAACAATCAGATTCGAAAATTTTCTAAAATAAGGATCAGATTTTAATTTTTGGTTAAACGTTCTTATAACTCTGTCAAATCACAGATGTCTCTTTAGACTATCTTTTTATAACAACTAGGGTTAGTGTAGGTACCTACGTGCGTCCACTAAAGATGTTATTGCTGGATGGGTAGAAACTGCCCTTAAGGAAATAGACATTAACGCCAGTCCGTCAAGCATTCGTTCAGCTGTATATCCTTCGCGATTTACGATGGTATTTTTAAGAAAAGTAATATATTAATCAAAATTTTCTAAAATATTACTGTAAAGCGGAGTTGTGCGACTAAAGAAGACGTTTTTCCTTCAATCTGTTTTGAAGCTGTTTAAGTTAAATGCTGTTTGGAAATCACCTGTTTCAATGTTAATTTTAGAAGTTACATACTTAAAAAATAAAACAGTTTCTTTTTTCTTTTGTTATTTTGTTATTACACGCATAGGTTTAATTTAACTACTATATTCACAGTACGCCGTACATAATTGTGGCGCCGGCAGAAGATAAACACTTCTCATAAGGGTCAAGCGAAGGCACAGACACAAAATATCGATGTTTTTCCCCCGAAGGGATAAAAACATTTATTTTGGGTCTTGCCGAAGCTTGACCCTTGGTTTTAAGACCTTGCCGGCTTAAAAGGTACTGAAGCGTCAAGCGAACTAGCCGGCGCGAGTGGACAGCGGGCGGTGAGTGTGCGAAAGAGACAGCTGTATGAGGCTCTCCGCACGCTGAAGGGAGCAGATAGCACGTCCGATGTGGCTAGTATGCAAGGGATATCTCATAAGGGTCAAGCTTCGGCAAGACCCAAAATAAATGTTTTTATCCCTTCGGGGGAAAAACATCGATATTAATATAAATAGTCTATAAGTCCAGTGTTAGTTTTTTAAGCTTAAATTAGTGTAAAGTGATCTGAATAAAGGGCTATATTATTATTATTATTAAGATTTGCGAATTTTTTGTAACAAAATGTTCAAACTACTAATTATTTTATGATATAATTTACAAAAGAGCTACCATAAGGTGATACTGAATGTTTTCTAATTTAGTCTAATCTATTTCTTTAATTTTATTATATACTAGCGGCCGGTCCCAGCTTCGCATGGGTGGTCATAAATTTTTTGAACATTTTAGGATAAACTTAGACCGTTTCGAGCCTCGCGTCTACTAACGCGACCCGTACGTGCGTGACCCGTGGACCCGTTAACATTTTTAATTTCGTCATATCTTTTGAATGGAATGTCCGATTTGAAAAATTTTAGAAGTAATCTATAGGTATTGAAACCGTCTTAATTATGAAATGATTTATTTGGATAAGGATTAATACCAAGGTACAAATAAAGACCCTTTTCTAGCGGAGGCATTTCAATTAATTTTTTATAATAAAAGAACACTTATTGTGACATAACTATAATAGTTAGACATATGCTGTCGCGACATTTTTTGTAGATGATAACGTGTTCTACAAAATCGTAGTACATTATTTTGATGACTAGCGGCCTGTCCCAGCTTCGCATGGGTGGTCATAAATTTATTGAACATTTTAGGATAAACTTAGACCGTGGGTTCGAGCCTCGCGTCTACTTATTTCATACATTTGCACGCGCTTCTTCTTGAGTGAGTGAAATCGCACCCCGAGCGTGACCCGTGGACCCGTTAACATTTTTAATTTCGTCATATCTTTTGAATGGGATGTCCGATTTGAAAAATTTAAGAAGCAATCTATAGGTATTGAAACCGTCTTAATTATGAAATGATTTATTTGGATAAGGATTAATACCAAGGTACAAATAAACACCCTTTTCTAGCGGCGGCATTTCAATAATGTTTTTATAATAAAAGAACGCTTATTGTGACATAACTATAATAGTTAGACATATGCTGTCGCGATATTTTTTGTAGATAATGACGTGTTCTACAAAATCGTAGTAGGTACATTGTTTTGTTCTATCTACACTAATATTATAAAGAGGAAACCTTTGTATTTTTGTATGTAACGAATAGGCTCTAAAACTACTGGTCCGATTTCAAAAATTCTTTCACCATTAGAATGCTACATTATCCCTGAGTAACATAGGCTATATTATATTTTCAAAAAAATCAGGGATCCTTACTAAAACTTTAATAATGTAACCCAAGGTGGAAAACAAAAACCTTACATCGCGTGCGCTGCGAAAACTATTGATGATAGAACAAAATAATGTACTACGATTTTGTAGAACACGTCATCATCTACAAAAAATGTCGCGACAGCATATGTCTAACTATTATAGTTATGTCACAATAAGTGTTCTTTTATTATAAAAAATTAATTGAAATGCCGCCGCCAGAAAAGGGTCTTTATTTGTACCTTGGTATTAATCCTTATCCAAATAAATCATTTCATAATTAAGACGGTTTCAATACCTATAGATTGCTTCTTAAATTTTTCAAATCGGACATCCCATTCAAAAGATATGACGAAATTAAAAATGTTAACGGGTCCACGGGTCACGCTCGGGGTGCGATTTCACTCACTCAAGAAGAAGCGCGTGCAAATGTATGAAATAAGTAGACGCGAGGCTCGAACCCACGGTCTAAGTTTATCCTAAAATGTTCAATAAATTTATGACCACCCATGCGAAGCTGGGACAGGCCGCTAGTCATCAATAGTTTTCGCAGCGCACGCGATGTAAGGATTTTGTTTTCCACCTTGGGTTACATTATTGGAGTTTTAGTAAGGATCCCTGATTTTTTTGATAATATAATATAGCTTATGTTACTCAGGGATAATGTAGCATTCTCATGGTGAAAGAATTTTTGAAATCGGACCAGTAGTTTTTGAGCCTATTCGTTACATACAAAAATACAAATGTTTCCTCTTTATAATATTAGTGTAGATTTTCTATTTCAATGGTTTGCTGTTTAATTTTTACTTGTTTTACACTTTTTAATCTAAATCGTTTTTATTATGTTTTACTGAATTTTAATTTTACGTGCTATGTTATGCTGGTTGTTTATATATTTTATCACAATATAGCGTTGCTGTGTTTCGGTTTGAAGAGTGTGGTTACCATTTTAGTTGCAGGCACATGAGGCTTAACATCTGTATGCTTCAAGTTGATGGACGCAGGGTAGTGCATCGTAAGGCACGTTCTTAGCGTGCATGACTTACGAGGTAATGTTAAAGGTGATGGTTACCACTTAACATCAGGTGGGCCTTATGCTTGTTCCATCAGCTAGTTGTAGGTATAAAAAAAAATTGGTCAGTTTTGACGAATGATAAAATGTTACAAACGCAGGCAGTCGGAGGTGTCAGTAAACTGCTAGGACATACCTACACGAGCCAATGCCTTGCTTCTTTTGTTGTCAGACCTTTTTGCATACCATTGTACCCGTTCGGCTTTCAAACTATTCAAACCCTTGTCGCATCCATTGTCTCACCCGATGCCAATCTGTCCATTGCAGCGCAACGGAAGACGGCAATTTTCACTGCGAATGTATGAGCAATATCCGGTGTTATTTGGACCTTAATGCGTGCTAAATAGATTCCATTCTCGATCAGCGAGCGGGGATTTGACGTAGCTCGTTTTTAGGTTGATACACACTGTTGTTTTAATGGTCGATTGTTTATTTTTAAATTAGGTATTAGCACTAGTTTCTGGTGTCGATAACGAACAGTACACTCTGAGTTTTATTTTTGTTTTTCGTATTATATTTTTCGTAACGTCAGGCCTTTTTTGTTTGGAGACTTGAGTTCTCAGCTCGGCCGATAGAGGCGCTTATCGTTTTCCAGCAGGTTTTGTATAATACTGTGTTTACATTTAGACATTCGCGCTGCCATTCGCGTGGACGGAAATGTTGCCGTCCATATTTCCGCGGCAGCGTCGCCGGCAATGTATGGGCAACGCGAGCGGCAACGCGAGTGGACATGGAAGTGGCCTGTTTACATTCTCGCATTGCCCAAGTCCCTGCGCATGTCTCTGCACATTTCCACGGACATGAGCTGAGTGTAAACGGGGTATAAAGCTGCGATAAGCATCCCTTCCCGTATCCGTACGTGACACGAAAAGAAGAAAGATACCTATTAGTGTATAAAACATTTGACACTTTTGCCATGTATGTATATGTAGCTCAAATTGAGTTATTAGTAACTAATTTTTCTTGTCGTGTCACTGTTTCGGAAGAAATTCATTCTATTATCTTCTTTTTCTTTCGAAACAGTGTGGTGAAAGGAATTTAAGTGCGCTCCTTTCGAGCACTATATACATGTTTTAAACTATTTCGGTTCCACGACTTGCCGATTTCCTCACGATATTTTCCTTCGCCGTTTAAGAGACTACTGGCAACTGTGTACATAAGTTTTTGAGCTAAAATACGCATTCGTGCACGTCTGGCTTTGAACCCACGACCTTAGGATCGGGAGGCGGGGCCGCTACCACTAGACCACCAATGCCCTCAAACTAACTCAGTAAATAAAGTTATCTAACTCGTCAACAACGTCTAAACTTGTGCTAGTGTCTAATTTTCCAAGAAAAATATTGACGTGCAACACATTAGCTGGTAACTGATACCTTGGCTAGAAATACAGGTAATGGATAAAAACAAAACATCTGTATAAACATATTATTTGACAGCTCTCACAGCTCAGTTGGTAGTAGCTCTGCCTTCTGCGCCGTAGGGCGTGGGTTCCATCCCCACCGACAACAAACATTTAATTTTGTGTGATGAACCTATGTTCATCACACAAAATTAAATGTTTGTTATTTACATACATTTTATTTGGAAATACATACTTATAAACACTCGGACAGAGAACCAACATCTACAGGGTTACAGGAAAAGTCGTGCTAGATCCGTTAAGGGCGTGGAGTACCCATCATTCCTGACATATTTCACTATGAAACACCCTACCCTAAACTAAACCCTTTTCGAGATATTCGACAATAGGCGCGGGACCGTTAGAACTGCTACCTGGAGCGTCCCAACTACTTTTTTTCCACGAAATGTAATACAAACCCTAGATTGTTATACCTCGTTAGATAGCTGATGAAACGTAGATATTTTTAAAAACATCTGCCGAAGAATTGCCATAATATTTTTTTTAGATATCCCTTAGAGAAAAATAAACTTTCTAATTTTTTTTTTATTTCTTAACTTTCACTTGTCTACTACGGTCTATTCAATTAACTTATGCACTATTTTAATGATTGACGTCCTAAAGCATCTAATTACACATGTAAAAATGCAATAATAATAATAATAAGATACACAAAACAACCAAAAATAAATTTAATTGCCTAAAAATCGGCAATTTTCAATAAAAAAATTAAAAGTCGAATATCTCGAAAAGGGTTTAGTTTAGGGTAGGGTGTTTCATAGTGAAATATGTCAGGAATGATGGGTACTCCACGCCCTTAACGGATCTAGCACGACTTTTCCTGTAACCCTGTATATGTTGGTTCTCTGTCCGAGTGTTTATAAGTATGTATTTCCAAATAAAATGTATGTAAATATTATATTATTTTTATTTATCAAAACTATATCTACTTCAGTAGACTTCGACAGACTGAAGATGATGTTTTTTTTTAAATAGTGTAACGCTATTATGTTATAACTTTCTCTACATGACATTCTAGCCAAAATTACGGCTAATAGGTAATTTAACACGGGCAATTTTTTTTTTATTAAACTAATTATTGTGTTAATGTAGAAAATGTCAGGGTAAAGATATTCCAAGACTGACTGTTGGGAAAACTTTGCGCGTTGTCCGCAAAGGAAACTTTACGGGTCACATTGTGCTGAAACTTTCCGGGTGTGTTAAGTATACAAATTAAATATACAGCACGAAACGATGTCAACCCTTTTAGAGCACTTTGACCGGCCGCTAACTGACTGACCAACGATTTATTTCCGTATCTCTATTTTTCTTCTTGTCGTGTCACTAGTTCCTTTAAAACAGTGTGGTGAAAGGATTTTAAGTGCGCCTCAAAGAGGCTCATTTTCAGCACATGGCACATGTTTTAGAACTTTTTAGGATTTACGACATGCCTCTCATGATCTCACGATGTTTTCCTTCACCGTTTGAGAGTACTGTAGTAGTAGCACTGTGCACACACATTTTGGACAGAAAAACTTATTGGTGCTCGTCGGTTTTGAACCCACGACCTTAAAGTCAAAGTCGAAGTCAAAAGGTATTTATTCAATAAAATCACAAGGATCACTTTGAAACGTCTTAAAGCTAGGTAGAATAACAGGCAACAAACTTACGGCTTGGTTCCTACCGTTATTTTGTAAGATCCTATATATATATTATATTACAATGTAATCTACATCTACATCTACACTAATATTATAAAGAGGAAACCTTTGTATTTTTGTATTTTTGTATTTTTGTATGTTTGTATTTTTGTATGTAACGAATAGGCTCAAAAACTACTGGTCCGATTTCAAAAATTCTTTCACCATTAGAATGCTACATTGTCCCTGAGTAACATAGGCTATATTATATTTTCAAAAAAATCAGGGATCCTTACTAAAACTTCAATAATGTAACCCAAGGTGGAATACAAAAACCTTACATCGCGTGCGCTGCGAAAACTATTGATGATAGAACAAAATAATGTACTACGATTTTGTAGAACACGTCATCATCTACAAAAAATGTCGCGACAGCATATGTCTAACTATTATAGTTATGTCACAATAAGTGTTCTTTTATTATAAAAAATTAATTGAAATGCCGCCGCCAGAAAAGGCTCTTTATTTGTACCTTGGTATTAATCCTTATCCAAATAAATCATTTCATAATTAAGACGGTTTCAATACCTATAGATTACTTCTTAAATTTTTCAAATCGGACATTCCATTCAAAAGATATGACGAAATTAAAAATGTTAACGGGTCCACGGGTCACGCTCGGGGTGCGATTTCAGTCACTCAAGGAGAAGCGCGTGCAAATGTATGAAATAAGTAGACGCGAGGCTCGAACCCACGCTCTAAGTTTATCCTAAAATGTTCAAAAAATTTATGACCACCCATGCGAAGCTGGGACAGGCCGCTAGTATAATATATTATTGAAGTTTAGTGAGGCGTAGGCATACAGAAAAAGGCAAACATAATCAAAGGATAAACAATAAAGAATCATAATCGCTACAACTAGACCACCAGTGCTCTCGGCATGCTCGACATAAAGGCCTATTCAAATCTACGCGGTATTCGCTGTTGCTGTGGGTAGTGGTACATACCGCGCGGATTTTACTTAGGTATTTTGTATGAAGTTTCGCGGGTAGAGCGACCTGAGCGGTATTCGCTGTCGCTGTGGTTAGAAGTGCATAGGGATTACCCAAGGATAGCGAAATCCGCTTTGGTGTGAACAATAATATTACCGCATACCCACTCGGTTACCTCTACCCAGCTTACTCACCCTTCTCTACTGACTCTCGCTCGCACGTTTCGACATGTTGAAAGATATAAAATCACTAAACTCATTTTCGAAAAATCGCAATTAACCATTTTGTGTGCAATCACATTGCACACAGTTTAGTAAAAATTGCATTTTGATCGATACATGTTTTCCTACTCAAAAGTTTACTTTACTAGTTTTCGTACATAAGCAAACTTTTAAGTAGGAAAACTTGTATCGATCAAAATTAAATTTTTACTAAACTGTGTGCAATGTGATTGCACACAAAATGGTTGATTGCGATTTTTCGAAAATGAGTTTAGTGATTTTATATCTTTCAACATGTCGGAACGTGCGAGCGAGAAGTTGTTTGATAGTTGTCAGCCCCTTAAGTGAGGTTACTAAGTTATGAATGTGATTGCCTCGACCTTTTTCTGGTACGGTAGGAACCAAGCGTAAGTTGCCTGTTCTTCTTTGGTCGCGTGGAACTGGCACCTAGAATCACCTAGCTTTAGAGCTGATTTCATCATGCTCTGTTAGTTACTAATCAAGGATTAACAGGCCTTTGAATCTAACCTTAGCTGTCAAACGCGTACATTTTGACATATTTAACGTCCCTTTAATCCTTTGTTAATCAAACAGAGCATGGTGAAATCGGCTCCTAAGACGTTTCAAAGTGATCATTGTGATTTTATTGAATTGAAACCTTTTGACATTGAGGCAAAACAGAAATAATTCAAGTAAACTGGAAGTAAACTTGTAGGCTTTGTGTATGTTTGCAGTGTCCCTTACACACTTAATCACCAGGGCACCCTTTGCCATGTAAATCAGTTTGCTCTGACCATGGTGTGACAATGAGGTCCGTGAAAGGTTAACCAATTAATATTAGGGGTTAACACGTTCCCTGCCCCAAACAAAAATGCGAAATTGAGCCGCAAGTCCAACAGACTTTTTGCATAATACTGTTTTATCTTGTCAGAAGAACACACAATCAAATAAAAAATATGATCGTCTTGGCACGTCCCATGCAAATTAGTACAGTATCAGCGCGTCCCGTAGAAATAATTGCTATAGAAGTTGTATGTGTCCCCTAACAAACATAATAATGGCTCAGGAACGTATTAGTCAGTGGCGTAGCTATCGTAGGGCTATAGACTATATAGGCTATATAAAAATTGTGAGCAGTCACATGGTTTTCTAGCTTCGGGAGCTGGCTGGCCCTATTTTCAAAGCTTAGGTTAGAGGGCCCCCTGAGCTCCGGGGCCCTGGTGCACTGCACCACCTGGACCTACGATAGCTACGCCACTGCTAGTGGCAATACAAGAAGACCGCTTAACTCAAGTTCACCAGAGTTTTTAGGTTAGGTATTGTTGTATTAATGTAATAGTTAGAACCTTCTCTCCTTTATTGTATCATAAAAGCACTACCACCCACTCCACATTACACAAAGGTTAACTGGAAGAAAATGCTAACTAGCATTAAGTTCGCCTATGGACCTCTTTTTCACTAAATAATTTTCTAATAATCAAATAAATATTGGTGGACTTTCCACACAGCACTATCTAGCCCCAAACTAAGCCAAAGCTTGTAATATGGGAACCAGACCGCTGATATAATACATAATTATTTTTTTTTGTTGTAAATACATACTAATAATATTGCATAACACCCAGACAGAGAAAAAACATCAATGTTCATGACAAAACACAAATGTTTGTTCTCGGTTGGGATCGAACCCACGGCCTATGGCGCAGAAGGTAGAGGTACTTCCAACCGAGTTGTGAAGGCTGTCAAATTAATAATCTAATCTAACCTGCTTGAACGATTACTTTTACCTGCTTTAAGCTACGGATGTCTCTTTTTACTGCTACGTCGTAGCTCGTAGCGGGCCTACGAAGATAGCCTACGATACATCTCTCGCACTTGGCCTTACGCCAGCTGTCTTCAACAGCTGTTTAGGCCAAGTGCGAGCAAGATTCGTGCACTGAGTGTTCTGTGCCAAGGCTTACTTTAAACACTAAAATAATTTGCAAAAAAACATGATGGACGATTATTTCTTTGTGTGTGGCCCGTCCGGGGAAGTTCTACCTACCATAAGTTTCTGCCGCCAAGCAGCGTTGCTGTGTTTCGGTTTGAACAGTGTGGTTGCCGGTGTAATTACTGCCACATGAGGCTTAACATCTGTATGCCTCAATTTGATGGACGCAGGGACTGCCCTGCGATGCACTGGCATCGTAGGGCACGTTCCGATCGTGCGTGATTTACGAGGCAATGCTTTGTTATCGGTGATGGTTACCACTTAAAATCAGGTGGGCCATCTGCTTGTTCCATCAGCTAGTTGTGTATAAAAAAAATTGTTCTCAGCGGGCATCAAACCCACTGCCTACAGCACAGAAGGCAGAGCTACTACCAACTGAGCTGTGAGGTCTATCAAATTTTCTCTCATTCGTCTCTCTTTGTTCGTACACTTTAATACCTTTATTTCGGGTATTCGAATTGAATCACACAAATAAAAGGCTTTCTTAAAAGGTGCTTAAAGATTCGAGGACAGCTACGTCCTTGTACAGGGTGTATAAATCTTACTACCGAAAACTGAAGGAGTAAGAATATTTCAGAATATATCACTGGTAGTTGAGAGCACTGGTGGTCTAGTGGTAGCGGCCCCGCCTTTCGAACCTAAGGTCGTGGGTTCGAAACCGGTCGTGCACCAATGAGTTTTTCTGTTCAAAAATGTATGTGCACAATGCCAGTACTCTCAAACAGTGAAGGAAAACATCGTGAGGAAACCGGCATGTCGTGGAACCTAAAAAGTTCTATAACATGTGTCAAGTGCTCGAAAGGAGAGGCTCCTTTCGAGCACTTGACACAGGAGGCGCACTTAAAATCCTTTCACCACACTGTTTCGAAAGAAACTAGTAGCACGAAAAGAGAGAGAGAGAGACTGGTAGTTCACTGATAGTAAGTAGTTCAAAGTTTTAATTAAGTTTGTAATGAGTACGGAAAAATGGATCACAATGACATGTTAAATTTAGAATTCACGTAGTTTACGTTAATATTGTAAGTTATATTACAAAGTTAAGGTGGCAAATCTTTATATAGTAGTATCTCTTGCTAGAGTAAATCACGTACTAACGTTTCAGAGTGCAATTCTGTTACTCCTTGTACCCATTGGGCAATAAAGTTGCTATAGCTGTGAAATTCTTTTATGTTCCCGTAGAGTGCGCAATTAACTGATTTTAGGAACGTCTATTGGATTTATTCTTAAAATATCCCGATAAAAAAAACAACTTCACAGCTTCGATAAGCAGTGGCATTATTCTCTATTGCCAATGCAATCGCGTTACACAGATACGACTAGACAGCGGCGGGAAATCGGACAAAACCATGGAGGTACTATATACTGGAGGGAGCGATAAGACTTACATCCTTTTTCAACTGTGTATCAAACATTGATCATCTATCTTTGTTCTTCCCATGTAGCCTAGCTACGAGTAAAAGAAAAGAAGATGTAACTTCACTCACTCCATCTCACTCACTCACTGTCTGCGTAAATCGTGGCCGTCAGTTGATGCAATGTTTTGATCTTGTTTTGACGTTTTTGAAAAACTGGCAGCAACATTGCGATGCAGCGAAAGAAATTATGAAAATTTTTAAAGAATTATTATTGTCTAGGCAAAATATATTTGAAAAGGTGAAAGTATGTCTTGTGAAGCTGTGTTTTGTGTATCAAAAACAACAAAAGGAGGAGTTAAAGACCCGGAATTGTCATTTGATACGTAATATTCTTTTTCTATTTTCATGCTAAAAAAATACGTTTTTTCTCCCATAAAGACTGTAGGAATTACATTTTATTAGTACTAGTCATATTTTCCTATGTGAAAATGATGTAAACCCATTAATTATTGCAAAATAAAATGCATTGTTTTAGTCTTCTGTTCTAGAGATGTACTTCCACCGACCAATTTAGCTTTATCGATAATATTTAAGTTTCCGTTTTTTATATGAAATATCTAATGCGATGGGTCAGACCGGCTATTCTGTTGTAGTTTCAATTTTTCACACCTTATAGGCGTCTCGCGAGGGATCAATTTTTGTTAAATTTTACATTATTTTTTTAGGTTCTTAAATGCCCAGAATGAAGACGGGAGTGGATAAAAGCTGTTAGGCGTGAAAACTGATAGCCTACAAAATGTTCTTATGCATGGACGAAATTGCCATAAGAAATTGTATCGAGTGGGATGGACATCGCTCTCACGGTTAGGGCAATGTGGGAAACATTATTGACGATGATAGTGTTCCAGTGTCTATAATGGTTTTGGGCTTTCGCAATAAAAGTCAGCAACCAGTTAAAATTAAAAAGTTGGATTCCAATTAAAACGACTTTTTCATCCATTTCTTATTCTATCGATAGGTTAGTCAATGTTGTCCCTTCTCTAGTCACTCACGCGAATACATACAAACTAACAAAAAACGGACACGCCGAAAAACCGTAACACTACGTCTATATGATACTTAGTCTAAGGACAAAACCGTATTCCCTATGACTTAGTTGTCATTCTTAGTTCATTTTTGGTTTATGAATCGCGTTTGCTTTTAGACCACGCTGTGACGTCATGCTGTCACGTCAAGCTGTGACGTCATGTGAAATATTTCTAATATGTTTGTTCTCTGTCTGGGTGTTATATAATATTATAAGTATGTATTTATAAAAAAAAAGTATGTTAGTAGTATATCAGCTATCTGGTTCCCATATCACAAGCTTTGGCTTAGTTTGGGGCGAGATAGTGTTGTGTGGAATGTAGGTACACCAATTTTTTTTTTTTTGTTTGGAGATTCGATAAGCGCGTCTATCGGGCGAGCTGAGAACTCACGATTCTCCATACAAAAAAGACCTGACGTTACGAAAAACGAAATATGGTAAGCAAAACTCATACTTGGAGTACTGTAAGAGTAGTAGAGCTCTTTGTGAAGGGCTCGTCCGGGGAAGTACTACCACCACGCCTTTTTCTGCCGCCAAGCAGCAACGCTGTGTTTTGGTTTGAAGAGTGTGGTTGCCGGTGTAATTACAGGCACATGAGGCTTAATATCTGTATGCCTCAAGTTGATGGACGCTGGGCAGTGCATCGTAGGGCACGTTCCTATCGTGCGTGACTTACGAGGCAATGCTTTGTTATAGGTGATGGTTACCACTTAACATCAGGTGGGCCATCTGCTTGTTTCATCAACTAGTTGTATTAAAAAAAAAAAAAAAAAACTGTACCCCAAGTATGAGTTGTGTTTACTACTAATTTTCATCTTACTTGCAACGTAAAGATCCGTATCCGTATCTATATCGCGTCTTCATGCAAAACCCGCAATGAACACGGAACATACACGAAAAACGAAAAACCAAATATACTAAACAAAGGTCATACTTGGGGTACAGATCTCTTGGTAGGAATTTCCAACTCAAATCAAAGTCCAGTAGGTACATATTTATTCAATAAAATCACAAGGATCACTTTGAAGATCAGAAGGTTCTCTGAGGATGCCTAAAGGGTAGTCAGAGGTACGTCGAAATAAATAGAAGAATAATAATATCACTAACTTTATTGTACACAATAAAAAAGATAAAAAATACATACAAATAGTAATACAATAGGCGGTCTTATCACAAAAAAAATCTCGACAATTTTTACATTTTGACAGCCTTCATAGCTCAGTTGGTAGTTGCTCTGCCTTCAGCGCCGTAAGCCGTAGGTTCGATCCCCACCGAGAACAAAAATTTGTGTGATGAACATAGATGTTTGTTCTCTGTCTGGTGTTAAAATGTATATTACAAGTACCTACCTATACATTTACAAAAAAGTATAGGTACATGTTATCAGCTATCTGTACCCCAAGTATGAATTGTGTTTACCAGATTTGGTTTTTCGTTTTTCGTTCTTGTACCGTGTTCATTGCGGGTTTTGTATGAAGACGTGATAGAGATACCGGTACGGAACTTTATGTTCTACTACAAATTTTCATCATACTTGCAACAAAAAGTGCCGTATCAGTATCTTTATCGCGTCTTCATACAAAACCCGCAATGAACACAGAACAAGAACGAAAAACCAAATATGGTAAACACAACTCATACTTGGGGTACCTACTATTGGCGAACGCCGAAGTCCAAACACATTTTTCACTTCTATCAGTATTTATTTCTCCATTCCACAACTTTTGTACTTTTAAACGTTAACTCTATTTATTACTCAATAATCCTTTTCTCGCTACTGCTCGCTGGCCCGAGCTCGCCTCTCGTCATAACGTTTCACCAAACAATATGGCGATGGCGGGGCGGATCGGAAACAGCGTCAGCCGGCTAAATACATCTTAAAATCATAAATGCCAACCAAATTATAATATTTACATATAGGAAAATACATAATAAATTAAATAACATTTTATAAAATCATAAATCTTATTTTATCATTATTATTTTAAAATTAAAATCAGCAACTCTCAATACCTATTTAAATTTACGTAGGAAGTCAAAATGTAACTTCCACAATTTATAATAAATATAAAATAAACTTACTTAACAAACTCATAATCATAGTTATTTACAATTAATTATAAAAATAATAGTAATTACCCTAACACTACTGGTTCCCATATTTCAAGCTTTGGCTAGTGTTGTGTCCACCAAAATTTATTTTATTTATTTACATTTTGTCAAATAGGTACCTACATTTTGCAGTAAGTTCTTATAATATTTAGATAAAAATGCTTATAATACTCAGAAGGGCATGGGTGGCGGTGCAATAACAGGTAGGTACTAATAGGTCACGTCCTCCGACGTGCTCTGCGAGGTAATACCTACAGATGATAGCTGATATATGAGGTAACCGGGTCACCCACATCAGGTAGGCCTTCTGATTTTTTTTATCATTATGATTTACCTATACTTAACAAGATATTTGAGTTGCCAGGCGGTACAATACACCAAACGGTATTACCTACCGTTTGGTACGCTACCTACTCCCCTGTCTTCAAGTTATAAACTAGTGGTTCGCCTCTAACTGAGATCTCGTGATGCGACCCGACGAACGCACCAAAACTTTAAGTAGGTGGTAGTCAGAGGCAAGTCCAAACATTATGTTCGGACTTTTTTCTGACTACCGCCTACTAACTTGATATGGTAACCAAGTTTCAACTCTATTGGCATATTTATTGAAGAGTTCCGTTGAACAGACCCTGACTCCACTGGTCGTTGTCACCATTTTATGAGAACTGAGTACCTCCTTCAATAATTTCAAGAAAAAAAAAGAAAAAGCAAAGGAGCTGGCCGACCAGTTGAAAAACCTTGATGTCAACGAAACTCTTAGAGATCTCTTGGATCGCTGGTTATCTTAATTTAACTTTTTTGTTGTATCTCAAAAACCGAGCGTACTCACATACTTATCAAATAACAGTGGATACCTAATAATACCTACCCCAAGTCTGAGTTTTGTTTTTCGTTTCGTTTTTCGTAACGCGAGACCTTTTTTGTATGGAGATTCGATAAGCGCCTCTATCGGGCCCGATCTTCGATCAACAATTGTTGATCGAAGATCGGGCGTGATGAGAACTCACGTTACGAAAAACAAAACTCAAGACTTGAGGTACTTACTGGGAAATGTTACTAAATACTACATTTAAGAATCTGACTCTTCAAAATACTTTTAAAGTTAATTTATTGATAACACAGTTACTAATAGACTTACTTATTCACCCGTTTCGGGTCTCACTTAATAAATATAATAATTAACACATAAGGTACTAACTAATTTAGCTAAAACCTATGTATTTAATAATTCTTTAAGGTACCTACTCCTCAGGTAAGTAAAGGCACTTTCTTTTTGCGTGAATAGGTATGTCAACTTTATATTTTTTTAATTTTTGGTTATAAGTAGGTACCTATAATTTATTATATTTAAGCACTTATCAACTTATTATTTACACATTATTTTGACTGCCATGTAACATGGACTTTTATTTGGAATTTTGGTTCTAGAACAAGGCAGATAGCTTTTGAGACGTGTGTAGGTATATTATATTTTCACTTACTTTTATGAAATGTATTATTCACCAAATCGTTTGTATTTCACGCACTGGGTTCAACACCAGAGTTAAAATAATTACGCAGATTTATGATACTATTTACCAGTATAATTAGATATAATAAATAGCATAACAACAAAAACAGAACATCTACGCCGGTACCTACCGTGACTATACCTACATACCTAGGTAGGTGTTGCCGCGCCTACTGCTTTTATATGTGCAATGTCAGAGCGGCGCACCTACTAACTTTACCTCAAGGCACTTCGGCAGGCTTTCTGGCACTTCGGCGGCTGCTGCCGCGGCACGCTCGCTTTGCTCGATCGCCGCGTGCGTAATTTATGTTTCAACATAACCTAACCAATCCGAGACAGATCTGCCTATCAAGTCTTTTATGAAATCTTGTAAACGCTCTAACGGCAATTATTGATAACACAGAAAAACAAAATTGCGACTTTTGCCTGATGAATGACTTTTATCACATGATGTTTACTAATTTGACGTCGCTGATTCTAAATCTACCCTCAATTTTTTTGTAACAGCTCTAGTTTACGAGTTATAGCTTTCACTAAACATTCGCTGTATTACAGTGTTAATGAGCTGATAATTAAAAAAATATTAAGTTTTCTTAGTATAATTTAATATGGCATCGTCAAGACGAGTTTATGTGAATGATCCGAATCACTTTTGTTTTATTTGCGGAGAGTTTATGTATAAAGAATACCGTTTGAGTGTGACAGCGTTCGTAATCGAGGCTTACAAAAATTACTTTGGACACCCGCTGGAAATGAAAGATAAGCCTTGGATTCCGCAAAAGGTGTACAAAACGTGCGTTGAGTTTCTACGTTTGTGGACAAATAAGAAAAGGAATAGATTTAGGTACGAAACCGCTATGATCTGGAATGAACCCGTGAACCACCACGATGACTGTTATTTTTGTTTAATGAAAATAACGGCATTAACCGAAAAAATCAAGCCAAATGGGAATATCCTTCCATACGGTCAGCATATAGACATGTTATTAGCCCTAAAATATCACCTGAACCTCATGCTGATGATTCACAGGAAGAACCCTTGCATTTTGAGGCGAAAACTGACTGTAGTGATAGTAACTTTAGTGAAAAGTTTCCAAAACTGAGTGCAGAAAAGATAAAAACGAGTATTTTTGACGGGCCACAGATAAGATCATTGATAAAAGACACAAAGTTTACGGACACTATGACAGAGATGCATGAAATGAGTTAGTTTGGCTTGTTCAAAATTATTTGGGAAATAATAAAAGTTTGGACTTTCCTCAACACGTCGAACAGCTAATGAACCACTTTCAAAGGCTTGGATGTAACATGAGCATCAAGTTACACTTTCTTCACAACCACCTGGACTATTTTCCCGCCAATCTTGGGGATCTAAGTGAAGAACAGGGCGATCGATTCCACCAAGACCTTCGTACGATGGAGGAACGCTATCAAGGCTACTGGAATGCACACATGATGGCTTACTTTTGTTAGAGCATTCAGAATAGCTCTCTGCCTTCAGCTTCAGCAAGAAAATCATATAAAAGAAAGCTTTTTTCAGCCTAAAAATTTAATAAATTAAGATTATCTCTAAATATATACTATTTTATTACAAAAATACCCATGTGTTATATCTTTGTAACTAGAGCTAATACAGAAATCTCAGTCACAGATTTGAAATCGTCATTGAAAATTAGCCTCATAACATGTATCTTAACCCAATCATCAGAAATGCTGTTGTGCAGTGTAATTTGACTAAAATAAAAAGATTTAAAAAAAAAAGAGTAATTAAAAAAACGAAGTGCCGCCAACAAGGCTGTGAAGTGTTTCATTTCACGCATTTCTTACGTGTCTTTGACAATCAGTCTCTCAACGTCGTCATGAAAATTGTCAGAATTACGTTCCGTTTTATGCAATTTTTGTATTTTGTTTTCATTCAATTAATTCAAGACGCAAATCCTGGATCCAAAAATAGCTCTAAAGGTTTATAATAAACCCTAAGAAGTCCCCTAAATTAAAACCATAGTAAACTGGTACTGGATATTAGCCAAGCCAACCCTACCAAACTACCTCCATGTAAGGTACGTTTTGTTACCTAATCAAAATATTTATGTACCTACCTAGTGCTCAAAAGGAGCCTCTTTGAGACGCACTTAACATCCTTTCACCACACTGGCACTGTTTCGAAGAAAATTTTTACACAACAAGAAAAAGATTGCATGAATCGAACTTCCCACTAAATATTCTTTTTGTTTTATTTATATAGGTAGGTTAGGTACTTATCTAAAAAAACCTAAGCAACTTTACCACTGGGTAGTGAACATAAAGCTTTAAGTACTAGTTATTACATAAAGCGTTAAATAACCTTTAAGTAAGTACCTAAACATTCGGAATAAAGTGCTAGATATAAGTAATGTAAATAAATAGGTAGGTAGGTACCTACCTACCTATTTATTATTACCTATACCTATTAAATAGGTAGGTAGGTACCTACCTACCTACCTAAATAAAATTACCACAAAACCTTACTAAGTAAAATTTATTTAACACCTGCAAAATGGAGCTGAATAGGATACCTATTTATAAACCACTTGCAATAAAATCAAAACTTATAAATTACTTAACATAAACGTAATAAGTACCTACCTACCTAGTCATTCTGTGTTATCCTAACAAAATGCAGGAGGATTGTTTTTTACGAACTCAATTCACTTGATATTCAATAAGTAACTCATTCATCTTAAATTCAATAACATAACAATAATTTCTAAAGAAATATACCTACCTAACACGTAGGTATTTGGCTGGACTATAGCTGGCGTGTATAATAATAGGCAGTGACCTCGAACCTAGGTACCTTAGTTATCAGTTAAGTCGAAACAACTGCTTATTTACCTCTCACTCACACATTTCAAAATTTTCAATGATTAAAAATCTCTAAACTTATTTAAAAAAAATCGCAATCAACCAAGCTATTTCAATCACATTTGCAGTTCAACAAAAATATAATTTTGATTCAAACAAGGTTTTCGTGGGTACAGACTTTGCCAGGTAAGGAATATGAGAATAAATTATTTTTACATTTTAAGCATCTCATACTTAGGTACATCTAAATAGGCACGGTTCACATACCTACTTTGCTATTCTTAACAAAAATTATATTAGTAGGTAAGTATAGCTCATGAAATGTGGTATGTATGTATCATTACAATCTATATAGCCAGTTAGGCTCATGAATAATTTTGCTTTATCTTAATTTAATAGAAATAAATAGATATTACTAAGAATGTGTCCATTGGGACATTTCTTAGTCTCTCTTTAAGGCGACACTTTGTTCTTGTGTTTATTTAAAGTAGCACTCTACCTAGGTACATAATATTATCACTGCACTAACTCATAAAGTTTGGTTCTCTTGAGTCTTCCGACTTTGTCTGTGTTTTCAAAGAACATATACCTAATTTGATGTGTGCAAAATTTGTAAGCATCATATTCAAAATTACCATATAAAAGTAAAATTATTATATAAATAAATTATTTTTAGCAGTCATTAGGTATCTACCTACTTAGGTGTTAAAATGAAAAATGTACACATAGGTATAATACATTTTAAATGTAAACATATAACTTTAAAAGTATACTATACATAATGGCCTTGTAGTAAGCATCAATTTTCTTTGACTTTTTGTTACTTGATATCCATGTATCTAACTACATGTTAGCTTCTAGCTAATTATCCTTCTTCTTATTTGTATGGCCTTTGCAGTGTAGCCCGCAATTTCCCCAATGCCACATTTTATGTTAGGCCTTAGCATGAAAGAGAATGACCGGTCCTCATTATGGTCAAACTAAACAACAGACTCCTAAATGTCACTGTCAAAGGATCCAAGAAGGTGGGTGAAACCGGATTATGACACATTATTATCACTGTTGATTAAGTTTATAGTACCTAGTATCCACTAGGACAACAAAAGGGTAACACACTTCAAAGGAAAGGCTCGATTTGGCTTCCATCGCGAAGGAGGCAAATGTCTGCTCTGCGAGATGCGGACTGCGTTGCTCTCTGAATCATTTCAGGTGTTATTTCTAAGCATGCCGAAATTATTTTGGCTTTGAGGGACTCCTCTGATGAGCACTCACCGCGATGCACTATTCCCTTAAGGTAGTTCCACAAGAAGAAATCGAGCGGCGTCAGGTCAGGGGAGCGTGGAGGCCACGGCACAGTACCACCGCGGCCGATCCACTCGGCGAACCGGCTATTTAGGTAATCCCTCAGTGAGCGAGCATTGTGAGAGGGACGGCTATCATGCTGAAAAACGATCTCCCCGTAATCTTTGATGGGAAACTCTTCAAGCATCTGTTCCATTGGCCCCTCTAGGAATTGTCGATACGTTTCCTTGTTAAGTCGGCCCGGCAAAAAAATCGGGCCAATCATCCTATTGCCCTTCAAGCCAGCCCATACATGCAACTTCCAGTCAACATCGCTCTCGCCGCTGGTGTGCGGGTTTTCGTGGGCGCAAACGTGCTTGTTGTGGAGGTTGGACAGCCCATTTTTGGTGAATACTGCCTCGTCAGTCCACAACACCTTCTCAGGGAATGCGGGGTCCAAGATTACACGCTCCCCGTACCACTGAGAGAAGACGCGACGGGGGCCGTAATCATCTTCTAAGAGATCTTGCGTTCGTCTGTAGTTATACGGGTGTTGATGGTCATCCTTCAGAACTTTATCGATGGCTTTGAATGACACACCAAAGTCTGAAGCCGCCCGCCGAATGCTCTTCCCCGCTGGGTCCCCGTCAAAATAGTCGAGGATCGCCCGCTCGACTCGCGGCTTTATGTTGCTAGGCCTCCCCCCGTCGCCGCGCCACTTGTGGAAAGTTCCTGTCTCGTGAAGACGTTGCACCATTCCCAGAAAGCAGCGATACGACGGCAATGGTTGCTTTGGATGGCGCTCTTTGTAGAGCTCACGCGCCGCCGCTATACTATTATTTTGCACTGCTCCTACACACATCAGCATGTCATAATATTGTTTGTTTGAGTACATCGACGACATCGTGATTCGGACAATAACATTCGCGATCCGAAAAAGAGCTTGTTGCGGCGTACGAATGCTCGATGCGACTGACAGACAGGGTGGGGTGACCATCTCAAAAGTGGTGGTTCTGCCACACATTGGCCAAAAAAAAAAGAAGGAAATGGAATAAATTAAATCAAGTTCAATTGCTATATTTAGATCGTTTGTAACGGCTTGCAGATAGCAAGTAATTCTTGCAATAATCTTGGTAGTTGTTACTACATGCTCGTATGTTCTCTTTTTAATTTAATGAATGGATCGCTACACAGACGCCAAAAGAGAATGAAATAAAAACAAAAGTTGGTTGGAAACCAAATTAATAAAGGCGAAAAGATTATAAACCCTAGTACCTTCAGATAAATTACCGTTCATAATTCACACGACGTAGGTACCTAGACAGATTACGGGGGAATTCCCCGCATAATCCGGTAATTGGTCATGAAACAGAAGTTTCCAGTTCGGTAAAATATAAAATAAATTTTAGTTTAAATATATTTTTATTGAAAATTCAAACAAATACGATTTTTTTTAATCTTTTCAATCTGCCAAAAGCTGCTGCTTTTGTAAATCGTCACCACTACTGCCACAGCTCAAATTTAGGAGCCAAATCTGCCAAAATGGCAAATATCTGGCACAAATGGTCACACTGGCGACTGACGTGACGAGAAAATGTTACCAATCGATAGCGCTAACAATTTTTTAGGGTTGCCTTATTTGGTCAACGCAAAATTACTTACATGAAATATTTTTACCTCTTCTGTTTATTAAGTTTATTTTTCTTATTTTAATAAGTTACTAATTATTATTTTATATTTATTTGTTCATGAACATTTTATATATTTATTTATTAATTGGATACAAAGTTACTTTAGGTTTTACAGTCTTAGTTAGAATATAACATAGGTACTTTACAATAAGTAATATAGATTTAACATTACAAATTACTACAATTTGTACAAAACTTCTATACATCTACACTTCTACACTAATATTATAAAGAGGAAACATTTGTATTTTTGAATGTAACGAATAGGCTCAAAAACTACTGGTCCACCATTAGAATGCTACATTTTCCCTGAGTAACATAGATTATCACTTATACATATAATACTAGAAAAAGTTAGAGATCCCAACTAAAACTCCAATAGTGTAACCCAAGCCACAGATAAGAGAATACTAGTACCCAAGCCAAGGTGTAAAAAAATTGGCCATAAAATGTCTTTTATCGCATGCGCTGCGGAAACTATTGACGATAGAACAATTTGTTTTTATACAATACTAAAGAACACATCAATCTCTACAAAAAACTTCGCGATACCATAATACGTCTAACTATTTTAGTTGTTTTACTATAACTTCTTTTTTACACTTCAAAAGTTGTTAGATATGCCGACCGAATTCAGACCATGTTATCCATACCTTTCTTATAATCCTTATCCAATTTAATCATTCAAGACTGTTTCAATACCTGTAGATTACTTCTTGATTTTTTTTAATTGGATATTCTATTCAAAGATACCTATTACATATTTAAAATAGTAACAGAAAAATTAAAGGCGAAGACAAGAGCTAATGTGACTCTCGCTCGCACGTTTCGACATGTTGAAAGATATAAAATCACTTAACTCATTTTCGGAAAATCGCAATCAACCATTTTGTGTGCAATCACATTGCACACAGTTTAGTAAAAAAATCATTTTGATCGATACATGTTTTCCTACTCAAAAGTTTGGATCGATACATGTTTTCCTACTCAAAAGTTTGCTTTACTAGTTTTCGTACATAAGCAAACTTTTGAGTAGGAAAACATGTATCGATCAAAATGATTTTTTTACTAAACTATGTGCAATGTGATTGCACACAAAATGGTTGATTGCGATTTTTCGAAAATGAGTTAAGGCGAAGACAAGAGCTAATGTGACTCTCGCTCGCACGTTTCGACATGTTGAAAGATATAAAATCACTAAACTAATTTTCGAAAAATCGCAGTCAACCATTTTGTGTGCAATCACATTGCACACAGTTTAGTAAAAATTTCATTTTGATCGATACATGTTTTCCTACTCAAAAGTGTGCTTTACTAGTTTTCGTACATAAGCATACTTTTAAGTAGGAAAACTTGTATCGATCAAAATGAAATTTTCACTAAACTGTGTGCAATGTGATTGCACAGAAAATGGTAGATTGCGATTTTTCGAAAATGAGTTTAGTGATTTTATATCTTTCAACATGTCGAAACGTGCGAGCGAGAAGTTGCTTGATAGTTGTCAGCCCCTTAAATGATTTTATATCTTTTAACATATCACAACGTGCGAGCGAGAAGTTGTTTGATGGTTATCAGCCCCTTAAGCTGCCCCGGCGGCGACACTCAGTGTCGGAGAAGTGCGGGGGAGGGGCGTGCACAACTATGAAATAGGTACCCGCTAGGCTCAAACGCGCTATCAAAGGCTCTATCGGTCTAGCGGTTTATCCCGAAATGTTTAAAAAATAAATTTCCACCCGTGCGAAGCCGGGACACGGTAGGTAGTTTTACTATTATTATATTTGTTATTACATATTGATCACTACAGAAATTAATGAGAGTAGCCTATTATAATATTTACACCTGCCGACCCTATTTAAATCGTTTCAAAAAATAACAGCAAAACGAGTTTCAATAATAAAATATAAGGCGACTAGCGGCCTATCCCAGCTTCGCATGGATGGACATAAATTTTTTCAACGTTTTAGGATAAACTTAGACCGTGGTGGGTTCGAGTCACTTCTAACTGGCGCCTTTCCCGGGCCCGCGCTGGGTGAGAACGCGCCCCGTGACCTTATATTTTTTAAATCTTTTGAATGGAATGTCCGATTTGAAAAATTCAAGAAGTAATGTATAGGTATTGAACCAGTCTTGAATATGAAAAGATTTATTTGGATAAGGATTAATACCAAGGTACAAATAAAGACCCTTTTCTAGCGGCGGCATTTCAATTAAATTTTTATAATAAAAGAACACTTATTGTAACATAACTATAATAGTTAGACATATGCTGTCGCGACATTTTTTGTAGATGATGACGTGTTCTACAAAATCGTAGTACATTATTTTATTCTATCGTCAATAGTTTTCGCAGCGCACGCGATGTAAGGTTTTCTTTTTCCACCTTGGGTTACATTATTAGAGTTTTAGTAAGGATCCCTGATTTTTTTGAAAATATAATATAGCCTATGTTACTCAGGTATGTAGCATTCTAATGGTGAAAGAATTTTTGAAATCGGACCAGTAGTTTTTGAGCCTATTCGTTACATACAAAACAACAAAACAACAAAAATACAAATCTTTTCTCTTTATAATATTAGTGTAGATGACCGCGACAGCCCTAACCCGTGGCTCATTAAACTTCGCGACTTTCGACGCGGGATCTCAACTCTACTGACTATGAACCTTATCACAACAGCATTAGAGCCAAAACACGTGCTATTCAAAAAAACATATCTACCGTTGGCTGAGCTCAATGGTAATGCCAAGTTGATTTGAGCAATAAGTATATTGAAGCAGAGTCTATTGTTGTGTGTGATAAGCTATTTGTGATACGATGTTTTTTTCCTGTGCGTCGCGTCGCCTCGTCGCGTGTCGGTTCGGTCGTGGCGCGCGTTTTGTCATCTACACGAAATGCCGGTAAGAGCCGAACCAAACCAAACAAACGTTTGTTGTTTGCTCTGACGTCATCTTCGCGAGCTACTACTATTTATTATTCTGTGGTTTTTGTGAACGCCATTTTGTTTTTCGGCTGGCCTTTCAGAAGTTTCAGAGGCTTATGTTTGGCCTGCATAGCTGTTTATGTATTGAAATGCGTTTTAAATGTAAATAAATATGTGGAGCTATGGATTGAACATGAATTATAGAATGATCCATGAACAAGTAATAAACTAAAATAATAGACAGGCCACAGGGTAGTAACTCTACGCTGTAGGTAGTGGGTTCGATCCCCACCGAGAAAAAACATTTAAGAACCTCTCCCATTTATTGCTTTCACATGGTTATACATATCTGTTTAAAGTTTTAAAAAAAGATGTAATGTTGTTATTGTATTAAGGTTATGGTATAAAACAAAGTAGCTTTCTCTGTCCCTATATCCCTATGTATTCTTAAATCTTTAAAACTACGCAACGGATTTTGATGCGGTTTTTTTATAGAAAGAGTGATTCAAGAGGAAGGTTTATATGCATAAATAAGCATAATCTCTTAGGGATAACCCACAATAAACGTGCGAAGCCGGGGCGGGTCGCTAGTAAGGTAATAAACGCTTTATCTTTAAGAGTAGTAGAGCTCTTTGTGAAGGGCTCGTCCGGGGAAGTACTACCACCACGCCTTTTTCTGCCGCCAAGCAGCATTGCTGTGTTTCGGTTTGAAGAGTGAGGTTGCCGGTGTAATTACAGAGGCACATGAGGCTTAACATCTGTATGCCTTAAGTTGATGGACGCAGGGCAGTGCATCGTAGGGCACGTTCCTATCGTGCGTGACTTACGAGGCAATGCTTTGTTATAGGTGACTAGTGGCTTCCCGCGGCTTCGCACGCGTTGTTGTGGTGAGCCGTGATTGAGCCACAAACATCCAAACATCGTAACTTTCGCATTGATTTGTATATTATTAGGGTAGGATACCTACGCAGGTATAAGAAATACCTATAGGCGTACATTACCTATATTAGGTAGATAGGTAGGTATAGGTACTAAGTTTAGCACAAACATGACAAATACAACAAAGACAACCTTACACGGAAAATATGTACTTATTGGTTCCTAGTTTCTACCCCAGAAAAAAACGAAACGAAACAGCTTCACCACTTTGATCCCCAGGCACGGTAAATACCCTAAGATCACTTCGTACCAACTCAAGATTCCCGTTTTAGAATGTCCCTTACAAACATTGACGCCTTGTATCCTTTTTACTTGAGTGCAACGAAGGAAGGTAACGTTTTAGGGGTTGTTTTCGAAAATCAAACTTTTGTTTCTTTTTGTTATTTATCCACAGAACACATTTTCTTTTAGTTTGAAGTTTAAACACTACGCTTTAAAAATCTCCCATACAAACCTTGAAACTTTGTCAGTCTTTTGCACCCTTTGCAGGGGTGGTTTTAAAATATTGAAAACGTGATTTTAAATTATTTATTGTGGAGTATATTTACTTCAAGTTTGAAATCAATAGCACTATGCGTTAAAAATCTCCCATACTAACTTTTACCAGCCATTTGCACCCTTTGCAGGGGTAATTATAAAAAGTTAAAAGCATCATTCTTAATTATTTATTTCTTAATATATTTACCTCAAGTTTTAAATCAATCGCACCACGCGTTATAAAACTCCCATACAAACTTTGACATCCCTTTGCTCACTTATTAAGGGTAGTTTTAAAAAACTAAAAATGCCTTTCCTGTTTTTTAGTCTTGGAGTACATCTACTTCAAGTTTCAAGTTTGTAGGTTCAAGGAATAAAATTTTTCATACCAACGTTTTCAACCCTTTATACATCCTTAGGGATTGAATTTCCAAAAATCCCTTCTTAATACACCTCTGCGCCATAAGACCTATATACTCTTCAAATTTCAAGTCTCTAGGACCAGCGGTAAAAAACCTCCCATACAAACTTTTACATCCCTTTGCACACTTATTAAGGGTAGTTCTAAAAAACTAAAAATGTCTTTCCTAGTTTTTGCCTTGGAGTACATGTACTCCAAGTTTCAAGTTTGTAGGTTCAAGGAATACTATTTTTCATGCAAACGTTTTCAACCCTTTTACACCCTTAGGGGTTGAATTTCCAAAAACCTCTTCTTAGTACACCTCTACGCCATAAGACCTATGTACTCTTCAAATTTCAAGTATCTAGGACCAGCGGTCAAAAAACTCCCATACAGAATTTTACATCCCTTTGCACACTTATTAAGGGTAGTTTTAAAAAACTAAAAATGCCTTTCCTATTTTTTGCCTTGGAGTACATGTACTCTAAGTTTCAAGTGTGTAGGTTCAAGGAATACTATTTTTCATGCAAACGTTTTCAATCCTTTTACACCCTTAGGGGTTGAATTTCCAAAAACCTCTTCTTAGTATACCTCTACGCCATAAGACCTATGTACTCTTCAAATTTCAAGTCTCTAGGACCAGCGGTCAAAAAACTCCCATACAAACTTTTACATCCCTTTGCACACTTATCAAGGGTAGTTTTAAAAAACTAAAAATGTATTTCCTATTTTTTTGCCTCGAAGTATATGTACTCTAAGTTTCAAGTTTGTAGGTTCAAGGAATACAATTTTTCATACAAACGTTTTCATCCCTTTTTACACCCTTAGGGGTTGAATTTCCAAAAATCCCTTCTTAGTAAACCTCTACGCCATAAGACCTATGTACTCTTCAAATTTCAAGCCTCTAGGACCAGTGGTCAAAAAACTCCCATGCAAACTTTTACATCCCTTTGCACACTTATTAAGGGTAGTTTTAAAAAACTAAAAATGTATTTCCAATTTTTTTGTTTTGAAGTATATGTACTCTAAGTTTCAAGTTTGTAGGTTCAAGGAATACAATTTTTCATACAAACGTTTTCATCCCTTTTTACACCCTTAGGGGTTGAATTTCCAAAAATCCCTTCTTAGTACACCTCTACGCCATAAGACCTATGTACTCCTCAAATTTCAAGTCTCTAGGACCAGCGGTTTAGGCTGTGCGTTGTCTATATGTCAGTCAGTCAGTCAGTCAGTCAGTCAGTCAGTCAGTCAGTCAGTCAGTCAGTCAGGACTTTGATTCTTATAGTATTAGAGATGGACCACTTAACATCAGGTGGGCCATCTGCTTGTTCCATTAGATAATGGTATTAAAAAAAAAAATCTTTCTTTCTTTCTTCTTTCTACTATTTTAACATCTACAAAAAAATATTACTTGTTAAATTATATGTACCTACCTACCTACTCGAAACTCTCACAATATTGTTTAATTATTATGATGAATTAAGTTTTTTTTTTCACAGTTATGTAGTAGATACTATTAAAATACCTATTATTATAGTAGTAGGTACTATAATAATATCAATATATCAGACTAAATCAAAGTTTGTTTTTTTGCGTTTCAACTCAAGTAGGTAATTAAAAATTTACAATTGTATAGGTGTACACTGAGAAAAATAACCTTCCGATAAAGAGAAGGTAACACCCACGAAGTTGACTCAGTTGGAATTTTTCCTGCCTTTACGAATGGAAAGTTTTTCCTTCCAAATTTTACTTCGTATACTGTCCTTCCATATCTAACCTTCCAAAAGCTAAGGTAAATTTCCACTCAATCAAATTACCTTCCGAGTTACCGTGTGAGTCGACTAAGAAGGAATGTTTTGGAAGGTAAAAAAAAAGAATCACTTTTCCTTCCATTTCATTACCTTCCGGTTCATTACCTTCCAGGTAACCGTGTGAGTCGACTAAGAAGGAATGTTTTGGAAGGAAAAAAAGAATCACTTTTCCTTCCATTTCATTACCTTCCAATTTATTACCTTCCAGGTAACCGTGTGAGTCGACTAGGAAGGAATGTTTTGGAAGGTAAAAAAAGAATCACTTTTCCTTTCATTTCATTACCTTCCATTTTATTACCTTCCAGGTAACCGTGTGAGTCGACTAGGAAGGAATGTTTTGGAAGGTAACAAACTGGACGGTAAATAAAAAATATTTTTCCTTCCATATTAATTACCTGCCAATTCTACCTACCAAATGAGGTAGATTTACAAGGAAGGATATTGATAAATTTTCCTTCCAATTACCGATTTACCTACCTACAAAGAAGGAAAAATATGGTAGGTTGTCTGCGTTCTCCTATCATTTCAGATGGTTTTTCCTTCCGATGCTTGTAAAAGTATGGTGTGTATACCGGAAGTTCCTTCAATCTCAGTTGGTTTTACCCTCTGAAGTTCAGAGATTTACCTTCTGGTGCCTTAATTACCTACCTATTACGGAGGAAAAGTACGGTGGGTATACCAGATTTCCCTTCCATCTTAGATGATTTTACCCTCTGAAGTTCAGAGATTTACCTTCTGGTGCCTGAATTACCTACCTATTACGGAGGAAAAGTACGGTGGGTATACCAGATTTTCCTTCCATCTTAGATGATTTTACCCTCTGAAGTTCAGAGATTTACCTTCTGATGCCTGAATTACCTACCTATTACGGAGGAAAAGTACGGTGGGTATACCAGATTTTCCTTCCATCTTAGATGATTTTACCCTCTGAAGTTCAGAGATTTACCTTCTGGTGCCTGAATTACCTACCTATTACGGAGGAAAAGTACGGTGGGTATACCAGATTTTCCTTCCATCTTAGATGATTTTACCCTCTGAAGTTCAGAGATTTACCTTCTGGTGCCTGAATTACCTACCTATTACGGAGGAAAAGTACGGTGGGTATACCAGATTTTCCTTCCATCTTAGATGATTTTACCCTCTGAAGTTCAGAGATTTACCTTCTGATGCCTGAATTACCTACCTATTACGGAGGAAAAGTACGGTGGGTATACCAGATTTTCCTTCCATCTTAGATGATTTTACCCTCTGAAGTTCAGAGATTTACCTTCTGATGCCTGAATTACCTACCTATTACGGAGGAAAAGTACGGTGGGTATACCAGAAGTTCCTTCCATCTCAGATGATTGTACCGCCTGAAGTTTGAAGATTTACCTTCTGATGCCTGAATTACCTACCTATGACGTAGGAAAAGTACGGTGGGTGTACCAGATTTTCCATCCATCTCAGATGATTGTACCGCCTGAAGCTTGAAGATTTACCTTCTGATGCCTGAATTACCTACCTATGACGTAGGAAAAGTACGGTGGGTGTACCAGATTTTCCTTCCATCTCAGATGATTGTACCGCCTGAAGCTTGAAGATTTACCTTCTGATGCCTGAATTACCTACCTATGACGTAGGAAAAGTACGGTGGGTATACCAGAAGTTCCTTCCATCTCAGATGATTATACCACCTGAAGTTTGAAGATTTACCTTCTGATGCCTGAATTACCTACCTATGACGCAGGAAAAGTACACTGGGTATACCAGCATTTTCCATCCATCTCGGATGATTTTACCATCAGATGTTCAGAGATTTACCTCCCAATTCTTGAATAACCTTTCTACGGTGGTCATATTTGACAACGTCGTAAGAAGGTAATTCAAGCATATTTGGAGGCAAATGTCTGAATATACGGCGGTGAAATCATCTGAGACGGATTGAAATGCTAGTACACCCACTGTACTTTTCCTCGGTCGTAGGTAGGTAATTCAGGCATCAGAAACCAAATCTTCAAACTTCAGGCGGTACAATCATCTAAGATGGAAAGAAAATGCTGGTGTACCCCGTGTACTTTTCCTCGGTCGTAGGTATAGGTAATTCAGGCATCAGAAACCAAATCTTCAAACTTCAGGCGGTACAATCATCTAAGATGGAAAGAAAATGCTGGTGTACCCCGTGTACTTTTCCTCGGTCGTAGGTATAGGTAATTCAGGCATCAGAAACCAAATCTTCAAACTTCAGGCGGTACAATCATCTAAGATGGAAAGAAAATGCTGGTGTACCCCGTGTACTTTTCCTCGGTCGTAGGTATAGGTAATTCAGGCATCAGAAACCAAATCTTCAAACTTCAGGCGGTACAATCATCTAAGATGGAAAGAAAATGCTGGTGTACCCCGTGTACTTTTCCTCGGTCGTAGGTAGGTAATTCAGGCATCAGAAAACAAATCTTTAAACTTTAGACGGTACAACCATCTGAAATGGAAGAAAAATGTTAGGATACTCACGGTACTTTTTTTTCATCGCAAGGTATTGAGGTATCGAACGGAAAAACTCAGTTATTTCTCCTCGTCATAAATAGGTTATTCAAGCTACTTCGAGCCTTTACTCTCCGAGTTTTGAGACAGTAAAAACTTCTGTAATTAAGAAACATGAAGATTAATAAAACACAGGTATCGAAAAAATATAGATCAAATATATTGAATTAAAGTAGGTACTATCCGATTAATATTAATTAAACAAAAAATTAGATAAATTAATAAATTAAACACAAAGAACAAATAACTTGAAATACAAAAACACTCAATAATATTGTTGGATAGACAGACAGTTATTTAAAATTATAAAATCTGTAGATTTATTCTGAATATAGATTCAATATTCAATAATTAGTTAAAAGATATTTTACTATTTAAAGAATTCAATAGTTATTATTGGATCGAGCAGGTGTTTCTTGTTGCACATTGTAGCAATTATGGTAAAAAAAGCTATCACAAGAAACATTATTTTTAACGTTTGTTTTACTAATGCAAATAGCATAAAGCATAATGTTATACAGTTTTAATTGAACTTATGGAGGCAAAAACAAATGCCAAGACAATACTTTAAGTATATTTCAAAGAAAGTATCTGATAATTATAAATCAACCAAACAAACACAAAGAAAAAAATTATATACAAAAAGTTCGAATACAGTTAGTAAAAGTAAAAAATCTAGAAATAACTATCAAATAACAAATGCAAGTATCAAAGTACCTGATAATTATTTATCAAACAAACACAAAGAATTCAAATCACATATAAAAAGTTCAAATACAACGTTTGTAACTACTTTTGAACGTAAGCATTGTTCAACATATTCGTCAATTGACTTTAAAACTCCTGGGATGCTCAAAAACTTACACAGCACAAACCGTAAAGGAATAAATTGACCAGTGCCCAAGATATGTTTCCTTTTACCGCCAATAAGCTCAGCTCTTAGTTCTGTAGTAGTTTGGTATTGCAAGGGCTCTATGAATGTTCCTAAATCTTTGAAATATTTATTCCATTTATATTCACTACAGAAATCCTTAACTGATTGAGTTACATCCAACATGAGTCCACCTACATTAGATTCTAATACTTTTGGACAAATTAGCGGTATTACATTAGCGACGTACGATGTCATCGATTTTATTAACAATTTAACAGTACTTCTTGATATTAACGGGTCAGCTAAAAAAGAACTAACCATTAATCCAGTTTCAGATACTAATAACTGTTTTTTGCTAAAAGAGGCACTGAATGAACCATCAATTTCTCGATTTCCTTCTATTTGCTCATTTAAACATTGTTTAGGTTGATTATTACTACTGACGTAATCATTATTAATGCTTGGTGGCAAAAAATTATGACCTGATACTGATTCCTCACTACTACTACAACTATCTTGATTATTATTGCTCTCAATGTGTGTCGGTAACGAACTTTGACCTGGTACTGGCAACGATGCTTCTGAAGCAAGAGTGTATCTATTTTGGTTACTATTAATGTGCATCCTATTCAAATGCATTCTCAGTGTATTTAAGGAATCAATTTTTTTTTCGAAACAACCTTGTCCACATTTATAACCAGCTCCACTAGATGTTAACTGTGTCACATTATTGCAGTCGTTTTTTAAATGAAATATCAATGAATTTACTTCGGAAAATTTACTTGAGCAGTGGCCACAACTTATCATTATTGCAATACAATTACTTCTATGGCCGTTTTAATGAGAGGTCTAATTGTTCCGCCAATTCCGATGTTGATCGGTGGTTCCAATCGAACTTTGTATATATTTTGTAAACCGCTTGTTGTATAAATTCCCATACGTTATGACTTTCAAGTGGATATTGTGCATGAAATGAATGAAATAGTTGAAAGCAAACTTCTACAGCCTCCAATACAGTGGGAAAAGAGTATATAATTTGGTCAAGCACAATGTGCGCTTGATCAATTTCATCCCAAGACGTACCTACAACTAGAACGAATGGTTGTAAGTGTATATTTTCCCATTTCAGTTTATTTTGTACCTATTTAAGGTGATCGCGCATTTGAGTGATTCCATCTTGAACGTCAGCTTCGGTATGGACTTTAAAAATAAATGCATCGAGTACGTCACTTTTTGTCGGCTTCCAATGTTTATCCACCTGGTAGACTCCAGGAAACAGGAAAGGTAGGAGCAAGAGCAATCCAGTTGTCTGTTGTGTTAAATTGTCACCTGAAAATATACAATGTACAATGAAAATTTTGATATAAAAAAGCCCCAACTTAATAAGGTCCACGGGAACACAAAATGTATTGAAATATATCTTTAATTAAGCGAAAAAAGCTGTCTTGGTTATACAAAAATGCAAAATCATAGGAAGTGAACTCATTTAAATGGTTTATCTATAATTAAAGTCATTTTAAGGATCTTTTCCCTCAATACATAAATTCTCTCTTTGTACTATTATATAACATGACGGTACTTACTTTCAACCAAAGAAAGAAATAGTGATATTCTTTGTTTTTGTTTTTCCGCGATTACTCTGCAAAGCACTTGCAGCGCTATATTTTTCAGAGAAGTCTTTTTCGATACCAAAAAGTCTTGCAGTTGGTTCAATGGCGGCAAATCTTTGTATAGCAATTGGAAGTCTTTTTGTATCTGCAAGGAAAAAATATGCATTTGATTTTCCGACTTCTTCATGGTTTCAAATGTGGACTTAAGGGGCTGACAATGTACTTAAATATTAAATACTCACTAGAGCCGGCCCAACACTTGGTACTGCGAGTCCTTTATAAGATTGGAAGTATTCCCACAATGTTCCCGGCGTCTCTTTCAATTCCTTCATGCGAAAGTCATGCGTATCGGTCCAGTCTTGCAGCAGGTCACTGGATATATGTGACGGTACAAGCGTGCGCAAATTCGTTATTTGGGTTTTCACGTTCGAATCAGATTCTGAAACAAAATGAAAGTAATTAAATACGCATTATTTTGATAAACGGCACGATTAGGTTTAGAGCTTCCTAATTGTATATACCTGGAGGGCAATAGTCGGTGATACCTTCAGCTGTCCGGTGGCAGGACGCCCGAGTAACTTTTTGTGGGGTAATCTGCGGTGCTGGTACCGAGGTCTTGCTTGATCAACGCAACTTTGCTGACGAATCTTTTATCAACAGTTTTTTTCGAAGTAAACTTAATTGCGTGTAAAAAGCTCCAATGGGACGTGTTTTGTTAACATGATTTCCGCTTTTTGTTTTGTATTCTTCTTTTTTAATAAAATAAAACCTGTGTGAACTTGTGCATGGGAACAGGGCTTCAAAATAACTTTTTGTCCAGAAGCTACAAGTAGTGGGTGTGACTTGACGTTTAGGCGGCGAAGCTTCCAAAAATAAATACTGTGCCACACTTTGTGCCACCACTTTGATATCGCATGCCTCAAGGACGCAGTCTTCCGGTAAGTTGGCGATCCTTTTCTCTTCTACTGAACCCTTATTTAGCAAGATCCAGATCGGGTTTTTATGACGGGTTATAATTACATTCTTTTCTTTATGTGGAATGAAACTTGAAACATTCGCTGCGTCTTCAGCAGCACGTACACATAAATCTAAGTTTTCTAAATGATGGTCGAATAATGATAAGTCTGGTTCACTTATTTCTTCTGTTTGAGCACTGTCAGTGTTTGCGGTTGTAGCCGAACTATCGCTGCTTTTTGAAGAGGCCCCACACTTAGACCCTCTTCTACTCACAGATTGGCTAGGATGAACGCCAGCAGTCTGGAAAAATAACATAATATAATGAGATTTAAATGTCTATTTTATTGTGTTACGACAGTTTTTCAGACGAGGTGCGATATATTAATGTCACACCACAACCATGATTTGTTTAATTTCGGTAAAGAAAAATAAAATTTAAATTATTAACCCAGAGAATATTTTCTTCTACTTCTTGATCGTTATCAAGCAGCCATGAAGCGAGTGCGCATGCAATTCTTTTTCGTGTTAGTAACTGTGGTATCAAGCTTTTTAAATCGTATTCTGTGATAAGTTTCAGCTCCTCTACAGAAGAGTAGCCATTATCTGAAACAATTAATTCAAACACCTACTCACACCTGTATAGACCACTCCCGAAAACTTCAGGGGGTGTAAGTAAATTACCTATTAATGTGAATATTATTATCCATGGAACCAACACTGTGAACGCGAAAATCAAAGCAGCTGTTTCATACATTATTATTATCCAAGAGGTATTGCATTTTTGTATGAAACAGCTGTTTTATTTTTAGATTTCGGGAATGGTCTTATTACACCTTGTATTATGTACATGCTCTACCTAAATTTGATGTAGAATGTAAAACCAAAAATTCTCAATAATTGTTAACATTAAACATTTTAGGCAAGATCTTAAATCGACAAGTGCAAAAAAGTCAAATCTCAGAAAAATCAACAAGAAGGTGATTTTTAAGTTTAAATACTACAATGACAAACATTCTACATCGAATTTGGCTGGATTGAAGATACACACATAGCCTGCCAAATAAATGTTTGTAAAAAGTTACGTGACAGTGACAAAAAATTAAGCAAAGCGAGCGGACACATGACATAATGGTCGATGTAGAGCCAACGGCTTTGGGACCCAGTGGCAGACCTAGTTTTATTTTTAATTAAATAAATACGACGATTAACAAATAAATTACTATACCCTCGATAAATGAAAATTAAATGAAGAGTCAACATGTATCTTTAATATGGTACTTGTATCTTCAAAAAATCTTTAAATTCTATTATACTGAATGTGTACTTTCCTATAACATTTTATTTTGTATGGGGCACCATTGACTTTGGGTGAAGCGATTCAAATTTATCGTTTTAAATTTTTAGGAGTGGTAAATACAATTTTTCATGAACGATAAAATTAGGTAGGTATGTACGTAATGCTTACCAAGGACTCTTCACAGTCTCATCATTTGCCCCAAGTTGTAGCAGCACTGCCTGGAGCTCCTGGGCGTCTGAGCTGCTGAGAACGGATGGGGACTCCATTCCCAACTCTCCTCCCTTCCAACTCAGATTTTCAATCTGCAATATTAAATCAAGTTGGTTTAATCAGCACTATTATTTTATTGATATTAGCTTCTATCGTTCCAATGGAGAACCAACCAAAATTACGCATTGCCTCGCAGGTCATTCAAGTCAGGAATAAACGTGCCCTACGATGCACCGCTCTGCACCCTCTCCAAACCGAAACACAGCAATACTGGTTGGCGGCAGAAAATAGACATGGTGGTAGTACTTCCCCGGACAAGCCCTTCATTAAAGAGAAATTATCTACTCTTCACAAAGAACTCTAATATATGGTAGGTATACCTACTAAAATATTTGCATACATCGATCTATATAAACCAATACCTTACCTACCTGCCTACGGCAACGCGGGCAAGGTGAGTGGAAATTAGTAGAATATTCTAGAATAACATGCAAATTTACAGCTAACAAATTTTGAAACAAATAGGTATGAGTACCTATTTGAAAACAACTTGCACTGTAGGTCCGCCATTTGCAAAAAAGCAAACACTTGTTGACAACGATTTTTCTGCTAAAATAGCCTTGTTGCCCGGAATTCATATGGAAGATTTAGATTACTTACCACTTCGCTCTGGTTTATTACACCCACACACACTGGGGTCCCAGTTCTCCCTTGGGAACTGGGACCCCAATCAACACGACGACGTCGCACGCGCACGCTCTCTTTGACCGGACGAAACGAAAAGAAATAAAAATGAACACGTCATAACTTGCTCGCTGCGCAAAAGGACAGTTATTGTATGACCAGTTTTTATTTTACTACAGCGCGTTATTGTACAACAGCAGCCGTATTGTGCACTTGTGGTGGATTATGTTCTATTTCTTACAAGCTTTTACATATCTTGCAATGTATATATATGAATGTTTATATGACTGTCTGTTTGTTTGGGTCAAATCTTGTAAGCTGAATTAGAACCACTTCCTCATATCCTACCAAGTTAAATTATAAAATGTTGGTTCAGTTCCGATGAAAATGCATCTTTATTTGTAAGCATGACCTGAATAGACATCCAGGTTGACTCCAGATAAAGGAACTCTTCAATGGTCAACAGCACAGACACAAAATTTTGTGTACGCATTCTATTGGAATAGTCGGTTATAAGTTTTACATGGCTACTGCACTCAAGATTAGCTCCTTGCCATGAGTGTACCCAGGGGGGGCAAGGGAGGGCAGCTGCCTCCCCCTGAATTTGATACGCCTACGACAACAAAGAGGCATGAAACTTTGTATACGCATTTAATTAAAAACGATAAACGCCCTGATAATATTATTTTGATATATATTTTAAATATATTTCAAAATAATAATGTAAATAAAATATATTTATTGACATGGGGGAATATCCTATGACACTCAGGAGGATAATACGAATATTTTGTTGTTGTTTGTTCAGCCGTTCGGGTGCTACAAAGAAAAATGTATACATAAATAGATACACATGATAATCATAACCCTCTCTCGCTGTTGATTTATTCATCCATCCATACTTACAAACTGTCGCGTTTATAATATTAGTAGGATTGAACTGCTATGTACCTAAACGAGGCTTGACGATTTAGCAGCAACTTCGGATTAACAGCTTCGGGGTGTCCATTATCAGGCCGTACAATAAACAGATCGTACATTATTGTGCTGTACATTCATGATCCCCACACGCTACCGACGCGACGCGACACCGCGTCTTACCGCCCCTCCCCCGCAATAATACGGAAGGAATCGTAGACGGTATATTTCCGGATTTCCTATCAATATTCTGTCTAACATTATATACTCAGTTTTTTAACGGTTTATTTATAGAATTGATATCTACGCATGTATTGTGTACATAGGTAAACCTAGAAAATAAAGCTAGGGCTTAATCTCACTACTCTATAATATCCTATTCGATCGAGTGAGCGAACGAAGATCTTACAATCAACTTGGGCAATTTGGCATTTTATCTTTGTATGTGTGTTTTAAATAGGCAAAACACAAAAAAGTTACACAAATAATTAATTCAAAATAGGGCCTTATATTATAAGGCCTTTGTATGCCTCCACAGATAATACGGAAGGAAATGTAGACGGTATTATTCGGGATTTCCTATCAATATTCTGTCTAACATAAGGTGGACCGAGGCAAGTGTGACATTAATTGGTTGGTTCAAAAGTTTGTAATTAAATATTTCTAAATCTAAATGGTTTAATATAAAAAAACAATAAATGAATTATTGATTTATTGTACGTTTGATCAAGTATTTAAATATCTCCTAGTAGTTTTCTTTCACTTTTTGAAGTCAAAGTCAAAGTCAAAATGTATTTATTCAATAAAATCACAAGGATCACTTTGAAACGTCTTAAAGCTAGGTGACTCTAGGTGCCAGTTCCACGCGACCAAAGCCTAGAAGAACAGGCAACAAAGTTACGGCTTGGTTCCTACCGTTCTTTTGTATGATCCTTTTACAATGTAATAATAAAAAACATATGAAAGTAAAACGTATCAATATTGGAGACTGTCACAGTGGCCTCACCACTGGGGTAAGTGTAACAGTAAGCATCTATTTTTTGGTTTCTGTAGCATTGTCTGTGGTGTCGGTTAAATTCGATGAGCAGTTACTAATATCAACTTATATTGTGATCTATTTTCATGTAGTGAACGTTCTTTTTTGCATAGCAAAAGATTTATATTGTCATGGGGTAAGTGCAACAGATTTTTAGAGAAATAGTGATGGGACACGATGACATATTATGTTACACTTGCCTCATGAATAGGTAAGTAATTAAATCGTGTACCTAAGTAATGCTAGTTGGAGAAAAAACTAAGAAGTAGTAGTAAAATAGCATTTTTTTAATTAAGTGCTGTAATTGGTTTAAGTATTAATTAAAAATAAACATTATCTATGTCATCGAATAAAATAAAAGCATCCGGGTTTTCTTCAATTGCAAAAGCGCAATTTTTTTCACAATTTGTGACGTAGAAACTACATCAATTTCTTGTTTATTTGGCATTGTAAATTTAGGCTTATTTCTGCTCCAAATCTTACAAAATTACTCAAAATTCTAAATTTTGGATCACATTTCAAAATATCAAATTAAATAGCGAACGCTTTCCCAAAAAAGAGATTCATTTAAAAATACGCTGTCCCATCACTAGTTATGGTATTCTTTTACGTATAACGTGTATAAGGCACGAAATTTGAAATTGTTACACTAACCCCACTGTCACCGTTGCCCCGGTCGACCTTACCTATATACTCAGGTTTTAACGGTTTATTTATAGAATTGATATCTACGCATGTATTTTGTTGACACAATACATAGGCAAACCTAGAAAATAAAGCTAGGGCTTAATCTCACCTACACTCAATAATAAGTACCTATTCGATCGAGTGAGCGAACGAAGATCTTACAATCAACTTGGGCAATTTGGCATTTTATCTTTGTATGTGTGTTATAAATAGGCAAAACACAAAAAAGTTTCACAAATAAGTACTTAATTCAAAATAGGCGTCTTATATAAGGGCTTTGTATGCCTCCACAGATAATACGGAAGGAAATGTAGACGGTATATTTCGGGATTTCCTATCAATATTCTGTCTAACATACCTATATACTCAGGCTTTTACGGTTTATTTATAGAATTGATATCTACGCATGTATTTTGTTGACACAATACATAGGCAAACCTAGAAAAAAGCTAGGGCTTAATCTCACCTACACTCAATAATAAGTACCTATTCGATCGAGTGAGCGAACGAAGATCTTACTATCAACTTGGGCAATTTGGCATTTTATCTTTGTATGTGTGTTTTAAATAGGCAAAACACAAAAAAGTTACACAAATAAGTAATACAAAATAGGTGTCTTATATAAGGGCTTTGTATGCCTCCACAGATAATACGGAAGGAAATGTAGACGGTATATTTCGGGATTTCCTATCAATATTCTGTCTAAAATATATACTCAGTTCTATACATATTTATACTCATTTGCACCTGCACGTATTAACCATGTCTTTCTGCTGGATTTATTAGGCCGACTTAGATTTATGTTTATGGTTTAGACAACCGATATACAGTTTGCATATCGATATCAGTCATAGGAGTTAACATGATTTTTAGATAAGCAAACTAACAACAAAACGACAAACGCAAACTTAAACACATATTTAGTAGGTACATCGACGTAGATACTTAGGTATTAAATTAAAAGTTATTTATCAGTTTAGCTACTTGTAACTATGGTGATTTCCCTTGATAATTTATAACTATACCTAACTTTAGTCTAAATTTATGTAAATATAACCCAAATAGGTACATAGTGTAACAATGCAAATTCAATCTTATTTCTTTGTACTTTTGTTCTATTTTGTAAACTAGTTTCGAGCCAGAAAGCCGCTAAAACATGGACTAAAAAAAGTTACAGTAGAAAGTAAACCATATCGATTATAAGATATATTATTACGCATGCCATTGTCATGCAAATATGGCTAATAGGTTTAGTTTGGTTTAAGAGCCGATTAAGCTGTGAGGAGGGCAGAGATTATACTAGCCCACATCTAAAATCCTGTCTAATAGGTATAGGTATAACGTCCCGTACGAATGAATAATTGACCCTAACGTTACACTTATTGAAAAGGAAATAGAATAGGTAGGTAGGTGATAAAATACCCGTGTAATTTTCAATGCTTTTGTTTTCTCAATATTAACTTAGTTGAAAGCTGGTGCCCAAAAAGGTTTGTTTAGAAATAAAACCTGTGGAGCGGGTCACCAGGCCCAATATTAACTTGTTATCCCTAAGCATTAGGTACAACCAAATTACACCAGTGGAACTGTTGTAGTAAGTACCTAAGTATTAGGTCAAATCTTGCAAGCTGAATTAGTAAAACTTTTTCTAATTTAATTGGAGTTGAATTGGTTCCGATGAGAATGCATTTTAACCTCTTCAGGATATGCTCACCTGATGTGGTGATGATTAGCTCCAGGTAGAGGAACTCTTCAACGGTCAACAGATACCTAGGTACCTACATAACGTGTTTTAAGTTTTAGCATGACATACCTAACTACTGCACTCTACTAATAATCAAAGATTGGCTTAACATGGTATACCTACCTACCTACCTGTCTACAAACCTAACTAAAGCTACTTATATAAGTACCTGTCTTTCCTATTAAGTAACTACTAGCGGCCACCCACGGCTTCACCCGCATGGTCGTAGTGATTGCTAACATGAAAGTATAAGGCGTTTTCCCGTTTTGGGTGTATTCATTTTTTTCATGTTCCTGTTATGTTTTTAAATAAAACAGATAGGAGTAGGAGAAGCTCAGCTATGTAGGACAGTAGGTACTCGTTTTTTTGCAATGATTCTGCGTGGCAGTGGGGATTGCTGACATAATAATGTCAGGCATTTTTTCGTTTTAGGCGGCCCCGTTCCTTCTTGAACAAGTAAATTTAAAAAAGGCTTTATACTTGGGTAGGACTTAAAATAAGGTACCCACCCTGGCTTGTATTGAAAATTCCTGCTAAAGCTAATTTGACATCATATAGGAATCCTACTAACTTTAAAGGGATTTCCTTCCGCTCAGTCCTTTTATTTCAGTTCATTCCTTCTAAAATTACCAACCAGAATGAATCCTTCCAAATGGATTCCTTCCACATAGTCCTTCTAATCTGATGGGAAAAGATTACAAGATAAAATTACCACCTGAAATTACCGACCGTTATTGGAATCCTACTAAATAAGAAGGAGTTCGAATGGAAGGTATGATGGAGTTCCTACCAATATAGCTTACCTACAAAAAAAACCTTCTTAAAAATCTACAAATTATACCTTCCAAATTAATTCCTAAATTAATTTTAAAAAAATTCCTCCCAAATAATTCTACTATTTTAGTCGGAATAAAGATCTCTTTTATCTTGGATAGAAATACCTACGAGAATTACCAACCAAAATTACAATACTTCTAACTTAGAAGGATTAAATATGGAAGGTACAATTGAGTTCCTTCCGAAAGTTGAGCTGAGAAACGGAGTCCTTCTAAAAGTCCATATTTATTCCTTCTGATTGAAATTCTCAAAATATAGAAGGAAAATCCTTCTAAATTATTGGAAGGTTATTCTTACTATTTGAATTCCGTCTAAATATTCGTTCTATTTCGGTTGGAAAACACGCCTGGAGAATTCAGAAGAAAATTCCATCGCAAAAATCCACATAAATTAATCCTTCCTAATGGATTCCTTCCAAACAGACCTTCTAATCTGATGGGAAAAGGTTACAAGATAAAATTGCCACCTGAAAGTATCGACCGTTATTGAAATCCTACTAAATAAGAAGGAGTTCGATTGGAAGGTATGATGGAGTTCTTACCAAAAGTTCACCTTCCAAGAAATTCCATCTTAAAAATCTAGAAATTATACCTTCCAAATTAATTCCTCCCAAATAATCCTACTATTTTAGTCGTAATAAAGATCTCTTTTATCTTGGGTGGAAATACCTACGAGAATTACCAACCGAAATTACAATACTTCTAACTTAGAAGGATTAAATATGGAAGGTCCAATTGAGTTCCTTTCAAAAGTTGAGCTGAGAAACGGAGTCCTTCTAAAAGTCCATATTTTACTCCTTCTGATTGAAATTCTCAAAATATAGAAGGATAATCCATCTAAATTATTGGAAGGTTATTCCTACTAATTTAATTCCGTCTTAATATTTGTTCTATTTCGGTTGGCAAATACGCCTGTAGAATTCAGAAGAAAATTCCATCTGAAAAATCCACACAAATTAATCCTTCCAAATGTATTCCTTCCAAACAGTCCTTCTAATCTGATGGGAAAAGGTTACAAGATAAAATTACCACCTGAAATTACCAACCGTTATTGAAATCCTACTAAATAAGAAGGAGTCCGATTGGAAGGTATGATGGAGTTCTTACCAAAAGTTTACCTCCCAAGAAATTCCTTCTTAAAAATCTAGAAATTATACCTTCCAAATGAATTCCTACCAAATAATTCTACTATTTTAGTCGGTATAAAGATCTCTTTTATCTTGGATGGAAATATCTACGAGAATTACCAACCGAAATTACAATACTTCTAACTTAGAAGGATTAAATATGGAAGGTACAACGGAGTCCTTCTAAATGTCCATATTTTTTTCCTTCTGACTGAAATTCTCAAAATATAGAAGGAAAATCCTTCTAAATTATTGGAAAGTTATTCCTACTCATTAAATTCCGTCGAAATATTTGATCTATTTCAGTTGGAAAATACGCCTGAAGAAAATTCTCAAAATATAGAAGGAATATCCTTCTAAATTATTGGAAGGTTGTTCCAACTAATTGAGTTCCGTCTAAATATTCGTTCTATTTCGGTTGGAAAATACGCCTGGAGAATTTAGAAGAAAATTCCATCGCAAAAATCCACACAAATTAATCCTTCCAAATGTATTCCTTCCTAACAGTCCTTCTAATCTGATGGGAAAAGGTTACAAGATAAAATTACCCCCTGAAATTACCGACCGTTATTGAAATCCTACTAAATAAGAAGGTGTTCGATTGGAAGGTATGATGGAGTTCTTACCTTCCAAGAAATTCCTTCTTAAAAATCTAGAAATTATACCTTCCAAATTAATTCCTCCCAAATAATCCTACTATTTTTGTCGGAATAAAGATCTATTTTATCTTGGGTGGAAATACCTACGAGAATTACCAACTGAAATTACAATACTTCTAACTCAGACGGATTAAATATGGAAGGTACAACTGAGATCCTTCCGAAAATTGAGCTGGGAAACGGAGTCCTTCTAAAAGTCCATATTTTATTCCTTCCAAATGGAATTCTCAAAATATAGAAGGAAAATCCTTCCAAATAATTGGAAGGTTATTCCGACTACATAAGATCAGTCGGAATATTCGTTCTATTACAGTAGGAAAAAAAAAAATTCCTTCCTAGTTTTGGAAGGAAACACGCTATCGTCCAATAAGGCAGGAAAGTATTAGAAGGACACCTAGAAGGAAGCTGTTTAGAAGGAAAAAATCAGAAGGAAACAGGCCTCTTTTTTCTCCGTGTAACTCAGACCAAATAAAAAAGTAAAGACAGAACTCTACGAACAGAAAAGTGAGGCCAGTTTTCTAAACATGTGTGTGAAGTCCGGTGTTGCCATGACAATTCAAATTACCTTAAAATTATAAATACATTACTAAAAAATAACGTCTATCATGATAATAATCTAACACAACATAACTGATTATGGGATCGGTTAGGTTGTTGGCCTTACCTAACGGACATACGAAATCTACGAGTTAAATTTTTTTGACAGATTACAATCTCGCGAGATAGATTATAATCTAACGGTTTTCACAATTTTACGGATAAGTATGTAGCCTATTTAAAGAAATAATAATCGTAAAAAACGGTTTTTTTTTTAAAGAAAAACTCATAAGTTCAATACCGATTTTGAATCCTTAGGATTTGAAGGCGGGGCCCCTACTTCTAGACCACCAGCGCTCTATTATTTCTTGTAACAATGATTAATATGAGAGTCACAGTTTTTTAATTTATTTATTATTTAATTAACAAAATTAATAATTTTAATAGTTTGTGTCAATGTTGACAAACAGTGGCGTAGCTACCGAGGGGCTACACAGTGCCGTGCACCAGGGCCCACGAGCTCAGAGGCAAACCACGTATTAAACTAGCTGAAATGTTTCCCATCTTCGGAATGTAAATAAAGAGGTTGCAACACGACTCATGGCAACTCATTGAAAGAATACAGGGAATTACCCAAGCTTCAACTTTTGTTCGACACCTGTGTGGACAATAATAATATCTTTTGCTTTGATAAAATCCTTAACAGTTAGGGGGCCCAGTTTTGCACCAGAGCCATCGGTTACCTAGCTACGCTTCTGTTGGCAAAGTTGTCACGTAGGTAGGTAGGTAGGTACTGGAAGACCAGCGTTATCGTAGCGTTCCTATGCTGCTACCTATTAGCATTTATGCTGTATTTATGTAGCCAATTCATGTCACACTTTTCTTTTTCTTGTATTTATTTATACTTACCATAGTTTTTAAGTGTAAGTACCTAGTATCATAAATAAAATTATTTTGTTTTGTATTGTAGGTATGTATGTACCTAATCTGTTCAACGTCTTCTCCGATAATCACGTTTTCAGTTTACTTTTAAATATTGCATTCCTACCTACATAAGGGTTAAGTAATTGGATTTTCCAAGTCGTTTCGTCGGCTTTGAGTGCGATTTGTCTCAGTTACTGGAATTTAATAAAAATATATTAAAATAAACGTTATCGAAACCAGAATTTGACACCGAGCAATAAGAGGTCACGCGGGCGTTGTGTACGATAATGTCGCACGCAACCAGTACCCAAGTCTACATTTAGACATTCGCGCTGCCATTCGCGTGGACGGAATTGTTGCCGTCCATATATCTGCGGCAGCGTCGCCGGCAATGTGTGTTCAGGCAACACGGGCAACGCGAGCGGCAACGCGAGTGGACATGGAAGTGGCCTGTTTACATTCTCGCATTGCCCAAGTCCCTGCTCATGTCTCTGCACATTTCCTCGGGCATGAGCTGAGTGTAAACGGTATATAGCTAACCTGATGTTAAGTGATAACCTAATAAAATGGCCTCGTAAGTCACGCACGATAAGAATGTGCCTTACGTCGCTCTGCCCTGCGTCCATCAACTTGAGGATGACATTATACAGATGTTAATCATGTGCCTGTAATTATACCGGCAACCACACCCCTCAAACCGCAAACACAGCAATTACTTGGCTTCAGAAATAGACTAGTTCTGACGTTTCCGTTCGGAAACATTTCCGATCAGAAACATTTCCGATCAGAAACGTTTCCTATCAATTTACGGCCGGAATTCGGAATGGCGGGGTCATGTTTACACATTCCACGTTCCTTCCCAAGTTACTAAACAACAGGCTGTTTGAAGTGCCAAAACAGGCAGTCGACTAATCTCAGCGGACACGAAATGGGCGGCGTCATTACAAAGCAGTGCAGATATTAGGAAGTTTCATCAAAACTTGCCGAGTGAAAAGTTTCCTACCTAGATTTTGGGGAATGGGCCACCGTATTATAACGGCCGGTACTTGCGATTTATAGATTTTCTCTGTAAGGTTGTTATAAGATTACTAGCTGCCACCTGCAGTTTGGCTCGCGTGGTGGGGATTGCTAACATCAATATGGAGGCGGTTTTTCGGTTTCATTTAGATTTTCTGTTTGTTCCAACCTAGAATAAAAAACGCCGCTTGCCTAAAAATTTTTCGGGATATGTAGCTTATATGACATGAATTTCTTTAAAGTTTTATCTAATCCCTATAATAATATTTTTTTTGTTAATACGTTCATATCATTTATATAAATGATATGAATGTATTAACAAAAAAAAAAATCTGTCTGGGTGTTGCTCGTATATACGAGCAACACCCAGACAGAGAACAAACTTAGTATATTATATTATGTTCATCACACAAAATTAAATGTTTGTTCTCGGTAGGGATCGAACCCACGGCCTACGGCGCATAAGGCAGAGCTACTACCAACTGAGCTGTGAAGGCTGGTGTGAAGGGGATACCTACCGTGCCTGGGGATAAAAGTCGTGAAGCTGTTTATTATTTATTTTATTTATTTATTACTGTATTCATTTTTGTCTGTATGAGTTGTCTGGTGTCCATAGTACAGCTTTGCTTATACTAGATGGCGCTGTATGAAAAGTACGCCAATATAATTTATTTAGATCACCACTAAGCGGACGTGAAAGGACGACCACCACTTTATCGAAACGAGATCAGTTTCATGCTGATTTACATAAAAGTTGTACCTTACCTACCCCTTTAATTGATTAAAACCCTTAACCTTTGTATCTTGGAACATCAGAAGATGTGGTCCTTTGATGTTACTTTTCTCTAGGCTCGACAGCTCTATCAGCTCAGTTGGTAGTAGCTCTGCCTTCTGTGCTGCAGGCCGTGTGTTCGATCCCCACAAACATCTGTATCATGAACATAGATGTCTGTAACATAGAAGTACCTATAGGTATTTGTTTAGAAATAAAATATGTGGGTATTATCAGGTATCTAATAACAGTTTTATGTCAAATAAATCCTAGTACCTACATTAGATTATGGAGGTACAGAGATAATCTAATATTAGTCCCAAGTTATAGAGCAAGTGGGATTCAAACCCGTGACCCTCTTCTTAATGATAAGGGGTTTGCACTTTTGTAGTTTAAAGAGTAATTATAAAATAAAAAGCAAGGGAAGAAATTAATGTAACACAAAATAACATTGAAAATAAAAGTTGCAATCACAGAAACCAAAACGAATACTATTACAGTTTATAATACAAAATATAAGTATTTTTTATTATTATGGTTGTATTGTTCCAAACAAACACCAAACGAATGAAATATGTTAATCCTATATATTCCAGTAGGTATATACCTACCTAGTAGAACAATAGTAGATTGTTTACATAGGGAGCAAACAACTGTTTTAAGGGCAAGAGTGTTTCTTTGAATCCAAAGCGGAGCGAAAGATTCTAGAGTAGAATACCGAGTGTGGCGAGGGTAAGTAGAATCAAAGAAGTCGCTCGAACTTAAAATATTGTTGCTCCCGAGGTAGACAAGACACTACTTTTTATCACCTTCTAAAAGAAAATAATTAAGTACAACTTATGAATAAGGATAGTACGTATGTTTATTTTATAAAATTATTATGAATAATTAAATAAAACTAAGTAAAACCTAATTTGAGCAAACAATTAAAAACGAAGGCGGAATGCATTTCGCGCGCTTTATGTTTTTACAAACTTTTTTTATGGCTCGGGCGCGGTTTACATTATTAAGCTGCCTGTTACTTGTTTATAGTTCAAAGTGATTAACCTCTTTGGTGACAATTATTTTTAATTATGAATTATTGTTTTTTTTCTAAATTCAAATCAATTTCCTTTCTCCGCAAAGGGCTATTTTGCTCCCCGTTTACGAAGAACAAACTAGCCCTTTTCGAATAGATGTGATAAAAATAAATATCGTACTTTATCTATTGTTTTAGTGGAATAGGCCGTTGACCTGATTCGATAAAAATCAGGAAATCCACAAGTTTATTCCTTCCTGTTTCCTCAAGCACGGATGTGGGGCTTTTGGAGCAATAAAATCCTAGTTTCATATGAGTGGGTGACCGTCATATGACGGCGACGATGAACAGTAGATACGTCTATTTTGGGGTCCCGTCTCCCAGATGGGGGCGCTTATCGCATCTTCATACAAAACCCGCTGGAAAACTAAATCCGAATTATGGAATACTAAATCCGAAATTCTAAAAAAACAAGTTGTCAAAACAAATAAAGGGACAGAACTACGCAACAGAAAAGGTGGGAATAGTTGAGATTGAAGCCAGGTGTAAAGCATAGTCTTTTAAGTCACAGAACTAATGGGAAAACAAAATCCCAGTAGTTCTGTCAACAGAACTACTCAACAGAACAGGTGGGAGGAAACGGTATTCGCAAGCGCGACAGCTATTAGCAATAAAATAAAATTTGTATTTCTTAAACAATAGAATTCCCTTTCAACATGTCGAAACGTTTTTTTTATTTATTTTTATACAACTAGCTGATGGAACAAGCAGATGGCACACCTGATGTTAAGTGGTAACCATCACCTTTAACAAAGCATTACCTCGTAAGTCACGGTCGATAGGAACGTGCCCTACGATGCACTGCCCTGCGACCATCAACTTGAGGCATACAGATGTTGAGCCTCATGTGCCTGTAATTACACCGGCAACCACACTCTTCAAACCGAAACACAGCGTTGCTGCTTGGCGGCAGAAAAAGGCGTGATGGTAGTACTTCCCCGAACGAGCCTACTCCAGCTATTGCCTGTTCCTAAGTATTAGCCTCGTTTTTCCGTCCTATGAGCGTCCGTCGAATACCACATTTCATTTTCATTGGCTAATCCTCACTGCCTTGTTACAATGATAAGAACACAATATTCTTTGAGGATGACAAAGATAATCGCTTTTTATGAAACCAGGGCTTAAAGCCTTGCCGCCTTTAATAACGAATATGAGAAATATTTCCACGCCATAACGCCATAATATTGTTATTTACCCTTATTTTGTGAATAATAACTACTCGAGATATGATAGATAGCTAGAATCAAATCTGCCGTAAATGTATGCGCCGTAGGCCGTGGGTTCGATCCCCACACAGAACAAACATTTGTGTGATGAACATAGATGTTTGTTCTCTGTCTGGGTGTAATTATATATTATAAGTAAGTATTTACAAAAAAAAAGTATATAATTATGTATTATATCAGCTATCTGGTTCCCATATTACAAGCTTTGGCTTAGTTTGGGGCTAGATAGTGCTGTGTGGAAAGTCCACCAATATTTTTTTTTTTTATCTATTACTATTATTAAAGTTTGCTGTTTGTAGTTTGTACTAAAACTAGTAAAGCAAACTTTTGAGTAGGAAAACATGTATCGTCCATAATATGGATTTACCCAAGATTTACCCACTATCAATTTAACTACCTGCTTTGTTTCCATTTCTTCTTCTTGTTTTTTTTCTTGTTATGTCATGCTGTACCCGTGTTTGTGTCTCGATTAAGACATATTCTATCGATCAGGGGCCTTATGCTCACTTCGAGCGAGATTATCTCACGATGGAGATGACGTCATATCTCGTTCAATAACTCGTTGACCTTGCGTCTCGCATGAACTTTGTATGAGAAAATTGGGGAGTTAGATAGTGAGAATGGGGATAAATAGTTATCGAACGAGATATGACGTCATCTCTAACGTGAGATAATCTCTGTTGAAGTGAGCATAAGGCCCCAGGGTCCTTATGCTCACTTCAAGCGAGATTATCTCACGATGGAGATGACGTCATATCTCGTTCAATAACTCGTTGACGTTGCGTCTCGCATGAACTTTGTATGAGAAAATTGGGGAGTGAGATGGTGAGAATGGGGATAAATAGTTATCGAACGAGATATGACGTCATCTCTACCGTGAGATAATCTCGCTCGAAGTGAGCATAAGGCCCCAAAATGTAATTTTTACTAAACTATGTGATTGCACACATAATGGTTGATTGCGATTTTTCGAAAATGAGTTTAGTGATTTTTTATCTTTCAACATGTCGAAACGTGCGAGCGAGTCACATTAGCTCTTGTATTCGCCTTAAATAAATAAAATAAAAAATACAAACCAACATTATTTACCGTATTTCACGTAATTTTGCATATTTGTAGAAAACAATCATCCATGTGTGTGTGTGCACTAACCTTTCGGGTTTTTCAAAACTACACAAAGGTGAGACACACACACAAACTGGAAGATAATGCTTTCTAGCATTAAGTTCGCCTATGATGCATTTTGTTCTGTGCAATAAATAATTTACTTGCACTGGTGGTCTAGTGGTAGCGGCCCCGCCTTCCGATCCAGTCGTGGGTTCGAAACCGGTCGTGTACCAATGAGTTTTCCTGTGCACAATGGCAGTAGGCACTCTCAAACGGTGAAGGAAAACATCGTGAGGAAATCGGCATGTCGTAGAACCTAAAAAGTTCTATAACATGTGTCAATTTCGAAAGGAGCCTCTAAAGGCGCACTTAAAATGCTTTCACCACACTGTTCCGAAAGAAACTAGTGACACGACAATAGAAGAGAGAATAATTTTCTATCTATCTATTCCACCATGCACGCTGCTGACTCAAACACAAGGTTGAAGCCATTAGTTTGTACAATACCTTACATCATTTTTCAATCGTAAAACTCTAAAAAATATTCACAAACTGATCAAAGCGAGTATTTCGGTGCCTATACAATCTATTCGCTATTCCTTCGAGCGGGTTCCATTAAAAAACAAAAGGAACCGCTTATTTTTTTTGCTTGATTGACGTTTCCCATTTCGCGTCATTGTTGGCCGGACGCGGCCAACGGAGATTTAAACGGATTTAAGCGGATTTACAATATCTGGTGATGATTTATTATAACCCGCTTTAGGTGTTTCAATGGAGGGAAATTAAATTAATATCCTGGCTAGAATGAAGCTACGTAACAAAGATTATAATATATTCCCAAAAATTATTATCCAAGTGGGATTTGAACCCACGACCTTACCATACGAGGCGGCGCTAACCAACTGCGCCATCGGATTCTAATCGCACTCGACGAATAACTCAGGGACATGCTACTACGGTACTTATGCGACCGTGGTTCCATCTACAGGTCTGACATATTACTATCCAGATTTTTTCTTTTCATTTTTTTCGCTGATGGAAAAAGCAGACATTCACCTGAAGAACATTGCCTCGCAAGTCACGCGATAGGAACGTGCCCTACGCTGCACTGCATCCATCAGCTTGAGGCATACAGATGTTAAGCCCCTTGTGCCTGTAATTTCACCGGCAACCACACCCTTCAACTATCAGCAACGCTGCTTGGCGGCAGAAATAGACATGGTGGTACTTTCCCGGACGAGCCACACACAAAGAGCTCTACTATTCTTGTATGTCTTGGACCCTTTATTAAATGTCCAGGAAGAATGATTTTGTGGCTACTGGTTGCACGACCAATTTGGTTGTGCAACCAAACGAACACTAGATGCCGTTGTATATTATGCCTACATTTGTTGGTACCGCGACTGGGCTGCGCAACCGTGGTCTTGATGTAATAGGGCCCTAGAATCCAAGGTTCGATTATAAATAGGGCATGGTTCGTTCACGTTTTAAAAATAGTTTCCGGATGAAACACGTAGTTCATATTCATACATTGTTTTGACACTCAAAAATGCTTTTTAGCTAGCACAAACAAGTCTGTTATTGCTGCCATTAGTAATATTGGCATTTACGATTGCCATAGCGGGAACTGCATAGCTGGTTCACTCTTACATATACGATACTGTACTGTCGGTGGATCTAGGCAAGCGTGAAGATCAAATCAAATTAAAACGATTATTTTGTGTCACAAAAACGTAGTCTAGGCATACAAAGAACAATATTATACGGGTATTTATCGCGTATTACCTTTTTTATTTTCCCAACTTATTTATTTTAATACCCGTGTGATATTCAATATGGGTCATGATCGTGAAAGTTTAAAAAATACTAGGACAACAAGATCGGTCGTCATTCAGTTTTGTGCTATAATATTGTTTGATGCATTACTATAAGGCTGGTCTTTCATGACGCCGGAGTACAACGGCAATAACTGCGGTGTACTGCACCATCTTAAAAAAAAGTTGGACCGGCTCATTAGGTACCCATGCTTTAATGGTAGTATATATATTGGCTCAGCAACTGCGGGCACTGCACCATCTTAAAAAAAAATTGGACCGGCTCATTAGGTACCTGTGCTTAAATAGTATTCAGCTCAGTATAAATATTGGGTGCATTATCACTCAACGCGGATTTTCAGCCGAAACCAATGATAGTTTAGCTTCCTTGGTAGTTTAGCAGTGACAAAAATACAACAACACGCTCATATCTACACTAATATTATAAAGAGAAAAGATTTGTATTTTTGTTGTTTTGTATGTAACGAATAGGCTCAAAAACTACTAGTTATGTATAAAAACAAAGTAAAAAATAGAACGTCAACTTTTTTTATTTTTTTCTATGAACCATATTTATTATTATTTTATGAAGAACATAAAACAGTTTGTACATAATTTTTAGAAAACGATGACATCTGTAGAAGTTTAAAAACTGTGTCACAGACATCAACGCCCTCCTCCGTTAAAAAAAAAATGTTTTAAGATTGTTCTTGTACTGATCCAGCTAACTACTCTCAGACTGTATTTTCGCTTATTATTTTAACGCCAATTGGTAGTACATTATAATGGTAAAAGAAACATTCCTACAGATACAATATCCGGTCATTAGTACTCTTACGTACTCTGCACGCCCGAATAAATAAATATTATCGAGTATGAAAGACTATTATAAAAATAAGTGTACCCTTAATCCAAAGACACCGGAACACTATAATAAGAAAAATCTAATATCGCATTTCTTATCGAATATGTGTCATATTTATGTATTTATTGTAGTATGTGTTTATGACTATACCCTTAAAAATAGATATGAACTATAATATCATTAGAATTAAGCCCACCAGACTCCCCCCTCTCTTTTTTAGATTCAGTCCTGTCCAAACCAAGGTTGCCTGGAATAAATCGCTATTAGCAATAGAAAGAAAGAAAGAAAGGAAATCATATTTTTTTTATACAACTAGCTGATGGAACAAGCAGATGGCCCACCTGATGTTAAGTGGTAACCGTCACCTATAACAAAGCATTGCCTCGTAAGTCACGCACGATGGGAACGTGCCCTACGATGCACTGCCCTGCGTCCATCAACTTGAGGCATACAGATGTTCAGCCCCATGTGCCTGTAATTTCACCAGCAACCACACTCTTCAAACCGAAACACAGCGTTGTTGCTTGTCGGCAGAAAAAGGCGTGGTGGTAGTACCTACTTCCCCGGACGAGCCCTTCACAAAGAGCTCTACTACTCTTAAAACTACTCTTGTCCCACAGGTACCTAAAAAAGTAAAAATAAAAGTAATAAAATAAAATAAAAGTTGGTACTAAATTACACAAATTAGGTATGTTGTGCGGGGCAGAAAGGTCGTCGTCTCAGCTTAATGCTGCACCACAACCTAGATAGGTGCACAAGTAAAAGTAAGACTAGAAAAACAATTAAAATAAAAGAAATTAGGAGTACCTATTAGTGGGTATTAAAATGTTTTAGTTGGTTCTTGGGTGAAAACTTAAGAATATAACAATGCGTTTTTGTTGTAGGTACGTCCGGAACGGACAAACTCTTAAAACTGTACATAACCATAGCTTTAAGATCTTTTTTGTACTACAGTTATACAATAAATAATTTCGCAATCAACCATTTTGTGTGCAATCACATTGCACACAGTTTAGTAAAAGAATCATTTTGATCGATACATGTTTTACTACACAAAAGTTTGCTTTACTAGTTTTCGTACATAAGCAAACTTTTATGTAGGAAAACTTGTATCGATCAAAATGAAATTTTTAGTAAACTGTGGGCAATGTGATTGCACACAAAATGGTTGATTGCGAATTTTCAAAAATAAGTTTAGTGATTTTATATCTTTCAACATGTCGAAACGTGCGAGCGAGAAGTTGTTTGATAGTTGTCAGCCCCTTAAGGATACGATACGTTTACGTGACTAACGTCAAATTCTTTCGTGATTAGGCCCCTGTATGTCTCAAGTTGACGAATGCCGGGCGTTCCTATCGCGCGTGACTGACGAGGCAAGGTCTGCCTGTTCCATCAGCAAGTACTACAAAAAACCGGCCAAGTGCGAGTCGGACTCGCGCACGAAGGGTTCCGTACCATTATCAATAAAAACTGTAAAAAATTACGTTTGTTGTATGGGAGCCCCCTTAAATATTTATTTTATTCTGTTTTTTAGTATTTGTTGTTATAGCGGCATCAGAAATACATCATCCGTGATAATTTCAACTGTCTAACTATCACGGTTCATGATATACATCCTGGTGATAGATGAACAGGCAGACAGACAGACGGACGGACAGCGGAGTCTTATTTATTTATTTTATTTTTATTTTTATATTTTTATTTCTTAGGAAAACAAACAGTATTAATAGTCTATGTAGTAATTAACATATAAAGCTATTGCCCATTATAACGTTTTCGCATAGTGAGACTAAAAAGAGCTAATTTGTTAAATATAAAAATGAAAAATACTGAACAATTAAGTTAAAGAAAAACTAAGGAAAAATAATAATAATAATGTTTTAAAATTAATAAAAGTTGCTTTTAGAAGAAGCAGAGAGCCTACGGAGACTTAGTAATAGGGTCCCGTTTATATAGGGGGGAAGGCAATGCTTTGTTATAGGTGATGGTTACCACTTAACATCACGTGGGCCACAATACAATACAAAATCATTTATTTCTGCCACACGTACATAGTTTATAAAAAATACAAGAAAAGACATTAAAAGTAAGTAAGCGTCATAAATTGGCCGTCACTCAGCATAAATGCTATAGCAGCATACGCTACGCTGACGCATAACGCTGGTCTTCCGTGACACCAGTACGCGACAACGCATAAGCTTCACAAAGACTTAATATAGTCCCAAAAGTTATTACCCGAGTGGGATTTGAACCCACGCCCTTCCCTTTGATACGGGGCCGCGCTAACCATCTGCGCCATCGGATTCTAATCACAATCGACGAATAACCCAGGGACATGCTACTACGGTACTTATGCGACCGTGGTTCCATCTACAGGTCTGACATATAACTATCAAGAGTCCTGCTCGATAACCGAAGTTGCATTCAGTTGAATCGACGAGAGATGTCACCGTGCTTAATTTTTTTAATTTTTATTAGTTTTATAGTGTTTACCTATACATAAGGAAAATTACAAAGATTTAATATAGTCCAATAGTAACGCAAAAGCCTGTTCTATCAGCGAGTAGTAAAAAAAAATGTGCTGTGCGTAATATTAAATTTTAAATAAAAAGCCATCTACACATACCCGCCATAACCCACTAAAATGTTGGCAATTTAAATTCAGCCACATGCGCCCTCTGTGGACTGTGGCTAATTGCAGCCATACAATTTTATTAGGGTGAACATCAAAACATAAGCAAAATAGATAGCTATTTCACACACTAAAATGTAAATTATTACACGTAGGACGAGTTTCACTATCACTGAGTAAAAAAATATTTCCGTCCTACTTTAGACTCGTTCAAAACAAATTCAAAGTCAAAAGGTATATACAATAAAATCACAAGGATCACTTTGAAACGTCTTAAAGCTAGGATGTTAAGATGTTAAGCCTCATGTGAAGATGTTAAACCTCATGGGCCTGTAATTACACCGGCAACCGCACTCTTCAAACCGAAACACAGCGTTGCTACTTGGCGGCAGAAAAAGGCGTGGTGGTAGTACTTCCCCGGACGGGCTTAATGAAAATAAAACAAAATGCATTCGCTAAAAAATATTAACATGCTGCAGATATTAACACCATATTTGTGCTGCAGAAGAGGGCTGTTCGTGCAATATATAACATGGGTCCCAGAGAATCGTTACGAAATAAGTTTAAAGAAATAAATGTAATGACTTTACCCTGTCAGTACATATACGAAAATTTAATGTATGTTAGATTTTTTTTTAATTTATATGCCAAAAAGAGTGACCATCATAATGTTAACACTAGAAATAAAGATAAGCTCGCTGTTCCCACTACTAGGCTCACTAAAGTAAGCAAATCGTTTGCAGGACAATGTGTACGCTTCTTTAACAAAGTCCCAAGTGAGATTCACCAGTTGTCGATTAACAAATTCAAAAACATAATAAAAAGAAAACTTTGTACAAAAGCTTACTATAAAATTTCTGATTATATAGATGGCAAAAAAGCTAGGGACTGATCTATGCTCCAACTCATTAAAATCACTAAACAATTAAGTAGGTACCATAATAAAATTGTAAAAAGGATCATACAAAAAAACGCTAAGAACCAAGCCGTTAGTTTCTTGCCCGTTCTTCTAGGCTTTGGTCACGAGGAACTGGCGATAGATTCACCTAGTATATAAGACGTTTCAAAGTGATCCTTGTGATTGTACTGAATAAAGACCGTTTTGATTTTGATTTTGATTTTGGGCCCTTCACAAAGAGCTCTACATACTCTTAGCGATAAAGCCTCCCATTGTATTACTACAATTGTAAGTTTTTTAAGTAAAAATGTGTATCTTTATCTGTTGCGGTAATCCTTAAGGAGTTATCTAACTATCCATCTATAAACAGTGAATTCCAAGAATTGATCATCTTGTAATATCCAAAGCACAATGCAGCGCTGTCAGTTCCTGGCGACTTACAGCGTCGCGACGTGGCACGGTCTTGAGATCCATTAGCACTACTTAAAACTTAAACGCTTTCGGCTCTATCTTATTACTTTACTTTATTATCACTTCACTTCACAGACAAAGACCAAAACATCGAAACTAATGCTTATCTACCCTCAACGACCAAAGAGTAGTAGAGCTCTTTGTGAAGGGCTCGTCCGGGGAAGTACTACCACCACGCCTTTTTCTGCCGCCAAGCAGCAACGCTGTGTTTCGGTTTGAAGAATGTGGTTGCCGGTGTTATTACAGGCACATGAGGCAGTAGGTAGTTAGTGGGCAGTAATTTAACATTCTGTATGCCTCAAGTTGATGGACGCAGTGCAGTGCAACGTAGGGCCCGTTCCTATTGTGCGTGACTTACGAGGCAATGCTTTGTTATAGGTGATGGTTACTTAACTTACATAACAGATACTTAGCAGATGGCCCACCTGATGGTGGGCCATCTGTTTGTTTCATCAGCTAGTAGTATAAAAATAAAAAACTTGCAGACACGTGACACAAGTGGCACGCTCTCGGAAACCAGCGTGACACGCCGCTGTGGGGCGCTAATCTTGTTAAAATCTTTTCACCACACTGTTTTGAAAGAACTAGTGATAAGAAGACGGGCTCGATAAAGATCCGAAAACGTCCCAACCAATGATTATCTTCCCACAACGGCTGAACTTGCAAACACTTGACACAAGTGGCACGCTCTCGGAAACCGGTATGACACGCCGCTGTGGGACGCTAGTCTTGTTAAAATCCTTTCACCACACAGTTGTAAAAAACTAGTGACACGCCAAGAAGACGGACTCGATAAAGATCCACAAACGTTCTAACTAATGCTTATCTACCCTCAACGGTCCAACTTGCAGACACGTGATACAAGTGGCACGCTCTCGGAAACCGGCGTGACGCGCCGCTGTAGGACGCTAGTCTTGTTAAAATCCTTTCACCACACTGTTTCGAAAGAACTAGTGATAAAAAGACGGGCTCAATAAAGATCCACAAATGTTCCAACTAATGCTTATCTACCCTCAACGGCCCAACTTGCAGACACGTGACACAAGTGGCACGCTCTCGGCACCGGCGTGACACGCCGCTGTGGCGCGCTACTTTTGACAGCGCTGTTTGCACCACTGTTATGATAAGTTTTATGAAGTGGATCGGAGTTTAAACTTATAAGTGACTACTTATAAGTTTGACACTTATGTGTGGAGCACTGAACAACTGAAGGCTACGGATAAACTGTAGTACAAGGTTTTTAATGTTAGTGTAGGTTTTGCAAATCACAAATTATGTATATAAGTTATATTGTCAAGCAAATCATATGGCACTACTCAGTTGAGAAACTTACGTGTGTTGATTTGTTTTTTTCTCCGAATAGTTGTATTTCCAACATTTCAACACCATGCCCTTACCCCGTTTATACTCAGCTCATATCTGTGGAAATGTGCAGAGTCATGGGCAGGGATTTGGGCAATGCGAGAACGTAAACAAGCCACTTCCATGTCCGCTCGCGTTGCCCACACATTGCCTGCGACGCTGCCGCGGAAATATGGACGGCAACATTTCCGTCCACGCGAATGGCAGCGCGAATGTCTAAATGTAACCGCAGTATTATTCTGCCGCCGAGCAGCGTTGCTGTGTTTGGCACATACCAACATTATGGAGTAAGTTGGTATTCCATACGTGACAGGTTGTAAGCCCATCGCCGCTGCTAGAATACAAACTGGTATCCTTCACCGTTTCCGTAAAAATCTTTTAATGCAAGACGTTTCGAATCACCCACGTCAACGGAAGGCGGGGTCGGTCCCACTAGACCAGGGATGGCGAACCAATGGCACGCGTGCTGTTGATGGCACGTTAAACAACATTTCGGGCACGCCACAGTTCAAACAGTTTTTCTTTTTTTTCTTCTTAGTTCAAACTATCCGCTACTCCGTCCGCCCGCCCCGATCTGGTCAGGGTAGAGACTAGACTAGAATACTTTGCTAACTAGCCAACTAGACACTGGTTGTAATTATTATGATAATTATTAAAATTCAATTTAGTAAGTGGTAAATATGACCTTGATCGCTTTAAAACTAGAACCTTTAAACCTTTAAAAATATTCTCAACAACAACATTCATTGATCAGTACAAATAAAGCAATAAATTTAACATTCTGAAAATTGTATCAAACGTAATTAGCGCAATAAAGCAGTACTGCTATGGTGAATAATAATAATAATAATATAGCCTTTTATTTCCATGTCTTAAGTTAGGTATTACAAGTTTTTAATGTTAGTTAAGTATTAGTATTTGTTTTTAACCTAGTTGTTAGTGATAATGTTAGGTTTCTTGAATAAAAAAAAAAGCACAAATATTCAAAAAGGTTCGCCACTTCTGCACTAGACTACCAGTGCTCAAAAATCATCAATAAAACGCATCCAAAGCTAAAACTTTAAAAACTTGGAATAAAGCGCTTGGAAACATCCATTAAACGCCCATTTATCAACTGTCAATGTCAACTGCCCGAGCACTAATTACGCACAAAAAGTCTTAAAAGTTCTTAAGAAATTCGAGAAAATAATATATCATTACTTCGTAGATCACTCCTACAACAACTACGTAATTAGTTTTCGTAAGATTTTATTATATCTCAAAAGTTATGAAGTTTCTGGGAATCGCGCCCATGACCCATCTCGTGACAGCCAACAGTCAGCCTTTGTGGGCGGTGTGAGGCAAGGTAGGCAGGGCAAGTTTATATCGTACGATTTGCGAGGCAATGCTTTTTTATTATGGTTACCACTTAACATCAGGTGGGCGTAGCATCGGCTTGTTCCATCAGGCATCATCCATAGTATAAAAAAGCACTCATTTATTTAACAGAATGTGCACATACCACAATTATAAAATTTATTCGTGTCGCATCAGTCGCTCGTCTATTTATCTAAATTAGGTACAGAGGCGGAATGAAAAGGTTCGTCAGTTTTCAAGTTGATTCGTTCAACGTATCACGAGCACATATTACTTTTTGAAACTGAATAGACAGAATATACTGCGTTAGTTGTCATTGCTTGTGCTTGATTTGATGTAAAAACGAGAAAAAGCTTATTCGATACAAAAAAACATGTCACATTTATATGAATGTTAAACTTCACTGGTTGGTATAATAAAATTGATTCTAGCAATCAGAGGGCTTGTTACGAGTTTAGTGCCGATCGTCGATCGTTACGATACACCGAATTTTCTATGAAAATAAATCAACGGCATCTAGCGTATTCTTTGAGAAACCGTTTTTTTTTATAGAAAATTCGGTGTATCGTTACGATCGACGATCGGCACTCGATCGGCACTAAACTCATAATAAGCCCTCTGTTGCAAGTGAGCCCCGACTTGGTGACGAACCTTTTCGTTTCGTGACTGTACATTCTCAATAAAATAACGCGTAATAAAATAACCGGCCAAGTGCGAGTTGGACTCGACGACGGACGGACAGATGGACGGACAGCGGAGTCTTAGAGCTGATTTCACCATGGTCTGTTAGATTAACGACGGATTAAAGGGCCGTTAAATATGCCAAAATGTACGCGTTTGACATCTAAGGTTGGATATAACGGCTTGTTAATCCTTGATTAGTAACTAACAGAGCATGGTAAAATCAATTCTTAGTAAGGGTCCCGTTTTACCCTTTTGGGTACGGTACCCTCGAAACTAGTGTAAATAATAGTGTAGCGTAAACACTATAGAATTAATGTTTTTATAACTACACTGCTCTATTTCTAGGTAAACCTTGCACAGTAAGTGTCATCAGTCAATGTCAGTACTAAAAGTGTCCTTTGAAATCCTATACACACGGTCACACGAATACCGTGTGCTAAGGTTTGTTTTGTAACTTAGCCTTTTTGTGCATACGAGCCTTTTTGCATGCATCCGTTTACTACATAAACGACAATACGGCCTTGCAGCATTGCTGTGCTTCGGTTTGAAGATTGTGGTGCAGATGAAATTGTGTAATTACAGGCACATGAGGCTTAACATCTATATGCCTCAAGTTGATGGACGCAGGGCAGTGCATCGTAGGGCGCATTCCTATTGTGCGTGACTTACGAGGCAATCCTTTGTTATAGGTGACGGTTACCACTCAACATCAGGTGGGCCTTCTGCCTGTTCCATCAGCAAGGTGATCAGCGAACCGCTAAGAATTGGATCTCATTACCGTCGTCTATTTTTCCTGACCAATACAATATTCATCTCTTCAAGGCAAGTCTCTCTTGTCGTGTCACTAGTTTCTTTCAAAACAGTGTGGTGGCCAATAATATACAAGGTGTTCCAAAAATTGTGTATATAAACTTCAGGGGGCTAAAGTACCCATCAATATGAATAAATTTTTCTAAAGAGCCAACACTGTGAACGCGAAAAAAAAACAGCTGTTTCATACAAAAGTTCAATACCTACCTGGCTAAAATATATGAAACAGCTGTTTTTTTTTCGCGTTCACAGTGTTGTTTCCTTAGAAAAAGATAATCATATTAATGGGTACTTAAGCCCCCTGAAGTTTATAAACACAATTTTCGAAACACCTTGTATAGTACAGTACAGTGTGAACATGTCCATAACAACGTATAGTGCGCGATATTGTTGTGCTATGAGCTATACTATATGCTATTATATTAAAGCATAGTCTGAAAGCCGCTTTATAGAAGGCAAGAGTGAATAGGTGTCTTCTAAACTGTTTTGATTCAACGTCGGATACATCGTCACTTACCATCAGGTGAGATTGTAGTCAAAGGACAGTATATTCCTTGTATAAAAAAAAACAAACGCTCATATTGCATAATTTTGTCATACCAGCTGGTGCCCGCGACTTCGTCTGCTCAGGATTAGTATTTCGAGTAGCTTATATTAGCGTGGCCTAGTACATAATGTGTAACTCTAGCGGTTTTGGCAGAGCACGCCAGAATAGCTCGCAGATGGTAGATTTATTCCTACTTACTTGACACTTATCGTCATATTTTGGACAATTCACACAATATCTTTATAAATTGTAGCCTATGTGTTATTCTGATGTATAAGCTATATTATTGTAAAGTTTCATTAAAATCCATTTAGTAGTTTTTACGTGAAAGAGTAACAAACATCCATCCACCCATCCATCCATGTATACATACTTACAAACTTTCGCGTTTATAATATTAGTAGGATGCACGTGTTAAGGCACATGAAAGACTTGCGTGCAACGTTGTGAGTTTAAGGTTCGTGAGAGTTTTTATAAAGTTTTGCGAGGGTTAACAAGTCACGAATGTAAAAAATAACAAAAAAATAGTTATTCCCCTTTCTACTGTTAAATAAACAAGTTAATACGAGCTATAGTCACGTTAAACTCTCGCTGCAGGCTACTTAAAAGTTTGTTTATTTACGAAAACTAGTAAAGCAAACTTTGGAGTTTAATATATATATTTAAATATATATACAAATAATAAATAGTATTGGTGGACATTCCACACAGCACTATTTCGCCCCAAACTAAGCCAAAGCTTGTGATATAGGAACCAGATAGCTGATATACTACTTATTTACTTTTCTTTTGTAAATACATACTTAAAATATTATATAACACCCAGACTGAGAACAAACATCTATGTTCATCACACAAATGTTTGTTCTCGGTGGGGATCGAACCCACGGCCTACGGCACAGACGGTAGAGCTACTACCAACTGAGCTGTGAGCTGTGAAGTTTGCTTAGTTCTTTGGGATTCGTTTGGTGATTTTATATCTTTCAAAATGTCGAAACGTGCGAGAGAGAGTCACATTAGCTCTTGTCGTCGCCTTATGGCCTTACCATTGGTCACCGCACCCATTAGACCACCGATGCTCCGGTCGCTGAAAAAGGCAGTTATCTGAATCCACGTACAGTCTTATAACAAATTCTACACACGTATTTAATTAAAAGGGGACGGGATCTGCGACAAGTAGACAATGTAATATTCACACGGCAATATCACCATTGTCTTCTTTGAAATGTACATTTTACATTTTGTATTCGATTTCAAAGTATACGTACGCTGTTCGCGACGTTCTGTGAAATTGAATCTTTTTTATTAATTCAACTATCTGGTGGAACCGGCAGATGTTTAAGGCGAAGACAAGAGCTAATGTGACTCTCGCTCGCACGTTTCAACATGTTGAAAGATATAAAATCACTAAACTCATATTCGAAAAATCGCAATCAACCATCTTGTGAGCAAACACATTGCACACAGTTTAGTAAACATTTTATTTTGATCGATACAAGTTTTCCTACTCGAAAGTTTGCTTTACTAGTTTTCGTACTTATACAAACTTTTGAGTAGGAAAACTTGTATCGATTAAAATGATTTCTTCACTAAACTGAGTGAAATGTGATTGCACACAAAATGGTTGATTGCGATTTTCCAAAAATGGGTTTAGTGATTTTATACTTTTAACATGTCGAAACGTGCGAGCGAGAGGTACATTAGCTTTTGTCTTCGCCATAAGTGGTAACCGTCACCTACTCGTATAACAAAGCATTGCCTTGTAAGTCACGCACGATAGGAAGTTGCCGTATGCACCGCCCTGCGTCCATCAACCTGTAGGATACAGATGTTAAGCCACATGTGCCTGTAATTTCACCGGTAACAACACTCAACACAGCAACGCTACTTGGCGGCAGAACAAGGCGTGGTGGTAGTACTTCCCCGGACGAGCCCTTCACAAGCTCGTCTATTCTTAGTTACATAAAGAACATCATCGAAGAAAAGGTTGAAAGAAAGCAAGGAAGAAGAAGGCCAAAAATAAGTTACGTGAGCCAGATAATAGAGAAAGTCGCCGCAGACAGACAGACAGACGGACGAACAGCAGAGTCTTAGCGGCCCTAAAAATACAAATATATTGAGTATCAGACATTTGTGATGTAGGAACTGCTAATATTGCAATTATGTTTAAATCATTTTGAAACCTGTGTTCATATGTTTGCTAAAAACACAAACATATAATGTTCAACAAATAATACAACACACAGAATTATACACCGTATCACACCGGTATAGCGCTCAAATCTGATGGATGAAGTCATCGCGGAATTTTGACAAAGGCTTTAAAGTTGTTTTACTACCAGCCGTATTCAGAAACGTAACTTTAAACATTGCTTAAAATTATCCATTTCAATGCCTGACAATACTCGTTCTGTAATAGAAAAAGCAGATGGTCCACCTAATGTTGTGTATTTTTTTATAGAACTAACTGATGGAACAAGCAGATGGCCCACCTGATGTTAAGTGGTAACTGTAGTGTCTAACATTATACTATGCGCGCTGACTGGGAAGGCAAGCGTGGGCGGGTAGCTATTAAACACGCGGTCGTCGTGTGGCACTCAATTCCAGCCAGCCGAACCAAGCAGACGTTAGCGTTATTATAACTATTGTGTGTATTATTTGGTACCCAAGCAACCTGTACAGTACAAGTGGCGACCCTGCCAGTGGTCAAAACCATTACAGTAAGTACCAAAAAAAATACAAAAAAAAAAAGTGTAAAAAGAGTAAATGAGTCGGTTTTGTTCTGCAAACGAACGCTAGCTAATGCATTTTTATAGAACTTACGTACCTAGTTACGAAACACCTGAGTTGGCAGGTAGTAACCTTTTTTCGGCTGGGTTAACTTTCATAACATTCGTTTATGAAGTAAGATAAAACAACATCAATTTATGTACAAGTAGCAAGTACTACCCACTTGTTCGGGTAAAATATTTAACAAAATTTAAATCAATACGCTACCGACTTTTTGATGTTCGTACTTTATGGGACAATGCTGGTTTTTATCACTGATTGTACCTACAAACAGGCCTGTCGCCGTTGCGTTTGCAGAAAGTAAACTTTAGTACTCACATACAAAAAACAGTGTAACATCAAGTTAATTGTTGACAAATAGATAAATACTCTATACTAATAAACCAGTTACAGAAATACTCAGATATATTCTGTTTATTGAAAAAAATGAATTGCACAAGTAAATAACTACCTACACTAATACACTGAGTAAAATGTGTGAATGTTACCTAAGTGAGCGAATTTACTTTTGCTAATTTGCTAATAGTTCTAGAAAGTACTATTTGTGCCTATTTTAATGTCGAGAACTAAGAACTTATAAGGTTCCACTGGAGAGGTAGTTTGATATAACAAACGATAGTACCTATAAAATTGCTGTTACAATTGATAGTTTAATAAAATTTTGAACTGTATCAGAACAAAAAGGTAGTTTGGAGAAATCTAAACGTTACCTAAATGTTGTTATATACAAGAGATAGTTTGACAAAATGTTGAACGGTATCAGAATCAAGAGGTAGTTTGGAGAAATCTGAACGGTACCTAAATGTTGTTAAAATTGATAGTTTGACAAAATGTTGAACGGTATCAGAATCAAGAGGTAGTTTGGAGAAATCTGAACAGTACCTAAATGTTGTTAAAATTGATAGTTTAACAAAATGTTGAACGGTATCAGAATCAAGAGGTAGTTTGGAGAAATCTGAACGGTACCTAAATGTTGTTATAATTGATAGTTTGACAAAAGGTTGAACGGTATCAGATTTATGTTTTCGAGAGACAGTTTGGAGAAATCTGAACGGTACTTAAAAGTTGTTAAAGCAAATGATAGTTTAAGAAAACGTTGAATAAGTAGTATTCAAAAGTTTAAAGGGTAGTTTGGAAAAATCTAAACGGTACCTAAACGTTGTTATAAAATGACAGTATCAGAATACGTTGAATAGTATCTGAATTATGAATTTTAAAGGTTAGTTTGGAAAAACAGAATGGTCCCTAAAGTTTTAACAAAATGACAGTTTGAGAATACCTTGAAAAGCATCAGAATTATGTTTTCTAAACGGTAGTTTTGATAAATCTGACCACTACCTAAAAGGGAATTACTATCTTTAAGTAGCCCAATTAGAAATGATATGATATGATAAATATTGGTGGACATTCCACACAGTTCTATCACTAAATGATGACAGAAAATGAACATGTATCAAAAACCCCCATTAGAGCCTTTACCTACTTATCTCCATTATAGTCTAGATTGTTGGAGTGAGTCAGCTTTAGAAGTTGGAAGAAATGTAAAAGGGCGCTTCAGCTGTATCTGATCGGAATGTATATTACTGAGTCAGCGGACAACGATGTTTTGGCATGGGTGGAATCACGGTACAATAAGCTCGGTACATATACCTACCGACCTCATAATATTTGCGGGTACGCATATAAGTAACAGCTGAGTCGGGTGTTGCAATACCTAACCAAGCCAGACAAGTATTTTTCAAGAAAGACATTTTGAAATGTATTTAAATGTACCAACAATTATGAGGATAAATCATTATTATGGTATTTAGTAACCAGTATCACACAGAAAAAAAACGTTATGAACAAAGTCGTAACTTTGTTGCCTGTTCTTCTAGACTTTGCGTGGATCTGACGTACTGACTGATTCACATAGCTTTCAAAGTAATTTTTCGATATTGAGTTTGAAAAAAAAAGTACCTGTGCTATGAAGAAACCAATGGTGGTTTTAATATAGGTAATATCTCTTACGAGTATGAAATCATAACATTGTATTGTACACCATAGCTTGGATTTAACAGAGGTCAATAAACGACTGTTGCTATGTTGGTAATATTTTGGTACATGATCTTTGAACACTACAAAAAGAGTTGGGGATTAATGCGAAGTGTCGAAAAATTAAAAAAAAAAACATTATGTTGGTTAGTGAAACTAAAACATTATAGCATCCTAAATCAGGTCATTGACCCTTACATTGACAGTTTTACTAAACGTAAAATAGTGCATGGTAGGGTGTGTTCCTATCGTGCGTGGCTTGCGTGGCGGTGCTTTGTTGTGGGTAGTGTTCTCACTTGAAAGCAGGTGGGCCGTCTGTTTGTCTGGTCACAAGGAAAAAAAAATACTTAACTGGCTCACCCGTTGTTAATAATGATTTTGTTAATATCAAGAAAACGAATTGAATTTAATTTACCTTGCAAAACGTGATACTTTATTAAATGGGGAGTCAGTAAACCTTGCCGATTCTAATATTTTCTTTGGACTTAAAGTTGATGCAATATTGCAGTAAGTACACACATTGAAACACTTTCTGGTAGACTGTAGCAGATAGTACAATAAGATGGTTGCTAACTTGCTGATGATGCTAACAGCTATTTATTTTATTTACTTCTATGGTATACCTAATAATGATGTTACGTAAACTTTCTCTGGGAGTCAGCAGTTGCCATATATATATGCAAACCGTATTGTTTTTTCAATATACATGCCATAAATGCCTTTTAGTTTTAGAAAATGGAACTTTGTTACTCTTATATAAGTGGTTTATTAAAACATAGATAGCTTTACGGAAAAGATAATATTAACAATAGAAACATTAAAAATAATGATACTCCTAGATTTATGCTAAATTCACATTTACGAAAAAACTAAAAGATATTATAACTATTAGATATTACTAGACGAAAGTGTTACATATTTACAAAAGCAGGAAAGGGAAGCCATCTAACAAATTTAGTACCAACTACAATTGTGGAGAGTTTGATGCAGGTTTTCCATGAACTGATAGCTTTAACTAAACTTTACTTATAGGTGTGCTATTGCTTCACTAGCAATATCTAACATTACCTATGAAGGCAAAGGTAATGTTTGTTCATGAGTCTCTTGTCAGCTGTGCGAACTCAGAATGTAAAAACCTTGACCAGACCGATAGAACTATCCCACTACCAAGAGTATGCTGATATTTCGTTATGACGTCATAAGAAGATGTGCTACAGAGAGTAAAATTGGAATCGGTAACTAGTTAAAAAAGGTATAAAGGTAAAGGAAAGTCGAAGGTCTGAAGAAAATGGAAGGACTGTTTGGATGAAAATGATACAAGTAGATATATAGATGGAGAGATTTATTTAGTATAGTTTCATGGTTGTGAGATGCGACCCGCTACAATATTGTAATAGCATTCCTACTAGGCTACTATATCCTGAAATTAAATGAGGTTTAAAAATGAGGTTTAAACTTATGCGATTGGGCTATTAGTAACTTGTAACTTATTAATTGGGCACTTCGTTATCACTGCCACTAATAGTTAAAACTAAGTGAATTGTATGAATATATCTTGAAGCTAGTACAACTACTAATGAATATTGCTGACTGTGATTCTTAACGAATTATGAACTAGATGTGTTTTATAAAGTTTATATTACCTACTTCATAAGTTCCTAAATTAATATTTTGTTTTTGTAAAAGGTAGATGTAGTGTCTAACATTATACTATGCGCGCTGACTGGGAAGGCAAGCGTGGGCGGGTAGCTATTAAACACGCGGTCGTCGTGTGGCACTCAATTCCAGCCAGCCGAACCAAGCAGACGTTAGCGTTATTATAACTATTGTGTGTATTATTTGGTACCCAAGCAACCTGTACAGTACAGTAACCATCACCCAATCAGCATTACTTCACATCAAACCGAATTTTGGAAGCAAATCACGTTTTACGTCTTGAACAAGAAAAAAATGTCGCAAAATAGATATGATTTGCCATAATATGCTACTAATATTATAAACGCCAAAGTTTGTAAGGATGGATGGATGGATGGATGGATGGATGTTTGTTATTCTTTAATGAAACTTTACAATAATATAGCTTATACATCAGAATAACACATAAGCTACAATTTATAAAGATATTGTGTGACTAATCCTGCACAGACGAAGTCGCGGGCGCCAGCTTGTGTCAAAATAAAACACCCAAAAATGGATGTTTAGCAAAATTATACATGTTTAGTGCTTTTTATAGCGTTCTCAAAATTATTCTATAGGGAAAAAAGCAATAAAATGGATTTTCGGAATCATCTAATAAAAATATTGAATTTCACCGCCGACCCGTTGCGTTGTTACCAGATATTATTAGTTCTATAGAATAGAACAAATGGGCTAGTTTTCAATAGTCCTATCATTGAACTACAGCCACTACAGGGATAAAAAAGTTTTAACAGTTCTATGACGTAACAGTCCTGTAGAACAAATGGGAGTTACCGACTTTTTTTGAGAACAAATTTCTTAGACTTCTTGTAGTTTCTTTTCGTAGTTTCTTTCTAAACAGAGTGGTGAAAGGATTTTAAGTGTAACTCTTTTCGAGCACTTGACACATGTTTTACAACTTTTAGGTTCTACGACATGCCGGCCACCTCACAATGTTTTCCTTCACTGTTTGAGCGTTCTGGCATTGTGCACATATATTTTGAACAGAAAAACTCATTGCCTCTTGAGGCGCACTTAAAATCTTTTCACCACACTGTTTTGAAAGAATCTAGTGATACGACAAGAGAGAGAGATGAATCTGAGTTTTCAGCAGACCTTTCTGAGGCAGTAGAAATCTTTATTTAACTTACTACGAATCAACAGAGGATCAAGTGACAAATTAGACTACAACAAACAGACAACAATAACAAAAAGGAATTAGACACTGAATTAACGTCACTCATTTATCCACCTAATCTGGGACGAGATAAATCATCATCATCATCTCTACTCTTTTCCCTCTTCATATGGTGTCAGACAATAGGTTACTTCGATCCACTTTCGAATTGAAACAAAAAAATGACACTTTGATTTGAGACAGCGCTATCTAGGGAACTACTATGGGAGCCAAATAGCTGAAAAGAATACTTAAATCAAATCAAATCAAAAGTTTATTTATTAAGACAATTACAAGTCCACATTGTTAGTAAAAAACTTAAGCATAGGGGTTAGTACTTAATAAGTAAAACAGATTTCGTCCTCTGTGAGAGCTTCCACACCAGTACCCCAAGTATGAGTTGTGTTTACCATATTGGTCGCAAGTAACTGGCGCCTAAACTCACGTATGTTTATAATTGGTCCCATAAAATAGATAAGCTGATAACAAGTGACACGACAAGAAGAAGAAGCTGATAAGAAGCTCTTTGAGCGGCGTATTCTTTGACAAATGCTTCGTGATGCGAACGACAATTTATCGATGAAGACATTTCAAAATTGATCCTTGATATTGTACACCTTAAAAATGTCTACAAAAAAGTCCATAATGGTATATGTGTATCTCTTAGGGATAACTCACAATAACCGTGCGAAGCCGGGGCGGATCGCTAGTGTAAGATAAAATTAACCCGTGCTTTGTTTTGTTACAGATGTACTAATCGACATGAACATTCACCGAAAACAAAAGAGCTGAAGAAAAGACAGAGAAATAAAACAGCGTTGAAAAGATACACGTAAACAAAGACAAATTAAAAAAGATACATTCAAACAATGATATAGAACCATGGAGGTCAAACCACACCTTAGAGCACTCACCATGCTCCTAATCTGTCATCTATGCCTCAGCAACGAATACCAAAACACGACAGACATAGAAAAACATAAATCAGACGAAACTACCATAAATTCTGACGAAATAACCTCCACAGAAAACTCCACACACTCAAATCAAAGTGATGCGGACTTCGACAGCCTAATAGACGTTTTCACGGACTCAAATAGCACCGATGAGCCGTGTGTGGGTGACCCGGAGTACTGCAACATGTCACACGGAGAATACATGGAAATGTTGAACGATTATATCTACCCTCAACCATATGAGTGGGTGTTAATAGCAACACACGCTATCGTCTTTATAATAGGCTTGATAGGAAATGCGTTGGTGTGCGTAGCAGTGTATAGAAACCATTCTATGAGGACAGTAACGAATTATTTTATAGTGAATTTGGCGGTGGCCGATTTTATGGTGATCTTGATATGCTTGCCACCTACCGTTCTCTGGGATGTCACTGAGACTTGGTTCTTTGGGACAGCCATGTGCAGGATCGTGCTATACTTTCAGGTAAGTTTAAAAAAAAACATTTTTTTTACCCAAAGGTTGTACCCAAAGGGTAAAACAGGACCCTATTACTGAGACTCCGCTGTCCGTCTATCACTAGGCTGTGTCTCATGAACCGTGATAGTTAGACAGTTGAAATTTTCACAGATGCTGTAGGTATTTCTGTTGCCGCTTTAACAACATACCTCTATACTAAAAAACAGAATAAAATAAATATGTAAGGGGGGCATACAACAAACGTGATTTTTTTGTTATTTTTATAGACGAGTCCGACTCGCACTCCACTTTTTTTTATATTTATATATTACCTGCTGATGGAATACGCAGATGGCCTAACTGATGTTATGTGGTAACCATCACCATTGCCTCGCAAGTCGCGCACGATATAAACATACCAATGCATTGCCTTGCATCCATCAACTTGAATTATACAGATGATAAGACTCATATTTATCATAGTAATATTATTATATTCCCTGTGCGTAGCACATCGTAGACCTTCTACGGTTAAACGTAGACCCTCTACAGGCCTACGTAGCCCGAAGTATAATAATAATGATAACATTATTTTTAATGTTGGACCATCAATTTTTATCTTTTTTTGAGCACAGAGCATCAAAGGTTAATGTATTAGACATTTTACTAACCAAGCCCTTGATATAATTTGTTTATTTTGTAATAATCCACCATTAAAAATAAATAAAATATAAATATTGGTGGACTTTCCACACAGCACTATCTAGCCCTAAACTAAGCCAAAGCTAACCAACCAAAGCTAATAAGGGAACCAGATAGCTCATATATTAGATATATTATATACTTTTTATTTGCTTATCTTATATACAAGGTGTTCCATAAGTTGTGTAGTATATAAACTTCAGGGGGCTAAAGTACCCATCAATATGAACAACTGATCAATGTGAACGCGAAAAAAAAAAACAGCTGTTTCATACAAAAGTTCAATACCTACCAGGCTAAAATGTATGAAACAGCTGTTTTTTTTTTCGCGTTTACAGTATTGGTTCCTTAGAAAAAGTTGTTCATATTGATGGGTAATTTAGCCCCCTGAAGTTTATATACACAACTTATGGAACACCTTGCATAATCTCTTAAATATAAAATTCTCGTGTCACAATGTTAGTTAGTATACTCCTCCGAAACGGCTTGACCGATTTTTATGAAATTTTATATGCATATTCAGTAGATCTGAGAATCGGCTACTATCTATTTTTCATATCTCTAAGTGATAAGGGTTGTCCTGTCCACCCCTAACATTTATTTATTTAACAATTCTTTTCGTATTGTAGCATTGGCGATAGGCTTGCAACCTGTCACGTATTGCAAAATGTGGGTATGTGACAAATGAAATATTTGGACTTACCTTGACTAACCCCAATCCTCAAAATCTTGAGTTGGTAATGGTACTGATATGGTACTGATATAATTAATTCTGAGTTGGAATTCTTTTTGTTTAGTTCTTTAAATGAGGCTGAATAGCGGTTCCATTTATTTATTTTTTAAAGCACTGGTAGTCTAGTGTTTTTATACAACTAGCTGATGGAACAGGCATATGGCCCACCTGATGTTAAGTTGTAACGATTACCTATAACAAAGCATTGCCTCGTAACGTAAGTCGCGCACGATAGAAACGTGCTCTACAATGCACTGCCCTGCGTCCATCAACTTGAGGCATACAGATGTTAAGCCTCATGTGCCTGTAATTACACCGGCAACCACACTCTTCAAACCGAAACACAGCGTTAGTGCTTGGCGGCAGAAAAACGCGAGGTGGTAGTACTGCCCCGGACGAGCCCTTCACAAAGAGCTCTACTACTCTTAAACTTACGGGAAAGAAAACGTCATAAGGAATCCCAAGAGTCACCCTTAGTCAGCTCCGCACGAAAAGACCATGTCTTTCGTGTGCATAAGGCTGACTAAGCTGAAGATAGTGTAGGTGTTACAAGCCTTCTCCATCCAAAACCCTGTCCCAGGCACTTTAGCGTCCCGTAAATAGGGGCATCAGTGAGTGAGCCCCGGCATCGCACGGTTATTGTGGGCTATCCCTAAGAGATAGACATATACTGTAGGGACTGGTAGGGACCGAGTGTTACTTAGCATGCAATTTGGCAATACAATGTGACACCCCGCACCTCGGTTCGACAGTCACCTCCCGTCACTCGTGTAGCTAACATGTGAATATTGTTTGATATTTTGTAACGTGTAATAATCGTATCGAATAGACAATGAGGTGAATATTACCTCTGCATCTAATTTCTACTCAAGTTCCCCAAACCTTCTGATAAGATGATTGATGATATGATTGATGATATGATGATTGTATTGTATTGTATTGTAAGAGCCTTATCTGCTTGTCTGAGTGATTTCCTCACCTTATCCTCAGATAATCTCAACTCGTATTGGAGTATTTTATCGCACAACACCGCAGATCCCAATTTAGGATAACCCAACATATACCATCAAGAACTTTTTTGTACACCTTTTTGAGATATACAATACTGTAGTACATTATTTTGATATATCTCGTAGGGTTCAGCCAGCGTTTGCAATGTAACAAAAAACGTGTTTATTTACGACATCACATTAGAAACCTTTAAAATTATCAGTGTTTCTCTACTATAATATGCATGTATTATACATATAAACCTTCCTCTTGAATCTCTCTATCTATTTAAAAAAACCGCACCGAAATCCGTTGCTCAGTTTTAAAGATCTAAGCATACATAGGGATAGACAGACAGCGGGAAGCGACTTTGTTTTATACCATGCAGTGATTTATTTTTATCCAAAAAAAGACCTGGTATAGACCACTAACCTAGCTAAACTTAAAATTAACAATACGCAGGTAGTAATAGGTATATAGAACATTTTTATAATATAACTGAAATCTCAAGAAGTTTCACGTACACACCTCACTCACGTGAGCATTTTGACAAAACACTCACGCGGGTGGCGCTAGTGATGGGTGAATGTATTACAGAATGCCAAATTGAAAACTCACACCGCGGATTCCGTTGTCACTTGGGTGAGTGTGGTTGACAGAATAGCACTTTTGCACCAACGTCAGCACTTACCATCAGGTGAGATAAAAAGTAAAAAGACTGTCTAAAAACTGAAACAGCTTCACGACCGTGATCCCAGGCACGGTAGATATCCCCTCAGATCTCTTAGTACCAAGTCTAGATTCTATTAGGACGTCTAAGGGGGGTAGTCAGGGCACATACCCACCCTGGACGCTCCAATCACAGCAAAAAAGTATTTATTTAATGGAATCCTAAAACCAAGTGGGCGCTAGGCCGTAGGCGTGTTATTTTTACTATTATTTTATTTGGACGAGGACACGTAATGAGTGGTCGTCAACGTTATTTTCGTGTCCATTAAGTTTTACAACCTCCTATAGCGAAGTAGATTGGAACTAGACATAAATGGGCGTTTTGGTCATTCTGCAATGACCTTTGCCACGAATGGAATAAGAAGTATAAATAAATAAATATTGGTGGACTTTCCACACAGCACTATCAAGCCCCAAACTAAGCCAAAGCTTGTAATAGGGGAACCGGATAGCTGATATAATACATAATATACTTTTTTTTGTAAATACATACTTATAATATTATATAACACGCATACAGAGAAAAAACATGCCCATCACACAAATGTTTATTCTCGGTGGGGATCGAACCCGCGGCCTACGGCGCAGAAGGCAGAGCTACTACCAACTGAGCTGTGAAGGCTGTCTGTGTGATGTATCTGGTGTCTATAGTAAAAAAAATCTCTCTTATATTTGCACGCGAGATTTTTCTGGCGAAGTGTGAGATTCTTTTAAAATTCTTACTTAATTTCTAAATTGTACAATAAACACAAATAAATTATTTCATTTCTTTTCAAAATGTAGTTGATTTGGATATAATAGAATCACTTTGAAACGTTTTTAGGGTTCCGTACCCAAAGGGTAAAACGGGACCCTATTACTAAGACTCCGCGGTCCGCCTGTCTGTCTGTCCGTCTGTTGCCAGGCTGTATCTCATGAACCGTGATAGTTAGACAGTTGAAATTTTCACAGATGATGTATTTCTGTTGCCGCTATAACAACAAATACTAAAAAACAGAATAAAATAAATTTTTAAGCTCCTATACAACAAACAATTTTTTTTGCCGTTTTTATAGATAATGTTACGGAACCCTTAGTGCGCGAGTCTGACTCGCACTTGGCCGGTTTTTCTTGTTATCCAAAAACACTCTCTTTTACTCGTCGTGTCAGTAGTTTCTTTCGAAACAGTGTGGTGAAAGGATTTTAAATGCGCCTCAAGAGGATCCTTTCGAGCACTTGACACATGTTATAGGACTATATATATATTTAGGTTCTACGACATGCCGGTTTCCTCACGATGTTTTTCTTCACCGTTTGAGAGTACTGGCATTGTGCACATAAATTTCTGAACAGAAAAACTCATTGGTGCACGACCGGTTTCGAACTCACGACCTTAGGATCGGAAGGCGGGGCCGCTACCACTAGACCACTTGCTCTCAAAAACACTTACAACCCCAGATTTTGTTTATCACCAGCCAGTTTATCCTAAAAGCAATAAATTCGTGCAATTTGGAAGAGATAGTCGTATCATTTATACCAAATTACTTTAAGAGCATATTTACTCGCGCCAATAAAAGTTCCCTCCTAAAGACATCATAAAAAAAATACTTAAGGTCAGCCACGATTGATATATATATTAGAAGAGATATAGCTCAATAATACTTTTTTTACAATTTATACTAAAACCTAATACAGATACAATACATTGTTACCCTAGGGCTGAAAGTAACTTAATTGAGACGGGGTTTAGTTAAAAAGAAAAAAAAATGTTTTTTTTAAGAGAATAATTATAACACCACTGATATTTACGGGTACTTTAGCCCCCTTAGATTTCGGGAGTGGTATTTTTACACCTTGCATATATTTGTAAATACATACTTACTAGTAGTTCGCCCCGAACTGAGATCTCGTGATGCGACCCGACGAACGCACCAAAACTTTGAGTAGGTGGTGGTCAAAGGCAAGTCCAAACATTATGTTGGTACTTTTTTCTGACTACCGCCTACTAATTAACTTGGTACGGTAACCAATTTTCAACTCTATTAGCCTATTTATTGAAGAGTTCCGTTGAACAGACCTTGGCTCCATCATCAGACCTGGTCGTTGTTACCGTTTTATGAGAACTGAGTACCTTCTTAATTTATTTCAAGAAAAAAAAATAAGAAAAATCAAAGGAACTGGCCGACCAGTAGAAAAACCTTGATGTCAACGAAACTCTTAGAGATGGGAGCTCTTGGATCGCTGGTTATATTAATTTAACTTTTTTGTTGTATCTCAAAAACCGAGCGTCGCAGAAAAAAAGTAAAAATTGTGTTGGAATGTCCAAACGAACCCCTTTCATAAGACATGTAATTTGATTTTTTTATGTAACTTTTTTTATTTTTTCCCCCTTAAAAAACCCCATATCTTAATAACCTTTTATCCGATTTTACTCATATACTTACCAGTAAATTTCTCAAGTACAAGCTATCGACTTATCAAATTTCATGCAGATCGGATCAACGGTTCGACAGTTATCGCCAGACAAACATACATACATACATAAAATGCCAAATCGCCCAAGTTGAAACTAAGAAATTTGTTCGCTTCGCTCACTCGATCAATAACACCCATAACATGTTCATCACAAATATCTAATTTTGTTCTCGGTGGGAACCAAACCCACGGCCTACACAGCGCAGAAGGCAGAGCGGGTACTGAGCAGGCCTGTCAGTTGTATCAATATTTTGCGGCGGCAATCAGCGTTAAATCCTACACGAGTGCTCAAAGTAGCGTTCAGAAAGTCCCAGACTAATCTTTGTCGAGGCAGTAATCTCAGAAATGATTTACTCTGCAGAGTAACAGTTATTGCGCAGTGGGGGGAAAATGGCTGGTCAAGTTTATAATAGACCAGCTGGTGCCCGCGACTTCGTCTGCGCAGGATTAGTATTTCGATTATCTTATATTAGCGGCAGAGCACGCCAGAATAGCTCGCAGATGATAGTTTTTTTCCTACTTACTTGACACTTATCGTCATATTTTGGACAATTCACACAATATCTTTATAAATTGTAGCCTATGTGTTATTCTGATGTATAAGCTATATTATTGTAAAGTTTCATTAAAATCCATGCCGTAGTTTTTACATGAAAGAGTAACAAACATCCATCCATCCATACTTACAAATTTTCACGTTTATAATATTAGTAGGATATATAAGTTTTGCGATTATCAATCAATAGAAACAGGGCCGGATTTAGGGGAGGGCAAACGGGGCGATGGCCCCGGGGCCTCCACAAACGGGGGGCCCCCACAATAGAGACTTAGGAAAAAAAATCTTTCAAATCCCAATTAGTAAACACTAGTAAACATCTTCTTTTCCTTTGATATTTTTTTTTTGCTATTTTACCTTCTATTTTTTGCTATTTTACAGCCTACAGTACTTTGTACATACATGATTATTTGATTATATTAATCTTAAATAACAGAAATCCAAAAACACCAAAAAGAGTAACTCTTTTTGTAGGTACAAGAGAATCTACTTGGTTTCACAATAAATTATTTATTGAAAAACTCGACTGAAAAAAAATTCACTTTATTGGAAAAAAAATTGGCGCGAGGGGGCCTCCACTCCTTTGTTGCCCCGGGGCCTCTGGACCTCTAAATCCGGCCCTGAATAGAAACACCAGTTGTAATCTAACTTTGTTAGCAACTGCAGCTAAAATGTAACCGCATAGCCGTCATATTTACTTATTACAAACAGAAACTGATTGCAACAAAGTTACGTGATCAGCCAGCTGGTCCGCAGCAAGATCAAAATAAACGTAACCTATTTCTTACTATGTTTCGGTGTTGAAGGGTGTGGTTGCCGGTGAAATTACAGGCACTTGAGGCTTGACATTTTCATCAGCAGTACATTTTGAATGAATGAATGAATTTTATTTAACACACATAAAAACATACACAGAAAAAACGACTGCCAAAGATAAAAACGAAAAATTGTAAAGAACTTACTTAACTAAATATATAATAAGGGAACTATACACATCATCATCATCATCATTTCAGCCCGTTTGCACCCACTGCTGAGTATAGGCCTCCTCTTTTATACGCCACTCTTTCCGGCCCCTTGCGAGTCTCATCCATCCCTTTCCAGCACTTATTACAATGTCGTTTGACCAACGGGCGGATGGTCTGCCTCTACGTCTTTGAGCATCCATTCTGTTGCCGCCTTCGTCCATCTCCCGTCGTCCCTTCTTGCCAAGTGCCAACTATACACATAAAAAGAAAAAACCAAGTAGATAAATAATAAAATTAAAACACAAAAAAGGTTGTGCCAGCAAGTTGCCCCTGTGCGTCTGTGGATCGAATTTGGTCTCTTTAAGGCATATTCCTATCGTTTCTTTTTACTTCAAGTGGGCCATCTCATTTTTCCATCAGCAAGTTTTTCCAAAATAAAATAATCGTAACCCAGCCATTCATTTAAGCTATGGCAGTGGTGGTGAGCATTTGAGCGAGACAGTAACTTTAAGTTATTTAATGTTTGCTCAGAATACAAACTCGTAGTTCGGTTTGATATAACTCATAGTTGCATGAAACGCTCGTGGCGAGTTATGTTGGTCATTTCTAGGTCTGCAATAATATTTATTTAACTTCATTAAGGCGAAGACAAGAGATAAGGCGATGACAAGAGCTAATGTGACTCTCGCTCGCACGTTTCGACATCTTGAAAGATATAAAAAATCACTAAGCTCATTTTCTAAAAATCGCAATCAACCATTTTGTGCCAAACTGTGTGCAATCACATTGCACACAGTTTAGTCAAAATTTCATTTTGATCGATACAAGTTTTCCTTCTTAAAAGTTTGCTTATGTACGAAAACTAGTAGGTAAAGCAAACTTTTGAGTAGGAAAATATGTATGTATAATCAACCAAGTTGTGTGCAATCACATTGCACACAGTTTAGTAAAAATTTCATTTTGATTGATGCAAGTTTTCCTACTCAAAAGTTTGCATGAGTACGAAAACTAGTAAAGCAAACTTTTGAGTGGAAATGGATCTAACTGAAGATTTTTTTACAGTGATCTCTCTCGTATCACTAGAAGGCAGAGCTACTGCCAACTGAGCTGTGAAATAATGCCCCAGGCGTGATTTTATGTATGTGTGTATGTATTTATTTAAAAATATTGTTTCAGTCTGTGTCAGTGACGGTGTCGGTGTTGACGCTGACGTTCATCTCCGTGGACCGCTGGTACGCCATCTGTTTCCCGCTCAAGTTCAAGTCCACCACGGGCAGAGCGAAGACAGCTATCCTCATCATATGGCTACTGTCATTGACATTCAGTAAGTAGCTTTTTTTATACAACTAGCTGATGGAACAAGCAGATGTCCCTGATGTTAAGCGATAACCATCACCTCGCAAGTCACGCACGATAGGAACGTGCTCTACGATGCACTGCCCTGCGTCCATGAACTTGAGGCATACAGATGTTAAGCCTCATTTGCCTGTAGAATGAAGGTTTTATTCTGAGTTAGCCTCTGATTACTCTTGGATTATCCTTGAATTGACTTTAGAATACATTTAGGTTATACTAAGATCACCCTTAGATTATCTATAGATTACGCTTCGATTACCCTTAGATTAGCCTCAGATTTCCATGAAATTTCTCTTAGAATACCTTTGGATAACCCTTAGATCACTCTGAGATTAACTTCGGATTATTCATATTCATTTATTCATATTATTTATTAATTGCATATATTATATGTACATTATTATAATAATAGTAGCTTAGGTCTTATTTAACTTTTAGGATCGTCATGTACCTTGTGAGGTCGCGGCAATTTTATTTGAGTTTAAAATAATATGTCATGCATGATACTTATTCCTAAAACTTGATCAAAATGACAATTGATTAGGTATTCTGATTCTAAACAATACATTTCCCTTGGATTACCCGTAATCTACGCGTAATCCAAGGGAAATGTATTGTTTACCTCATAGAATACCTCTGTATTGGATAATCCTAAGATTACCCTTAGATTATCTTTAGATTACCGTTGGATTATCCTTAGGCTACTCTTAGATTACCCTAAATACACCACACCACATTGTACACCACGAGTGAGTGCATGCTGAATTCAGCTATGCTAGAAGAAGTTTATAACCATACAGCCACTCAGCCTCAACCCCCATGTTCATGTGGCATGCTCGGTATCATACAATATTGAACCACTTGCATCTTGCGTGCCCTACTTAAGTGCAATGCACACATTTGTACGCAGGTAATATCAGTCAGTGGCTTCATGGGTGAAAACATCATATTGTGTGACATACTTGATTTTCATACCATATGATTCGTGGTAATTTTAAAACAATGTTTAAAACTAGCCTTAGATTCGTTTATACGTACGTAACGTACTGCAAAAGGTGGGTATATGCCAATTAAATATATGGATGTACCTCTGACTACCCCTTAGGCATCTCAAAGAATCTTTAGTTGGTTTGAATATAAATTAAGAGACTCCTTATAAATCTAAAAAAATGCTACTTCAATTGAAATGACTTCTTCAATAATACACTACTCAATTTGTAGTTTAATAGAATTTTAGAACATTAATTGGTATAGTCGCGTTAAACTCTCGCTGCAGGCTCGGTCATAAGTTATCTGAACGAGCAGCAATATTACTCTCTCTCTCTCTCGCACTTAGGAGAACGGACGATCCTTGTGTATAAGCGTGTGTTAAGATGATTAATGACCGAGTTTTCAGCGGGAGTTTAACGCGACTATAGGCATATGTTAAAAACTACTTCTTGCTCTAAACTAGGGTTTATTATATAACCACAATTTTTAACATTAAGTTCATATAGTCACGCCGCTAGACGCGCCGCTGGGCAACGCGCTATGAACTGCTCGAGCGCTGGCGCTTCTCAAACGCTGGCACTGGTCAAGCACGCGACTTTGAAACGCAACCACTACCCCATACATCTCCGAACTCCGTTGCTCTGTCCGAACCAATCTTTTAAATGCATTGTTGACAAACAGCCACGGACATTCCATTAAGTTCTAACACAGAATAGCACTTTGTCATAGCACAAACACGAATAACACCTCACATTGCACAAAGAGTTGCAATAACTCACATGTAGGGTTTCCTACAAAGCAGTAGTTGTTACAAACCATATTCTAGAATAATATATATTGTACTAGTAGAGCGTGCTTTCGCTCGCGAGATACAATCTTACACAAATACTGAAACAGATTCACGAATGGTTATCTCCTCAGATCTAAATATATAATAATCACTACAAAGTGATCCTAGTGATTGTACTGAATAAAGACCGTTTTGAATTTGATATTGATATAGTACCTTATAAAACAAAGTCGCTTCCCGCTGTCTGTCTGTCCCTATACATGCTTAGATCTTTAAAACTACGCAACGGCTTTTGATGTGGTTTTTTTAATAGATAGAGTGATTCAAGAGGAAGGTTTATATGTATAATACATGCATAATATAGTAGAGAAACGCTGATAATTTTAGAGGTTTCTAATGTGATGTCGTAAATAAACACATTTTTTTGCGCTTACATTGCAAACGCTGGCTGAACCCTACGAGATAGATCAAAATAATGTACTACAGTATTGTACACCTTAAAAAGGTCTACAAAAAAGTCCGCAATGGTATATGTCTATCTTTTAGAGATAACCCACAATAACCGTGCGAAGCCGGAGCGGGTCGCTAGTATTTAATATAATCCACCAAGTACGAACTCTAGTAAAGTACAAGATCTTCGTCAGGTCTTCTCGTCGCCCATCCCTCAATGTTTGAAGACAAAAGTCTTCAACCAGTGCGTCCTACTTATTATGATTATGCTGCCGAAACGTGGACACTAACAGTAGGGTCGGTCCGCAAACTGAAAGTCGCTCAGCGGGCTATGGAGAGAGCTATGCTCCGAGTCTCTCTGAAGGATAGAATCCGAAACGAGGTTATCTGTCAGAGAACTAAAGTAGTCGACAGCTCAAAGGATTAGCAAGCTGAAATGGCAGTGGACCGGCTATGTTTTCTGTAGAACCGACAATCGTTGGAGCAAACGAATACTTGAGTGGAGACCGCGTTTAGGTAAGTGTAGTGTAGGACGCCCTCCGACGAGGTGGGGCGACGATCTGCGAAATGTATAGCTGGCAAACATTGGATGAGAAGAACTCTCTTGTCGTGTCACTAGTTTCTTTCGAAACAGTGTGGTGAAAGGATTTTAAGTGCGCCTACAGAGGTTCCTTTCGAGCACTTGATGACACATGAGAACTTTTTAGGTTCTACGACCGGTTTCAAACCCTCGACCTTAGGATCGAAAGGCGGGGCCGCTACCACTAGGCCACCAGTGCTCACCTAATAATAATAAATAATAAGTATATACCTAATAATAATAAACATAAATATAAAACAAAGATAGGTACATATGAGTATTATGTCAGCTATTCTAATAAGTCGGTTCCCATAAAATATATACAAGTTTTGCTTAGTTTAGAGCTGTGTGTCATGTGTGGAATGTCCTTTGAAACTTTGAATTAACTTTGTAGCTACATAAATCGTACATAAATTGTAGCCACGAGACAAGCGGCCGGTTTCTGAAAGCTCGATCAAAACTAATCGGATATCAAACACTCGCCATTACATACAGCTATTACATCGAATTAGATAGAGATAGCAAGTGACTTAACATCCGATTAGTTTTGATCGGGCTTTCAGAAACCGGTCTAGAAGAACAGGCAAGGAACTAACAGCTTGGTTCTTACCGTTTTTTTTGTATGATCCTTTTATAAAACAATGAAGCACCGGTGGTTGTGCACCAATATAGATCTTCTCGAAAAATTATGTGCGCAATGATAGTGCTCTCAAACGGTGTACTGATAATCATTTGTGAATTAGTGAATAAGCAGAAAAAAATACCAAATTACTTACAAATAGTCTACAGGTACAGGTCTACAGGTTTTTTTATCTTTTGGCAAGGAGCATCAGAAAAAGGAGATTGAAAGACGGATACAATTAGGGTGGGCTGCGTTTGGGAAATTCGAAGATATCCTCAAATCTGCCGATGTACCACAATGTCTGAAGACCCGTCTATTTAATCAGTGTGTTCTGCCCACCATGACTTACGGTGCCGAGACATGGACTCTCACGCAGGAGACTGTGTACAAGTTGAGGGTTACACAGAGAGCCATGGAGCGTGCCATGCTCGGCATCAAACTTGTAGACCGAGTTCCTAATGTCGAGATCCGAGGGCGCACCAAGCTCCAAGACGTCGGAAATCGATTAATGGAACTCAAATGGAGCTGGGCGGGGCACCTGGCAAGACGTGGTGACGACAGGTGGTGCAAAAGATTGGTGGAGTGGTGGCCGAGGACTGGAAGGAGAAGTGTCGGACGTCCAGTTACACGATGGGTTGACGACATTGTCAGCGTCGTGGGCCTTAAATGGATGAGGGTAGCCCAAGACCGTTTTAAATGGAAGGAGCATGGAGAGGCCTATGCCCAGCAGTGGGCTAAATCGGGCTGCGGATGATGATGATGAGTCTACAGGTGAAATTCCTTCAAAGTACAAAACTTTTTCACAAAAACTTTTATTAAGGCAAAGACGGTTATTGTACCTCTCGCTTGCACATTTTTCTCAAGTTTTGGCCCACCTGATATCAAGTGATAATCATCACCTATAACAAAGCCTCGCAAGTCACGCACGATAGAAACGAGCCCTACGATGCACTGCCCTACGTCCATCAACTTGAGGCACACAAAGGTTAAACCTCATGTACCTGTAACACCGGCAACCACACTCTTCAAACTGAAACACAGCAACGCTGCTTGGCAGCAGAATAAGGCGTGAAAAACTTGATTGAATGCGATATTTCGAAAATGAGTTAAGTGTTTTTATATCTTTTAACATGTCGAAACGTGCGAGCGAGAGGTATATTAGCTCTCGTCATCGCCATAATTACTTTACACAAATACTCTACTTCAAAAACTTCAAATTAAAAACAGCAAAAACTATAAAACTTAAGATGTAGGTACAGAAAAGAACAGAACTGTCGTGGTAAACACTCGCTGCAAACTCGGTCATAAATCATCTTAACACTAGTGATGAGAGTACTCGGCGCGGGCGCATGCACGTTATCGATAAAAGAATGACTCAGCGAGAGCGCCCGGTGGTTGCGCGGTCAGAAAGATCATGTATCGACAGCTCTTATCGACTACAATAATGCACATCTCTGCGTTTAAACAAAAGGATCGTGCCGTTTAAGTGTGAGAGAGAGAGCAATATTGCTATCTCGTTCCGTTAATTTATGACCGAGTGTTTAACGTGACTATAACACAAGTTTTTGTCCCCAGATACGCCAGAGTTCGTAGTCCTCCAGGTGCAGAGAAAGATGCAACTACGCTTCAACGTACAGTACTTTATGCAGTGCACGTCCACGTGGTCAGACGAAAGTGACCTCAAGTGGCACATCATAAAGGCGCTTTTTCTTTACACGTGAGTAAAAACTCTTTGATTAGACTTGACTTTCGAAAGGTGACCCAGAAAACGAAGTGAGAGACCGAGTTAGTTCAAAAAGTTGTGGAGTTTTAACATTACTTGAGGTAGCACACAATTTGAGCAGTTGAAATGAAAGTGCATTACTACTATGTGATATAATACCTATACAACGTGTAACATAATACCCCTATAAGGCCAAAGACCAAGACATCAAACCAAGCACTGGAATACTTTGATGTGTGCAAAATTTGAATATTTTTTTTTCGAAATTGCCACACAAAAAAAAAAATTGTCTCAGAAATTTCAACACCCCTGATAATGTGTACGTAACCTTGGTACATACGTTTTGCGTTTCCTAATTGGTGGCAGTTCTGTTACCTATTTTATCTACAGTTCACAATTAAAGGTCAAATACAGGTGTTAATAGGGCTGCGTCATGTTTTGTTAGTTTCATTTTGGAGGAAAGTTTAAGAGGCATTTCATGAATGAAAAACTTCGAAAGTCTTATAACTACAGTTGTTTGCCATGACCTGTAGAATATCGTGCTTCCGGGGTTATAATATAATTTTAATTATAATAATGTTACACGTTGTATATAAAAATTATTTCCGTAGTTTTGACTTATTATTTATTCGTAGGTTTTGAAGGAAACTGCCACCATTTGACGGCCCTTTCAGCTCAGTAGGTAGTAGCTCTGCCTACTGCGCTGTAGGCCGTGGGTTCGATCCTCGAAAGTTCAATACCTACCTGGCTAAAATGTATGAAACAACTGTTTTTTTTCGCATTAGTATTGGAACACCTATACATACATACATATATAAACATGAAATGCCAAATCGCCCAAGTTGAAACTAAGATTTTTGTTCACTTCGCTCACTCGATCAATTAAATTGAATTGACAGCGCGTTTGAGCCTCGCGGGTACCTGTTTCATAGCACGCCTCTCTCCTGCACTTTTCCGGTAGGTACTGGGTGCCGCCACACCGACCAGCATAAATTTTCGCGGGGCAGCCCTAATTTTTCTGTAACTATTTTAAATTCGTAATATCTTTTGAATGGAATGTCTGATTTGAAAAATTCAAGAAGTAATCTACAGGTATTGAAACAGTCTTGAATACGAAATGATTTATTTGGATAAGGATTAATATAAAGGTATGGATAACAGGGTCTGATTTTGGTCGGAATTTCTATCATCTTTTAAAATGTAAAAAAGAAGTTATAGTAACTTATCTACAATAGTTAGACATATATGAAATTGCTGAGTTTTTTGTAGATATTGATGAGTTCTTTAATATTGTAGAACAGTTTTTTGTTCTATCGTCAATAGTTTTGATAAAAGACGCATTTAATGGCCAATCTTTTGCACCTTCGGTAACATTATTGAAGTTTTAGTAAGGATCTTTAATTTTTTATAGTAACATAACCTATGTTACTCAGGGATAATGTAGCATTCTAATGGTGAAAGAATTTTTGAAATCGGACCTGTAGTTTTTGAGCCTATTCTATATATACAAAAATTCAAATCTTTCCTCTTTATTATAACAGTAATCAAACTAAATAGCCCCTCGAGTTCGAAACAGCTCTACAAATCTGCATTATTTCATCAACAAAGCAGACGCTCGAAGAACCTATTTGCCTAACAATGAGGCTCCCCTTTCACTTAATGGCTTGTTTCGCAAGATGGAGGACATTTCCTGAAACAGGATAAAACTTGTAAAAAATAAGCATTTTTCTATTGTTTTTTAGGTTATGGCGAGTGGCTAACTGGCTGAGAGTAGGTGCGGGTTTAAATCCCAGCACGAGATAAAAATTAGTATGATCTCAAAACGTTTCATAAATCCTTTATTGTACACAGAAACATTTATATACAAGGTGTTCCAATACTCGTGTTTAAAAACTTCAGGGGGCTAAAGTACCCATCAATATGATTAACAATTTTTTAAGGAACCGCGAAAAAAACAGCTGTTTCATACGAAAGTTCTATGGCTAAAATGTATGAAACAGCTGTTTTTTTTCGCTTTCACAGTGTTGGTTCCTTAGAAAAAGTTATTCATATTGATGGGTACTTTAGCCCCCTGAAGTTTCTAAACACAAGTATTGGAACGCCTTGTATATGTGATTACAAACGACACGTACAAAGGTGAGCTTATTAACCCTAAAAAGAGTTTTGATGTTTCTTGTCTGAGTGTTGAAAACCAGACGTGCGTAAACGTAGAACCACTATAAAGAGAAGTTAATGTTGGGACAGAACTTTTTTTTTAATAAGCCGATCTGTTACCTCTGCCTGTTATTAGGTATTTTTATAATCATTTATTTCAAGCAAATATAAAAATAAAGGTAAAATAAATATAGGGTCCATATCATCAATAATTAACACGTGTCTTGCAGGCACGATTCTAGCGCCACTACATATTTTATTTTATCATTACGTTATACAAAGGATTATCAAAAAATCGGACCGCGCGTACTCGATACCTATCACAAGTTTTTTTTAATGTATCTGTAATAGTTTTGTATTGTATTATTTAGGCAGGTACTTGTTTCAAGAGTTTAGTTCCTATTGGTGGCCACCAAGCTCTCCAAACAAGGTATCTGACTGAGTAACACAAAACAAAAGGTGATGATTAAATAAAATATGTAGTGGCGCTGGTATCAGGGTATCCATTCGCCTTATGATTATTTTATTTATTTGTATATGGCTCTTGTCCGTCATTCGACAGACATATTTGCCAGTGTCAAGTCATATTGATAAAATACTTTATAGTCATGTCAGTCCATATTCAATCCGTCATTTGTTTTGAAGAAAATGGTGGCGGTTTTCATTAAAACATTCGAAACATTTTCGGTCTTCTTTTCTCTGTATAAAGCACCTGTCCGTCATTCGACAGACAATCTTGCCAGTGTCAAGTAATTTGTAATAAATACGTTTTAGTCAAGTCAGTCCATTAGTCAAATCGGCCGTCATTAGTTTCGAAGAAAATGGTGGCGGTTTTCTTCAAAACATTGGAAACATTTTCGGTCAAATCAGGATATTACGCAAGACACTTTCATTCCAAATGCTTACCTACACTTTGTGCTAAGATCTCAAGTAATGTTGGTTAAAATGCCACCGAAATTACACAACACAACTCAAAATAACACTAGAAAAACAATTAAAATTAAAAGGTATGTTGCTTCCCAAAATTTCAGAAAACGAATCCACACTAAGTCACTCTATGTCAGCTGTGATTGACAGTTCTATAAAATGACATCGCGCCTTTTTTCCAGCGCGTGTTGCACCTCTTACCTAAGAATGCAACCACGGATGTGTGGAAACTACTTTCTTACTTATTATATATTAAATTAAAGTCCAGTTAATTACTGTACGTTTTATTTATCTAGTACATACACAGTACTGATTATTGTCTTAACCAATTTTGTTCTTTATATTTCGCATAATTATGCTTTTGTGACACAAAATAAACGTTTTTTTTTAAATATTTTGATTACATAAACAACGTAGCTAAGGTTGAATCCTCCCCAATGTAAGTTTCTTTTACGCTATAGAGAATATAAAAGAGTTAAGCAGCTTGCACTCCTGCATAGCCCCGTCCACAAAGCAAGCTCCGATAACCAATTTGAATAACAAGAGACTTAACTCGATTACTTTTTATTGGATAACTTGTTTGTTAAGAAACGGTGGTCGACTAAGACGTTGCGTAGGACGGACGTATTATAACGGACGACCCAGAGTTAAAGAATAAAGTATTTGACTGTAAAAGTAAATTTGACTGTGTTGTAAACGTAAATTTGACTGTGTTTGAAAGTATTTTGAAAAGTATATGGTTGATCTTGAATAAAATTAAGATTTTTTAAGATTCTTGTTAAACTGAATTCTCGATTAAATAATTATGAATTAAATTGAATTTGACCAAAATGTTTGCTCCCAATAGCTCTGTGGAACACTTGAAAAGGTCTGTTGACCGAACTAGGTACTAGAATATTTTCTCTAACTAGTTCTGTGACTAAAAAGAACACTCTTACTCAGAACTAGAGGTAGTTGGATATTTTTCCTCCAAACCATAAAAATTGTCTGATTATTGTGTAATTAATAATGTATGTAAATTATGGACTAAGTTGTCTGAAATAAATAAATAAATATTGGTGGACATTCCACACAGCACTATCTTGCCCCAAACTAAGCCAAAGCTTGTGATATGGGAACCAGATAGCTGATATAATACATATATTCTTTTTTTTGTGTATACATACTTATAATATTATATAACACCCAGACAGAGAACAAACATCAATGTTCATCACACAAATATTTCGGACGGTATCGGACGATAACGGTCAACGGTTTTTGAGAATTCATTATTTCAACCCCGTTCTTTCCAAACAACTTTTAATGAGAAACAATCAAAGAAAAAATGAAATGAAATGAAAAACATGAAAATCTTTTTTCGTAAACAATGGGGACTTAACTTAGAGGGAGTTTGACAAGTCAGCGGGTCCAATTCTAAGATTTTAATGAACGTATTTCTAAAAATATGCTGATTCGTGAATCTTTTTTAATTAATAAACTTAAGAAATTTATGAATATTTTATTTGGATCAGTTGATATATCTCTAGATGGTTCGCAACGGTCTTTAGATAGCTCAACTGTTTCATATGTATTTTATAAATATACTTATAAAATACATATGAATTAATAATGAACACGGAACATGTACACAATGACAATGAACACAAGTACCTATCTATAGATACTTGTGTTCATTGTCATTTTATTTGTAAATAAATGTACATGTTCCGTGTTCATTATTAATTATTAAACAAATATAGATGGACACAGTATGTTTTAGCCCCAAACTAAGCACTTGTAACTTAAGAATCAGCTTAATACCTTTAATTTCAGTAAAAATATACTTATAATCACTACATAGTATAAAACAAAGTCGCTTTCTCTGTCCCTATATCCCTATGTATGCTTAAATCTTTAAAACTACGCAACGGATTTTGATGCGGTTTTTTTTTATAGAAAGAGTGATTCAAGAGGAAGTTTTATATGCATAATACAAGCATAATCTCGTAGGGATAACCCACAATAACAGTGCGAAGCCGGGGCGGGTCGCTAGTTTGTTATAAACACTGAACTGAACTGAAAAAAAACTGGGTCTGCAAAAAGATCGAAAGCATACGAGCTTGACGAACGAAACGCCTAAGGAATATAAATTCTCTACATAAAGGCAGACTCAACTATGGATAACGATTTTCATTGTAATATTGTCTTACAAGCTGGTGCCCGCGACTTCATCTGCGTAGGATTAGGATTAGCAATATCTCTATAAATTGTAGCCTATGTGTTATTCTGATGTATAAGCTATATTATTGTAAAGTTTCATTAAAATCCATTCGGTAGTTTTTACGTGAAAGCGTAACAAATATCCATCTATCCATACTTACAAACTTTCGCGTTGAGAGTAAGATTTTTAACCGACTTCAAAAAAAAAGAGGAGGTTCTCAATTCGACTGTTTTTTTTATGTTTGTTACCTCAGAACTTTCGACTGGTTGAACTGATGATTTTTTTTTATTTGAAAGCTGGTGCTTCACGTCTGGTCCCATTTCAATTTGGTCCAGTTCTGACAATGATACGAGTAGATAGGCTTGATAGTGCTGTGTGGATAGTTCACCAATATTTATTTATTTATTATTTATCTACCATCCACTCCACATTACACAAAGGTTAACTGGAAGAAAATGCCGACTAGCAATAATTTATTTATTTATTTATTGGGAAACCAACAGCTATACAAACGATTTCTACAAGGTTTTAAATTCAATAGTTTTTTTTATGAAACCAGCAGATGGCCCACCTGATGTTAAGTGGTAACCATCACCTATAACAAAGCATTGCCTCGTAAGTCACGCACGATAGGAACATGAGGCATACAGATGTATGGCCAATTACATTAGTTCGCCTATGTTCTTCTTTTTTGTGCAATAAAGTTCTAATAAAAAAATTATAAATTTATAATATAATCCAACTTGTTTCACTAGGTTTCCTCTGTTCCTGATGATGATAGCTTACTGCCAGATAGTCAGGGTGCTGTGGCGCTCCGACAACATTCCTGGACACACGGAGTCCCACAAGCTATGCACCACGCCCAGTGCTGGGCAAAACTGTAAGTATTTTCTTACTTATTTATTTATTTATTAGAAAATCAACAGCAACAATAATACAATAGCTGGGTGTGTGTTATCTTAAAATAGGCCAATAAAAGATTTTCCTAATTAATAATATTACAAGAGCACCGGTGGTCTAGTGAGAGTGACCCCGCCTTCCGATCGTAAGGTTCGAATCCGGTCGTGCACCAATGGATTTTTCCTATCGAAAAATTTATGTGCGCAATGCCAGTGCTCTTAAACGGTGAAGGAAAACATCGTGAGGAAACCAATTAGTACTGTAACAGCGGCGATGGGCTTGCAACCTGTCACGTATGGAATACCAACTACTGCAAAATGTGGGTATGTGCCAAATTTAATATTGGACGTACCTCTGACTACCCCCCTTAGACATCCTCAAAAGAATCTGGAGTTAGTACTTGGTACTAAGAGATCTGAGGGGATATCTACCGTGCCTGGGGATTAAAGTCGTGAAGCTGTTTCAGTTTCAGTTTCATTTTATTATAAAAAATTCTTTACTGCATTCATTTTTTTAAGTGTAGTAGAGCTCTTTGTGTGCTCACGTGGAAGACTAAAAGTCAGAATAGCACTTTGAGACATTCGTACTGTAAACTCCGTAAACTCCGTAAACAACAAAATAATGTCATGAGACTATAGTCGCGTTAAACTCTCGCTGCAGGCTCGGTCAGTGCTCAACCTATAGTCGCGTTAAACTCCCGCTGAAACTCGGTCATAAATCATCTTAACACACGCTTAAACAAAAGGATCGTCCGTTCTACTAAGTGCGAGAGAGAGAGCAATATTGCTGTCTCGTTCCGATAACTTATAACCCAGCCTGCAGCGAGAGTTTAACGCGACTATAGTGTGATTAGGAGTGCACACCTATCACAGAACAAAAACTACCTACCCACACTTCACTCACTCAAACCCTTTCGCTCACTCACTACCTACACACACACACATGGAGGGTTCTCCTGTGAAACCATGGCTCATAAGAGACATGTGTTGTCAGGAGACCCCCTCGCACAATGAACCTACCTCAAAGTTTTTATTTTGTATGTATACTTCCCTGTTCGTTCATTAAATAGCAGAGCTATATTTCTCATCGCAGTTTCATCGTTATTTTGTACTTGTCCACTTTGTAACTTTGTTCTAAATAAATATTACTGATTATTAAAAAAAACATCTATTGGATCCGCGCTCACTGCGATCACGAGCCTTGCCTCGCTCACATTGACATTTTCACCGCCAAGACACGGGTGGCGCTAGTAATAGGTGACTGTATTATAGAATACCGAATTACCACGGTACCACGGTCACTTGGGCGAGTGTTATTACCAGAATAATACGCCAGAGCTTTAAAAAATGAACCCGTATATTTAGAACATACAGAGTTTCGTACACTTTTTCTTATAAATTTCACTATCCTATTTGAGGGGTTAAAACTTAAATTAAAAAGTAAGAACGAGATTCGTGCTTGGAGGCATTCAGACTCTAGCTATTCTTGAGTGTAAAAACGAGTTTCAAATACTTTTTACAAGAAATTCCACCATCCATTTATGATAAGAGCTCTTAGTGATGTGCTCGTCCGGGGAAGCACTACCACCACGCCTTTTTCTGCCGACAATCAGCAACGCTGTGTTTCGGTTTGAAGAGTGTGGTTGCCTATGTAATTACAGACAAATGAGGCTTAACATCTGTATGCCTCAAGTTGATGGATGCAGGGCAGTGCATCGTAGAGCATGTTCCTATCGTGCGTTACTTACGAGGCAATGCTTTGTTATAGGTGATGGTTACCACTTAACATCACGTGGGCCATCTGCTTGTTCCATTAGCTAGTAAAAAAAAAAACATTTTACGGGTTTAAATCGAAATTCCATATAATCTTTATCCGAGTTACAATTGGATGTCAAAGTTTCAGAATAAATTTATCTAAGCGTTTCAATTCATAACTTCAAATTTAATTCTGTTTTAGTTGGCATGGCGTTGTGAATTCAATTAATTCAAGTGTCAATCTTTATTTGAGTGGAAAGCCCGAAAATCCCTTCCATAATCCTGTTTTGGACGGCAACGACAAAATACGGGTTAGTCAACAAAATGTCTTGAAAATATATTTTTTCAATAAAATTTATGAAGTAGGTACCTAACTGCTGTAGCTGCCATTAGCACATTTGTTTGCGCGCTAGTACAAATTGCTGTCATTTATATTTAAGGCCTTTTTATTGGGTTTATTTTATACCTCAATAAAAAGTAGGATTACGATAACCCAGGTTACAAACTTTAATTTTTTTCATTTCAGATTGGTTCAGTAGGTACGAGTATAATGCGTGATTGAGCCATTACCCAATAATTCGAGCACCGGTGGTCTAGTGGGAGTGACCCTGCCTTCCGATCGTTAGGTCGCAGGTTCGAATCCGCTCGTGCACCAATGGATTTTTCCTATCGAAAAATTTATGTGCGCTATGCCAGTGCTCTTAAACGGTGAAGGAAAACATTGTGAGGAAATCAGTTAGTACTCTAACAGCGGCGATGGGCTTGCAACCTGTCACGTATGGTATACCAACTACTGCAAAATGTGGGTATGTGCCAAATTCAATGTTTGGACTTACCTCTGACTACCCCCCTTAGACATCCTCAAAATAATCTGGAGTTAGTACTTGGTACTAAGAGATCTGAGGGGATATCTATCGTGCCTGGGGATTAAGGTCGTGAAGCTGTTTCAGAATACCGCAACTTTCGTTATTATACAACGTGTAACATAATAATACCCCTATAACCCCAGAAGCAAGGTATTCTACTGGTCATGGTGAACAACTTTTGATATAAGACTTTTGAAATTTCGAAATTTTTCATTCATGAAATGCCTCTAACTTTCCGCCAAAATGAAACTAACACAACATGACGCAGCCCTATTTACAGCTGTTTTTGACCTTTAATTGTGAACTGTAGATAAAATAGGTAACAGAACTGCCACCAATTAGTGAACGCAAACAGCGTATGTACCAAGGTCACGTACACATTAACAGGGTTGTTGCAAACTAAGACAATATTAATTTAACTTTTGCATAGGAATTTCGAAAATGAAGTTTAGTATTCAGCTTTGCACACATCAAAGTACTACTCTGTCAAAATAGTGCCGGGAAACGATCAATAATCATCCAAATTTATTTTATCGGCTTCAAAGTATACTCCTTCAGAAACTTAAACAGAATACACTTACGCCAACGAATAATCCAATCATCAAAACATTTTTTAAACACTTTTTCTGGAATTGAGTTCAGTTCTCGCCGCGAATTCTCCTTTATGTCTTCTCCCGAATGAAAACGGGTACCACGAAGTGTTAATTTGAGTTTAGGAAAAAGAAAAAAGACGGCTGGAGCCACATCTGGTGAATAAGGTTGAGGCTCGATGGTATTTTTTGAGATTTTGTCAAAAATTCGTTCACAATTATGGCCTTGTGCGAAGACGTGGTGCAAACTCGAAGAATTTTCTTTCCACAAATCTGGCCTGTTCTCAAAATCTGTCACTCAAAAGCACATGTTTTTGATAAAGTCAATTTATCGTAAGCCTTCTGTAACATTTTCAGGGACTCAGTCCACGAAATTCCATTGGCGATGCTAAATTTAAGACAAACTCTTTGTTCGATGTTTTTGTCCAAAGAAAATTCGCAACACACATTAGATTCATCTAACTAAAAACAGCACTGTATTTAATCTTAATAATAGATTCAAATCAAACTCCGCGCCGAATGGAAAACAGTTTTGCCAACATAACAATAAAAAAAAACAAAAAAAACGGAAACATGAACAAATAAATCATCGATTCCCGATACTTTTTTGACAGAATGTATTCCAGTGCTCGGTCTTATCTCTTGGTCTTTGGCCTTATAGGGGTATTATGCTACACGTTGTATATCCTTTCTTTTGGGCTAATCACGAACGAATTAGACGTTAGTCGCGTAAACGAATCGTATTCCTAACAACAACAGAATAAGGTCGAATATCGCCAGGATACAACGCGACAAATGTCATAATTCATTCGTGTGATCGATCAGCCTGCTGGTTGGTCGGTCATTAACGCTCAGCAAATCGTACAGTTGTTAATGAATTGTCCGCCATTTGTGTTTATACCACTAATCTACCTGGCAATTTATCTTGTTGGAGTTATAGAATAAAGTAAGCTTAGGCAGGTAAAACACTATTAAACAAATCCATAAATCAAGTGAAATATGGCAAGTCTAGAGCAACATTACGCTGCGAGTAAGTAAGCTAACGAGCGTTTCTGAAAGTTCGATGAAACTTTTTAGTGTGCCCCCCCCACCCCCCAGACGGTATTTTTGTGTACTGTGTCACAGTACATACTTAGAAGCAAATGAAATTATCAGAGTTGTTCAAACTTAGACTAAGTATCATATAGACGTAGTGTTACGGTTTTTCGGCGTGTCCGTTTTTTGTTAGTTTGTATGTATTCGCGTGAGTGACTAGAGAAGGGACAACATTGACTAACCTATCGATAGAAAAAGAAATGTATGAAAAAGGCGTTTTAATTGGAATCCAACTTTTTAATTTTAACTGGTTGCTGACTTTTATTGCGAAAGCCCAAAACCATTATAGACACTGGAACACTATCATCGTCAATAATGTTTCCCACATTGCCCTAACCGTGAGAGCGATGTCCATCCCACTCGATACAATTTCTTATGGCCATTTCGTCCATGCATAAGAACATTTTGTAGGCTATCAGTTTTCACGACTAACAGCTTTTATCCACTCCCGTCTTCATTCTGGGCATTTAAGAACCTAAAAAAATAATGTAAAATTTAACAAAAATTGATCCCTCGCGAGACGCCTATAAGGTGTGAAAAATTTAAACTACAACAGAACAGCCGGTCTGACCCACCGCATTAGATATTTCATATCAAAAACGGAAACTTAAATATTATCGATAAAGCTAAATTGGTCGGTGGAAGTACATCTCTAGAACAGAAGACTAAAACAATGCATTTTATTTTGCAATAATTAATGGGTTTACATCATTTTCACATAGGAAAATATGACTAGTACTAATAAAATGTAATTCCTACAGTCTTTATGGGAGAAAAAACGTATTTTTTTAGCATGAAAATAATAGGTTGGGGAAAAAGTTTCTACGCATTTTTTAAGAAAATTCAAAACATTTTTTTATATATTTTATTTACATTTAACTAAAGTATGTAGGTACCATTTTGTTCGATAACTTTTTGCCATCTTGTAGGTAGTGACATGATCCCATTGCTATAGAAATTTTGGGACTTCTGATCAAAATACCGCGACAAGTGGTTTTGGCAGTCCTCTCGTGATGTTAACCTGACACTGCCTAAAGAATTCTAAAGAGACCGAAACAGGTGGAAATCTGAAGGTGCAAGGTCCGGACTATACGGCGGATGCATTAACACCTCCCAGCCAAACTCTCTTAATTTTTGCTGAGTGGCTAAAGATGTGTGAGGTCTAGCGTTATCATGATGAAAAACCACACCTCTTCTGTTGATTAATTCCGGCCGCTTTCTCTCAACTTCTTGCTTTAATCTCATCAGTTGTTCGCAGTAGAGTTCAGAATCGATGGTCCTGCCTGGTGGTAACAGCTCATAATGAATAATGCCCTTCCAATCCCACCACACACACAGCATCACCTTGTTGCGAGTTAACCCGGGTTTCGCCACAGTCTGTGAAGCCTGACCGGCTTTTGACCACGACCTTTTTCGCACGTTCTTGTCGTACGTGATCCACTTTTCATCACCAGTTATCAGCTTCTTCAAAAATGGTTCGGTTTCATTACGTCGTAATAAAGAATCACAAATGAGTACACGGTTCATTAGGTTTCTTTCTGTGAGCTCGTGAGGTACCCAAATATCGAGCTTTTTTGTGTACCCAGTTTTTTTCAAATGTGCCAAAACTGTTTTGTGGTCAATTCCCAGTTCTTCAGCTACGTCGTAACTACTGATATGCCGATCTAGCTCCACTTTTTCAAAAATGGCATCCATTTTATCCGTAATAGGGCGACCAGAGCGACGTGCATCTCTGACATCAAAATTTCCGGATTGAAAACGCCCAAACCAAATTTGTGCTACTCTCACAGACACTGCACTAGGTCCATAAATATCGCAAATTTTTTTCGCGGCTTGCGTTGCATTTTTTCCTTTTTTGTAGTAAAATTTTAAAATGTATCGAATTTCTTCATTAGATTCACTCATCATTAACAGTACGAAAAACAAATAAAAATCACACATTTTCCTAATTTGAATTTGGAATTATGTTCTTTAAAATTTAAACTTTTAATGATATCAAAACCAGCCAGATACAAATAGTATAGCCAGAGAGATTTTATTACAAGTTTATACATACTATAATGCGAAAAGACTTTTTCCCCAACCTAATAGAAAAAGAATATTACGTATCAAATGACAATTCCGGGTCTTTAACTCCTCCTTTTGTTGTTTTTGATACTCAAAACACAGCTTCACAAGACATACTTTCACCTTTTCAAATATATTTTGCCTAGACAATAATAATTCTTTAGAATTTTCACAATTTCTTCCGCTTCACGGCAATGTTGCTACCGACTTTTTCTAGAACGTCAAAACAAGATCAAAACATTGCATCAACTGACGGCCACGATTTACGCAGACAGTGAGTGAGTGAGATGGAGTGAGTGAAGTTACATCTTCTTTTCTTTTACTCGTAGCTAGGCTACATGGGATGAACAAAGATAGATGATCACTGTTTGATACACAGTTGTAAAAGGTTGTAAGTCTTATGGCTCTCTCCAGTATGATTAATACCTCCATGTGTTCAAATATATGAATAAAATAACAGAAAGAACATGAGTGAAACTCTTGTCTATTTCTTGCTGGAATTGCGAATTTTGACAGTTATTGTTGATTATAGACTGTGACTGCCATCACAGCTCAGTTGGTAGTAACTCTGCTTCTGCGCCGTAAGCCGGTTCGATCCCCACCGAGAACAAGCTTAGATGTTTATTCTCTGTCTGGGTGTTATTATATATAATAAGCATGTATTTACAAAAAAAAGTATATATGTATTATATCAGTTATCGGGTTCCCATATTACTAGTTTTGGCTTAGTTTGGGGCTAGATAGTGCTGTGTGGAAAGTTCACCAATATTTATATTTATTATTTGATTGTTTGCCCCTTGTACCCAAAAAGAAATCCTGGATCCGCCCTTGGCCTCAAATGTCTAGTCTCGGTGAGGATCGAACTCTAAACCTGAGCTGTAAGGCCTGTTAAATTCTTCTTCTTCTTATCGTGCCACTAGTTCTTTCGAAACAGATTTAGAAAGGGGTTTAAGTGCGCCTCAAAGAGGCTTCTTTCGGGCAAAGTCAAAGTCAAAAGGTATTTATTCAATAAAATCACAAGGATCACTTTGAAACGTCTTAAAGCTAGGTGACTCTAGGTGCCAGTTCCACGCGACCAAAGCCTAGAAGAACAGGCAACAAACTTACGGCTTGGTTCCTACCGCTCTATTGTATGATCCTTGTTACAATGCACCTATTTTAGAACTTTTTTTCACATGTTTTAGAACTTTTTAGCTAAAATATTATGTCGGTTTCCTCACGATGTTTTCCTTAACCGTTTGAGAGGACTGGTATAGCGCAAATTTTTTTTTTATACAACTAGCTGATGGAACAAGCAGATGGCCCACCTGATGTTAAGGGGCTGACAACTATCAAACAACTTCTCGCTCGCACGTTTCGACATGTTGAAAGATATAAAATCACTAAACTTATTTTCGAAAATTCGCAATCAACCATTTTGTGTACAATCACAATGCCCACAGTTTAGTAAAAATTTCATTTTGATCGATACAAGTTTTCCTACTTAAAAGTTTGCTTATGTACGAAAACTAGTAAAGCAAACTTTTGAGTAGGAAAACATGTATCGTCAAAAATAAATGTCAAAAAATAAATGTCAAAGTTAAATCTAGGTAATTTCAGTGTCAAGTTTAAATTATAATTATATTGAACTAGTGGCTTCCCGCGGCTTCGCACGCGTTGAAGTGGTGAGCCGTGATTGAGCCACAAACATCCAAACATCGTAACTTTCGCATTGATTTGTATATTATTAGGGTAAGATTTTAAATACATACGTAGGTATAAGAGATACCTATAGGCGTACATTACCTATATTAGGTAGGTAGGTAGGTAGGTAGGTAGGTAGGTAGGTATAGGTACTGAGTTTAGCACAAACATGACAAATACAACAAAGGCAACCTTACACGGAAAATATGTAGTTATTTGTTCCTAGTTTCTACCCCAAAAACAAACGAAACGAAACAGCTTCACGACTTTGATCCCCAGGCACGGTAGATACCCACAAATCTCTTCGTACCAACTCAAGATTCCCAATTTTAGAATGTCCCTTACCAACATTGACGCCTCGTTGCATCCTTTTTACTCGAGCGCAACGATGGAGGGTAACGTTTTAGGGGTTGTTTTCGAAAATCAAACTGTCTTTTTGTTAGTTATCCACAGAACACATTTTCTTTTAGTTTGATGTTGATTACACTACGCATTAAAAATCCTCCATAAAAACCTTACAACTTTGGCAGTCTTTTGCACCCTTTGCAGGGGTAGTTTTAAAATACTGAAAACGTGATTTTAAATTATTTATTGTCGAGTATATTTACTTTAAGTTTGAAATCAATCGCACTATGCGTTAAAAATCTCCCATACTAACTTTTACAGTCATTTGCACCCTTTGCAAGGGAAATTATCAAAAGTAAAAAGCGTCATTCTTAATTATTTATTTCTCAGTATATTTACCCTGAGTCAATAGTTTTTAACGCACCACGCGTTATAAAAACTCCCATACAAACTTTGGCATCCCTTTGCACACTTATTAAGGGTAGTTTTAAAAAACTAAAAATGCTTTTCCTATTTTTTTAGTCTTGGAGTACATTTATTTCAAGTTTCAAGTTTGTAGGTTCAAGAAATACAATTTTTCATACCAACATTTTCAACCCTTTTTACACCCTTAGGGGTTGAATTTCCAAAAATCCCTTCTTAGTACACCTCTACGCCATAAGACCTATGTATTCTTCAAATTTCAAGTCTCTAGGACCAGCGGTCTAAAAACTCCCATACAAACTTTTTCATCCCTTTGCACACTTATTAAGGGTAGTTTTAAAAAACTAAAAGTACCGTTCCTATTTTTTTGCCTTGAAGTATATGTACTCCAAGTTTCAAGTTTGTAGGTTCAAGGAATACTATTTTTCATACAAACGTTTTCATCCCTTTTTACACCCTTAGGGGTTGAATTTCCAAAAATCCCTTCTTAGTACACCTCTACGCCATAAGACCTATGTACTCCTAAAATTTCAAGTCTCTAGGACCAGCGGTTTAGGCTGTGCGTTGTCTATATGTCAGTCAGTCAGTCAGTCAGTCAGTCAGTCAGTCAGTCAGGACTTTGATTCTTATAGTATTAGAGATTATTGCAAATATTCATTTATGTCATAGTATGTTTTATTAATTAGAAATGATTTTAATGTTTTTGTAAATAGACTATATTACACTATATTATATTAATTGCTTTTTAAATATTATATTAATTGCATTCATATTCGTAAAACGGCTCTCGTTGTTCAAAAAACAATTTCAATATTCATTCCAGAGACACAATACAAATTATAACGAGTTAATTCTGCAATATTGAAATTAACATAAAGTCATGAATATACATGAATTTTATTATGTGGAAATTCTTTCAGTTCAAAAAACAAAGTTTTTATTTAAGGATATTTTTTGGAACAAACATGGCTTAGTTTCTTTATGCCTTCATTCAGGTTGGTGGACGCGGGGCAGTGCATCGTAGGGCACGTTCCTATCGTGCGTGACTTACGAGGCAATGCTTTGTTATAGGTGATGGTTACCACTTAACATCAGCTTGGCCATCTGCTTGTTCCATCAGCTAGTGGAAAAAGATAGATTGATAGATCACACAGCTGTGTTTTGTTTTTGCTTCAAAAACAAATTAACGGTAGTAATTTGGACGATTATTGAGATTTAAGACATTCTTAAAGTGAATAATCGCTACTTTACAAATTAACTAATTAATTAAGATTCCCTAATAAAGATTCAGAAACTGTCAAGGCGCAACCACTGAAGATATAAAAATAAGTTTATGGTGGTCCAATTAAATTAATGGCCTTTTAATTGACAACATAAGGCAGTCCACCTGATGCTGCTGTTCAAATATTTTTTTATATGTTCATTCCGTAGAATTTTTTTAAACTCTCGCGATCATACCACATATTGGAGTATTAGGTACACGAGTATTTATCGCGTTTACCTTTATTATTTTCCCGACGTTTCGGCTATGTTGCAATAGCCGTGGTCGCGGGCAGAATGACCGCGATAATTCCATAGAACTTTTACTTCTTATACTTTTTACTACTTTTAATACAAGTGTTTAGAGTTTAGTTTAATCATCAGTGCCCCAAGTCTAAGTTTCGTTTACCATATTTCGTATTTCGTAACGTCAGGTCTTTTTTTTATGGAGAATCGTGAGTTCTTAGCACGCCCGATAGAGACGCTTATCGATTATAGTTTTAAGAAGAGTAGTAGAGCTCTTTGTGAAGGGCTCGTCCAGGGAAGTACTACCACCACGCCTTTTTCTGCCGCCAAGCAGCAACGCTGTGTTTCGGTTTGAAGTGGTTGCCGGTGAAATTACAGGCACATGAGGCATTACATTTTGACTTTGACGCCTTGTTCCCAGGGTTGGCAGCCAGTAGGAGGACAGCTCCATCACTCCACACCAACGCGTCCACTGAAGGCCAGCTGCGCTCCCGGCGGAAGGCAGCCAAGATGCTGGTTGCTGTGGTCGCCATGTTCGCGGTCTGCTACTTCCCTGTGCATCTTCTTTCTGTGCTGAGGTAAGTCTTCTTGTAAGCCTTAATTCGGCCTCAACTTTTTTATTAGGAACAAAAAACAGATTGTACATTTTTTTTTATTAAACTAGCTGATGGAACAAGCAGATGGCCCAACTGATGTCAAGTGGCAACCATCACCCATAACAAAGCATTGCCTCGCAAGCCACGCAATAGGAACGTGCCCCACGAAGCACCGCCCTGCGTCCATCAACTTGAGGCATGCAGATGTTAAACCTCATGTGCCTGTAATTACACCGGCAACCACACTCTTCAAACCGAAACACAGCGTTGCTGCTTGGCGGCAGAGAAAGGCGTGGTGGTAGTACTTCCGCGGACGAGCCTTTTACAAAGAGCTCTACTACTCTTACTCTACTACTGTGAAGGCTGTCATGATATTCAACGTATGCTTCTTCTCCTCAGGGTCGCCATGGACGTGCAGCAGAGCGACGTGATAACCTGCATCGCCCTCATCTCCCACGTGATGTGCTATGCCAACTCGGCCGTCAACCCTCTCATCTACAACTTCATGAGCGGTGAGAATCATCATCTATCATCAATCATATCCTGCTCCAAACCTAAGATCCTCTGCATCCATATCAAACTGTAAATTGATGTACTGATGCTGATAAAGTTGATGTTATACAACGTGTAACGTAATACCCCTATAACCCCGGAAGCAGGGTATTCTACAAGTCATGGCGAACACATTTTGTTTTACGACTTTTGAAATTTTGTAGTTTTTCATTCATGAAATGCCTCTTAAACGTTCCTACAATATGCAACTAATCACCATGAGGCAGCCCTATTCACAGCTGTTTGTACGTTCTGTATGTGCGTGACCTTGCTTCTTACGTAAACAGTATCAGGGGTGTTGCAAATTTCTGAGACAATATTAATTTTACATTTGTATAGGAATTTCAAAAACGATAATTCAACTTTTGCACACGTCAAAGTATTCCAGAGCTTGGTCTGATCACTTGGTATTCGGCCATAAAGGGATATTATGTTACACGCTGTATAGTAACAGTGCTCTGTTACTACCCGTTGACATCCAGTTTGTCCCAGCTTTCTCAATGAAGATATCTTTCTTCCCTTTTTCCTGGTCGACCACTACCTCTTCATCCATACTAATTGATGATTGACTATATCAGATAGTTGATGCAGAGCTGTACACCTAACCACGTTCCTAAAGTGCGTGATGCTAGTTTAATTATTTCGGCAATTTCTTTGAACACACCAGTCTCGACTGACTGACTGACTGACTGGCTGACTTACTGACTACCAGACTGACTGACTGACTCACTAACTGTCTAGCTAACTGACTGGCTGGCTGACTGACTGACTGACTGACTGACTGATTAACTGACTGACTGACTGATTGACTGACTGACTGACTGACGGACAGACTGACTGACTGACTGATTCACTAACTGTTTAGGTATAACTGACTGACTGACTGACACATTATCTTAATGACTGACTGACAGACGTCAGACAGACAGTCGAACGTAGTTAACACGTTATAGCAACCGACACAACAACAATAACAAAGCCGCCGTAACAAAACTGCCCTTTATTATATAATAAAAGACTTATTTGTATGGCTTCTCCTATTGTACGTGTAACAATTTCGACAACAAACTTCCAAGGTACTATAAGGTTAAAATTTCCAGTGTAGACTCTGAAATGCACTGGTGGTCTAGTGGTAGCAACAGTCGTGGGTTCAAAACCGGCCGTGCACTAATGAGTTTTTTGTTCTAAAATGTATGTGCACAGCACAGTGCTAGAAGTTGATACTCTTACGGCAGGTTTCTGAAAGCCCGATCATAACTAATCGGATGTCAAGTCACTTGCTATCTCTATCTAATTCGATATAATAGCTGAAATGGCGAAGTACCCTCGATGAAGGAAAACATCGTGAGGAAACCAGCATGTCGTAAAACCGAGAAGGCAGGCATCTGGGACCACAAGAAATTGGGACCGCGGTCCCAGTCGCCTGATTCATTAATTTAATTACTTTTCCTCAGGCAACTGGGACCACTCGCAATATTACCACTAAATCTATTGTTTAATCCGAATTTAAGTACAGTTAGAACGAAAAGTATATGAAATAAAAAAAACGAATCTGTCGTGAAATATTTATTTATATTACTTATTTTATTTATATAATAAATATTACTAACAATTATAAATATGTACATTAATTAAAAATAAAATAACGTGTTTTAAAATCAGTCTTACATCGGTATACTATAAATGATTTATAAACATACCTATGTACGATAATTAGATAGATAGATAGAAAACTCTTTATTGCACACCACAAGGACATTTAACACATTAAAAACAAAAATAAAGTTCAAAAGTTTCAGTGAAGTACAATGGGCGGTCTTATCGCTGAGAGCGATCTCTTCCAGACAACCTTTAACCAGATAATTAACCAGATAATACCAGATAATTTATAATATTTAAATTATAGTACATAGATATGTTTTTAAAAACTACTGGATCTACTTGGACCTACAACGACACGCGCCGCTAGTATATATGATGCTAGTAAAACTAGTAGTTCGCCCCGAACTGAGATCTCGTGATGCAACCCGACAAACACACCAAAACTTTAAGTAGGTGGTAGTCAGAGGCAAGTCCCAAGTTTCAACTCTATTGGCCTATTTATTGAAGAGTTCCTTTGAACAGACCTTGACTCCATCATCAGACCTGGTCGCTATCACCATTTTATGAGAACTGAGTACCTTCTTAATTTATTTCAAGAAAAAAAAATAAGAAAAAGCAAACTAACTGGGCGACCAGTAGAAAAACCTTGATGTCAACGAAATTCCTAGAGATGGGAGGTCTTGGATCGTTAGTTACCTTAATTTAACTTTTTTGTTGTATCTCAAAAATCGAGCGTCCCAGAAAAAAAGTAAAAATTGTGTTGGAATGTCCAAACAAAGCCCTTTCATATGACATGTAGTTTGATTTTTATATGTAACTTTTTTTATTTTTGCCCCCTTAAAAACCCCATATCTTAATAACTCTTCATCCGATTTTACTCATATACTTACCAGTAAATTTCTCAAGCACAAGCTATCGACTTATCAAATTTCATGCAGATCGGATCAACGGTTCGAAAGTTATGGCCAGACAAACATACATACATACATACATACATACATACATACATACATACAAACATAAAATGCCAAATCGCCCAAGTTAAAACTAAGATCTTCGTTCGCTTCGCTCACTCGATCATAATAATGCTAAAAAAAAACGCGTGCTAGCTTTTGATTTTTCTGGCGACTGTACAATTACTTCTATACAGGTTGTGGTCCCAAATGGCAGAACAAAAAATGCAATCAGGCGACTGGGACCGCGGTCCAAGTTTCTTGTAGTCCCAGATGCCTGCCTTCTCGTAAAACCTATAAAGTTCAAATCGAAGGATTTTCGGTGCGCCTCAAAGAGGCTCCTAGAGGAACTTTTTGGTTTCAACGAGATGCTGGTTTCCTCACAATGTTTTCCTTCACCGTTCGAGAGCACTGGCATTGCATTAACTTTTCGAAGAGAAAAATCCAAAAAGTTTTTTATTTGTTTACAAATGATGTTGTTTTTTTTATTACATAATGCATTAACTCTAACTTGATTTCAAATCCTCCTAAATAAAATTAATACCTATTGAAAGACTATAAACACAGCACTATCTAGCCCGAAACTTAGCAAAACTTAGCAAGCAAATACTTGTATAGTTTTTTTGTAAACACATTCTTATATAATAAATAACACAAAATAAATATTTTAAATAGAAACCTTTAAATACGAGTCGATGATGATAAAATTCGATAGTGTATCTAATTCCTGCGGCTATAATCCCCTAGGGACGGTAGACATCCACTCAGACCTTTTAGTACGATGGTAATGTGGATAACATTTACCCATTTCAAGCTTTAGACACATGCCTCTTAGTATCTCTTAAACATTAATGCTTAGTTAACCTTATCAAAGTTGTAACAGTGCTTAAAAATAGTCACTTTTTTACAGTGGTTTCAGCTCAGCACAAAATGTTGAATAGTTCTTAGGAATGTTTTTCCTTCTGTCTAATCCACTTGACAGCCTTCACAGCTAAGTTGGTAGTAGCTCTGCCTTCTGCGCCGTGGGCCGTGGGTTCGATCCCCACCGAGAACAAACATTTGTGTGATTAACATAGATGTTTGTTCTCTGTCTTGGTGATATACTATAAGTATTTATTTACAAAAAAAGTATATTATGTATTATATCAGCTATTTGGTTCCCATATTACAAGCTTTGGCTTAGTTTGGGGTTAGATAGTGCTGTGTGGAAAGTCCACCAATATTTATTTATTACTTGAGCACTGGTGGTCTACTGGTAGCGGCCCCGCCTTCCGATTCTAAGGTCGTGGGTTCGAAACCGGTCGTGTATCAATGAGTTTTTCTGTTCAAAAATTAATGTGCACAATGCCAGTACTCTCAAACGGTGAAGGAAAACATCGTCAGGAAACCGGTATGTCGTAGAACCTAAAAAGTTCTATAACATGTGTCAAGTGCTTGATCGGAGCCTCTTGAGACGCACTTAATATCCTTTCACCACACTGTTTCGAAAGAAACTAGTGACACGACAAGAGAGAGAGATCTACCACTTTAATTTCAACTATCATGCTCATTTCATTTCCTGCTTGAATCCCTAACAATCCTACCGCCCACTTCCGCCATCTAGCATCCCTTATCAAACAAATCTTCTTAGAAATGTGATGTGAATCTTTTTCATTTGGGGTCGTTCATTAATCACGTGATTTTATTTCGCAAATTTTTAACCCCCTCCCCACCCTGGTGATATATGGTGGGGTTTTCGACACCCCCCCCCCCTTACCTAAAATCACGTGTATTTTTTTGGTACAAAGTATATTGACATTTTCTGAATATTTCCTTAAAATACAGGTATTAATCTGATCTAACTTTGGAAAATTTGAACGCTGGGAAATTGTTGCCTGGCAACAGTGAGTCAAGGCCACGCGCTGTTTGGTTTATAGAAAACGTGCGTTCAACGAAAAATAAATAAACGTGATCTCATTATATCCCCCCCCCCTCCTTGTGATATTTCGTGATTTTTTTCCTGACTGAGGCTCTAAAGAGGGGGAAGGCCCCCTCTTTAGAGCCTCACGTGATTAATGGACGATCCCTTTCCTGTTTCAATCCCTACCGCTCACTACCTCCATCTAGAATATCTTGTGTATTAAATCTTCTTAGGAACTTCCTCTAGGAATATTTCATTTCAACTGTCTGCTCATCGCCGCTTGCTTTTACAAACATGGGTCAACTTTTGATTTTGCTTGCAGGATTTCCTGGGTTTTCAGGTTAGTGGAGTCTATGCCCCGAGCTATACCGTGCTTGCCTTGCTTCTGTCATTTTGTTTCCACCATTATAATGCCGGCAATATATTATCAGAAATCACGACTTAACAATAGATAGAATAGAATAGAATAGAATAGAATAGAATACAATTTTATTTAGCATAGTACAAAAAACACAAGCCTTAACATAACAAACATTAAGAACATTAAGGACAAAATTTTGAGCGGCTCTAGGGACAACAGTAATAGGTTACTATAATAAAAAGGTTTTCAGCTCAGCATAAATGTTGGGTGTATTATCACTCAACGCTGATTTTCAGCTGAAAAAAGATAGGTATACAAGGTGTTCCAATAATTGGGTTTAAAACTTCGGGGGGCTAAAGTACCCATCAAAATGAATAACTTTTTCTAAGGAACAAACACTGTGAACGCGAAAAAAAAAACAGCTGTTTCATACCTACCTGGCTAAAATGTATGAAACAGCTGTTTTTTTTTCGCGTTCACAGTGTTGGTTCTTTAGAAAAAGTTATTCATTTTGATGGGTACTTTAGCCCCCCGAAGTTTTAAACCCAATTATTGGAACACCTTGTATAGACACTCCTGTCTCTCAGGGAATGTCAGTGAGTCAGTGTAGTAGTGTAGCTTAAAATTACTGTATCAGTTTTTTTTTAAACAAATCAAAAAAGTATCCTACATAGACAAGATTTCTATTTCAATTTAAGAGTAGTAGAGCTCTTTGTGTGTGGCTCGTCCAGGGAAGTACTACCACCACGCCTTTTTCTGCCGCCAAGCAGCAACGCTGTGTTTCGGTTTGAAGATTGTGGTTGCCGGTTTAATTACAGGCACATGAGGCTTAACATCTGTATGCCTCAAGTTGATGGGCGCTGAGCAGTGCATCGTAGGCACGTTCCTTATCGTGCGTAACTTTCGAGGCAATGCTTTGTTAAAGGTGATGGTTACCACTGAACATCAGGTGGGCCGTCTGCTTGTTCCATCAGCTAGTTTTATAAAAAAAACCTTTGAGCAAATTTAAAAACCGCAAGTATAGTAGCCTTATAAATAAGATAATTGTTGAAATGTGCAAAAGAGAAGTTGTTTGACGGTAGTCTGCGTCTTAAGAGATTTTCTAATAATATACGGCCGGCTTTAGCTGCAGAAAACTATTGCTGATTTTCCTCACAAATGCTCTTTTATTTTACTGTCTTTATCCATCGATGTTTTTCTTCCTTATCTTTCTTCCTTCTTTCTTTGTGTGTATGTTTGTTTGGTTGCTTGTTTACCAGCTGACCCACTACGGCTTTGCACGGTGTACACACGGATACAGATCAAACTACACAAAGACAAAGTAAAATGACGCTTATCACAAGGATATAAAAGCGACTAGTTTAGCCTGATGTGTATCCGTGTGGACCTACACAAAAACTTTCACCAAAAATCGATCTATTATCTATGTGGGCAGTGCATCGTAGGGCACGTTCCAATCGTGCGTGACTTACGAAGCAATGCTTTGTTATAGCTGATGGTTACCACTTAACACCAGGTGGGCCATTTATTTATATAATTCTTTATTGCACCAAACAAAGTTTGTACAAAAGGAGAGCTTAATGCTAGACAGCATTTTCTACCAGCCAACCTTGACAGGTGAAGAACAAGAGGTTGGCGTGCTTAAAACTAAAAGACAATTTTACTAAATCAAAACTATACCTATCCACATCTACATCTACATCTACACTAATATTATAAAGAGGAAAGATTTGTATTTTTGTATGTAACGAATAGGCTCAAAAACTACTGGTCCGATTTCAAAAATTCTTTCACCATTAGAATGCTACATTATCCCTGAGTAACATAGGGTATATAATATCTTCAATGTCACAATAAGTGTTCTTTTATTATAAAAAAATAAATGAAATGCCGCCGCTAGAAAAGAGTCTTTATTTGTACCTTGGTATTAATCCTTATCCAAATAAATCTTTTCATAATTAAGACGGTTTCGATACCTATAGATTACTTAAATTTTTCAAATCGGACATTCCATTCAAAAGATATGACGAAATTAAAAATGTTAACGGGTCCACGGGTCACGCACGGGGTGCGATTTCACTCACTCTGGCGTGCAAATGTATGAAATAAGTAGACGCGAGGCTCGAACCCACGGTCTAAGTTTATCCTAAAATGTTCAAAAAATGTATGACCACCCATGCGAAGCTGGGACAGGCCGCTAGTAATAAAATAAAGTACTATACAAACTACAACATAATCAAAATAATCCATCCATCCAGAAAAAGGCCATCTGCTGATTTGCCATCTGTTTGTTCCACCAGAAAGTAGTATTAAAAACCGTTCCAAGTTTCCCCACCAGCAGAACCCTTCAACCTTCACTCCTGCACGCAATAAGTAGGTACCTACCTTAAAAGTAATTTAGAGGTTCGTAAAGTAGTTTTACGAGCACACCGCACCGTTTGCACAACGCAAACTTAGTCTAGCAAGTGCAAACACTTGGTTCCTAAAATGACCACTATCGTGACAGTCGTTAATCATACGAATAGCTGAAATGCCAATGGGCCATGTTTACCGGTTGAGAGCACTGGTGGCCTAGTGGTAGCGGCCCCGTCAGGCGCGAATCCAGCGCTCTAAAAAGGTTGTGGTCACAGCCACCCGAAAATCGGCCCAGTACGAGTCGGAGAACTTTATAATTGATATAGTGCTCTCTTACAAAGGAGATGTTTATAAAATACTTGACGCCCTGACCAAGATTTTGTACAATAAATAGTTCCACATGGGTAAAGCCGTGGGGCGAACACTGTGTGAGATGTCTCAAGTTTATTATGGTTGTGGGCATGCCCATACCAACAACGGTGGATCCGCGCTAAGTCCCCGTGTCTTCCGATCGGAAGCTCGAGGGTTCAAAACCACTCGTATCATACCAATGAGTTTTTTTGTTCAATTTATGTGCATAGTCAAACGGTGAAGACATCTTGAGGAAACCGGCATGTCGTAGAACCGAAAAAGTTTTAAAACATGTGTCGAGTGCTCGAAAGGAGTCTCTTTGAGTTACACTTAAAATCTCACCACACTTACAAAAGAACTAATTGACACGACAAGAAGACCGCAAGTTTTCGTAGAGCTGACATCTTTGGAGTAAAGGAGTACGAGTGATCGCGTTTAGGTTAGCGTTACAGCGCAGAAGACAGAGCTCAGTGGCGGGTTTACAAATTTGCCGCCGTAAGCTATAAGCGATAACCTAGTTTACAATAAACTAGTAGTTCGCCCCGAACTGAGATCTCGTGATGCGACCCGACGAACACACCTAAACTTTGAGTAGGTGGTAGTCAGAGGCAAGTCCAAACATTATGCTTGGACTTTTTTCTGACTACCGCCTACTAACTTGGTACGGTAACCAAGTTTCAACTCTATTGGCCTATTAATTGAAGAGTTCCGTTGAACAGACCTTGGCTCCATCATCAGACCTGGTCGTTGTCACCATTTTATGAGAACTAAGTACTTCCTTAATATATTTCAAGAAAAAAAAATAAGAAAAAGCAAAGTAACTGGCCGAACAGTAGAAAAACCTTGATGCCAACGAAACTCTTTGAGATGGGAGCTCTTGGATCGCTGGTTATCTTAATTTAACTTTTTTATTGTATCACAAAAACTGAGCGTTCCAGAATGTTTCCAAAAAATTGTTTTGGAATGTCCAAACAAAGCCCTTTCATATGACATGTAACTTGATTTTTTTATGTAACTTTTTTTATTTTTGCCCCCTTAAAAACCCCCATATCTTAATAAGCCTTCATCCGATTTTACTCATATACTTACCAGTAAATTTCTCAAGCACAAGCTATCGACTTATCAAATTTCATGCAGATCGGATCAACGGTTCTAAAGTTATCGCCAGACAAACATACATACATACATACATACATACATAAAATGCCAAATCGCCCAAGTTGAAACTAAGATCTTCGTTCGCTTCGCTCACTCGTTCAAAAAAATTTACAATGTAACTTAATTTGTGCACTATCGTCCTCATTACATTAGCTTTTTCCCGCAAATAATTTAACAGAGCGAGTAGGTACAACTGATTGTTTTGGTACAAATGTTTTTACGCAAGCAAGAAGCATGAGCTCCGCGTACAGTCCAAACTGTAAACAGTGAGTTGGGTAATATAACCTACGGCATCCGACGATAAACACATACCCCTCTTATATTTAAAAGGTAAAAGTGATTGACTGATGTATCAACGCACAAGCCAAACCCTTAGGGCTTCAAACTTAAATTTCGCACATGTATTCCTTTTATGACGTAGGCATCCACTAAGATTTTTCAAAATTCAAGCCGGGGGCTAGCGGGCCGCCCGACTATGTAGAGATTTTATAATAAAGTACCTACAAAGAAAGGTTAAAGAACAATAAACACAGGGCCTCCGTATTTCACTCTTAGATGATTTGCATTTCAGGCGCCACTTTATACCCCTTGCTAAAGCTCGTTTGTTTAATTAGTTCCAATTTTAAAAGTATGTCACCTCTTTTCAATCATTTGGATTGGATCAAATTTAGTAAGCGTCACCTCTCTTAGAATTCCTGTGACAAATTTCGGACCTTTATTTATTTTTTGACCTTTATTTCGCGAAATCTTTGAAACTATAGGACCAAAGTCCTTTAACTGCCTCGGAGTGTTTATAAATATAGATAACCTTAAAAAAGGTCGTAATCTTAGGCCTTATTCAAATTATTTTATCATTATACCCTGCCATTTTAGATTAGACATAGCAACAGAATTCGCTGTCATTTTAGCTAATAGAGGCTTAGCGTTAAGGCGAAGACAAGAGCTAATGTGACTCTCGCTCGCACGTTTCGACATATTGAAAGATATAAAATCACTAAACCCATTTTCGATAAATCGCAATCAACCGTTTTGTGTGCAAACACATTGCACAAAGTTTAGTAAAAAAACATTTTGATTAATACAAGTTTTCCTGTTTAAAAGTTTGCTTATGTACGAAAACTAGTAAAGCAAACTTTTGAGTAGGAAAACATGTATTGATCAAAATGAAGCACTGTTACATTAGCTCTTGTATTCGCCTTAAATACGAAATCGTAGTTTTTAACGTCCAAAAATTGCTTTTTCGAGTGAGACTTCTACTTTAGCAGCTAAATATCGTCGCTATAGGATGTGTCAGCGAGTGTGGCACTTAACTATGTAATGGCTCATTCGAGCGTTTATCTTTGGTTTGATGGAGACCTAAATTAACTGGACAGTAAAATGTTTAGGGCGCGCGTGGTGCGTGCGAAATGCTGATGCGATGACTATTGATGAGTGACGGGAATGAACGGAATCTTATCTATTTGTGTGGGCAGGCGATACTCGAGATATTTTTATTAGTTTTAGAGTACTAACACGTCAGAAAATTACAGTGGATTTCGTAATATCTCATACAAATTATGTTTTGTTAGGATTTGAATACGATCCAGAAATATACGAAAATAACGATACACAAACAAAATCGCGGAAATTCGACTATTTTTCAAATTTATCAGTATTCAAAAGTACATACTGAGTTAGTTCTTGGTACTAAGAGATCTGAGGGGATATCTACCGTGCCTGAAGATAAAAATCGCGAACCAGTTACAACTTTTTTACCCACCTTTATTTTCCTTTTTATTTTTACTACACCACTTACTGAATCAACGGCTCACCTGTAAACATAACATCACAAAGCATTGCTTCACAGGTCACACACCTTAGGTACACTTAACATCTGGTGGGCCAAATGCTGATTCCATCAGCAAGAAGTTTATAAATTGGCCATCAGCTTGTTCAATATTAGTTGACAGCCTCACAGCACAGTTGGTAGTACCACTGCCTTGCCTTCTGCGCCGTACATCGTGGGTTCGATCCCCACCGCCAAGATAACATAACGTTTGTGTAATGAACATAGATGTTTGGTACTCTTTTGTACCCTTCAAAAGGAGGGTTTATCTTTTCTTGAAAGGCCGGCAGCGCATCAGTAACGCCTCTGGTATTGCAGGTGGCCCGTATGCTCGTCTGCCAGCTTTGGCATAAAACATATAAAAAAAAGTCTGTCTAGGTGTTAATATATTATATTATAAGTATTTACCGAAAAAAAGGACATTAGTATTAAGTATATCTGGTTCCCATATTATAAGCTTTGCTTACTTTCTCTTATCTGTGGTTTGGGGCTAGTAATGAGTGGTAGCAAAAAAATTACCAGCTGAAAAATAAACAATCTCAATTGTTCCAGGTAAATTTCGACGAGAATTCCACCGGTCCTACTTCAAATGCCTCTGCTGCTGTCTCCCGGCCCCAGAACAGAACGGGACCTCATTTGCGCCCGTCGGCAGCTCACGAGGCACCACGCGCACCGTCGTCAGAAGAAACGACTCCTGCGCAAGCTACCGCCTCACGCACCTCTCGCCATCCAACCACAACATCCACCGAGACTACGTACGGAACTCCAACACATCCTTCATAGAGAACCTGAACGGGAACCGACGGCCGAAGATTCGGGAAGATTCCATCAGCGAGAACGCGACACGCTTCACTCTTACGAACGACTGCAGAGATTGACAGATAGGTAAAAGCTCGTGCTATAGGAAGCCTATCGCTTGCAGCACGAACAGCATCGACTGCAAGCCTTACTACGATTGTTTTAAGGTTGATGATTGCGTGGCGGAGAGGCACAGCGATACAGCTGATTATAGAGGCTGTGAGAATGGATTTCAGGTGCGTTTTAACAGGAGTTTGGATGGTCGGAAGGTGGATTTAGTCTACTAGATATCTTCTACTTGCATTTAACTCGTAGATCACCAGAATCCATTATTATATCTAATGTTCTTGGCTATCAGCGGCTTTTAAGTAAAATTTATCAATTTGGGTTTTTTATACTGCTTGCTGAAGTAACAAGAGAAGGCCCACCGATGTTAAGTGGTTACCATTACCTATAACAAATTGCCACACAAGTCACGCACGATAGGAACTACCCTGCGTCTATCAACATGAGGCCTCATGTGCCCGCATTTCACCGGCACACTCACCCTTCAAACCGAAACACAACACCGGTGCTTGACGGCAGAAATAGGCCTTCCCCGGACGAGCCCTTCACATAAGCTCTACTAATCTCAAAATTATCTGTAAAATCTGTTTAACAAACCTTTTGAGATAATCTATTATTCACCCATACCTCTATTTACGGGACACTATAGTTTTGGACATTTTTGGAATCAAAATAATACCCTAAGAATTACAGTGTCCAATTTTAATTGATGGCACTCAGCTATAACTCTCACGAGTACGAGCGAGATGTAACTATTATCAACAAATGCGTGTGAGCGAGAGGTAACGATTTTTTCCATATTTACGCGGGTAATCTGAGTCAATTTTATACCTCATGTTATATACCAGTTGTTACCTCAGATATGATCTTATTTTGCCGTGTTTACTTCATTATTTTAGTTAAATAGTCGATATATTGTAAATAATTAATTTTTCCATTGTAAATAGTAAAATGCGCTGTAAAAAGCACATAGGTATTCTAAATGTTTTAATGTCTGTAAAATATTAGGCTAGTTTATACAAATATAAAAATAAATAAAATACAATCTCCTATCGGGTCACTAGTTTCTTTCAAAACAGTATGGTGAAAGGATTATGTGCGCCTCCTTGCTGATGATTTCCTTCACCGTTTAAAAGTGCTGGCACTGTGTACATACATTTTTGAACTGAATAACTCAGTTGTGCACGACCGGAGGTGAACTCACGACCTAAGGATCGGAAGGCGGGGCCGTTACCACTAGACCACCCGTGCTCCGTGACAGGTTCCAAACCCATCGCCTCCTACTAACAGGTTTCTTCACGAAATAGTTAATTTGCAAATATCTACATCATCATCTTTCTGCCCATAAGTGGAGTCTTCTTCATGTGAGGTCGGCACAACAGGTTTTTTCTCTATTTCCTCTATCATCCTTCATCTCAGCAGTCACTCCTTTCTTACCCTTGTCATCATATTTAAAATACATTGTAACAAGGATCATACAAAAGAGTGGTAGGAACCAAGCCGTAAGTTTGTTGCCTGTTCTTCTAGGCTTTGGTCGCGTGGAACTAAAGTTACCTAGAGTCCTAGAGTCATCTAGCTTTAAGACGTTTCAAAGTGATCCTTGTGATTGTATTCAATAATCGTCGTTTTTTCAACGTTCGTGTGCAAGGTAAATTTATCAATATTTTGTATGAAGAAACCACTTTTGTAACTATAAGCGTTGATGAGTTACACCAATTTTAATAACAAAAAACTTTCAAACGCGATTATCTCGAAACTAGCTTTTTGCACTTAATTACTTCTGGCACCACAACGACGATAATTATACCTTTTAACTTTGACTTTGACATCCTTCACACAATCCATCCATCTTTTATGTGGCCTTCCTCTATTCCTATATCCTGGGTCTCACTGTTTCTCTAGTCAAATATCCAAGGTCATATGTCCTAGGCCCTAGGAATTATCACTCAGATCTTTCTAGAATTCAAAGAATCCTCTATCAACCAAAAAAAAAACAGATTATGTATTTTGATAAATTAGTTTAAATAATAATTGTATTACGTCTTCATGTTTTATGTTGATCTCCTAATAAATTTAATTAGTTATTTAATTCAATGTTTAAAAATATGTCATTTTAAGTATGTCTATCTCGGGGTCTGTTTCACAATAAACTAAAAGTTCGTGTTACTGTAGCCCTTATGCCCGGGCTACACGAGGCTAGTTTTACAAGCTAGGATAGCAAGCTAGTGTCAGCATGTTAGAAAGCTAGTACTTCTGGCTTCGTGTAGACAAAACTAGCTTCATTCCTAAGCTAGTAAGCTAGTTTACAAGCCAAGACAGTTTTTAATAGGATGGAGTTATATTAGCGCCCCGTACCATGATTTTACTATCCTGGCTTGAGTACTAGCTTCATATGGCCGGCGAAGCGACGAATTTTTCATTTGGCTAGTAAGCAGGAACCACGAGTTTTGTTTGTTTTTCTAACCTAGTCTCATGTAAACAGAACTAGCATGTTCCAATCCAGGTCAGCAAGCCAGAAAAGTTTAATAGAGAACTAGCTTGCTATCCTAGCTTGAAAAACTAGCCTTATGTAGCCCGGGCATTAGTGTTAATTACTTTTTATTTATAAGGGTTTATTAAACCGATGGACCGTCGACATTGTTCAGATCGCGAGAAGTCGATTAATGATGAAGGCCCAAATTCTTTCTTACTGGGCAGGCTTATGTCCAAGGGGACTTCTTCAGGAGGATGATAATCTTAATATACCTTTACAAAACTCCCAGGAATTTATTTAATAACTTACTTTCATATCAACGAAAAGATATCAGATTTTAAATCCATTTTCGTTATTGGAGGTTTGTTTTTATACAACTAGCTGATGGAACAAGTAGATGGCCCACCTAATGTTAAGTTGTAACAGTCACCTATAACAAAGCATTGCCTCGCAAGTCACGCACAAAAGGAACGTGCCCTACGATGCACTGCCCTGCGTCCATCAACTTGAGGCATACAGATGCCCCATGTGCCTGTAATTACACCGGCAACCACACTCTTCAAACCGAAACACAGCAACGCTGTTTGGCGGCAGAAAAGGCGTGGTGGAACTTCCCCGGACGAGCCACACACAAAGAGCTCTACTACTCTTATAATAATATCTAAGGTTTATAATAAGTCGATAATTTACTTGTACCTTCACCTTTAAAGTTCAAAATACAATTAATATGAAAAGAGCAAAGCTCTTACATTAAATTGCTTTATCTACCTCACAGCTCAGTTGGTAGTAGCTCTGCCTTCTGCGCTGTAAGTCATGGGTTCTATTCCCACACAGAACATACATTTTTGTCATGAGAATTATGTTTATTCTAAGTCTAGGTGTTTCATTATGTTCAGAGGGTGTTTTTAATTTTTTTACTACAAAAATATGTATAAAATTACTAGTATTGGTGAAAAAGGTCCCACTAAATTGAAGCCCTAAGTTTTATTCCACTGTAATTTTTTTATGTAAATAGTTATTATAATATAAAAATAACCTAGCTATAGGCACTAATGTATACGTCATCTAATCTTTGTGTTGTGAGTATAAGATGTAAATAAATTGAAATAAATTATGTTTTCTTTCCTTTTTTACATTAATTTTACCACCTAAGAGAATTCAGTTAAATTTTGAAGGCACGAACGATAGGAACGTGCCCTACTATGTCCTGCTATTATGTCCTATCTTGAGGCATACAGATGTTAAACCTCATGTGCATAATTACACCGGCAACCACACTCTTCAAACCGAAACACAGCAACGCTGCTTAGTGGCAGAAACAGGCATGGAATACTTCCCTGGATGAGCCATTCACAAAGAACTCTACTACTCTTAATTATTAAACCTAAAAAAAGACGCCTCTCTCACTGATAGACCGACGACATTGTAACATCGTAAGGGTCGCAGGAGTTGGTGGATGGAGAGGGCTCTGAATCGTTCTTCCTGGAAATAATAAAATAAAATTGAATAAATATTGGTGGACTTACCACACATCACGATCTAGCCCCAAACTAAGCCAAAACTTGTAATATGGGGGCTAGATAGCTGATATTTTTTTTTGTAAATATCATACTTATATTATGTATAACACCCAGACAGAGAACAAACATCTATGTTGATCACACAAATGTTTGTTCTCGGTGGGGATCGAACCCACGGCCTACGGCGCAGAAGGCAGAGCTACTACCAACTGGGCTGTGAATGCTGTCAATGAAATGAATGAGTTTATATGAGATACCTTTGTCCAGCAGTGCACTAAGCTGATAGTGATGTGGATTTCCATTCTCTTAAAACATATAAAGTATTAGAATATTCGTGAAAACGGATGCCGGAAAGAAATTCCACTTATCTGTACCCATGTTACAAACTGCCACTTTATTTATGAAAAAGTTTATCGAAAGGTTCCGGGTGTCGATTCACTGAACGAAAAAATCACGTCTAGTTTCACTTAGTGGATCCGCGCTCACTTGGATAACTAGCTTCGCCTCACTCACGTTGGAATTTTGCTCGCCAAAACACTTACGCGGGTGGCCCAAGTGATAGGTGAATGTATTATTTATTTCCAAAAAGACCTAGGTATGTGGTATAGAATCATTATTTCTCAAAAGAATTACATAAATTCACTTGCTGAGAATAATAATATTGGAATAACAAATTTATTAGTTTCGTACGTTTAAAACATTTAAATTAAATAAACACGTAAATATCAGTTTGGCACAACAATTTATCAACACATTTTACTGTAAACACCACTAACCTAACTAAACTTAAAAATTTAACATAACACTTTTATAATATTAATGCGTATGTTATTAACATTCGTTCCTAATAATGCTATGTTTAGTAAGTAGGTATGACGCATTTAGATTGGTGGTTTGATGGCCGAAGCAGGTTTGCAATACCTACACTCCGAATGTCAAATTGCAAACTCGCTGAGCATTCCGCGCTCACTTGGGTGAATGTTGTTTACGGAATAGCACGCCTGGATACAGTTGTAAGTTGTATAAAGGGAATGAAATTTGACCGTCATAAAATAGGATTCAACTTTACGAAGTCATAAAACGGAAGCGGATTTCAGTGGAACCCAAACGAAATTAATTTCTCTTTTAGAATATACAGGGCGTCCCAAGACTATGCGACATGAGGGAGTACCTTAAATATTGTAGATAGGATATTTTGCTGAAAGGAGACTTTATTTTATTTTTAAAAGTTAGTAATACTGCATTCAAAGATTTTCTTAAATTACTTGCTTCGTCTGGGATTCGAACCGACTCAAATGTGGAAAAAAACACCCCGTATTTTTATGATGCCATAGAAAGAATGGACAAAAATAATAATTCCTCTTAAGTAACATAGTATCTTATACAAAGGAATCCAAGTAGGAAAACATTCATTCAGAAACTCAGCTGCTCTCCGACTATTATGAGCTGTAGCTCCATCTTGTTGGAAAATTAAGTATTGTAGCTCCACCGCGGAGAGATTTCTTATCTCGTCTCTTAAAATTTGAAGTATTTTTAATACTAGTATTTTTGTTTTGAGAACGTTTTTTGCTGACCCTGGTCTAGATAATGTTTTTAGGGTTCCGTACCCAAAGGGTAAAACGGGACCCTATTACTAAGACTCCATTGTCCGTCCGTCTGTCTGTCTGTCTTTCACCAGGATGTATCTCATGAACCGTGATAGTTAGACAGTTGAAATTTTCACAGTTGATGTATTTCTATTGCCGCTATAACAACAAATACTAAAAAACAGAATAAAAGAAATATTTAAGGGGGCTCCCATACAACAAACGTGATTTTCTCGCCGTTTTTTTAGATAATGGTACGGAAACCTTCGTGCGCGAGACCGACCCGCTCTTGACCGGTTTTTTTATGAATGCCACTGATACGTGACGATACAGTGAAGTAATAGGCGATATGAGTCTTGAAGGTATGGTTAACGTTTTTTATGTCTCACTTATCGCTAAGTGGGTAGTTTTGTTTATTTTTTAATTTGATTTTTGAGTTCTATTAACACTAGTCCGCTGACTGCTACGGTTGTTTTTGGAAGTTAAACGTATAATTCTGTCATAACCTTAAAATTCCAAGAATCCGACACCATTCGGACAATGCTTCAGCTACCTTACCGTAGGTTATAGTCTATAGATCTTAGAGCTAATTTCACAGCTCTGTTAGTTACTAATCAAGGATTAACAAGCCGTTAAATCTTATTAGATTTTGATATATTTAACGGCCCTTTAGTCCTTTGTTAATCTAACAGAGCATGGTGAAATCAGCTCTAACAGTAGGTAATTTTGTTCCTACGATCTATCCATTTTGGGCATACAATAAATGTTAAAAGTTGTGATAATGTGTGATTTTTAATTTTTTATTTCTATAAAGAATTGGCTTAAACCACTGAAATTTCTAAAATAGATGTATACCTATAGATTTCTAATCTAATTTAGAAATTTTGTTAACAGCTTAAATATTTTATTGAAGAAGGTTCCTTTTTTTCCTGTTTGATACAGAACCCTCCGTGTAAATATGACATATCGACTAGCACGGAGTAAAAAGCCCACAGCTCTAATCCACATGCACGGAAAAGGGCTATGCAACGATAGAGCTGATTTTAATATTACTGATTCAAAAATGTATTTTTTTAATGAATCATACAAAAGAGCGGTAGGAACCAAGCCGTAAGTTTGTTGCCTGTTCTTCTAGGCGTTGGTCGCGTGGAACTGGCACCTAGAGTCACCTAGCTTTAAGACGTTTCAAAGTGATCCTTGTGATTTTATTGAATTTTGGCTTTGAATTTGGCGTTTTGTCTAGTGGAAATGCTCACGTGAGTGAGGCGAAGCTTGTGTGCGAAGTGAGCGCGGGTCTAATAGGTGAAAGTCCCGTGAATTTGTTGTAAAGAATCGAACCCCAGTAACTTATTTAAATTGAAGAATTGTACCGACATACTTACTAATGAATAAAGACCTCAAGAAAATTCTCTAAAGTAAATAAAAAGGGACTTATTTCGTTAAATAATAAAAGGTTTTACTCAAATAAGGTAGAATATACTTTTTACATGCATCTGGTTCATATTTTTTTTTTAATTTATAACTCTGTTTTGTTTGTCATTTCAACGAACAATTTACAATTACAATTTCTTTAGAAGAAAAAAATTGTTTGTTTTTGAAATAATAATAATACCGAAAATACCTTTACCTCCATGGAAAATACCGATGACGTGAACGTACCGCTACCCACTACCTCCCTAGAATTAATCAAGGTACTTGAGTAGGTAGGTAAGGTACTAGGTACATCATTACGGATCAGGAGGTTTTGGAAGCTGAATGTTCTTGGGTGCACATCGACTGTAATATAAAATGCTCTGACAGCAAAACGTCTTCAATTTAAAATGGTTTTGGAAACTGAATGGTCTCAAATGTCTACCGTACCTGAAGATTACAATTGTAAGCCTAATTCATTTTCAGATTAAATTCATTAAGACGCAGACTACCCCTAATGTTACTTCTCGTTTACACATTGCAACATTTTTAAAGATACATCACAAAATGGAGATATGTAAAATCGCAAGCAACCCAGTTTCATCAGCAAAAATTTTATATTGATCCAACCAAGTTTTCCTACCAAAAAGTTGGCTAACTAGTTTTCTTATTTAATCCCTTCAATAATTTTATATCTACAAAAACCTCTATGTGACAACCCTAACATACAAACGGCAGCCGACTGCATGTTCAAAGGATCAATTTCTTAACTCAAGTAAAGGATGAATGGATCTAGCAAATAAAAAGGTAATATATTTCACTCTGATACGGTTACTTTTTTTTTTCATTAAAGGCTAACTTTCAGGTACACTGGTTCGTAAAAAACCTTTTCTTTGAAATATATTACGCTTCACTGTGTCTTACTGGTGACCCCGACCAAGTGAAATCTTTTCATACTGTTCAATTAGTCTTTATAGGGATCGGTAGAGGAATACATTTATTTATTTTTGAGCTCTCTGTGCTCTCTATGAGCTCTTTGTGAAGGGCTCGTCCGGGGAAGAACTACCACAACGCCTTTTTCTGCCGCCAAGCAGCAACGCTGTGTTTCGGTTTGTGTCAGTGTGGTCGCCGGATTAATTAAGATTCATTAAGAAACAAGGTAAGATTCATGTGCCTGTAACATGAATCTTAACATCTGTATGCCTAAGTTGATGGACGCAAGCAGTGCATCGTATTCCACGTTCCTAACGTGCGTGACGAGGCAATGCCTTGTTATAGGTGATGGTTACCTTAACATCAGGGCCATTTGCTTGTTCCATCAGCTAGTTGTATTAAAAAAAAAACAGATTCAGAGCACAAATTAGTATGTATAATATTTTGCCAGTTCTAAGGTTCTATTCTCTACTATAAAGCTTTGAAACCGGCGTATACAAAACTTTACCGCGCATTGTTCTGTCTGTCGTATTTTAGAGAGGCATCGACAAAAGAATAATTACGAATTTTAAAAAGAAAGACGTATTTTTTTAGAATTACTCTTCAGGCTGGCCTCAATTGTTATGTTAATATGATTTTAATGGCAGATTTAAAATACCAACTGATGCCTCCTTTTTATGAAATGTCTTCTTCTTCTTGTTCGCAGAAAATCTTGTCAGTGTCAAGTGAAATAGATTTAGCTATTAGTCCAATCTCTCTCTCTCTTTTGTCGTGTCACTAGTTTCTTCCTAAACAGTGTATTAAGGATTTTAAGTGCGCCTCAAGAGGCTCCTTTCGAGCACTTGACACATGTAATAGAACTTTTTAGGTTCCACGACATGCCGGTTTCCTCGCGATGTTTTCCTTCTGTGTACATACATTTTTGAACGGAAAAACTCATTGGTGCACGACCGGTTTTGAACCCACGACCTTAGGATGGGAAGGCGAGGCCGCCACCCCTAGACCACCAGTGCTTGCAGTTATTCCAATCAGTCCATAGTAAATTCGGCGGTAATTTTTTTTTAAGAAAATGGCGGCGACTTCTTTCAAAACTTACGAAACATTTTGTAGTGATGTTAAGTGGTAACCAAGTTCTTTTTATACTGTACTTGCTTATGGAACAATCAGATGGCCCGCCTGATGTTAAATGGTAACCAGCACGTAAAACAAAGTGTAGCATAATTATTACTTACAAGTACTTACTAGGCTTACATTCACAAGAGCTTGTTCATCCCGACTACACAAAATTTCGATTAGTTTTCGAAAGGTACAGTCGGCTGCATGAAAATGTATCTAATTCGTAATTTCAAGTTAGTATCGCGGCATTGCTATCTAATAGTAATGCCCCATACAGATATTAAGCCTCATGTGCCTGTAATTACACCGGCAACCACACTCTTCAAACTGAAACACAGCAACGCTAATTGGAGGCAAAAAAAGGCGTGGTGGTAGTACTTCCCCGGACGAGCCCTTCACAAAGTGCTCTACTACTCTTAGTAATTTATAATATTTATTTATTAACAACACTGTAATATTACATGTATATTGAGATGTTGCACCAATAAACCTTTGCAGGTTTGTCTAGGTGCTCACATTCGTCTATTTTACTTATACAACGTGTAAACGACTGTACGACATTAAATTAATACACGTGTAGTACTACTATCTAGTATTGATTTAAAAAAGGTTGTATTAACATTCATTCATAATTGAGATTTTTTTATTTTCAAACAAACTAAATATCAGAATAAGCATAAAATTATTGAACATTCTGTATAAACACACAAACAAAGCAACGTACGTTCATTCAATGCCGCGCCCCGCGCGCAGAAACCGCACATACATACCTACTACGACTAAACCTAAACTGTGCCGCGCGCCCGTGCCTAAAGGTGAACGCCCTTTCAGCGCGGGCGCGCGGCCGGCGGCGGCGTCTTTGATTCGCCGATATAGTAGAGCAACGTTAGCATGTAGGAAAAATAAAACTAGTTAGGTACCTCAAATCCGTACGTTTCCAATATGCTCACGTTGTTGCATGTTGCACATACAAATGAATGCACTGAAGAGCTCCTTCAACTGTTCTAGAGTTTGTTTTGTATGCCTAGTTTCACAATTATCTTTCCCTTCATAATACAAGTTCTGCATTTTGATGACATTAACAAGACACACACACTCACACAAAAAGTCTATTTCGCGGTACCAAATCTAGACACTAGTCACGAGTAATAACACGAATTTACAATTTTCAAAATTAGATATGTCAAGGTCGCTACCAAGGCGATTGTTTACTAAAAAATAATAATGTCTTTCACTGGCCACCGGGCGGCGGCAGCGTGGCACATAGTGGGGCGCGCTACGTACCTATCTGTCTCTATCACACACGTAAGCGGAATGATATCTGTCCTTGTCGTACAGCGAAATTTTACAATGTGAGCGCTCAAATATGTTTCTTATGCGGTCTAACGCGTATAAATATGATATCTCTGTCCTTTTTTTCGTTTGATTGATGAGTCACATGACTTCATGACCCCGGAAATTTGACCTCATCACCGGCGATTAGAGATACAGGTTGCATAGAAATTATTTATTGGAAAAGTATCGATATCTCGATAAATATTCAGGCTTTTTTGATAAAACCAACTCCTAAAATCTAAAAATGCAATTAGGAGTAGGTACGTGTTTCAATTTAATGTCGTACATGACTTTACACCTTGTATAATATCAAGGCACACAAACCCTTGCAAGTAGGTACAAGATATATAAACCGAGAAAATATAAAAGAATATTAAAAGATGAAAATATAAAATTGAAACATTGTTTGTTACTCAAACAATGCACGGTGGCAAAAACATGTGATACCTATTTCTATTGCTATTTTTATATTTTATGTAGTTACAAAGAGCTAGGCTGGGAGTCGCTACGTGATAGAATCAGAAATGAGGAAATCCAAAAAAGAACTAAAGTCACCGACATAGGATAGAATTAACAAAAAGTGGCAATGGGCAGGTCATAGTTCGAATAACTGACAACCGCTGGGGAATAAAGGTTCTCGAATGGCGACCACGAACAGGAAAACGAAGCGTGGGACGCCCTCCCGGCCGATGGACTGACGACATTGTCAGGATCGCGGGAAGTCGGTGGATCCTGGAAATATATAGGACAGGCCTATGTTTCTACAAATTAAATGTATGATTATGAATAAACTAATTTCATGATATTTGTGTTTACGGCCTGTAAATGTTCATTACAATAAATAAATAAATATTGGTCTTTTTTACACAGCACTTTCTAGCCCAAATAAGCCAAACCTTGTAATATGGGAACCAGATAACTGATATAATACATATATACTTTTTTTTTACAAATACATACCTACTGTTGGATGTTTGCTCATTTTTAAAGGGTAGATAATTTCCCTCATACTACAAAATGGTGTTTAAATTTAAATAATGCTTAAAATTAGCGCTGTCTCTGTGTGCCATTACGCATTGGTAAGAGATGGCAATAGTTTAAGCATAGTTTATCGTTTGACAGATTTTTTGTAGTAAGGCCGTTTATGTTTGCCATCCGCTTTTCTACGACTACCGTCGTTTTGAATTGACGGGCCGATGCATCGCGCGCCCTCTACGCGAGCGCATCGACAGTTGGCTTGTGTGTGACTACATACAATCGGTCGCGTCCTCAATCATCTTGAGAAACTATTCCGTGGATAGACAAGTGTACTCATTTAACCACTGCCGTACAGTATTCGTTGTGTGAGGCGTTCTCGCAGTGCTGTGCCAATTTAGATGCTGTTTATTTGGAACGTTCAGTGACTTGCCCACCTCCAGTACCTACCGATACCAGGATTTGCCGTGCTGAGCCCTCTTGAAGAAACGTGTGGAAGTGTGAGGTAGGTGACAGACTGGATTATCTGCCTTATTTCGAGCAAAGAGCCATTGTCCAAATTAGACCTACTTAGTACAGTCATTTTTTATTGAATTATTGGTCCTTCAAAAAATACTTTCCAGCATTTACAGTCAAACTCAACATTACTTATAATATTATATAACACCCTGACAGAGAACAAACATCAATGTTCATCACACAAATGTTTGTTCTCGGTGGGGATCGAACCCACGGCCTACGGCGCAGAAGGCAGAGCTACTACCAACTGAGCTGTGAAGGCTGCCATTAACAATACTGTAACACTACAACAACTACCTACAACAAACACAAACATGAAACGAATTGGATACATCACAAAGATTTAATATAGTCCCAAAAGTGGGATTTGAACCCACGACACGAGTTATATGTCAGACCTGTAGATGGAACCACGGTCGCATAAGTACCGTAGTAACATGTCCCTGAGTTATTCGTCGAGTGCGATTAGAATCCGATGGCGCAGTTGGTTAGCGCGGCCCCGTATCAAGGGGAAGGTCGTGGGTTGAAATCCCACTCGGGTAATAACTTTTGGGACTATATTAAATCTTTGTGATTTTCCTTAAGTGTAGGTAAACACTATAAAAACAAATAAAAATTAGAATTGGATACATTCCAGTGCAGTCGACTGTACCTAGGTATTGTGAAACCTCTGTGTACCTACATTATCAATCTCCCGGTTGGAAAATATAATATTTTCTGCAAACATAAGGAGGAATACGTCGCCATTTGTATTCGTTCGCGCTGATTCATCGTACAGTTGGGGAGACAACTTTAGAGGTGAAATTTTGAGGTATTCCTCGGGGCGCACCCAGATGAAGCGCACCGAGACGAAGCGCACCAAAGTACTTCCTCAGAGCGCACCTGTATGGGTGCGCTTCATTTAGTAGGTATAAATGTTTAGTTTTTATTCCTCGTGGCGCACCAATGATAATGTAGGGTCTAATGATGGGGTTGTTTTTCATCTAATTAGTAACCTATACACTACTATACTCACATTTTGAAAAATTTGAGTTTAACGCGATGACGAGAGCTTATGTACCTCTCGCTTTTTTTTATACAACTAGCTGATGGAACAAGCAGATGGCCCACCTGATGTTAAGTGGTAACCATCACCTATAACAAAGAATTGCCTCGCAAGCCACGCACGATAGGAACGTGCCCTACCATGCACTACCCTGCGTCCATCAACTTGAGGCATACAGATGTTAAGCCTCATGTGCCTGTAATTACACCGGAAACCACACGCTTCAAACCGAAACACAGCGTTGCTGCTTGGCGGCAGAAAAAGGCGTGGTGGTAGTACTTCCCCGGACAGATTTGTAAGAGAATTGTAATTGAATAAACGAATTAAATTGATTATTAATAAGATTTTATTATTAATAATAAGATAATTGATTGAAATTGACGAGCCCTTCACAAAGAGATCTACTATTCTAACGCTCGCACGTATCGACATTTTGAAAGATATAAAATCACGGAAGACATTTTTGAAAAATCACAAACTACCACGTTCTCAATCACATTGCACACAGTTTAGTAAAAAAAACATTTTCATCGAAAAACATCCACAAGTTTTGCTAATCAAAGTTTGCTTTACTAGTTTTCGTACTTAAGCAAACTTTAGACTAGGAAAACTCGCTTCGATCAAAATGAAATTATTACTAAACTGTGTGCAATGTGATTAAACACTTGGTTGTGCAATGACAATGCTTTGTTATAGGTGATGGTTACCACTTAAGGAGCTGACAACTATCAAACAACTTCTCGCTCGCACGTTTCGACATGTTGAAAGATAAAAAAATCACTAAACTCATTTTCGTAAAATCGCAATCAACCATTTTGTGTGCAATCACATTGCACACAATTTAGTAAATATTCCATTTTGATCGATAGAAAACTAGTAAAGCAAACTTTTGAGTAGGAAAATATGTATCGATCAAAATGAAATTTTTACTAAACTGTGTGCAATGTGATTGCACACAAGATGGTTGATTGCGATTTTTAGAAAATGAGTTTAGTGATTTTATATCTTTCAACATGTCGAAACGTGCGAGCGAGAGTCACATTAGCTCTTGTCTTCGCCTTAATATCAGGTGGGCCATCTACTTGTTCCATTATCTAGTGGTATAAAAAAAATGTACCACATTTGTAACGCTTTCCACCGCGACCGTACCTATGTACCTATTCCTATGATTCGGTTTACGATATTCAGACCGAGTTAAGATATGACATCAACAAATATTTGATGTCTCCATTCCACACGACATTACTTCAGGGGGTGGGGGCGTTCACCCCCAAATGACATTATGCATTCAACAATGATCGTTCCAGAACAAACTACATACTTAAAAGTACATACCTATGAGTAGGTATAAGTATATGAGCGCTGCTTGACATGGATTGACATGACACCTACTTTGTTGTCTAAGTTTTTTTATACAACTAGCTGATGGAACTAGTAGATAGAAGGTGGGCCCTTTAAGTGGTAGCCATCACCTATAACAAAGCATTGCCTCGCAAGTAACGCACGATAGGAACGTGCCCTACGATGCACTGCCCTGCGTCTATCAGCTTGAGGCTTACAGATGTTAAGCCTCATTTGCCTGTAATTACACCGGCAACCACACTCTTCAAACCGAAACACAGCGTTGCTGCTTGGCGGCAGAAAAAGGCGTGGTAGTACTTCCCCGGACGAGCCCTTTACAGAAAAACTCAGGCTCATAATATAGAATTTTCATTGAAAAAGGGATATTTAGCATGGTTTGTGAGTTTGATTGTTTCCCGATATTTCGGCTCAGTTCCATGCACCAATCATAACAATCACGGGTCGAACTAAAGTCTAAACGAGTAAGAACAAATGTTATTGGCAGAAAAACGGACTACCCTCTTTCGCAATATTTTATTGCAAATGCCACTACTACCACTGGTTTCATTCTCACTTTCTACTCGATTTCGTTACGACACACAACACTGAAGGACGTATCATTGGTTAAAAAAAACTCACATTTGGGTCACACTCACACGTTGAGCACTGGTGGTCTAGTGGTAGCGGCCCCGCCTTCCCATCCTAAGGTCGTGGGTTCGAAACCGGTCGTGCACCAATGAGTTTTTTCTGTTCAAAAATGTATGTGCACAATGCCAGTACTCTCAAACGGTAAAGAAAAACATCGTGAGGAAACCGGCATGTCGTAGAACCCAAAAAGCTCTATAACATGTGTCAATAGCTTGAAAGGAGCCTCTTGAGGCGCACTTAAAATCCTTTCACCACACTGTTTCGAAACTAGTGACACTACAAGAGAGAGAGACACCACCGTGTACGAATGCCGACTTCTTCATGCTGATGATGATTGTGACATAAAGGTCAATTTAGCGTGAAATGAATAAATAAATTTCATAACATTATGTAGATTTACCGCGGTTCCCGACAATAATTCGATATTGCGTTCAATAATGAAATAAAATAAACTGAGTGCATAAGGTGTGGTCATACTGTAGGCGGGAAGCTAGACGGGCTTACCAGGGCCGTAGGGCACGTTTATATCGTGCGTGACCTTTTTATTAGAATTTCAAGGACTGCGTCTATTTTACTACCTACTGATGGAGCAAGCAGATGTTAAGCGGTAGCTATCACCTAAAACAAAGCATTACCTCGTAAGTCAAGCATTAGGAACGTGTCCTACGATGCACTGACCTGCGTCCATCAACTTGAGGCATACAGATGTTAAGCCTCATGTGCCTGTAATTACACCGGCAACCACACTCTTCAAACCGAAACACAGCAACGCCGCTTGGCGGCAGAAAAACGCGACAACCTAGCATTCCTAATGGCCATCGGCGGACTGTTATCTGTTATACTAATCACTATACTAATACGCTCTAACTAGTTATAACAAAGGTCTATTATTAAACAACCTCGTGAATTAGGCTGTAGGTAATATCATAACGATTCTATCGTATAAAGAAAAAAGCCGTCTCTCATGCCCACAATTCTCTTTTTTGAACCTCACGGCAGTCGTAAGCGTAAAATGTAGATGAGTAGAGCTCTTTGTGTGTGGCTCGTCCGGGGAAGTACTACCACCACGCCTTTTTCTGCTGCCAAGCAGCAACGCTGTGTTTCGGTTTGAAGAGTGTGGTTGCCGGTGTAATTACAGGCACATGAGGCTTAACATCTGTATGCCTCAAGCTGATGGACGCAGGGCAGTGCATCGTAGGGCACGTACCTATCGTGCGTGACTTACGAGGCAATACTTTGTTATAGGTGATGGTTACCACTTAACATCAGGTGGGCCATCTGCTTGTTCCATTAGCTGGTAGAATAAAATAAAAAAAAACTTTACAGACAGCAATAAGCACCGACTCATTTAAAAAAAAATTGGTTTAAAAATTTAAATATCAATAGAAAACATTTGGATAATTAGAAAATTTTTTTTTTTGAAAACTTTTAGCCTCGAACATTCCTAGACAGTGAAACCTTGTAGCAGCTGCCGTGTGTATGTGAAAAGGCAGCAATCAGTACATCCAGCGGGTTTTCCGCAGATGTTGTAGTAGAAATAAATTCTCGATAAACTTTTACAATCTTTTGTTGCTCAAGTGAGATATTGGAAAAACACTTTATATTGGATTTTTAATTGTTTATTTATTTATTAAACATCTTGTGTTTTACAGACTTACAAATAGGTACTTAACTTATATTTTTAATATGTAGATACTATTATTATATTATAACTAACTACAACTACAACTAACTATTATAACTATACTTAATTACTAGGAAACGAAAGTAGCTAAAATTATAATATATTATAGCTTACATTACTTAGTACCGTGTAATTTATTTTTTTAAGAAATGTTGGTAAGTCTGTAAACAAAGTCGCTGGTCACCTGGTCAGTCAAGTATCACCCTCCGTACTAGTTTGCACTGTATGACGGTAGGATGTTGTTGCTCTTCCAAACTGGGCCCTGTGTTGGCAAGATTAATAATAATAATAATAATAAATATTGGTGGACATTCCACAAAGCACTATCTCGCCCCAAACTAAGCCAAAGATTGTGATATGGGAACCAGATAGCTGATATACTACTTATATACTTTTTTTTTTGTAAATATACAAGGTGTTCCATAAGTTGTGCATATAAACTTCAGGTGGCTAAAGTACCCATCAATATAAACAACTTTTTCTAAGGAACCAACACTGTGTTCGCGAAAAAAAAAACAGCTGTCTCATACATTTTAGCCTGGTAGGTATTGAACTTTTGTATGAAACAGCTGTTTTTTTTTTCGCGTTCACAGTGTTGGTTCCTTAGAAAAAGTTGTTCATATTGATGGGTACTTTAGCCCCCTGAAGTTTATATACACAACTTATGGAACACCTTGTATACTTATAATATTATATGAGAACAAACATCTATGTTCATCACACAAATATTTGTTCTCGGTGGGGATCGAACCCACGGCCTACGGCGCAGAAGGCAGAGCTACTACCAACTGAGCTGTGAAGATTGAATTGTGAAACTGACATGTGACCATTTCTCGTGGGTATCCAAGCAGTGGCGTAGCTATCGTAGGGCCAGGTGGTGTTGTGCACCAGGGCCCCGGAGCTCAGGGGGCCCTCTAACGTAAGCTTTGAAAAGAGAGGGTCAGCCAGCTCCCGAAGCTAGAAAACCTTGAGCCTGCCTTTTTTTATGATTTATTTTAAAGGCCTATAAGTTCAAGCTATGTGGAAAGAGGGAGTGAGGACTTGATTCTTTCTCTATGCACCGGGGTCCTTGTCTACCTTTAAAGTTTTAAAGATTTAAGCATACATAGGGATATAGGGACAGAGAAAGCGACTTTGTTTTATACTATGTAGTGAAGTACTTTTTTGTTCAGTTTGGTGTACAATAAAATATTTTTCATCTTCATCCATTCATTTGATTTCTTTCAATGTTGAAATGTGCGAGAAGTATCAGCCCCTTAAGCGGATCCTCATCTATCCCAACGCGGTTTACTGAAATATTCATCTGGTCGGTCGCCACACCAATCCCAGCGTAATTAAAACCTCGAAAAGGAGGATTCGGGTCGCACAATCACTTTTAAAATTGGATCGTTGACATCGTCAAACTTCTCTCGATTACTTTCAACCGGATTACGTATCTCGCGACGGGTTTGCGACAGGCGTGCAATCAATGATATCAGAGGAAACTTTTTTTTTAAATAGACCGTCTTTTGACTACAATCTCACCTGATGGTAAGTGACGATGTAGTAGACTTAGGAGCAGAACAATCTAGAATTTTTATTTAAAATGTATTTTTTGTGTATATTTTAAGAGTAGTAGAGCTCTTTGTGAAGTGCTTGTCCGGAGAAGTACTACCACCACGCCTTTTTCTGCCGCCAAGCAGCGTTGCTTGTATCGGTTTGAAGAGTGTGGTTGCCGGAGTAATTACATGCACATGAAGCTTAACATCTGTATGCCTCAAGTTTATGGACGCAGGGCAGTGCATCGTAGGGCACGTTCTTATCGTGCGTGACTTACGAGGCAATGCTTTGTTATAAGTGATGGTTACCACTTAACATCAGGTGGGCCATCTGCTTGTTTCAACAGCTAGTTGTATAAAAAAAAATTTGTTCATGGGTTCGAATCCAGTCGTGCACCAATGGATTATTCTCTTTGAAAAATTTATGTGCCGAAGTGATAAAGAGTATTACGCCAGTGCTCTCTATCGGTGAAGGAAAACATCGTGTGGAAACCAGTTATAGTATTCAAACAGCGGCCATAGGCTTGCAATCTGTCACGTATGGAATACCGACTTCTGCAAAATGTGGTATTGTGCCAAATGTAATATAGAATGTTTTATACAGGGTGTTAAAATACCACATTTTGCAGAAGGATTCTTCTGTGTTCAAGGGGCTAAAGTACCCATCAATATGAATCACTTTTTCTAAGGAACCAACACTGTGAACGCGAAAAAAACGGCTGTTTCATACATTCTAGCCAGTTAGGTTTTGAGCCTTTGCGCAAATAGTGTATATAACAAGGTCACGTACACATTAATAAAGGTTACAAATTTTTAAGACAATATTAATTCATTTTTTTTATGGGAATTTCGAAAACAAAGTATACAAACTTTGCACACGTCAAAGTATTCCAGTGCTTGGTCTGATCTCTTGATCTTTGGTCTAAAAGGGGTATTATGTTACACGTTGTATAATAAGTATAAATTATAAAAAACATTGCATATAAGTATTATATCAGCTATCTGGTCAAGATTTACTTAGTTTTCAAAATTATATTTAGATATTGCATGCTAATTATTTATTCACTATAAAGTCTAGGCATTTTTGTTAAGATTATCATTCTACGCCGTCACGCTAATGACAAAAGTTAAAATTATCAAATCTGTTAATTCCACTTGATATAACGTCTAAAGGTTGTTGGTAAAGTTTCCAACTAGCGCGAACTTCCAAAACGCTTCTAAAACTTCCAAAACGCTCTGTGGCTTTATTGTTTTCTGGACAAGTAGGTACTTACGTTTTCAAAATCATAAGTCTAGCTGAGTTTCCGTAAATAAAACTCCGTAATCCTACTAATATTATAAACGCGAAAGTTTGTAAGTATGGATGAATGGATGGATAGATGTTTGTAACTCTTTCACGTAAAAACTACTGAATGGATTTTAATGAAACTTTACAAAAGATATTGTGTGAATTGTCCAAAATATGACAAAAAGAAAAGATGAAAAAATCTACCATCTGCGAGCTATTCTGTCGTGCGCTGCTAAAACCGCTAGAGTTACACATATGTACTACGCCACGCTAATACTAATCGAAACACTAATCCTGCGCAGACAAAGTCGCGGGCACCAGCCAGAATAAAATAGGTTTTCTAGCTCGTCCGGGGATGTACTACCACCACGCTTTTTTCTGCCGCCAAAGCGTTGCTGTGTTTCGGTTTGAAGAGTGTGGTTGCCGGTGTAATTATAGGTACATGAGGCTTAACATTTGTATGCCTCAAGTTGATGGACTCAGGGCAGTATCGTGCATCGGGAGGCACGTTCCTATCATGCGTGACTTACGAGGCAATGCTTTGTTATAGGTGATGGTTACCACTTAACATCAGGTGGGCCATCTGCTTGTTCCATCAGCTAATTGTATAAAAATAAATGTTTCTGTGTGCTACAGCAACAAAAGGGCCTCGACTCAGCGTAATGCCTAGCAACTGTAAGGAAGCTATGCGCGTATTCTGTCAAAACCAATTTAAGATAAGATAATGTTTATTTCCAAAAAAAAGGAACATTAAGAGCATAATTATACAGATACATTTTCTTAGGTCTGCTGCCAGTTTTTCCAGGCCTTGGTCGCGTGGAACTGGTACCCAGATTCATCCAGTTCTAAAACGTTTTATTGAATATTTACTTTTTGACTTTGACTTTGACATTGCTTGATTTTTAATTGCTGTATATGCACAATGCCAGTACTCTCAAACGGTGAAGGAAAACATCGTGAGGAAACCGGCATGTCATAGAAGTTCTATTACATGTGTCAAGTGCTCGAAAGGAGCCTCTTGAGGCGCACTTAAAATCCTTTCACCACACTGTTTGGATAGAAACTAGTGACACGACAAGAGAGAGAGAATTGCTGATAATTCTCATAATTTAATCTTATTTTTATTTTATTCATTATTCTCTTAGTTCAATCAAAAAAGTTGTTTGACGGTAGTCAGTTACTTAAATTAAATCATAGTACTAACACCAAGCTTTAAAAGTAAATTACCTACCTAGTCTCGGTCATAATGACCATAACAGTAGCGTTATGAGCTAAACCTGAGAAGCACAGAACGGGTTAATAAAGCTATGGTTTCAGGAATCAGCAACGTGCACTGTTGGCCGTAAATAATTAAATAAAAGTAGACTTAAAATACACTGAAAAACATAAAACATAACTTTTGCTGGAGGAATTATGTACGGCTGCGAGGGAGGATACAAAACGACCGAATAATTGTTTGGTTAAAATTTAATTAATAAAATTGAATTACAAGCTCATTAAACTAAGGTACGTGACCAATGTCCGATGTGAGGAACAGAAGTGAATCACTTTGAATTGTCCAAAAAGTCGCTCGATACGACACCTGATGGAAAACGCAGCGATAGCATTTCCTTTGTATCGATCGCGGCTGGTAGATCGTTGCGAAACGCGTCGCGATTAGCGAGAAAGAGGAAGAGGTACTACAAAACGCCATCTGTGTAGTTATTTTTTCAAAATGCTGAGTTGAATTTCGATAAAATTTATATGAGACCTACCAAAAAAGGAATCATCAAAATAAATAAATTGACGGAGTAATCGCGTAACTAAACAAAAAAAGTCATACAGCCAAATTGAGAACAGGAGGTTCTTTTTTAAAGTCGGTAAAAACACAGAATCGGCTGAATAAAGACACGAAATCAAAATCAAAACGGTCTTTTTTCAGTTCAATCACAAAGATCACAAGGATCACTTCGAAACGTCTTATAAGAATCTAACGCCCAATTAGAGACCAATGGAGTTATTAGAGATCTTCCCGCTTAACAGCCCAATTAGAGATCTTCGAATAATGTTGTTCGCAATACCTGCTCTCAAACGGTGAAGAAAAACATCATCGTGACGAAACTAGTTGGTATTTCAGCAGCGGCGATGGGCTTGCAACCTGTCACGAATGGAATACCAACTACTGTAAAATGGTGGGACAATTGTAATATTTGGAAGTACCTAAGTATGACTCCTCAAAAGAAAATACATCCTCAAATAATTTTGAATTGGTACTAAAACATTAAACGGCACGGCTAAAAGCCGTGAAGCTGTCACGGCTTTTAGCCCGGCACAATAGATTGGGTTATCTACCGTGCCTGGGGATAATAGTTTAGTTTAGTTTAACTCAATTCGTTGTAATGAGTTTTTCCGTTCAAAAATTTATGTGCGCATTGCCAGTAGGTACTCTCAAACGGTGAAGGTAAACATCTTGAGGAAACCGGCATGTCGGAGAACCTAAAAAGTTCTACAACATGATTGTGTCAAGTGCTCGAAAGGAGCCTCTTATGGCGCACTTAAAATCCTTTCACCACACTGTTTCGAAAGAAACTAGTGACACGACAAGAGAGAGATAGTTGAGGTTTTAAAAAGCGGCCTGGCTACCGCTACACCGATACTTTTAAAGCCTACAGATGTAATATCGTTTTTATATTTCTCGCTCCGACTTGGCAAATTAGATAAATGCAATTCCACGCGTAACTTCGTTTCGCAAGATTACCGTTAAGCGGCAAAATGGCGGTAGGAATTAGAGCGCAGATAAACCTAGTCTAAGTCTAGGTTTTACGATTTCATAACACGAAAGTAGATTTTTTATATTGTGTTCTTTTCTTCTAAAGAAACTCAACTCGTACATTGCAACTTATTACTTTAAAAAAATAAGTACACATAAGAGTAGTAGAGCTCTTTGTGAAGGGCTCGTCCGGGGAAGTACTACCACCACGCCTTTTCCTGCCTCCAAGCAGCAACGCTGTGTTTCGGCTTGAAGAGTGTGGTTGTATAGGCATATCATTACAGGCACATGAGGTGTAACTTCTGTATGCCTCAAGTTGATGGACGCAGGGCAGGGTACGGCAAGTTCTCATCGTGTGTCACTTTCGAGGTAATGCTTTGTTATTTCGAGGTGATGGTTGCCACTAGCGCCATCTGCTTGTTCCATCAGCAATTTGTAGCAAGCTAGAAATAATAAGTTTTTTTTTAAGTAAACATCGACGATACGAAATGTTTCTATCTTTCAAACTTATTGTCGACTTCTTATCATAAAGGTAAATGCGTCCTCTCAATTCTCTCAAAATGAACTGGAACTAACCAGTTCATTAATTTTGAGATAGCTTACTCCAGTTATAAACGTTCTGCTTTGTTAATTAAACATTAATGATCCAATTCCTTCCGACTGGTCACAGCCAGTGTGAAAGAGCAGGGTAACTTTGGTTTATTGTCATAATCCTCACTAAGCTGTCCACACCAGTGGGGATCAAAAATTTCTCGGCGTTTTCCCCACTAACATGTTAAATCCTGGTTGGTGGGGATTATGACAATAAACCATAACTTTGAGTAGTCTTATTAGACAATGTGTATATTTTATCTAAGGTGAAGGAAAACATCGTGAGGAAACCGGCATATCGTAAAACTTAAAAAGTTCTAAAACGTGTGTCAAGTGCTCGAAAGGAGCCGCATTTGAGGCGCATTTATAATTCTCCAAAACACTGTTTCGAACAAACAAGTGATACGAAAAGAAGAAGATCTACAAGATACAAGCATAAGTATTTATTTGTCCAAATAAAACTTAATTGGAACTTCTTTGTCGTCAAGCAGCGTTGCTGTGTTTCTGTTTTAAGGGCGTGGGTGAAATTACAGGCACAGGGGCTTAACAACAGTATGCCTCAAGTTGTTAGGGCGACGATCAGTATTGTTGGTTATCATCAAAAACTCTATTTTCCATTCTACCTTTCTATTTTACGAACTATATCATCTCTAAGTTTCATTCCAATCGATTTAGTAGTCGAACATCGTATCTTTCGCATTTATACTCGTACATAAGTAATAAATAAATAAATATAAATAAATATTGGTGGACATTCCACACAGCACTATCTAGCCCCAAACTAAGCCAAAGCTTGTAATATGGGAACCAGATTGCTGATATAATACATATATACTTTTTTTTTGTAAATACATACTTATACTATTAACAGACAGAGAACAAACATCTATGTTCATCACACAAATGTTTGTTCTCGGTGGGGATCGAACCCACGGCCTACGGCGCAGAAGGCAGAGCTACTACCAACTGAGCTGTGAAGGCTGTCAAAAATAGGAAGTAGGATAGGATAGAAAATAGGATGATTAGTATTATTAGTGTCGCTCGCTTTTAAACAGTTAGCAAGCGTGAGATGTGCTCGTGCGTAGATAACCAGCTATTTCCTCTTTCGCTGTGCCCAAAATGCTTGTATTAATACTGTTCGTTTCTATAAAATTTTATTGTACTTTTATTAACCTTATTATTACCTTTATCGTTTATTTAAGTAGCATAAAAGTTTAATTAAAGAATGTTAGCCAATTTACTTATTGAAAGGTTATATTTACAGGTGGTCTAGTTGGGAGTGACCCCTCCTCTAGATCGTAAAGCCGTGGGTTCGTATCCGGCCGTGCACCAATTGATATTTCTCTTAGAAAATGCCCGTGCAATTGCAGTGAGTAGGTATTCTAGTAGCGGCGGTGTGCTTGCAACCTGTCACGTATGGAATACCAACTATTGTAAAATGTGGATATGAATAATAATAATAACTTTAATATTTGGACGTACCTCTGACTACTCCTTAAGACATCGTCAACCCTCTTGAAACAATCTTGTCTAGGTAGAACCTAAAAGTTCTTAAACATGTGTCAAGTGCTCGAAAGGAGTCTCTTTGAGTCGCACTTAAAGTCCTTTAAATAAATAAATAAATAAATAACCGCACTATTTCGAAAGAAACTAGTGACACGACAAAAAGAAGCCTTTTTTTATACAACTAGCTGATGGAACATGCAGATGGCCCACCTGATGTTAAGTGGTAACCATCACCTATATAAAAAAGCATTGCCTCGTAAGTCACGCACGATAGGAACGTGCCCTACGCACTGCCCTGCGTCCATCAACTTGAGGCAAACAGATGTTAAGCCTCATGTGCCTGTAATTACACCGGCAACCACACTCTTCAAACCGAAACACAGCAACGATGCTTGGCGGCAGAAAAAGACGTGCTGGTAGTAATTCCAAGTGCTCGGAAGGAGCCTTTTTGAGGCGCATTTAAAATCCTTTCACCACACTATTTCGAAAGAAACAAGTGACACGACAAGAACCTATTATGATAATGGAGTTTGTTAGTTCGCAAGTGGTATTTACATGGAGTAATTTCACAGACAAATTCAACCAGCGAAATGTGAAAATACGAGCATTCTGATACGCGAAGATAACAGCCCGTAGCACTAGTTTATAACGTAATCGAATTATATGTCAATAATGTCTATGGTCTATGACTCTACTGCGTTTACATTTAGACATTCGCGCTGCCATTCGCGTGGACGGAAATGTTGCCGTCCCATTCTCGCATTGCCCAAGCTCCTGCGCCTGTCTCTGTATGTCTCTGCACATTTCCACGGACATGAGCTGAGTGCATATGCGATGCCTTGCGATTTTATTACATATAACGGGGTATATGTAATAAAATCGCAAGGCTTAAAAAAATAATACTATAAATTAAATAATAGTACTCACATAAAAAATAAATTAAAAATAAATTAAAAAATATAAATCACATAAAACATACACAAAAAAGGCAAAAAAAAAAACATTTCTAAATTTAGTTTGCGTCTTTTGTGTCCTGTCGACTGAAAACGACCTGTCATTTTGTATGGATCTGGAGTGCTGGGCCACTAAAGGGACGGATGAAAGAAGAGTACATGAAGCGGAGATGAGAATGTTGAGATGGATGAATGGATAAGATAAGGAATGAGTTTATTAGGAGTAGTTTGAAAGTGGTGCCAGTGACTGAAAAGATGAGGAGGATAGGTTAGCGTGAGCATGCTATGCGAAGGGAAGAATGTCATGTAACGAGAAGTAACGGGAAGAATGTGGATATGTGTAGGAGTAGAGGCAGGCCAAATAAAAGATGGATGGACTGTGTGAAAGATGACATGAGTAAAAAAGGAGTGATTGCTGTGATGACGGGTGATAGAGGAGAGTGGAGGGAAAAAAACCTGTTGTACCAACCTCACATGAAGCGGGATAAGGGCAGGAAAATGATGATGATGAGTTTGCGTCTTTTGTGATGTTCAATTTTACAGTTGACATTAACTCTATCGGGAATTTTACAGTTGACATTAACGTTATCTATTTACAGCGCCAGAAACGAGTGCTCAACGCACAGAGCAAAGAATCCAAGCGCTCTCGCACCACAATTAAACATTGTTGCTGTTTTTCTATTTTATTTTCACGGAGATACTGTTTCAAACTCATTCTAACGAGAATAGCTGGTTTGTATTCACAGTTAGATAGTAGTTTAATTTGATTTGTATAAAAAAATATGTAAACAAATTGATCACAGCAACGCTGATTCGAGGCAGAAAAAGGCATGGTAGCACTTCCCTGGACGAGCCTTTCATATAGAGCTCTAAGTCAAAAGAATCACAATGATCACTTTGAAACGTCTGAAAACTAAGTGAATCTAGGTGCCAGTTCCACGTGAAGAACAGGACACAAACTTACGGCTTGGTTCCTATCGGTATTTTGTATGATCCTTATCAAATCAAAATAAGTTTATTTTGGAACAAAAACACGGCAAAATATAATATAGAAAAGTACTACTACGTGCAGTTACTGCCCTTATAAAACGCTTAACGCCTGCGTGGTAACAACGGCAAACCTGACGTGATGATAAACCCACGCCTTTTTCTGCCGCCAAGCAGCGTTGCTGTGTTTCGGTTTGAAGAGTGTGGTTGCCGGTGTAATCACAGGCACATGAGGCTCAACATCTGTATGCCTCAAGTTGATGGACGCAGGGCAGTGCATCGTATAGCACGTTCCTATTGAGCGTGACTTACGAGTCAATTCTTTGTTATAGGTGATGGTTACCACTTAACAACAGGTGGGCCTTCTGATGTTCCGACAGCTAGTTGTATAAAAAAAATATATCTTCGAATATAGTTCTTCGTATAATAAACCAGCTGTTTCCTCGGCTCTATGCACGAGTGGAAGGCGTATCGATCAATCTGCCTTGAAAACTGTAAAAACGGTGCTAAGAAGGTATCTGTTTATCTTTATGAGTGTAGATATCCTCTACCCTGTCTGCCAACAAGGAAAATACATGTATACAACTTTTATTTGCGATCCTTGTGCCATGCGGAAAATCCTATCCTAACATATACGTAGTCGGTAGCGACCCCGCCTTCCGTTCCTAAGGCCAAAAGCGTCTACTCTCAAACGGTGAAGGAAAACATCGTGAGGAACCGGCTGGTCGTAGAACCTAAAGAGTTCTAAAACATGTGTAATTCTTTATTTTTTTTTATTTAACAAAATCTATAATTACAGTATTCATTTTACAACATCGTGAAACAACAGGTTTGTGTCGATGTTGGCACTGACTCGAGCTGTTACACTTTTTAAACATAGAATTTGTGGTAGGTAATAGTAGTAGAGCTCTTTGTGTGTGGCTCGTCCGGGGAAGTACTACCACCACGTCTTTTTCTGCCGCCAAGCAGCAACGCTGTGTTTCGCTTTGAAGAGTGTGGTTGCCGGTGTAATTAAAGGCACATGAGGCTTAAAATCTGTATGCCTCAAGTTGATGGACGCAGGGCAGTGTGACTTATGAGGCAATGCTTTGTTATAGGTGATGGTTTGCGCTTATCATCAGGTGGGCCATCTGCTTGTTCCATCAGCTAGTTGTATAAAAAAAGGTATAATTAGGTAAGTAAACTTTTTAAACGATAAATTTCTCAAATGGAACCTCATTGAGGCGCTCTTAAAATTCTTTCAAAACAAAAAGTGTTCGTACTATTCATACTTGATAATACCGCAATGGTACGAATGGCTATCAACGTAAACAATATCTCAATAACTCGAGGACCGAATCGCCCTTAAACCTTCGAAAGAACAAGTGGCACGGCGACAAGAACTTTGGACTCCGAGTATGTACCGAGGGCACAGTGTATTTCCCTCGGTGGCTGTAAACCAAACCGTGAGACTAGCGATCACCTAAAGCTCTTTCGAGCTGTAAAAATATGGCTTTAAAACGTGAGGGTAGTCATACCAGAGCATTACATGAACCCGCTATTTTATCTTTTATTCAAAGTATCTGACATAAATATCGGCTTTTATAGTCTTTGCTGTTTGACTAAATAATGAAGTACCTACCTATGCAATTTAAACCTTATACGAAATTTAAACAATAAACAATCAAAAAAGTCCTTATGTGTTTCTATTTTTGAATCGCGAAAAAAATAAAGGGGTTTGAATGTACGAATGTATGAATGAATGAAAACACTTCATCGTGCACCAAACAAAGCAACAGTTTACTTAAAAATATAAAATAAACTGTACAATACAATACAAAATCATTTATTTATGCCACACATAAATACAATTTATAAAAAATACAAGAAAATACATGAAAAGTAAATAAGTGACATAAAATTAGCTGTCACTCAGCATAATAAATGCTATAGCAGCATACGCTACTAGGTAACGCTGCTGGTCTTCCGTGACACCAGTACAATGGGCGGTCTTTAATTGTGATTCAAGGAATCAAATAATCTACAAAACATACCCCGTAAGATAAAAGGGTTTACTTTTGTAAGGAAATAGCCGAACAAAGTCAAGGGCGGCAACACATAGCCCATAATTCCCCGATTGGCACGGTTAATAAAATAAACTTTGCACACATGTGGTTTCACGAGAGCGTGGAGTTAATCTCGTTTACATCAGTACTTTAACCAGCCGTTAACTTCCAGTTTAGAAAGAAAGAAAATATCTTCAACAGGAATTCTTGTAGGCAAACTTGATTCATCAAAATTATATTTGATTTTCATAAATACTCTACCGTACTTGTAACATGTAGAGCGAATGTTAGGTAATCTCGCTCGCACATTTCGCCATATTGGAAGATATCAAATCTCTACCCCCTTTTTTGAAAAATAGCAATCATCCATTTTGTGTGCAATCACCAGGGGTCGGAATAGATAGTTTTTAAGTACCAAATGACGTCAAATACGCTACTACGAAATCTAAATGTGGATATGCCTTTTTTAATCCCCGTGTCGGAAATGATTCGGGTTCGAAATCAATTGTGATAAAAACTGACCTTTCCGAATGTTTTAAAATAGCCCTGCTATACGTGTAACGCTACTTAGTTTGTTTTGAACATAGGAAAAAAGACTTTTAGAAGACAATAATACCAATCTTAACATCAAGTGGGCCATCTACTTGTTCCATCAGCTAGTTGTATATAAAAAAAACCCATAAGTTTTAGAAAACAATTTTTACTAATCGCTAATTCCGGTTTTAAAAGGCATATCAATGTTAAGATTGCGTAGGTAATTATACGTCATTTGGTACTTAAAAACTCTACCTATTCCGACCCCTAGCCATCACATTGCACACAGTTTAGTAAACATTTCATTGTCATTTAAAGTTCATTTCAGCTTGTTCCATAAGCTAGTTGTATAAAAAAAAATGAAATGACCAACCGAAACACAGCGTTGCTGCTTGGCGGCAGAAAAAGCGTGGTGGTAGTACTTCCCCGGACGAGCCCTTCACAAAGAGCTCTACTACTCTTAACATCTCTTAGCATCGTCGCATCGTGAAGCTTGGTGTTTACTGATGAGCGGATTTGGTCAGACCATCTAAGTGAACTTCGACCTTTCGGACGCTTGCCGTCGACCTTTCCAGTAACCCTAAGCTGTTCAATTTCTTTCACTTTCCGTTTTTCCCACCGGTGGCCAGGCACATGAGGCCTAACATCTGTATGCCACAAGTTGATGGACGCAGAGCAGTGCATCGTAGGGCACGTTCCTATAGTGCGTAGTAGTCTAGTTAAAAATAAATATAAATTATTCTACTGAAGACAAGACATTCTACAAAATGCCCATTGGCACGCGCATTTTGTATCCAGGACATGTCTCATCTTAAAAATAAACAATTACCTAGCATTAAAGTTTATCGAAACAATTTTGACTGAGAAGTTCTTCCTGAATACTAAGTACCTACCTACTAGGTAGCCATCTCTCTCTGACCTTTATTTTCAGACAGCTAAGACTCAAAGTTAAGGGGCTGACAACTATCAAACAACTTCTCGCTCGCACGTTTCGACATGTTGAAAGATATAAAATCACTAAATTCATTTTCGAGAAATCGCAATCAACCATTTTGTGTGCAATCACATTGCACACAGTTTAGTAAAAATTCTATTTGATTGATACAAGTTTTCCTACTTAAAAGTTTGGTTATGTACGAAAACTAGTAAAGCAAACTTCTGAGTAGGAAAACATGTATCAATCAAAATGAAATTTTTACTAAACTGTGTGCAATGTGATTGCACACAAAATGGTTGATTGCGATTTTTCGAAAATGAGTTTATTAATTTTATATCATTCAAAATGTCGAAACGTGCGAGCGAGAGTCACATTAGCTCTTGTCTTCGTCTTAAGCGTTTTATATAAGCTGAACCTATCTTATAAAACTGTTATAACGTCGACGCGTGACAATATTAATACCTCTAAAAAGATTAATAATAAAAATAACATTTTAGTAAACTCGACCTGCCCCACCTACCCGACTGAGTTACAATAGAAAAATTCTAAAGGTATTTTTTTTATATTACTTCTAATCGTAACACCTATTACAAAGCTTTGCCCCCCGCAAGTCACGCACGATATGAACGTGCCCTACGATGCACGGCCTGCGTCCATCAGCTTGAGGCTTAAGGCGAAGACAAGAGCTAATATACCTCTCGCTCGCACGTTTCGACATGTTGAAAGATATAAAATCACTAAACTCATTTTCGAAAAATCCCAATCTACCATTTTGTGTGCAATCACATTGCACACAGTTTAGTAAAAATGTCATATTGATCGATACAAGTTATCCTACTTAAAAGTTTGCTTTACTAGTTTTGAATGAATGAATGAATGAAAAATACTTTATTGTTCACCAAACTGAACAAAAAAACGCTTAAAAATATAAAATAATAAAGTAGTACAATGGGCGGTCTTATCGCTGAAAGCGTTTTCGTACATTAGCAAACTTTTGAGTAGGAAAACATGTATCGATCAAAATGATTTTTTTACTAAGATGGTTGATTGCGATTTTTCGAAAATGAGTTTAGTGATTTTATATCTTTCAACATGTCGAAACGTGCGAGCGAGAAGTTGTTTGATAGTTGTCAGCCTTAAGAGGAAAGGATACCTGAGAGACTTTTGAAAAATAGGTATTTGAATTAAATGTTCCTGTCTCGTTGCATGCCGCCGCCGCGCCCCACGCAAGAAAGGGACAACTGCAGCTCAGATCGGTACATAATTATTGACAAAACAGCGTTTCTTAGTCGACTATTTACTCACCCAAAACATGCCCAATTGTTTATTTTTTATTTTTATATAGTTATACAAAACCTTCAGCAATGCCCCTATGTTCATTTTTTTTTGTAAATATGCGTAAGTATGAAAATGTATGAAAATGTTTAAAAAATTGTGCAATATTTCTAGTTTTTGAAGACTCTTACTTCCTAAGATAATTATAAAATTAAAAAAACCAAGACATAGGGGGGGGGGGGGGCATGGTCAAGGTAGTTAAAGATTTTATGGTCAAAAATATTTGCTCTATTGTCATTATCCAGGGAGGAAACAGTCGACTACGTTTGTATGGAGAAAGAGACTGTATCCTTTCGTCTTAAAAGAAAGCCACATGTCAAATGTGTGTGTCACACACTTCAAACCGAAACAAAGCAACGCTGACGGCAGTAATGGGCAATTGGGCATGGCAGTAGTTCTTCCCCAGAGGAGCACTTTACAAAGAGCTCTACTAATATACATTTTTGGAATAGTTAACGTGAAACCGGGGAGTCCCACATATCCCCTCCATCCTTCAATGGGGGGGAATGCGTAATGCATTTTTCCCAGCGTAAAAAAAAAAAAAAAAAAGGATTTGTCTTGAGTAAACCACCGACTTTCAAATTTTCGTTTTATCCTTTCCATCCAAAGGTCTGGAAGATATCTATCTTAGCGATAAGGCCGCCTATTGTTCCTAAATTTGTAATATCTCCGTATGTGTTTTCCTTTGTGTACAATGAAGTGTTTATCTATACGAGTATCTAATGTTTGAACACGGGAAGAATTTCAACTCATGTTTTACACGAAATTATCGTCGACAAAAGACTTACTTTTGCGTCGCTAATTTCACAAATGTAACATCAACTTTACTTGGTATCTACGGGTATATTGTTTATGTAATACCTATTATTACAAGGCATATGATATTTACACTCCGCTGTATGTAAGCTCGCGACTTAGCTTGGCGGATTAATTATCTGTGGTGCGAATGTAAGCGGATGATTTTTTTTTTATTTAATCTAGAACTTGCCTTGTATGTATCCTATAACATCCGCCCTCCGAATGGATAGTCAATGGTGGAAATTTTTATATTCTGTGTAACGGATAAAATTTGTGTAATGATTAGTTTTCTGTCATTTTGGGAAGCAACATAGCTTTTTAATTATAATTGTTTTTCTAGTGTTATTTTCAGTTCGGTTGTGTAATTTGTTGTTTTTTTTAACCAACATTACTTGAGGTACAAAGTGTAAACATTTGGAATTTCTCTCTCTTGTCGTGTCACTAGCTTCTTTCGAAACAGTGTGGTGAAAGGATTTGAAGTGCGCCTCAGGAGGCTCCTTTCGAGCACTTGACACATATTAGGTATAGAACTTTTTAGGTTCTACGACATGCCGGTTTCCTCACGATGTTTTCGTTCACCGTTTGAGAGTACTAGCATTGTGCACATACATTTTTGAACAGAAAACTCATTGGTGCACGACCGGTTTTGAACCCACGACCTTAGGATCGAAAGGCGGGGCCGCTACCACTAGACGACCAGTGCTCTCAACCTTTGGAATGAAAGTGTATTATGTGACTTGAACGAAAATGTATCGAAAGTTTGAAAAAAAACAGCCACCATTTTCTTCAAAACAAATGACGTCCGACTTTACTATGAACTGACTTGACTAAAAAGTATTTTAACTACCTATATCACTTGACACTGGCAAGATTGTCTGACGAATGACGGACAGGTGCCGTAAACAGAGCGAAGAAAAAAAGAAATTGTGTAATGTTATTACAGCGGCAAAACCTCTTCAGAATATGTAGCACTGTGCACATATTAGCACGCCTGTCAGCATTTTTGCTGAGCATACTCTATTTATCCATTGCATGAACTGTAATGTATAAATAAATATGCTATTTTGTTATCGTATCAACAATTGTTGGGTTAATCCTCACCCTATCGCATCCCTCGGTGCGATAAGGTGTCAGATTGGAGATTTCCCCCCGTCACTAAATAAAAAAGGTTAGATGAAAGAATTAAATACTTTTACTTTCTTTTTTTTTCAATAAGAACTTTTTCATATAAAAAAGTTCATATTCTGAAGAGGTTTTCTAAAATTCTGAAACATATTTTTTATTTCGCGTTCACAGTATAGTTTCCTTAGAAAAAGTTATTCATATTGATGGGTATTTTAGCCCCCTGAAGTTTTAAATACAAGTACCTGTTGGAGCACCTTGTATACTGAATATACTAAACTAGAGACCCGCCCCGGCTTCGCACGGTTATTGTGGGTTATCCCTAAGAGATTATGCTTGTATTATGCATATAAACCTTCCTCTTGAATCACTCTTTCTATAAAAAAAAAGCGCATTAAAATCCGTTGCGTAGTTTTAAAGATTTAAGCATACATAGGGATATAGGGACAGAGAAAGCGACTTTGTTTTATACTAGTAGTGATACTGAATGCTATTACAATTTTCGTTTAGCGGACACATTGGCTTTATAGTGACTATTTAGCTATCACAAGCTTATAACGTAGCTAGTGAACACACCATACCCTGTTGGAGTCAGACTCTAAAATATTCAAAATTAATTATTCTACAATCAAGCACATCAAAGAAGAAACATAGACTATAGGTTTCATAAAAACTGTTGACGCTACGTAGCAGCAGTAATAACATGGGCCAATTTTTTTTTTGTTTTTTTATCTTTTTTTATTCCATGACATTATTAATTTGAAGTTGTACCTATACCTACCTTAATTATTTTTATTGCATGCTATTATTAAGTTGAATACGGAGGATCAATTATTATAAACCCTGTCATTTGTATAAAACCATGTACCTATATTCGCAATAAAGTTATTATTATGATTGTTTTGTATGAAGATAGCTAGAAAACTTTTTTTTGCACACCACAAAGACAAAACAAAAAAACTGATTCAATAGTTACAGTAATGTACAATGGGCGGTCTTATCGCTGAGAGCGTACGTGTACTAAGTTTAATAAGACAACGCCCGAAAACTGAAACCACCATTTTTTTTTTAATTCCATTTGCTAATGGAACAAGCAGATGGCCCACCTGATGTTAAGTGGTAACCGTCACCAATAACAAAGCATTGCCTCGTGAGTCACGCACGATAGGACCGTATCCTACGATGCACTGCCCTGCGTCCATCAACCTAAGGCACAGATGTTAAGCCTCATGTGCCTGTAATTACACCGGCAACCACACTCCTCAAACCGAAACACAGCAACGCCGCTTGGCGGCAGAAAAAAGGTATGGTGGTAGTACTTCCCGGACGGGCCTTTCACAAAGAGCTCTACTACTCTTGTGTTATTGACAGAATAGCAATATAGACATTCTTCTTCTTCTTCTTCTTCTTCTTGGCCTGGAAAAAATGGCAGCCGCTTTCTAAAATACTTTCCAATTACTAAAACAATTCAAAGTGTCATAGAACGTTATATTTTCTTGTTAGCACGATAGCAATGCAATTAATTTGAACATCGCACCTTAGACTACAGGATGCTCCTTTTAAAGGTTCAGGGCCAGTTTCACCATGCTCTGTTAGTTACTAATCAAAGATTGTTTCAAATTCTTTTTCTTTTATATGTATGTATGTATGTCCTTTTTCACACACAAATTATTTTTTATCTCTACGCACACAAGCACTCCTTCTAAATTGAATGAGTCCACTTCATCCAACGGTTGTCTGGTAGAGATCGCTATTTAGCGATAAGACCGCCCATCGTGCTTTGTAGTTTTAAGTCTGTTTTTTTTTTGTTATATCCTTAAGTTGTGTGCAATAAAGTATTTTCTATCTATCTATCTATTAACAAGCCGTTAAATCTAACCTTAGCTGTCAAACGCGTACATTTTCACATAGGACCGGTTTTACCATGCTCTGTTAGATTAACAAAGGATTAAAGGGCCGTTAAATATGTCAAAATGTACGCGTTTGACATCTAAGGTTAGATTTAACGGTCTTTTAATCCTTGATTAGTAACTAACAGAGCATGGTGAAACCGGCCCTTAACTGCCCTTTAATCCTTGGTTAATCTAACAGAGCACGGTGAAATCAGCTCTTAAGTTCAGAGTTGTAGAACTCTTTACGTGTTAGAGGTACGACCAAATATTACTTATAGAACGTACCAGTGTTGCCAGACGTCTCGATTTTGGCTGTTCGCTGAAAGCGGTTTGGCGGCAGAAAAAGGCGTGGTGGTAGTATTTCCCCGGACGCGCCACACACAAAGAGCTCTTCTACTAATAATATGTACGGTGATAGTGCTTTCTTGAACCCAACCTCTTTCCCAAAGAGTACCTACTACTGTAGACTTTGATCGTGTCGTGGCTTTCATAAAGTTTGTCGAGGTACGAGTTCCATGCGATTGAAGTCCTATGCACGGCGTTGCTTAGAACTGATTCTTAGAAGGAATTTTATAAATGTTTTTCTCTTTTTAGGGTTCCGTAACCAAAGAGTTAAACGGGACCCTATTACTAAGACTCCGCCGTCCGCCCGTCACCAGGCTGTATCTCATGAACCGTGTTAGTTAGACAGTTGAAATTTTCACAGATGATGTATTTCTGTTGCCGCTATAACAACAAACTAAAAAACAGAATATATTTTTTTCCTTTTAACAAACACATAAATGTATTAAGAAGAAGAATCAGCATAACAAACTAAACTAAAGAAAGTACCTAATCGATCACCTCGAAAACTTCGTAAAAGTATTTTGTTTGGCTCGCGAATTATTATCACCCTGTAGTGTATTGTACAAGCCAATAATGGCTGATTGAGGACGCCATCTTGTCGTAATTTGAAATGCAAATGGCGGCTTGTGCAAATAATTAAGTTATTTGTGTATCACTTGAACTAACGAATATACATTATGGATCTCAGAACAAGATTTACTTAGTTCGGAGCTAGATGGGGCTATGTAATAGTGTAAGTCCAGTCGTGCATCGTAGATAACGTCTTATCGTGACATGCTAGGCCAGGGCTTCCCAAACTTATTTATACTGTGACGCCTTGAAACTTAGATCTTTTCGATAGCGATAAGACCGTTGCCGGTCTTGAACGTAGTATTAAGTTTTTTAAATCCATAAGTTTCTATATCTATGTAGGTATATAAACATATCCCAATTCTGCCAAACAAACTTTTTCCACAACGTCTAATAATCTCAACAAAATATTACTTATTTTTTCGGATGGTCTAATATTTCAGATAATATCTCCTTCAGTTCACAGACACACAAAAAGCCACAGACAAGTTTCATCTATACTTCTGGTGACTTGTATTACAGGTTTTTTTAAACATATCTCAGGCTCTCTGTCTCTCGCAAAACAGGTAAACCTCGCATCAAACCACTTTAGATAAGCCTAGATCGTTTAAGTTACATACTTTGTGAAGAAAAAATAAACAAATTTACAATTTTCAATTTATTCTATCTATGGAGCACTGTTGGTCCAGTGTTAGCAGCCCCGCCTATCGTGGGTTCAAAACCAGTCGTGCACCAATGAGTTTTACGCTCCTTTTATTTTAAATGTATATGCACAGTGCCAGTACTCTCAAACAGTGAAGGAAAACATCGTAAGGGATGGTATGTCGTAGAACCCTAAAAATTTACCTAAATAGTTCTAAGTTCAGCGATTTAATATATTTCTATATATCTATTTAATCACTGCTGGGTATAGTACCTACTGCTAAAAAATAGAAATAAAATAAAAAACTTTTAAACTGAAATAAAATATATGTACCTACAGGACAGAACTAACCCCCACAACACAGGTTTTTATTAGGGTAGTGATTAGTGCGCTAGGTACTAAATCGGTCCACATGTGACACGAAAGTTAAAACTTATGTACCTATTACATCTTACTCCTATGTATTGTCAAGTGTACTGTATAAGGTTCTGAATAAACTATTATTATTATAGGTCTCCCCTATATCTTTCCAAATGTTGAAATGTACTTAAGCAGTTGTCATCGCCATAAGACATCTCTGTGGAAATAATAGCTACTTGTAGCTATAATTTCCTGTGGCCCGGGGCGGCCACGTAGCATGCCGAAACAAACATCGGTGGAAACTATTTCCACGAAACAAACAGAGATGATTTGAAACAGAATTGACTGTAACAGTAGCGTCTCTATCGTAGGGCCATTAAAAAAAATTGTGAGGCTCAAGGTTTTCTAGCTTTGGGAGCTGGCTGACCCTCTCTTTTCAAAGCTTAGGTTAGAGGGCCCCCTGAGCTCCGGGACCCTGGTACACTGCACCACCTGGCCCTACGATAGCTACGCCACTGGACCCAGATCTAGAGAGTACAAGAGGTATAATGGGATGTTTTTAGTGCATTTTATTTATTTTTAGAAAGACCAACTGCTTATTTAAACTTCGTTGGTTAGTTGGTTATCATAGAAGCCAATTACCGGTCTTCAGATGATGATGCATCTCGCTCACACGTACTCCTTTGAATGTTGTGTCTCTTTCTCTCATTAGCCTTTACGTATAAAAAGAAGGCTTCCTGTTCTTAATAGTACCCGAAGGCATCATAAGCTCAGTTAAAATTGATAACCTGGAAGGTGGAAGGTGCGTGTAATCAAAACATGAGCGAAATATCATCTTCACATTTCACATAAGGGATGGGAAATTCATTTCTTCAGACTTCAAAATAACAGGCGGTTTTCAATTCGACTGGGTTTTTTGTATGTTTTTTAAATATGCGATTACTCTTCCAATTATGAATTGATTTTGATAATTCATATTATGTTTAGTAGGTTATAACCTACTTAAATAAGCAATTCAGAGGTCATATATAAATTTTTACGAAATTGATATTTTTCATTTGAATTAAGTCAGTTTTTTTCTCTTCAAAAAAATTATATTTTATGATTATGATAGGTAAATATAATTTAAATTTATTTTGTTGCACATTCTTTTAATTATTAGACTAACGGCCGGTTTCTAAAAGCCCGATAAAAACGAATCGCACGTCAATTCACTTGCTATTTCTATCTAACTAACTCGATGTAATAGCTGAAATAGCGGCCGTAAGTGACCACTTGATGTAGAGTTGCTGTAGACTTGATGAGACCTTGCTGTAGATCGTTTTATTTTGAGTTCTTTCTTTCTAAATGTTCTATAAAAATAGCCGGATTTTTAGGCGTAATAGTTATCCGGCTTTTTCGGAAAAATAGCACACGTTTTGCACAACTCACATGTTCCAAATCTAATATTGACATGTCGTGCCTGTTTATAAGGTATAGGTATAGGGCACAGGTATATACCTTTACCAAATAATAAAATCTAGATTCTTAAAATCCATAAAATTTTGCCATAATTTCGCCTTAGAACCTCTCCATGTCGGATCCGCTATAAATATAATTTCTGTATTATAAAAATATGGAAATAGTTCATTTCTGTATTACAAACATTTGAAAAAAGTGTATATCATAAGTCTGGATTTTTTGGTTATGTTGAAACTTCGATCTTTCAGAACTACGAAGATTATATTTAAGTTAAGATTAAGATAAATTTGTGTCAGATTAATAAAAAAAGTTGTGTAAATCTATCATTAGTTTTTCTATCAAAATAAACTTATGTTTAACTAGCTGACCCGACAGACGTTGTCCTGTCTTAACTATGAATATTGAATTCGAATAATAATTGGTATAACACACCAATCAATCGGTGTTGTCAATTATATGTCAAACGTCATGTCCACAGCGCTAAGGTTAGATTACAAATAATTTTAAGTATATGGTGGTTAAGTGCTCTTAAATTTTCTAATTTTCCGCGCAATTTTATTATATTTTTCTTTCTTAAGAACCTTCTCCTGACAATAATAAACACAACAAAAAGCAGCAAAAGAATTAGCGAAATCGGTTCAGCTGTTCTCGAAATTTGCGCTTAGCAACAAATTCAGCGATTCATTTTTATATATAGAGATATAGTTACGGAATAACTAAATTTGATAAACATAACAAATAATCTGAATTTCAAACTTTATGTCAAAAGTTTGCAGGATTTTTAATATCTGGATTAAAATTTTCGGAATAAATATGGGTTGCCATGTTATCCTTATTATGTTATCGCGATAAAAGCGGATGAATATTTTAATCATCTTATTTTCTTCAGCAAGTAGTATAAAATAAAAGTCGCGTAGGGCACTAGTAACTAATTTATATTTGAAAAAGTTTCATTTTTGCGGCAAGTTTTATAAAATAAAGTCACTGCTAATTACCACCATCAGAAACAGAAGTCGAGGTAATTCCTTAAAACTCCGTCTTTTCTAATCAAACTTTTGGCAACTTTTTAATATTGTATTCCTTTGATGTAGAAATCTCAGAGTAAAAATACGCGAATGCGCTTATTCTATGAACACTGGATGTAACATAATACACGCTCTTAGTGAAGGGCTCGTCCGGGGAAGTACAACCACCACGCCTTTTTCTGTCGCCAAGCAGCAACGCTGTGTTATTACAGGCACATGAGGCTTAACATCTGTATGCCTCAAGTTGACGGACGCAGGGCAGTTAATCGTAGGGCACGTTCCTATTGTGCGTGACTTACGAGGCAATGCTTTGTTATAGGTGATGGTTACCATCTGCTTCTGCCATCTGCTTGTTCCATCAGCTAGTTGTATAAAAAAAAATAAGGCTTCGACAGCCTTCGCAGCTCAGTTGATAGAACTCTGCTTTCTGCGCCATAGGCCGTGGGTTCGATCCCCACCGAGCGTTTGTGTGATGAAAGTATAGATGTTTTTTCTTAGTCTGGGTGTTATATAATAATAATAATAATAATAATAAAAAACATCTTTTATTTCCTTATTACCTAAGATAAAATATTAACAAAGATTAAAAAAATACAATTAAATTAAATTTCAATTAAATCAAATTACAATTAAATTAATTACAATTAAACTAAACTACAATTAAATCAAATTATAATCAAATTAAATTTCAATTAGATTACGATAAATTTTTATAAGTATTAGATTTTTGATAATAATTACGAAATATATTTACATTATTATTATTATTGAATAAGGCAAAAGATAGAGACGCTTGGAGCAAAATGGAGGAGGCCTTTACTCGTTGAGAGGTCCTTAAAATTAACAATAGGGTGTTATATAATATTAAAAGTATATATTTCCAAGAAGTATATAACTATTATATCAGCTATCTGGTTCCCCTATAGCTTTGGCTTAGTTTGGGGCTAGATAGTGCTGTGCGGAATGTACACCAATATTTATTAATATTATTTATTTAATGCAGTAGATGGCCAAGCATTATTTAAAAGTCATTTAGTATACCATTGACACGATAGAAGAAGCAGAAGTGGATAAGGCCGAACCATTTTGGGTCGAACCTACCTAGGTACTTGTAGGTGCTGGGGAAGCTTACAAAATCTGACTGGCACGGATTTTTTTTATGTTAGAGTATTTTTTATGGAAGGATTTATTGGTCCATGTTTTACGTTTTCCACGTCCACTACCTTCGATTTATTAGTATACGAATGACCAGTGTATACCTATATCCCTCCATGGCGTGATATCGTGCTGTTTTTGAATATTCATGGCTTTTTGTTTTAATTTATGAGTGCCACGCCGCGCCGTGCAGAGGGCGTTAGACGCTCATGTAGAAAATGGAATATTACCGTATCAAGTCAAGGTCTGCCAAGACCCTGATAAGACAGCCAGAATGACATATTATTTGAGGGTTAATATCCGAATTATACTGAATGCGGTACATGCGTACAACATATTTTGCTGGAATGTGTCCGAAACAATGCATTTAGATTAAGCTGTTTGGAAGGTGATGTATGAATGTTGCTATTATCAATAGCAAGGGCGGATTTAAGACGGACGGTATTTTTGTGTACTGTGGAAATTCCATCACAGTACATACTTAGAAGCAAATCAAAATAACAGAGTTGTTAAAATATATGAATAAAATAACAGAAAGAACATGAGTGAAACTTGCAAATGAAACATAAAAGAAAACTGTATTTACTAAACATTTAATTTTTCTATTGTTTTGACACTTTAATAAACCTTCCTAAACATACTTGAACGTGTGAAGTTTATTTCTAACAGATATTGTTGATTTTTTTGCCCGTCTTCACCTTTTGTCCGTCCCAGAAAAAAAAAACTAAATCCGCCCTTGATTAACAGCATAATAGCAGATGTATTTTTTTAATGTTTTATTTTAGGGCTAAAACGCTGGAGTGACGACCTGGACTCCTTCCACAACAAAAAGGAAGAGTTAACAGAGGATCGAGGAGAGTGGAGAAAAATGGGGGAGACCTTTGCCCAGCAGTGGGACAGTATAGGTTAAGAAAAAAAAATATAGGGCAAAAATATCGCCCAGGAACAAAGCCCTTAAAGAAAAAAAAAAGTCACCTCTTATGTCGTAGTAAAAATGTCATATTTTTTGCTAGTTATTACCTACTATTGGTATGTAACTTCATGTTAGTTATAATCTACACTAATATTATAAAGAGGAAATATTTGTATTTTTGTATGTAACGAATAGGCTCAAAACTACTGGTCCGATTTCAAAAATTCTTTCACCATTGGAATGCTACATTATTCCTAAGTAACATAGGCTATATTATATTTTCAAAAAAATTAGGGATCCTTACTAAAACTCCAATAATGTAACCCAAGGTGGAAAACAAAAACCTTACATCGCGTGCGCTGCGAAAACTATTGATGATAGAACAAAATAATGTAAGTACTACGATTTTGTAGAACACGTCATCATCTACAAAAAATTTCGCGACAGCATATGTCTAACTATTATAGTTATGTCACAATAAGTGAGTAAGTTCTTTTATTATAAAAAATTAATTGAAATGCCGCCGCTAGAAAAGGGTCTTTATTTGTACCTTGGTATTAATCCTTATCCAAATAAATCTTTTCATAATTAAGACGGTTTCAATACATATAGATTACTTCTTAAATTTTTAAAATCGGACATTCCATTCAAAAGATATGACGAAATTAAAAATGTTAACGGGTCCACGGGTCATGCACGGGGTGCGATTTCACTCACTCTGGCGTGCAAATGTATGAAATAAGTAGACGCGAGGCTCGAACCCACGGTCTAAGTTTATCCTAAAATGTTCAAAAACTTTATGACCACCCATGCGAAGCTGGGACAGGCCGCTAGTATTTTAGAAAGCCATTAATGCCATTAATTTAAGAAGCACCGGTGGTCTTATTACAGTTCTATTCGAAAAAATGATGTGCGCAAAGCCGTATAAATTTGCTCTCAATCGGTGAAGGAAAACATCGTGAGGAAACCAGTCAGTATTCTAACGGCCGGCTTCTAAAAGCCCGATCAAAACTAAGCGCATGTCAAGTCACTATCTCAAATCGATGTAATAGCTGAAATTGCGAGTGACTTGACATACGATTAGATTTGATCGAGCTTTCAGAAAAGACTGTAATAGTAGCGATATGCTTACAATACCAAAAATGGGCGTATGGAATACCAACTTCTGCAAAATGTGGATGGGCAAATGTAATATGTCGAACATGTCTTGTCTTGTCTTCGCCTTAATTAAATGTTGAAATGTGCGCTCGTAGACCGGTTGTCAGCGCCTTATTTGTTTCTAAACGTGTCTATTATCGTTATTTTTATAACATCCTGTTGAATATATTCAGTTCATTGATAGACACTGCGTGGTTTGTTTCGTTTCGCTGTCAGTTTGTTGATACAGCGCGTGTATTGACTCCATCGCAGGACTTGCTGATGGAGGGGGTAAAGTATTTATCTGTGCTTTTAAGGTTCCGTACCCAAAGGGTAAAAAGGGACCCTATTACTAGGACTCCGCTGGCTGTCTGTCTGTCCGTCTGTCACCAGGCTGTATCTCATGAACCGTGATAGTTAGACAGTTGAAATTTTCACAGATGATGTATTTCTGTTCCCGCTATAACAACAAATACTAAAAACAGAATAAAATAAATATTTAAGGGGGCTCCCATACAGCAAACGTGATTTTTTTGCCGTTGTTATAGATAATGGTACGGAGCCCTTCGTGCGCAAGTCCGACTCGCACTTGGCCGGTTTTATTACCATATAGAACATTTTATATGTAATTTTTATACTTAGTAAATTTTATTAACATTTATTACATAGGTATACAAAGTAAATTACAATAAATACAAGTATTTACCTACTGGAATGTATAAAATAAATTGTAATAATTTGTAACAATCTGGGTGTTATATAATATTATAAGGATATATTTACAAAAAAATATGTAAGTATAATACCTAAGCTAAGCTAATGGCCGGTTTCTGAAAGCTCGATCAAAACTAATGGGATGTCAAGTCACTCGCCATTTCAGCTATTACATCGAATTAGATAGAGATAACAAGTGACTTGACATGCCATTAGTTTTAATCGGGCTTTCAGAAACCGGCCGTAAGTATCTGGTTTCCATAGTTTACCTAATGTTGCTTAGTTAGTTATTGCTGTGTGTATAGTAATGATAATGAATTACGAGTAAATAGAAAAGAATTTTTAAATTTTCGCGATTATGACAATCATCATCTTTCTGCCCTTATCCCACGCTGCATGGGGTCAGCACAACAGGTTTTCTTCTTCCACTCCTCTATCATTCGTCATCTCGGTGCTCACTCCTTTCTTACTCATGTCATCTTTCACACAGTCCATCCATCTTTTCTTTGGCCTACCTACCTCTCTTTCTAAAACCATCCACATCCATGTCTAACACTCTTCTCGTAATATGACTTTCTTCCCTCCTCATGCCCATACCATGCAGATATTGAATATTACCCGATAAATACCCGCGTGTACCTAATCCTACTAATATTATAAACGCGAAAGTTTGTTAGTATGGATGGATTTTTGTTACTCTTTCACGTAAAAACTACTGAATGGATTTTAATGAAACTTTACAATAATATAGCTTATACATTAGAATAACACATAGGCTACAATTTATAAAGATATTGTGTGAATTGTCCAAAATATGACGATAAGTGTCAAGTAAGTAGGAAAAAAATCTTCCATCTGTGAGCAATTCTGGCGTGCGCTGCCAAAACCGCTAGAGTTACACATATGTACTACGCCACGCTAATATAAGCTACTCGAAACACTAATCCTGCGCAGCCGAAGTCGCGGGCACCAGCTAGTATTCAATATGTAAATAGGAAAGTCTCGAGTGGAATAGGGCTTACTTCTCGGGCTCGTCTGGGGAAATCTAGAAAAATAACTGAAAAACTGAAACAGCTTCACGACTTCGATCCCTAGGCACGGTAGATATTCTTTCGGATCTGTTAGTACCATATACTAACTCTAGATTCTTTGAGGACGTCTAAGGGGGTAGTCAGAGGTACGTCCAAACATTACATTTGGAACATATCCACTTTTTGTAGTAGTTGGTATTCGATACGTGACAGGTTGCAAGCCTATCGCCGCTGTTAGAATGCTAACTGGTTTCTTCCCTATGTTTTCCTTCACCGTTTAAGAGCACTGGCATTGCGCACATTTTTTTTCGATTGGAAATATCATTGGTGCACGACTGGATTCGAACCTACGACCTTACGATCGGAAGTAGGATCACTCCCACTAGACCACCGGTGCTCTCAAACTCTCTCAGGAAATCTAGCACCCTTATTCATATCCCTGCCATTTTATAGCGGCTCTATAGAGTATACTTATCACTGTCACTTTCATGCCAACGAAAAGAGACAGCAACAGACTTAGGGGCCATCCATAACATAACCCCCCCCCCCTACCTATTGTGATATCACATATTTTGCTATATAACATTTAAAAATTCATGAAATTAAAACAGCAGTATTCCGAAATTATTTTTATTCCCATAATATTTCAATACAAGTTAGTGTTGTAATCATAGATATAAAACATTAAATTAAAAAAAAAATGTGATGTTATTAAATTTGGGATCCCCACCCCTTGTCACACAATGTCCCCCCATAAGCGTGTGACGTAATTATTGGATGGCCCCATATCGGTCTGATAAGCTAATGGAGCGCTCAGCGACGAATATGAATTATAGGGATAATCTTTAACTTTTTTATCTGTTGAGCTTTGGTCTGTTTTATTCGATCGGACCGCCGAATTATTGGCTTTGTAATTATTATCTTGCGCAAACATTCGTATCTCGAGTGAACATGTCGTATTTAATCAACGATATTGAATAACGTGGACGTGACTGACCTTTGACGAGGTGATTGGGTGATTGGGACTATAGAGGTAAATCAATAACTCAGCATGTGCAGTCGGCTACACATCAGGCTAGACACCGTATACAGAAGATCAGTGGAATAGTAGCGTATGCGTATCTTTGCCACATGATCAATGAATACAAATTGAGAGGTATCAAGAAAGATTAGTGTTTTGTTTTCTTATTATTTTTTTATTTATACTATAATATATTTTTTCTCATTTTAGCTATCAATCTTTTTCTTATTATATATCAAACGGTTAGTATCTATATTATTTATACATTTGTGTAATATTATATCTTATAATGTAGCAATTTTTATATGCAATTTTAATATGCATTATACATATTTTAATATTTGTTAAGTATATCAAATAATTTTGTTTGTTTTTGTATTTGTAGAAAATAGCTCCCTATCATCCATGTTTGTGCACTACCCCTCGGTTTTTTTTCAAAACTACACAAAGGTTAACTGGAAGAAAATGCTCTCTAGCACTAAGTTCGCCTATGTACGATACATTTTGTTCTGTGCAATAAAGAATGTTCTATCTATCTATGCTACTACGTATACCTACAAGGTGTTACAATACCTACTTATGTTTAAAACTTCAGGGGGCTAAAGTACCTACCCATCAATACGTTCACAGTGTTGGTTCCTTAGAAAAAGTTATTCATATTGATAGGTACTTTAGCTCCCTGAAGTTTTAAACACAAGTATTGGAACACCTTGTATAGCATTCAGTGTTCGTCAAGATAGCAGGAACATGATAGGAACACGTCTCTATTTTGTTTTTGACGCTGCTAGCATTCAGTGCTCCGGGCGCTTGAATTTGTACAGTGGCGGAATGAAAACCTTCGTCAGTTTTCTACTTGATTCATCCAACGTATCGCGAGCACATACTACCTTTTGGAACTGAATAGACAGAATACACTGAGTTAGAGAGAATAATGCTTTAACTGATGTTCGTTATCAAAGTTCAAAATCATACAGAATAAAGTTATTTGACGGTTTATCTTTTCAAACAAGATTATTTTTCACTCCTCTTGTTCAAGAGGTACAATCAAAAAATTAAAACGTAGAAATTAACGTAGAAATTTATTCTTGCAATCTGGTGCAAGCGAAAACCGACTCTAAATCAAAGTCAAAAGGTATTTGTTCAATAAAATCACAGGGATCACTTTGAAACGTCATAAAGCTCTAGGTGCCAGTTCCACGCGACCAAAGCCTAGAAGACAGGCAACAAACTAACGAATTATTATTAGTTCCTACCGTTCCTTTGTCTTTTGTCTCTAAGGTGAAGAACCTTTTCATTCCGTGAGTGTACCGTAATATTTTAATAAGTTCCCTGCTTGACATTTAGTTAGCAGGAACATTCTGTAGCGGGTCACCTACTGCACCTTTCGCAATTCTTCATATTATGTCACCATTTTTTTGATTTAGCAAAAAAATTGCTACTTCGGTTTGCTAGTTATAGCTCAAAGGCAGATTTTCAAATGAGGAGATCCGGTACAAAACCCATTAAAAGCACTTTCCTCTTTTTTTATTTACATCCTCTGATGCACTCAGAGAACATCAAACTTTAAAAACGTACAAAAGAAGAGTGCGCTTTTGACGGGTTTCGTTCCGGAGTTCAAATGAATTTAAAAACTTTAATAAAAACTAAAACTTTAAAAACGTAAAAGTATTGTTTATCTAATATCAATAGTGGGGCTGACCGCACCACCATTTTCATTTGATTCAATAAAATCTTTATTAAAAAAATAAAAAAACCCGACTGCCCAAACCAAAAGGATGACAACAAGATATGTTTAAAATTTCTTCTTGATAGTGAACTCCAGTTGTTCAGTTTTGACGAATGGTACAATTTAATAATCACATACAGTCGGAGGCTCATGTATGTCCTAGCAGTTGGTACCTATACTGACGCCTCCGACTGCCTGATAATGTTGATATGATTAGTTTGGGCAGTCGGATTTTTTTATTTAACTTTTTGTCGAGGCCTTTAAATGTAGGATTTACGACGAGTGTTCTCGTAAGCGTTCTAATTTCTCCATAGCTCCATAGCCGCTTTGGGGTTACCAACATTACAAATAAGTTTATGTTTTTTTTTAATAGCTTATCTCGTAATATCTTCAAGCAATGTTGCTTCCCAAATGGACAGAAAACTAATCCACCCATGTACCTATTCTTATTAATTCTTTACGGAAAAATTAAAAAGTTATTTAGTCAAGTCAGTCAAAGTACAGTCCGTCATGTTTTGAAAAAAATGGTGGCGGTTTCTTCATTTTCTGCTTTTTCATTTTAACAGTTTTGATAGAGCTTTCAGAAACCGGCCGTTATTTAAACATTATGGTTCAAATTAGGATATCACATAATACACTTTCATTCTAACTGCTACTTCTTCTTAGCGAGGTCTTAGCACGACCTCAAGTAATGTCGGTAAAAACATAACCAAAATTACACAACGATCTCAAAATAAAACGAGAAAAATTGTTAAAATGAAAAAGCATTTACTTCCTAATGACAGAAAGAATCCTAGCTGTGTTTTCCTGCTATTTTTTTCAAGACACAACTGCCTTTCTTGTCGTCTGTGACATTCACATTTCACACAGTTCGGCAAAAATATAATTTTGATCCAATCAAGTGTCATACTAAAGTTTGTTTTACTAGTTTTTGTAGATACTTATGCAAACTTAGTATAACTTAGTATGTAACGTTTTATAAGTTTGCCTTATGTATCTACAAAAACTAGCAAAGCAAACTTTTTATTAGGAAAACTTGTGTAAAAAACGTGACAAGTGATCTTTCAAAATGTTGAAATGTGCGAACGAGCACTTGTCATCGCCCTATCGCTGGCAAAAGTTGACAGACCCGGCCTTTTTCCTCTAAAAATAGTAATTTCGGTGGTATTTTAACCAACATTACTTGAGGTCTTAGCACAAAGTGTAAACATTTGGAATGAAAGTGTAATAAGTGATATCCTGATTTGACCGAAAATGTTTCCAATGTTTTGAAGAAAACCGCCACCATTTTCTTCAAAACAAATGACGGCCGACTTGACTATGGACTGACTTGACTAAAAAGTATTCAATACAAATCACTTGACACTGGCAAGATTGTCTGTCGAATGACGGACAGGAGCCATAAATTGAGTGAAGAAGAAGTTAATAAATAAATAAATATTGGTGGACATTCTACACAGCACTATCTAGCCCCAAACTAAGCCGAAGCTTGTCATATGGGAACCAGATATTTGATATAATATTTAAATACTTTTTTTTTGTAAATGCATACATAAAATAATTATATAATTACACCCAGACAGAGAACAAACATCTATGTTCATCACACAAATGTTTGTTCTCGGTGGGGATCGAACCCACGGCCTACGGCACAGAAGGCAGAGTTACTACAAACTGAGCTGTGAAGGCTGTCTAAAGTTAACCTATGTCTTTTATCCTTTTATCAAAATATTATGTAAATTTATAAGTGCAAATAAAATAAAATTGTAAATTGTTTTTAGCCTACCTACAAAATAATTGTTGTAAATCACCTAGGTACCTACATCTTTTTTTATTTTAGTTTAAGTTCCTTTATTGTTGTAATACAAATTATTTTTAGAGTCTCCCTTGGTAAATTCAGATCTCCGCCTTTTTATTTTAAGTCTATAATAACTTGACATTGGCAAATTCGTGGCAAACCCTATCGGCCACTGAACAGCCACAAAATAAAAGAAGATTCGAACAGAAGCCATCAATTAAAAAATCTCACTTTGTCGGTGTTTTTCAGAACTCTTTTCAATTTCAAACATGAAATTTCAAGGTTTTTTCGTTTCTATGTGCTTTACCGCTAAAAGTACAATCTCATGCACATTAATCATACAAAACCAACCTTTTCCCCATCATGCGGCAACCTAATAAACTAATAGCGGCTGTATTAGGTGTGATGTGAAGGCAAGTGGTTGCTATCACAGGGTGTAGATTTCTAGATTTGTTTTAAATAATAAATAATAAATATTTTTGGACTATCCACACAGCACTATCAAGCCCCAAACTAAGCCAAAGCTTGTATATGGGAACCAGATAGCTGATATACATATATACTTTTTTTTTGTAAATACATACTTATAATATTATATAACACCCAGACAGAGAACAAACATCTATGTTCATCACACACATGTTTGTTGTCGATGGGGGTCGAACCCACGGCCTTCGGCGCAGAAGGCAGAGCTACTACCAACTGAGTTGTGAAGGCTGTCAAATGTGTGTGTGAAATGCCAATAACTTTTAAAATCTTTTCTCTCTATTTTTTTCTGATAACTATTGACATGGCCTATCGCCCGTTTTCGAGACACCCTGTATAGGGGGGCTACGTCCAGCAGTCGACTTTTTTATAATTTATTTTAAGGGCTTTGTCGTTGAGCCCTATAATAAAACATCAAAAAATACGTCTCATATCAAAACTTAATCTTTAATCGTCCTATTTAGGCTGTAGTGCTATTCCGTAAACAACTAATTCACGGGGACTTTCACCTAGTGGATCCGCGCTCACTTCAATCGCGAGCTTCGTTCGTTTCGCTCACTCACGTTGGCATTTTCACCGCTAAAACGAGAGCACTGGTGGTGTAGTGGTGGCGGCCCCGCCTGCCGATCCTAAGGTCGTGGCTTCAGAACCGTTCGTGCACCAATGAGTTCTTCTGTTCAAAGATGTATGTGCACAATGCCAGTACTCTCAAAAGGTGAAGGAAAACATCGTGAGGAAGCCAGCATGTCGTAGAACCTAAAAATTTCTATAACATGTGTCAAGTGCTCGAAAGGAGCCTCTTGAGGCGCACTTAAAATCCTCTTACCACACTGTTTCGAAAGAAACTAGTGACACGACAAGAGAAGAGACCGCCAAAACACTCACGCGAGGCGTTTATGATGGCTTACAGAATGCCAAATTTAAATTCACTGTGGATTCACAGTCACTTGGGTGAATGCTGTTGTCAGAATAGCACTACTAATGATGACGCATAGATAATAGATCCAATAATAAACTTCAAACGTCAAAGTATACAAAGTGTTTTATCGTATCTGCGGATTTTCAAATCATAACAGCGGAAGTAACGGATGTACTAGTACATACCAACGTGACGTGTTTACAAACAATCTATTCTTTTTAAAAAGCTTTTAAGCTTCGTTATAATTTAGGACAATGTTACCCAAAGTTGTCTATATCGACCCCCAAGGGTCGACTAGGACGTAAAAGGGGTCCATATGAGCGAAAAAAAGTGCTTACTAACCCTCCGACAGATTTGCTAATTGTTATTCCTGATTATTAATTGTGCATTCAAAATTATTTTATGACATTGCAGTGCCCAACCGGGTGCATGTACTTGACTTATGCTAAAACTAGACCTAAGCTATTAATTCAAAGTCAAAGTCAAAAGGTATTTATTCAATAAAATTACAAGGATCACTTTGAAACGTCTTAAAGCTAGGTGACTCTAGGTGCCAGTTCCACGCGACCAAAGCCTAGAAGAATAGGCAAAAAACGTACGGCTTGGTTCCTACCGTTCTTTTGTATGATCCTTTTACAATGTAATAATATAATATACTAGTGGCTTCCCGCGGCTTCGCACGCGTTGAGCCGTAGTAATTGAGCCACAAACATCCAAACATCGTAACTTTCGCATTGATTTGTATATTATTAGGGTAGGATACCTACGCAGGTATAAGAGATACCTATAGGCGTACATTACCTATATTAGGTAGGTATAGGTACTGAGTTTAGCACAAACATAACAAATACAACAAAGACAACCTTACACGGAAAATATGTACTTATTTGTTCCCAGTTTCTACCCCAAAAACAAACGAAACGAAACAGCTTCACGACTTTGATCCCCAGGCACGGTAGATACCCTAAGATCTATTCGTACCAACTCAAGATTCCCGTTTTAGAATGTCCTTTATAAACATTGACGCCTTGTTGTACCCTTTTTACTTGAGCGCAACGAAGGAGGGTAACGTTTTAGGGGTTGTTTTCCACAGAACACATTTTCTTTTAGTTTGAAGTTAATTACACTACGCTTTAAAAATCTCCCATACAAACCTTGAAACTTTGTCAGTCTTTTGCACCCTTTGCAGGGGCGGTTTTAAAATATTGAAAACGTGATGTTTAATTATTTATTGTGGAGTATATTTACTTCAAGTTTGAAATCAATAGCACTATGCGTTAAAAATCTCCCATACTAAATTTTACCAGTCATTTGCACCCTTTGCAGGGGTAATTATCAAAAGTTAAAAGCGTCATTCTTAATTATTTATTTTTTAGTATATTTACCTCAAGTTTTAAATCAATCGCACCACGCGTTAAAAAACTCCCATTCACAGTTTGACATCCCTTTGCACACTTATCAAGGGTAGTTTTAAAAAACTAAAAATGCCTTTCCTGTTTTTTAGCCTTGGAGTACATCTACTTCAAGTTTCAAGTTTGTAGGTTCAAGGAATACAATTTTTCATACCAACGTTTTCAACCCTTTTTACACACTTAGAGGTTAAATTTCCAAAAATCCCTGCTTAGTACACCTCTACGTCATAAGGCCTATGTACTCTTCAAATTTCAAGTCTCTAGGACCAGCGGTCAAAAAACTCACATACATACTTTTACATCCCTTAGCACACTTATTAAGGGTAGTTTTAAAAAACTAAAAATGTATTTCTTTTTTTTTTGGCTTGGAGTATATGTACTGCAAGTTTCAAGTTTGTAGGTTCAAGGAATACAATTTTGCATACAAACGTTTTCATCCTTTTTTACACCCTTGGGGGTTGAATTTCCAAAAATCCCTTCTTAGTACACCTCTACGCCATAAGACCTATGTACTCTTCAAATTTCAAGTCTCTAGGACCAGCGGTCAAAAAACTCCCATACATACTTTTACATCCCTTAGCACACTTATTAAGGGTAGTTTTAAAAAACTAAAAATGTATTTTCTATTTTTTTGGCTTGGAGTATATGTACTCCAAGTTTCAAGTTTGTAGGTTCAAGGAATACAATTCTGCATACATACGTTTTCATCCCTTTTTACACCCTTAGGGGTTGAATTTCCAAAAATCCCTTCTTAGTACACCTCTACGCCATAAGACCTATGTACTCTTCAAATTTCAAGTCTCTAGGACCAGCGGTCAAAAAACTCCCATACATACTTTTACATCCCTTAGCACACTTATTAAGGGTAGTTTTAAAAAACTAAAAATGTATTTCCTATTTTTTTGGCTTGGAGTATATGTACTCCAAGTTTCAAGTTTGTAGGGTCAAGGAATACAATTCTGCATACATACGTTTTCATCCCTTTTTACACCTTTAGGGGTTGAATTTCCAAAAATCCCTTCTTAGTACACCTCTACGCCATAAGGCCTATGTACTCCCCAAATTTCAAGTCTCTAGGACCAGCGGTTTAGGCTGTGCGTTGTCTATATGTCAGTCAGTCAGTCAGTCAGTCAGTCAGTCAGTCAGGACTTTGATTCTTATAGTATTAGAGATTATTGAAGTTTAGTTGATGTATATGTCCGCAATTATTGAATAAATTAAAAAGAATTAGAGGTTTGTGGGATATAAACGGAGAACCACGATAGTCGATCTTAATTAAGTAGGTCGTGATTTTGATTTTGACTTCCCATCAATGGAACACACAAATATACGTGTTTACATTGTTTTTGTTTCCACATCTCACTACAGTTAGACATCAGTCAAAATACATTTGAAATTAATGAATTTTCGAAAGCAAACGCTAAGCACCCAAAACATGGTCAACATAGCAAGTGGTCTATTAGACACAAAAGTTTGGGAATCTCTGCTTTAGGATTTTAATTAAGTTGCCAAGAAATAAAGCGGGTGGACTTGTTTTACTATTCGAAGAATGCTTTCAAACAGTGATGGAAATCATCTGAGCGATTTGCTCACGGCTGGTCTGTATGATCAGAGGCACGCCTGATTTTTTAATATTCTAACGGTAACTGAATGAATGACTCAAAGAATTAAAATGTTTCTGTATTAGGTACCTACATAATTATTTTTTTATGTATGATATTAATAATTATTAATTTTTAACTTAAAAGGAGTCATCAAATTACTGTTAAGTTTTTTACTCGCTGTCGGAACAAGCAGATGGCCAACCTGATGGTAAGTGATATTACACCATCACCTATAACAAAATATTGCATCAAAAGATACGCACAGGGTTGACAATCATAGTAGTGTCAAACGGGTAACCGCTTACGTCACTAAAATGTGAAGTAACTCCTAAACCTTTGCATAGGTGGCAGTATTAAAAATTCTGAACATCTCGTGGCAAAAAGACTAGTATCCACATCCTACCGCAAGATTTAAAGAAAACTGCTAATCCAACATGGCAGTTTTTGATAATACCGGTTGTTCACAGTGTTTATAAACCTACTTTGAAAATTCCCGTTTTACTTTGTTCCTGGTTTTGAACAAAAGTCTAATAGAAAGTGCTGTGTCCCCGGATGTTTATATAGCTTAGGTAAGTGTTTTAACCGTTAGAGTCAACCATGGAGTTCATCATTCAAAAAAACTTGATTACGTGTGTTTCACGAGCCGAATCGCAGCTCACCGTGATACCGAAATTGTTAATGTTAATAACATCAATTCTTCTGTAATCTTTCCAATTTCGGTACGAGTTGAGTCTTCAGCCTATAATCTAGATAACCTATTTACCTCCCTAAATACTAGGCTAGGTTACAGATAGTTAGGTACAGATATCTTCCCAAGTAGCCGTACATCATATTTAGTACATACTTATGTACCTACCTACAAGTAATATAGGGGTAAAATTTCGTTTCCTTCTACTGAGTTGGATAATACATTGTGTAATAGCACAGATAAGAGGTAATAGTCTCAGTTCCACTAAATCAACTGTTTTGTTTAACTATTTTCTCTAGCAAAATGGAACGATAAAAATATAATTGGAAATAATTAGCAACATGCACATCATGCTTCATATAAATTTATTGTATGTTTAAACTTATAACTTTTCTGTATCCTATCTGTTATTTTTTCAGACACCAAGACGAATTTGCACAAATTCCTTATTCCAGCTAAGGACAAAAATCTATTGGTGGCAATATTTTGCAGCTAAACGATGGCCATATTTTTAAATATTGCCGTGTATGTGATGCACACTTTGAAGAAAAGTGTTCATGCTGGATTAATCGTTTTAGAGAAGCTGTACCCATGAGAAAAATACCAGGTCAGTAAAAAATTATAAAACTAAGCATATTAAATAATATTATTTTTTGTTCTACGTGATGACGGAACAAGCAGGGAAGATCTTATTTTAAATATTTATTTTTGCGTGATAAATAATAATAAAAACTGAACATTAGTAATACCTATCTATATTGCCATGCTGTTCTCACCTCTTTGTTTTGCCCGATTAGATTAAAATAGGTACTAATAAAAGATATTTTTTTTTCAGATGAAGGCATTCTTCCGGAATAAGCCAAAAATACAGCTGATATGATATATATGTTTCTCGACCAACTTTTTGATTCCATGAATGCAAGCTTATGCAAAAGAAAGGAGCATGGCAAGCCTCTTCTAGGACCTGTGACGCCTATTTCCATTCCATACACCACAAAACATGGACGGAATCCAAGCATCTCATGAAAAACATGAAATTTATGAATCCAAAAACATCAAATAATGAGCAAAAAACATGTCTGAAAGGTTTTTTAAAGAAAAAATAAATAATAAAACACATAGCATGTAAATAAACATTGTTTTATTGTATTTAAAAATAATAACATTATAGGAAAAGGTAGATAGGTAGAGATAAATGTATAGCTAGCTAGCTAGCAACCGCATCGAGCTATAGATACCTACCTACGTACATACTGTGTTGGCATTAGTTCCAAAACCTTCGACCAGAGGGCGACACTTTGTATTACCCGATTTTGTAGCTGAGTTGTACCTCTATTTCATTTATAACAAAGTACTCTGTGGCTACGCACGATAGGAACGTGCCCTACGATGCACTGCCTTGCGTTCATCAACTTCAGCTAGATTTTCACTTCAGGCACTGGTAGCAGCCCCGCTTTCCGATCCTTCGTTCCGGTCGTGGGTTCGAAACTGATCGTGCACCAATGAGTTTTTCTGTTCAAAACTTTATGTGCACAATGCCAGTGCTCAAACGGTGAAGGAAAACATCGTGAGGAAACCTGTATGTCGTAGAACCTAAAAAGTTGTGTCAAGTACACGAAAGGAGCCTCTTGAGACGCACATAAAATCCTTTCAACACACTGTTTCGAAAGAAACAAGTGACACGACAAGAGAAGAGGCAGATTTTAAGCCTCATGAGCCTGTAATATAACCGGCAACCACACCCTTCAAACTACACACACACACATTACGTTACACAACGTGTACCCCGAAAGTATATGTAACACTTTCGCATTTATAAATTGGAATGGATGGATATACCAAAGCCCAAAATGTCGTCTGGAGTAGGTAAGATTGAAAATAAACTCGATAAATAGAATGTGGGTAGGTATTTATTTCAATAAAGTTCACGTATGTGGCGCACAGATAATATTTAATAAATCTCATTCTGCAAAGAGTACCTATTGTTCGCCTCTCATTGTATTGGTAGAATGCCAACGGGATGTGTAGCCTTGTGCGTGGTTTTTTTTTATCATCTATCTCTGATTTCACATTTAACTTAATATAAAGTAATTTGCGTTTAAAGGATTCTTTGTAAATTATAGTTTTTTAAATAAATATTATGCTGCTTTGATAAAAACATTGTAATAAATAAACAAAGATTACCTTTTCCAGAAAATCTCTGCCTATAAGTTTAAAAACTTTACGCATTATTCAGCTCTATGATATCGAGTTAGGGTAGTTTACTGAGGATTTATGGCAAGACATTTGTAGCAACCGACAGATAGCCCACCTGATATTTAACGGCACCTGATATTATATTATAATTAATCAAACATATGAAGAGATTTTAGTGATTAGTAACAGTGTGAATAGAGATAAATGTGGAGTGAAAGAAGACGTAGTGATGAGAGTAGAAAAAGACCAGGCCAGGTAAGGCGTACTTACTCTAAATCGACAAACATGTATGAAGATTGGTCGCGTGGAACTGGCACCTAGATACACTTCGTTTTAAGACGTTTCAAAGTACCTTTTGATTTTGACTATAAATATTTTATAAGAGTGAATGAAGCGAAAGAGGTATGTCAGGATCGTAGGTAGCAAGTGGAAATCCTTGGTCTCTGCCTACCACTATGGAAAACTGAGAAGACTTTATGTATGTATAAAGAGATTGAAATGCATTATCAATATCTGTACTATCGTTCTAAATATTGTAAGTTCACTTCATCCAACGGTTGTCTGGTAGAGATCGCTGTGGGGCGATAAGACCTTACATTGTACTTATTAGTTTAAAGTTTGTTACATCCATAAGTTGTGTGCAAGTTTTTTCTATCTATCTCTATCAAACGTAATTGGACCCCGTCATAATTCACTAACCGCCCGCCGGAGGGCTCACAAAAATAGCCCTTCCCCAAATAAAGGTAGTGTTTTAGGAGAATAAATCAGGCTGTGAATGAATTAAGTGGTTTTTACAATTCATGGATAGAATTGGGAGTGAAAACTGTTTAGGTACACGCGATTGGTTGGGCACGTGTGTTTAATTCAGGAATTACGCAATGGTGGGTTGCTGACTGATGTCGCTGAAAGTCGAATCGTAGGACGTCATAAATTGTAATGTTATATAATAGTGTTACTAATGAGTAGTAGAGTTCTTTGTGAAGGGCTCGTCCGGGGAATTAGGTACTACCACCACGCCTTTTTCTGCCGCCAAGCAGCGTTGCAGTGTTTTGGTTTGAAGAGTGTGGTTGGTGTTTTTCCGAATGCCTATAATTTGGATGTTTTCAAGAGACGAGTGAATATATCTTCTATGTAAACGTGCTACACCGTAGACCGCATCATCACTTAACATCAGGTGAGATTGCGGTGAAACGTTTTACCTATTGGTTGTAAAAAAAAACGTCATGAAGCACGTATTTTTAGGAGGACGTATTCCGTATGAATTCACAAAGTTGTAAATTCATGTAACATGATTCAACATGTGTCGCTGACGTGCTACGTGCTCCGATAACGTGTGTAACGTTATATCTTGACGAGTGAAGGGTGAATATTTATTTATTTATTTACTTACACCTAGTTATAACTTTACAAATACTTATCTAATACGTTACAATCTAGAAATTTAACAACATGTAAATAAAAATTAATTAATGTAAACAAAAATATAGACGCAGAGCAAAACAAAATAATAAAAATTAATAACAATAGAAATCTAAAAACAAATAAGAAAAAATGTTAAATAATGGTGACCTACATCCTACACATGCACACAACGGGATTTCCTAGTTTGGGCACCTGTCACGTAGGACTGTGTCTTTATAGAAAGTCAAATTATTAATAAAATATTCCTTACTTCATCATCATCAGCCTGAAGAAGTCCACTGCTAAATATAGGCTTCCCCTATACATTTCCAAAAAGAACGATTCCGAGCCCTCTTCATCCACCGACTTCCCGCGATCTTCATAATATCGTCAGTCCATCGCGTAGGAGGACGCTAGACGCAGTGGCGTAGCTATCGTAGGGTCAGGTGGCACCGGAGCTCAGGGGGCCCTCTAACCTAAGCTTTGAAAAGAGAGGGTCAGCCAGCTCCCGAACCTTAAGCCTGCTCACATTTTCTTTTTTTTAATCATTTTAAATGAACATCCATAATCAGAGAACTCCTGATTTAAGACTTCCAACACATTCGCCAAGCGTCCTCGATAAGCATGTGCTGTTTGTTATTGTTATTTGAGAGTTTGGTAGAGTACGCCTGTAGCACATTGCACCAGCGTTAAGCTCACGTGCTTGGCGGTCGTGAGATCAATGCGACAATTCCACCCGTCAACTTTTTAGTTAAGTTTTCACCCCAATTCTTTCTCTATGCACCTGGGCCCTTGTCCACTTAGCTACGCCACTGGTCAGACGCTTCTTACGCTTACATTTACAAAAAACGTTTACTTAGTTCATAAGTGTTTTTTTTTTCTTTTCATCACTTGTCATTCCTCAAGTCATAAGAGCCACAAACAACTCATTATTATGCGAGGGACAGGAAATATCATACCACCATAGAGTGAAGACATTCTTCTAAATCCCGCTAAGAATCTTTACTCACCGCTACTACAGTCCCCTTAGTATAAAATAAAAGAAAGAGATAAAAAATGTTTATTGCATAACATTACATTAATATAATATTAGTTATATTTTTTTAATCACCTTTGTAATTTTGGTGAAGACCTTCGGATAGACATTCTTGTCGTATCACTAGTTTCTTTCGAACAGTTTGGTGAAAGAATTTTAAGTGCGCCTCAAGAGGCTCCTTTTGAGCACTTGACACATGATATAGAACTTAATAGGTTGTACAACATGCCGGTTTTCCTCACGATGTTTTCCTTCACCGTTTGAGAGTACTGACATTGTGCACATATTATTTTGAGCAGAAAAACTCATTGGCGCACGACCGGTTTTGAACCCACGATCTTAGGATCGGAAGGCGGGGCTGCTACCACTAGACCACCAGTGCTCTCAAAGGATAGACATTGATTTGAATACAAATTTATGTTTATTGTAAGTTTACAATAAACATAAATTTGTATTCAAATCAATGTCTATCCTTTGAGACACATACACATTTATGAACATATACATTTATGAACAGAAAAACTCATTGGTACACGACTGCCGGCGCGGGTTGCTAACTAGCAACCCGCGCCGGCAGTCGTGTACCAATGAGTTTTTCTGTTCATAAATGTATGTGCACAGTGCCAGAACTCTCAAACGGTGAAGGGAAACATCGTGTGGAAACTAGCATGTCATAGAACCTAAAAAGTTCTTTAACATGTATCTAGTGCTCGCAAGGAGCCTCTTGGGGCGCACTTAAAATCCTTTCACCACGCTGTTTCGAAAGAAACTAATGACACGACAAGAAGACCGCTTCATATCTCAATATTGAAGGGAAATATTTGTAATTGCCGAACGGTACCTACCCAAGTCTGAGTTTTGTTCGACAAATAAAAAATGTATTTCGCTTCAACATTGAGATATGAAGCGGTGGCGGGAGGCCCGACAGACGGATGGATGGTCTTGTTGGATTTATGAGGGTTCTGTATAATATAGCTACAACCGTAAATATTTTCATATCATCTTTCTTGGAACATCCCGTTTTCGTTCAATACCAACTTTTTGAAGGTGTTTTATAGCTGCCAGCAATATTATGTACAAGACTGGATCGGTCATTGATATAGGGGTGCCTCAGGGTTCGATATTGGGTCCTTTCTTATTTCTAGTTTACGTAAATGACCTTCCACCTTTTGTAAAAGATTTATGTGAAATAGTTCTATTTGCTGACGATACCTCTTTAATTTTTAAAGTCGACAGATTGAAGACTAACTTCGATGACGTTAATGCATCTCTGTCGCAAGTACTTAACTGGTTTACTGTTAATAATCTTTTGCTCAATGCCGGGAAAACGAAATGCATTAAATTTACTTTGCCAAATGTGGTTCAGCGACCAACCAATATTGAATTAAATGGTGAATCACTTACCCTTGTCAATTCTACTATTTTTTTAGGACTTAATATTGATGCAAATTCTTTTTTAATAAACTTCCAGAAAGTGCCACTTGGCTTCCTATTAGAAAATTTAAGGTGTACATTAAGAATAATCTAATAAAGAAAGCTTATTATACTTTAGATAGCTATATTGTTGATAAAAATGCGTGGCCCGATGTCCCGGTCGCTCTGCCCATCGGCAGCTAACATGTCTGCAATGTCTGTACTGTACCTACTATTGTGTGTTTTTTTTTTATTTTCTCTGATTTAATAGATTGTATTTATGCATTAGGTATTATTAGTTTGAGGCGTAGCGTGTGCTGTCTTATAAATTTGATTATGTTTACCTTTTCTGTATGCCTACGCCTCACTAAACTTCAATAATATATTATATTATTATATTGTAACAGGATCATACAAAAGAACGGTAGGAACCAAGCCGTAAGTTTGTTGCCTGTTCTTCTAGGCTTTGGTCGCGTGGAACTGGCACCTAGAGTAACCTAGCTTTAAGACGTTTCAAAGTGATCCTTGTGATTTTATTGAATAAATACATTTTGACTTTGACTTTGACTGTTAGGTACGCGAGTGTGGGTCAAAAAGACAAGTTTTTTCTGTCTTCAATAGTCATGACATCAAAAAAATCTAAATCAAAACGGTCTTTATTCAGTACAATCACAAGGACACCTAAAAAATTTAAACATCTTATATACTAGGTGAATCTATCGCCAGTTCCTCGCGACCAAAGCCTAGAAGAACAGGCAAGAAACTTACGGCTTGGTTCCTAGCATTTTTTGTATGATCCTTTTTACATGACATGATAAAAGTAGATCATGTTTTATAAGTTCAATAATAGTTTTAGGAAATCAGCAAGTTCTTATAAGGTTTATAACTTATGGGACATTCAAAGTCAAATTCAAAAGGTATTTATTCAATAAAATCAAAAGGATCATATTGAAACGTCTTAAAGCTAGGTGAATCTAGGTGCCAGTTCCACGCGACCAAAGCCTAGAAGAACATGAACTTACGGCTTGATTCCTACCGTCCTTGGTATGATCCTCTTACATAATTCTTCGTTTCTCGAGTGGCGACTATAATATGAAAAGGAAAATGAAGCGACAGAAGATCTCCGATGGACCGATGACCAGTGGCGTATCTCTCGTAGGCCAGGTGGTGCAGTGCACCAGGGCCCCGGAGCTCAGGGGGCCCTCAAATCTAAGCTTTGAAAGAGAGTCAGCCAGCTCCCGAAGCTAGAAATCCTTGAGCCTGCTCACCATATTCTTTCTTTAGCACCGGGGCACAAAATACCAACTAAATACAAAGTACATAATAAGGTATTCAAAAACCAAACAAACACCCTTATAGACAATGAACAAGGATGGCACACTTCAGGGACACAATTAGAGCCATGACTTGGGAAAATCTACAACACCTTGAACACATCAACTTGGTGAGAAGTATAGACCAAGAGCTGGTGCATCTTATTTATTTATCATTCATTGCACAAAACACAAAGTGAACGCACAAAAGGAGGGCTTAATTCACAAGCATTTCTACCAGCCCCCCTAAGTAGTGGTATATAAAACAAAATTGACGTGCGACAAATGTTAAGCTAATATTTTCTAACTAGCTAAATGAAATATATATTTATATACCTAAAATACAAAAAAAGTCATACAAGTTCTCAGTCTTCAAACGTCTTAAAACTAGCGTATAAATTACCATTAGCGTATAATGTACCACGGTATGTACTACCTGATCACATAAAATCTTAGTAGGTGATAGGAGAATAGCTGATGCAATACGTATTATTTCATGACTTTTCCATTCTAAATATTACAAGCAAAAAAATATCTACCAGCGACGATCTTCGACGAGCTTGACTTGAGATATTTGACTGACTAGACTAGATTTTTTTTGAGTAGATACGGCAAAAATGGCAATGAATAATTGATTAATTATTATTATCAAGATTGTTCGTCTAAATGACAGACAAGATTTGTAAATGAAAGAAGAAGAAGAACTGAAAATGTAATAAGTAATTGTAGTGTGTAATTTTAATTTCAAACTAAACCAAACGATCATTCTTGGATACTTATAATCGTGGTTTAAGTTTATAATAAGCACATCACACGTGGCATACTAGGCTAATGATGATGATGTCCTAGCCGTTTTCGGCTGCAGCGACTGCTAATGGATGTTTACTGTGTGAGGGCTTTGTGGTTCTGCCCTCTGATGCGCTCTAATCTAATCGCACCTGGGGCATGTCAATACCCCAAAAATGTGTGTAGGCCAAATGGGACTAATAAATAACAATGCCTTGTCTAGTCTTCACTTTTTCGGCGGTCTTTAAGTTAAATTGACAAAAAAAATACACCATTGAATGATGAACACTCAGTTTCTGCTCTAAGTCAGCGCCATCTTGGAATCGATTTAAATATTTTTTTTTAAAGTTCCTTACAAACAAAGCCAAAGCAGTAGAATGCTGCCAGCTCCTGCTCTATGTGTCAAATGAAGCGTTCTCCATCAAATATTTGTTTTGAACTCAACTTCCGTAAGTTATTCAAGATTTGGAGATGTGACGGGACGCTCCAGATGGGACTCGGAGCGAAAATATCCATATTGGAACAGAACTTATGTATTTATTTGTTTAAGGGGCTGACAACTATCAAACAACTTCTCGCTCGCACGTTTCGACATGTTGAAAGATATAAAATAACTAAACTCATTTTCGAAAAATCGCAATTAACCATTTTGTGTGCAATCACATTGCACACAGTTTAGTAAAAATTTCATTTTGATCTATACATGTTTTCCTACTCAAAAGTTTGCTTTACTAGTTTTCGTACATAAGCAAACTTAGGAGTAGGAAAACTTGTATCGATCAAAATGATTTTTTTACTAAACTGTGTGCAATGTGATTGCACACAAAATGGTTGATAGCGAATTTTCGAAAATGAGTTTAGTGATTTTATATCTGTCAAATGTCGAAACGTGCGAGCGAGAGTCACATTAGCTCTTGTCTTCGCCTTAAGGAAGACTTACGGCCTGTTTCTGAAAGCTCGATCAAACGTAATCAGCTGTCAAATCACTCGCCATTTCAGCTTTTACTTCAAATTAGATAGAGAAAGCAAGTGTCTTGACGTCCGATTAGTTTTGATCGAGCTTTCAGAAGTCGGCCGTAAGACAAGTAAATACAAGGTGTTCCAATATTTGTACTTAAAACTTCAGGGGGTTAAAGTACCCATCAATATGCATAACTTTTTCTAAGGAACCAACACTGTGAACGCGAAAAAAAACAGCTGTTTCATAGAAAAGTACAATACCTACCTGGCTAAAATGTATGAAACAGCTGTTTTATTTTCGCGTTCAGTGTTGGTTCCTCAGAAAAAGTTATTCATTCATATTGATGGGTACTTTAGCTCCCTGAAGTTTTAAGCACAAGTATTGGAACACCTTGAATTAATCAAGAGTAATATAAAAAAACAAAAGGCTAATAATAAGTCTCCACATATAGATATCCCATAATATATATCGATATTAGAAGATAAGTTGCTCGGGTCGATTCACACTTAGTCACAGTTCCGGCACAGTAGCGGCACAGTTTCATATATTCCGGCACTGACCAAGCGCGGATCCAACATTGTGGGCACGATGGGCATGCCCACAACCCTAATAGACTCGTGACGTCTTAAACAGTATAATTTTACAAAAATCTGAGTAGTCTAATCCCAGTCCTTTTGTAGGAATGCACTTAGCGATGTTACGACTCGGTTTACCAACCCGGTTCAAACCGGGTTGAGCTTCAAACCGTGCAAGTCGGTTTGAACCTATGTCAAACCGATCTGAACGAGCTGAGTAAGCGAGCGGTTTGCTGATCGCTGTCCCTCTTCAACTCACGCACGGCGCGGCGCGGAACCGCGAGTCGGTACTTCGGGTCGGACCGGACCGAAGCACGAAGCAATACAAATTGGTTCGTCGCATTGACTTTATTATTTCGGTTTACATAGATTTTTGCGGTTCGATTTACAAGTCGGTTTGCATATCTTTTAAACCGATTTGAGTCGGTTTATAAAATTTCGAGATCGTTACATCCCTAAATGCACTGTATCGATCATGAGCGAGTTCATACACCGACTCGTACCTACTTGGCCGAGTGTGGCTGTGACCACAGCCTTTTTTGTAGGCCGGATCCGCGCCTGGTACTGACAATGAGAGCACTGCGTTGTCACTGGCACTCAAGTGGGCGTCCATAGTGAATATACCTACATTCACTACATTTACAATTACATTTCATACGAAAGGATTCATTTTCTGACATTTTGAGAAGCAACACAGCTTTTGCATTTTATTTGTTTTTCTAGTGTTATTTTGAGTTGTGTTGTGTAATTTCGGTGGTATAACCAACATTACTTGAGGTCTTAGCACAAAGTGTAGGCATTTGGAATGAAAGTGTAATATGTGAAAGTCGTAAGTGCAGGTCGGTAATTTGACTTAAGGCGAAGACAAGAGCTAATGTGACTCTCGCTCGCACGTTTCGACATTTTGAATGATATAAAATTTATAAACTCATTTTCGAAAAATCGCAATCAACCATTTTGTGTGCAATCACATTGCACACAGTTTAGTAAAAATTTCATTTTGATTGATACATGTTTTCTTACTCAAAAGTTTGCTTTACTAGTTTTCGTACATAACCAAACTTTTAAGTAGGAAAACTTGTATCGATCAAAATGAAATTTTTACTAAACTGTGTGCAATGTGATTGCACACAAAATGGTTGATTGCGATTTTTCGAAAATGAATTTAGTGATTTTATATCTTTCAACATGTCGAAACGTGCGAGCGAGAAGTTGTTTGATAGTTGTCAGCCCCTTAAAGACCTGATATGTCTCCTGACCTGTGATGTCCCCGGACGGGTGATATCCTGATTTTACCGAACATGTTTCCAATGTTTTGAAGAAAACCGCCACCATTTTCTTCAAAACAAATGACGGCCGGCTTGGCAATGGACTGACTTGACTAAAAAGTATTCATTCAATACAAATCACTTGACACTGGCAAGATTGTCTGTCGAATGTCGGACAGGAGCCATAAATGGAGAGAAGAAGAATAATATTTCGCATTGTGCCGGTACTGTGTCGAAACCTGTGGCTTCACCTTCACTGACATGTGTGAATCGACCTAGCTTATAACTTATAATATAGATTTATATTATAGGCAACCATTTCATACAAAAATCATAGCGCGGTTTAGCAAAAATATTATATTTTGATCCTAAATAGTTTTCCTACTTAAAAGTAAGAAAACTAGTAACGCAAACTTTATAATAGGAAATCTAGTTTGGAACAAGATGATATTTTTGCTAAACTGTGTGCAATGTGATCACACACAACATGGTTGATTGTGATTGTTTAGAAATAAGTTCAGTGATTTTATGTCTTTCAAAATGTTGAAATGTGCGAGCGAGAGGCACATTAGCAGTTGTCATCGCCTTAATCTCGAAACTTTTCGAAACGCAAAAGCGTAGAAAATATGAATACCTACGCAAGCTGCGGGCGGCTGCAGGTTTATTTTATTTTAAAAACATTAAGTTATTATTCACAATTTAACATTATTACTATTATCCTATAGTGTCCCATTGTTGGGCATAGGCCTTCCCCCATTTCTTTTAATCACTACGATCATGAGCCTTTATCAGCCAGTCCCTCTCATAAGCGTCCAACTCGTCCCGCCATCTCATGCGCGGTCTGCCACGACCGACGCCCGCTGTGTCAGGGCACCACTCAGTAGTAGTTTTGGCCCACAGGTCGTCCGGCATGCGACAGACGTTACCGGCCCAGTCCCACTTAGGCTTTATGTCCCACATCGGTTATTTTAGTTTTGGAGCGCAGAATGGTGTTTTTACATATAAAAAAAATAACATAATATAAAAAAAATTGCAGCACTATTTGGCTGTCCATACTTAGGATACTACATACCTACTACAGCAATTCTACAGCCTTCTTCTGTCTTTGATGTCTCAATATGAAAACGCAACGCGCAAGGAAGAAAATACCGTTTGGAAATTCTTTGGGCGCAAAACTGAAAACGAATTATTGTTTTTCTACGTCGCTTCTTTTGTTGAATGTTCGTTGTTTGGGTAGTATTTTTCATAAGCTTTTCCTCATCATTATGTTTTTTATAGTAGGTACTTGTGGAGATGGTTATTAATTCACATCCGGTGGGCTTTATTTAGGAATTAAATACGATAGCCACAGCCGATGGTTTTAAAAAAAACCAAAAGATTTTATAAAGTACTTTAATTAATCTAGTAATAAAAATTAACAGAAACTATGTCTGGTCGATATGAGTACCAAAAATAGAGTGACGACATTAGCATCGGTTACATAAACTACAATCTAGGTAAAACACAGCACTGCTGAATCAGCGGTCATTGTCCATCGGTTGCTACACTTCCTAATGCAAGCTTGCAGTCCTTGGTCAGCGGGTTAGGTACATACTAGGTATGTAACAAATTAAACGATCATTATTATTATTATTATCTGCTTGTTCCATCAGCAAGTTGGTAATATAAAAAAAACCATGGAATCATTTTTTTTTTGGTCTTTTAACATTTGACTAAATGATGCTATTACAGTAGGTACACACACAGCACAACGCGTATCCGTGATATTTAGCCCAAAATCAACAAGATTTTTATAACTCGAACATACCTATTAAATAGTTTCTTAATTTCAGACTCTCTAAGCAGGACCGTGTGGCCTAATGGATAAGGCGTCGGACTTCGGATCCGAAGATTGCAGGTTCGAGTCCTGTCACGGTCGACCTGGTTTCGCTGTTTTTTTTTTCTTGTACTGGAAACTTATCGACGCTTTTAGACCTGTACCCCAAGTATGAGTTTTGCTTACCATATTTGGTTTTTCGTTTTACGTTTTTGTTCCGTGTTCATTGCGGGTTTTGTAAAGTTCCATATCGGTATCCCTATCGCGTCTTCATACAAAACCCGCAATGAATACGGAACAAAAACGTAAAACGAAAAACCATATATGGTAAGCAAAACTCATACTTGGGGTACGTACGGATTACATAAAAAACAACACTAAAATTAAATACTTTTCTAATAGTAAACAAGCCTCTTATTTAGTAGTAAAACAGTTTTTTCTACTAAAAAAAAGAAGAAGAAGTAAAAACAGATTTATTTCTTTTGGCGTGTCACTATTGTTTTTTTCGTGTGGTGAAACCATGTGGTAAAAGAATAACTTTACTAAATAAAGAATATGAATTCTTTTTACCACTGAATTCTATTGGAATAGGTACCTATTTGACAGCCTTCACAGCTCAGTCGGTAGTAGCTCTGCCTTCTGCACCGTAGGCCGTGGGTTCGATCCCCACCGAGAACAAACATTTGTGTGCATGAACATAGTTATACAAAAAAAAGTATATATATTATATCAGCTATCTGGTTCCCATATTACAAGTTTGGCTTAGTTTGGGGCTAGATAGTGCTCTGTGGAAAGTCCACCAATATTTATATTTATTTATTTGCTTATCTGCTTAAAGAAATAAACTATGTTTCGTCTCATAGAAATCTACATAAATATTTTGATAATAATATAACAGGCAAACTATAAACATCAAACAAATACCTAATGTACATACGTCGGAATACACCCCATCTGAAATATGTTGGGAATCCTTTGTCTTAAGTGTATGTATGTAAATAGTTAGGCACATGTACTACGAGCAGATGAGGTAAATAGGCTGAGAGTAGAGCTCTTTGTGCGTGGCTCGTCCGGGGAAATACTATCAACATGCCTATTGCTGCCGCCAAGCAGCGTTGTTTTGTTTCCGTTTGAAGGATGTGGTTGCCGGTGAAATAACAACTCATCCGGGAAAGTACCTTATTACTCAATACATTTATTGCTAACACATGGTTTAGTTTAGGTATTGATGTTAGGTGTTAGTAAGTATCACATGGACCCTGCATAGGGTATGGCCTACCTACTACCACCATGCTTAGTTCTGCCTTCTTGTCGTGTCAATTGTTTCTTTCGAAACAGTTTAGTGAAAGGATTTTAAGTGCGCCTCAAGAGGCTCCTTCCGAGCACTTGACACATGTTATAGAACTTTTTAGGTTCTACGACATGCCGGTTTCCTCACGATGTCTTCCTTCACCGTTTGAGAGTACTGGCATTGTGCACATAAATTTTTGAACAGAAAAACTCATTGTTATTTCTGCCGACAAGCAGCGTTGCTGTGTTTCTGTTTGAAGGATGTGGGTGGCGGAAAATTACTGGCACCTATAGGCCGCTGATAGGCGGTCTGAAACTTGAAGCACTCGACGGGTTACATGAAGCCATCACGGCACAACGAAACGTCATCTAGTACGAAAAAACTTGTCAGCTATTCTTTTATCTGGTCTCAGGGGGGTAGTCAGAGGTACGCTCAAAAATTACATTTGGCACACCCACATTTTGCAGTAGTCAGAAGTTTTTTTTTTTATCCGTCTCTGAACGGTACTAAGTGCCCTCTGACAAGTTAGGGTCAGAGTCTTTTTCTATCTAATATCCTATCTTACTTATCTAACCTCTATTACTATAACGGGATGGGGTAATGGGTAATGTATCTTATTTTACGTTTTACTTGGTTTTAGTTAGTAGTCAGTAGTTGGTATATGACAGGTCCTAAGCCTATTGCCGCTGCTAGAATACTAACTGGTTTCCTCATAATGTTTTCCTGCACCGTTTCAGGGCACTGGCATAGCGGCATTAGCGGCCATATTATTTTCATAAAAAAAACTCCCTTGTTGCACGACCGAACCCACGACCTTAAGAGTAGTGGAGCTCTGTGAAGGGCTCGTGAACATCTGTAATACAGATAGTAAGCCTCATGTGCCTGTAATTACACCGGCAACCACACTCTTCAAACCGTAACACAGCAACGCTGGTTGGCGGTAGAAAAAGACGTGGTGGTAGTACTTCCCCGGACGAGCCTTCACCTTCAATACAATACAATACAATACAAAATAATTTATTCATGCCACACATACACAATTTATAAAAAATACAAGAATAGACATTAAAAGTAAGAAAGTGACACAAATTGGCCGTCACTCAGCATAAATGCTATAGCAGCATACGCTACTATAGCACTACTCTTAAAACACTTAAAACTTTGGTTGGAAGCTTAACAACGGAAAACGACCTCGCGGCAGACCGCGGTGAAGATGGAGGGACGAAATAGACGCTTACTTAAAGAACTGGTCCACAGTAGCCCAAAGTAGAAGCGCCTGGAGAGAAGGGAGGCTTTTGCCTTGCAGTGGGACACTACAGAGTCCTAATAATAATAATAATAATACAGCTAGCTATCCGGAATTCCTGACTTTATTTCCTCACCTAATTAATCCTTGTTATAGTAACAAATAAGTAATTACAAGAACAAAGAGTAGCTAATTAGTTATTAGCAAAGAAATATAAAAGTTGCAAAAGTTGGCCAACTGTTCTCGTAAACGGCAATAGTATTCACAAACGTTGAAATGAAACATTTATTCGCGAGAAATATGTATTTTGTATTTATTTCTAGGTTATTTTAATTGATTATAAGAAAAGTATCCCCCCTAGTAGTACCTAGTAGGTGGAAAAAAATCTGTTCTTCCCTACCAGTAGGGACAGATTAGTAAATATGTACGAGAGCACTGGTGGTCCAGTGGTAGCGGCCCCGCCTTCCGATCCTAAGGCCGTGGGTTCGAAACCGGTCGTACACCAATGACTTTTTCTGTTCAAAAAATTTATGTGCACAATACCAGTCAATACCAGTACTCTCAAACGGTGAAGGAAAACATCGTGAGGAAACCGGCATGTCGTGGAACCTAAAAAGTTCTATAACATGTGTCAAGTGCTCGAAAGGAGCCTCTTGAGGCGCACTTAAAATCCTTTCACCACACTGTTTCGAAAGAAACTAGTGACATGACAAGAAGTAAATATGTGGAAAAGGCGAAAAAAAATTCAATTACACTATCATAGGTATTAGGTTTATCTGTAAGGGTAGGGTAAGGGCCATTAATAAACTAGTGGTTCGCCCCGAACTGAGATCTCGTGATGCAACCCGACGAACGCACCAAAAACTTCGCTCACTCGATCAATAAATAATTCTCAATAAATAATTATGTGAATAGCGAGAATTTTAGCAGTCTAGTATTCAGACCGCTTTCAGTTTCAGCTTTTCCTCAATTTCCTTTGTTGAGGTGCCAAAATCAGATATTCTAAGAATAGCTTTGAAATAGAACCTAAGATAAACCCAGGTATTCTGAAAGGTGAGATAAATTTCACACAAATTAAATCTAGTTATAACGGTCTATAATCAGTTCTATTCCGATTCTAATAAAATTGATAAGAAATGTAATGCAGAAGATTTGAAGAATTAATATAAGAATTGTAGCATCAAAAATCAAAATCAAAGAACAGACGTTAGAACAGGCAAGCAGCAAGCAATTGTAAGTTTTTTTTTTACAACTAGCTGATGGAACAAGCAGATGGCCCACCTGATATTAAGTGTTAACCATCACCTATAACATATTGCCTCGTAAGTCACGCACAATAGGAATGTGCCTTGCGATGCACTGCCCTGCGTCCATTAACTTGAGGCATACAGATGTTAAGCCTCATGTGCCTGTAATTACACCGGCAACCACACTCTTCAAACCGAAATACAGCAACGCTGCTTGGCGGCAGAAAAAAGCATGGTGGTAGTACTTCCCCGGACGAGCTCTTCACAAAGAGCTCTACTACTCTTCATGGTCTCTGCCTACCCCTATGAGAAACAAGCGTTATTTTATGTATGTGTATGTATCAACTGACTGATCACGTTACTTTGTTGCAATCAGTTTCAATCAGTTTCTGTTTGTAATAAGTAAATATGACGGCTATGCATTTTAGCTGCAGTTTCTAACAAAATTAGATTACAACTGATGTTTCTTTTGATGGATAATCGCAAAACTTTCATATTTTAGGAAAATTTACTTCTAGGTATAGATTATTGTTTGAAAAGTAATTAACTAAATCTTAAAAAAAAAGATTATGTTACCTGAAGGCCAATTAAAAGTTTCCACAGATAGGTTAAATTTACATAAACATAATAAAACAGTAAAGTAGACGACTAAACAAACTTTTATAACAAACTTTATATACTTATTGGTTTCGAATAGAAACTGATTGCAACAAAGTTACGTAATCACCCAGCAGGTGCCAAATAATTTTGTCCTGGACGCAACTTTTTGTCCTGATTTAAATAATTGAACCTTGAACTTTTAACACCTAACTCGAATTCGTGGGCGCGGACTGCGAAGGTTAAATTTGGAGGTTTTCGATCAAAGTAATGGCCGGAAATCCGAGTTGGTTGGTAGACTGACGTCACGGAAATTAGCCTTGTATTGGATTATGCAGAATGGAATAATCTAGAAATAAATATATATAAATATTGGTGGACATTCCACACAGCACTATCTCGCCCCAAACTAAGTCAAAGCTTGTGATGTGGGAACCAGATAGCTGATATACTACTTACATAGGTACTTTTTTTTGTAAATACATACTTATAATATTATATAACACCCAGACAAAGAACAAACATCTATGTTCATCACATAAATGTCTGTTCTCGGTGGGGATCGAACCCACGGCCTACGGCACAGAAGGCAGAGCTACTACCAACTGAGCTGTGAAAGCTGTCAAAATTCAAGGATTTCTGCCTATCGTAGGGATTGGTGTAGCTTGCTTCAATACTAAGCAATCGACTAAGCTAAGCCAAGTTCGGTGTGGTCACCGTTGGGATGGGTGACCGCTAGTGGCATTTACCACATCTGAGCGCTTCACAGTGTTTCATTATTGTTCTCATCCAATCCAACTTTCTGTTCCTGTGAAGCCTCTCGACTGATGTGGTAAATAAAAATAAATAAATATTGGTGGACTTTCTACACAGCACTATCTAGCCCCAAACTAAGCCATAGCTTATAATATGGAAACTAGATAGCTGATATAATACATAATATACTTTTTTTTGTAAATACATACTTAAAATATTGTATAACACCCCGACAGATAACAAACATCTATGTTCATCACGCAAATGTTTGTTCTCGGTGGGGATCGAAGCCACGACCTACGGCGCAGAAGGCAGAGCTACTAACCAACTGAGCCGTTAAAGCTGTGAAAAATTACGCTTATTAGGTACAAGGACATAAAAGCAGGCAGTGTAATAACCTGATGTATATCCGTGTAGGTACGTACATACATACCTAGATAAAAAGTGGCAGTATATATCTACGACGTAGGCCGCTGAGATTCTGTATCGTTGAGGCTCTACGTGGATAGATGATCCACGTTCATATGCGTAGAGTGTCTATATCATAGGATATTATAGGACCCTCTACGTAAATGCGTCATAAGTCGTAGAGGTCACGTAGGCAAGTATAGTAAGTAGGCTGTAGAATTTCGTATACATCTTCCGTGGGTGTAAAAGGTCTACGTAATACGTAGAATGTTTACCTCGTCCTTGGGTTTAGATGGTCGAAGGTGTAGGTTGTAGTAAGTCACTTCGTAAGATGCAAATGGTCTGTGTCGTAACTCTACGTCGTTGGATGTAAAGGGCTCATCTAGGAACAGTGGCGTAGCTATCGTAGGTGCAGGTGGTGCAGTGCACCAGGCCCCGGAGCTCAGGGGGCCCTCTAACCTAAGCTTTAAAAAGAGAGGGTCAGCCAGCTCCCGAAGCTAGAAAACCTTGAGCCTGCTCACAATTTTTTTAAATTATTTATTTTAAAGGCCAATATAAGTTCGAGCTATGTGGAAAGAGGGGGTGAGGGCCCGAATCTTTCTCTATGCACCGGGGCCCTTGTCCACCTAACTACGCCACTGTCTGGGGAAATACTACCACCATGCCTTTTTAAGTTTTTATGCCGCCAAAAGAGGCGGATTTACCAGTAGGCTGAGTAGGCTGGAGCTTAGGGCGGCAGATTTAAGGGGGCGGTAAATTAGGCTACCTAGGGGGCGATAAATTAGGCTACTTATTGTAACGTTAAAATTCTGCTCTATCGATTGGTGTTTAAGTCAGAATTTAGAATTATAAAGTTAAAATACCGAAAAGGAACAGTAACTTCCTTCCTAGAGAGTATTTACAGAGAAGTATGAAGAAAAAGAGTAATAACAGTCATATAAAAGGGATTAGAAAAGATTAACACTAATCTATATCGTGTTTTCGGGAAAGAAAAGCTCAATCATGTAAGTACCTTCAATTTCTAGGCTCAATCAAATGTACCTCCTACAAAAGATTGAACTTTTTGAAAAGAAACTGACACATCGATCCCTAGTTCAAAAACAATCATACTAATAACGGGAAAAAGCTGATGTAATGAGGACCATAGTGCACAAATCATAAAGTTGCAATTTCATTGACAATTTTTTTTAAATTTATGTTTGTTAACTAGGGTAAATTGAATTGTTGGTCAGTAGGGGTGGCATGAATAGCCTACTGGCGGCAAATATGTAAATCCGCCACTGCCCGCCAAGCATCTTTACTGTGTTTCGGTTGGAATGGTGTGATTGCCAGTGAAATTAGAGGCAGATGAGACTTAATATCTGTATTTTTTATTCAACTCTACCTGATGGAACAAGCAGATGGCCCACCACCTGATGTTAAATGGTAACTATCACCTATAACAAAGCATTGCCTCGTAACTCACGCACGATATTAACGTGCGCTACGATGCACAGCCCTGCGTCCATCAACTTGAGGCATACAGATGTTAAGCCTCATGTGCCTGTAATTACACCGGCAACCACACTCTTCAAACCGAAACACAGCAACGCTGCTTGGCGGCAGAAAAAGGCGTGTTGTATGCCTCAAGTTGATGGACGCAGGGCAGTCCATCGTAGGATACGTTCCATCGCGTGACTTACGAGGCAACGGTTTGTTACCATTTCACATCAGGTGGGCCATCTGCTTGTTCCATCAGCAAGTACTGTAAAAAACCGGCCAAGTGCGAGTCGGACTCGCGCACGAATGGTTCCGTAACATTATCTATAAAAACGGCAAATAAAACACGTTTGTTGTTGAGAGCTCCCTTAAATATTTATTATATTGTTTTTTCGTATTTGTTGTTATAGCGGCAACAGAAATACATCATCTGTGAAAATTTCAACTGTCTAACTATCACGGTTCTTGAAACACAGCCTGGTGATAGACGGACAGCGGAGTCTTAGTAATAGGGTCCCGTTTTACCCTTTGGGTACGGAACCCTAAAAAGATAGTGCTGTTACCAATATTTATTTATTTGTATTCCTTCAGCTGCTAACGATGATGATGAGGCAAAATGTATAGGTATGTAGGTTGGGTAAGTGTAGCCAATAATAGGCCTATCCCTTTCCTATCAATGGCTTAAAAAGTCCATTATGTGATCGTGACTGGCAACTCAGTCTGCCGTGTCATCTTATCCGTTTATTGAAACGGATAAAAACGTCCTGTATTGCTATTCTGTAAAAATAAAATCCTCCCGTGATTTTGGTTCACGTAGTGGATCCGCGCTCACTTGGAGCTATGCCTCATTCACGATTGCATTTTCACTGCCTCAAAACTCAATACTCAATACATTTATTGCTTACACATGGTTTCGTTTAGGTACATACATTGTTGTTAGTTGTTAGTAAGTATCACATGGACCCAGCATAGGGTATGGCAACATGGATGCCTCCATGTTATAATTAAAACCTCGAGGTTTTAAATTATAATACGTATAGTTGGTAGACAGGTATAGTTACAGTAAAAAACCTCTAGGTAGGTGTTATCTGTTATACAAGGCACGAAAAAAAAAAGAACTAGGTATTCTAAACAAGGTGTTGGGAATGTATGTCAAAGTTAATATATTAAGAAATGTTTAGTTAAAAATAGTCAATATTTAGGTCAAAGTGTGTATAGCCGAATGTTGAATAAAAATAAAAAATAAATATCAAAGTTAAATGTAGGTAATTTCAATGCCAAGTTTAAATTATAATGTTAATAATTAAAAATTATATATAGTATGTTTTATTAATTAGAAATTATTTTAATGTTTTTGTAAATAGTCTATTTTTTTCTACCAAGTTTCACTCGGCTCAAAGTCAAAAGGTATTATTCAATAAAATCACAAGGATCACTTTGAAACGTCTTAAAGCTAGGTGACTCTAGGTGCCAGTTCCACGTGACCAAGCCTAGAAGAACAGGCAACAAACTTACGGCTTGGTTCCTACCGCTTTTTTGTATGATCCTTGTTACAATGTAATATAATACAATATTGAAGCGCCAGTGTGGTGCCAATCGAATGTAGTGAGTGGCGCTAGTGGGTGAATTTATTACAGAATGCCAAATTGAAAACTCGCTGCGGATTCTGCGCTCACTTAGGCGAGTGTTGTTGACAGAATAGCACTCCTGTATAGGGAGTGACACAATACATAGTAAATAATATATTATAATGTTAGCATAAGTTTAATATTTTTCGCATGCCAGTCTTTTTCTATACCACCACTTAGGTTAGCTGGTAGAAAATGCATGAGTATTAAGCCCTCCTATTGACCAAACTAGTAAAAACCTACAATACAATACAATACCTACTATTCTACTTCCTGGATAAGGAACGATGTTTGGGTGACTTATACCCATAATGATGATCATACATACATAATGAGAAGGTACCTATGTGAATTAAAAAAAAAACATTGTTAATATGTAATATTTAGAAGGAAAAAAATATTAAAATAAACATATTTCTTTGTACTTAAAATTTTATATTTTTCGCGCACTAAAAACACATTCACATACAAAATGCGATAAGAGTACTAGTTCGTTATATACACAAAAGTCATACAAACATACACACCTAACATACATACTTACAAAAACATACATTCTAGATGATTTGTACTACTATAGCATACATGCTGCACTTTGCACTAGTTTTCGTACGTATGCAAACTTTTTAGCAGAAAAACTTGTTGGAACTAAATGATATTTTTGCTTATTTGTTACACATAACTTGGTTGATTGCGATTTTTTTTAATAACTTCAGTGATTGTACAAGGTGTTCCAATACTTGCATTTATACACTTCAGGGGGCTAAAGTACCCATCAACTTTTACAAAAAATATCAAAGTTTTATTTATTTATTTGTTTTTTTCAAGTTACCTCTATCTTTACAGTTGAAATAACTGGAATTGTTCAATTAGTTCAACTGGTTGAATTTATAGTTGAACTTAGTGGGACAGGTCACCGACGACATTGTTATCCTTCGTTTACATTTAGATATTCGCGCTGCCATTCGCGTGGACGGAAATGTTGCCGTCCATATGTCCGCGGCAGCGTCGCCGGCAATGTGTGTTCACAACACGGGCAACGCGAGTGGACATGGAAGTGGCCTGTTTACATTCTCGCATTGCCCAAGTCCCTGCCCATGTCTCTGCACATTTCCACGGACATGAGCTGAGTGTAAACGATGTATTTAAGGCGAAGACAAGAGCTAATGTGACTCTCGCTCGCACGTTTCGACATATTGAAAGATATAAAATCACTAAACTCGTTTTCGAAAAATCGCAATCAACCATTTTGTATGCAATCACATTGCACACAGTTTAGTAAAAAAACCATTTTGATCGATACAAGTTTTCCTACTTAAAAGTTTGCTTATGTACGAAAACTAGAAAGGCAAACTTTTGAGTAAGAAAACATGTATCGATCAAAATGAAATTTTTACTAAACTGTGTGCAATGTGATTGCACACAAAATGGTTGATTGCGATTTTTCGAAAATGAGTTTAGTTATTTTATATCTTTCAACATGTCGAAACGTGCGAGCGAGAAGTTGTTTGATAGTTGTCAGCCCCTTAAGATCGCAAGAAGTCGGTGGATGTAGGGTTCTTAAAACGGTTCTTGGTATAAATGCAGGGGAAAATGTTTTAATATCGACCAGTTGATTATGATTGTTCTAGATAAGTAGGGGGAGACGTTTCAATATCCAGTGGACTTCTTCGATTTGATGATGATCACATTATTTTGGAAGAGAAGCGTATAGTGGCACTTCGGTGGGTTGGCGATTTCGATTCTTTCGGTTGTAAGTCCTGAAAAAAAAGAAATACTTAGGATTAACTAGAGACACAATGCCATTAATATCATGGCTTGGAATTACAAAAAAAACATCATTTTAAAGATTTTATATTGTCTTAAAAATTATTATCCTCGTGGAATTTGAACTCACGACCCTACGCTTGATTCTCTTGCGATTTCTTTAAGTGTAAACACTTAAAGAAACCGCATCGAAGGGTAATCATTTACCTCCCGTCGTCACTACCTCTATATTGTCACAACCATATTTCCAAGAGTTAAATTATGTTTAGTGATAATTAAGGGTACTTGCTGAAAGAGTTATTCTAACATTACCCTAAAATAGGGTAAAAAGACGTACCTTTTAGGGTAAGGTTCTTTCAAATGCACCCTTCTATAGTGCACATCCATGTCCGAGGCATACGCAAAGGGTTTGCTACATATAGGGCACAGCTTCGGGCCGCTGCGTGCATTAGGTCCGGGGTGACATGGAAAGTGAAAAAAGTTTAGGTCAGCGTCGAAATAACTTTTTATTAGTTATCACTTTGCCAAGACATAAATAGAGAGACAAAAAAGTGATTTGTAAAAACTTAATGTTTAAATTGTTATAAAACACTTATTTTTCACTTTTCACACTACCCTGGACCTATCAACAACGCTGTTTTTGTAACAAACCTTTTATTTATGCCGATTCGATTTAAATGTTAAATAAAAATTATCAAACCATAAAATAAATATATTTTCACGTATTTAAACGTGATTCCAGAAGAGTGCATTAAAGAAACATTTTCATATACTATCTGTACTAAAAGGTACGTCTTAAAATAGGACATAAACCCGTGATTGGTATCGATATGACAAAATAACATTAAAATTACAATATTCGAGTATTTGAACGTTATTTTGTTTTTTTTTTTATAATTTTTATTTATCGACAACTAATAATTGATTTAACTTGCAATGTATGTTTTATCTGTGACTATGTTGGATACTAGAAAAGGGTAAATTAAGTTAATATTATGTTCCTGGACTAGTATTATTTTTACTCTATGAAAACACGGTCATTACCACTTCACTTACATACTACAAATTTTTCATACGACATTCCCAACCCAGTTTTTTTTTAATCTATACTTTTTTTTATTAATTGGACGTACCTTTTAGGGTAAGGTTCCTTTAAATGCACTCTCCTTAGATGTGTGTCCATGTGGGATCTGGATTGAAACGTTTTGTGGCAAACCGGACAGTCAGTCAGCTTGGGCTTTTGTATGCTGGAATTACCCACATTTTGGGGTAAAATTTCAAATAGGGTAAAAAAAATATTGAACTGAGTATTGTAGAATTAATTTAATTATTTTAATCAAATTTAGGGTAAAATTTCAAATAGGGTAAAAAAATAATTGTATAGAGTATTGTAGAATTACTTTAATTATTTTAATAAGATTTTAGGGTAAAATTTCAAATAGGGTAAAAAATAATTGAACAGAGTATTGTAGATTGACTTTGATTATTTTAATCATCTACAATGTAGATGATTTAGAGCTGATTTCACCATGCTCTGTTAGTTACTAAACAGGAATTAACAGGCTGTTAAATCTAATCTTAGATATCAAACGCATACATTTTGACATATTTAACGGCCCTTTAATCCTTTAGTTATCTAACAGAGCTTGGTGAAATCAGCTCTAAAGTAATTAAAGAAGAACATGTACCTTTTTGGGTAGGGTTCCTTAAGATGCACTCTTTTGTAATGCACCTCCATGTGCCCTTTCAGGCCGAAGCGTTTAGGGCATATGGGACAGGCGTGGGGCTTTTCGCCGCTGTGCGTCTGCAATAATATTTATTTATCTTTATACTCATACAAGAGCTAATGTACCTCTCGCTCGCACGTTTCGACATATTGAAAGATAGAAAATCTATAAACCCAAAAATTGCAAACATCAATTTCGTGTGCAATCACATTTCATTTTGATTGATGCAAGTTTTCCTATTCAAAAGTTTTCTTTACTCGTACTAGTTTTCGTACTTATTCAAACTTTTGAATAGGAAAACTTGTATCAATCTAAATGATTTTTTTTGAGCTCTTGTATGAGCCTTATGGCGAAGACAAGAGTTAATGTACGCTCGCACGTTTCCACATGTTGAAAGATATAAATCACTAAACTCATTTTTTTTAAATCGCAATCAACCAAGTTGTGTGCAATCACATTGCACATAGTTTAGTAAAAATTTCATTTTGATCGATACAAGTTTTCCTACTGAAAAGTTTGCTTATGTACGAAAACTAGTAAAGCAAACTTTTAAGTAGGAAAACTAGTATCAATCAAAATGATTTTTTTACTAAACTGTGTGCAATGTGATTGCACACAAAATGGTTGATTGCGATTTTTCGAAAATGAGTTTAGTGATTTTTTATCTTTCAACATGTCGAAACGTGCGAGCGAGAGTCACATTAGCTCTTGTCTTCGCCTTAAAGACGAAGTAATAAGTTCGGGGCTTTCCTATCCCAAATTTTTTGAGTGGAATTGGATGTAACTGAAGATTTTTTTTAAAGTGATCTCTCTCTTGTCGTGTCGCTAGTTTCTTTCGAAACAGTGTGGTGAAAGGATTTTAAGTGCGCCTCAAGAGGCTCCTTTCGAGCACTTGACACATGTTATAGAACTTTTTAGGTTCTACAACATGCCGGTTTCCTCACGATGTTTTCCTTCACCGTTTGAGAGTGATGAAACGAATGGACTTACAAGTTGGTGAGTATTATGGCTGGTGACGCACAGGAACTCTTTGCCGCACGTCTGACAAGGGTACACCTTTTTGCGAGTGTGCCGGTTCATATGGATATCTATGTACGCAGACTGAAACAATACAAATGTAGGTACAAACTAATTATAACTACCGTGCCTGCGTCTTTACAAGTCGTAAAGCTGTTTATTTTTATTCTGTATACAACCTGTAACATAATACCCCTATAAGGCCAAAGACCAAGTGATCAGACCAAGCACTGGAATACTTTGACGTGTGCAAAGGTTGATTAAATCGTTTTCGAAATTCCCATACAAAAGTAAAATTAATATTGTCTCAGAAATTTGCAACACCCCTGATACTGTTTACGTAAGTACCAAGGTCGCGCACACACGGAACGTACAAACAGCTGTGAATAGGGCTGCCTCATGGTGTCTTTAGTTTCATATTGGAGGAACGTTTAAGAGGCATTTCATGAATGAAAAACTACGAAATATCAAAAGTCGTAAAACTTAAGTTGTTCGTCATGATCTGTAGAATACCTTGCTTCCGGGGTTATAGGGGTATTATGTTACAGGTTTTATTTACTAACCCAATTGTTTTTTTATACTACTTGCTCATGGAACAAGCTGATGGCCCACCGGATGTTAAGTGGTAACCATCACCTATAACAAAGCATTGCTTCGTAAGTCACGCACGACAGGAACGTGCCCTACGATGCTCTGCCCTGCGTCCATCAACTTGAGGCATATATACAACGTGTTGATGAAGTTATGTAGGCAAACAAGGAGCGTGTATTTAGACCAAGCACTGGAATACTTTGACGTGTGCAACGGTTGAATACATCGTTTTCGAAATTCCCATAGAAAAGTAAAATTAATACTTCCTCAGAAATTTGCAACAGCCCTGCCTGTGTACGTGTCAAGGTCACACGCACGCGCGCTTCTATCTAGGAAAGAGAAAAACAACGATAACCTACGAGATAATTTGAAATACTTACCTTTCGGTAGGTAGGTAGGTACGCCGCCAATCTCCTGACACGATATTTTTACTGGTTCCTATGGATTTTGTCATTATTTACTGGCTATAACTGGATTTTGGTAAGTTTGCGAGATTTCGCACGACACAGGCTTCAAACTTCACACTAAACCATTACCTCGTAGGCACTGCTCATACACACACTGACTGACGACGGCTTTTTACATAACAATCACCATTTTATCACGTTTGATGACATTTTCTCAACAAAACAATGTACAACAACGCATGTAAACACAAACAGGGTGACCATCTCAAAAGTGGCGGTTCTACCACACACTGGCCAAAAAATCTGTCAAAATCTACCAAGCTTGACGATAAAAATACCAAAAATATGACTTCATACCATCTCCTTCGTGGCTACGGAATAAATTAAATACCTACATTACATTCAGTTACTATCTTTTGATCGTTTGTAACGGATTGCAGTTATCTAAAACGAGATAGAAGTTGTTTAGAAACCAAATCAATAAAGGTAAAAAAGAATAAGAAGTTTCCAGTTCGGTAAAAAATAAATAAATTATAAATATTATAAATTCAAACTAATAAGATTTTTCTTGAAATATTTAAAACCTGCCACTTTTGTAAATCGTCACCAACAGCTAAAATTTAGGAGCCAAATATGCCAAAATGGCAGAAATCTGCCACAAATGGTAACACTGATCGGCGGGCGTCGGCCGTCCTGATTGGATATGCGTTTTTAAATGCAACCAATGACAGACAGGTTAGTCAAAGATTAAATAGGACAGACTAGACACTTCCCAAAATTGCAGTTGAATAATTTTGTCGTGTCAATGAACCATGGTGGTAAAGTAACATGTTACAATTAAAAGAACTATGAATATCATAAACATTGCTTTACGACATCTAGTAATCAAACAAAAATAAATATTCTATTAAATATTGAGTACGTAGCCACGTAGGTACCTAGTTACTGAATAGTTATTAGTACCAAAGATCTCAGAGAATGTTTACCGTGACTAGGGATTACAGTCGCGAAAATATTTCTTTTACATACCAAGATCTTTAAAAACAGCAACATCATTATCAGGTAGGCACATTACTAGGTAATTGGTGGCAGTTCTGTTACCTATTTTATCTAAGTTCACAACTAGAGGTCAAAGAACAGCTGTAAATAGGGCTGCCTCATGATGCGTTTAGATTCATTTTAGATAAAAGTTTAAGAGGCATTTCATGAATGAAAAACTTTGAAATTTTAAAAGTCGTAGAACAAAAGTTGTTCGTTATGACCGGTAGAATATCCTGCTTTCGGATCCCTACAACTCTTAATAAACACGTTGTATAAGCCTCATGTGCCTGTAATTACACCGGCAACCAAACTCTTCAAACCGAAACACAGCGTTGCTGCTTGGCGGCAGAAAAAGGCGTGGTGCTAGTACTTCCCCGGACGAGCCCTTTACGAATAGCTCTACTACAAATATTTCTTTTTAATAACTAGTAACGAATCAATGAAGAAAAAAAATAACATTGTTCACTGTTATAACATTAACATATTTTAATTAAAGGTCTCAGATCTCTAGACTAGACTTTGAAAGTCTGTACGATAGAAATCTGGTCTCCCCCCTACATTTATCCACGAAATTATATGTTAGTCATATAATTTATTTATACAAGGTGTTCCAATACTTGTATTTAAAACTTCAGGGGGTTAAAGTACCCATCAATACGAATAACTTTTTCTAAGGAACCAACACTGAAAATAAGTAACAACGCGAAAAAAAAACAGCTGTTTCATACATTTTAGCCAGGTAGTTTGTATGAAAAAGATTTTTTTTTTCGCGTTACAGTGTTGGTTCCTTAGAAAAAGTAATTCATATTGATGGGTACTTTAACCCCCTGAAGTTTTAAATACAAGTATTGGAACATCTTGTATAACTTTAATATAATTTCGTAATAAAACACCTATTGGTAGTATTTTGTTTAAGTTATAGTTGTACAGACCGATAGCACAGCGCCGCAGATCTCACATACAACGCGCTCCACCTTGTTCTGTCCGGGATGCTCCTCCACTATGTGTATTTTCACCTCGGTCTTAGATTTGAACTTCTTGTTGCACTGAAACATTATACATAAATTTTATACATACATACATACATAAAATCACGCCTGTTTCCCATAGGCAGAGATCAGGGATTTCCACTTGCTACGGTCCTTACATACCTCTTTCGCTTCATTCACTCTCATAACATTCTTCATACATTCTCGTCGGTTTAGGGTACTCTTGACCTGGCCCTTCTCTAGAACGTCTGCTATCTGTCATAATTGTCTGTATCATAATTATTATAAGATGTATTAATAAACAAACATGGCTTATTTTAGTTTTATGATAAACCGCTCAGTAGGTTTTAAGAGTAGCAGAGCTCTTTGTGAAGGGCTCGTCCGGGGAAGTACTACCACCACGCCTTTTTCTGCCGCCAAACAGCAATGCTGTGTTTCGGTTTGAAGAGTGTGGTTGCCGGTGTAATTACAGGCACATGAGGCTTAACATCTCTATGCTTCAAGTTGATGGACGCAGGGCAGAGCATCGTAGGGCATGTACCTATCGTGCGTGACTTACGAGGTAATGCTTTGTTATAGGTGATGGTTACCACTTAACATCAGGTGGGCCATCAGTTTGTTCCATCAGCTATTGTATAAAATAAAGGTAAATATTTACTTACAAAAATTATAATAAAATAAATATTAGTGGACATTCCACACAGCACTATCTAGCCCAAAACTAAGCAAAACTTGTACTATGGAAACCAGATAGCTGATAAAGTATATACAATACTTTTTTTTGTAAATAAATACTTATAAGAAGATCGTCTAAAAACCAGCGCATCGTACCTATAACTATCAAGGTACTGTGCAGCATAAAGCTAACACAATGACTTTTTTGACCTAACACAACGATTCATGGGTATTATAGGTATCGATTTACCTAAATGTTATTTTTAATATATTTATTTTCGCCTACTGTTCTACCTACTGTTTATTGTTTTTAATTTGTTGGTCAAAAAATGATTTCTTTCTTCTTTCTAAGACAACATCACACCAAAACAGAAATAAAGCATCCATATAAATGGGCACCAATGTTTGTTCTGTGTGGGGATCGAACCCACGTCCACGTACCACCAACTGAGCAGTGAGGGCAATGAACTCACATGAATGCATCGAGTCGCGTTCGCAAGAATCTCTCGCCGTCTTCTTCTTGTGCGCTTTGTGCCCCTGAAACACAGAAATAAAACTTAAAACACTGTTTCAATGGTGAACGCAGGTTTATGGAGGTTGAAGGGACATGACTTAAGAACCACGACACTACGCGGCGCAGATGTAACTTAGGAAACTCATTCATTAAGCTGCCAACACCGAGTTGGAAAATGTCACTCGTTCAGCTGGTAGCACTGAGCTTGAACTATCATTCATTCAGCTGGCAGCACTGAGCTTGAACTATCATTCATTCAGCTGGTAGCACTAAGTTTGAAACTATCATTCAAGTGGCGGTGGCAGCACTGAGTTTGAAACTATCATTCATTAAGCTGGCAACACTGAGTTTGAAAGTGTCACTCATTCAGCTGGTAGCACTGAGTTTGAACTATCATTCATTCAGCTGGCAGCACTGTGTTTGAAACTGTCACTCATACAGCTGGTAGCACTGAGCTTGAACTATCATTCATTTAGCTGGTAGCACTGAGCTTGAACTATCATTCATATAGCTGGCAGCACTGAGATTTAAACTATCATTCATTCAGCTGGCCACACTGAGTTCAGGCACAGATAAGAGAATACGTTCAGGTAGGGAAACATTTTATTGTTCTAGTGTTTTTCGTTCACTTAGACTAGCATGACGTCTTTTTATCTCAACCTCAACCTAATAATTTTATTTATAAATATGGGGTAATGCATTATTGGCCGTACATTCTAACATAATACCTATGTTAAATTAATTAAGTTAAATTATTATTAACATCCGTTAACCGGCAAACAACTTCTTGCTCTGCGAATAACATCCAAGGGTCCAGACAAAATATCATTTTGAATCATCTTACCAAAAAGTTTTCCAAACAAAATATTGAAGTGTGCAAGCGAGAAGTTATTAGACGGCTGTCAGCCTCTTAAATGATAATTATACTTACTTGTTTTCGTCCTCATGATTTTTGGACTGCGACAGATGTTCGTCGTAAGCGCTTTGTGATACGAATGATATGTCGCATTTCTGACAATATATTTTCGTAGTTGTCTCGTCTTCCTCCTGAAACAAATAAAGCAAATAAATAATAATAGCTTCACGACTTTGAGCCCCAGGCACGGTAGATATCCCCTCAGATATATTTTTTTTGTACCCAGCATCAACTTAAGATTCTTTGAAAAAGTCTACTTCAAAAAGTTGGGTAGCTTTTTGAAGTACACATCTTTGTGTAGACAAGAGCTCTTTGTGTGTGGCTCGTCCGGGGAAGTACTTCCCCGGACTACCACCACGCCTTTTTCTGCCGCCAAGCAGCAACGCTGTGTTTCGGTTTGAAGAGTGTGGTTGCCGGTGTAATTACAGGCACATGAGGCTTAACATCTGTATGCCTCAAGTTACTGGACGCAGGGCAGTGCATCGTAGGGCACGTTCCTATCGAGCATGACTTACGAGGTAATGCTTTGTTATAGGTGATGGTTACCACTTAACATTAGGTGGGCCATCTGCTTGTTCCATCAGCTAGTTGTATAAAAAAAACTTTTATTTCTTCGGTAACAAAAACTTCTTTGAGGGTGAGATTTATTTCATGAAGGAGGGTAGTCCAAATTACATGCAATACATACAAGAAATTCCATACAATGGGCATGTTATGAGGAGGGAAGTAAATCATATTACTTGAAGAGTGTTAGGTATGTGGATGGTTTGAGAAGGAGAGGCAGGCCAAAGAAAAGATGGATGGACTGTGTGAAAGATGACATGAGCAAGAAAGGAATGAGCACCGAGATGACGAATGATATGCCTCAAGTTGATGGACGCAGGGCAGTAAAAAGTGCATCGTAGGGCACGTTCCTATCGAGCGTGACTTACGAGGCAACGCTTTGTTATAGGTGATGGTTACCACTTAGCATCAGGTGGGCCATCTGCTTGTTGCAACAGCTAGTAGTATATAAAAAAAAATTAAAAAAAAGATAGAGGAGAGTGGAAGAAGAAAACCTGCTGTTAAATATGTAAGTATGAACTGACACTGCTAGGCATGACATGTTTCCTCTTCATGTGCACCACCACTCCCGTTTGGCTCACGAAGGTCGCGCCACACAGCTTGCACGCGTGTGCGTTGCGATGAGACGTGCGCAGGTGCGTGTAGTACGTAGATATGTGCCTGGAACAATGTCAAAAAAGTCATTTACCCTCTTATTCATATTGGTCGCTGAGCGCTCCAGTAGCTTAACAGACCGAAGTCCTTGGAGGAAATATCAATTAATAATGATATTTCCTCCAAGGATAAGCCTGTTGCTGTCTCTTTTCGTTAGCATGAAAGTGACAGTGACAAGTACACTATAGAGCCGCTATAAAATGGCACGGAATATTAATGGGCCTTATTGTATAACTGTAGGACAAAAAATATCTTATAGCTATCGTTTTTACAGAAACCGACGTCAACCCGGAAATGGGTATGGGCATAATAGTTTTCAGAAAAAAAAATTACACTCCGTGATGGTCTTTTGACTCGCGTTACTACGAATCTTAATTTTTTATTAATATGTAATCCTGAATAATGTTTCTGTAAGTCGTTATCAAAAATGTTAAACCAACTGCTCCCATTTTGGAAGAAAATATCACTTTTTGCCCAAATAAGTATTCAAAATTAATACTTCACCTATCTTTTACTGACTGTACTTACCAACCCATGGTCCCAACTATAATTGAGCGGCTACCTCTGAGCACATAGAGCACTTGCTCTATGTGGCATTGCTCTGAGACGTAAAGTCAAGTCTCATGTGCCTGTAATTTCACCGGCATCCTTCAAAAGGAAACAGCAACGCTGCTTGGCGGCAGAAATAGACATGGTGGTAGTACTTCCCCGGGCGAGCCACACACAAAGAACTCTACTACTCTTAAACAGGCGAGCCACACACAAAGAGCCCTACTTACGTGTACTCCTCGCCACAGTGTTCGCACTTATTTTCATGGAATTCTGCCACGTGCCTGGGGAGATAAACTGTCTGTAAGGACACTTACGTGTACTCCTCGCCACAGTGTTTGCACTTGTGGATGACACCATTGTGGTGACCGTCATGGAATGTTGCCACGTGCCTGGGGAGATAAACTGTCTGTGAGGACACTTACGTGTACTCCTCGCCACAGTGTTTGCACTTGTGGATGACACCATTGTGGTGACCGTCATGGAATGTTGCCACGTGCCTGGGGAGATAAACTGTCTGTGAGGACACTTACGTGTACTCCTCGCCACAGTGTTTGCACTTGTGGATGACACCATTGTGGTGACCGTCATGGAATGTTGCCACGTGCCTGGGGAGATAAACTGTCTGTGAGGACACTTACGTGTACTCCTCGCCACAGTGTTTGCACTTGTGGATGACACCATTGTGGTGACCGTCATGGAAAACCGCCCCGTTCCTAAAATGCAAAGGTTCTTTTTAGAACACCATTCTTCTAGACTTTGACTGGCCGTCGAAATGTGAGTTGACAACGAGATAGATCAAAAACTAGATAAGGGTCGGGTGGGGTTTGGCCGGTTTTTAAAATGGTCTATATGTTCTAAACTAACACAACTGCTTGTTTCCTCACGATGTTTTCATTCACTGTATGTCTATTCTTATTGGGGTTAAAAAGGAGGTAAAACGTTGTACATATAACAAAGTTGAGTGTCATATGGGTAGGCTTTGTTTACATGTTAGATAGGCATCTCAGCCCAATTGGTGGTAGGTCTGCCTTGTCTACCAAAAAAACTGTTTAACTATTTGTCATACTTAAGCAAACTTTAGAGCAGATTTCACCATGCTCTGTTAGATTAACAAAGGATTAAAGCGCCGTTAAGGGCCGGTTTCACCATGCTCTGTTAGATTAACAAAGGATTAAAGGGCCGTTAAATATGTCATAATGTATGCGTTTGACAGCTAAGGTTAGATTTAACGGCCTGTTAATCCTTGATTAGTAACTAACGGAGCATGGTGAAACTGGGCCTTAATATGTCAAAATTTACGCGTTTGACAGCTAAGGTTAGATTTAACGGCCTGTTAATCTTTGATTAGTAACTAACAGAGCATGGTGAAATCAGCTCTAACAGTAGTAGAGCTCTTTGTGAAGGGCTCGTCCGGGGAAGTACTACCACCACGCCTTTTTCTGCCGCCAAGCAGCAACGCTGTGTTTCTATTTGAAGAGTGTGGTTGCCGGTGTATTTACAGGCACATGAGGCTTAATATCTGTATGCCTCAAGTTGATGGACGCAGGGCAGTGCATTGTAGGGTATGTTACTATCGTGCGTGACTTACGAGGCAATGCTTTGTTTTAGGATATGGTTACTACTTCACATCAGGTGGGCCATCTGCTTGTTCCATCAGCTAGTTTTACAAAAAAAAAACTTTGTAGGAAAACTTACGTAGCGATGTGCGAGCGAAAAGTTGTTTGACAGTGTCAGCCTTCTTAACTTACTTGAGGTAAAACTGCAAGCCGCAGCGCAGACACTTGTAGATGTAATAATGCTTCATCATATGCACTTGTAGTTTACTCTTCCACTTGAACTGCATGTGACAGAACCGGCATTCACTGTCACCCTAAAACAACATATCAATGAGAGCATTATCGAGGCAAAATTACAAATAAATAATAAAAAAAGAATTTTATCTCTATAAATAACCTACATAGGTATTTATTTAAATCTCTAAGTAAAATGTGTCTTTCAACATAGGCCTCCTCTTATGCCTTCCATTTCTCTCTACCCAAAATAAGGAAAGCTTGTACTGTGGTTACCACATAGCTGATATAATTCTTACATGCATTTTTTTGTAAATAAATATTTAAAATAAACAACACTCAGTTAGAGAATAACATTCATGTTCATCATTAATATTTGTTCTGCGTGGGGACCACGGCCTACAGCGCAAAAAGCAGAGCCACCAAATGACCTGTGAGGACTGTTTTTGAGCAGAAAAGTTAACAATTTGTAAACTAACAATTGTAATCACAGATTTTTTTATTTCAATGACCGTTTAGTGCAGATAAGTTAGAATAAACAACATTGTTTGTGTTTCATACCTTTTCATGCCACAGCTTATTATGTCTCAGCAGCATCTCGTTTTTAGAGAAGCCTTTGAAGCACTTTGTACATTTAAACTCCATTCTCTCATACTTGCTGTCAAATTCTTTCTTCTTAAACTGTTCCATAGCTTCAACTTCTGTTAATAGCTTTGTTTCCCAGTTGCCTTTACTTAGCTCACCTTTAGGCTCTCTAATTATGCCTACGAATTTGTGGGTTTCATCAGGGTCATTCACTTTGACCACTTTTTTATCTTCTTTCTTTTCTGCCGCTCTTTTACTAGTCCTATTTGTTTTTTTCTTATTAAAATCTATATTTTCATTGGTAATTTTACCTGTATCTACATCCATATTCATGTGAAATCTAAATTCATTTGAAGGGTCATCTTTATCTGAATCCGATTTCAGAAAACTTTTCAAAATTGCTTTGCTTTCTATTTTTGGACTTTTTTCTTCTTTTTTTGGGGCAGGATCAATGAGGGAACTGGGTTTTTCTAAGTCAGAGTCTAATATTGTATGATCTGGGATCCTAAGAGCTGGTGTTGGAATACCTGGTTCAGTGTTTTTAAGAACAGTGTCAATATTGGTGTTACCTAAATTTTCTGATAATTCAGTCTCACTCTCACTCTTCATATTAACATTTAGATCACTGTAGTGATCTGACTCATCATGGTCAGACACGGGGGCATACTCATATTTAAAATTCTCATCATCATCAGACAATGAATTGACAATGACATTCTCCATTTCGAGTGGTTCAATTTCAGCCTCATACTTGATGTTGAAAGTTTTAATGCTCTTTGCACATAAATAATTGATGTAATCTAATGATTGTTGGAGGTCTGAGCGGTTTCTTCTTATATCTTCTATAACATAATAAGTCATCTGTAATCAATAATCATCTTTTACAAGTAGGCAAATGAGTGTACTAATATTATAAAAGTAGTAGTAGGTAGTTGGGCTCTATCTATAAATAAATAAATATTGCTGGACTTTCAACACAGCTCTATCTAGTCCCAAACTAAGCAAAGCTTGTAATATGGGAACCAGATAGCTGATATAATACATAAATTCTTTTTTTTATGTAAATTCACACTTATTATATATAATTACACCCAGACAGAGAACAAACATCTATGTACATCACACTCATGTGCCAGTGCAATTCCAGGCACATGAGGTACATATTACATAATGCATATTACTAATGTGCGTGACCTGCATGGCAATGCTTTGATAAAGGATCTTCTTATTCAGTAAGTAGTATAAAAAAAATTGGCTCATAATAATCACATTGATGATGAAGTGATGATAAATAAATAAATAATAAATAAATATTAGTGGGTTTTTCACACGCTACTATCTAGCCCCAAACTAAGCGAAAGCTTGTAATATGGGAACCAGATAGCTGATATAATACAAATATACTTTTTTTTGTAAATACATACTTATATTATATAATAACACCCAGACGGAGAACAAACATTGTTCATCACACAAATGTTTGTTCTCGGTGGGGATCGAACCCACGGCCTACGGCGCAGAAGGCAGAGCTACTACCAACTGAGCTGTGAAGGCTGTCAAACTAACTTGTCAAAGGGTATTATCACAAGGATGACTTTAAAATGTCTCAAAGCTAGGTGTATGTGCTAGTTCCATGAGACCCAGCCTAGAAGAACAAACAAGAAACCTGCCACTTGGTTCCTAACAATCTTTTAAATGAACCTTGGTATAATACAATAATGAAGGTACAGTATGGTGCCAATTGAACTAAGTGCGAATAGAACAAAGTATTGATTACTTACAAATCCACTGCATGCCAGTTTTTTAAGAGTGCTTTGTCCATAGTCACACTTCTCTTTGAATTTGTGGTACTTGTGAAGTAATGCTGCACACTCAAAGCAGAAGTACCGAGGCAGCTGATCTTTTGACTGAACCTGTGTGCAAGCAGTTAGTTTACTGACTGGTTTTATTTTATCTAAAACACGTACAGACAAGGGACATGGGGCAAGAGTACAAAGTTTGCCCTCAACAGAATAGATTTGCTTATTGATAGTCGATACGCGTCAGATCTAAATGGTAGATGAAGTTAATTTCTAGCTTTGGGGTCACAATAGGATAAACGGAGCTAGAAGCAGTGAGTAAGAGTCCTAAAGTTTAGAAGAGAGGACGGGGATAGATATGCGTCGGACAATTATGAAATAAAATAGCCTTTACTGATACCTTGCTCCCAATTATCTGCTCGTAATAGTGTTTTAAATTGCACTGTTCTAGTTTGAACAATCTAACATCTTTGTTCAGACAAATACGGCATAGTTTTAATTCAGACATTTTCGTGTTTTACACTATTTTATTATTTTTGTCAATCTAACGACACAAGCAAGACGAATCACTGCGAACTTGCTCGCTCTACGAAGAACCACACCACACACAATCACACAAGACACAACACAATTATTCACAACTACAGCAACACACACAAGCTAGCTGCTGAAGTCTGCTGGACGGACGGACAGACAATCAATAAAATCTGTGTTTCCAGATCGAAGTAAATTGCCCTCCAAACTTCGTCTAAAATCTCCCAGACAAAAACACTAAACCAGCTGCCATGACATTGACAATAACAACTAAAATGACATTTGGCTAAGGTCATTGAACGCTTGCTTGCTTGCTTGTGGAATTTGTGAAAATATTAACGATTTGGATTAGCTTAGTTTTTAGTAATAATAACTGAAATGTGCGAAATTAAAATATGCCGTATATGCCTAAACAAGGAGGTGAAGCTTTTCCAAGTAGATCAGTTTAGCCTGAGACATTATTACGAACAAATCATGAATAGCAAGGTAAAGTGAACTTTTTTTATATTCACAACATAACTACAACTTCCCCTTACATATTTGAATCCAAATAATGATAGAATCATAAATGTACAGGCATCTGCCCGCGCCTAGGCTCGTCTGGTATTCCCAATTCCATCCAATTTCGCTCGCCCGATAACGAAATGACTTGGAACAAACATACTCTCACTCTTAAACTGCATTTATAATATTGGCGCGATAAATTCCAATATTCATTCAAATCAGTCCAACCTTTCTAGTCTTATTATGCAACAAACACATAACTCACATCTTACCATACTTTAATATCTTTTTTATCAGTGGAAAGCTAAGATCTGTGTGTCTCTGACAAAATTGGATCAAAGATAGGACATAAAAAATAGATAAATCTTCAAAAGAGAATTTTTAAAGTTCTTAACGTTTCAGATAGCTAAAAAAGATAATCTACCATGCTGGTTCTGTTTCGAGTGTGCTGCATTACTACACAAATACCATAAATTCAAGGAGAAATGTAGCTATGGACAGAATACTCTGAAAAACTTGTTTTGTAAAGGATATGTAAGTAAGCTTTACAACATCACAAAAAATAATAAAAGTTATGAAATGAGTTGGATTTAAACCCTCTTTTTAATACAATTGAGTCGAACAATGCTAGGTAATTTGTTTCAAAGGAATTTCTGAGTTTAAATCCGCAACTCATAACTTTTTCTGCTACTTTATAAAATATGAAAGAATTTTTGAAATCGGACCATTAGTTTTTGAGCCTATTCATTACATACAAAAATACAAAAATACAAATGTTTCCTCTTTATAATATTAGTGTAGATTTGTATAATGTGAGTACAATAAAATTCATTGTTGTTAAAATTACTTTAAAAGATTATATCTACCCCTGACAACTACCTGTAAACTACAGGATACAAAGTTGTGTCAGCCATGTATCATTTCAATTTTAAAGATTTTATTGAAGGCCAGCCTTCAATTTACTAGACTTAAACGACACAGCCTACAAAACCTAGCGAATAGATTCGCAGACAAAGATTGAGAGACAACTCACTGGACGAATCTCTCCTCACATGTCAACTAAAACAGATGGACAAATCAGACAGCAGTTTGGATTATTGTTTTATAAACAGATCGCCAAGAAGCGCAGGATGTAAAAGGAAAAAAAAAAAAGATTTTATAATATCCCAAAACCTGGAGGAGGCTTTTACCCTCAAGGGATCCACATGCCACACTAACACTTAGGATAAGCAAAAATTACTAACAAACATATTTAAATAAAATGTAAATGTGTAATGTGGAAATAAAAAAGCTTTATTATTATTATTTTAATACATTATAACACCCAGACACAGAATATATAAGTTCTGAAACTTTCAGATGACCTACGAAGTTATAGAAGACATCCGTCAAAACCGCAATGACCTATCAACAATTGGCTACATTATCCCCAACAAACATGTCAAAACATATCACACAAAGCACAAACCAGAGATAAAACCGTCACAAATAGAAAATGTCCTGGTAAACGAATTTAGCGATAATTTCACATACAATTACATTCCTGAAGCTGACGATGACATCACATTAGATAAATTAAAATACATTAAAAGTGATATTAACTTGAAGTCGGAAATCGAAGCAAGGGAAGCAAATTTTGATCTAGACTACTGTAATGACAGTTTCGATCTAGAATCATTAGAAAATGCAGAAACAGATGTTAAAGTAAAAATTAATGAGGAAAATACTATAAAAACTGATTGTACAAACACTGAGAAAGATAAAAGCAATATAAATGGAAGAACAGAAATATTTGGTGACAATGAAGAGGAAGATAAACTAGTTATTGTAGAGAATAGTAAAGACTCGTTACTGTTTTCGCTTTTAGCAACGAAACCTAAAAGAAGTAAAAAGAAAATCGAAGCTGAAACAAGTGACATTAGCCTAGAAAAGCCAAGGAAATTCGAAAAAAAGAAAAAGAATCGAATTAATAAAGATAATTGGGAGATAAAGATACTAGATGAAGATGAGGCATTCGAACAGTTTAGGCAGCGAATAAATAATAGCAAATACATAAAATTTAATTATAAATGTGAGAAATGTTTAAAAGGCTTCTCGAGAAATGATATTCTGTTGAGGCATAATAAGCAGTGTCATGATAAGGTAAGAAATCAAAGAGAATATTTTTTAAGTTTTAATTATAGTCAATAGGATCACTTTGAAATGTTTTATTAACTAGGTGAATCTCAGGTAAAAAAAAAATAAGATAAACTTTCGCGATCATGACACATATTGAATACAAGCTGGTGCGACTTCGTCTGCGCAGGATTAGTCACACAATATCTTCATAAATTGTAGCCTATGTGTTATTCTGATGTATAAGCTATATTATTGTAAAGTTTCATTAAAATCCATTCAGTAGTTTTAACGTGAAAGAGTAACAAACATCCATCCATCCATCCATCTATCCATACTTCCATACTTACAAACTTTCACATAATATTAGTAGGATTACTCTCTCGAGTTCTGCCCGTGACCACGGCTACTAGTATTCTCTTATCTGTGCCACGGCTATTGCATGTGGTATCTTTGCATGAAAACGCAACTATTGATAGAATAACCTGAAATCTGCAAAATGTTGTTTCCGAAATAATATTGTTCAATTAACATAATAACAAACAGTTAGCTCACTTAATCATTTCTAAGATCTTGCTTGCTTTTAAGTTCAGAGACACGCACGAATCAATAAAATGACATGTATATTTTTTACTGCACAAGATATTATGTGCTTAAAAATATAGGTAGGTAACATTTCTAAAATGCTGGACGCTATAGTGTGAATTTGAAAAATCTAATATCTGTCTGTATTATCCGGATAAAGGTGCTCCCATTATTCGGATATAAAAATTAGCAGATAATTCGGATATCCGGATAATTCGGATTTCCGGATAATTCTGATTTCCGGATAATTCGGATTTCCGAATTGCAATCCCTAATTGCAACATAGCCGTAACGACTAATAAATAATAAATAATGTAATACGCGATAAATACCCGTATAATATTCATTTCCAGGGTTCGTTCGAGTGCCGTTTCTGCCACATGCTATTCAAACGCAAGTTCCAGTTGGGACGGCATATGGTGGTGCATTACTACGTGTACCAGTGCCTGCGCTGTGAACTTAAGTGTAATCTACTGTGAGTACTCTTTATTCCTCTGTATATCGCTATTATAGATATAAAAATACTGCTGTGCATTCCAAACAGCACTATTTAGCCCCAAACTAAGCCAGAGCTATCTGGTTCCCATGTACTATAGCTGATATAATTCTTAAATACTTGTTTTGTAAATACATACCTACATAATATAATATAATATAACACCCAGAAGGAAAACAAACATATAAGGTCATTACTCAAATTTTTGTTCTCGGTAGGGATCGAACCCACGGCCTATAGCCTATATTGAGAGTTGAGAGCTGGAACCCCAATTAACGCATAAAGAGCAGAGCCTCAGATCAGTATACACACAATCTCAATTTGCTTCATGTTAAGAAATAAATTCCATAGGTTTTCTCAAAAAATTCTAATCAAATCGAGATTGGGATTGGAATCAAGTGTCGAGAGTAGCCACTCTGAGCGGCGGATATCCGACTCAAGCGTTGTTTTTAAGGCGAAGACAAGAGCTAATGTGACTCTCGCTCGCACGTTTCGACTTGTTGAAAGATATAAAATCATTAAACTCATTTTCGAAAAATCGCAATCAACCATTTTGTGTGCAATCACATTGCACACAGTTTAGTAAAAATTTCATTCTGATCGATACAAGTTTTCCTGCTTAAAAGTTTGCTTATGTACGAAAACTAGTAAAGCAAACTTTTGAGTAGGAAAACATGTATCGATAAAAATGAAATTTTTACTAAACTGTTTGCAATGTGATTGCACACAAGATGCATGATTGCGATTTTTCGAAAATGAGTTTAATGATTTTATATCTTTCAACATGTCGAAACGTGCGAGCGAGAAGTTGTTTGATAGTTGTCAGCCCCTTAACATTAGTTTTTACGAATCAATTTTGAAGCTGTACCCCAAGTATGAGTTTTGTTTAACATATTTGGTTTTTCGTTTGGGCATGTCATGAGGAGGGAAGAAAGTCGTTTATCGAGAAGAGTGTTGGAAATGGATGTGTATGAAAACGCGATAGAGATACTGATGCGGAACTTTATGTTGCAAGTATGATGAAAATTAGTAGTAGAACATAAAGTTCCGTATCGGTATCTCTATCGCGTCTTCATACAAAACCCGCAATGAACACGGAACAGAAACGAAAAACCAAATATGGTAAACAAAACTCATACTTGGGGTACTGTTCTTGTTTATCTACTGCGTGATATGTTAAGTTATTCATCAGATTTTTCAAGAGACGAGTGAATAGGTATCTTCTAGATAAACGTGCTACACCGTAGACCGCATCATCACTTAACATCAGGTGTGATTGCGGTCAAACGTTTTACCTATAGGTTGTAAAAAAAAAACTTTGTTTTGTAGGAGCACCGCTGCCTTCCACGAAGACTCGCATAATGGAGTCACTAGGACATGCAAGCTTTGCGGAGAACAGTTCAAGTGAGTTTTAATATCAGTACAGCACCCACAAACTTTGTTGTGGGTAGGTATAGTAATCATTACATTATATGTATGTATAATATACTAGCGGCCTGTCCCAGCTTCGCATGGGTGGTCATAAATTTTTTGAACATTTTAGGATAAACTTAGACCGTGGGTTCGAGCCTCGCGTCTACTTATTTCATACATTTGCACGCGCTTCTCCTTGAGTGAGTGAAATCGCACCCCGCACGTGACCCGTGGACCCGTTAACATTTTTAATTTCGTCATATCTTATGAATGGAATGTCCGATTTGAAAAATTTAAGAAGTAATCTATAGGTATTGAAACCGTCTTAATTATGAAATGATATTTATATATTTATTTGGATAAGGATTAATACCAAGGTACAAATAAAGACCCTTTTCTAGCGGAGGCATTTCAATTATTTTTTTATAATAAAAGAACACTTATTGTGACATAACTATAATAGTTAGACATATGCTGTCGCGACATTTTTTGTAGATGATGACGTGTTCTACAAAATTGTAGTACATTATTTTGTTCTATCTTCAATAGTTTTCGCAGCGCACGCGATGTAAGGTTTTTGTTTTCCACCTTGGGTTACATTATTGAAGTTTTAGTAAGGAACCCTGATTTTTTTGAAAATATAATATAGCCTATGTTACTCATCAAAACCAAAGCGTTACGCGTGGACGGTTTACTTAAAGTGCGGTCCCGTAATTTTTATTTCGCAAAATTCGAAGATGGCACAAAAAGTCGTCGAAAGCGCAGTACGTGAACTCCAAAAGCTTGTGGCAGAACTTAACATAAACTTAACGAAGAAAGTCAGTGATCTAGAGTGCAAAGTGATCGAGCTAAACTCAGTGATTATTTCTCAAACAGAAACCATTTTGAGTCTCAAATCAGCTGTTGAGGGTAGTCGCCCTCAAACCAAAGTCCATGACGTCACTCCTGCCCCGGTTGCTACGTCTCAGCCAGCGGTGCAGCGCCCAGTGAGGCAAGTACGACTTACAGCCATCGCTACGAAAGCCGCAGAAGCCGCTGAGAAGCATCGTGTATCTATCGGCGAGACTTCTACTCCACCGGACATCACCCGTCAAGCACAGAAAAAACGAGCGACTGTGGCCACGAAACCCGCAATTACCACGACGACCGACAAACCAGTCGATATATTGGACAGCACAAAAAATACCTTCCAGAACCCTGACAATGACTGGACAACAGTGATGAATAAGCGATCACAAAAACGCAAAGTCGTAAAAGGCACTGGACGAACGGATGACGATCTCCATACTGTAGAACAAATGAAGTACTTACAAGCCTGGTCCTTTACACCAGAGACGACTGTTCAGAATGTTCTGAACTACATTAATAAATTGGAATTCTGTAAGGAGTACCTAGTTGAGAAGCGGATCATAAAAACTGATAAGTTCTCGTCATTCGTGATTGGCTTCCCTGAGCGATTGTACGAAAAACTAAGCTCGCCTAGTTCATGGCCACCACGAGTGAAGGTGTCGGACTGGTTTCTGGAGCGCCCCCGCGGTCCCCGCGGGGAGTCTACAACTGCATCGTCGGTCAGCAGCGCCTCGCCCGCCGCCAGTCGCGGCTAGCGCAGCCGCCGGCGCGCTCTCGGGGAGTCTACAACTGCATCGTCGGTCAGCAGCGCCTCGCCCGCCGCCAGTCGCGGCTAGCGCAGCCGCGCGGGGAGTCTACAACTGCATCGTCGGTCAGCAGCGCCTCGCCCGCCGCCAGTCGCGGCTAGCGCAGCCGCGCGGGGAGTCTACAACTGCATCGTCGGTCAGCAGCGCCTCGCCCGCCGCCAGTCGCGGCTAGCGCAGCCGCGCGGGGAGTCTACAACTGCATCGTCGGTCAGCAGCGCCTCGCCCGCCGCCAGTCGCGGCTAGCGCAGCCGCGCGGGGAGTCTACAACTGCATCGTCGGTCAGCAGCGCCTCGCCCGCCGCCAGTCGCGGCTAGCGCAGCCGCGCGGGGAGTCTACAACTGCATCGTCGGTCAGCAGCGCCTCGCCCGCCGCCAGTCGCGGCTAGCGCAGCCGCGCGGGGAGTCTACAACTGCATCGTCGGTCAGCAGCGCCTCGCCCGCCGCCAGTCGCGGCTAGCGCAGCCGCGCGGGGAGTCTACAACTGCATCGTCGGTCAGCAGCGCCTCGCCCGCCGCCAGTCGCGGCTAGCGCAGCCGCGCGGGGAGTCTACAACTGCATCGTCGGTCAGCAGCGCCTCGCCCGCCGCCAGTCGCGGCTAGCGCAGCCGCCGGCGCGCTCTCGGGGAGTCTACAACTGCATCGTCGGTCAGCAGCGCCTCGCCCGCCGCCAGTCGCGGCTAGCGCAGCCGCGCGGGGAGTCTACAACTGCATCGTCGGTCAGCAGCGCCTCGCCCGCCGCCAGTCGCGGCTAGCGCAGCCGCGCGGGGAGTCTACAACTGCATCGTCGGTCAGCAGCGCCTCGCCCGCCGCCAGTCGCGGCTAGCGCAGCCGCGCGGGGAGTCTACAACTGCATCGTCGGTCAGCAGCGCCTCGCCCGCCGCCAGTCGCGGCTAGCGCAGCCGCGCGGGGAGTCTACAACTGCATCGTCGGTCAGCAGCGCCTCGCCCGCCGCCAGTCGCGGCTAGCGCAGCCGCGCGGGGAGTCTACAACTGCATCGTCGGTCAGCAGCGCCTCGCCCGCCGCCAGTCGCGGCTAGCGCAGCCGCGCGGGGAGTCTACAACTGCATCGTCGGTCAGCAGCGCCTCGCCCGCCGCCAGTCGCGGCTAGCGCAGCCGCGCGGGGAGTCTACAACTGCATCGTCGGTCAGCAGCGCCTCGCCCGCCGCCAGTCGCGGCTAGCGCAGCCGCGCGGGGAGTCTACAACTGCATCGTCGGTCAGCAGCGCCTCGCCCGCCGCCAGTCGCGGCTAGCGCAGCCGCCGGCGCGCTCTCGGGGAGTCTACAACTGCATCGTCGGTCAGCAGCGCCTCGCCCGCCGCCAGTCGCGGCTAGCGCAGCCGCGCGGGGAGTCTACAACTGCATCGTCGGTCAGCAGCGCCTCGCCCGCCGCCAGTCGCGGCTAGCGCAGCCGCGCGGGGAGTCTACAACTGCATCGTCGGTCAGCAGCGCCTCGCCCGCCGCCAGTCGCGGCTAGCGCAGCCGCGCGGGGAGTCTACAACTGCATCGTCGGTCAGCAGCGCCTCGCCCGCCGCCAGTCGCGGCTAGCGCAGCCGCGCGGGGAGTCTACAACTGCATCGTCGGTCAGCAGCGCCTCGCCCGCCGCCAGTCGCGGCTAGCGCAGCCGCGCGGGGAGTCTACAACTGCATCGTCGGTCAGCAGCGCCTCGCCCGCCGCCAGTCGCGGCTAGCGCAGCCGCGCGGGGAGTCTACAACTGCATCGTCGGTCAGCAGCGCCTCGCCCGCCGCCAGTCGCGGCTAGCGCAGCCGCGCGGGGAGTCTACAACTGCATCGTCGGTCAGCAGCGCCTCGCCCGCCGCCAGTCGCGGCTAGCGCAGCCGCGCGGGGAGTCTACAACTGCATCGTCGGTCAGCAGCGCCTCGCCCGCCGCCAGTCGCGGCTAGCGCAGCCGCGCGGGGAGTCTACAACTGCATCGTCGGTCAGCAGCGCCTCGCCCGCCGCCAGTCGCGGCTAGCGCAGCCGCCGGCGCGCTCTCGGGGAGTCTACAACTGCATCGTCGGTCAGCAGCGCCTCGCCCGCCGCCAGTCGCGGCTAGCGCAGCCGCGCGGGGAGTCTACAACTGCATCGTCGGTCAGCAGCGCCTCGCCCGCCGCCAGTCGCGGCTAGCGCAGCCGCGCGGGGAGTCTACAACTGCATCGTCGGTCAGCAGCGCCTCGCCCGCCGCCAGTCGCGGCTAGCGCAGCCGCGCGGGGAGTCTACAACTGCATCGTCGGTCAGCAGCGCCTCGCCCGCCGCCAGTCGCGGCTAGCGCAGCCGCGCGGGGAGTCTACAACTGCATCGTCGGTCAGCAGCGCCTCGCCCGCCGCCAGTCGCGGCTAGCGCAGCCGCGCGGGGAGTCTACAACTGCATCGTCGGTCAGCAGCGCCTCGCCCGCCGCCAGTCGCGGCTAGCGCAGCCGCGCGGGGAGTCTACAACTGCATCGTCGGTCAGCAGCGCCTCGCCCGCCGCCAGTCGCGGCTAGCGCAGCCGCGCGGGGAGTCTACAACTGCATCGTCGGTCAGCAGCGCCTCGCCCGCCGCCAGTCGCGGCTAGCGCAGCCGCGCGGGGAGTCTACAACTGCATCGTCGGTCAGCAGCGCCTCGCCCGCCGCCAGTCGCGGCTAGCGCAGCCGCCGGCGCGCTCTCGTCGCTTCTAAACGGATGTTCTACGGTACATAAAAATGACTTCGGGATAACGGTATGCCTACAAAATATCCAGTCCATCGACAAAAAAACTCATAAGCTAGAAGTGTTATTAGCAAGTATATTAGCGTGCGATGTGATAGCAATAACGGAACATTTTGTTCTTGACGAAGCCAAAATTAAGTGTATCACCATTGGTGGCTATAAACTAGCATCATACTATTGTAGGAGTAATATAACTCACGGCGGATCGTGTTTGTTTGTGAAGGACGGTATAAAATGTAAAGAAAACACTGCTATAACTAAACTGTCGGTTGAACGATTTTGCGAATTATCCGCTATTGATTTAGTAGAATTTAATTTTTCTATAAAGATAAAGATAAAGATAAAGATAAAGATAAAGATAAAGATAAAGATAATTTATTTGCATAAACATGAGTTAAACTTAGATGGTAACAAATGACAGGTATGTGTACAACATGTTTTACCGATGTCGGTGTGCAAAAAACAGTAACGGAGATGGCATGAAATGTCAATGGTAAATTAATTAAAAACTTATTACAAACTATAGTGACATTAAATAAAAATAATAGGATGTCAATAAAAATAAAGCTAGAATCAATTATAATTTGTCGTTTAGGAACTCGTCAATACTATAATAACATTTTTCTATTAAAAATCTTTTAAATTTAATTTTAAATGAATTTGAATTAAGGTCCTTATAGCACCTAGGAATTTTATTATAAATTATTGGAGCAGTGCATACAATACTTTTTTGCAATAAAGTGGTTTTGCATCGATGTTTACAGAGTCTGTCTTCACGTCTGTTTCTAATGACAGTGTCACACATACGTGGAAACAAGTGAGGGTTATTTCTAACAAATAGCGATACTTCAAATAAATACAATGACGGAAGTGTAAGAATTTTATGCTCTAAGAATAGTGGTTTACAACTATCAGTCACTTGAATTTTAAACATAGCACGCATACAGCGCTTTTGCGCCTTAAATATAACGTCTTTGTCAGTAGAATTCCCCCAGAATATAATGCCGTATCTAAGTACAGACTCTACTACACCATAATATGCTGTGAGTAGTGTGTCCGTGCTAACCGTGGATGATAGTTTATGTAGAGCATAGACAAGGCTGCTAACTCTCTTACTCAACACTTCGATATGTTTTTTCCAGTTTAATTTTTTGTCTATTTGCAAACCTAGGAACCGAGTAAAATCAGCCTGCTGCAGTATATCATCGCGGAATATTAAATTTATTTCAGATGGATTTTGAGCCCTTTGATTAAAATGCATTATAATAGTTTTATTTAAATTAATTTTTAAATTATTATTGTCTAGCCATGAAATTATAGATTTTAATGATTTATTTATTTGATGTTCATAAGATTGAATGTCATTACATTTTATTGTCACTGTGCTATCATCAGCAAATAGTGTCATAGGTTGGGTTATAGTGTTTGGTAAGTCATTTATATATATGATAAATAAGAGTGGTCCTAGAACGCTTCCCTGAGGAACACCGTATAACACACTTCGTTTCATTGATTTATAAATGTCATCATATTTAGTTTTATAGTTTAATCGTGATATCTCTGTTATTTGTTGCCGATCTGTAAGATATGACTTAATTAATTCTAAAACATTACCTCTTATCCCATAAGCTTCAAGTTTCTTAGTTAGAATATTATGGTCCACATAGTCAAAGGCCTGTGTCATATCACAGAATATTGTGCAAATGGGAATCCGGCTGTCAACATTACAAATAACATTATACATAAAGTCATAGATTGCCATGTTGATTGTTTTATTTTGGCGAAAGCCTTTTTGCTCATTACATAAGATGTTGTTCTTCTCTAGGTATGTATTGATTTCTCCATAGAGGAACTTCTCAAATATCTTTGAGAAAATTGATATAAGAGCAATGGGTCTGTAGTATTCCATAAGTTCCCTGTTTTCTTTTTTAAATAGCGGTTTAACTATAGTCATCTTAAGACCTTGAGGAAACGTGCCTGTAACTATGCTAAGATTTATTAGGTGGCTTAAATGGGGACAGATGTATTCTTTAACAGATTTAATAACTTTTGTCGTAACTCCATCAAACCCCGTACTATTTGTATTTTTTAAGTTTTTAATAATTTTATTTACATTATGTGGCAAACATGGTGCCATAAACATAGATTTCTGACGGTGACAAATGTTCGCCGTCACATTTTGACCAGCACCTGGTATCGGTATAACTTTGTCAACAAAATAGTTGTTAAATAAGTTGGCAATGTCTGTTGGGTCTGTTATATAGTCATTATTCTTGTCTTTAATTTTTTGTATGGGCTCTTTAGGCAGGTTGAACCGTGTTTTATTTATTACTTGCCATGTTGTTTGCGATATGTTATTAGATGTTTTAATTTTATAATTATTCTGTACTCGCTTTGTGAGTGCTATAATTTTTTTAAACCGTTTAGTATATAACTCGTATTTTAGTTTATTTGTGTTATTAGGTTTTGTTCTGAGATTCCAAAGTAAATTTCTTTTTTTTCTGCTACAAATTTTTATTCCTCGTGATATCCATTTCGGCTTAGTTATAATTTTTACAACGGTTTGTGTTTTTGGGAAACAAAGGTCATAAAATAGTAGGAAATGATCGATAAAATATGAATATGCTTCAGAGACGTCTTCAGCATTGTACATATCTGAAAATGATAGGTTTTTTATGCACATTTTAAATTTTTTTATATTTTCTGTACTATAAACTCTTATTTGTTTGCGCCAAAATTTCAGTTTTGGTATTTTTTTAACCGGAAGTTTTATTATCTGAGCTGTGTGATCTGATAGACCAAACTCGAACACTTCAGTCTTACAAGTATTTTTAAAATCATGAGCAAAGTTGTCGATGCAGGTTTTACTAATCAAGCGTGTCGGTTGATTCAGTGCTAGTTTTAAGTTGAAGTTTAATAATATACATTCAAAATCGAGTGTGACACAATTGCTTTTTAGCATATCAATATTAAAGTCACCAGCTATAACAACATTTTTATGGTTAAATTTTGAGATGCATGTCAAAACTTTTTCTAACTTGTTAAAAAATGTGTTTAAATTATTTTGTTTAGGAATTCTATAAATACATATAATTAAAATTTTATATTCAATCAATTCAATAGCACAGCACTCAAAAACATAAACAAGCGAGAGTTTTTTTACTTCTTGTACTTCTCTCCATTTATGTGTGTTCTTCACTAGTATGCATGATCCGCCTCGTTTATTGTTACATCTGCTATAACATGCCGCTAAGGAATAATTTTGTATATTTAGATTTTGTTCGCATCCTGTTTTCATGAAATGTTCTGTGATACACAAAACGTCAACGTCAATATTTTGTTCCTGAAGTTCTTCCAGATTTATCATAAGGGAATCAGTTTTGTTCAGCAACCCCGCTATATTCTGGTGGAGAACGTGTATATATTTAGTCTCGAAAAAACTGACCCTGTACTAACACTGATGAGTCTTGGCCTGAGGCATCAAGGTTTTTGTTTACTTCGTGTAGCTGTTCTTGCGGGTTTTTTGTATTGTTATATTTATGTATACTATTAATGAAATATTTAAGATTTTCTAATATTACTCGCATTCCATGGTCATTTATCCTGCAAGTGTATCTATTGAACATGGTATAGTCGTAGTTTAACTTTTTATTCGAGTCAAATATGTATGCGTGCTCATGTGTCAATATGTCCAGGTACATGAGGTTGTTGAAAGTTTCCACTCTCCAGTTGAACGCATCCATCATATTTCCGTATTTATATGTTGGAAGACAGATTATAACGTTTGTGTGAGTCAACTTTTGTAATGTATATCGAATATCAGCGATTTTTTTGAAATAGTTATTAGGTGTTTTGAAGTCTTCTTCTCCCACTAGAACAATGCAGAAATCATTCATCGTGAAATCTGCTACTTTCGTATCAATTCCGGTTAAAAGATCTTTTAAAACGCTGTTGGGTTTTAAGTAGTGACATAATGTTGAGTAATTATCTAAACTATCCTCTGAAATTGATAATATTTTATTCTGCTTGTTCGTACTTAATATGCATATCTTTTTCTGTTTAGGATGATGAGTAGCTTTTTGAGCTGATTTTTGAGTAGCTTGTTCCGAATCAAGCTTTACCTTCTTCATTAGATTATTGTGTTTTGGTTTTGGTGTAATGTCTGTCGTTTTATTTGTCTTGCTTGCAGATTCTGCGTTGGGTATATTACTATTGTTTCTCCGTTTTTTTGAAGTTATATTTTTATCAGCGGGGCTTTTTTGGACTTTAATAGTTAAAAGTAATTCATTTGTTTTTTGCAGGTCATCATTGCAGCGTTTATACTCACTGTTTTGTAATGACAAAGCTTCTATTTCTTCATGTGCATTTTTTAGCTCGGTTTGGAGTGTCTCGATCCGATCTCGTAGCTTTTGGACTCCATCACTATCATCGTCTGATATCTCCGGTAGGCTACTTGCTGTGTCATTATTTTGTGTCTGTGGGATATCATCGTCATCACTCTGACTTTGTCTATCTGCTGTACGGTTCCGCCGAAATGTTATATTATCTAGGAAGTTCATGTCTTCTTGTGACGTTACGTTAGAAATTATTTGTTGTTAGAGCCCTCTATCGATGGTAGGCTTCACTTTAGGGTATTTTTTCTTGCCAGGTTGATTATTTTGTTAGAAACAATTTTATTTATTTTTTTTGAAGACAAAAAGTCAATGGCCGCTAGATTCGAACTCGCGGGTCATTCTTGGCAGTCGCTCTCCTTGGCCATTCGGCTATGGTGATTGTTAATAGTGTCGACGAAATTATCAATACGATTTAGACATTTGATTAGGTCTACAGCTGTTAGTGTTTATGGGGTTCAAAGTCCACTTTTTGAATGAAACACGACGCCGTCAACGGACTGGTGCACAAGTACAAGTTTTTTTCACTTATGTTGCATTATTTTCACTCTGATTAGGGTTCATGGTAATAATTATAGTTCAGAATAGAATTCTAATGCGAGATTTAGGAGTTTTATGCACTTATTACGCAGGTAAACACAGTTTGCAGTGTCACTTTTTATTTTAGTTTTATTTGATTTTTCACTACAGTATCTCTTCACAAACACTTGTACTGTGGAGTCATCCAGTTATTCACATGTCAAACACTATTTCACAGTTATTTTACTTCTTAGATATATTTAATTGATTTAATTTATGCAGAGCAAATGTTTACATCGACAGCAGCGCCATCTCTCATCATATAATCTGTGTTTATAGAACGCCTTTAGTTAGTACAATCGAATTCCTCCCTCACTTAGAAGGTTTGTTGCAAATGATCAGTGTGACAGGGCTAAATTGTGTAGTTGTAGGAGACTTCAATATAAATTCGATAGATCAACTGCATTGTGATACAAAAAGACTCTCTGACATACTGTCGGCCTACAATATGACTAATGTGGTGGATTTCCCGACCCGAATAACGAGTCACACCGCGAAATGTATTGACCATGTCTATACAAATCTGCCGGCTGATAGTTTAACCTCGTCACCTGTTACTACCAACATTAGCGATCATTTAGCTGTACGAACAAAAATATACTGCGGTAAGCCATCGGCTGACAAGCAAGTACTGCTTACTAGACATTTCTCATCGTTAAATCGCGATAACTTCACAGGTGCATTGTTGAGTATTGATTGGCATGGCATAAGGCAACGTAATACATCAATAGATAGCTACGCAATGACTATTATTAATATTATACGTAACAAATTCGATATTTGCTTTCCGTTGAGGAAAGTGATGCCTAGGGCTACTATGTCGTGGGTAACTGAAGAAATCGACAATTTTAGACTGTTATTATTTGACATGACGGACATATACTCTAAAAATAATGAATGCGAATCAATACAATTATTATTAAGTGACTTAAATAGAAAATATGATGAATTAATTAAATTGAGGAAGAATGAATACTACTCTGACATTATATTAAATAGTAAAAATAAATGCAAAACTATGTGGCGTGTTGTAAATTCAGAGCGAGGAAAGTGCAATACCTGCGCATTAGACTTTACTGACGCAATTTCGGATGCATATGGTAAACCGTTTAATTCTAAGACAGATGCTGTGGATGCTATGAACACAAGGTTTGTTACGGCCTGCGGTGCCCCCAAGGCCGATATGTTGAGAGTTCAGTTATCTTTGGGGTCCTCACGGCCGCCAGCAGATCGCTCGCTAAGACTGACTTATTTTACAGCAGAGGAGGTGTACCATATCATCACGAAACGGATACCACCTAAGCCCTCTAAGGATGCTTATGGGATCTCGATGAAACTTTTAAGTACCGCAGCAGGTCCTGTGGCACCTGTACTGGCCGACCTCTTTAACTTGTGCTTGCGAAGTGGTACCTTCCCGACTTGTCTTAAGCTCAGTAAGGTATCACCGATATTCAAAGGTAAAGGGAGAAGAGCTGATATTGACTCGTACAGGCCAGTGTCTATTATACCAGCGATAGCTAAAGTGTTTGAGAACGGGATAAGCTCGCGACTCTCATCATACTTGGCTGCCACACATGCACTATCAGATAGGCAGTATGCGTACCGTGAGGGACGGTCCACCACGTCGCTGGCACGTGAAGTGCTACGCAGAGTAATGGATGCTCGAGAGAGGAAGCAGCAGGTTGATATAATTTGCTGCGATCTCTCGAAAGCATTTGACGTGGCCGACCACGCAGTACTTATGGCTAAGCTAAGACATTATGGTGTACAAAAACGCTGCACTGGGTGTTCTTACCAACTTAATGAGGTGTAGGTCACAGATAGTCGTAGGAGAAGGTGGCGATACGAGGTCGAACCCGCTTACCACAACCATGGGTGTGGCGCAGGGCTCCGCGGTATCTAACATTCTCTTCTCTCTGCTTCTTAATGACCTTCCGGAAGCGGTGAGCACCGCGGAGGTACTCATGTACGCTGATGACGTGGCCGCAGTAGTGTCCGCCGCTTCACTGGACAGTTTAGAGCAGAAGCTGAATCTTACTGCCTCTCGCCTGGCCGGGTGGTTTGAGGATAACGGCTTAGTGCTCAACTTGACAAAATCGCACTTCATTCACATTTGCTTGTCAGGACGCCCATGTAGAGGATTGACGGTCCTTGCGGGAGGTACTAGTCTAGAACAAGTGGAGAGTACCACGTTCCTAGGCTTCGAGCTCGACAGGGCGCTCACCTGGGAATCCCACATTAACAAGGTATGTGGAAAACTGGGTGGCGCATGCTATGCGCTCGGTCGACTGTCCAGGTTCTTGCCTTGTCACGTGATACGCTCCTGTTATTTTGCCACTGTTCATTCGCTCTTACAATACGGAGCTGAGCTGTGGGGGCGGGCAGCCGACTGGCAGCGCGCCTTCCGCATGCAGAAGCGAGCTGTACGAGCGATGGTCAAGATACCACAGGATACCTCCGCGAGGCCGTTCTTCAAAGAGCTGGAAATATTGACGCTTCCATCCATAGTCATATTCCAGGTAGCGGTGTTCATGCACAACAATCTGGAGCGTTTTGAGAGAAATAGTGATAGGCACCCGTTTAATACTCGGAGAGCAAATAGACTTGCCACCGTATCTCGCACTCTTGCCAAGTCGGACAAACTCACACACATTGTCGGGCCGACAGTTTACAATAGACTACCTTCTGCGGTTACTGAAGCTTCTAGCATAAGCTCCTTTAAGTATAGACTGAAACACTGGCTCATAAGTAACACCTTCTACAGTTACGAGGAATTCATGGAAAAAACATGATGTGCTAGAGAATACGAACTATAGGTAGGTTCCTACCTAGCTAATTAATATTTTATATTCTCAATTTATTTTACAAGATTATATTTTTATTGATTTTTTATTTATATTTATTTTGACTATTGATTTGACTTCCAATGAATGAAATTATTTAGATTAGATTATTACTTGAAGTTTATTATTGTTTTTATGTGTTTTAGGTTCTGTTCCTATATTAAATGACGTGTAATATGCTTACCAAATAAATGATTATTGATTATTGATTATCAGGGATAATGTAGCATTCTAATGGTGTAAGAATTTTTGAAATCGGACCAGTCGTTTTTGAGCCTATTCGTTACATACAAAAATACAAATGTATTAATGTATTAATGTGTATGTTTTATCTTTATAATATTAGTGTAGATGTATACCTCAGATTAACAACACCATGTATAAAAAAGTACATTTGTTGCAGCTATCAAAATTTACAATAATTTACCCGATAAAATTAAACCTCTTCAAGGAAATATATTCAAAACTCATTAGAGAAAATGGTTAGTCTCGAATGAATTTTATAACTTAAACGAATATTATGAACGATAAAATAGAAGCTCTATAATATCTACCTCTTGGTTTCTAATAGTTCATTATACCTACTTGCAAGAAATTAGGAGTACCTATTAGTGGGTATTCAAATGTTTTGGTTGGTTCTTGGGTGAAAACTTTAGAATATAACAATGCGTTTTTGTTGTAAGTACGTCCGGAACGGACAAACTGTTAAAACTGTACATAACCATAGCTTTAAGATCTTTTTTGTACTACAGTTATACAATAAATAATTTCTGATTTCTGAATGCGTTATTATTTTTCTTCTTATTCTTGTCACTAGGTTTTTTCGAACCAGTGTGGTGAAAGGATTCACAGTGCGCCTCATAGAGCGCTCCTTTCGAGTATTGATATATATTAATGGATAGTGTGATGTGATTACAGGCACGTGTCAACATACTACACACACCTACGCATGTCGCACAGGAACTCACACATATGCAAGCTGTGTGGCGCGAGCTTCGTCAGCGAAACTGGTCTAGAGTTCCACATGAAGAGGCAGCATTGCATATCAGAAGATATCACTGTGAGTACTTACACAATTAATTGCGAGGACTGGTGGTCTAGTGGTAGCGGCCCCGCCTTCCGATCCTAAGGTCGTAGGTTCCAAACCAGTCGTGTACCAATCAGTTTTTCTGTTCAAAAATTTAAGTGCACAGTGCCAGTACTCTCAAACGGTGAAGGAAAACATAGTGAGGAAACCGGCATATCGTAGAACCTAAAAAGTTCTATAACATGTGTCAAGTGTTCGAAAGGAGGTGCTTAAAATACTTTCACCACTCGACAAGAAGATTGAATTAATATGTAAAATATAATATAATATAAATTTTTGTGATATGGGTCTATTTTGTACAAATTGTGCCTGAAATAAACGACTTTCCACACAGCACCATCAAGCTAACGGTTGTCTGGTAGAGATCGCCGTTTAGCGATAAGACCGTCGCCCATTGTACTTGGTAGTTTTATGTTTATTTTCATGTTATTTCCATTCAATTTTCAGGCGCAGCCCAATGCAAATATCTACTGTGAAAAGTGCGACGTTTCTTTCGTATCGCAAGTCGCGTTCGACGAACATTTGTCTCAATCGAAGCTGCATGAAGACGAGCATCCTGTGAGGAAGAAACGTTCGCGAAAGGAGATTATTGAAAATGCTACAACCTGCCGATTTGTAAGTTTTACAATTTTAATATACAACCATCACCTATAACAAAGCACTGCCTCGTAAGTCACAAACGATAGGAACGTGCCCTACGATGCACTGCCCTGCGTCCATCAACTTGAGGCATACAGATGTTAAGCCTCATGTGCCTGTAATTACACCGGCAACCACACTGTTCAAACCGAAACACAGCGTTGCTGCTTGGCGGCAGTAAAAAGGCGTGGTGGTAGTACTTCCCCGGACGAGCCACACACAAAGAGCTCTACTACTCTTAAAAGAAGATTATTTATTTTTATTATTATTATTATTATTCATTTATTTCAGATTAAAATCCATACAATATTACTAATTTTACACAAAGCTTACAACTATACACGCAGTAGCGTAACTATCGTAGGTGCAGGTGGTGCAGTGCACTAGGGCCCCGGAGCTGGGGGGGCCCTCTAACCCAAGCTTTGAAAAGAGGGGGTCAGCCAGCTCCCGAAGCTAGAAAACCTTGAGCATGCTCACAATTTTTTTTAATGATTTGTTTTACACGGCAAGATTTTTCAAGCTATGTGGAAAGAGGGGGTGAGGGCCCAATTCTTTCTCCATGCACCGGGGCCCTTGTCCACCTAGCTGCGCCACTGTATACACGTAATGATAAAAATAATTAAATAAAATGTCACAAGTAATTTAAAATAGGAAGAAAATATTGAATTTATATTTTTTTTTAACGTGTCTTGTATAATATTATTTTAATACTTTTTAATTTAATATATTATGTTAACCGACACTTTCCTACAACACCGCGATGTTGGTGGGACCGGCCCCGTAAGTTCTGATTCTTAGTAGGTAGGCATTTTATCAAAACTACCCACAACTACTTTTTGTTATGCTTAACACAAAATAACTGTATTGAGTGCTTAATGTTCCAGTGCCTAGCATGATTTTATTGTTTTAATTTAGGTTGATATTTAAGTGCTCACTGCTCCAAACAAAATGTAAATATCGAATAATTCTTGACGTCCTTCACAGCTCAGTTGGTAGTAGCTCTGCCTTCTGTGCCGTAGGCCGTGGGTTCGATCCCCACCGAGAACAAACATTTGTGTGATGAACATAGATGTTTGTTCTCTGTCTGGGTGTTATATAATATTATAAGTATGTATTTACAAAAAAAAAGTATATTATAAGTAGTATATCAGCTATCTGGTTCCCATATCACAAGCTTTGGCTTAGTTTGGGGCGAGATAGTGCTGCGTGGAATGTCCACCAATATTTATTTATTTATTTTAATTATGTTTCTCAGAAAGCAATTTTTTGTAAATTTTATGAGAAATAAATATCTTAAACCAATATTGCAGTGCAAGGAGCGGTTCACGACGCGTGCGGAGTGCCGCAAGCACGTCGGCAGCCAGCACCGCGGCGCGCGCGCGGGGGGGGGCGCCGGGGGGGGGGCCCGACCGCGTCATGTGCGAGATATGCGGCGCTTGGCTCGCTGTCAGTACAACATTACTATCACTACACAAGCTTGTTTGTCTACTTTGTTGTATAAAAAAAAAAAACACATACATTACTTTCAGTACACATACATTACTATCAGTACACATACATTACTATCAGTACACATTAGGGCATGCTCCCGGTACTGATCAGTATCGATTCGATACTGATCAGTATCAAAATTACCGGGAATTTCGATACCGGTACTCCATGAAGCAAGTACCGACACATACATTACTTTCAGTACACATATATTACTATCAGTACACATACATTACTTGCAGTACACATATATTACTATCAGTACACATACATTACTATCACAACTTACAAAACCATTAAAAGAAACGCCCCAAACTAAGCACAGCTTGAAATATCCGATATCTGGTTTCCAAACCATCATCGTAATCGTCATTATCAGACAGCCTTCACAGCTCAGTTGGTAGTAGTTCTGCCTTCTGCGCCGTAGGCCGTGGGTTCGATCCCCACCGAGAACGAACATTTGTGTGATAAACAGATGTTTTTTTTCTGTCTGGGTTTTATTATTTATTATAAGACAAAGAAAAAATAACATAAGTATTATATCAGTTATCTGGTTTCTAAATACCTAGGCATGGTGGTAGTACTTCCCCGGACGAGCCACACATAAAGATGTTTTTTTTTATACAACTAGTTGATTGAACAAGCAGATAGCCCACCTGATGTAAAGTGGTAACCATCACCTATAACAAAGCATTGCCTCGTAAGTCACGCACGATAGGAACGTGCCCTACGATGCACTGCCCTGCGTCCATCAACTTGAGGCATACAGATGTTAATCCTCATGTGCCTGTAATTTCACCGGCAACCACACTCTTCAAACCGAAACACAGCGTTGCTGCTTGGCGGCAGAAAAAGGCGTGGTGGTAGTACTTCCCCGGACGAGCCACACACAAAGAGCTCTACTACTCTTATACACATACAATTATATTTTTGCATTTTGTTTGCAGGCATCAAGTATAGAGGTACATATGAACCGACACACGAAGAAGGTGGTGTTTCCATGTCAGTACTGCGGGAAGGAGTTCCTTTGCAAATCTGGATACAACACGCATCAGGCGGTAAGTTTAGTTATCGTTTAGTTATTTAGTTTAGTTGAATCTTATAAAAATAAGATTTTTGAAACTATCATGGTTATGAACATTATTTTCATTTAAAACGGGATATTTACCATGATTTGTGAGTTTGATTGTTTCCCGATATTTCGGCACAGTTGCATGCACCAATCAAACTCACAAATCATGGCAAATATCCCGTTTTTAATGAAAATTAATTAGAATTGTTGTTTGGTTTGCTAATAATATTTTTTACAACATCTATTCGAAAAAAGGTCGAGGAAAGTAGCATTTCGCTCATTTTTAATCACTTTTCCTTAGGGAGGAAAAGTACTTTCCCGCCCTAGGGAGGTGGGCGTGCATTAGATCCCCATCGAGAACAAACATTTGTGTGATGAACAGATGTTTTTTTCTGTCTGGGTGTTATTATTTATTATAAGTATTGTATTTACAAAGAAAAACATTACATAAGTATTATATCAGCCATCCGGTTTCCATGTCACATGCTGTGCTTCGTTTGGGGCAAGATTAAGAGTAGTAGAGCTCTTTGTGAAGGGCTCGTCCGGGGAAGTACTATCACCACGCCTTTTTCTACCGCGAAGCAGCAACGCTGTGTTTCGGTTTGAAGAGTGTGGTTGCCGGTGTAATTACAGGCACATGAGGCTTAACATCTGTATGCCTCAATTTGATGGAAGCAGGGCAGTGCATCGTAGGGCACGTTCGTTCCTATCGTGCGAGACTTAAGAGCCAATGCTTTGGTGATGGTTACCACTTAACATCAGGTGTGCCATCTGCTTGTTCCATCAGCAAGTTACCAAAAAAAAACGTACGCTTTGCAGTAGTTGGTACTCCACATGTGACAGGTTGCAAGCCCATCGCCGCTGCTAGAAAGCTAACTGGTTTCCTCGGACGAGCCACACACAGAGCTTTACTACTAGTAGGTTACTACTACAAAATTAAAATTGATTTAAAAATGTAATATTTTGGGTATGGTTTTTTTTTTTCAGAAACACACTGGCATACGACCTCACGCGTGTAAGATCTGTCACAAGCGATTCTCCCAAAAGTTCTCAATGGACATACACTATAGAAGAGTGCATTTAAAGGAACCTTATCCGAAAAGGTAAGAAAATGGCCCAACCTGAACTACGAAGTCATTGAAACTCTTTCAATTGGAAGCTCACGTTATATTGGCTTCAAAATTTTACTATTCTTATCTCTAAAACTATCAGCTAGTTTATAGGTATATAGCCTATCAGCCAGCCGTAGGCCGTGGGTTCGATCCCCACCAAGAACAAACATTTGTGTGATAAACTTAGATGTTTGTTCTCTGTCTGGGTGTTATACAACGTGTTGATGAAGTTATGTAGGGAAACAAAGAGCGTGTATTTAGACCAAGCACTGGAATACTTTGACGTGTGCAACGGTTGAATACATCGTTTTCGAAATTCCCATAGAAAAGTAAAATTAATATTTTCTCAGAAATTTGCAACAGCCCTGTCTGTGTACGTGTCAAGGTCACACGCACGCGCGCTTCTATCTAGGAAAGAGAAAAACAACGATAACCTACGAGATAATTTGAAATACTTACCTTTCGGTAGGTAGGTAGGTACGCCGCCAATCCCCTGACACGATATTTTTACTGGTTCCTATGGATTTTGTCATTATTTACTGGCTATAATAACACTGGATAAAACTGGATTTTGGTAAGTTTGCGAGATTTCGCACGACACAGGCTTCAAACTTCACACTAAACCATTACCTCGTAGGCACTGCTCATACACACACTGACTGACGACGGCTTTTTACATAACAATCACCATTTTATCACGTTTGATGACATTTTCTCAACAAAACAATGTACAACAACGCATGTAAACTAACCGTGGGTAGAAGGAGTCAGACGTACGCGTCTGGAGCGGCTCATACCGTAGTGAGTACGTCAGTACCGGCTCTATTTCTTTTGTAGCGGCTCAAAAGCTCTCATGCCAGCCTAATATAAATTTTATTGCTAGGTAGATAGGGTCTTTATTAGAAAAAAGATATCCAGATCAAAAATTTTGCTAAATGAATTTGAATTGTTTCGTCTAGCAAATAAGATCTAATTTCCAATGCTGCATTTTTGCCACTCTTGATCTGTGGAGCGGTTCAAAGGTCTAATCATAAATGTGATACACAACTCAAACGGTTCAAAGATTGGTTTTATGATAAACAGAACCCTGAACCGTTCGAGTAAAATATTTGTTTTGATTCATTGAGAGGTTCAATACGTACTCGAACAGTTGAATCGTTTGAAGTAATATCTGCGCGGGTGAGTGAGTGGAGTTAGGATGAATTTAAGGATTATGGTTCTTTTTAGAAAAGCATGTTTTTAAATGGTATGGGTTACGAATTTGAATTATTAACTTGAGTTGTTTTAGCAACAGCCCGTGGATGCCCTCGCGTGTTAGCATACATATTTAAGGATATTTTGCGTTCTAGGCTCGTCATAATTTGCATAAATATTTTCCGTTTTATCGTTTAATCAAGTAAGGTTCATTTTGAATAGTAGAACTTATACTTTAATTTTTTTTCATTCCGTCGTTCATTGTTAGCAATATTTATTAGTTGCTAACATACAAATTCAAGGATTTTTTCCTGTTTATTTTCCGTTTAGGATTCATTTATTTTTCTACAAAATTATATTATTAGTAGTATTTTTTTGTTTTGGCGTCTAGTCCTTTTGCCAAGTCTTATCGGTGCTTGCTTGGAGTCTTTGAAGGTACCATGAAAATAAATTGGTCCTGAAATTCTGATCCGTTTGAACCGCGGTTCGGCTCCGGCTCGAGACTGTAAATGAACTGATGCGCTGCAGATCATGTTTTTTGAGTGAGTTACCCATGGCTAATGTAAACACAAACAGGGTAACCATCTCAAAAGTGGCGGTTCTACCACACACCTGCCAAAAAATCTGTCAAAATCTACCAAGCTTGACGATAAAAATACCAAAAATATGACTTCATACCATCTCCTTCGTGGCTACGGAATAAATTAAATACCTACATTACATTCAGTTACTATCTTTTGATCGTTTGTAACGGTTTGCAGTTATCTAAAACGAGATAGAAGTTGTTTAGAAACCAAATCAATAACGGTAAAAAAGAATAAGAAGTTTCCACTTCGGTAAAAAATAAATAAATTATAAATATTATTTCATTAAAAATTCAAACTAATAAGATTTTTCTTGAAATATTTAAAATCTGCCAAATGGTAGAAATCTGCCACAAATGGTAACACTGATCGGCGGCCGTCGGCCGTCCTGATTGGATATGCGTTTTTAAATGCAACCAATGACAGACAGGTTAGTCAAAGATTAAATAGGACAGACTAAACACTTCCCAAAATTGCAGTTGAATAATTTTGTCGTGTCAATGAACCATGGTGGTAAAGTAACATGTTACAATTTAAAGAACTATGAATATCATAAACATTGGTTTACGACATCTAGTAATTAAACAAAAATAAATATTCTATTAAATATTGAGTACGTAGCCACGTAGGTACCTAGTTACTGAATAGGTATTAGTACCAAAGATCTCAGAGAATGTTTACCGTGACTAGGGATTACAGTCGCGAAAATATTTATTTTACATACCAAGATCTTTAAAAACAGCAACATCATTATTAGGTAGGCACATTACTTGGTAATTGGTGGCAGTTCTGTTACCTATTTTATCTAAGGTTAACAACTAGAGGTCAAAGAACAGCTGTAAATAGGGCTGCCTCATGATGCGTTTAGATTCATTTTAGATAAAAGTTTAAGAGGCATTTCATGAATGAAAAACTTTGAAATTTTAAAAGTCGTAGAACAAAAGTTGTTCGTTATGACCGGTAGAATATCCTGCTTTCGGATCCCTACAATTCTTAATAAACACGTTGTATAATATTATAAGTATATATTTACAAAAAAAAGCATATAAGTAGTATATCAGCTATCTGGTTCCCATATCACAAGCTTTGGCTTAGTTTGGAGCGAGATAGTGCTGTGTGGAATGTCCACCAATATTCATTTATTTATATTTATATACATATTTTTTTTATTAATCTTTTAACAAAGAGCTTTTAAAATGACACCCCTATCATATCTTTTTTCTCCTTTTTAGACCCCCATCAGGGCTGGTTTCACTTATAATGGTATCAATTAAAATAAACTTAAAACATGCATAAAACGCCGATAAATAGAGCGAAGATTTTTAAAACAGCTTGCATGTAGCTGTTTCAAAATTCTTCGCTCGCTTCTCTCGCTCGACCCTAATAAAGTATTTTTTGCATTAATTCTCGCTAAATATATATTTTTGTTTTTCAGAAACAGAAAGAAAATAACAGACGAAGTCCCTCTCTTTGAAAAGATGAAGTGGACTTGAAGAGCTTACCAACCAACGCATTCTCCTTGTTAACGCCATCTAATCTTCAACAGCTGAATTAGATGAGCTAGTCTGAGAACCTCTATCGAGCCGATGAGAGAGGATATAAGTGTAACTTTTTCTCCGTAGACGATCTCCGTATACCCTTCCGCCGACCAAAATGATCCCTTCTTCGACCAAGATGATTCCTCTGTAGCAAGACAGTCCCTCTGTAGACCAACAACTCTTTGTAGGCAAAGATGATTTCTCCGTAGACCAAGATAACCCTTCCGCCGACCAAAATGATCCCTTCGTCGACCAAGATGATTCCTCTGTAGACCAAGACAATCCCTCTGTAGACTAACAACTCTTTGTAAGCAAAGACGTTTCCTCCGTAGACCAAAATGACCCCTCCGCAGACCAAAATATCCCTTCGTCGACCAAGATGATTCCTCTGTAGACAAAGATGATACCTCTGTAGACCAAGATTATCTATCCATCTACCAAACTGATCCCTTCATAGACAAAGATTATCCCTCCATCGACTAAACTGATCCCTTTGTCAACCAAGATGATCCCTCCGTAGACCACGACGAGATTCATGTTAATTCCCATAGTACAAGCTGCTTAATTGCTTAGTTTGGGCAATGAAGTCTGCCATTCTTTATTTTTATTATTTTTCGGTGAGAGTAAGGAAACTTCGCCACATTGTGAGTTAACCCTTAGCATAAATAAAAATGATAGTAAAGAAAGATGTATTTTATTTCCTTATAACAATCAAAACACCAAAGACACACATCTCACAATAGTAATTCTGCCTTCTGAGCTATAGGTTGTCGGTTCGATCCCTACCGAGAACAAGCATTGTGTGACTACTGTATTTTATAGAAACGTCACTACTAGTGATAATAATCTAGACGTGGTACATTACCTTAAAAACCACTACTATCTTGGGGGCTCGAGGGTTCTTAAGTCAAATTTCTGCTCCTGATGAAAAGTTCCCAGTTGCCGACGGCATTTTAATGCGAGATAATATACAAGGATATAATCAAATATGTCAATATTACAGGATAAATAAAATAACACTCAAAATAATCAGTCTTGCTTTTTAATTAGTGTACTAAAATCAACACTCCTCACAGTGATGCCATGCCGAGAGGAAATTCCCTGAATTTGGGAGAATATTCAGGACATTTTTTTTATACAGGCACATCACACACAATTCCATGTTTCATGATATTGTACGATCGGTCTAATGTAAATTTGGTTATCTTTATTCTAGCTTACTATGTAATATCGTGTGCCGGAGGCGTGGAGGAAATAAAACGTACAGTTACATCTTGAATGATTAACCTTTATTTTTGCATAAGTTGTATCTTATATACTACAGTATACGTGACATCGTGCCATTATACAATTCACTTGATGAACATGTCCAACCTACTTCGGTTCGTGTCAGATCGATGGAACACGCTTCCGCTACCATATCTCATCTTCCCCGAAAAAGGTTGGGAGTAGGTACCCCTCCTTCCAAAGTTAAGCCCTAAATAACTTAGTTATATTTTTATGCACTACACATTTTTTCCTTCCTTCATTATCTCTACATTTACTTCTAAGTCTACTGAATATAATACTACTGAGTAAGACTACTGAATAAGATAATTATCATAAACATACAATGGTTCAACCTTTTCCACTTAGATTTCACAAATTCCCTTAATTCACATTGCAACGTTAAAATATATTTATTACCTACCACTATTGTCTATATCTAAAGGAAATACAAATTCTTAAATTTTTTTTTCCTAGAGAGTACGGGCTGCTGTTGTAATGATCATATTCTCTTTAATATTTTTATTGGTATGCTTCTGTTTTTGACAATCCTTGCAATTCGTTACGTAATCCTCTATGTCCTTATACATTCCTAGCCAATAATACCTCCTTTCAATATTATTCGTCATCCTATAATTCCAGCATGACCTCTCGTAAGTATTTTTACCAACGTACCATTTTTTTTCCCTGCAACTTCTCTATATCAATCTCTTATCATCCTGAACTATACAGAATCTCAATCTCCTCAGCAATGTGTGCTGTGTTTTTTTAAATAACTCGCGCTATAATCCTTACGAATCGTTTCCTATTACCACGATCTCGTTGATATCTGATCCTCCTTCAATTCTACCTTATTCTTTTAACAATACGTCTATGCGTGCCTTTGTTAATAAAGAATTTTGGTTAAATTATATCTTAGCTTCTTCAACTACTAACCACTTGTACATGCACCCATTATTACCACAAAACATTTCTACCTAATTCTTTTAACAATTCGTCTATGCGTGCCTTTGTTAATAAAGAATTTTGGTTAAATTATGTCATTGCTTGTTCAACTACTAACCACTTGTACATGCACCCATTATTAGGTACTACGTTCCCTAGAACTGACAACACTACCTGCCATAAAACCCAACCAGAAAGGTTTCTGGCTATTTCCTTTGGCAATACCACTCCATCTTCACTTATTTTTGCCTCTAAACACTTCATTATTTCGCTGCGCGCTGGGATTGCAAATGAACTAATATCTTTAGATATAAAGTGCATCTCTAACCTTCTATCACCTTCTCCAACTTTTATACTTAAGACTTCAAATTCCCACATACTCCTGTTATAGTAATACTCCTATAATTTATTACTCTAGCCTCTTTCATCCGAGCCACACAACTATGTTTCAAAATACACACTAGCTCCCGAGTCTAATAACAAACTAATATTTTCTTCCGCACAGTGTAATTAAACGCGATTCCCGCTATTATACGATAATATTTCTACTTTATTGAGATTGGTCATGAAAAATTTATTCAGTATCAGCAAAAGACGTTTCTGCTGCCTCGACACATAGCACATCTGCTGACCTATTGTTTGCATAGCTACATTTTATTGAATTCCTTACTTGACCTTGCTGACTTCGCCAATTGAAGTTACGTAACTGACCTTGCATTGCGTGCTAATTATTAAAACTCAGCCTGCATTTCACTAATCGAGACATTATGTTTTAAGATCAAATTCCCCCATTCCTGAATTTGTACTCTTTTCCTTAGCGAGACTGCGAAGATATCGACATTACTAAAACTCTACTTCCGGGATAGATTGTCAAAATCAGTATTTACCTGTATGAGATCAACAGCCATTACCTCTAGTTCTGAAGTCGCTTTAATTATCTTACTAAACGAAACGTTAAAACAATTCCTAAACCCTTTCTTTATCTTTAACCTATTTTCACAATAATAGTCTCTAACTACTTTTGAAACCGTTAAAAAAAAATTGTAGAGAATCACACTCACTTCCCAATTTGTAAAAATTGCTGGACCTCACCAGATTCTTCCTCTCCGGACGCGTATTTATGCCATATTACTCGCTCCTTAAATTGCTCTTGAATTGTCCATCCTCTTCTCTATGTATTAACAAAATATCCTTTCGCTTAGCTGCGCTTTAGCTGTTGCCGTAGTAGAAATAACCGGTGACTGCTCCACTCCATAATATTGTCCATTTCAATTCTCCATAATATTGTCCATTTGAATTCTGAGCTCCCATAACTTGTAAAAAAAAACCAATCCATACCTTGGATTTTAGCAGAAATCAACTGGAGCTGCCCTTTTACACTTCGGTTCTTCGGTTAACTTCATTTTTCTTCTTATCACTTTGTCACGGTCCTTGTCACGGTTTTTGTCACGGTCGCCATGTAATATCGTGTGCCGGAGGCGTGGAGGAAATAAAACGTACAGTTACATCTTGAATGATTAACCTTTATTTTTGCATAAGTTGTATCTTATATACTACAGTATACGTGACATCGTGCCATTATACAATTCACTTGATGAACATGTCCAACCTACTTCGGTTCGTGTCAGATCGATGGAACACGCTTCCGCTACCATATCTCAACTATTTAACATAAAAAAAATCTTCTGCCCTATAAGCATGCAGAGTTAGGCCCAGTTTCACCATGCTCTGTTAGTTACTAATCAAGGATTAACAGGCCTTTAAATCTAACTTTCGATGTACGCGTTACATTTTGACATTTTTAACGGCCGTTTAATCCTTTGTTAATCTAACAGAGCATGGTGAAACCGACCCTTAAGGTGCTTACAGACGCTTCCAAAAGTTCTATAGTAACTAATGACTGTCTGAGAATTAGTGACTACTTCGCTTTAGCTTTTATTTAACTTGCAATGTATGCATGTAAATATGTTTGTTCGGGTGGAATCTTGCAACTCAATTTTGAAGCAGATATCTTCAACCGGTTAAACTGAAATTTTGTATTTAAATAAAATTTTGCATTTAAGTAAAGCTTGTTTGAAAAAAGTTTATGAATTATTATAATATTATTCGCAGAGCTAGTTCGCAAAATAGATTTGAAATTGGAATGTGGATACTGTTATCCTATCACCAAAGGGATCAATCACGAAAATTGTATTCCTCGCTACGCTCTGGATTCAAAGTGCCAATGTGGTCACTATGTGTGTGGCTAGTGCAGAAAACTCTTAACTACACTTGTTCCTGCTAGTTTATTACGAAACTCTGCAAGTTGATCAGCGCACAGGATATAACCATAGATTCGTCTAGCACCCTGACCAACTCGCAGCTTAAAGCTGAGCGGTCTCTAACCATTGTAAATTCTCTAATTCTTTGCAACAATCTCTTTATTTGATCTTCACTTGGCTGACTGTCATTAATAGTTGAATTTGCCCTCAAACTTGCATCGTCTTTTTCCCTCACACGAGGTTTGACAACGTTTAAACCTTTCTGCAACAGCATTGTGTCCACATTCCTCAGCCCATAAGGTATCACACTGTCGCCCGATTTCAAACGATCCAGATATTTGGTGTCTTCTAGCAGTCTTTCATCGCTTTGCCTCCCTCCGTATCCGGGTGAGACATAGGTAATGTATCCGTCCGGAGTACAGCACACCACATACTTGACTGTATTCCCTCGTTCAGTTTGTGTGAGCTTTCTGCTGTTGCGTGATGAAGGTAGCACGTTTATCTCCAAAGAGTCTATCACACAGGTATTGTACTCAGATCGCAGCGGTATCTGTAAGTCTTTGCTGTCGACGAAAGAATGTAGGATATTCGCTAAAACAGGCACGCTCGATGTAAAGATGTCACTTGCTTCGTTGGCTGTTATGCCGAATTGGTCGGCTAACTCTTCGAAATGCGTGTCAAGCTTGATCTTCTTTAAACAAAGGAGTATATGCGTGGTTGGTATATCAGTCTCTTTCTGTATTATGTCTATGAGATGGTAGCAGTTCTTGGGTATTCCGATGTAGAGTTGTGGATTCGCCCGGATCCTTGCTAGAGTGACCTTCAAGGCCAGTGAATTGATAGCTTCCTCATCTGGGTTGCTCGGTTCTTCCTCCGAGCTGTCATTGCTCGAAAACTCCATGACTTTTGTATAAAAAGTTTCCAAAGCTTCCTCTTCAAAGCTGGCATCGCTTGTTGGCTCAACGTGGTTGAAAGATTCTGGAACAGAACAACCAGACAAGTCGTCGGGAATAAAGCAGAATAGCACCAGATCTATCGCTGGGACACCTGGATACGAATCGTCAACGTGTCATAATGTCTACCTATATGTATAAAAGGGTATCGGCCAATCCACATTTTATTGAATGTAGGTTTAAAAGATTCCTTGCTCGTACGATTCTATTTGAAGTTGAACTTCGGAACTCTAAAAATCAAAAGGATTGGGCTAAACCTAAGTGCAAATTTGGCAAAAAATAATCTTCTCTGAAGATCCTGCTGAAGATTATTTGATGGTATTTGGTGTCCAAAAACACCATGAATATGAGCATAGGTAAGTTGGTGCCAAGTCGTGTCAAGAAGTGTTCAGTTATAGTCGCGTTAAACACTTGCTGCAAAGACGATCATAACTTATCGGAACGAGACAGCAATATTGCTCTCTCTTTCGCACTTAGGAGAACGGCACGATCCTTTTGTTTAAGCGCAGAGATGTGCATTATTGGAGTCAATAAGAACTATCGATACATTCATACCGACTACCGTTAATGATCCCTCCGACTCGCGCAACCACCTGAGTCATTATTTTAATCGATAACGTGCATGCGCCCGCGCCGAGTACTCTCAACACTAGTGTTAAGATGATTTATGACCGAGTTTCAGCGAGTGTTTAACGCGACTATAATGGTTTTCTTTTCATAAAACTTAAAAACAAGTTATTACCATCTGAGGTTTTGGACGTCATTTCGGTATCCGGTTCATTTTGTATCGCTTTACGAGAGCCTGTTCTTCGTTTCTGTAAATAAAAAAAGTAAATTAAGCTGGTATAACTATACTAGGTATACATATCAATATCATTTAGCTTTCTCATATACATATTTATTTATTTTAATGAATATTTCGATTTAATGATACTGGTAGACGATTCACATCCCTACCCCCCTCCGAACCCCTCGCTTACCTCCAACCCAACCCAAATATAGCGATTGTGGCAGCTAGCTGTAGCTAACTTTAGATGGACTAAGGGCCGGTTTCACCATGCTCTGTTAGTTACTAATCAAGGATTAAAAGACCATTAAATCTAACCTTAGCTGTCACACGCTTTCATTTTGACAAATTTAACGGCCCTTTAATCCTTTGTTAATCTAACAGAGCATGATGAAACCGGCCCTTAGTTCTGTTGCACGTACTATAGGTACTAAGGTGTATTCAGAATGGGCCATTTTGAGCACGTGGGACATTATTACACTCCGATTCGATTCCGTGCTTAGACCCCTATCTATTTTTTGATTCCATAAAATTGCCTCGTAGGACGGGCTTTCGTAAAAAAGTTCAATATTATGTGAAGTGGTCCCAATATTTCCATTGATCGAGTGAGCGAAGCGAACGAAGATCTTTCAAGCAACTTGGGCGATTTGACATTTTATGTATGTATGTATGTTTGTCTGGCCATAACTTTCGAACCGTTGATCGGATCTGCATGAAATTTGATAAGTCGGTTGCTTGTGCTTAAAAAAAATTCCTGGTAAGTATATGAGTGAAATCGAATGAAGGGTTATTAAGATATGAGGTTTTATAAGGGGGGAAAAATAAAAAAGTAACATAAAAAAATCAAGTTACATGTCATATGAAAGGGCTTTGTTTGGACATTCCAAAACAATTTTTACTTTTTTTCTGGGATGCTCGGTTTTTGAAATACCTACAACAAAAAAGTTAAATTAAGATAACCAGCGATCCAAAAGCTCGCATTTATTTATTTATTTTTGAACAAAATCCACAGCTCTTCAGATACAATGTAAATACTTAGGTTTCCAACATACATACAATAACGGATTTACGCATCTCTAAGAGTTTTGTTGACTTCAAGGTTTTTCTACTGGTTGGCCGGGTCCTTTGCTTTTTCTTATTTTTTTTCTCTTGAAATAAATTAAGCAGGTACTCAGTCATAAAATGGTGACAACGACCAGGTCTGATTATGGAGCCAAGGTCTGTTCAACGGAACTCTTGAATAAAAATGCCAATAGAGTCGAAACTTGGTAACCATACCAAGTTAGTAGGCGGTAGTCAGAAAAAAGTCCAAACATAATGTTTGGACTTGGTAGTCCAAACATTACTATATACTGAGATCTCGTGATGCCGACGAACGCACCAAAACTGTGAGTAGGTGGTCCTACTCACAGTTTTGGTGCGTTCGTCGGCATCACGAGATTTCAGTTCGGGACGAACCACTAGTTACTTACAGTTTTAGATTTTGCTATAACAGAGCGTTTAGGCGTTTCCGGTCTCGTTTCACAATCAAACTTATGAGGCACGACGTGTTTCTTGAGTTTGAGCCGTCCTCCAACTAATTTATACTTCACGTAGTTCTCCATGTCATTTTGTACCTAAAACAAAAATAAAATATTTTCAAAACAAAAGTCTACACCATATCAATGTTTGTGTCTACACCATATCAAATTCGTCCAAGGGGTAGGTATCTGTACTATGTCGGTCAGGCCCTCCAGATTATAAAAATATTTCCAAGCTTTTTTTACAAAGCTTTCTTGCTAAGTAAAAGAAATTAAATATCAGAGTCACACGGACATGAACAAACTATAAAGCTGGGTACTGACCAACGTTACGAGTTGTAATGTAACATGTTACACAGCGAGCACATATGCAGTCAGTACGTAGTGTTAAGGTGAAACCGCGAGCAACGAGCCGCTCGTTGCTCGCTTGAAGTGCTCCACCCGGCTGTCGGTTTTTTGGCGAATCCTTTGACTGTTACGCGGTTCAGTCAGCACGCTGTAACAAGTCGGCCATCTTGACTGAGAGTTGCTGACGAATATGGAGCACAGAGTTTTGACGAGCATGTTACGCCGATTTTTAGAACACAGCGAACATGCTCAATGAGTAACATGCTCGATGCGAATGTTACATTACACGTCGTAACGTTGGTCAGTATCCAGCTTTCTTTAGGCTTCTTGCTTGGTTACGGAACTTTATCAGCCGCATTTAAAATGATCTGTGTTTGTGAGCTGATGTAGAAGATGGATATATACAAATAAACAGTGTAGAGTGCACGCCACATAACTAAAACCTGCGCAGCTTCGATTTGTAGATCAAAGGAGGTGAATATGCGCAGTCAGCGCCAGTGGAGCGCAGTGGAAGCGTGCTCTGCCCATAACCTAAAATAAAACGACAAGTTTTTGGAACGATTTCAAGTGACTGACTTTTATTTAATAAACATATTATCATATTGTCCATACATAGATGGCGCTAGTAGTCTGTATTTTGTCATTTACAAAAATCTTTGTTTTAGTTATGTAGTATGCTATACCTAAATAAAGACTAAATTATTTAAAAAAAAACTTAAAACCCGAATGCTTTTCTAAAAAACCCGATTGAAAAAAAACCATAGGTATTCCCTCTACCTCTTTTTTCGGAGTCATCTTTAAATTTTTACCATATGTTACTTCCACTATTATGAACATGGAGGTATTATACTTAGTCTAAGATTATGAAGATTCATATGACACCGCACTTGTCAAAATTTATCAACCCGTTAGGCTGTAAGGCGTGTCAAAGAAACATCAGGTATTTTTTCTGACATTTTGGGAAGCAACATAGCTTTTTCATTTTAATTGTTTTTCTAGTGTTATTTTGAGTTGTGTTGTGTAATTTCGGTGGTATTTTAACCAACATTTCTTGAGGTCTTAGCACAAAGTGTAAGTATTTGGAATGAAAGTGTATTATGTGATATCCTGATTTGACTGAAAATGTCTCGAATGTTTTGAAGAAAACCGCCACCATTTTCTTCAAGACAAATGACAGCCGACTTGACTATGGACTGACTTGACTAAAAAGTATTCATTCAATACAAATCACTTGACACTGGCAAGATTGTCTGTCGAATGACAGACAGGAGCCATAAACGGAGAGAAGAAGAAAGAAACATCATACATACATACTTACATACATACACTCGTAAAACATAACCCCCCTTCTTGCGCAGTAGGGTAAAAAAGCTTTACCTTTTAAAGTAGGTAACACTATCCCGTCAGACGATAAAATGTGCCTGATGATATCATTGTTGCGATGACGATATTATTATGTACGAGGGTGAGTTTTTAAGTTCGCGGAATGGGAGGTAAGGGGGGTAAATAAAAACTCGCAAATATTTTTCTTTTTCTATATATTATTTGCTAGTCGAATACATTTTTCGTATCATTCAATAAGTTTGTGCATACCATAGAAACAAAAGTTAAATTTTTGTCCTCAAATCATGGCGGAAAGTTTGACCTGTAGGAAGCAATAATATAAGACTGAAATTTCGAAGTTTTTCATTCATGAAACTTTCCGTGTAACATAATACCACTATAACCCTGGGGTTATAGTGGTATTTTGTTACACGTTGTATATAATACCTGAAATATAAAAAAATGCACAAGTAGGAACCTATGAGACACTTAAGTTAGACATCTAAATGACATCTAAACCTATGAGACACTTAAGTTAGACATCTAAATGATCTTCACAACAAAATGCAACAGTTTTAAGTTCTATTGAATTCACTCTTTGCATCTGCCACCTTTCTGGATTTTGGATCCTTCGGCACGAAAAAAAAAGCTTTTCTATTAAAAATAGACGAGATAATATAGATAGATATTGTACCTATGTGATTATTTCACTTACAGCACATGTAGTAGAAGACTGTTTTAAGTCCAGAACTGACAGGTCAGATGCGGCGGCAGTTTGAAACTTGAAGAAAACAAAACAATATTGAAATTCTTCAGCAAAAAGAAGGAAGATATATAAAACTACACGTATTTTAATAATAATAAATAAATAAATATTGATGGACTTTCCACGCAGCACTATCTGGCCCAAACTAAGCCAAAGCTTGTAATATGGGAACCAGATAGCTGATATAAGTAATACATACATTTATTTATTTTTATTTATATTTTAATTATTTTTATATTTTATCTTTATCTTTAGAGCTACTACCAACTGAGGTATGAAGGCTGTGTATTTGTATGAGAACAACCCGGAAAGTATGAAACTATGTTACTCACAGCACATGAAGTAAAAGGCTGGCCTAGGTTCAAATCATTTGCCAGATCTGGTGCAGCAGGATCTTCCTGCTGGAAAAAGGAAAAACAGGAGAAAGTAGAAATGGAAGAACATATTTATTTATGTATATTTTGTGTACCTAAATACCCACATTTGGAGGCTGGCTTAGGTCTTCATTAACTAATCCCTCTATTATGTTTTGTAAAATCTGATGACAATAAAAGTCAGTATTTTATTAATGTCATCAACAAGTTTCATACAATACAATTATCATAAATAAATAAATATTGATGGACTTTCCACACAGCACTAACTAGCCCCAAACTAAGACAAAGCTTGTAATATGGGAACCAGATAGCTGATATAATACATATAAGTATACATTTTTTTTGTAAATACATACTTATAATATATAATAACACCCAGACAGAGAACAAACATCTATGTTCATCAAACAAATATTTGTTCTCGGTGGGAATCGAACCCACGGCCTACGGCGCAGAAGGCAGAGCTACTACCAACTGAGCTGTGAAGCCTGTCAATTATTAATTATGTTAAAAATGTTAATTATTAGAAAGTAACCTTTGGATATCCGTTTTTTAACACACGACGTAACCCTTTATTTGTGTAGTAAAAACTTTCGATTTTAAAATGTGCAGAACAAACTACGCTGCGGGAAGTTGGTTGCCATGATAGTTCCTTTCGACTTTGACGAATCAGGGCTATCCACTTCTGTTTAATTGTTTGATCTCGTTCGGGAAATCTAAAATCATAATTTAAAGATTTAAAGCGTTTTAGGTAGGTATTATTAAGCTTGAAACGCCTTTACAATATTAAGAGCTGATTTCACCATGCTCTGTTAGTTAGCTTATCAAGGATTAACAGGCCGTTAAATCTAACCTTAGCTGTCAAACGCGTACATTTTGACATATTTAACGGCCCTTTGTTAATCTAACAGAGCATGGTGAAACCGGCCCTAATTAATACATATTAATATGGATATTAATTGAAACACGTAAAAAACAACTGACTTCAATGGGAACGAATTAAACTTTAGTCCATTTTTTTAATTTGCTATTAATTTATTGAACCGATTTTGATAACATGAATGTGGGATGAGACCACCTTCGAGATATGTCACCGTAAATTCTTTTGCCGTTTGCCATAACGAACCTACGAGTTTACATTTTTTCGACTGATTACAATCTCGCGTGACAGATTATAATAATCTAACAGTTTTTACAATTTTACGGTGGCATACTACTTAACTATACAACGTGTTTATTAAGAATTGTAGGGATCCGAAAGCAGGATATTCTACCGGTCATAACGAACAACTTTTGTTCTACGACTTTTAAAATTTCAAAGTTTTTCATTCATGAAATGCCTCTTAAACTTTTATCTAAAATGAATCTAAACGCATCATGAGGCAGCCCTATTTACAGCTGTTCTTTGACCTCTAGTTGTTAACCTTAGATAAAATAGGTAACAGAACTGCCACCAATTACCTAGTAATGTGCCTACCTAATAATGATGTTGCTGTTTTTAAAGATCTTGGTATGTAAAAGAAATATTTTCGCGACTGTAATCCCTAGTCACGGTAAACATTCTCTGAGATCTTTGGTACTAATACCTATTCAGTAACTAGGTACCTACGTGGCTACGTACTCAATATTTAATAGAATATTTATTTTTGTTTAATTACTAGATGTCGTAAACCAATGTTTATGATATTCATAGTTCTTTAAATTGTAACATGTTACTTTACCACCATGGTTCATTGACACGACAAAATTATTCAACTGCAATTTTGGGAAGTGTCTAGTCTGTCCTATTTAATCTTTGACTAACCTGTCTGTCATTGGTTGCATTTAAAAACGCATATCCAATCAGGACGGCCGACGGCCGCCGATCAGTGTTACCATTTGTGGCAGATTTCTGCCATTTGGCAGATTTTAAATATTTCAAGAAAAATCTTATTAGTTTGAATTTTTAATGAAATAATATTTATAATTTATTTATTTTTTACCGAACTGGAAACTTCTTATTCTTTTTTACCTTTATTGATTTGGTTTCTAAACAACTTCTATCTCGTTTTAGATAACTGCAAACCGTTACAAACGATCAAAAGATAGTAACTGAATGTAATGTAGGTATTTAATTTATTCCGTAGCCACGAAGGAGATGGTATGAAGTCATATTTTTGGTATTTTTATCGTCAAGCTTGGTAGATTTTGACAGATTTTTTGGCAGGTGTGTGGTAGAACCGCCACTTTTGAGATGGTCACCCTGTTTGTGTTTACATGCGTTGTTGTACATTGTTTTGTTGAGAAAATGTCATCAAACGTGATAAAATGGTGATTGTTATGTAAAAAGCCGTCGTCAGTCAGTGTGTGTATGAGCAGTGCCTACGAGGTAATGGTTTAGTGTGAAGTTTGAAGCCTGTGTCGTGCGAAATCTCGCAAACTTACCAAAATCCAGTTTTATCCAGTGTTATTATAGCCAGTAAATAATGACAAAATCCATAGGAACCAGTAAAAATATCGTGTCAGGGGATTGGCGGCGTACCTACCTACCTACCGAAAGGTAAGTATTTCAAATTATCTCGTAGGTTATCGTTGTTTTTCTCTTTCCTAGATAGAAGCGCGCGTGCGTGTGACCTTGACACGTACACAGACAGGGCTGTTGCAAATTTCTGAGAAAATATTAATTTTACTTTTCTATGGGAATTTCGAAAACGATGTATTCAACCGTTGCACACGTCAAAGTATTCCAGTGCTTGGTCTAAATACACGCTCTTTGTTTCCCTACATAACTTCATCAACACGTTGTATACCTAAGTAAACTATTTAAAAATCGGTTTACAAACGGCGAAGATATCTCGTCGCGTAGTCTTAAACATTTAAAAAAGACAGTCGATTTGAGTACGTCCTCGTTTTGTGAAGTCAGTTAAAATACACTGATAACCATCTTAGGTAACGAGTAACATTACGTTGCGTGTCACATTATTACCCAATAATTAGGGTAAACAAAAACACTTCATACTGGCAACACTTGTGTTCCAAGCAATAACTTCAAAATGTTATTTTGATTTATTGAAAATTATTGGTTTCCAAATTACTTACGTGTGAAATGTGATTCCATCCCGCTTTTTATGTTTTGAAGATGCATTGTTACACCCTTTTACAACACAATTCGGCATTTTTACTGGTAAAATAAATTCTTAAAACGTGTTGCTCCCACGAGCCTCGATAGCTAGACTGACAACAAGGCAAGGCGTAGTTACTTATTACGTGTGTGCGTGATAATGTGTATACGAGGCGTTGTTTGACCGGGCTCACTCACTATGCTGTCGCAGAGTTCCGTCTTTACTTTTTATTTGGTCTGAGAATTAGACTAAATTAAAATTGCAGTTATTGTTGAGATGGCTGTAGTTTTTAAGGTGTTTTTACTTGCGGACATAATACATATATGTTCACGATTTCTTCCTTTAAAGCAAAAAACCACTGATCTCTATTAAACACGCGTTTGAGCAGCTATTAACACTAGGTAACCGTAATAGTAGGTACCAAACCAACTTATTTCCATGGTATAGAACAGTTACTAGCTAGGTACGTACCTACATCGAAATGATCTTCACAGCAATGTATTGTTGACTGGGAAGAGTGTGGAGTTTTAATATCTCTTTTTGCAATGGAAAACCATTTTATACGAAGTCTTGGGTCCTTTGGTACCTACGTAAAAAAATAGTTTTCCTGGCGTTTTGATAGTAGTGTTTTTGCATTTCGGCACTAAGTATACAATATTTATACATATTTTTAAAGGTTAAATAGACAAATCAGACACTTAATTTGTTTCAAAGTCACAATATCCAAACAAACACTGCGCGCCTTATTAAAACATTATCGCTGCCAACGGCTGACTGGCTGCGACCTGCCAAGTGACGTCACACTTACCGCGGCGGGGCGGCCACTCGGTGAACTTCGCTAGTAATTTGGTCATAACTTCGTCAATTTTAGTCGTAGAACAAAAATTTTTACACAGTGTGTTATGGATTTCTTAGCTCTATAAATCTGCATTCTCAAAGGAAAACGTTACGGATCCTCATTCGGCATTTTTACTGATAAAATAATTTCTAAATATTATTAGGTATTAATAAGTTATTTATATATTGTATATAAGTATTACACTAGGTAGGTACCAAACCAATTTATTTCCATGGTAAGTGTAAATACGTACCTCGAAATGATCTTCACAACAATGTCTTGTTGCCTGGCAAGAGGGTGTAGTTTTATCATCTCTTTTTGCAGCGGAAAACCATTTTTTACGAAGTTTTGGGACCTTCGGTACGCAAAAAAATAGTTTTTCTGGCGTTTTGATAGAAGTGTTTTTACATTTCGGCACTATACAATATTTATACATATTTATAAAGGTTAATTAGACACAAATCGGACACATAATCAGTTTCAAAATAAAACTATCCGAACGAAACACTAGGCGCTTTAACGCTGCCAACGGCTGACTGGCTTGGCTGGCGGCTGTCTGGCGGCGGCTGCCGCGGCCGGTGACCGGCACGGCAGGGTAACCATTTCAAAAGTGGCGGTTCTGCCACACGCTGGCCAAAAGATCTGCCAAGCTTAACGTTACAAATGCCAAAAATACTTATGACTTCATACTATCTCCTTCGTGGCTATGGAATAAATTAAATACTTACATTACATTCAGTAGTTAGATCGTTTGTAATGGTTTGCAGATAAGGTTGATTGGAAACTAAATCAATAAAAGTGAAAAGAATAATTATGAACCCTATTACCTCAGACCAAAAGCTTTTTTATTTGGCCTGAGCCTATTACATAATCCATAAAATAATCATATTTCATAATTCATAAAGCTTTTCATAATTCATGATGACATACGTACTTACCTACCTGTTTAAAGACAGACTAAGCGGGAATTCCCCACATAATCGCCATGAAACAGAAGTTTCGAGTTCGGTAAAATATAAAATAAATTAAAGTATATTTAAAGTATTACACGGGTATTTATCGCGTTTACCTTTGTTATTTTCCCGACGTTTCGGCTATGTTGCAATAGCCGTGGTCGCGGGCAGACTCTTCCCCCGACCACAGCCAAACGCGGTAAATACCCGTGTAATACTTTATACATGTGCTATGATCATATAAAATATAATGATTATTTCATTAAAAATTCAAACGATCAAATACGATTTCTCTTGAAATATTTCAAATCTGCCAAAATCTGCCACTTTTGTAAATCGTCACCATAAACTACCACAGCTAAAATTTAGAAGCCAAATATGCCAGACTGGCAGAAATCTGCTACAAATGGTCACACTGGCGACCGGCCCAGTGACGTCACAGTTACCGCCCGCGATAGGTCGTACTTGTAAAATCTAGTACCAGGGCTTGCAAGTGCGTATACCTTTGAATACCTGGTCCAAAAACCAGGGTTTAATACCTTTAAAGTATTTTATGGACAGACTTGATTATACGAACTCGGCCCGCACCCTTCTAAAATTCAATGGGCTACAATTCAAAATACTTTCATAGAATCTGTGTTTTCATATATATATGAAGCATAATTGCGTTTGCAGAAGAAATACTTTCAACGTTTGCAAACGCAATTATTATTATGATTCGTAGATATATGAAAACACAGATTATTTTTCTATAAAAGTATTTCATACTTAAAACTTGGAACTTCCCATACCTACGTTGCGCAATACGTATACCTACTTACGTAGTCAAATACGCTTAAACAAAAACTAGCAGCTTCTCGCGGCTTCGCACGCGTTAAGGTGGTGAGCCATGATTGAGCCACAAACATCCAAACATCGTAATGTAAATTATCGATTTGTATATTAGTAGGGTAGGATTTTAAATACCTACGTAGGTATAAGAGATACCATAGGCGTACATTACCTACATTAGGTAGGTAGGTATAGGTACTGAGCTTAGCAAAAAAATTGTTCCTAGTTTCTACCCCAAAAACAAACGAAACGAAACAGCTTCAGATCACGACTTTGATCTCCAGGCACGTTAGAGATTTCAGATCCTCAGATCTCTTCGTACCAACTCAAGATTCCCGTTTATAGAATGTCCCACAACATGTTTTTAGAAAGTCATACAAACATTGACGCCTCGTTGTACCTATCCTTTTTACACGAGCGCATCGAAGGAAGTTTACGTTAAGAGTTGTTTTCGAAAATCAAACTGTTTTTTGTTATTTATCCACAGAACACATTTTCTTTTAGTTTTAAGATAAGTGATTATCTTTGTTATCGCGTTGTGTGAACAACGTGTTAAAAATCTCTCATACAAACTTTGAAAGTCTTACACCCTTTTGCAGAGGTAGTTTTTAAATATTGGAAACGTGATTCTAAATTATTTACTGTGGTGGAGTATATTTACTTCAAGTTTGAAATCGATCGCACAATGCGTAAAAAATCTCCCATACTAACTTTTACAGTCATATGCACCCTTTGTAGGAGTAGTTATCAAAAATTAAAAGTGTCATTCTTAGTTTTTTATTTCGTAGTATATTTACCCCATGTTTTAAGTCAATCGCACCACCCGTCAAAAAACTCCCATACAAAGTTCGTATGGGAGTTTTTTGACGCATCCCTTTGCACATTTATTATGAGTAGTTTTAAAAAACTAAAAATGCCGTTCCTTGTTTTTAGCCTTGGAGTACATTTACTCCAAGTTTAAATTTTGTAGATTCAAGGAATACTATTTTTCATACAAACGTTTTCAACCCTTTTTACATATTAATAATTTATGCACCTATTTGTAAGCCTGTAAAACACAAGATGTTTAATAAATATATTTTAAAATATATTATAAACTTTATTGGAACAAGAACTATTAAGATACTGTACGCTCAGTAAAAGCTTTATTATGAGAATGCATTTCCGTTTCCGTCGATTTTAACCAGTTTTCGTACTTTTTTACACCTAGTGCTTCCGGTCAAGTGGCGCCACGTGGCGGCCGCGCGCCATTTTGCTTCGTAAAATGTGCAGCGCCATTTTGGAATCATTGGCGTTTTGTTTTCCGTCGAAGCAACTTGTGTCTAGCAGCTATCTCTGCGACGACCGTTGCATATAAATATTTTATGTTCAAATCTTATCTTATTCTTAAAAGATGAAGAAAATTTTAATTTATTAAGTGAAGTGAAACTGTGCAAAGAGGGAAAAAACCGTGAGTACAACCCTCTTTATTTTAAATAGATGACCGTGATCAATTTTTTAACGATTTTTCGTTCGGATCACGTTCTCATAGTCAAAAAATTACCAGTTTAGGTACTTGAACGTGTATTTAGTAGGTATTATATTTTGTACAAAGTTGATTTTTCAGAAATATATTTTAGATATAAAAGCCTCTGCTTTCACACAGAAGCTGTATGGTACTATTACTTGCGAGCATACGTGCTCTTTTTCTTTAAGTCTAGAAACCTGCAGAATAAATTATATTTCTATTTTCTTTACTAACCAGTCTGTCAATACAGGTTCAGGGTGTATAACAGGTTCAGGATTCCATTTTTATTAATATGGTTAGCGGGAAATATTATAACATTATTGTTCTTGCGATGAGGTCCAAGATCACAAATTTTAATATCAAGACAGAAAGGATCTATCTGCTTTAAAATAGCCCCATAGCTGTTTGAAACAAGTGCTTAGGCTAGAAGTCTGCACATAGCTACTTCACATACTTCAGGTATTCATAGACTTTTGGAAACAAACGAAGGGGGGAAAACGTATGATACCTTACGTTAACATGCCTAAATACGACTTAAAACTAACTGCATTATACTAACTGCATTAAACAGAAATTTAGTTTTGTTTTATCTGTAACAAAAATATTGCATGATGTATTTACAATCCTTTTTCTTGGGCTTATCTGAGTCGTACAACTGAAGAATCACTTTTCTTGAATTTTGCTACCTACCCACTTTATTATTTTCATAAGTAATATAATATCACATCTGATTAGTTCGCGGGTCACCAACCCAAATGTCGTAGATTATAACGAACATAGTTTGGTAAAAGGCAAAGCCCTTTTGGCCGCCCCTCGCGGGGGTTAGGCGTTTCAAAAATCTATGTTCCATCAGGTGGAACTGTATAAGCTTTTAGCGAACGTGAACAAAGTTGATCCTGTCACGTTGAAAAGGCAAAGCCTTTTTGGCCGCCCCTCGCGGGGGTTAGGCGTTTGAAAATCTATGTTTCATCGCGTTAAACTGTAGCTTTTAGTGAACGTGAACAATGTTTGATCCTGTCACGTTAAAAAGGCAAAGCCTTTTTGGCCGCCCCTCGCGGGGGTTAGGCGTTTGAAAATCTATGTTTCATCGCATGAAACTGTAGCTTTTGGTGAACGTGAACAAAGTTTGATCCTGTCAAATTAAAAAGGCAAAGCCTTTTTGGCCGCCCCTCGCGGGGGTTAGGCGTTTGAAAACCTATGTTTCATCGCGTGGAACTAAATACTAGTAAAAACTATTAGTATATATGGCTTTCTCAATACGCTGGGTTCTCTCTAAGGAAATCCAATCAATCTAACAGCCACCTCTCAAGGGGGTTTAGGCGTTAGTAAAACTGTGTTCAATCACGTGTGATTGAGATGAGATTTTAGTAAACGAACTTTCTTTTCTAAATTTGTTGGTTTCTCGCAAGAGAAATCTTATCAAGCATACAGCCGCCTTTCGAGAGAGTTAGGAGTTTGCAAAACTGTTCCATTGCGTGAAAATTTGTGCGATCCTTTGTGCGATGGCCTTTCAAAGCACAAACATGCCTGTAACAAGTACATCCTCGCGGGGTGTATGTTCCTATAGCCAGTTTCCATTTAAAATCTCTCAACCCTCACTATTGTAATGATGAATGAAAATAAGAAAGTTTCATTCCATAATAGAAACTAGCGACTTTATCGTGAAAACCTAAGGCTCAGAGAAGTTTTAGATGGCTAAATAATGAAGATTAATATGGTAAGTACAGATATAAATAAATACCTCATAAAGTCAGTTATAAGCCATGTGATAAGCAAAACAGTTATTATTACTCTTCCACTCACAATGGAAGAAAATAAATTGATAAAGTTATCGTATCAAATGCCTAGCTGGCTGTAAAAATAAGTAATAACAATATGCTGAAATGTGTTTCATAATGATTTTCAATATTCTTATGAATATTATTTTAACATTACATACTTTGTAGAGTAAAACCTATCTGGTTATGGACCCAAAGCTGATAGTTCTGGCCATTTTTTACACAACACTAACCTAACTTAACCCAAACCTAACCTAACCTAGGTGTTTGGGTACTGGTATTACTGGCGCCAGAAATAATATAAAAAAAAAAAAAAAAACCACCTAACCTAACCCAAACCTAACCTAACCTAGGTGTTTGGGTACTGGTAGTGTGTTTAACTTAAGCTTTTGAGCTTCAAGTTATATAGATGAGTTTATTTTTACGTATAATAAGTATTGTAGGTTCCAGACATAAAACCTAACCTAGATGTTTGGGTAATGGTAGTGTATGCTTAACTTAGCTTTTGAGCTTCAAGTTATATAGTTGAGTTAATTTTTACTTTTTACGTTTATTAAGTATTACTGGCTCAGATTCAGTTTATATGTATATCAAAAATCTGTGCATCACTATGATCACTTGTTTTTGATTAGGCACACCACGACGAAGAAATTTACAGTTTAAACATTTAAAAGCAAAGCGTCGTTATTAATTTTGAGAAATCAATTATCAGTGCTCATAAATACTTAATCCATTATTATGTTCATCATTAACAAAGTTCATGAATTCCTCACTAGACTAGTCCCTACCCTACAATAACAGGCGTTCTAAAAGAATCGTTGCTACATTACCTAACTCTGACAGATTTCTAAAAGATGTTTTGAATATATGGTCTTGGAGTAGGTACACTCCATATTGCTCAATCCTATCAGCTGGTTACCAAAATATTTACACAAAAAAGAGATGCTGACCAGTCTGTACTGCAGTCGCTTGCCTACTAACAGAAGGTATGAAATCAATTCATGTCAATCAAATGGAAATAACGTATCTTTACTACTACGATTACTACCATTCGAAATACACTTTGGCATGTGTCCAAGTTCGAAAATCAGGCCGTATTTTTATGTCACTACCATCATTCCGAGTGGCATCTATGACTAGCCGTTGTAAACATAGTGGTTATAAAGTAGGCAACTTGCGTAATCGACTTATTTGCCTCTGAAATTTCAAATGCAGCCAATTCAAATTACAATTATAATTTTTGAGATTTAAGTCATTCAACCTACCTACAATTATATTATTTGCATATTTTTTGAGACCTAAGCAACCATCACTCTATTTCACGATGCGTTTAGTATTCAATAGACTATCCACTCACGTGGGTATTTCTACCACCGGTTATCCCCAATGTCACGGCTCACCTATTTCTGGCAATGGAATATTACTCATTAATAGTTCCGCAGTAAAACTTTGACGCGCTAACCTCAATATTTGAGCTCTAGCAGCACCTTTCACATTGGAAAACCTTTCCTATCAAATATCAACCTCTAATAAAAGAAGATTTAATTTTTGTAGTAAGCAAATGCTAGTATATTATTGAATACGGACCAATAATTATTTTTATCTTTGTTTAAACAACATGACAAACATGACTGTAGTTTGCAACCGTTATTAACTTCTTGTTTTAGCACTGAAATGAAATGTATTATTATAATAAGTATAATTTCTTTGTGATTTGCACTTTACAAATAATTTCATTCGATACTTTCACATAAATGCTTGGTTCTTACGTTATGTTGCAGACGCTTTTCTTGGTCTCTCGTTTAGGATACTCCTAAGTCAGTAAGAGAAGAGAGTAAGTAGAGAGTCAGAGTAATCAAAGTTTCCGGTTTGAGACGTTGACAAAAAGTGGTTTCAATAAAATAAGACTAAAAAATATCACTATAGATAATATTAGCAGTTGATGATTCCACATTAGATCTTGTAGGTACCTACTTAATAGTTTTGTCATTTATTTGTTCAATACTGATTGCAGTAATTATAGATGTTTGTTAATTATTATTAATTGAGTGATCATGCTAACACAAATTCCTTCTCATTAATTATTGAATAACTTAATTATGCAACACAGCCAAATTATTTAATTTGCTTGTTACAGTAAAATAAAAGATTTTGCTAAGCGTTTTTCACGCACAGTCAATAGCAGGCTGGAGGATCAAATCGTTGGTTAGAGAGACTGCTATTACAGCACCTCTAGAGTTCGATCTATGCATCGCATTCACAAAAAAATATCTTCTTGATTAATGAATTTGATATTGAGAGGTATAAAAGACAACAATCAGTCTATTAATATCACACATCTGTTTGACGTATTAAACATCCTTACTTTGTCTGAAATAACATACTGAAGAGGTCTACTGCCGGACCATGTCCTCCACAGATTTAGTAGTCATTGGGAAAGCTTTCCCTAGTCACCATGCTTAGCAGGTAATTTATGATTACTTATGATCGCTTTTTTAGTATCAGATCATAGCTAAATCTGATATAAATAAATGAATTCGGTACATTTAACCAAACGGAAGCTAGTTCCTATTCCTATATTGTACGTTATCAGTTGTATTATTGATAATAATACGTTGTGATCGTAATAAATGAATCATTATTAGCAAATGATAAATAGTATACTTTCGTAAAATAAAGTTTTTTTTTAATATTGTACCTACACTGTAGGTTGCCATTACAGTGTTTTACCTATCTACTTATTGTAGTAAAATATTTTTAGATTCACATTGGCGCTAGAGTTACCTAAATCTTACAAGTGGCGACACCAGGCGATAACAAACAAATCCTCATAATAAAGCTTTTACTGAGCGTACAGTATCTTAATAGCAGCGTTTTACCTGAAATAAAACGCATATTAATATACTTACCTCAGTAAAAGCTTTCATTTTTATTTCTGCCTGCTGAACTAAGCCAATGATTCCAAAATGGCGCTGCACATTTTACGAAGCAAAATGGCGCGCGGCCGCCACGTGGCGCCACTTGACCGGAAGCACTAGGTGTAAAAAAGTACGAAAACTGGTTAAAATCGACGGAAACGGAAATGCATTCTCATAATAAAGCTTTTACTGAGGTAAGTATATTAATATGCGTTTTATTTCAGGTAAAACGCTGCTAATAAGTCTAATTTTTTTACTGAAATGATTCTGCGTTAAAATGAATTTCTTAAATTAATGATAAATAAAAATTTATCATCTCACAAATGTAATTCACGAAATCTAAAAAAAAAAAATACTAAGATACTGAATGTTGAGTATTGGGTGTTGCTAATAACAATTGTGGGTCTTCCGACGGGGGTTGAATCTGTTTTGTTGAAAATACTCTTTAATTAAATTACTTTAAATAATAATTACTTTTTAATAATTTATCGTGGCACAAGTATATTTAAGCATAACACAATATAGTAAATAAACAATAACATTATTTCGATTGTGTATCATGAAAGTACCTACCTGAAATTTGGGAACCGCTGTTTTAACCAATCGACGTCTATTGGTGTTTCCGGATATGTCTAATTTATCAAAATGCTCCGAACATATCACAGAGTTCTTAGCCGGTTTATAAAACTCATCTCTTCTTTCTCTGGCGACTATCGAGACCCACTCCGCACACGTGAATGGGTTATTAGGAAAGCTAAAAAGTAAATATCTAATGAGAGTCCAACAAATACACAAAACAGTTGCTTACCAATTTTAAAGTTCTGATAACAAGATAGGTATTAAAATCATTAAAAAACGAATCTACTTTATAATAAAGTATTGTACTTTATTTTAGGTAATTGTACTTTATTTTAGGTAATTGTACTCATACTTTATGAGAACAATAAAGTACACGAAAATACTTTATTTCGCACGATATTTTTTTTTTGGGATTATGAAAAGTTTAGTCGTAAGTATTTTTTCGTTAAACGTTTTTAACGATTGGTGCTGAATCGATGTCGCCACTCGCAGCGCCACATCACTTGCACTCGTTTTTAACAATTTCTGAACGCAACCTAACAGTCAGTGTCATTGTCCCTTTAGATATGTACTTCTAAATGATGATAATTTTTAAAATTTGTTTATAGTAATTTCATTTTTATTGTCTATTCCCGCCACGTCAGCATTCACAGAAAGGGTTTTTTCTGTCATGAATAGCAAATGGCGATACGTAAGAAACAAAGCGTCTTTGAATTTAATAAAAAATATACTTATATATAGATTTGATACAAACTTCAAAAAGCAATAAAAAATATGTTTATAAACATAATAATAATAAAAAATGTACCTTATTTTGATACTATACTATGTACTTTTTTTCTCTTACCTATAATATCCTATGTACTATATCTGCAAAAAAAAGGTGGCAACCCTAACTCCATGCATTCCGATGAACACAATCTTTGCGCGTCTATTGGCCCAACGCTGTTTGACCTTGTCAATTTTGATATTAATCGTTAGTTTATAGCTTAAAATATAACTCATTCCACATGTACTTACCGAAAGTAAGACACTCCAGGCTGTTAAATTGCTTTTCCGGGCATTATTTTTACAATTTTTAAATATGCATTGAGGCATTGCGGTATGTGTTGACAGTGGCTGTGTTAAAACAGAATAATCAATAAGAGCTCACGCCGCAAGTGAGCTGTTAGGTATTTGCCGAGACGGTTTTAATGCGCCGACCCGATATCTAGTTGTAAATGTTGTAATTGTTGATCAAAGCATAAATTGGCGAGCAGGTGGTATAAAAAACGACTTATTACTTACTATTAACTTTTTCACATAGTAGCAAACTTACCTACTTGAAAATATTTTAAATTTTACCTACAATCATAGGTACGAGTAGGTACCTATACTATTTAGAATTTACGATTACTACTATAAATGAAAGATTTGAATGAGTAGGTAGGTAGGTTAGGTACTGTCTTTTTACACTAATAATCTGTGTATTGTTGTACAAGTTGGTACAAATTCGTACCTTTAAAAAAAAAACAATAAACACAAGTTATATTTAATAAATACCTACATGTTTGTCAATAGATTAAACTAATTACATTGACTAATTGCATTGAGCTTGACTCGATCAAAATTATTTTAGGGAACCATTTTCTTTCTAGCTTTACAAACTAATTCGGAGCTTACATAAAAAAATATTTAAAAAAAAAAATTCGATAGGCAGCAACAACTTCGTAGATCGTCTTGCATCTTTTCGGTAACCATTGAAATCATGCCCATTTAGAATACTAGACTAGTACGCGCAACGGATCCAAGTCCCTCTGAACTTACCTACTACAGCTAGCTGCGCAGTCGCTATTTTTGGGTCGGATTGTAGGTAAAAGAGGGGTGTGGATGTGACTCGTCTAAATTTTCATTGATCGAATTATGACCGATCAATTTAAATATTTTAATTGACCATCGTATTATGTATTTGCAATAGTGCCTGACTTCAGAGGGACTTAGATCCTTTGCGCGTAATAGATACCTTCTTGTTCTAGTTTATTACGAAACTCTGCAAGTTTATTAGCGCACAGGATATGACCACAGCTTCGTCTAGCACCCTGACCAACTCGCAGCTTAAAGCTGAGCGGTCTCTAACCATTGTGAAGTCTCTTATTCTTTGCACCAATCTCTTTATTTGATCTTCACTTGGCTGACTTTCGTTGGTCGTTGAATCTTGCGTTGTACAAAACTTTGCACAATCTTTTTGCCTCGCACGAGGTTTGACAACCTTTAAACCTTTCTGCAACAGCATGGACTCCACATTCCTCAGCCCATTAGGTACCACACTGTCACCAGATTTCAAACGATCTAGATACTTGGTGCCTTCTAGCAGTCTTTCATCGCTTTGCCTCCCTCCGTAGCCGGGTGACACATAGTTGATGTATCCGTCCGGAGTACAGCATACCATATACTTGACAGTGTTCCCTCGTTCAGTTTGTGTGAGCTCTCTGCTATTGTGTGATGAAGGTTGCACGTTTATCTCCAAAGAGTCTAGCACACAGGTACTGTAGTCAGATCCCAGCGGTATCTGTAAGTCTTGGTTGTCGACGAAGGAATGTAAGATATTTGATAAAGCAGGCACGTTCGATGTAAAGATGTCACTTGCTTCGTCGACTGTTATGCCGAATTGGTCGGCTAATTCTTCGAAATGCGTGTCAAGCTTGATCTTTTTTAAACAAAGGAGTATATGCGTGGTTGGTATATCTGTGTGTTCGTGTATTATTTCAATGAGATGGTAACAGTTCTTGGGTATTCCGATGTAGAGTTGTGGATTCGCCCGGATCCTTGCTAGAGTGACCTTCAAAGCCTGTGTATCGATGGTTTCCACATCTGGGTTACTCGTTTCATCTTCCGAGCTGACATTGCTCGTGGACTCGATAGGCTGGGTTTTGATAGTTTTGAAATCAGGGTTGCTCCTTTTATCTTTTAAGCTGCTTATGTGCTTGATGGCCTGTTTATTGATAGTTTTCACATCTGGGTTGCTTGTTTTATCTTTTAAGCTGACATTGCTCGTGGACACGATGGGCTGTGTTTTCATAGTTTTCACATCTGGGCTACTTGTTTTAACATTTAGGTTGACATTGCAGAGTTTGATCGCCTGGGTATTGATAGTTTTCACATCTGGGTTGCTGGTTTTATCTTTAGAGCTGACATTGCTAATGAGCTTATTGGCCTGGATATTTTTCACATCTGTTTTTCTTGTTTTATGTTTTGAACTGACATAGCTTTTGTGCTTGATGGCCTGAGTATTAATAGTTTTCACATCTTGGTTGCTGGCTTCATCTTCCGAGCTGACATTGCTCGTGGACTCGATGGGCTGTGTTTTGATATTTTTCAAATCTAAGCTGCTCGTTTTATATAAGCTAGCATTGCTTGTAGGCTCGATAAGGTTGGCAGATTCTGGAACAGAATAACCAGACATCAGTCGTCAGATAATGCAGAATAGCATCAGTGCTATTCTGTCATTACTGTCTATCACCGGAATCTTCAGCGTATATAGGGTGGCGTAACAGAGACATTTAGGGAAACCATTTATAAAAGCTTAAAAAATCTATATTTAGTTATTATTTATAATCATAACACAGAGATAACTTAATTTACTAAAGTTTACATGTATGCGTAATATGTTATTTAGCTTCAAAGCACAGGCATATTGTATTTCTTCGGCGTCGTCATCGTCCACACCAGCCTTGTGGGACCAGCGTCTACAAAGCTGGAACCCCATCCAATCCTCCGAAGACTTCAGATATGTGTTATTTTCATCTACACAATACAGGCCTTGTACCTTCATCTTCCTTTGCAGTTATAGAATTATATTTCTTTTGTCTTTAGGCATAATTCTTTAATCAAGGATCAGTTGGGTTAGAACACTTCTCCGACCTTTGAACACTTGTTCGCCCGTTAGTTGTTTCATTAGCTCGTTTTTGTACGGAATTGAAGTATGAGCAAAAGTATTTCCTCCGCGATAATTCTTCCTAGTTCGATTGCTATGTACGACTGATGAAATAGGCAGGCTATCTTTTGGTGAAGATGTTAATTTAACATACTGCTCAAACAGGAGAACGGTTTTGATTGTGATAATATCTTCTACAGATGAACATTTAGATAAGGGCTTTTAGTTCGGCCGGGAATCCTTTGGCCCAGTACTATACTTCGGGCATTTTTATCGTTAAATCGTGTCTTTACCATTTTTTAAAGCAATCTGGTGCTATCTTCTGAAGAATTACAGTGGTACTTGCTTTAGATATTTTATCTACCTGCAGTTGAGCTAAAATAAATCTCACCTTTCTTTCTTTTAGCCACGTGACGCTCCAATGTGGTCTGTGGAACGCCGTATAGCTGTGCTGATTTTCTGTAGCCTGCTGTTCTACTCAACACTGAATCTACGGCCATTTTCATGCTTTCCACAGACCAACTGCTTCTCGTAGATTTTCTCTTGTAACTTCGCACCATCTTGCATGCCTTGAAAATACCAAATAATTTAAACGACTGACTATTAAAATTGAATAAAAGCAAATAATAATGGTTGGATTGTTGATCTTAATACTTTTAATAAATAGATATAGAACACATCGATCAATAGAAATAATGAACTCGGCGTATGTATCTCGATCAAGTTTATAGCAATATAGCAAATGAAAAATTGATTATTTATCATTTAAGAGTAGTAGAGCTCTTTGTGAAGGGCTCGTCCGGGGAAGTACTACCACCACGCCTTTTTCTACCGCCAAGCAGCAATGCTGTGTTTCGGTTTGAAGAGTGTGGTTGCCGGTGTAATTACAGGCACATGAGGCTTAACATCTGTATGCCTCAAGCTAATGGACGCAGGGCAGTGCATCGTAGGGCACGTTCCTATCGTGCGTGACTTACGAGGCAATGCTTTGTTATAGGTGATGGTTACCACTTAACATCAGGTGGGCCATCTGCTTGTTCCATCAGCTGGTTATATAAAAAAAAAAAAACTTAATAAATGTCTACAGTGATATGTTTCAGAGAAAGGCTAGGTCAAGAGTACCTACCTACACTTAGCCGGTGAGCATATTGTATGAAGAATGTTATGATGAGAGTGAATGAAGTGAAAGAGATATTGCGCTTATGGCAAATAGGCGTGACACAGGCGTATCTACTACAACACAAAGACGCTTACTACAAGGACATAAAAGCGAGCAGTGTATAGCCTGATGCGTATCAGTGTGTGTGTACCTATGATACCTTAGCTTTGAACACATAATAATAATCAACTAGCGATATCTATAGAAAACCACATCAAAATACAGATATAAATGCTTACCTTTTTATCGGCGATCAAGTAACCACGCAAAATAAGATCAAGCAGCCCTAAAAAATATTTAATATATATTTTTTACTCGTAAAAAACGCGCGCACTTTCACTTCTCGTCACTTCCGTAAAGAGCATCGATCAATAATGGCTGCCCCAACTCTACTGACTTGTGTGGGTGGCCCCGTCTTGCCCCGCGTCCCCGATATGCCCTCCCCCCTTCACTTCCCCCTAGACTAGAACAAGGCCAGCCAATCGATATTTTCAAAGCTACATTAAAAATCAATGGAAATGGAAGTTGGTGGTCTGCTGCTGCTATCTCTAATACTATAAGAATCAAAGTCCTGACTGACTGACTGACTGACTGACTGACTGACTGACATATAGACAACGTACAGCCTAAACCGCTGGTCCTAGAGACTTGAAATTTGAGGAGTACATAGGTCTTATGGCGTAGAGGTGTACAAAGAAGGGATTTTTGAAAATTCAACCCCTAAGGGTGTAAAAAGGGATGAAAACGTTTGTATGAAAAATTGTATTCCTTGAACCTACAAATTTGAAACTTGGAGTACATATACTTCAAGGCAAATTAAAAAGAAATGCATTTTTAGTTTTTTAAAACTACCCTTAATAAGTGTGCAAAGGGGTGTAAAAGTTTCTATGGGAGTTTTTTGACCGCTGGTCCTAGAGACTTGAAATTTGAAGAGTACATACGTTTTACAGCGTAGAAGTGTACTAAGAAGAGATTTTTGGAAAATCAACCCCTAAGGGTGTTAAAAGGGATGAAAACGTTTGTATGAAAAATAGTATTCCTTGAACCTACAAACTTGAAACTTGGAGTACATATACTTAAAGACAAAAAAATAGTAAAGGCATTTTTAGTTTTTTAAAACTACCCTTAATAAGTGTGCAAAGGGATGTAAAAGTTTGTATGGGAGTTTTTTGACCGCTGGTCCTAGAGACTTGAAATTTGAAGAGTACATAGGTCTTATAGCGTAGAGGTGTACTAAGAAGAGACTTTTGGAAATTCAACCCATAAGGGTGTAAAAAGGGATGAAAACGTTTGTATGAAAAATAGTATTCCTTGAACCTACAAACTTGAAACTAGAAGTACATATACTTAAAAACAAAAAAATAGTAAAGGCATTTTTAGTTTTTTAAAACTACCCTTAATAAGTGTGCTGAGGGATGTAAAAGTTTGTATGGGAGTTTTTTGACCGCTGGTCCTAGAGACTTGAAATTTAAAGAGTACGTAGGTCTTATAGCGTAGAGGTGTACTAAGAAGGGATTTTTGGAATTTCAACACCTAAGAGTGTAAAAAGGGATGAAAATGTTTGTATGAAAAATAGTATTCCTTGAACCTACAAACTTGAAACTTGGAGTACATATACTTCAAGGCAAATAAAAAAGAAACGCATTTTTAGTTTTTTAAAACTACCCTTAATAAGTGTGCAAAGGGATGTCAAAGATTGTATGGGAGTTTTTTGACCGCTGGTCCTAGAGACTTGAAATTTGAAGAGTATATAGGTCTTATGGCGTAGAGGTGTACTAAGAAGGGATTTTTGGAAAATCAAACCCTAAGGGTGTAAAAAGAGTTGAAAACGCTGGTATGAAAAAAAATATTCTTTGAATCTACAAACTTGAAACTTGAAGTAGATGTACTCCAAGGCTAAAAATTAGGAAAGGCATTTTAAGTATTTTAAAACTACCCTTAATAAGTGTGCAAAGGGATGTCAAAGTTTGTATGGGAGTTTTTTGACCGCTGGTCCTAGAGACTTGAAATTTTCAGAGTATATAGGTCTTATGGCGTAGAGGTGTACTAAGAAGGGATTTTTGGAAATTCAAACCCTAAGGGTGTAAAAAGGGTTGAAAACGTTGGTATGACAAATTGTATTCCTTGAACCTACAAACTTGAAACTTGAAGTAGGTAGATGTACTCCAAAGCTAAAAAATAGGAAAGCAATTCTTAGTTTTTTAAAACTACCCTTAATAAGTGTGTAAAGGGATGTCAAAGTTTGTATAGGAGTTTTTTAACGCGTAGTGCGATTGACTTAAAACTTGAGGTAATTATACTAAGAAACAAATAATTAAGAATGACGCTTTTGATAATTACCTCTGCAAAGGGTGCAAATGACTGTAAAAGTTTCAAGTTTTATATGGAAGATTTTTAACGTGTAGTGTAATTAACTTCAAACTAAAAGAAAATATGTTCTGTGTATAAATAACAAAAATACAGTTTGATTTTCTAAAACAACTCCTAAAAGGTTACCCTCCTTCGTTGCGCTCGAGTAAAAAGGATACAACGAGGCGTCAATGTTTGTAAGGGACATTCTGAAAACGGGAAACTTGAGTTGGCACGCAGAGATCTGAGGGTAGGTATCTACCGTGCCTGGGGATCAAAGTCGTGAAGCTGTTTCGTTTCGTTTGTTTTTGGGGTAGAAACTAGGAACAAATAAGTACATACTTTCCGTGTAAGGTTGTCTTTGTTGTATTTGTCATGTTTGTGCTTAACTCAGTACCTATACCTACCTACCTAATATAGGTAATGTACGCCTATAGGTATTTAAAATCCTACCCTAATAATATACAAACCAATGCGAAAGTTACGATGTTGGGATGTTTGTGGCTCAATCACGGCTCACCACTTCAACGCGTGCGAAGCCGCGGGAAGCCACTAGTCGGGTATAAAGGAGGTATCCTCCGAAATATGTCGAGCAGTGTTTTTACTTCCTGATTATTTGATTATTTTAGGTTTGGGCAAAGAGTAGATTTCAATGAGTCTTTTACGTTATTTTAATATTATGTAACATAACTTAGTATACGCATTCGACGCGGTCCGTAATGTTATATTGTTATTAATTTTACTGTTACTGTTGTTAACAATTTGAATTTGAATACGGGTACCACTGTCGGTTTTGTCCTGCTTATCACTGACAAAGATAATATTGATCACTGAGACATCATTGAATATTAAATTTGGCATTTTGACATCTGTTGTGTTGAATGTATTGTACCGATATCCGACCTCATTGTATTGTAGATAGGGATAAATAAGATACTTTTACGCAACTAAAGTTTTTCATCACATTCGTGATTTCGTACTGATTTCGTACGTGACTATAATCTATCTCGCGTTTGTATCCACCGGATTTTAGTGAGATTATACCTATTTCTTATGAACAACCTAAAATTCTGACAAACTAAACATTTAGTTTTGAATTTAACCAAACGATGGTATTCCCTAGTATTCTTTGATCTGTGGTTCCGCTGTCTAAACCTAGATTGGCTCAGACTCGGTCCATCAAGCCTAGCCGCTTCTAGGCGTGTTCTCAAATAATCTTTGCGTAGGTATTAATGAACCTACTACGTAGGTAAGTACCAGGTACAAAGATGTCTGTAGTTTGTAGAGAGCTTGATAATGTTTCGCGTGCAACTAATTTTAATTAGGTAATTACCACCATAGTATTTTGAGCTCGTTCCTGCTACGGGCGAACTTTCTCTCTTTACTGATTTCTGTAAATAAAGAAAGACAATTTGGATGGTATCATAGTAGGTAGGGGACCGTTTAATATTACTATTATTTACCCCCCCCCCCCCCTTTTCAGCAAAGCTCTTAACCACCCCCCCCTGCCCATGCTTACGTAAATATTGGTAAATATATGCATTTTTCTTTTAATGTAATGTTTTCTGGTTTTATGTTATTGATTCATGAGCAGCCGTGACGGAAGAAATTTAGGCAAGTGAATAGCACGCGGTAATTCCCCTACTCGATTCTAAGCGAGTAGGTACCTATAAGCGTATTCATTATTTCTGGAAATCCCCGAATATGCGCTACGTTTTCAAGCATAGACAATGTGTGGGCTGCCATAATTATGTGTAAAAAAGTAAATAAATACTGCTGACGTAATCACCATCTAGACGTAAGTCCTAGGTAAGAAGGTAGGTACAGTTACGTACCTACCTTCTTACCTAGGTTCCACTCCGGCGTATCACCAGACTTAAAAGTTTTTTTATCTAATTACTAGCGGCCTGTCCCAGCTTCGCATGGGTGGTCATAAATTTTTTGAACATTTTAGGATAAACTTAGACCGTGGGTTCGAGCCTCGCGTCTACTTATTTCATACATTTGCACGCGCTTCTCCTTGAGTGAGTGAAATCGCACCCCGAGCGTGACCCGTTAACATTTTTAATTTCGTCATATCTTTTGAATGGAATGTCCGATTTGAAAAGTTTAAGAAGTTATCTATAGGTATTGAAACCGTCTTAATTATGAAATGGATAAGGATTAATACCAAGGTACAAATAAAGACCTTTTTCTGGCGGCGGCATTTCAATTAATTTTTTATAATAAAAGAACACTTATTGTGACATAACTATAATAGTTAGACATATGCTGTCGCGACATTTTTTGTAGATGATGACGTGTTCTACAAAATCGTAGAACATTATTTTGTTCTATCATCAATAGTTTTCGCAGCGCACGCGATGTAAGGTTTTTGTTTTCCACCTTGGGTTACATTATTGAAGTTTTAGTAAGGATCCCTGATTTTTTTGAAAATATAATATAGCCTATGTTACTCAGGGATAATGTAGCATTCTAATGGTGAAAGAATTTTTGAAATCGGACCAGTAGTTTTTTGCCTATTCGTTACATACAAAAATACAAAAATACAAAGGTTTCCTCTTTATAATATTAGTGTAGATGTAGATATTAGTGTAGATGTAGATAACAGTATTTTCTGTGTAATTACAATCTAAATTATAATTTTATAAATAATAACTAACCCTAGCTTCAGCATGGGCCTCCTTCTTGGCAAGAGCCCGTAATCTCCGTCGGATTGTTTGGGTTGATACCTGAAACAATAATAGGTACAATACAATGTCATCATTGTCAATCAATATCGTCATTTTAATCATGCCACACGTACACAGTTTATAAAAAATACAAGAAAAGACATTAAAAGTAAGTAAGTGACATAAATTGGCTGTCACTCAGCTTTTAAGCTATAGCACAAAGACATTAGTAAAGTAAGTATACCTAATGTCTTTGCTATAGCAGCATACGCTACTTTATGGCTGGTCTTCCAAAGGAAACAAATGTGTTTTTTTTTTAAACCATTTAATACCCATATTTATTTATTCTGCAGGAGTTTTTTTTTACTACATGCTGATGGAACAAGTAGACGGTTCACCTGATGTTAAGTAGTAACCATCACCTATAACAAAGCTCGTAAGTCACGCACGATAGGGACGTGTCCTACGATACATTGACCTTTGAGACATACAGTGCAATACAGATGTAAGCTAGTCCTCATGTGAAATATGCATGGGTCCTACCAAATCCAAAGCCCAAGTTATCAATGATCTTTATTCGCTTCGCTCACTCGATCGCTGTAAGCATCGGCGTTGTATACGTAATAGGTACCTAGTGCCTAGTACCTACTATTGTTTATTCTGTGGTAATAGGTACTATATAAGGTGTTCCAATAGATACTTAGTATAAATAAAAAAGTGGTAAACTTACGCAATATTGTATAGCAGTGACCCGCGTATTTAAATATGGCTGATTGGTATGTGCCGCGATAATGGCGGCATCTTGCTCCGCAGAGGTGGCTCGAGGGTACAGCTGCCGATGGCGAGCGGTTAGGTCGCCGCCAGTCTCCTCGTTCCGCCGCAGCCAAACGTATATTGTTTTCCTCTGCAATAATATTAGGAACCTAAACATGTAGGTACTTTTATCACGTTGATTCGCAATATAAAACGCACCAACAGCGTTGCCACTAGGACAGTCTTGTTTGTGGCTAATTAAAATAAAAAAGTGGCCAGTTTTGTAAAAAAATCGCCTTCGAAATGTGGCTAGAAGTGGCTAAATATTATAATGTTCTTTGCCTACTTTATTATTCTATTACTATTGATAATATTATATTATACAGGGATAGGGATAAGTGGGTTTAATTAAAAGAAAATTTATTAAAAACTGGTTACAATACAATAAAGTTTGAATCTCTTACCTATTTAAAACATCAAAAGTACCTGAGTACCAAATGTATTTTTTTTTTGCAAAAAAATCTTAAATCAATTTGTAGGTTTACATTGTCATCTGTAATTCTGAAATCTCTTCGTTTTTGTGATTTTGGTTGTGTTACCTACATAATAGAAGGCAATAACCACAAATTTCTTTAAAATTACTTCCTCGGACCAGTAATTATCTAAAAAATACCGAAAGTAGCTAGAAGTGACTATTTTAGGTGGCTAAAATTGAATATTTATTTGCTAAAACCGTTGAAAATCGGCTAGATCTAGCCACAAAGTGGCTAAAACGGCAACACTGCGCACCAACTCAAGTAGGTACCTACCTACAGTACGGTTAGCGAATCTGGGAAATCGTGAAGTGGGAGTGCAATTTTTGTGACACTGCATAAGGTCGCAAATTGTCTGCTGTCCACGTTTGCCTACCTCCGCCGCGCCGCGCCGCCCCGCCCGAGCTTTAGGTATGTTTTTTTTTTCGAATGGTCTAAAATGCTGGTGATCGTCTGACGATTCTTATAGCGCTACCGAACAATGGAGCTTTAGGTAGGTACTAGGTACTTACTGATATTCCCGTCCTTCTTTCGATCTCTCTGATAGTATGACCACCTTCTCGCAACAACACTATCAGCTTCCTCTGTTCTAGAGTTAACGGTGGCGCCATTTTAATATCTGCGCAAAAAAGTCCAAGGTTGAATGATGCTCAGCGAGCGTTTGTAGTGTGTGTGTTTATGTAAACAAACACAACGCAGCAAGCAAAACAAAAGGTACAATCGGCGGCACTGTGATTGGCCGATGCAATCCCTTTCCTTTTCTACGATTCTCGATTTATTAATATGTATCGAGCTAGCTAAGGGTAAATTTAAGTTTATGGATGTCTAAATTGATAGTGTAGCCGTCTGTAGCAACACTCAAACTATGTGCAAATGAAAGAGCAGAGAAAATAATTGAGTCGACGCGCACATTGGAGATAGTCGGCGAGGCGAGGTGTGTCGGCGAAGGCGCGCTGCGCCTGTAGTAAAGCTGGCAACGTCGCCGCGTCGCGTCAACGCTAATACAGTAGGTACTATTACATAATCTGTGATACAGAGATAAGTATCTAGGTACACACGGACACAGATCGAGCTACACAAAGCCATAGAAAATCGACGCTTACTCCAAGGACATAAAAGCGAGCCTTTGCGAGAAATTTTAAGCATAAATAACGGTGTCAAGATGGAAAACAACTTAGGTATCCTACGGCTTTAGTACCTGCCTATGTGGTATTTTTATTGGCAGATAGGTACCGTACCGGTAGGTGGCAAGCCGGAGAGCAATCGCGTTAAATACCACCAATGCAAAACTCTCCAATATGAAAACAAAGTACGACGAAGTTTAATACGAAAAGCTAACGTCTCTACGTCGATATTCTGCCATCGTCCAAAGTCAGTGCATTCTACCAACACCCATCCATCCGGAACCTTAATTTTATCGGAACGGCTACCCAAGGACAAAATGTTAAAACCTAACACAAAAGAGAATCATCAAATTATCACCATTTTAATAAAATTTTATACAATTAATTATAATAATAGCTTTTTCACTCTTGGAAATGCGTTTATAGAAGTAAGTGGGATAAGAACTATCTTCTTTTCTACTTATAAGTTAGGCTTTTTGACAAGCCGACAACAACTAACTGTGAGATGGTGTAATCATTGTTAAACTAAACACCAGCAAAGCCATAAAAAACATAGCTAGCACAGTGTTATGTGTTCTGTGGTTTGCACTTAATTGTCAAATGAGTCGTCAAAGCGAACAGCCATTTCAAGGCCATTTTACTAACATAGCAACATAGCTGTCAGCAATGAAAAAAGCAATGCAAGCTGGAAAAGTGTGCAACAAACAATTACATAAGAAGAATGTCTAAATTACGTACCCTATGTATTTAGAAATTATAGCAGATACCTATTTTCAAGTGTAGGTATTTCCAACAAATAATAATAGTACAAAACATAGTGCTATTTTTTTAACATCAAAGTATCTTCTTCTTCTTCATGTCGTGTTATTAATTCTTTCGAAACAGTGTGGTGAAAGGATTTGAAATAGTGCCTCAAATCGGTGTGTCGAACGACACTAACAACAGAAGTTGTACGATTTGTTTCAGTGAAACGTTGCAAATCATTTACACATGTAAAATAATGTTTTCTTTTTTGGCGCAAACCCATAATATATTGGACGAATGAATGTTTATTTATGATATGAGAATAAGAGCTGAACGTCAATCGGATTCCCCAGATTAGGTTCGACCACAGAATCCGGCTCGAAGGACCAATGTTTTGAGTTCGAGCAGACTTTTAACGTACTTCAGGAGGGAGAGGGGAGAGGGAGGTATTCATTCAATAAAACAAATCTCTTGAACTAGGTATAGCTATATTTTCATAAATAACACACACACAGGCTTCGTCTAATACAAAACCGCATTGATAGCGCGTTCTAGGACCGGACACTTACTAGCGCCATCTAGTTCTGACAATCGAACTAATCTATCTTAAACTGAAACAATAGGAGACCTCTCTCTTCTATATTCTGTGTTGGTAAATAAGAACCTACCTATTTAAGTTTCCGGTGAGTTTTCATGTTGTCCAAGAATTGACTATAGACAAAACTAAATATGTAAAAAAAACACATCATTCTACTGAAAAATCAATACATTTATTCATACTAAATGCGTAATATTCACTGAGTGGGAATCAAATTTACGACCTTACCCTATTACGAGGTTATTGCTAAACTAAGCCAACGGTCCTGTCATTCCATACGATTGTTATTTCTTTTTGCTGCTCCAGCTTAACGAATGAATGAAAAAAGTTTGAAAAAAAAAAATTACATGATTGACAGCAGCGATTGACTCTGTCAGCCCGTCTTGCAATCATCTTCGCTCGCCGATGTGGTCCACCACGTAGAAAACTAGACTACCCTTGTTCCTCTGCTAGTTTATTACGAAACTCTGCAAGTTTATCAGCGCACAGGATATAACCACAGCTTCGTCTAACACCCTGACCAACTCGCAGCTTAAAGCAGAGTTGTGGTCTTTTACCATTTTGAATTCTCTTATTCTTTGCACCAATCTCTTTATTTGATCTTCACTTGGCTGACTTTCGTTGGTCGTTGAATCTTGCGTTGTACAAAACTTTGCACAATCCTTTTGCCTCGCACGAGGTTTGACAACCTTTAAACCTTTCTGCAACAGCATTGTGTCCACATTCCTCAGCCCATTAGGTACCACACTGTCGCCAGATTTCAAACGATCTAGGTACTTTGTGTCTTCTAGCAGTCTTTCATCGCTTAGCCTCCCACCGTAGCCGGGCGAGACATAGTTGATGTATCCGTCCGGAGTACAGCATACCATATACTTGACAGTGTTCCCTCGTTCAGTTTGTGTGAGCTGTCTGCTATGGGCTGATGAAGGCTGCACGTTTATCTCCAAGGAGTCTATCACACAGGTACTGTACTCCGATTGCAGCGGTATCTGTAAGTCATGTTTGTCGACGAAGCAATGTAAGATACTCGCTAAAGCAGGAACATTCAATGTGAAGATGTATCTTGCTTCGTCGGTCGTTATGCCGAATTGGTCGGCTAACTCTACGAAATGCGTGTCAAGCTTGATCTTCTTTAAACATAGGAGTATATGCGTGGTTGGTATTTTCGTCTGTTCGTGTATGATGTCGATGAGATGGTAACAGTTCTTGGGTATTCCGATGTAGAATTGTGGATTCGCCCGGATCCTTGCTAGAGCCTGTGTATCGATGGTTTCCACACGAAGTATACTTGTTCCATATTCCGAGCTGACATTGCCTATAGGTTCTATATGGCTGGCAGATTCTGGAACAGAGCAAAGTCAAAGTCAAAAGATATTTATTTAATAACTAGCGACCCGCCCCGGCTTCGCACGGTTATTGTGGGTTATCCCTAAGAGATTATGCTTGTATTATGCATAAAAACCTTCCTCTTGAATCACTCTTTCTATAAAAAAAACCGCAACCGCAAATCCGTTGCGTAGTTTTAAAGATTTAAGCATACATAGGGATATAGGGACAGCGAAAGCGACTTTGTTTTATACTATGTAGTGAAATCACAAGGATCACTTTGAAACGTCCTAAAGCTAGGTGACTCTAGGTGCCAGTTCCACGCGACCAAAGCCTAGAAGAACAGCCAAAAAACTTACGGCTTGGTTCCTACCGCTCTTTGATCCTTGTTACAATGTAGGCATTATAAAACATTATTGAAGCTCCAGAATGGTGCAAATCGAATTAGTGAAACAAAATTTGAATGAGTAGCGGTTCGGCAACTTATTAATACCAAAGTGTGTCTGACCAACTGTTGCCCTTTACATTTTCATGGCTAAACAAATCATCATCATCATCAGCCCAAAGAAGTCCACTGCTGGACATAGGCCTCCCCTATACATTTCCAGGAAGAACGATTCCGAGCCCTCTCCATCCACCGACTTCCCGCGATCCTGACAATGTCGTCAGTCCATCGGGTAGGAGGGCGTCCCACGCTTCGTTTTCCTGTTCGTGGTCGCCATTCGAGAACCTTTATTCCCCAACGGTTATCAGTCCTTCGAGCTATATGACCTGCCCATTGCCACTTCAACTTGCTGATTCTGCGAGCTATGTCGGCTACTATGGTTCTCCTACGGATTTCCTCATTTCTGATTCTATCTCGTAGTGAAACTCCCAACATAGCTCTCTAAAGGCTAAACAACTGGATCGATCAAAATGATATTTGCACACCGCAGGCGGACGCTTTTTATATAAAACTTAAAACAATATTATTACCTCCAGCGTTTTTGGAGCTCGTTTTCGCCTTCTGTTGACGAGGCTCTGGTATTATGAAGCTTGGTTTCTGAAAAAAAAAAAAAGATAAATGAGTTGATAGAATTGGATGCTATAGATTAATCTAAAGTTACTTGATAATAAGCGATATGATTTTGTAATTGATCCTATAATATCTTACTTCTTACTAATATACAGGGTGTCCCAAAAAGTTGTGATAAGCGGAAGTCCAGAGATTGAACCACCCCCATGTAATTCCGCAATTTTTCATAGTTTTCTATTTTCGTAGTTAAGATTTCAGTTATGATTAAAAACTAACACATTAGTTTCCAGACAAACACGTACAAGTTCAGATTTTTGCAAACCTGATAAACCGTTAATTAAAAAATATCACTGGTATTTTTAAAGTCAAAGTCAAAGTCAAAATGTATTTTTATTCAATAAAATCACAAGGATCACTTTGAAACGTCTTAAAGCTAGGTGACTCTAGGTGCCAGTTCCACGCGACCAAAGCCTAGAAGAACAGTCAACTTACGGCTTGGTTCCTACTGTATGATCCTTTTACAATGTAATAATATAATATATTATTGAAGTTTAGTGAGGCGTAGGCATACAGAAAAAGGTAAACATAATCAAATTTATAAGACAGCACACGCTACGCCTCAAACTAATAATACCTAATGCATAAATACAATCTATTAAATCAGAGAAAAAAAAAAAAACACAGTAGGTACAGTACCACGCATTTTTATCAACAATATAGCTATCTAAAGTATAATAAGCTAAAGACCCATTCAGTGCAGTTACCATAAAAGTAAGCGCTTCAGTAGCCACTGGAACACTATCTCTGTCAATATTATTTCCCACATTGAGGGGGAGAGCGATGTACATCCCACTCGATACACTTTCTGGCCATTTCGTACATGTATAAGGCACCAATAACAGGTTGCTTCTGTATCTTTATTCAAATTTCAATGTGTCTCAAAAGATTACCTAGTGAACCCTGGTTCAGTCAACAGACTGGTACCTTTGTCGATTGTTTTTGGATGGAGGCAAGAGTCAAAACGTTTCCGCACCAGATCAAGCCAAAGGCGATAGAAAGTGTAACGTGAATTTATGGAGTTCAGTACCCCAAATATGAGTTGTGTTTACCATATTTGGTTTTTCGTTTTTTGTTCTTGTTTCGTTTTCATTGCGGGTTTTGTATGAAGACGCGATAGATATACCGATACGGAACTTTGTGTTCTACTACTAATTTTCATTATACTTGCAACATAAAGTTCCGGATCGGTATCTCTATCGCGTCTTCATACAATACCCGCAATGAACACGGAACAAGAACGAAAAACCAAATTAATATGGTAAACACAACGCATACTTGGGGTACTGGTGTTTTTTTTTTGGATGTTATTTATTGCTAAGTTTTCGCTTTAACCTTACCGAATCTTGGGTTTTGCTTCCTATGCCAGACAAAAAATGGAAAGACTCTGTTTGCATGAAATTCTTGCTTTTTAAATCCTCTAATAAATTTGCATGTTTCTTTTCAAGTCTTCGTTTGCTTTCTCTTAGCTTTTTAGTTGTACTAAGTCGTCTCCTAGCGACCTCTCGAGACTTTGCAAGAGCTTTTAAAACTTCAGCAGGGTTGACCGCATCCGCACCACTTTCTTGGATCTTCAGTTTCTCAGGAGTTTTCTTCTCTGCCTAAAACATAAATTTTAAAGATAAATGAGTAATGACCTGGGGCCTTATGCTCACTTCGAGCGAGATTATCTCACGGTGGAGATGACGTCATATCTCGTTCAATAACTGTGCTGTCTTATAAATTTGATTATGTTTACCTTTTTCTGCATGCCTACGCCTCACTTAACTTCAATAATATATTATATTACATTGTAAAAGGATCATACAAAAGAACGGTAGGAACCAAGCCGTAAGTTTGTTGCCTGTTCTTCTAGGCTTTGGTCGCGTGGAACTGGCACCTAGAGTCACCTAGCTTTAAGACGTTTCAAAGTGATCCTTGTGATTTTATTGAATAAATACCTATTGACTTTGACTTTGACTTTGAACTCGTTGACGTTGCGTCTCGCATGAACTTGGAATGAGAAAATTGGGGAGTTAGGTGGTGAGAATGGGGATAAATAGTTATCGAACGAGATATGACGTCATCTCTACCGTGTGAGCATAAGGCCCCAGGGGTCGAAATAGGTAGTTTTTAAGTACCAAATGACGTAGAATTACCTACGCAATCACATGGATATGCCTTTTAAGCCCGGAATTGGGATTAATAAAAATTGTTTTCTAAAACTTATGGGTTTTTTATACAACGTGTTTATTAAGAGTAGTAGGGATCCGAAAGCAGGATATTCTACCGGTCATAACGAACAACTTTTGTTCTACAACTTTTAAAATTTCAAAGTTTTTCATTCATCAAATGCCTCTTAAACTTTTATCTAAAACTAGTGGCTTCCCGCGGCTTCGCACGCGTTGAAGTGGTGAGCTGTAATTGAGCCACAAACATCCAAACATCGTAACTTTCGCATTGATTTGTATATTATTAGAGTAGCATACTTATGCAGGTATAAGAGATACCTATAGGCGTACATTACCTATATTAGGTAGGTAGGTAGGTATAGGTACTGAGTTTAGCACAAACATGACAAATACAACAAAGACAAAAGGTTGTCTTTGTTGTATTTGTTTCCGTGTAAGGACACGGAAAATATGTACTTATTTGTTCCTAGTTTCTACCCCAAAAACAAACGAAACGAAACAGCTTCACGACTTTGATCCCCAGGCACGGTAGATACCTTAAGATCTCTTCGTACCAACTCAAGATTCCCGTTTTAGAATGTCCCTTACAAATTGTCCTTACATTGACGCCTTTCCTTTTTACTTGAGCGCAACGAAGGAGGGTAACGTTTTAGGGGTTGTTTTCGAAAATCAAACTGTCTTTTTGTTATTTATCCACAGAACACATTTTATTTTAGTTTGAAGTTAATTACACTTCGCTTTAAAAATCTCCCATACAAACCTTGAAACTTTGTCAGTCTTTTGCACCCTTTGCAGTTTTAAAATATTGAAAACGTTTTTAAATTATTTATTGAGGAGTATATTTACTTCAAGTTTGAAATCAATAGCACTGTGCGTTAAAAATCTCCCATACTAACTTTTACCAGCCATTTGCACCCTTTATAGGGGTAATTATCAAAAGTTAAAAGCGTCATTCTTAATTATTTATTTCTTAGTATCAAGTTCTTACCTCAAGTTTTAAATCAATGGCACCACGCGTTAAAAAACTCCCATACAAACTTTGACATCCCTTTGCACACTTATTAAGGGTAGTTCTAAAAAACTAAAAATGCCTTTCCTATTTTTTGCCTTGGAGTACATGTACTCCAAGTTTCAAATTTGTAGGTTCAAGAAATACTATTTTTCATGCAAACGTTTTCAACCCTTTTACACCTTTAGGGGTTGAATTTCCAAAAACCTCTTCTTAGTACACCTCTACGCCATAAGACCTATGTACTTTTCAAGTTTTAAGTCTCTAGGACCAGCGGTCAAAAAACTCCCATACATACTTTTTACATCCCTTAGCACACTTATTAAGGGTAGTTTTAAAAAACTAAAAATGTATTTCCTATTTTTTTGTCTTGAAGTATATGTACTCCAAGTTTCAAGTTTGTAGGTTCAAGTAATACAATTTTTCATACAAACGTTTTCAACCCTTTTTACACCCTTAGGGGTTGAATTTCCAAAAATCCCTTCTTAGTACACCTCTACGCCATAAGACCTATGTACTCCTCAAATTTCAAGTCTCTAGGACCAGCGGTTTAGGCTGTGCGTTGTCTATATGTCAGTCAGTCAGTCAGTCAGGACATTGATTCTTATAGTATTAGAGATGAATCTAAACGCATCATGAGGCAGCTCTATTTACAGCTGTTCTTTGACCTCTAGTTGTCAATTGTAGATAAAATAGGTAACAGAACTGCCACCAATTACCTAGTAATGTGCCTACCTAATAATGATGTTGCTGTTTTTAAAGATCTTGGTATGTAAAAGAAATATTTTCGCGACTGTAATTCGTAGGCACGGTAAACATTCTCTGAGATCTTTGGTACTAATACCTATTCAGTAACTAGGTACCTACGTGGCTACGTACTCAATATTTAATAGAATATTTATTTTTGTTTGATTACTAGATGTCGTAAAGCAATGTTTATGATATTCATAGTTCTTTAAATTGTAACATGTTACTTTACCACCATGGTTCATTGACACGACAAAATTATTCAACTGCAATTTTGGGAAGTGTCTAGTCTGTCCTATTTAATCTTTGACTTACCTGTCTGTCATTGGTTGCATTTAAAAACGCATATCCAATCAGGACGGCCGACGGCCGCCGATCAGTGTTACCATTTGTGGCAGATTTCTGCCATTTTGGCATATTTGGCTCCTAAATTTTAGCTGTTGGTGAAGATTTACAAAAGTGGTAGATTTTAAATATTTCAAGAAAAATCTTATTAGTTTGAATTTTTAATGAAATAATATTTATAATTTATTTATTTTTTACCGAACTGGAAACTTCTTATTCTTTTTTACCTTTATTGATTTGGTTTCTAAACAATTTCTATCTCGTTTTAGATAACTGCAAACCGTTATAAACGATCAAAAGATAGTAACTGAATGTAATGTAGGTATTTAATTTATTCCGTAGCCACGAAGGAGATGGTATGAAGTCATATTTTTGGTATTTTTATCGTCAAGCTTGGTAGATTTTGACAGATTTTTTGGCCAGTGTGTGGCAGAACCGCCACTTTTGAGATGGTCACCCTGTTTGTGTTTACATGCGTTGTTGAGAAAATGTCATCAAACGTGATAAAATGGTGATTGTTATGTAAAAAGCCGTCGTCAGTCAGTGTGTGTATGAGCAGTGCCTACGAGGTAATGGTTTAGTGTGAAGTTTGAAGTCTGTGTCGTGCGAAATCTCGGAAACTTACCAAAATCCTTGAAGCAAAATAATGTCAAAATCCATAGGAACCAGTAAAAATATCGTGTCAGGGGATTGGCGGAGTACCTACCTACCGAAAGGTAAGTATTTCAAATTATCTCGTAGGTAGGTTTTCGTTGTTTTTCACTTTCCTAGATAGAAGCGCGCGTGCGTGTGACCTTGACACGTACACAGACAGGGCTATATTAATTTTACTTTTCTATGGGAATTTCGAAAACGATATATTCAACCGTTGCACACGTCAAAGTACTCCAGTGCTTGGTCTAAATACACGCTCTTTGTTTGCCTACATAACTTAATCAACACGTTGTATACAACGTGTAAATGCCTGTACGACATTAAATTAAAACACGTAAACGGAATGGCATTTTTAGATTTTAGGAGTTGGCTTTATAAAAAAAGCCTGAATATTTAACGAGATATCGATACTTTTCCAATAAATCATTTCTAAACAACCTGTACCAATTATCAGTCGTTTTCAGGTCAACTTTCCGGGGTCACGAAATCATATGTCGATGAATCAAAAGAAAAAAAAGGAGAGAGATACCAAATTTACACGCGTTTGAACAGAATATACAAACAAAAAGTGCGATCTAGACGACGTGACCAGGACAGATACATTTCACGTGCGTGTCGGAAAGAGAAGAGAAGCGCGCCCCGCCCCGCGTCGCCCACGCCTAGCCACAGAGCGACTGACTGAGGAAGCGCGTATGATTTAGTAATTGTTTCGGTAGCAACCTTGATCTATGCAATTTTGAAAATTGCATATTTGTTGCATTGCTAGATTTAGGTACCGCGAAAGAGACGCTTTTTGTGTGTGTGTATTTTTTTTTCCATAATAAACTAAATACGTACCTATCTAGTTACCGCGAAATTGTCGCTTGTGAATGAGTTTTTTTGTTATTAAACTAAGTGTAGTGGCCCGCACGATCGCCAGACCTCACTCCACTAGATTTCTTTTTGTGGGGCTTCATCAAAGAAGAGGTACGCACAAGGAGTCGATACCGTGCAAGAAATGCGCAGACGGATTGTACCTAGGTGCTTCCGACAAACTGAAGGAAAGTGTCAAACAGCTGTGTTGGTGAAAGTACGGGCGAACGTTCACCGTCAATTAAATTTTTGTGTGCAAAGTGCGGGGGGGGATATTGAATACCTACGGATTTGAGGTAACCTAGGTACATTTATTATTTATTTTTAGTGTGCGGTACATTTTGTGTGTGTTCTGCCGCGCGCTCGACTTTCGGCTTTACCGGCCGGCGCGGCGGCGCATTTGAGCGCCGCGCCGCCGTTTCTAAACATTCGGAAAGGTTCCGAATGTTTTAAAATAGCTATTTTACTGTATGTGTGCTATGTGTACTGTACTGTATCGGTTACGTCAGTTTTTATCACATTTAATTTCGAACCCGAATCGTTTCCAACACGGGGTTTAAAAAAGGCATATCCATATTTAGATTTCGTATTTGACGTCATTTGGTACTTAAAAACTATTCCGACGCCTGGTAATGACACCTATGGATAAATATTCATCGAACGACACATTGCACTTTAGTATTCAAGCTGTTTAGGCTACAGGGGATCCAAAAAAAAATACACACACAAACCTACATGCAAACAGAGAACCAAAGAGAGCACTGGTAGTCTAGTGGTAGCAGAGCAGAGGTAGAGTTTTTCTGTTCAAAAATGTATGTGCATTTTTGAACAGAAAAACCCATTGGTGCCCGACCGGTTTCGAACCCACGACCTTAGGATCGGAAGGCGGGGCACAATGCCAGTACTCTCAAACGGTGAAAGAAAACATCGTGAGGAAACTGACATGTCGTGGAACCTAAAAAGTTCTATAACATGTGTCAAGTGCTCGAAAACAGCCTCTTGAGGCGCACTTAAAATCCTTTCACCACCCTGTTTCGAAAGAAACTAGTGACACGACAAGAGAACAGAGAACCAAAAAAACTCACTGCTTGGTGGGCGGTCTGCTGCACACACACACTTCCCACAACAACCGGGGGTGTTGTAGGAAGGTCTTCTGTATGTACCACATCACTTTCTTGCTTCTTCTTCCGTTCCTTCCGAGTCAAATATTGAATTCCATCCCGGTTCATTGGTAATTTTCTTTTCTTCACTACCTAAAACATTAAAATTTGTAAGATCCTGAGTAATAACACATGTAGACTAGTTGTTCGCCCCGAACCGAGATCTCGTGATTGTCGATCCCGGACTGACTTTCTTCTGGATATCCCTACTAATCTTTGTATGACTAGTGGTTCGCCCCTAACTGAGATCTCGTGATGCGACCCGAACGCTCCAAAAATTTGTGTTGGTGGTAGTCAGAGGGAAGTCCAAACATTATTCTTGGACTTGTTTCTGATTACCGCCTACTAATTAGGTATAGTAACCAAGTGGTCTGATGATGGAGCCAAGGTCTGTTCAACGGAACTCTTCAATAAATATGCCAATGCAGTTGAAACTTGGTTATCATACTTAGTTAGTAAGTGGTAGTCAGAAACAAGTCCAAACATGTACTTTAATTTCCGGATCCTTTGATCTGATCTGCACGAAACTTGTTAGGTCGATAGGTTGTTCTTTAGAAATTTATATGAATTTATATGGGTACTAGCTGTTACCCGCGGCTTCGCTCGCGCACGTTTAATTTAGAACTTCTTTAACCTTTCTTTATAGTTACTTTATAAAAAAATTGGGGGTTGAATTAAAAAAAAATTCTTTCTTAATGGATGCCTACGTCATAAGAGAAAAATACGTGAGCGTAATTTTAAGTTTCAAACCCTAAGGGTTTGGCCTGCGAATAAAAAGTTTCATACAAACTTTTATCCCTGTTTCACCTCCTTGGGGGTTGAAATGGACGTTTTACTTTTATGTCGTTCATCCCACAAGGGCGTTATGCTAGATTGTCCTTCTGATACGGACCGGAATATACAAACGTTAGGTTGCTTTTTTTTTTCCTGGCGTAACTACTGGGTTAGCGGGTATAAACAGGTAAATCGATAATAGTTATTTTCACCTATTTGTTTAATAAATAAATCTTATATCAAAATAAGCGCTATTTAATTGCGAATACGATAATATAGGGTTGCCTGTAAAAAATCTGGCCTGAATGACGGTTGTCGAATTTTGAAAGGTGAACAATTTATGCGTGTGGAAACTTGTGACAAAGAGGTCCGAGCTAACTATCCTAAGCGATAGAAGAAGACACTACATTGCAGCTGCGCGCGACGTGACCGCCAGATGAAAGTGAGCGCGCATGCTTTTTATTCATTTTAGTTGTATTCTTGTTATTAGTTAATATAATTGGTCTGCGTCTGCGTACCGTTCTAATTAATTAAATAAATAAATAAGTAAATACTAAGCATTATTTTGGAGTAGTTAATAACGTAAACGCGATATTGATGTTCTTCTGGATAAAAATATGACAGCGATATGTACTTATCTTGAAATTTTCTTGTTATTTTCGGAAAAAAAAAATGAACAAAGTGAACAGTCAAAAAATTCAAAGAAATGAAATGTTAAAAAAACATACTCTGAGAATCTTGTTTTACGTACAAAAATTATTTAACCATAAAAAAATCATACAAAAATTTCATTATAGAAAAAAGTTAGATTCAATAAAAAAAAATCCGTATCTGATTCATCATGAAAATGTTGATCCTCAAATTCGGTACATTCGTTTTCATTTTCCGTAATTTCGACAATTTCTTGTATTTTCATTGGCGTTTGTTTCCCAATAAATATTGTTGGTTTCAAATATTCATCAAAATGCCAAGGGCAGATTCCAGGTTGGAATTTCACACATTCAAAAATTAAAAAAACCGTAGGTGCAAAAAAAAAGTTTAGTTGTTAGAGTATAATTTTGTGATATTTGACTATAAAACGTACAGAATAATCAATTTATTGGTAACTAGCGGGGGGTCATAAATTTTTTGAACATTTTAGGATAAACTTAGACCGTGCGTTCGAGCCTCGTGTCTACTTATTTCATACGCCCTTCTCCTTGAGTGTCGTACACCGTGCGTGACCCGTGGACCCGTTAACATTTTTATGGAATGTCCGATTTGAAAAATTTAAGAAGTAATCTATAGGTATTGAAACCGTCTTAATTATAAAGTGATTTATTTGGATAAGGATTAATACCAAGGTATAAATAAAGACCCTTTTCTAGCGGCGGCATTTCAATTATTTTTTTATAATAAAAGAACACTTATTGTGACATAACTATAATAGTTAGACATATGCTGTCGCGACATTTTTTGTAGATGATGACGTGTTCTACAAAATCGTAGTACATTATTTTGTTCTATCATCAATAGTTTTCGCAGCGCACGCGATGTAAGGTTTTTTGTTTTCCACCTTGGGTTACATTATTGGAGTTTTAGTAAGGATCCCTGATTTTTTTGAAAATATAATATAGCCTATGTTACTCAGGGATAATGTACCATTCTGATGGTGAAAGAATTTTTGAAATCGGACCAGTAGTTTTTGAGCCTATTCGTTACATACAAAAATACAAAAATACAAATCTTACCTCTTTATAATATTAGTGTAGATGTAGATGTAGACTAGCGGCCTGTCCCAGCTTCGCATGGGTGGTCATAAATTTTTTGAACATTTTAGGATAAACTTAGACCGTGGGTTCGAGCCTCGCGTCTACTTATTTCATACATTTGCACGCCAGAGACTGAAATCGCACCACGAGCGTGACCCGTGGACCCGTTAACGTTTTTAATTTCGTCATATCTTTTGAATGGAATGTCCGATTTGAAAAATTTAAGAAGTAATCTATAGGTATTGAAACCGTCTTAATTATGAAAAGATTTATTTGGATAAGGATTAATACCAAGGTACAAATAAAGACCCTTTTCTAGCGGCGGCGTTTCAATTAATTTTTTCTAATAAAAAAACACTTATTGTGACATAACTATAATAGTTAGACATATGCTGTCGCGACATTTTTTGTAGATGATGACGTGTTCTACAAAATCGTAGTACATTATTTTGTTCTATCATCAATAGTTTTCGCAGCGCACGCGATGTAAGGTTTTTGGTTTCCACCTTGGGTTACATTATTGGAGTTTTAGTAAGGATCCCTGATTTTTTTGAAAATATAATATAGCCTATGTTACTCAGGGATAATGTAGCATTCTAATGGTGAAAGAATTTTTGAAATCGGACCAGTAGATTTTGAGCCTATTCGTTACATTCAAAAATACAAAGGTTTCCTCTTTATAATATTAGTGTAGATGTAGATTAGTGTAGATAAAATCATTACAAGTCAGGGTTTGAGTGGTACGATTGTACTTAATTAAAATAATAACTAGTAGTTCGTCCCGAACTGAGATCTCGTGATGCGACCCGACGAACGCATCAAAACTTTGAGTCGGTAGTAGTCAGAGGCAAGTCCAAACATTATCTTTGGACTTTTTTCTGACTACCGCCTACTAAATTGGTATGGTTACCAAGTTTCAACTCTATTGGCCTATTTATTGAAGAGTTCCGTTGAACAGACCTTGGCTCCATCATCAGACCTGGTCGTCGTCACCATTTTATGAGAACTGAGTACCTCCTTAATTTATTTCAAGAAAAAAAAAATAAGAAAAATCGAAAGAACTGGCCGACCAGTAGAAAAACCTTGATGTCAACGAAACTCTTAGAGATGGGAGCTCTTGGATCGCTGGTTATCTTAATTTAACTTTTTAAATTTTATCTCGAAAACCGAGCGTCCCAAAAAAAAAGTAAAAATTGTTTTGGAATGTCCAAACAAAGCCCTTTCATATGACATGTAACTTGATTTTTTTATGTAACTTTTTTTATTTTTGCCCTCTTAAAAAACCCCATATCTCAAAAACCCTTCATCCGATTTTACTCATATACTTACCAGTAAATTTCTCAAGTACAAGCTATCGACATATCAAATTTCATGCAAATCGGATCAACGGTTCTTAAGTTATCGCCAGACAAACATACATACATACATACATAAAATGCCAAATCGCCCAAGTTGAAACTAAGATCTTCGTTCGCTTCGCTCACTCGATCAATAACTAGTAGTTCGCCCCGAACTGAGATCTCGTGATGCGACCCGACGAACGCACCAAAACTTTAAGTAGGTGGTAGTCAAAGACAAGTCCAAACATTATGTTTGGACTTTTTTCTGACTACCGCCTACTAACTTAGTACGGTAACCAAGTTTCAACTCTATTGGCCTATATAATGAAGAGTTCTGTTGAACAGACCTTGGCTCCATCATCAGACCTGGTCGTTGTCACCATTTTATGAGAACTGAGTGCCTCCTTAATTTATTTCAAGAAAAAAAGATAAGAAAAGGCAAAGTAACTGGCCGACCAGTAGAAAAACCTTGATGCCAACGAAACTCTTAGAGATGGGAGCTCTTGGGTCGCTGGTTATCTTAATTTAACTTTTATGTTGTATCTCAAAAACCGAGCATCCCAGAAAAAAAGTAAAAATTGTTTTGGAATGTCCAAACAAAGCCCTTTCGTATGACATGTAACTTGATTTTTTTAAGTCACTTTTTTTATTTTTGCCCCCTTAAAAAACCCCATATCTTAAAAACCCTTCATCCGATTTTACTCATATACTTACCAGTAAATTTCTCAAATACAAGCTGTCGTCTTATCAAATTTCATGCAGATCGGATCAACGGTTCGAAAGTTATGGCCAGACAAACATACATACATACATACATACATACATACATAAAATGCCAAATCGCCCAAGTTGAAACTAGAATCTTCGTTCGCTTCGCTCACTCGATCAATAAACATTATAACAAAAAAATTAATTCGGATAACATAAAATAATTGAACAGGTAAATAAATTCATAGGTCAAAGGATTTTTTTCTAGGTGCCTAAGAAATCCTCGACACTGTAGAATGCCCTGTTACACATTAAATTTATTCACTAACCTCATCATTATTGTCAATAAGTTTTAGTATATCAATAGTGGGATATGCCGTTTTTTTCAACAATCTCAAATTTTTTCCTTCAATGAAACTGGTATTTTCAAAATGTATGGAACAAATAGTACTGTATTTAGTCGGGAACCAGTCTTTCCGTCCCGTGGCTGCAATCCATTTTTCTTTTATGATTGGATCATGAGGGAAACTAAAAAAATGGAAAGGTTTTTTTTTGTACACAATAGAAATTTATGAACATACTAAACGTATAAGCATAGTTGTGTATATTCAAAGGATGAACATGAGCATATTAAATAGGTAATAAGTGCGAGGGTAATATTTTTTGAGTTCATGTGAACTCAAAAAATATTACCCTCGCACTTAAAGCTTTTGTGTAAAATTAGAACATTTATTTATTTATGACCTTGTTTTTATCAATAATCTATAGTTACTTAGGTATACTCTTGAAATCACAGCTTGGAATACTTACTTAAAAAGTAGTTTTAAAATGAATTTACGCATAATATAATTTAAAAATAACTTACCTGTGATAGGAAATATGTCCTTGCCTTTGGGAGCTAGAATTTTTTGGGCTATTGCAATTCAATAGCACGCAACGAGGCATTTTATAAGATTTTGCGGACGTCTGGCTGCAACAACGGACGCGCACGGAATGAAAGCAGCGGCAGCCAGGCTAGCCAACCTCGACGCTTCGTCAGGGTTCGTTCGGACACGGGAAGTACACGTATTTGCGTTATCTATTGTACATATATAATATCTGTGGTCACAATTATCTAAACAAAACTCTGCGCGCCTTATCGCTGCTGCCAACGGCTGACTGGCGAAACGAGTTCCAAGTGACGTCACAGTTACCGCGAAGGCCACTCGGTGAACTTCGCTAGTAATTTGATCATAACTTCGAAAATTTTACACAAAAAAAATTGCGCTGCATGTTAAGGAATTTTTTAGCTCTAATTATCTGCATTCTCAACTAAAAACGTTACTACGTTACGTGATATATTCTTACGTTTAATCAACGTAAGAATATTATCACATTTTCATCAAGTAATATTTAATATTATATGTAGGTATAATTATTTTGTATAATCATATATTATTATATGTATATACCTATATATAAAAATATGCAGAAGCTCACGCATGAATTCTCAAATGCCAACCAAAATCAGACCATGTTATCCAAGCCTTTATAGGTATTAATCATTATGCAAATAAATCATTTCGTATTGAAGACTATTTCAACACCTATAGATTACTTCTTGAATTTTTCAAATCGGACGTTCCATTCAAAAGATAATACCTACGAAATTAAAAATTTTACTTCGCTTTAAAAATATTATAGGAAAACGCGCGGTTCCACGGGACGAGTTCTCAAGGGCGTGCAAATGTATGAAATAAGTAGACGTGAGACTCGAACTTACGGACTAAGTTTATCCTAAAATGTTCAAATAATGTAGGTATATCCACCCATGCGAAGCTGGGCCAGGCCACTAGTAACTTATATATTACTTACCAGTAAAATTCTCAACTACGAACTATTGACATTTCCAATTTCATGCAGATCAGATCATAGGATCGGAAGTTATGGCCTGACAAACAATCATACATAATACAAAGATGGTTTTAAAGATCTTCGCTCACTCGATCAATCAAGTACCTCTTTGGTGCCTACACTACATCCAACAGTGGGTGTTTAAAAATGCAGTAAAAGTACAATATATTGCAATTTAAAAAAAATACCCGTTGATAATATTTTGGATATCCTTCAAAAATTGTTGGTACTGCATCCGCTTTCATTCTTTTTATTTGTAAGCCATCTTTGAAACAGGATTTCTCAAAATGTTTTGAACAAAGCCTGGAATATTTTGTAGGCACCCAGTTTTCACGCCTAATAGCTTTTATCCACTCCCGTCTTATATCTGGGCATTTTGGGAACCTAAAAAAAAATGTAAATTTAACAAAATTTGAGCCATCAAAAATTGAGATACCTAGAAGGTGTGAAAAATCGAAACTAAGACAGAACAGCCGGTCTGACCCTCAGCATTAGATGTTTCACATCAAAAACAGATACTAAAATATTATCGGTAGGTAGGTTAGGTAGGTAAGAGAACCTAAGAGCTGATTTCACCATGCTCTGTTAAATAAACAAAGGATTAAAGAGGGCCGTTATTACCTACGTCAAAATGTACACATTCGACATCTAAGGTTAGATTTAACGGCCTGTTAATCCTTGATTAGTAACAAACAGCATGGTGAAATTTTAGTCGGTGTAGGTACATCACTAGCACAGTTGCCTAAAACAATACCTACATTTTATTCTACAATAAATGGGTTTACGCTTAATTTTCATCATTTTCACATAGTAAAATATGACTAGTACTAATCAAATGTAATTCCTATAGTCTTTTTGGGAGAAAAAACACATTCTTTTAGCATGTAAATAGAAAAAGAATGTTGCCAAAGACTTACGTATGAAATGTCAATTCCGGGTCTTTTACTCCTCCTTTAGTTGTTCTTGATGCACAAAACATAGCATCACAGGACATACTTTCACCTTTTCAATTATATTTTTCCTAAAACAATGAAAATTCTTTTGATTTTAACTATTTAAATTAATTTCACCGCAATGTTTTGACCACATTTTGATATTAGCATTTTAGCATTACTCACACAGACCAGACAGTGAGGCGTTGCCAAACTTACATCTTCTTTTCTTTTACTCGTAGCAAGGCTACGTGGGAAGAACAAAGATAGATGATCACTGTCTGATACATCGTTGTAAGAGCGGCAACTCCCTATTCTCCTCCTTTTGATATTTCCGCCAAGCATGGAAATGTTTGCGAAGCAAGTTATCACACAAGAAATAAATGTTCAATAAGTAGAAAAGAACCATTTCAAATAATTCTTTGTAAACTATCATTTGTTTCCGTAACCTAACTTCCGCAGTCCGACCCGCGAGTTTGATTCGAATTCGATAAAACTGACGTTTCCGATCTCGAAACCTTTTTGAATGTTCATACATATCTACCGTAGCTAGGGAATATAATAATAATTATTTGTGGAGATGTGTGTGGTGGGCGGGGTGGAGATAGCTTCTTACCCACGATTTAAGTATATATTTATTTGAACACGTCAGCGCTCGTCGTCGTTTTTCACAGTTAATTAAAAGTGAAATTCCGAACACGGATACTAAAGGTACTAATAGCAAACAAACTCAGCACAGCGGAAGCCAATAATACAGCATGTTAATGTACACCCAGTTAATCCGTGTACACTGCACTGTACCCCAAGTATGAGTTTTGCTTACTCGCAATGAACACGGAACAAAAACGTTAAACGAAAAACCAAATATGGTAAGCAAAACTCATACTTGGGGTACTGGTTTGAATTATCGGAGTGTACCATTATCATCCCGTACAATAACATGCCGCGCAAAATTGTCACGTGTTGTTAATGTACACGCAGGTACACCCAGTTCATGTACAGCATTATTATTGGAAGCCACTTTATTACCGTCGAGTCGGATTGGTTAGGTTATGTTGAAACGAGGCCGGTTATTGCACGACATCATAATGTATAGCACGTTAATGTACAGCATGATAATTGGAATCCACTTTGGTACTTTTGAATTCGTTTTAACTGGGTGTACATTATTGGGGTGCGGAATAACTGGATGTGCAATATTGTCACGTGTAGTTTATGTCTAGCCAGAATTAATTTTTACTGTACCATTTGGTTTTTGTTCCGTGCTCATTGCGGGTTTTGTATGAAGACGCGATAGAGAGAATGGTGCTCAAAATCGTGCTCGGCTAAAAGTCGAGTGTGAAAACCGCGCGCTAGTTTACGCCGCGCGAGACTAACGCGAGCGATTTTGACGCGAGCTATACAACACCGCTTGCTCACCAAAGTGAGGCTTGGAACAGTGAGCTATTTGAAGTCCATTCTTAGAACGTCGCGTTAGTTCAAAGCGAAGTACACTTAGCGAGATATTTTATTGTTTGCAAAATGCGGAGGCCCATGGGCTCAGATACAATGCCAGTAAAAGTGAGATGATAGTTTTCAAGGCGGGCCCTAAAACGTACAACGCTGTCCCTCCAGTATCACTTACGGGTAGTCAACTTAAAAGGGTTACAAAGTTTAAATATCTGGGCCACTGGGTCACCGAGACTCTCGCAGATGATATAGATGTAGAAAGGGAGCGCAGGGCATTGTCGGTCAGAGCCAATATGTTGGCCCGTAGATTTGCGAGATGCAGTACGGCCGTTAAAACGAGTCTGTTTATGGCGTACTGCCAGTCATTTTATACCTGCAGTCTATGGGTCAATTATACACAGCGCTGCTGGAGTGCCCTGCGCGTCCAGTATAACAATGGCTTCAGGATACTGTTGGGGCTGCCACGTTTCTGTAGTGCATCGGGGATGTTTGCGGATGCACGCGTAGACGACTTCTACGCAATCATCCGCAACAGAACAGCATCCCTGTTGCACAGGGTGCGCGGCAGCACCAACAGCTACCTCCGATTGATAGCGGACAGACTGGACGTCGACACAGTGTTCATGAAGCACTGGACACTGGTGCACACTGTGGTGCGCTCTTAGTTTGTGTGCTTAGTTTTTATGTTTATATGTCTAGTTTTAATTATTAATAATGTTCCTGCTGGCACTTTGCCTAGTATTCTGGGCTTTTTGTGTTTTTTTTTTTGTAATTGATATTATTATTGTGTAGTGTATTATGCTATTTATTGCTATTATATTCCATATTTTTTATATATGTTCCTCTTAGCATCTGTCTATTATAATTATATATTTTCTTATTCTCTCCTGCCTACCTACACATGCAGACAGATGTATGAACACAGCAGACGTGAGGTCACCCAGATTGGTCTAAACTGAAAACCAGCGCTGCGTCGTCGTCGCCTTGGAGGCGGCGGGGCAGCATTTGGCTGAGTTGAGACCATTTTGGCTCATGAAGTACTGGTCGGCATCCATAGTAGGTACCTAGGTAGGTTTAGCTTAGTTAAAGGAAACCTTGCATTGTTGTTTTTTGTGTTTTTAAATGTTTCTTCCTATATGTATTACATGTTACCTACCTACTATATACCTACCTGCTATGATAAGCAGTTTTTTTTCTTCTTGTTTTTCTTGCTACCTAATATGTGATGCTGTACCCGTGTTTGTGTGTCGAATAAAAAATATTCTATTCTATTCTATTCCTACCTAGTTTTAAGTATTTATGGCTGCAATACTTCATGTGTGAATGCTGAAATAAAAGTTATTTGATTTGATTTGATTTGATTTGAAAAAAAACATATTTATTCAGTTTCGTATGGTAAAATCTAGGCGCTATTTATTTTTATCGGATCGTTCCTTTTTTTATGAACCTATAATATTATTCTACTTACTTTACTTTGTTTACCTAACTTCATTGTCATAAATTACTTTGAATTATAATAAAACAAACGATTGTACGGAAAGGAAAAAGGAAAGGAACGTTCCGTTAAAAATAAATTGCGCCTAGATTTCACCATACGAAACTGAATAAATTTGTTTTTTTTTGTAAACAACAAAATATCTCAATAAGTGTACTTCGCTTTGAACTAACGCGACGTTCTAAGAATGGACTTCAAATAGCTCACTGTTCCAAGCCTCACTTTGGTGAGCACGCGGTGTTGTACCTATAGCTCGCGTCAAAATCGCTCGCGTCAGTCTCGCGCGGCGTAAACTAGCGCGCGGTTTTCACACTCGACGTTTTGCCGAGCACGATTTTGAGCACCATTGATAGAGATAGAGATAGCGATACGGAATTTATGTTCTACTACTAATTTTCATCATACTTACATTATAATGTTCCGTATCGGTATCTCTATCGCGTCTTCATACAAAACCCGCAATGAACACGGAACAAGAACGAAAAACGAAAAACCAAACATGGTAAACACAACTCATACTTGGGGTACAGGACAATTTTCGGAATTAGACGATTTAATGCACTAAAATAATTCTATTTCATTTGAATTATTTAGTAAAGTAGCAATAGATAAAAGTCTTTTATTTAAGCGCTAACTAAAGTGTACTCTACCGAAAATTATGGCCATAATTTATGCTTCCTTGATGTCAAAAAGTCTACCACAGCCTTAGATCAAGTATACAATAGATAGAGCATCAAATAATAATACCAAGAGTAAGAGAGACGCAATAATACAAATTATACCTATGAGTGAGAGAAATATAATATAAATGTTTTGTCCTTTTCTGTGTATGCATTTTTGAATGTTTAGCACCAAGTTTGGTGCTAAACAAACCGCTTGGCTCTAGTGAGTTTGCAGGTGTTTATTGCCAAAGTTCTTTGAAAATTGTGTGTGTTTAGGTCCCAGTAAAAGTAGAGTTAACTTTATAATATGGTGCATAGTAGTATTTTAGGCTGTGATAATGATACAGCTCGGAAAACTGAAAATTAAGCTTCCTTCGGTAAGTAGCACTTTTATGTTCAATTTGTCAATAAAACTATAAAACGGAGAATGCACAGTGTCCACAATTAATCATTTAACGGTTGTGTTTACTTTCTATCGCATAACATAGTAGATTTCTAGAATTTAATTATTTTGTAAAATTGAGTATAGGTTACTAAAAACCACACAAATGACATGGCTATTCAAAGCGATACAGTCGTATAGAAACAAGTATCTGCATAATTTGGCTGGGTTATACGATCTTTCGGGCTGCCAACTAAAACAAAATCTATTTGCCAAAAATGTTGGGAAACGAACAACTTTAGGGTGGATTCGACTCGGATATGTTAGGATAAGTTCAAATACACACAATAAGCTAGAAAAAAATGACAATGTCGCAACTTATTATTTAACTCAAAGAAATAAGGTTTGTAAATTTTGAATGAGCAGTTGGTAGTTATTTTATGTCTGAGACCACCATCGCGTACCTAGTATGATTAAATACCTACATATGGCTAATAATTACATGTTTGTTTTACAGATTTCCCAAAGATGCAACTACTTTGGGCTGATGGGTTAAAGCTACGGGTTACCAAGCTCCAGGTCACCAAGCTCCAAAATCAAAATCAAAACGGACTATATTCAGTACAATCACAAGGATCTCTTTGAAACGTCTTAAATTGGTACTAGGTGAATGTACCGCCAGTTCCTGGCGACCAAAGCCTAGAAGAACAGGCAAGAAACTTACAGACTAAAAAACTTTTGGGCTATTTCAACGTAAACGGTATCTTTTTTTCTGCATATTAAAAGTATGTTCAAAATCTAAAACACGAATACGAATCTTGCTTTAAAAAGTGTGAATTAAGAAAATATTCTCATCTGAAATTGTTATGTACAAACTATTAAATATTTATCGTCTAATAAATTATCACTTACTTATACGTGATATATTTTAATGTATGTAAGACATATTCATAGTGATGTTCTGAGGATAGCTGTATTCATAATGCCACCACTTCGCGCTTCAGGGCAAAGTGGTGGCATTGCTCAGGCTTATGGTCAGCTCTACTGGCTTACTCCTGTTAGGATGTATTGGTTATACCTTCTTAATTTAAAATTGAAGCACGCGTTATAAATTAACCTTTTGAATTACGGTTTCTGACGAGTAGGGATTTAGAATAAATAAATCAATGATAAATAAATAAATTGTTTTTTATTCATAAAAATTTTACCTAGCTGATGCTAGCTGGTGCAGTAACATAATTAAACTATTGGTAGGTGGTAGAATGTGAAGAATAGCACCACCAGCTAGCTCTGTCCCTCTCACTAGGAAAATCCAGGACTCTAGAACGCCGGGGCCTAAAATGCCAGCTTAGCGGGGTAACAAGGGATTCTCCAAACATAGCACACTAGGTTCACCCTGTTTTTTTTTATTGTTTTTTAATAAATATTGGTGGAGATTCACATAGCACTATCTAGCCCCAAACTAAGCCAAATCACAACCACCCAGGCAGAGAACAAACGTCTGGTATCACATCACACAAATGTTTGTTCTCGGTAGGATTGAACCCACGGCCTACGGCGCAAAAGGCTACCAACTGAGCTGTGTAGGCTTTTTTCTAGCCCATTCCTTAGAAGATATTAAAATGGCGTAACCTAGAGGAGGGTACAAACTATTTCACTGCAGAAACTAGCTTTAATTAAACATCATTAAACAAACAACTGGAGCCACGGCGACATCATAGCGTAGGCTTGGTTGGGTAAAAATAGTATGATGTGGCAACCCATACATTGTATGTACTTGTTGTCCGTCTTGCTCGGGTATACGCTCGTAGGCAATCCATAGTATTATTAATCTATGACCACAGCAAGACGGACAACAAGTACATGCAATTTATGGGTTGCCACATCATACAATTTTTTACCCAAGCATAAGCTATGATGTCGCCTCGGCTCCGGTTGTGTTGTTATCTAAGTTAAATTAAAGCTAGTTTCGGCAGTGAAATAGTTTGACCCCTGTCAAACTATTTCACTGGCTTATAGGAGGGCCTCTAGGTTACGCCGTTTTGATATCTCTCTGAAATGGGCTAGAAAAAGGCCATAAAGCCCATCATATATATACGACATGTATGTAGCCCTGATATTATCCTGTAATTTTAGACATTCACATCAGGACCCTAGGCCCCGCGAGCTAGACCTGGATTCACCTCGTGTGAGTTAGCTGGTGGTACTATTCTTCACATTCTACCACCTACCAATAGTTTAATATGTTACTGCACCAGCTACCATCAGCTAGGTAGGTACAATTTTTAGGAATAAAAAACGATTTATTTATTTATTATTTATTTATTTATACTACATCCTGTAACTCAAAAGGTTATACAAACATTTTAATAAAGAAAGGGCCCGACATACTATCTTTTCCACAACTATAGAAAAGATTTTCAAACGCCTGAAGTCTGACTGAATAGATCTTTAGGGGTTAAAATAAAAACCAAACAACAAAACAAAACAGAAATCATTTAACATTCATATTATAAAATCAGCGCAAAGAAGTCAGAACAAAATACACAAGGCTTCACGAGGATTCACGCGATCGTGATTGTTGAATTAAGAATCGTAAAAAGCAGAGGTTTTGGTTAAAATTGTTCGTTCGCTTCGCTCACTCGATCAATTATAATATATGACGTGTAGGTACGTGTTTATTTATTAGACAACTAGCGGCCTGTCTCAGCTACGCATGGGTGGATATAAATTTTTGGAACATATTAGAAAAAACTTAGACCGTAGGTTCGAGTCTCGCGTCTTTCTTTGGTATAACCTAATTGAATAAACATTAATTAACTTACGTGTACATAAAGCATCGGAATGGAGCCTTCATTTAGCATAGTCTTTTTTTTTAAATGTCTAAAGCATTGGGTTTCAAAATGCTTTGAGCAGACACGGGCTCCTTTATAAGGTTGCCAATCTGGAGCTTGGTGACCCGTAGCTATAACCCACAAGCCCAAAGTAGTTTCATCTTTGGGAAACCTGTAAAACAAACATGTACGTATGCATTTATTTCCTTTCCAATATGCGAGCACAGAGGGGGGGGGCGTAAGGTAGAGGGGGAGGAGAAACATATGTCAATGTCACTGTCAGATGATCAAATCTCCTGATAGTTGCATTTTGTAGAGAAAAATTAGGGTTTAAAAAATAAAATTCTCGTTATCTAGCTGTTTCCGCGTATAACGATTTCATATGTTGGCTTCTTATGTGTAGACGTACGTGTGACAAAAATTTCAGCCTCCTAGCTGTGCTCACATACTGGAAAGTTGAGCCACTTCAATTATTAATATGTAATGCAAAGCTTAAAAAATATATTAAATTAAATTAATTAGGTAAGTACTTATACATTTTGTTTTAAATGTATGTGCTTAAGTTAAAATTAACACGCCTTACTTCTTTGAATTAAATAATTGTTGAGGTTAAGTCGCGACGTTGTCATTTTTTTCGGCTAGTTGTATATGTTCGAACATGTCAGAGTCGAATCCACCCTAAAATGGTTCATTTTCCAACATTTTTGGCAAATAGATTTTGTTTTAGTTGGTAGCCCGAAATATCGTATAACCCAGCCAAATTAAGGTGGTTCTTGTTTCTAAAGGACTGTATCAGATTTGAATAGCCATGTCATTGGTGTGGTTTTTAGTAACCTATACTAAATTTCAAAAATTGAGAAATTCAAGAAATCTACTATGATAAGCGATAGAAAGCAAACACAAACGTTAAATGATCAATTGTGGATATTGTGCTTTCTCCGTCTTATAGTTTTATTGACAAATAGTACATAAAAGAGCTACTTACCGATGGAAACTTATATTTTTAGTTTTCCGTGTGCTATCACTATCACAGCTTATAATACTACAATGCACCATAATAAGAACTTAAATCTACGTTCACTAGGACCTAGACACTCACTACTTTCAAAGAAATTCGACACTAAAAACCTGAAAACTCACAAGCACCAAGCGGTTTGTTTAGCACCAAACTTGGTATAATGTACTCTGTGCCTGTGCTTGGTGCTATGTAAAAAACGTGGTACCATCAAAATCGCATACGCAGAAAGGGACAGAACATTTATATTGTATTTCTCTCACACATAGGTATAATTTGTATTATTGCGTCTCTCTTACTCTTGGTATTATTAATTGATGCTCTATCCATTGTATACTGATCCATGCTATAAACTCTTTCAACGTAAAATCCAAGTTTGCCAACGACGAAGACGATAAACCAAAACCAGAGACAATAAAATCATGGCGTTTGTTTTTCTTCATACATACATACAGTTAGTTTTATTCCTACATTTCTTTAAATCCGTGAAAAATCTGGATTAGAGTCTTTTTATTCAGGAAAAAACAAGCTGGTAAATTTATTCCTGTTAGCTGTCTGACCCAAATGCTCTAGGTTGTTTGATAAATTTGTTCATTGTATTGTATGTGATGCATTTCTAAAACTAAGAGCTCTCAACTCGAAAAGTAAGTTCCGAATGTTTTATTTCATGTTACAGTGTTGTTTGTTTGCCCGTTCTGTAGTGTATTGGTTAAAGTGTGACGATGTGATGTGATCCTTCGTTAGATATCCTTTTACCACAGAGTACATGTTGATGATTGTACTTTTCTACTTTTTTATCCTTAGCCCTTCGTTGAATCACGCCACAAGCCCGAAAAGGACATTTTCAGTGCGATTTCAATAGAATGATTTTGTTTATTTATATACGGCCGTATGTACTTTGGGCGCATTGAATTGCATGATCACTAAACCATTCACTGTTTTGTGCAGTTCAGTGAAAGTTTGTATAAATATTCACCGCGCTCTATACCGACACTTGCCCCCTACAAAATGTGGTATCAATGTAATACCTACATAGGTACTAAGTTTGGCTCCAGGTTTATATTATCCCATGAATTCCCATGTATAGTTGAAACCGGGTACCATCTCTAGGCACTCTTGTAACCCTTAGTTTATGATATCATTGTAGTGGCTTTGATGCACAGGTGCTGCCTAATTATTGACTCTGAAATGTAGTAAAAGTTGTATTAGTGATTTTTTACAGATATTTTTAGCTGTTATATTTTTAGGGGTAACCAGCTAGACTCAAGGCAATGGACCCTTTCCTTAGGGTCCATCTACACAAGGCTAATTAAGTTAGTTAGTTAATCTTTTGACTGTGTGTACTTAAATACTGATATAACTTAATTTCTATTTTATTTTATATTTTTTAATGTTTATTATAAGTAATTCAAATTAACCTCTGTATAATAATTAGTGTAATTGGTATAACTGTTCTAGTTAAACATAAATAAATAGTTGCTAAACATTCCATAGTGAGAAGTAGTAGTATTTAAAAAGTAGTAGAGCTCTTTGTGAAGGGCTCGCCCAGGGAAGTACTACCACCACTCCTTTTTCTGCTGCCAAGCTGTATTGCTGTGTTTTGGTTTGAAGAGTGTGGTTGCCGGTGTAATTACATTCACATGAGGTTTAACATCTGCATGCCTCAAGTTGATGGACGCAGGGCAGTGCATCATAGGGCATGTTTCTATCATGCGTGACTTAAGAGGTAATGCTTTGTTATAGGTGATGGTTACCACTTAACATCAGGTAGGCCATCAGCTTGTTCCATCTAAATATATAAAATAATACATTTTAAGGCATCTAAATATATAAAATAATACATTTTAAGGCAGTAAGTCTCTTCTTTTGCATGCTATTCCGTCCAAGACCGTAAGTCTTGGACCTACCCGCAACTTTGACCAGGTCATTGGTCCAGCTGATATTAGGCCTGCCCACAGCTCCGAAATGAATTTTATATTAATAAATGAATTTTGTAGTGACAGAAAGACAAGTTTCAGCAACTATTTTTGGATAGAGCAGAGAAAGCTAAGAAGGTACTAATTCTAATTCATAGTGGGGGAATAAGATCTGCACTGACATCCCGCAATGGGGTGTATTGTGCATTAACCCCCTGCTAACCTAACTAATTAGAAGAAGGGTATAAAATCAACAATAAATCTTCCAAGTTGTACAATTTCCAATGGGAATTGTTTAAGCATCATTGAATAGCAGATTGTTTAAGACCATTTAATATTTTATTTGCAGGCTAGCTTTTATAAGTAAAATATTACAAAATGGAGGAAGACACATCAGAACTTGTCAGAATATGGAGGGAGAAAAAGCTCGGTGAGACGAGATCCACAGAAGATAAACCACACAATTTCGTCAAACAAGAATGCTCGGTCCCCGAGATGATGAACTTAACTACCATCCACCCTGACAACTTACCACCTAACGCCCACCAGCATTTAGAACAGCGGTCTGTGGACCAGAGATTTAACCAGCATTCAATATTCAGTGGCAGCTCTGATCCGGTGTGGTTGCCACCCGATGATATACCCCCTGCACCAGAGAAGAAGGCTCCTAAGAGCTCCTTCCTGGACCCGACGAACTGGAGACGATTGACACTGAACGAAGATGAGGCGATCATTAAGTTTAATAAGCGAGCGACCAATCCGAGATATACAAATGGAAGGTTCAAGTGCCATGAGTGCTTCTCGAACTTTGCGAGAGAAGAGAAACTAGCCAAGCATATTATGATCAATCACAGTGAGGTAAGTCTTCGAAAAAGTCTGTCTGTTTATGAAAAGCTAGATTCTAATTCAAGATGGGTTCAAAAATACGATCTGTACTCTCTCTCTCTCTCTTGTCATGTCACTAGTTTCTTTCGAAACAGTGTGAAAGGATTTTAAGTGCGCCTCAAGAGTATTCCTACTTAAAATTTTGCTTATGTACGTAAACTAGTAAAGCAAACTTTTGAGTAGGAAAACATGTAACGATCAAAATGAAATTTTTACTAAACTGTGTGCAATGTGATTGCACACAAAATGGTTGATTGCGATTTTTCGAAAATGAGTTAAGTGATTTTATATCTTTCAACATGTCGAAACGTGCGAGCGAGAGTCACATTAGCTCTTGTATTCGCCTTAATAAATCTTGTATTATTCCCAGAGTGCCGGCCCCCACATGTGTCGGTTTTGCAAGCGACGCTTCTTAAAACCGTGCAAACTGCGCATGCATGTCAAGAAGCATTATGTGCAGATTGAGTGTCTTCGCTGTAGTATGCAGTTTGATGGAGAGTAAGTACTGTATTCAGCTGTATAGTATTCGTATATATTTGACAGCCTTCACAGCTCAGTCGGTAGTAGCTCTGCCTTCTGCGCCGTAGGCCGTGGGTTCGATCCCCACACAGAACAAACATTTGTGTGATGAACATAGATGTTTGTTCATCACACAAATTATGAATGATTATTTATTAGTATTGTCATCCAAATTTTCATCTTGATATGTACTATAATTAGAAAAAGGTTAAAAATTACCTCAAAGATTCTGTTACATACTTAATAAGCAAGGGTCGGAATAGGTAGAGTTTTTAAGTACCAAATGACGTAAAATTACCTATACAATCTCAACATGGATATGCCTTTAAAACCCGGAATTGGGATTAATAAAATTGCTTTCCAAAATTTATGGGTTTTTTTATATACAACTAGCTGATAGAACAAGCAGATAGCCCACCGGATGTTAAGATAAGGTGAAGCGACTAAAAACGTGTTAAAAAAGAATACCTTTAATGAATCCGATATTTAATTTATAGGTTTGTAAGGAAAACCACGAAAAGAATCACTCGGGTTACTAAAAATATTTAATTGTAATATTTGTTTCAGAGGGCTGGCGTTCCAACATGAAGAGTTCCACCGAGGTGTGACAACGACTTGTAAATACTGCAACCATCAGTTCAGGTATCCATACATTTTATATTGATATAATAATAATTATAATATAAATTTTATTTCTGATAACTTAGATCCATAAATTGTTAGTACGTACAAACTTTCACAGAAGGCAGAGCCAACCAACTGAGCTGTGAAGCGCAGTTGGTAGTAGCTCTGCCTTCTGTGCCGGAGGCCGTGGGTTCGATCCCCACCGACAACAAACATTTGTGTGATGAACATAGATGTTTGTTCTCTGTCTGGGTGTTATATAATATTATAAGTATGTATTTACAAAAAAAAAGTATATATGTATTATATCAGCTATCTGGTTCCCATATCACAAGCTTTGGCTTAGTTTGGGGCGAGATAGTGCTGTGCGGAATGTCCACCAATATTTATTTATTTGTAAAACTTAAAAACTTTGATAGGTTAATAATTAAGAAAAATGGCGATCCTATGCCATCATTACTCGCACACAGTGCTTTAGGAAGGAGCTATCCCATTTACGAGCAATGATGCCCAGGATGTTATTGGGACTTCCACGGACTCTCGTCAGAAGTTACGCAATTATCTTTTGCATGCAGGTGGCGAACCCGTCAGACATATATGTATAGATTTTAAAATTGAATGAATGAATGAAAAACTTGATTGTACATACACCTTATAGAAAATAGTAGTGCGTTATAAATTTACTCATACAATACTTTACTCATACTTACATTATGGTACTAAACTAAGGTACCATAATGTAAGTAAGATCAATTCAATTATATTGCATTTTTTTTCTTTCACAAAATTATGTGGTACTGGGGAATGCAATCCCGCAAGAGAATTTCAATCCCGGTATTTGCGGGACTGAACAATCTTAGTCCCGCTGCTGGATCCAGCAGGAGGCTTAGACCTCTAAAATCAATCATAATAAAGGCCCAATAGACCTTGTTGTCATTGTTTTAATTTTAACCCAGTTTAATCAATATTTTTTGGTACTTTTAGACACTAATTTACATAGAATAAGATAGGGCAAAAGGCAGCGGCAGCAGAAATACATCATCTGTGAAAATTTCAACCGTCTAACTATCACGGTTCATGAGATTCAGCCTGGTGACAGACGGACAGACAGACGGACAGACGGACGGACAGCGGAGTCTTAGTAACAGGGTCCCGTTTTACCCTTTGGGTACGGAACCCTAAAAACAAAATAACATTTGCAGGCACAAGTCTACGTACTACCAGCACTTGCGCACTCAGCACCGCAGCTCGCATATCTGCACTCTGTGCGGCGCGTCCTTCGTCAGCAAAGCGGGACTCAACGTGCACAAGAAACGACTGCATTCCAACGATAAGGTACATAAACACAATACACAATAAAATTTATTTATTTCCAAAAAAGACCTTGTACAGACCACTAACCTAACTAAACTTAGAATTAACAATACGTAGGTAGTAAAAGTTATATAGAACATTTCTATAATATGATGGTTGTGGCCGGTGGCTGGTGGTTGGCGGCTGAATCAGATTTGCAATACACTCCGCACTAAAAACAGCACTGTATTTAATCTAAATAACAGATTCACCTCAAACTCCGTGCCTAAATTGTGCCTGTCATGGAAGACATGGAAAACAATTTTGGCGATCTAACAACAAAAAAAATACATAAAAAATAATTCGTAAACATGAACAAACACCCATTCCCGATACTTTTTTGACTGAATGTATATTTGTCGTTGTAGAACTTGCCGAAGGAGGCGGACGCCAACATATACTGCCGGCGCTGCGATATTAAATTCGCGTCGATGCAAGCCTACCAGGAGCACTACCGGCACTCGGCGCTGCATGCGGATGGGGTCGAGTGAGTTCCCTATAACACACTTATTACCCCGTTTACACTCAGCTCATGTCCGTGGAAATGTGCAGAGACATCGACAGGGACTTGGGCAAAGCCAGAATGTAAACAGGCCACTTCCATGTCCGCTCGCGTTGCCAGCGCTCCATAAGTGTCCGGGCTAAATGTGCACACACATAGCCGGCGACGCTGCCGCGGACATATATCCGGCCACATTTCCGTCCACGCGAATGGCAGCGCGAATGTCTAAATGTAAACGCGGTATATACAAGGTGTTCCAATACTTGTACTTTAAACTTCAGGGGGTTACAGTACCTAATAAGTAAAAAAAACAAGCTGTTTCATACATTTTAGCCAGGTAGGTATTGAACTTTTGTATGAAACAGCTGTTTTTTTTTCGCGTTCACAGTGTTGTTACCTGTAATTACACTGGCAACCACACTCTTCAAACCGAAACACAGCGTTGCTGCTTGGCGGCAGAAAAAGGCGTGGTGGTAGTACTTCCCCGGACGATCCCTTCACAAAGAGCTCTACTACTCTGTTATGCCATAAGCGCTCCCCTCCGGGCGTGAATAAAAGCATTAAACAGCAAGCCGGATAGGAAAGCTTATCGCATCTTCATACAAAACCCGGTGGAAAACGAAATGCGAAATTAGAAAAAGAAAAATTGTCTAAACTCAGCACTTCTGAACATTCAATGTGAAGCGAGATAGAGATCCAAAATTCTGTATGTAATAAAGAGTTCGTCCTCTATGTTGTAATTTTCTATTTCAGTGTGTATGTGAATGATGACGTCAGAGGAGCTAACTACGTCCGGTGTACAGTGGTGAGTAACTTTAAGAATAAAAACCAACTTTTGTTGCATTCGATTATTTGATCTAGTGGGCTAACTATTCAAAGGATTATGGGCACTTTGTATGGAAAAAATATACATCCTATCGGCTAGCAATTTTTTTTCTCAAAGCCAATTTATTAATAGCACTACACATTCAATACACGTTTATTTCTAGTTATGAATATTTAAGTTTTGTTTCGTATGTAACCTGAAAGCAATGTGTATTATCGCAGTGCCACGAGCAGTTCTACACGTACCAAGCGTGCCTGAAGCACCACCGGCGCCTGCACCCCGACGCGCCCTTCATGAAGAAGTCTCTCGCGAGCCCCGCCGCCGCCAGCAGCGAGCGCGTCAACTGCGACGTGTGCGGCGCGCTCATCAAGGTACGCATGCCGCCGCCAGCAGCGAGCGCGTCAACTGCGACGTGTGCGGCGCGCTCATCAAGGTACGCATGCCGCCGCCAGCAGCGAGCGCGTCAACTGCGACGTGTGCGGCGCGCTCATCAAGGTACGCATGCCGCCGCCAGCAGCGAGCGCGTCAACTGCGACGTGTGCGGCGCGCTCATCAAGGTACGCATGCCGCCGCCAGCAGCGAGCGCGTCAACTGCGACGTGTGCGGCGCGCTCATCAAGGTACGCATGCCGCCGCCAGCAGCGAGCGCGTCAACTGCGACGTGTGCGGCGCGCTCATCAAGGTACGCATGCCGCCGCCAGCAGCGAGCGCGTCAACTGCGACGTGTGCGGCGCGCTCATCAAGGTACGCATGCCGCCGCCAGCAGCGAGCGCGTCAACTGCGACGTGTGCGGCGCGCTCATCAAGGTACGCATGCCGCCGCCAGCAGCGAGCGCGTCAACTGCGACGTGTGCGGCGCGCTCATCAAGGTACGCATGCCGCCGCCAGCAGCGAGCGCGTCAACTGCGACGTGTGCGGCGCGCTCATCAAGGTACGCATGCCGCCGCCAGCAGCGAGCGCGTCAACTGCGACGTGTGCGGCGCGCTCATCAAGGTACGCATGCCGCCGCCAGCAGCGAGCGCGTCAACTGCGACGTGTGCGGCGCGCTCATCAAGGTACGCATGCCGCCGCCAGCAGCGAGCGCGTCAACTGCGACGTGTGCGGCGCGCTCATCAAGGTACGCATGCCGCCGCCAGCAGCGAGCGCGTCAACTGCGACGTGTGCGGCGCGCTCATCAAGGTACGCATGCCGCCGCCAGCAGCGAGCGCGTCAACTGCGACGTGTGCGGCGCGCTCATCAAGGTACGCATGCCGCCGCCAGCAGCGAGCGCGTCAACTGCGACGTGTGCGGCGCGCTCATCAAGGTACGCATGCCGCCGCCAGCAGCGAGCGCGTCAACTGCGACGTGTGCGGCGCGCTCATCAAGGTACGCATGCCGCCGCCAGCAGCGAGCGCGTCAACTGCGACGTGTGCGGCGTTAAGCAACGTTTTGTGCTGTCTTGAATAATATGTAGACCTACTTACTTGATATAGCACCATATATTATTAAGGTAAGCAATAGTAACTTCCCGAGATCCGAGTTTTATTAGACTATGTAATATACTAATGTAATTGTTTTGTTTCCAGGCGACCAGTCTGTACACACACATGAATGCTCACACCCGCACCAAGGTGTACACATGCCAGATATGCGGCATGCAGTTCCCGTACCCTACCTCACTGCTAAGGCATAAAGTGGTAAGCAATACAATACAAGTGTATAATCATTTATTTCAGGCAACACAGTAGTTAAATATACATATAAGTAATAGGTAGATACACAATTTACATGGCCCATGTGACACAAATGAGGCACATGTGACACATATGGGACAAACAAATAAAAAATATATAGAAATGTGACGCATATGGGACACACATGAGGCACAAGTGTCACATATGATACACACTGACATACATGAGATACACATGTGATCATATGGGACACACTTGAGACACACATGAGGTACATGTGACACATATGAAACACTTGCGACACATCTGAGACACAAATGATGCACGCATGAGTCACATGTGACACACATGTGGGACACGTGACACAAGGAGTTTAAAAAATTACTTTTCGAGATGTTTTTTTATACAATTCTGTTTGTTTATTACAGACTCACACAGGGGAAAAGAAATATCCGTGTCCGCTCTGCGAGAAACGATTCACGCAGAGAAACAGTATGCAGCTACATTATCGCACTTTCCATCTCAAGGAACCCTATCCTAAGAGGTAACTACCTTTTCATTATTATATTATATTGTAACAAGGATCATACAAAAGAACGGTAGGAACCAAGCTTTTTTTGACAACCCTCACAGCTCGGTTGGTAGTTGCTCTGCCTTCTGCGTTATAGGCCGTGGATAGTTTCAATATTTCTGCTATCTAGTTCGAAAGCACTGGTGGTCTAGTGGTAGCGGCCCCGCCTTCCGATCCTAAGGTCGTGGGTTCGAAACCGGTCGTGCACCAATGAGTTTTTCTGTTTTAAAATTTATGTGCACAATGCCAGTACTCTCAAACGGTGAAGGAAACCATCGTGAGGAAACCGGCATGTCGTAGAACCTAAAAAGTTCTATATGTGTCAAGTGCTCGAAAGGAGCCTCTTGAGGCGCACTTAAAATCCATTCACCACACTGTTTCGAAAGAAACTAGTGACACGAAAAGAGAGAGAGCAGCTATCAAGTTCTCATAAATCAAGCATTACTCAGTTTGGGAAAGTCCACCAATATTTATTTTATCTATTTCAGGAACAGACGAAAGAAGCCCATGGAACCTGAAGTGCAGCCCCAACACCAGCAACAATTGAACCACGTCTCTCTCTTGGGACTCTAATACCTCATTTATAACGGTAAAGCTTCCCCAAGGCCTCTTTCGTAGCTCGAAGGACCCCAGACCTAACCGCAGAGTTTAGGCCGCCTTAAGTTATCCGTCTCGGCTTGAAGACTTTAAGGTACACTATGAATGCTAGTTAGTGGATGGTTTATTAATAATTTATTTGAGGCAACACAGTACCAATATATTAATATAAATCAGCAGTGAAGTGAAACTAACATTTTCTGTGGAATTAAAAAGACTTGGCAAAAGGACTTGTTCCAGAGCCAGAACAAAAAAAAAAGTATAAATGCCTACGCGAAGACTGCTAATGTACCTCTCGCGCGTACTTTCAACCTTTAGAAGATATAAAATTACTTAAGGTAATTATTAAAAATTGCAGACAACCAAATTTCGGAGAATATCATTACAAAAATGAAACAATATCATATTGATTCAAACTAGTTTTCCTATCTAGAAGTTTGATTAAGGCGAATACAAGAGCTAATGTGACTCTCGCTCGCATGTTTCGACATGTTGAAAGATATAAAATCACTAAACTGTTGAATGATATTAAGTTTGCTTATGTACGAACACTAGTAAAGCAAACTTTTGAGTAGGAAAACATGTATCGATCAAAATGAAATTTTTACTAAACTGTGTGCAATGTGATTGCACACAAAATGGTTGATTGCGATTTACCTAAAATGAGTTTAGTGATTTTATATCTTTCAACATGTTGAAACGTGCGAGCGAGAGTCACACTAGCTCTAGTATTCGCCTTAAGCACTAAAGCGAGTCAAAGTACACTAGCGGTAGTCAGCGTCCTAAATACTACAATACCTGGAAAAGTTAAAATGATTTGAAAGAATGGCCTCAGTCACGATTTTGAGGCTACAGGACCACTGTATCATCCTGCATAGATATATTTTTATACTTCTTGCTGATGGAACAAGCAGATGGTCCACCTGATGTTAAGTGGTAGCTACCATCGATAACAAAGCATTCCCGCGCAAGGTTTTGTTGTGTGATGCTGTACCCGTGTTTGTGTGTCGAATAAAAAATATTATATTCTAAGTTACGCATACATACGAGCATATCGGAGCTATTAGGCCTCCTTGAAGGCCTTTCTGAATATCTCGCTCAGAGGAGCTACCTCATTAGTAACGCTAACTTTGTCTAGTGATATGATAGCAATAGTACGAGGTACCACAACGCCGAGACTCGAACCCACACCTCTAGCTTAACAGTTATAAAAGTAACACGCGATGAGTTAATAAGTAACTGTAGAAATAAAATTGATAGTTTAAAAGTGCCTAATCGCTATTTTTCGTTGAGCTCACTGCCCTTTAAGAAGTAGCATGACAAGACTATGCGACATTTGGCGAAGATTTAGGCTGCTTTAAGGGGCTGACTAAGACTAATGTACTTTCCCCTCACATTTCGGAAAATTTGTTTTACTAGTTTTCTTACAGAAGCAAACTTTTTGTAGGAAAACTTGTTTCGATCAATATTATATTTTTGCTCAACTTGGTAGATTGCCATTTTTTATAATAAAGTTCTGATATTATATCTTTAAAAATTTTGAAGTATGCGGAAAGTACATTAGCGGTAGTCTTCGCCTTAAGGCGTCCGTCATTTAATTATACCATGTGAAGATTTTCGTACAACCTAATGATTTATTTCTATATTTTATACTAAAGATTGTATGAACATTTGATACAAGTAGCTAATTATTTTATACAAATGTTAATTACCTATAATCTTTATGAAGTTGAACTGTATTTCAGTTTCCTGTATCGTAATAATGCTTTATACAGGGTGTATAAGAGCTCGTTCGAATTTTTCCTATGAAAAATGACATTTAATACACAAATAATGTGAATCTGTGCGAGCTAGAACTTGTTTGACAGTTGTCAGAGTATGAAGTGGTGATGCGATCTACGGTATCGCACGCTTACCTTTATGATACCTATCTCTACCATAACACTCTTCTCTTAAAAACATTTAATATGTTTTATAAACAAATGGAACTAGCCCCAGGAATAAGTACAGAAGTTGATATATAGATATGAATATAGCCCCCCCACATGTATGTTTTACTGTTTATTATAATTTAGTTAGATATGTTCCGTAGGTACCTATCGAAGAATCTGATTGTTGATCCATGTAGGTGATCTTGGTTTTGTTGTGTTAGTAGTGTTATTAAATAGTATAGTTGTGAGTAAAGTCAGATTAGGATCAAGACAAAATCCACTTTCTGTGTACGGAACACGCTTATGAGAAAATAAAACTGTAAATAGCCCTGTGGCCTAATCACGAACAAAAATGACGTTAGTCGCGTAATCGTATCGTAATTAGGCCACTGTATATTTGAAAAAGTTTCAGATGAGAAACCTCAAGTCTGTCTTTGTTTATAAACAAACCAGAAGCAAGAGAGACAAATTCTGTCGTTTCCGAATGTTTCAAAATAGGCCTGCTGATAACAGAAAGTGGACCTTGTTAAGAGCTGATTTCACCATGCTCTGTTAGTTACTAATAAAGGATTAACAGGCCGTTAAATCTAACCTTAAATGTCAAACGTACATTTTGACATATTTGACGGCCCTTTAATCCTTGGTTAATCTAACAGAGCATGGTGAGATCAGCTCTTAGACTCGTGTATTATGTTTAATTACTTTCAAAATGGTATCACAGCAATGCAATGAACTTTACACACTAAAAATAACATGAAATCAGAGAATTTGCTTTCTAAATTAAAATTGCCATTTTGAAAGATGTTTATATAAATCTTAGCGCATCCGACTGTGCATAAAAAAAATGGAATCAGTTGGTGAATTTACTTATTTTTGAGTATATGATTTCTCAATTCAAATCGCCATTTTGAAAGCTGTTAAAATAAATCTTAATGCATATAGCAGCTGACTGATAGATATCGTCAAGGTGAGCCGATTTTGCAGTAGATTTTTTTGTCATGGAAATAGAAGACAGCAAACAATTCTAGCCATATAAGTACATAGAATAAGCTGCTTTCGGCATACTATACATATTCCGGACACCCTGTATAGTTGACGGGTTCACAATCAGAATCCCTGATAGCATTTTATTCCGAGTCTCCTATCACAATTCTGTCCAAAGGCTGTATGGAAGAAATGGCAATCAACCATAAGACTATGTTGTTTATGAATAAACTGTGTTCGTTTATGTTTTCAGTTTGCATCCATGTTTTGTTGATTTAATGATAATTGATGAAATGAATATTAGATACTGTTTTCTATAGGTCGATCACAGTAGCTTTGCAATCCAAGTTATTAGTATCTCTAGTGGTACCAAGATCTCACCCCGCTTTCTTGGTATAATTCTAACAATTACGAGCTTCCTTATATTGTACGATCTCGAATAAAAATAGTTGTAAATGTAAAACAAGGCTCTTTAAAATGCCACCTCATTCATTAACTTGGGGGTCGTGATATTTCGTGATTTTTTTCCGAACCCTTCCCTTTCGTTCCTCACGTGATTAATGGACGATCCCTTGTATAAGTTTTATAGATATTACCCCTTTGAACTCCCCGTTATCTTAACGGTTTGTGAGTTTTTTTTATACTACTCGCTAATGGAACAAGCAAATGGGCCACCTGATGTTAAGTGGTATCTATAACAAACCATTGCCTCAAGTCACGCACGTGATGAGCTTACCCTACGATGCACTGCCCTGCGTCCGTGAACTTGAGACATACAGATGTTAAGCCTCATGTGCCTGTAATTACACCGGCATGTATGATCGCTTGTATTGCAAAGCTACTTATTGTGGGACTAATACAAAAGCAAAGTGATTCGTTTACTGCCGTTATACAACCGCTATGCAATGGGAGTTTTTTTTAGAAAATATTATTATAATTATGTATAATAATAGATATGTAAAATTATAAGCTAGGTTAAAGGTTATGTTGTAGTGAATTATGAATAGCTAGAATAAATATTTTGAAAATAAATGATATAGCTTTTACTTTTGTGTTTTATTTTCGGCGATCTATGGCGTGTGACTTACCGGCTAGGTTCAGGTTTGATTCAGCGTCGGGACAAAGTTGATTCCGCAAATAAATCCTACTACATCTTAATGCTTACATCTTAATTTTAAACTTAAAAATATAATTAAAGAATCACAGATAACATAAATTTTGTCATTATATGTATATGTCGACATGTTGAATTGTGAGATACATTGTCTCAGGAAGAACGATTCCGAGCCTTCCATCCACCGACTTCTCGCGATCCTCACGATGTCGTCGGGTAGAAGGTTCAACGCTACGACTTCCAGTTTGTGGTCGCTATTCGAGCCTTTATTCCCCATCGGTTGTCAGTTCTTCCGAGCTATATAACCTGCCCATTGCCACTTTAACTTTATAATTCTGCGAGCTATGTCGGCTACTTTTGATTTCCTCATTTCTGATTCTATTATGGCGTGAAATTCCCAGCATAGCTCTCTCCATAGCAATTCTTTTGAAGTGCCTTTTATTTTAATATAAGCATTTTTTTACAGCATAAGAATTCATGGTTACAAAAATAATGCAAGATTTTCGGGATATAAAATAAAAATTGTTTTATTAGTTTGGTAATGTACGTATATTCAGTTTCTTTTTTACAAGCTAATAAATAAATACATAAAAATGCAATTTCTTTACAAAATATAATATCTATGATCTGCTCATGAAAATCTAGTAAATCTTAGAATTAAATTACAGGATCTTATATAATATACCTTATTTGATATAAGTTTTTAAATAATTACACATAGTATTAGTAGGATTGTAGGAAGATGTAGCTTTGGCGTAGGATGGAGAAAATTAGTTTGACCGAAAATTTTACAAGGGTTTTAAGACATTACGAAACGGAAAATGATAAATGTTCAGACTTATTCTACGACATGACAGCTACATAAAGAACATCATTGAAGGAAGGCTAAGAATAAGATAAGTGAGCCAGGCAGGAGATTCGTTTTCTGACAGTTCAGGAAGCAACATAGCTTTTTTATTTTAATTGTTTTTCTAGTGTTATTTTGAGTTGTGTTGTTTAATTTCGGTGATATTTTAACAAACATTACTTGAGTTCTTAGCACAAAGTGAAAACATTTGGAATGAAAGTGTATTATGTGATATCCTGATTTGTCCGAAAATGTTTCCAATGTTTTGAAGAAAACCGCCACCATTGTCTTCAAAACAAATGACGGCCGACTTGACTATGGACTGACTTGACTAAAAAGTATTCAATACAAATCACTTGACACTGGCAAGATTGTCTGTCGAAGGACGGACAGGAGCCATAAATTGAGAGAAGAAGAAGTAAGTGAGCCAGATACAAGAGAAGGCTGCCATGTCGTTTATAGAAATCAAGGAGGCCGCATTAGAAAGACTCAATTGGAGGAAATTGCATCAGTTTAGTTTTTATGAATTCAAAAGATAAGAATTTAATTTTTGGAATAAATGAATAAGATATACATATATTTTGTGGGGCAATTCCATACCCAAATTTCTTAAAAGTTCTTTCAAATGAGTTTCCATGATTAAAGTGTAGTAACCAATTTTTTCCAACTCCACCATTTTAACCAACCAACTCCGAAGGTGGGAGAATTTTTAGCTAGTTCAGTATGACTATTTATGCCGTCAAGCAGCATTGCTGTTACGGTTTGTAGGGTGTGGTTGCCGGTGAAGTTACAGGCACATGAGGCTTAACATGTGTATGCCTCAAAATGGACGTAGGGCTGTTCATGTGCATCGTAGGGCACGTTCCTAGCTACGAAACTGGTTTCTAACGACCTACTAAACTTCTTCTTGTCGTGTCACTAGTTACTTTCGAAACAGTGTGGCGAAAGGATTTTAAGTGCGCCTCAAGGGGCTCCTTTCGAGCACTAAACCTACTAAACTACAAGAGACTAGTGCTACCGACTTATCAGTGGCCTTTTATCCGTTTCTAAGCGAAATCCTCCACGGTACTCTGAGGTACGATTTTCAAGAGAAAAAAAAGTCAAATGAACAATAAACTGGTTTGAATTAATAAGTTATAATAATACCGAATCACAATTTAGCATAAAAGTCCGACGGGTAACCTTATATCTAAGTAGCGATATCTTCTAGGCTTTCAGGGTGGTTTGGCTATAGAATTATCGATGGTATTCCATACGTGACAGGTTTGAAAACTGCTACTACTGCAAAATGTGGGTTGGGTATATGCTAAAAATGTACACCCTTATACTTATATTTTTACCCTTATAGTTTAAATCCCTGGAGGCCAGGTCGGTTAGAGCCTCATGACTGGTCAGAACTGGCCGACGCGTACCTAACATCCCGATAGAAGTAGAAGATGATAGAAGACGAAGCTCACATTTCAATGACAACGTACGAATAAAAAAATTACAACCTGAGCACTTCCCAGATGAGGCAGGAAAAATAATTCATCTAGTAAGAAGTCTAGGTTTGTTTTTGGACTGTGATGGTCTACTACGCTGCGGTGGTCGTATGGCCTATACAACATGGACTTATGACATAAAATAAGTGTACTACCCAGTGAGTTTACAAATAAATTATTATTGAAACTCATAAGAGTAATTACTATGTCGGAGCGACACATACACTTAGTTTAATCCGTGAGAAGTATTGGATACCAGGAAAAGCAAAAGTGACAAAGATGCTCAGGACATGCCAGCAATGCGTGAAACATGGAGGTCCTTACAAACTACCAGAGACATCAGCTCTACCACCAGAGAGAGTGAACTATAGCGAGCCCTTTTCATTTACTGGTGTAGACTTCTTTGGTACGGCATATATATATAGTAAAGAAAAAAGATGCATTTCCTTATTGACATGTTTGACAGTAAGGGCGATACATTTGGAAATTGTTAGAGACCCTTCGGCTGAAGAATGTCTCTTAGCCCTAAGGAGATTTGCTGCTACAATGAATGTACTCTGACAATGCCTCTTGTTTCAAATTAACCTCTGAAGTAATGACAAGTCAATACTGTTTAGACAAGGACATTAAATGTAAATTAATTCCTCAACTAGCTCCATGGCATGGAGGAATCTACGAGCGTTTGGTGCGACTAGCCAAGCCTTGTTTGAAAGCTTCTCCTTAATGACAGAAAACTAATGACCGTTATGAAAGAAGTAGAGGCTAGAGTCGGACGGACCTATTACTACCGAATAGGACGGAACTGAAATAAACACACCCTACGTCCAGCAGACTTCCTGACCTTCGGAAAATGTTTGACGATGAACCTTCTCCTGTAGAACTGCCATACACAGGTTCGAGACTTAAATTGGACTTAAAACGGACATGTTTCATGGTGGCAAATAACCCGACACGGTGGGCCCCTCCGCGTGTCCGTCTGACTAGCAGAGGGCACAGCGTGATGAGACGCGGAACTTCTCGCGCCGCTCATGGTGGTGAATAGCGGGAGCCAGGCGTGGAGGCGCTGTCTCGCATTGCACTTATTCACTACCCCGTCGGGCGGGAACGGCCGAGCACTCGCAGTCGTTCCCCCCCGAGTCGCACCCCCCCCTTACAGGGAGGGTTCCCCCTGTAAGGGGGGGGGGGGGCCCGCTGTCATGGCGGGCCGGTCACCGGCGGGGGACTGGGATGGGAAGGCCCTCCACATAGGCGAAGCGGGAGTGCTGCTGGGTTGTTTAGTGGGTATACCGGGAGCCCCACATATCCCCGCATCCTCAAATGAGGGGGAATGCGTAAAACATTTTTCCCAGCGTCAAAAAAAAAAAAAGGTTCATGAAAGTGAGATGCGACCCCATGAACAAAGTAGTCCTGAGGTTATTTCTCAAATGGAAACTAAACGGGTCGGTGAGGCAGACGATCCAAAAGACGGTGATGAAATCTCCGAAGAAAATTTACAGTTAGAAGCAGTTGCCTATAATCCAGAGCATAGTGAGGAAGAAATGTCTTTATAAGCAGACGAAAAGGACGGTAGAAGCAGGATTCGAGCCAGGGAAAAAATCCTGGAATAGACCCGACACCTGCTTGCCCTGATTAAGTAACACCTCTGTTTCGTTGGGTGTGTCGCGCTAAGCACGAGGTGTAGATTTTCCTAAAGCCGGAACCCGGGCACAGTGCACTAGCGTGTAAACGCTCGTGCAGTGGAGAGATCAGGTCGACCGCATGGCCTTCTGCCAGCTTAGGTGGTAAAATCACGTGCGAAGCAATTTACAGTATTATAAGTTGACCCATAACCTCATCCTCATATTAATGTTATCGTAAGTGCTATCATCGTCCTGTGATAGCCCTCCTAGTATAGTTAAAAGGTGCGATAAAATATGCCTATAAATGGCTAAAATGGCTATAAGTGTTAGCTTTTTAAAGTCGCTATTATGTTTTATGTGCCGATGGTTTACCAAAATAAAAAAATAAAATGGTAGAGGTACGTCTACTAAAAGTAGGCATTAGTCTAGACGTACCTCTAACTACCCGCATGTCTCAAGAAATAATGGTTCTAAGAGATCTTAGGGGACATCTACCGTGCCTGGGGATCGTGAAGCTGTTTCTTTTTCTAATTTAAATACCGTTTTGGCCCCTTAAAAGTTGGTAGCACTGTCTCAAACTATGCGTCAACTATTAGTAAAGAGATCATTTGTTTTAGGAAAGTTTTTTTGCTATTCTAATATAATAATAAATAATAAATATTGGTGGACTTTCCACACAGCGATAACATACATACATAAAATCACGCCTGTTTCCCATAGGGGTAGGCAGAGACCACGGATTTCCACTTGCTACGGTTCTTACATACATCTTTCGCTTCATTCACTCTCATAACATTCTTCATACATTTTCGTCGGTAGGGTACTCTTGACTTGGCCCTTCTCTAGAACGTCTGCTATCTGTCTGAGTGTGGTTGCCGGTGAAATTACATGAGGCTTAACATCTGTCTGCCTCAAGTTGATGGACGCAGAGCAGTGACGTGACTTACGAGACGATGCTTTGTTTTAGGTGATGGTTACCAGTTAACATCAGGTGTGCCATCTGCTTGTTCCATTAGCTGGTAGTATAAAAAAAATATATATACAAGGTGTTCCAATAATTGTGTATATAAAATCAGGGGGCTAAAGTACCCATCAATATGAATAACTTTTTCTAAGGAACTAACACTTTGAACGCGAAAAAAAGACAGCTGTTTCATACAAATGTTCAATACGTACCTGGCTAAAATGTATATGTATATAAATGTGTATACACAATTATTGGAACACCTCGTATATCTGATCGAAATACGTCCGCTGAGGTCTTCCCCTCCCAACATTCCCATTTACGCTCGCCTGATGCACCTGTTTCGTTAATCTCCTTGCATCCATCCTCTCCACATATTTTAATACAATTTTTAATAATTCTAATAAGTTACGTAATGCGCCATCTAGTGGTTAAAGCTGCGTCGTTCTCGTCGCGTTCTCTGCACGATTCTAATATCGGCATTTCATCTGCTTTCCGTTTCCGGTTTCTGAAAAAAGAATGTAGGTACTGTAGGAAAATAGAACTAAATAAATAACTAAATACTGTTATAGAAAAACAATAAAAAATATAAACTAGCATCATCATTATTTCGCGTTATTCATATAAAAAAAAAATTGGCTCGCTTGCATTTTATTTTATCATACAATTTTCGTGATTGATTCTGGTAATGGAACTTTTACTAACAATATTCAAATTCAAATCTCCCTAGCGAGCAAAGTGCTATTTCCTTGTTTACGAAGAACAAATTAGCTGTTTGTGAATAGATGTGATAAAAAAAAAATATATTGGTTCACCTTTTAGGATATGGTTGTTTCAAATGGAATGTTTTATAGTGCAGCTGCATACTGTTCTTCTGAGTGAAGCGTTTGTCGCACATCGGACACGGGTACGGCCTTTCTCCCGTGTGCGTCTGAAATATTCAGTTTATTTTACTTTTTTAAGAGTAGAGAACAGAATAGAATAGAGTACAGAATAGAGCTCTTTGTGTGTGGCTCGTCCGGGGAAGTACTACCACCACGCCTTTTTCTGCCGCCAAGCAGCAACGCTGTGTTTCGGTTTGAAGAGTGTGATCGCCGGTGAAATTACAGGCACATGAGGCTTAACATCTGTATGCCTCAAGTTGATGGACGCAGGGCAGTGCATAGTAGGCCACGTTCCTAACGTGCGTTACTTACGAGGCAATTCTTTGTTATTGGTGATGGTTACCACTTAACTAACATCAGGTGGGCCATCTGCTTGTTCCATCAGCTAGTTGTATAAAAAAAAATTGAGGTGGTGCTAGTTACCAGTGCTGCGCTGTTATCTGTAAAATGGGTATAGGTGCAGCGAATACTGAGTCGGGGACCTATTAACCCTTATTGCACGACACAGTACAGGGTTTTTCTTTAGTTTTATGTTTATTTTTTTGTTATATTTTTTTTCTTTTTGCATTGTATCTATTACCCACCTAACTTGGCGTCTATTTTGTTGGGTTAATAAATAAGTTTACTTTCTTTCTTACCACTTGATGCCGATGGTGGCTGCTTTTGGAGATGAACTGCATCCCGCACACGCCGCACGGGTACACATTCTCGCGCGTGTGCCGGTTCATGTGACTCGCTATGCTCACAGCCTGACAAACATCATATTTATACATTAGCATATAATATACAACGTGTAACATAATACCCCTATAACCCCGGAAGCAGGGTATTCTACGGGTCATTGCGAACAACTTTTGTTTTACGACTTTTGAAATTTCGTAGTTTTTCATTCATGAAATGCCTCTAAATTTCTTTCAAAATGAAACTAACACAACATGACGCAGCCCCATTTAAGCTGTTTTTGACCTTTATTGTGAACTGTAGATAAAATAGGTAAAATTTCATAAATTATTTATTCTTTGTGAATCTAGGTAGGTTTATAGAAACAGATGTCATGTTTAGAGATTAACACTAGATTCTGCCATTAGGCATACAAAGCATTTTCTTACAAACTAATTTACACCCTCACCCCCTCTTTCCAAATAGCTTGAAAATTGTGAACAGGCTCAAGGTTTTCTAGCTTCGGGAGCTGGCTGACCTTCTCTTTTCAAAGCTTGGTTTGAGGGCCCCTTGAGCTCAGGGGCCCTGCTGCACTGCACCACCTGGCCCTACGATAGCTACGCCACTGATTTGAATATAGTTACCGCTAAAGATGCCCCGCAGACCTCACAGATGTGCCGCTGGTCCGGCGAGTAGAACGTCTTCCGCGGGTGCTCGGCCAGGTGGTGCTTCATGCACGCCGTCTGCGTGTGGAAGTGTTTGCCGCACTGCAACCAACATTGTTCATTCATTCAGCACTTATAATCAGCTTCAATAGCATCACTATAATCTGCTTGGAGAAGTCCACTGCCGGAAGCCTCGGGAGGCCTCCCCTATACTTAAGTTTAAGAGTAGTAGAGTTCTTTGTGAAGGACTCTTCCCCACCGAGGACAAACATTTGTGTGATGAACATAGATGTTTGTTCTCTGTCTGGGTGTAATTTTGATCGAGTGAGCGAAGCGAACGAAGATCTTTAGTTTCAACTTGGGCGATTTGGCATTTTATGTATGTATGTATGTATGTATGTATGTATGTTTGTCTGGCCATAACTTTCGAACCGTTGATCCGATCTGCATGAAATTTGATAAGTCGATAGCTTGTGCTTGAGAAATTCACTGGTAAGTATATGAGTAAAATCGGATGTAGGGTTATTAAGATATGGGGGTTTTTAAGGGGGCAAAAATAAAAAAAGTTACATAAAAAAATCAAGTTACATGTCATATGAAAGGGCTTTGTTTGGACAGTCAAGTTTTACATTTTTTCTGGAACGCTCGGTTTTTGAGATACAATAAAAAAGTTAAATTTAAGATAACCAGCGATCCAAGAGCTCCCATCTCTAAGAGTTTCGTTGGCATCAAGGTTTTTCTATTGGTCGGCAAGTTACTTTGCTTTTTCTTATTTTTTTTTCTTAAAATATATTAAGAAGGTACTCAGTTCTCATAAAATGTTGACAACGACCAGGTCTGATGATGGAGCCAAGGTCTGTTCAACGGAACTCTTCAATAAATAGGCCAATAGAGTTGAAACTTGGTTACCGTACCAAGTTAGTAGGCGGTAGTCAGAAAAAAGTCCTAGCATAATGTTTGGACTTGCCTCTGACTACCACCTACTCAAAGTTTAGGTGCGTTCGTCGGGTCGCATCACGAGATCTCAGTTCGGGGCGAACTACTAGTATATTATCAATAAATATTGGTGGACATTCCACACAGCACTATCTCGCCCCAAACTAAGCCAAAGTTACTTGTATACTTTTTTTTGTAAATACATACTTATAATAATATATAACACCCAGACAGAGAACAAACATCTATGTTCATCACACAAAATGTTTGTTCTCACGGTGGGGATCGAACCCACGGCATACGGCGCAGAAGGCAGAGCTACTACCAACTGAGCTGTGAAGGCTGTCAATAAGTATGTATTTACAAAATAAAAGTAGTTATTTAAGTATAATATCAGCTATCTGGTTCCCATATGACAAGCTTTGGCTTAGTTTGTGGCTAGATAGTGCTGTGTGGAAAGTCCACCAATACATATTTATTTAGATAGTTATCTTGACCCAAACTAAACAAATCTTGAACATAAAGTTTTGACCTTTTGCAGTGTCTAATACTTACATGTATGCAAGTGGTAGGTTTCTTGGCTTTTTTCGTCGTCTTCCTAGAACTATCTCCCGGGGACTTCCCTTTGTAGTTCCGGCGTTTCACTTCTCCATCGCTGGAAATACGTTTGTTATGTTAGTTTTAGGGCCAAACTCGAGGGATTAGAAGCTGTTGAAGAGTTCCACTATCCACCTCCTGGCTTCATCATCAGACCCTCGTTAGCCTAATCAATTGAGCATATCAAAACTTATAAGGGCCCTAACTCGAAGGTTTTACTTGAAGCCACTGAAGAGTTCCACTATCCACCTCCTGACTCCATTATCAGACCCTCGGTACCAAACCCAAAAACCAAAAATTTATGAGCCAAAAATCGAGGACTTCATGAGAAGCCACTAAAGAGTTCCACTACCCACATCTTGGCTCCATGATCAGACCTTTGATAACCACCTCAATATATTGGGCATATTAAATCTACATCTACATCTACACTAATATTATAAAGAGGAAAGATTTGTATTTTTGTATGTAACGAATAGGCTCAAAAACTACTGGTCCGATTTCAAAATATCTTTCACCATTAGAATCCTACATTATCCCTGAGTAACATAGGCTATATTATATTTTCAAAAAAATCAGGGATCCTTACTCCAATAATGTAATGCAAGGTGGAAAACAAAAACCATACATCGCGTGCGCTGCGAAAACTATTGATGATAGAACAAAATAATGTACTACGATTTTGTAGAACACGTCATCATCTACAAAAAATGTCGTGACAGCATATGTCTAACTATTATAGTTATGTCACAATAAGTGTTCTTTTATTATAAAAAAATTATTGAAATGCCGCCGCTAGAAAAGGGTCTTTATTTGTTTGAATATACCGATTCCGTTACATACATAGATAGATACAGGTTAATAAAAGAGTGTTAAAAGCTTCGAAATGTGCGAACGAGTAGATATTTGACGGGTCTTAAGATTTGACCTACCCGCTAGCTTACCGCACAAACCACTAGTTCTAGCATTTAATGAAGTGTAGGCATAAAATAGTGTCATCTCACTCACGCGATCCCGTCCGTGTGCATGTTAGAGTGAGATAGATGCAGATCGTAGGCGTTCTGCGAGATAAACTTGAGGTCGCACTTCTCGCAGTAAATTTTCTTGTCAGGTGATTCTGTCGTGGCCTCCTGGAAGTAAAAAGGTTTATTAAAAAGGTTATTAGAGTTATTATCGTGACAAAGTCTTTTTTTTTATACAACTAGCTGATGGAACAATTAGATAGTAAGACGTGCGCGAGCGAAGCCGCGGGTTAGAGCTAGTTTATTTATATATTTAAGAAGCACCTAGTCGGACTGACCGTAGCTTCGTCGTCGAAGTGCTTGATCCGCGCGTGCTGCGCCAGTCCCGCCTCGCTGACGAAGGACACCCCGCAGCGCCGGCACACGTGCGCGCTGCGGTGCGACATGCGCATGTGCGTGTAGAATGTGGACGAGTGCCTGGCCCGGAATGGAATACAATTAACGTAGCATAAGCATGACAATGGCACATGAGCCTTAACATCTGTATGCCTCAAGTTAATGGATAGTCAATAGTCAATAGTCATTTATTGATCGAGTGAGCGAAGCGAACGAAGATCTTAGTTTCAACTTGGGCGATTTGGCATTTTATGTATGTATGTATGTATGTATGTATGTATGTATGTATGTATGTATGTTTGTCTGGCGATAACTTTAGAACGGTTGATCCGATCTGCATGAAATTTGATATGTCGATAGCTTGTACTTGAGAAATTTACTGGTAAGTATATGAGTAAAATCGGATGAAGGGTTTTTGAGATATGGGGTTTTTTAAGAAGGTAAAAATAAAAAAAGTTACATAAAAAAATCAAGTTACATGTCATATGAAAGGGCTTTGTTTGGACATTCCAAAACAATTTTTACTTTTTTTTTGGGACGCTCGGTTTTCGAGATAAAATTTAAAAAGTTAAATTAAGATAACCAGCGATCCAAGAGCTCTCATCTCTAAGAGTTTCGTTGACATCAAGGTTTTTCTACTGGTCGGCCAGTTCCTTTGATATTTCTTATTTTTTTTTCTTGAAATAAATTAAGGAGGTACTCAGTTCTCATAAAATGGTGACGACGACCAGGTCTGATGATGGAGCCAAGGTCTTTTCAACGGAACTCTTCAATAAATAGGCCAATAGAGTTGCAACTTGGTTACCATACCAAGTTAGTAGGCGGTAGTCAGAAAAAAGTCCAAAGATAATGTTTGGACTTGCCTCTGACTACTACCGACTCAAAGTTTTCATGCGTTCGTCGGGTCGCATCACGAGATCTCAGTTCGGGGCGAACTACTAGTTGGTAATAAATTTTACAGGTCATTGCACGCTTCCATATTCAAAGAATATAACATGGCTTAATTATAAAATGATAAAATAAAATAAAAATTGTATACTTAAATTAATTTTTAGTATACCTATCTAACGTTCACATGTATATAATATTAAATTAAATTGAATAAATAAAACACTTATTCCAATTTCATTATTTTAGGTACCTATCCCATAAGTTACCTACATTACGTACTAATAAATTCGTCGTAGCTGTAGAAAGCCTGCTCAACCAACCAACGCTTGATCCTAGCTTTGAAAGTCTTTGTGGTGCTGGCAGATCTTACTGATTCACTTCACATACTGGACGCATGGCAGTGCATCGTAGGCCACGTTCCTATCGTGCGTGACTTACGAGGCAATGCTTTGTTATAGGTGATGGTTACCACTTAACATCATGGGCCATTTGCTTGCTCCATCAGCTAGTAGTATAAAAAAAAACAATGCTGAGCCGGGACCTTTTTGCTACTAGCACACAGCGCTATTATTAGGTACCTATTCTAATATACTAGCGACCCGCCCCGGCTTCGCACGGTTATTGTGGGTTATGCTAAGAGATTATGCTTGTATTATGCATATAAACCTTCCTCTTGAATAACTCTTTCTATAAAAAAAAACCGCATCAAAATCCGTTGCGTAGTTTTAAAGATTTAAGCATATACATATAGGGATATAGGGCCAGAGAAAGCGACTTTGTTTTATACTATGTAGTGATATTAGGTATGTTCCTTAAGTAGGTATACAGTCAAATTAAAATTACGCTAAAATTTGTTTGTTATTTAATTAATTGTAAAAGAGTCGTTTGTTTTAATTGTTTTGTGTTTAATACCTATTATCATGTTATTGTTTCATCATGTTGTCACTGTTTTGTTCATTTTTATACCTACCTACATTACCATAATTATATGTTGTGTGTTCTTGTGGCCAATAAATGTCTATGTCTGTCTATGTCTACAATAACACACAGACCCGAACATATAGTCCAGTCAATGAAGCAGTTGAAGAGTGCGTGAGCACTCGTGATCGTGGTACCTACGAGTTTAAGCTACAAAATAAAAACAATGAGATAACACAAATACCAAAACATGGTCAAATCTAAATGTAACACACATGTTCAATGAAAAGTAATTTTCAAAGAAAGACATATTTTATTCTTATAAAAATAATAGTGTTCTTATGATGTGATAAAAAAATTGTGCCTACATAATAGTAATTTATTTTGCCTCTGGATGGCTGTTGTAGCTCCTAGTTAGCTACGACAGCCATAATTTAATAGCGTAAAGGTATATTTCATAAATATGTTGAAAATAATTAAAGTTTGTCAGTTTAGGAAAAATATCTCGTAGATTGTTTACCAAGGGAGCAAACCACTTTATTAAAGGCGAGAGTGTTTCTTTGAATCCAGAGCGAAGCGAGGGATTTAGATAACTTACTTGAACTCCTCACCGCAATGCTTGCATTTCCTTATGACACCGTTATGGTAATCTTCGTGGAATATAGCTGATGTCCTGAAATATAAATAATATGACAATTTTATTTCAGATAAAAATATCCAATTAGTTATTACCCCACCGAAATTCCTCTAAGAGTTATAATAAATAAATAAATAAATAAACATCCATATTCCTCAAGTTGATGGAGACATGGCACGTTCCTGCGCGACTTGCGAGGTTATGCTATGTTAACAGGTAATGGTTACCACTATACCCCAACATCGGGTTGGTTATCTGCTATCCATCACCAAGTTGTATAAAAAAAAGAGTCCAACCGATCAGCCACAAAAGCAAATTGTGACGCTCGCATTGTTGTAGTTCGATTTGAAGTGAATAACATTAAAAATGACAAGATATACTTACTCGAGATAGAATCGCATATCGCATCGCAGACAGTGGTACACGGCATAATGCTGCACCATGTGCTTTGTTAACATGCATTTCCTTTTAAACCGCATGTGACAGAAACGGCACTCCAACTGACCTGCTGACTGGAGAAACAAATTAAAAGTATTAGAATAGAATTGAATATAATAACCGTTTTTTTATTATAACCATAACTATAACACACAACCCTTCTTCTTCTTATCGTGTCACTAGTTTCTTTCGAAACAGTGTGGTGAAAGGATTTAAAGTGCGCCTCAAGAGGCTCCTTTCGAGCACTTCACGACATGCCGGTTTCCTCACGATGTTTTCCTTCACCGTTTGAGAGTACAGACATTGTACACATACATTTTTGAACAGAAAATCTCATTGGTGCACGACGGCGAAGGCGGGACCTTCCGATCCTAAGGTCGTGGGTTCAAAACCGGTTTAAACCGACTTAAAACTAAGAATTGTAGTAATACAATGGCGGCCTCATCGCTAACAGCGATCTCTGTCGTCTGGTAGCGGCCCCGCCTTCTAATCCTAAGGTCGTGGGTTCGAAACAAGTCGTGAACCAATGAGTTTACCTGTTCAAAAATGTATATGCACAGTACCAGTACTCTCAAAACGGTGAAGGAATACATCGTGAGGAAACCGGCATGTCGTGGAACCTAACACGTTCTATAACATGTGTCAAGTGCTCGAAAGGAGCCTCTTGAGGCGCACTTAAAATCCTTTCACCCCACTGTTTCGAAAGAAACCAGTGACACGACAAGAGAGAGAGAGAGAGATCACACAAATGCTCACTGTAGTTGTAGGTTCAATCCCCACGGATTGAACCTACAACTAACAGCACAGATGGCATAGCTACCAACTGAGCTATTATTAGGCCTGCTAGTAAATAAATGTCGATTCTTACCTCATCATGCTTTAACTTCACATGCCGCATCAACATTTCTAGCTTAGAAAACCCTTTTAAACAGTTATGACACTTATAGTTCGCCTTAAGATACTTATCACCAAGTTCTTTTCTTTTAAACTCAACAATAGCCTCTTCCTCTGTCAAACGATACTTCTTCCAATACTCCATAGACAAATATTCTTTTTTTTTCTTCATAAACTTTCTTTGTTTTGTTTTGCCTGTGATCGGTTCTTGATCAAGGAAGACTAGTTGGTTTTCTCCATTAACAGCTTTTTTTATTATATTGAGGAATATGTTTTCATCATCACTAGATGCACTGTCAATCCTTGAATGATCTGCTTCCATAGATACATCGTTTGTTTCTTCTAAAGTAAGTTCTTCTTTAACATTATGATGATATTGTTCTTTTGTCTCATTATCCTCATGCGAGACTGCAGGAATTTCTGCTTCCTCGTGCGAGACTGCAGGAATGTCTGCTTCCTCATGCTTTATTTCGTCACCACTGTTATAATATACCTCTTTAACTATCGGTATAGATTTCTTTCTCACTTTTTTACGGTTTGAATGATGTACAAAGGTAAAGGTCTTTGTGTGTTTATGTATTACAACTAGAGATATTAGGGAATTCAAGTTTTCTGTGAATCGGTTTATGTAGCTAACTGATTTGTATGAGATCTGTAAGAAAATAAATATATGTATGATAAGCAATGCCTAGATTACTGCTATATCTCTCCAACGGCTAATGAAATTTAGAGACAATGCCATTCTAAGCTATATTTAATTTTTGTAATGATAGTATGGAGAAATAACTAAATTGTCACTAAGAAAATATCAGAGGCTTTCACGATCATACTTAATTGGTTTTTAATATTAGGTATTTAAGTCAAAGTGGGATTAAAGTCCGTCAAAGGGTCTTGGGAAGGGTTTCCAAGGGCAGTCCATTTTGTCTTTAATAACAAAGCAATCTTCTGATGGAAGGTACTTTTATAGATGGCATTGATTTCTTGTACCATGACTTACCGGCACCATATTTTTTAGGCGTTCCAGAACATTCTGTCCTTTGTGGCATTTTTCTTTGAACTTGTGGTATTTATGCAGCAAAGAGGCACACTCATAACATGCCCAATGCGGCAATCCATCTTCAGGATCCACCTGGAAACGTAAACAGGCATTACTGATATTTGACAGCCTTCACAGCTCAGTTGGTAGTGGCTCTGCCTTCTGCTCTGTAGGCTGTGAGTTTGATCCCCACCGAGAACAAACATTTTTGTGATCAACATAGATGTTTGATCTCTGTCTGGGTGTTATAATATATTGCATATATGTACAAATAAAGTATATTATTATTATATCAGCTATCTGGTTCCCATTGTACAAGCATTGGCTTAGTTTGGGGCGAGATAGTGCTGTTTGGAATGTCCACCAATACTATATTATTATTTATTTATTTAAATCATTTATGGGCTTTAAGTAAGGTGAATCTAGGTGTCAGTTCCACATAACCAAGCTTTAACCCTCATGGTAACAGAGGAGTGTTATAAGTTCAATGTGTGTCTGTCAAACAGATGAACTGATTCTGATTGTTTTTATCATATTCATTTTGAAAGGTTGTATGGTTGAGGGTTAGCTTGCAAATAATTTCATGAATCATAAGTAGCGCTAGCTTAGTTATAATTCAAGAAAATATGTTCAGCCGTTGAAAATCAGTCTGTTTTAGGTCATGTAGGGGAAAGGTTTTTTTTTTAATTATTTTTCAAGTTAATAATAATAATTATCTGGTGATAGATTTTATGGAGAAGAGTTGAATTATAAACTAACTATTAAACTGCTTACCTTCAACAAGAAACTTGTACTACTAAAATACCGAATAGGGGCATGTAGTTCATTTTTGGTCACTTACTATAGGACATACTGTAAGGATTTCTATAAGGTGTCTAGACTATTTGGCTGGAAATGCAAAAGTACGAAGTATTACTTACTTGTATTCCTGTTACATTTTCATAGTTTCCACGCAAGTCGTTCAAATCGAATGAATATCCTTTTACATTCGTGTTGAGGCATACACGGCATATTTTTAACTCGGACATGATAAACACAAATTAAAACAAATTGTTGTATTTAGTTACGTTATGTTAGAACTTCATTTGTTCTATGTGATTCATAAAACGATACATAAAGCAAGCTCCACGATTATTTTTGGAAAAACAACAACGAACGCCTGCAAAATCAGGGTGCCGATAATGTACAACCATGGATTGTACAGCCGAGGAAAACACAGCCCGGATTTGATGTACAATTTGGTCGCGAAATCCATGGCTGTGTAATCCAAGGGTGTACATTCCAAGCCGTACAAATTTTGCACACCTTTGGAAAGCACGACCCGATAAAACGCAGCCAAAATTTTGATGCCAAAACTTAGGCTTTGTTTACACTCGTCAATTACTTACTCACTCACTTGTTGATCCGACTCGAATTGGTTAGGTTATGTTAAAACATATAAATTACGCACGAGGCGAGCGAGCAAAGCGAGCGTGCCGCGGCAGCGGCCGCCGAAGTGCCAGAATTTTATTTTTTTCTAACATTAATCTCTGAATAATTCTCTTATTTTATATAATTTTTAATCTGTGCTACTTGCCTATACTTACTGTGTAGTGCATCTAAACAGAGCATAGGCTTTCGACCAATCAGAGCATGGTCACAGAATCCATGGTCGTGCAATCCTGGCTGTACAATCCCGACTGTGCTGGGAGAGCACAGCCTAGAAAACACGGCCCGGATTTCATGTACATTTTGTACATGGAATCCGGGCCGTGTTTTCCAGGCTGTGCTTTCCGGGTTGTACATTTTCGGGCTGTGTAATACTTGGTCGTAAATTAACCGGACCCCAAAATCACAATCACAAATTGTGATGATTGTAAATGTCAATTTTTTTTTTTTTTCCTTTTCGCTCCTCCCGGAGCAGGCTATAGTCTAAGACCATACCGCCTAGTCTTACGTTTTGTTTTTTCCCTTTTCTATAAATATTTAGTTTTCTGTCTTGCGTGTAAATGTCAAAATAACAATAGAAAAAAAAAGTTTATGGTTTATGGTTGTGGGCTTCCATCAACATGATTTATTTCTACTAATAACGAATGTTGTGTGTAGCTAAACATGGATAAAAAAACCTTTTAATGAGAATAGTCGGTCCGGGGACATAGGTCTTTAAGTCAAATTACCGACCTGCACTTACGACTTTATGTTAAAATAGCAACATTCCATATCATCTGAAAGTCAAAATGCCTTAGGCCCCAAAATGCCTGAAATTTATTATGCCTGAATGTTTATAAGACTGATTAAGAAAATGAACATCAATGTACAGTCGTGCACAGAAAAAAAAGCTTTATTTTCTTATTTAACTACAATATACTTAACATAAATTATTTATCTGTTTATTTATCATCGAATCATAGTAATTTAAGAAATTTAAAGTGGTCGTGTGCAAAGATAATAACCAAGAAGTATCTTACCTATTAGGCATGACCAAGAAATATCCGTTTACTCCCACCTGTTCTGTTGAGTAGTTCTGTTGGCAGAACTACTGGGAATTTTTTTCCCAATAGATCTGTTCCCAGAACAAATGGGAAATGAATTCCCAGTAGTTCTGTTCACAAATCTTGTGATTCAAAACTACTTCTTCACCATAGGAAAAGCCTTTGACAGCTGTCAAAATGACACTAACTATCAGATGTGACAGAAAATGTGGGAAACTCAAAAAAATGAATGTCAACCTGACAGATATCAAATTTAAAACAGCCTTCCTGAGTGAGTCGTCAACACTTCCTTCATTCATTCAACCCTCTTGGTTAGGAAATGCGGTAAGAATCGAACGTTCGTTCTTTTTTCTGGCTTCAACTTCGTGAGCTTCGACTCACGAGTCATTTGACTTTGCCCCGAGCGCCATATTTTGTTAGGCCTTTCGGTGGCTTTTCGGTGGCCTTCATGACCAGCGGTGGCTTCATATGGAGGTGGCTTCTTGATGTCACGTGATTTTCACTCCAACATCGCCTCACGAGGGTTCGGGTGTGCCCAGGAGTTCGCGGGGCAGTGGCCGCCAGGGTGTCTGAGTGTCTGGTGGTCGGGTGTGCAGGGGAGCAATTGCGTTGAGATGAGCATGGTGGCAATTGTCGGCGCAGTCGAACATTCATCGCGCCAGCATTGCCACGGCCTTCTCAACGCTGGGTATCTGCACATCTCGAGCGATCACGTCGTTTCTTACGTATCTCCCCGCTCCTGTGCAGACGCGTAAGGCGATGTTTTGCTGTGCTTGGAGCCTCTTCCGGTTTGTGGCAGAACATAGCGCGTACCATGCCGGCGCTGCATATGTGAGTCGGGAGCGGATGTATGTCTTGTAGACTCCAACTTTTGTCCTAAGTGGCAAACTTGACGATAGGACTGGTCGGAGCATCGCTCGAGCAGCACGCGTTTGGCGTATCGCGCGCTCAACCTGAGCACTCATTGTCAGCGATCTGTCGATTTCGATGCCAAGGTATCGGACGGCAGTTTTCCACTCTATCTCCATACCTCGCAGCTTGAGCGTCGAAAGCACGATTCGCCGGCGGGAGACAAGGATCGCAGCTGTCTTTTCAACGTTGACCGCGATTCTCCATTTGTCTAACCATGTCGGCAGGAGATCTAGCAGGCGTTGCATGCGGCGGGCGGCTCTGTCTGGGTTTGTGGAGGATGCAAAGAAGGCGCTGTCATCTGCGAAAAGTGCTAGTGTGACATCCTTCTCTCCGGGTCCGAGACTGCCCTTCAGGGTCGGGATGTCGTCTGTGTAGAGTGCGTACAGAGCTGGTGAGAGACAGCTGCCCTGAGGAACCCCGGCGGTGATAGGTCGCGGCATTGAGTCAGACTGCTCAACTGACACGTAGAAGCTCCGGTCTCGGAGGAAAGACGCCACAGTCTGGATGATACCAGGTGGAGTGCTGGATCCAATGAGTTTCAGGATAAGGCCCACATGCCAGACACGATCAAAAGCCTTTTCAACGTCGAGAAAAACTCCGACAGTGGAGCGGCCGCTGTTTTGTTCGTGGGAGAGATGGTGTAAGATGCGTGTTAGTTGGAGGGTTGTGGAGTGCTGGCTTCGGAATCCGAACTGTTCGGGCCGGGGTTCGATGCATGGCGCCAGTCTACGCAGTAGTAAGCGTTCGAAGAGCTTCGCCGTTGTAGAAAGAAGAGTGATGGGTCGGTAGCTAGCGGGTAGGCGCCTGTCCTTGCCCGGCTTCGGGAGCATTATGACTTTGCCCATTTTCCAGATGTTCGGAAAGTGACCGGTCCGTAGGATGCCATTAAATAGCATGGACAGTACCGCTATGCCTCTACGTGGGAGATGCCGAAGTGCTGAGTTTTGCAGCCCATCACAACCAGGTGCTTTTCGTCTTGGTAGGCGGAGGACTGCCTTCCGTATTTCAGCTGGTGAAATGAAGGCCTCCCCGTTGAGTGGCGGTGTCGGTTGCGACAAGAAGTCTTTGACCGTTGCTTCAACGAGGGCATGATGGACAGCAACATCTGGGCAGTCAGTTGCAATGGGGTGTGGACTAAATTGAGTCTCCAAATGGGCTGCCAGTATTTCAGCTCGATCAGATGGTGCAAATCTCCTCTGGCCCTGTGCATCCAGCAGCGGGTAAGTGGGGATCGGAGTCCTTGTTAGCTGACGATTTAATGCGTGTAGGTTGGTGTCATTATCTGCGGCTTCATCAATCCTGATCTCCCAGGAAATGCCGCGCCAGGTTTCTACCGCCTCAGCGACTTCAAAAGAGAGCTTGTTGAGTGCTGTCTTTACTCTGGGACAGCGAGTACGGGCCCAAAGACGAAGCGCCACTCTTTTTTTCCTCAGCTGGTCTTTTATTCTTTGTGGGAGTTCGTCGCGGCGTGGTGGTCTTGGTCTTGAGGGTTTTGATGCCTTGGCTTTAGCTTCCGTCATCCTGCTCAAGATATAGGATGCGGTGGCTTCAACTTCTTCGGGAGTGGTCACTCTGCCGGCAGTGAGGTCTTCAAGCTCCTTCTCGTACTGTACCCAGTCTGTCCTTTCTTTCAGAGGCCGCGGGGTGGTGAAATTAGCAGTAAGGGCCAGGGTGACAAGTATGGGTAGGTGCTGAGTGTCCATGTCGTAAAGTACTTCAATGTGGACTGGGCAGTGGAGGTTTTTGTGTATTACGACATCTAGTACGTCAGCGGCATGGTCTGTTTGTGTCGGCACGTGTGTGGGGGCATCAGGCCCCAACACCTCAAAACCATTGGCCTCTGCGTCGTCAAACATTTGTCGTCCAGCCGGGTTTATGGTACGAGATCCCCATGCTCTGTGCTTTGCATTGAAGTCGCCAGCTAGTAGCGTGGGCTTGGCGCTGTCGAGGATCGCAGCGGTATCGCAGCGTGCGTAGTGGGTTCCTGGTGGACGATAGCCAGCAAAAATACGCAGCTCCCTTCCGTCCACGTTAATGAGCACACCTTTTGCCCGCAGGGTTTGGAACGGTGTTGGTTCTAACTCGTCGTGCACGATATCTCGCCTGACTAGAACTGCAGTACCTCTGTAGGCTATGTTCCTCGGGGAAACCTCATCGCGGCGGTAGCAAAAGTAGTTGGGCAGTCGGAGCTCTTGGTAGGAATTAAGCTTAGTCTCGCCGAGAAGAATAATATGCGCATTCTGTGACTGAGCGAGTAGGCGGAGGGGCGAGATTTTATCCCTAATCCCTCCGGGATTCCAGTATAGGAGCCGTAGTTGGTTGTGGCTACCCATACTGGTGTTCGTTTATGGCGGTCAGTCCGCGCATCGCCGCATCTCTGAGGTCTCCCCCAGCGACGATGGTGGTGAGCAGATCCGCCAAGATCCCAAGCATTATTCACATTGGGTCCCCGGCGCTGCCCTCCTTTTTATTAGCTGCTATAGGCACGCTAGGCGTTGGCACGAGTGGGGCACTCGCCGTCTGTTGTGGTGGAGGTGCCAGCGCACAGTCACGTTGTGGGTGGCGGCCTTGAGCCTCTCTCTGTGATAGATGTCTTAAATGCAAGTCGGGTTGTACATCTGTAGTTGAGTGGGCGGTGGGTGCGAAGTGTACTAACATAGGGCGGTAGGAGGCCGTTACTTCCGGCAGACAAAAGGGCACAGGTTCTAGTCTTTTGGCAGTTTCAGAAGATGCTAGGTGTATCTCAGGGGCGGAGGGTGGGGGCGCCGCATCGTGGGTTGGTGTTTGCGGCGGCGGTAGTGGCTCAGGAAGCATCGGCTCTCGCTGGGCAGTAGTAGTCGGTGGCAGTTGTGGCGTCGAAGAGGCCACTGGCTGTCTTTTTCTTCTTCCCCCTCTCCTTTTTTGTTTCAAAGGAACTCCACGGTCAGTCGGGGGATTTGCTGGAGTTCTTGTAGATTGTAGAGTGCGTAGAGTAGTAAGAGTTGCCCCTTGTTTTGACACTGGGGCTCGGTCTGGCGCACTTGTCCGACCGTCTGGACGAGCTGGCGGAGAGGGCTCTCGCTGTCTAGGAACGTTAGGGGAAGGCCGCGGGCCGGGGGTTTTGACTCCCCGCTTTCGGGCCTCACGCCGGAATACAGTGCAGCGACGGTCGTTAGCCGTGTGCGGCTTGGCACAGTTGGCACACGTCGGCTTTTCGCTTGTAGGACGGGGGCAGTCGGCCGCTGGATGGTTACCCCCGCAGCGTACGCAACGCAGCGGGCGGTGGCAGTTGTTCGAGGCATGTCCGAAAGCTTGACATCGGTGACACTGAGCTACACCACCGGCTGCGCCCCGCCAGGCTTCTATGGTAATGCCCGGCATATATAACAGCTCCCTTATGCTGTACAGTCGGGCAAGCTCTTCCTGGTTGAGATGTTCAAATTGAGCATGAAAGAGGCAGCCAGGTCTGCCTCTAATAGGAGGGATGGGCCGGACAAACCGCACGCGAAAGCCATGTTCCTCGAAGGCGGTTTGGATGTCATCTGGAGTGGTATCTGCCGGAAGGCCTCGGATGGCCACCTTTGTGGGTATCTCGGATGTCATACTATAACAGAACCAAGATAGTTCTGGTTCCGTCTCCATGGCCTTCACCAAGTGGCGCTGCACAATCCGGTATTCTTCTTGAGAGCGTGGTATAAAGCGCACCCCCTTACCCAGTGGACGCGCGTTGGGTGCATGGCCTAGCTCTTTTGCTAGAGTGGCAAAATGCGCCGTCCAGTTTGGGAGGCATTCCACTACAAAGGGCGGATATGCTTTTGATTGAGGCGTAGGGTGAGACTGGGAGGCCGTAGCAACTGGGTTGGTAGCCGGATGCCCTGAGGGCGGGTAGGTATAGACATGTTGCCTAGAGGGTACGTAAGCAGCGGCGGGTTGTCCTGGAGCTGGGCAGGCGGCGGTGGGTTGTCCTGGAGCTGGGCGGGCGGCGGCAGCTTGTCTTGCAGGCGGGTGGGCGGCAGCAGGCGCCGTGGCCTCGCTAGGTGGCTCTGGAATGACGGAGCCCGGTCTCGATGAGCTAGCGAGCGCCGCAGCGTAGGAGGTGGCGGCGTTTGGCACCGGCGACACACAGGCGAACAGCCTTCCTTGGAAACTTCTCGTGCATCGGACAGAAGCTGTCAGTTTGACAGCTGTCATCGAAAATGTAGATTTTGTTCTTTCCTTTCATTTGAGCTACGAACTGAAAGTCTAGCACGAGTAGTTTCCGAGATATGACCGTTTTAGTTTCAACAGAACAGGTGGGAGTAAACGGAAATATCTATTATGAAATCTATTTTTACATACATACGTACGTCACATCAATCGTCGATATATCTAACGGCTAATGTCAAGACATCGACATCTACCACTCAATAAAATATATTTTTCTTGTCGATTGTATGAAACACCTCAGGTATATAGTAATTCAGTCATTAGATACAAGAGCCGATATGAATTTCAGGCATTTTGGGGCCTAAGGCATTTTGCTTTTCAGATGATATGGTATGTTGCTATTTTAACATAAAGTCGTAAGTGCAGGTCGGTAATTTGACTTAAAGACCTATGTCCCCGGACCGAGAATAGTACCTATATGGTAAAAAATCACTGAATAAATGTTCATAGTTCGTGTTCCTATTGAGTATACCGACTCGCATGATCAAAAGTAAGAACATAGTTGGTAACTCTCAACCACAAAAACTAAAAATGCTCTCAGTGAGGGTCTGAGGGAGGGAGCGCCATGGGGAGCGCTTTTATTGTTTTTTTTTATTCTTATAAAATTGTCTGACGAGCGTTATAGTAGAGACGACCATCATTATAATATTATGTTGTGTTGATTTGTGATAATATTCAGGATATTTACAAGCTTTTATTTTTTCTTGAAATTGTAGTATGTAAATAATTATGTTTGTTCGGGTGGAATCTTGCAACTCAACTTTGAAGCATATATCTTCAACCGATTGAGCTGAAAGTTTGCTGAGCTGTTTTAATTTATTTTGATCAAAAGATGTTTTTAAGGCGAAGCTAATGTGACTCTCGCTCGCACGTTTCGACATGTTGAAAGATATAAAATCACTAAACTCATTTTCGAAAAATCGCAATCAACCATTTTGTGTGCAATCACATTGCACACAGTTTAGTAAAAAATCATTTTGATCGATACATGTTTTCCTACTCAAAAGTTTGCTTTACTAGTTTTCGTACATAAGCTACGTGCGAGCGAGAAGTTGTTTGATAGTTGTCAGCCCCTTAAGCTTGAGCTGATTTTAATTTATCATCACTATTTAACTCTCTCCTACTTAGTAGAATAAGAACTTTGTGGTAGAAAAAGAAACACACCCATAATTTTCGTGTTTATTTCAAAATGTTTAAATGCTAAATCAAGTAACATTTTTAAAATTAACGAGATTCAAAACCTAAACACCCTAATCAAGTCTACATGCGCAAGATAGCGTTACGCGAAATGATAGTTATAGTAGCAGCACCAACCATTTGTGCTACATCTATTACTTTAGTAAGTACATTGTAACAAGGATCATACAAAAGAGCGGTAGGAACCAAGCCGTAAGTTTGTTGCCTGTTCTTCTAGGCTGTGGTCGCGTGGAACTGGCAACTATATTCACCTAGCTTTAAGAAGTTTCAAAACGATCCTTGTGATTTTATTGAATTTGACTTTGACTAAGACGCAGACCACCGTCAAACAGATTAATACTCGCATAAAATTTTTGACAATATAAAATTACTGAATCAAGTTATTAAAAACAAACAATCGGAAAAGGCATTTTAGGAGGTTTAGCAAAAACAAGTTTTTTTTTGTTTTTGTTTGTCAGTTGCTAACCTTTAAAATTTACAGTAGTAGCTTTTTAGCTACGACTTGAGGCGCAGCATATCACCGTCCTGCTTGCGCATGTACAATTGTGAAGGGATTGAGCGAGATAGAACGATGCAACAGGCAAAAATAGAGCCACATATGCGTAAATGCAATCGCATTGTCACTTGTCTATGAGCCCACTATATGATCTGACACACACACAATTTTTACACATAAAATGATTTCCCAAACATTTATTCTTACAACATAAATACTTCCATAAAATTAACTGTCCATTAATTAAAATAAATAAAATATACTACGCATTAGTATGAAAGTTATACCTACAAAAGTATTTACAAAATTATATACATGACAGTCTTGTCTTGCGCACCAAATAAAATATATAGGTCTTAAATATAATCGATCACTACAAAGGATCAACATGTGTATTCTGAGTTTCCGAGTTTCACTTGCTGACGAGTGTGAGCACGTTTTTAAAGCGCAGACTACCGCTACTCGCTCGCACATTTCAACATTATTACACTAAATGAAATTATGAAAAATCGTAAACAACCAAGTTTAGGAGCATACAAAGGTTTACCAAGAATTAAATTAAATTTTACGTAAATTAAAACAAAAAAAAAAAACAAGTTTTCCTAAAAAAATATGCTTTACTAGTTTTCGTACATAATCAAACTTTTATGTAGAAAAACTTTTTTTAGTCAAAATTTTTTTGCGGAATTTTTGTAAAGCTGTTTCTTCAATAATTTTATCTACACTAATATTATAAAGAGGAAAGATTTGTATTTTTGTTGTTTTGTATGTAACGAATAGGCTCTACTACTGGTCCGATTTTAAAAATTCTTTAACCATTAGAATGCTACATTATCCCTGAGTAACATAAGCTATATTATATTCTGAAAAAAATGAGGGATCCTTACTAAAACTCCAATAATGTAACCCAAGGTGTCCCAAAAAATGTCGCGACAGCATATGTCTAACTATTATAGTTATAAAGATTTAATATAGTCCCAAAAGTTATAACCCGAGTGGGATTTGAACCCACGACCTTCCCCTTGATACGGGGCCGCGCTAACCAACTGCGCCATCGGATTCTAATCACACTCGACGAATAACTCAGGGACATTTCCTTAAGTGTAGTAAACACTATAAAAACAAATAAAAATTATTATAGTTATGTCACAATAACTGTTCTTTTATTATAAAAATTTAATTGAAATGCCACCACTAGAAAAGGGTCTTGATTTGTACCTTGGTATTAATCCTTAACCGAATAAATAATTTCATATTCAAGACGGTTTCAATACCTATAATTTACTTCTTGAATTTTCAAATCGGATATTCCATTCAAAAGATATGACGAAATTAAATGTTAAAGGGTCCACGGGTCACGCACGGGGTGCGATTACACTCACTCAGGGAGAAGGGCGTGCAAATGTATGAAATAAGTAGACGCGAAGCTCGAACCCACGGTCTAAGTTTATCCTTAAAATGTTCACAAAAATTATTATGACCACCCATGAAGCTGGGACAGGCCGCTAGTATCTTATAAAATGTTGAAATGTGCTAGTGTGAAGTACCTACATTACCGGTAGTGTGCGTCTTCAGCAGTTTTTTGTAGTCACGAGACTTCCCAACACGGCCGCTAGTTGCGCTTATCGTGTCTCAAAAACCGTTGGGTAACCTTGCTCGCATGTCACCAACGTCAGTAAGCGAACCATACAATCATATCGCAGTACAGGAAGGCAATCGACTATCTTTATATCGGAAAAAAAAAAAAAAAAATATCGATTAAGATGTAGACAACCGTCCAACTCACATTAAAGATTAGTATCGAGCGAGAAGTTGTTTGACGGTTGTCAGCCTCTTAACAAGCAAAATTTTACCGTTACTGCTTGTTCAAAGGCAAGACCCCATTCTGTCTATTTCACTTCGGTGGTTAAAAACACCATTATTCATTATTCATTATTGCATAGATGGAAGCTCAGGACATGGCCTTAACTAATACTGAGAGCAACCAGTTAATTAAAAATTACAATAAAAAAATGTGTAAATTTAGCTAAAATGGCAACAATAAAAATTATAACTAACGTTAACATGATAAAAAGATATACCCAAGCACGGTAGACATCCATCTCTTCAGATCTCTTGAGATATTTTCAGATCTTTTATCCTCTAGGTGTCGCTAACATGATTACCCATGCACGGTAGACATCTATTCAGATATCTGGGCCTTGGGGTGAGAATGACTGAGGGTAGTCATTGGCACGTCCAATTTATAAGCTGCGCATTTATGATTAAAATATACTAAATTCATCTAATTCTAATTACACCTTGAGATTTATTTAATTTGTTTTTATATATGGAAATTTACATAAAGAATTAGACTAATTCACTATTGATGTCTGTCTGTCTGTCACTATGAAAGCTTTTACTTAAAAACGTCACTCAAGTACACTGCTCAAAAGTAGCGCTGTCTCATTACCCCCCTGGTAATGAGACAGCGCTACTTTTGAGAATAGGGTTTGAGAATAGTTTCAGAATAGGTAGAGTTTTTAAGTACTAAATGACGTCAAACTACTACGAAATCTAAACATGGATATGCCTTTTTTAATCCCCGTGTCGGGAAAATGATTCAGGTTCGAAATCAATTGTGATAAAAACTGACGGAAACCTTTCCGAATGTTTTAAAATAGCCCTGGGGCATTATTCTCTATGATATAGGAGATTCCGTGCCATATCCGTGTGACGTCACAGCGTGGTCTAAACGCAAACGCGATTCTTAAACCAAAAAATGAACTAAGAATGACAACTAGGAATGACAACTAAGTCATTGGGAATACGGTTTTGTCCGATTTCCCGCCGCTGTCTAGTCGTATCTGTGTAACGCGATTGCATTGGCAATAAAGAATAATGCCCCTGCTGTACGTGTAACGTGTAACACTACTTAGTTTGTTTTTATAACATAACATAGGAAAAAAGAGTCTTAGAAGACAATAATATCAATCTTAACATCAGGTGGGCCATCTGCTTGTTCCATCAGCTAGTAGTATATAAAAAAAACCCATAAGTTAGTTAGTTAGAAAACAATTTTTATTAATCGCCAATTCCGGGTTTAATAGGCATATCCATGTTCAGATTGCGTAGGTAATTTTCGTCATTTGGTACTTAAAAACTCTACCTATACCGACCCCTGCTCATTCCCATTGGTGAGAGATGGCAATAGTTTGAACACTGATTATCTTTTTACAGCTTTTTATAAGGCCTTATATGTCATGGACTACGCTTTGGTAGATGTCGGCTTTTAGGCTTAGGCGCTGGTGGATTAGTGGTAGCGACCCCGCCTTCCGGTCCTACGGTCGTGGGTTCAAAACCGATCGTGCATCACTGAGTTCTTCTGTTCAAAATGCTAAACGGACTTTAAGTGCGCCTCAAAGAGGGTACCTTCGAGCACTTGCCACTTGGTTTCCTCACGATGTTTTCCTTCACTGTTTGAGAGTAATAGCACTTAGTAAAAGTGCTATTACTCTCAAACAGTGAAGGAAAACATCGTGAGCAAAACCAAGTGTCAAGTGCACGAAAGCACCCTTTTTGTAGCGCACTTAAAGTCCGTTCACCACATACATACATACATAAAATCACGTAGGAGTAGGCAGAGACCAGGGATTTCCACTTGTTACGATCCTTACATACCTCTTTCGCTTCATTCACTCTCATAACATTCTACATACATTCTCGTCCGTTCACCACACTGTTTCGAAACAAACTAGTGACACAAAAATAAGCTATTAGGCCGCGTTTACACCTAACGTCTGTGAGCCTCATTGTGAGCAGAACACTGTCTTTACGCAATGGTAAGAGACAATAATATGAAAAGCATTCACAAAAAATACATTGTTCATCTCAGTTTTTTATAGGTGTCAGGAACCAGGTGTGAGTTGTTGTCAGCGCCATCTACCGATCGGGAAGAAGTTGCTTTCCACGTCGCGTTCTCGGCAGCTTTCATTGAGGGGTGTCTCATCCGATTTGCTTTTTCTATTCCTGTTAACAATAAAAAAAAACTTAATTTTAGGCAGTGTACCTACTTATGTACTTAACATAAACTGTGGCAGCCTTCACAGCTCAGTTGGTAGTAGGTCTGCCTCATGCGCCGTAGGCCGTGGGTTCGATCTCCACCGAGAACAAATATTTGTGTGAACATAGATGTTAGTTCTCTGTCTGGGTGTTATTATATATTATAAGTATGTATATACAAAAAAAAGTATATATGTACTATATCAGCTAGTTTGGGGCTAGATAGTGCTGTGTGGAAAGTCCACCAAAATTTAATTTTAAAACGATGCACTGCCTTGCGTCCATCAACTTGAGGAATACTGTCCCCAAAAGTCTGAGTTTTGTTTACCATATTTCATGTTTCGTAAGAGCCCCCGTGATCAAGTGGGAGTGACCCCGCCTTCCGATCGTAAGGTCGTAGGTTCGAATCCGGTCGGATGCACCAATGGATTTTGCTATCGAAAAATTTATGCGCGCAATGCTCTGCATAAACGGTGAAGGAAAACATTATGAGGAAACCAGTTAGTATTCTAACAGCGGCGACGGGCTTGCAACCTGTCATGACAGCCTTCACAGCTTAGTTGGTAGAAGCTCTGCCTTCTGTGCTATAGGCCGTGGGTTCGATCCTCACACAAAACAAACATTTTGTGTGATGAACATAGATGTTTGTTCTCTGTCTGGGTGTTATAATTTATTAAAAGTATGTATTTACAAAAAAAAAATATGTGATGTATTATATCATCTATCTGGTTCTCATATTACAAGCTTTGGCTTAGTTTGGGGCTAGATAGTGTTGTGTGGTAAGTCAGTATATTTATTTATGTATGGAATACCAACTTCTGCAAAATGTGAGTATGTGCCAAACATAATGTTTGGACGTACCTCTTTCTACCCCGATATCTACCGTGCCTGGGAATCAAAATCGTGAAGATTTTTTTCTTATTCAGCAGTATAATAACTAACCTCGGTGGGTAAGGCATCTTCAAGTGGAAGGTCCTGTAATGTAGTTTCATACTATTTTTCTGCGTAAATCGCTTTTCGCAAAGCGGGCAGGGATAGGGCTTCTCTCCTGTGTGGGTCTGAAACGATAATAAATAATAAAATATAAATAAAAATAATAATACTTATAATAATAAAAATAAATAATTCAATTTTTATTTTAATTTTTTTTTATACAACTAGTTGACGGAACAATCAGATGGCCCACCTGATTTTAAGTGGTAACCATCACCTATACTATAACAAAGAATCGCCTCGTAAGTCACGCACGATAGGAACGCGCCCTACGATGCACCGCCCTGCGTCCATCAACTTGAGGCATACAGATGTTAAGCCTCATGTGCCTGTAATTACACCGGCAACCACACTCTTCAAACCGAAACACAGCGTTGCTGCTTGGCGGCAGAAAAAGGCGTGGTGGTAGTACTTCCCCGGACGAGCCACACACAAAGAGCTCTACTAGTCTTGAAATATGGTATACAAAGTGTTACAATACTTGTACTTAAAACTTCAGGGGGCTAAAGTACCGATCAATATGAATAGCTTTTTTTAAGGAAGCAACGCTGTGAACGCGAAAAAAAAACAGCTGTTTCATACATTTTAGCCAAATAATAAACTTTTGTATGAAACAGCTGTTTTTTTTTTCGCGTTCGCAGTCCACCAATTCTATGAAAAATATATAATGTGATAGTTTACCACTTGATGTCGATCATGGCTCCGCTTGGATATGAACTCCATCCCGCAGATCCCGCACGGGAACACGTGTTCACGTGTGTGCATGTTCATGTGACTCGTTATACTCACTGCCTGGAATACAAATCAATAATCAATAGTCTATTTGAAATTTTCACAGATGAAGTATTTCTGTTGCCGCTATAACAACAAATACAAAAAAACAGAATAAAATAAATATTTAATGGGGCTCCCATACAACAAACGTGATTTTTTGCCATTTTTATAGATGGTACGGAACCCTTCGTGCGCGAGTCCGATTCGCACTTGGCCGGTCTTTTATTTTATGCATATTACTTGGTAGGAAAACTGGTTTGGATCAAAATGTAAATTACTGTTTTACTGAAACTTTGTAATGCTATTCTTCGAAACTTGGTTGTTTGCGGATTTTAATAACTTCACTTAGCTATTTTATATCTTTAAAAATTTTAAAATTTACGAGCGATAAGTACATTAGCGGAAGTCTGCGTCTTAACTGAAATAGCTAGAAGGATTTTTATACTACTTGCTAATGGAACAAGCAGACCTGATGTTAAGTGGTAACCATCACCTATAACAAAGCATTGTCTCGTAAGTCACGCACAATAGCCTTGCGTCCATCAAAGTCAAAGTCAAAGTCAAAATGTATTTATTCAATAAAATCACAAGGATCACTTTGAAACGTCTTAAAGCTAGGTGACTCTAGGTGCCAGTTCCACGCGACCAAAGCCTAGAAGAACAGCCAACAAACTTACGGCTTGGTAGGACGTTCTTTTGTATGATCCTTTTACAATGTAATAATATAATATATTATTGAAGTTTAGTGAGGCGTAGGCATCAACTTGAGGCATACAGATGTTAATTCTCATGTGCCTGTAATTACACCGGCAACCACACTCTTCAAACCATGATGTTCATAGCCATGATAGTTGATAAAGTAATGTTACCGCTAGAGAAGCGCCACAGATCTCGCAGATATGCCTCTGGTCCTGGAAGGTCTTCCGAGGATGCTCTGCCAAGTGGTGCTTCATGCACGCCGTCTGCGAGGTGAAGTGTTTGCCGCACTGCAAGTATCACAAATTAATTAAATTTATTTGACAGCCTTCACGGCTCAGTTGGTAGAAGCTCTGCCTTCTGCGCCGTAGGCCGTGGGTTCGATCCCCACCGAGAACAAACATTTGTATGGTGAACATAGATGTTTGTTCTCTGTCTGGGTGTTATATAATATTATAAGTATGTATTTACAAAAAAAACAAAAGTATAATGTATTATATCAGCTATCTAGATAGTGCAATATTTATTTATTTATAACAAGCATATTATTATGATTATGGCTTTACTTCTTCTTCTTCTTTATTTATTTATTTCTTCTTCTTTTTATTTGTATGGCTTTTGCAGTGTAGCCCGCAATTTTGGATTTTGAAAATCGCACTAAGCGTTTTGCCTCTAGCTACATAATGCGAACTGCTAAGGAGTGGAACTCATTACCGTCGTCTGTTTTTCCTGACCACTACAATCTAAATCTCTTCAAGGCAAGACTGAATAGGTGTCTTCTCATTACAAAAAATAAAAATAAACACTGTGTTGACGTCCAGTCTGTCCGCTGTCGGGTAAACCGGGCACAGTACGAGCTTGCATGGTCGACAGTGTCAACTAGTTGTTCAACGTAAACTTAATAGTTGTAACAACGTTGTCAATAGACCTTTCGCTGCTATCGAAGCAGCGAAAGGTCTATTGTTCCTGCTGCTTTGGTTAGAATTAGTTTGTCAACTATTCTTTTATTAATTTATTTTTATGATTACCCGCTAATTTGCCAACTTGTGGTTTTTGGTAATTATAACACAAATCAGTTGTGTTATAATTGCTAAAAACTGCAAGTGCAATATTGTGCAATATTGTAGGTAGGTAAAAGTTGTTGCTAATTGTTGTAGGCATGGTATAAAATGTAACGCTTGACTAAAGCTTACATAGATAAAGAATAATCGTAATCCACAAACTCAATTTCTTTTTAAGTTCTGTAATAAGTACCTATAATTTTTATTAGTTATAAGTTTTGAGAAGCGCACAAGCTTGATTTACGTTCATACTTTAGATTGTTACTTTATTAAATCTACACTGGAAATTGTAAAAATTTAACATATTTAAGCACAAATAAAGATATTTTAAAATTGAATTGAATTGAAGTCAGTCCGCTATTAATCGGAGGTAACTGTTGGTGCTTACCTTACATTTACCGCTTACCACACAATAATAAAAACTCACATGTATACAAGTTGTAGGCTTTTTCCTCTTGTATGGTCCGGAAGTGAGATGTTTCTTGCCCTTCAAATTCTTCCTCTTCACCTCCGTATCAGTTATAACTTCATCGTGCATGTTAGAATGGACCAAGTGCTCGTCGTACGCTGATTGGGAGACGAATTTAATGTCGCATTTCTCGCAGTATATCTTCATTATGACTTGCGTTTCGGATGATGTGCCCTGGATAGATAAATATAGGTACAGATGATTATGAAATATTAGACCTTAACCTATACACCACTATTTTGTATTAACCAGAAAAAATTTAAGGATAGTTGCAGCAGAGGCTACTAATGCTATTGGCACTGTCAAAACTTAATTCAAAAATTAATATTTAACTTTCACCAAGCTATCGAGGTTTGTTTTCAAGCAAAATCCTGCACAATTTTATGGACACCCTACAAGAAAATACTACGGAATACTACTGCTAGTAAACATCGTAAACACTCCATTCATTATGACTCCTTCCATCTACCGTCTCGGCGTAGGTATAGTACCTACCTACGTCACATCATCTTGTCGCACTCATCGTATTCCTTCTCTCTCGCTCACTAGATAAATAATTCGATGGGTAGGTAGGTAGGTAAGTATCATAAAAAAGGCAATATTTTTGTTTTTTTTTAAATCCTTTTATTTGTAATTAATTGCCATTTTTCTTCATACCTACTTTGGCGGGCTTAGGACCGTCAAGCTATTTACAACAAATAAAGTTATTTACAGTAAGTACTTACAACTACGCACGTCACTAACCTACAGTATTTTCAAAGTTGTTCAAAATGTCCACCTTCATTGTCAATGCAAACACACACACGTTTTAACAACTTGTTTTTGTGGGAAATTACTTAGTCTTTGCACTATCAAAAGCGTCTAATGCGCTGTTTTTGGTCCTGTACATTTGTTAGGCTCACTCACATACACTAGTCTTTTTATTTCGCTCCACAAAAAGATTGGGGGTGTCAGATCGGGCGAGCACGGAGGCCAGGCAAACTGGGCCACCGCGACCAATCCATCGGGTGCCAAACTCTTGAGATAGGTACTCTCGCACTGCGCGATGATAGTGCGGTGGCGCGCTGTCCTGCTGAAACCATAGCTCCCGCCAGGTTGTTAACGGAATATCCTCCAGCCTGGCGATGGCTAGTAGCTCCTGGTTCTTCCTGTAGTGTATCTCAACTGAGCGCACAATCTTCCAAGCGCAGGACTGGCTTGTGCTAAAGCGACATGCCGCGTCACGCGTGCTCCTCCGAGGATCTTCTTCAAAATCATTTAGGAGGTCATCGTAGAAGTTTCGGGAGTATGCAGGCCCTCCTCGTCCTTGCGGCACGTAAACAGAGCCATGGTCTAATATGCGTTGGTATAATATGCTGGACATCGTGGAGTAATTTGGTTGCCGATTGTTTGGGTATCATTCGCGGTACATCCGTAGGTAATCACTCACATTTCCCCAGACTAAAAATACGTAAGTACGTAACATGTATGCGTATTCTCTGGTAGTGTACTGACAAGCTATCGTGAACGTGAAAACCACAATAAATTAAGTACTCTAAATTAGATGCAGGTGCGAGCGCAGCGGTCAGTGACACCCGTAAAATAAAAATTGTCCGCGGGTATGTGTTTAGTTCGACACGAGTTTGCCGGCCATAGATGAAATAATAGTTAGTATTGCGCGAGCGGCGCGTTTTGTTTCGTTTTGAACGAGACAAAAATTTATGAATGGATGAGAATGAGACTCGGGTATAAGACTCTGTAGTAGGTACGTACGGATAATGGGTAACTAGTTATCATCTTTTTCTTGGGATATTCTTTTTAATTATTTTTTTTGAGTTTTAACTACATAAACGTGATCAGTAACTGACACTGAGTATACGGTTTTTTTTTTTTGGTAATTACAAAATAGTGGTGTATAGTGAGTAGGGTTGCCAGGTGAGTCGCGAAAAAATACGTGTGTAAGCTAGGTCGAACAAAATACGGGTGTTTTATACAAATAGTTTTTATTTATTTATCTACATCGCATAAATCAACTAAATTAGTAACGAAATATAATGCAGTCATAAAGTTGTGGACTATGCTCACTTTGCGAAAGTCTTTATAAAACAATGGTATAAATATTATAATCTGCTACTTATACACCACTATTCTGTGACTATCAAAAAAAAATTAAGGACAGTTGCAGCAGAGGCTACTAATGCTATTGGCACTGTCAAGATTTTTTTATATTTAACTTTAAGCAAGTTATCGAGGTTTGTTTTCAACCAAAATCCTGCACAATTTTATGGACACACTACAAGAAAATACTACGGAATACTACTGCTAGTCAACATCGTAAACACTCCATTCATTATGACTTCTTCCATCTACCGTCTCGTCGTATAGTACCTACCTACGTCACATCATCTTGTCGCACTCATCGTATTCCTTCTCTCTCGCTCACTAGATAAATCATTCAATGGGTAGGTAGATAGGTAAGTATCATAAAAAAAGCATTATTTTAGGGATTTTTTTAATACTTTTATTTGTAATTAATTGCCATTTTTCCTTCATAATTTTACGGGCTTAGGATGTCAAGCTATTTACAACAATTAAAGTTATTTACAGTATGTACTTACAACTACGCACGTATTTACACTTCCACTAACCACAAGTATTTTAAAAGTTGTTCAAAATGTCCACCTTCATTGTCAATGCAAACACACACACGTTTTAACAAATTGTTTTCAGGGAAATACTTAGTCTTTGCACTATCAAAAGGGTCTAATGCGCTGTTTTAGGTCCTGTGCATTGTTAGGCTCACTCACATACACTAGTCTTTTTATTTCGCTCCACAAAAAGATTGGGGGTGTCAGATCGGGCGAGCACGGAGGCCAGGCAACTGGGCCACCGCGACCAATCCATCGGGTGCCAAACTCCTGAGATAGGTACTCTCGCACTGCGCGATGGTAGTGCGGTAGCGCACCGTCCTGCTGAAACCATAGCTCCCGCCAGGTTGCTAACGGAATATCCTCCAGCCTGGCGATGGCTAGTAGCTCCTGGGTCTTCCTGTAGTGTATCTCAGCTGAGCGCACAATCTTCCAAGCGCAGGACTGGCTTGTGCTCAAGCGACGTGCCGCGTCACGCGTGCTCCTCCGCGGATCTTCTTCAAAATCATTTAGGACTTCATCGTAGAAGTTTCGGGAGTATGCAGGCCCTCCTCGTCCTTGCGCATGCGACGGCACGTAAACAGAGCCATGGTCCAATATGCGTTGGTATAATATGCTGGACATCGTGGAGTAATTTGGTTGCCGATTGTTTGGGAACAATTCGCGGTACATCCGTAGGTAATCACTCGCATTTCCCCAGACTAAAAATACGTACGTAACATGTATGCGTTATTCTCTGGCAGTGTACTGACAAGCTATCGTGAACGTGAAAACCACAATAAATTAAGTACCTACCCGCGTACAATTTTTATTTTACGGATGTCACTGACCTGCATCGAATTTAGAGTACCTATGTATGGGTTTCGTTCGACACGAGTTTGCCGGCCATAGATAAAATAATAGTTAGTATTGCGCGAGCGGCGCGTTTTGTTTCGTTTCGAACGAGACAAAAATTTATGAATGGATGAGAATGAGACTCGGGTAGCAGACTCTGTAGTAGGTAAGAACGGATAATGGGTAACTAGTTATCATCCTTTTCTTGGGATATTCTTTTTAATTATTTTTTTTAGTTTTAACTACATAAATGTGATCAGTAACTGACACTGAGCATACGGTTTTTTTTTTTTGATAATTACAAATTAGTGGTGTATAACAAAATATATGCCTACTTTTGTAGGCGCTTGTGATCAGTAGTACCGACTTTCCTCAAAATACCGGACATTGTTCTGTCCGGTATGACCATTTATTTTTTACCGGACAGGCCTCGAAAATACTGGACTGTACGCTTAAATACCGGACATCTGGCAACCCTAATAGTGGCACTTCGATTGGCACCACATTGCAGCTCCAATATTGTATTCTACTACATTGTAACAAGGATCATATAAGAGAACGGTAGGAATCGAGCCGTAAGTTTGTTGCCTGTTCTTGTCGCGTGGAACTGGCACCTAGATTCACCTAGTTTTAAGACGTTTCAAAGTGATCTTTGTGAATTTGCTGAAGAATGAGGCTCCGCAGAGGCTGCAGATGTTGTTGCTGCGATGCCACGATTGCGACATATTGTCTTTGCCATAATTGGGCCAAACTGACTTAGCCATGTTTGGGTCAAAGTGACACTGGTATTATTTGGTATGATTGTAACTGTGTACGAGTGGTAGCGGCAGAGGCATTACCCGGTAGTTCTTTATCGAAGTACTTGATGCGGCGATGCTGCGTGAGGCCAGTCTCGCTGAAGAAGAAAGCGCTACAGAGGCCAAAGATGTGATTGTGTATGTGTATAATTGTGTACGAGTGTGTTACGCAAGGCTAACCTATGAAGATCGCTAACGAGGTTCGTGCGGCACGAGGCGCAATGTCAGCGGAGCGTGATCAATGACACCATGGGAATTTAGCTAGATTAAGTTATTTTTAAGGCACTCTTTGTTCACACTTCGAACAGGATTCATTTAGAATATTTAATTGTAATTATTTATCTTAAATAAATTTATATATCAATTAAACGATCTTTTTTTAAAAGCCACTGATGGCGGCAGCCTACGTATTTAGTCGTAGCAGCAGAGACATTACCGGCTTAGGTCAAAGTGATTTTGCCACTACTAGGTCAATGAGACTTAGCCACGATAGGGTCAAACTGACATTAGCACAACACAAGTGTGTGGGTGAGTGTTAGTGGCGGAGGCATTACCGGCAGCTCTTTATCGAAGTGCTTGATGCGGCGATGCTGCGTGAGGCCGGTCTCGCTGAAGAATGAGGCGCCGCAGAGGCTGCAGATGTGGTTGCTGCGATGAGACATGCGCATGTGCGAGTAGTAGGTGCTTCTGTGTCTGCGGATACAAGCGAGCCTTTTATTCTTCTTAACTTCTTTTTTTTTTTACTACTTGCTGATGAAATATGTGTATCCATCACTTAAAACAAAGCATTGCCTCGCAAGTCACTAAAGAAAGACGAAAGACGGCTAACGACACGGTTTAACCACAGACAAAGTTATTTCATTAGCAAAACATAAGTGGAATGATGATTTTTTTATTATTTGATGATAAAATGATAAAAAGAACCTAACTTACTTGAATTCTTCTCCGCAGTGCTTGCATTTGCTCAACTGACCGCTGTGGTAGCGCTCGTGGATGATTGCTGAATGTCTGAAACAGAAAAAAATTATGTTTTGTAATGCTGTATACAAGGTGTTCCAATACTTGTGTTTAGAAACTTCAGGGGGCTAAAGTACCCATCAATATGAATAACTTTTTCTAAGGAACGAATACTGTAAACGCGAAAAAAAATCTGCTGTTTCATACATTTTAGCCAGGTAGGTATTGCACTTTTGTATGAAACAGCTGTTGTTGGTTCCTTAGAAAAAGTTATTCATATTGATAGGTACTTTAGCCCCCTGAAGTTTGAAACACAACTACCTCTATTGGAACACCTTGTATAATACCTACCTACCTAGCATAATACCTACCGTACCTAGGAATCAAAGTAGTTTCGCTGTTGTATTCCTGTTTCTACAACACCAGAAGGCTCTAAAGAAGAAAGAAACAGTACTCACTCGACTTTGAATCGCATATCGCAGCGTAGACAGTGATAGATAGCGTAGTGCTGTCTCATGTGCTGCGTGAGTCTACATTTGCGGCGGAAGCGGGTGTGGCAGAAACGGCAGTCGAAAGGACCGAGAGACTGAAATAAAGGGACTGAATTAAAAATTGGGTTCCAAAAACTGAAAAGTAGAATAGAAAAAGGGATAGAATAAAATTTTATTTAGCATAGTACAAAAAACACAAGCCTGAAAAAAGTTAAAAGGGTAGGTTACATTAAGGACAAAATTTTGAGCGGCTCAAGGTTAGTAAGAGGTTATAAGTAGTAGGTTTTATTACAAGGTTATGCATTTTTATTAGAATATAATATGTGAAGTTCTTTGAATAACAAAGAGTGCAGTGACCTGCAAAATGTATTACCAATAAATAACTATTGAAGGAAACAATCTTCAGATCATTATTGGTCATCAATGAGATACACTGCATATCTCTTATTTAGTCCCTGCGGGGATATCTACCGTGCCTGGGGATCAAATTCTTGAAGCTTTTAAGAGTAGTAGAGCTCTTTGTGTGTGGCTCCTCCGGGGAAGTAATTCCATCTTGCCTGTTCCTGCCGCAAAGCAGTGTTGCTGTGTTTCGGTTTGAAGAGTATGGTTGCCCGTGAAATTACAGGCTTAACAACTGTCTCAAGTTGAAGGACGCAGGACAGTGCATCGTAGGGCACGTTTTTTTTAATACAACTAGCTGATGGGACAAGTAGATGGCCCACCTGATGTTAAGTTGTAACCATCACCTATAACAAAGCATTGCCTCGTAAGTCACGCACTATAGAACGTGCACTGCCCTGCGTCTATCAACTTGAAGCAGATGTTAAGCCTCATGTGCCTGTAATTACACCGGCAACCACACTCTTCAAACCGAAACACGGCAACGCTGCTTGGCGGCAGAAAAATGCGTGGTGGTAGTAATTCCTCGGACGAGCCACACACAAAGAGCTCTACTACTCTTAAACTACGTTTATCTACGTTCCTATCGTACGTGACTAACGAGGCAATGCTTTGTTATAGGTGATGGTTACTTAACATCATTTGCTTTCTCCATCAACATGATTAAAAAAAAACCTTTTATCTTTGACTAATCCGGTCGTACACAAATGGATTTTTCCAATCGAAAAATGTATGTGTGCAATGCCAGTGCTCTTAAACGGTGAAGGAAAACATCGTGAGGAAACCAGTTAGTATTCTAACAGCGGCGATGGGCTTGCACCCTGTCACGTATGGAATACCAACTACTGCAAAATGTGGGTATGTGCCAAATGTAATGTTTGGACGTACCTCTGACTACCCCCCTTAGACGTGTTCAAAGAATCACCTAGCTTTTTGATTTTTGTGAAGATCTTTGTGATTTTATTGAATAAATACCTTTTGACTTTGACTTTGAATCTGGAGTAAGTACTTGGTACTAAGAGATTTGAGGGGATATCTACCGTGCCTGGGGATCAAAGTCGTGAAGCTGTTTCAGTTTTAACTCAGACTGCAGAAAGATGAATATAAATATGGGTATGCATGCATAAAACACACACCTATTACTGTACGATGTAAGTTTATTACCATTGTTTATATGATTAATTTGTATGTACTGTTTATTTTCAACATAATTGTAACTTATTTTATAACAGAACACTCCACACTTATAAATTTCTCCCAAGGTTTATTGGCTGAAGGTCTCGGCAGAATAACAGCGCCTATCTACTAAAATAGTGGTGAGGCATACGCTGAGTCGAGACCCTTTTGCTACTGCAGCACACAAACACCTACATACCAACAAAGTAATGCAATATCTATCTTGACAGCCTTCACAGCTCAGTTGGTAGTAGCTCTGCCTTCTGCGCTGTAGGCCGTGGGTTCGATCCCCACCGAGAACAAACATTTGTGTCATGAACATTGATGTTTGTTCTCTGTCTGGGTGTTATATAATATTATAAGTATGTATTTATAAAAAAAAAAGTATATATGTATTATATCAGCTATCTGGTTTCCCATATAACAAGCTTTGGCTTAGTTTGGGGCTAGATATTGCTGTGTGTAAAGTCCACCAATATTTATTTATTTATTTATTTATTTATATCCTGTCTTTTATTGTTTTGTATGTGTATGTGTGTTTTTTTAGCAAATAAATATCTGTCTATGTCTATGGTACGTACCACCTCATGCCTGCATTTCTGATGACGCACCAACATATGATGCTTGGAGAATCCTTTGAAACAATTCGTGCACTTGTAGTTCGCTTTGATATATTTCTCGCTGTGCTCCTGGCTCTTAAACTCGAAGAGGGCTTCCTCGTCAGACATTTGCGTTTTTTTCCAGAAGTCTGGCGTTAGATGCTCCTGTTTTTGCCGCGCGAATTTCACCTTCTTCTCTTTAGAGATATCCTGGAAATAGCAAAAGTTGTGAATAATGAAATAGTAGTAGAGTATAGAATAGCTATATAGGATATAGGTATTGTAAAAGTATGCCCTGATATTTCTTAGTACCAAGTACTCCAGGATTCTTAAGGATGTTTAAGATGCGTACACTTGGCACATACCCACCTTTTCCGTAGTTTTTATTACATAGGTTGATGTTTTATTTGATTTCAATTGATTCAAAAAGATTTATACAGCGTCAGAGGCAATTTTTTTGCCACCTGATGTTAAGTGTTAATCATCACAAAGCATTGCCTGGTAAGTCACGCACGATAGGAACGTACCCTACGATGCACCCTGCCCTGCGTCTATCAACTTGAGGCACACAGATTTGAAGCCTGTAATGTCACACACACTTCAAAACGAAACGTAACAACGCTGCTTATGGAGAGAAGAAGAAGAAGAAGACAGCAGAAATAGAGTAGTACTTCCCTGGATGAGCCTTTCACAAAGAAATCTACTCTACTCTTTATCTTAGGGTCTACGTACCTTTTTATCATCATCAATTTTATCCCCCAAATCATCATCACTCGACGACGGATCATCGTCAATAGGCGGGAAATCATCATCAATCGTGGGTACATAGTCAGCGTCGTCCAAATCCAAGTTAATGTCATTTTTCTCTTCTTCCGTAACTGGATCGGGCACCACAGGCTCCGGCACTGGATCCGGGAGCAGATCTAGAAGCTTCTCCGGTGCAGGGAGGGTTTTTTCCTCTTCTTCTTTTATATCCATCTATCAAATTAGTAACTACTATAACTATATTATAAAAACAAGTATTATAAATCTATTGTAGATGATTTATACAGCACCAGGCTATGGCAGATGGCCCACCTGATTTGACATCAGGTGGTAACCATCACCTATAACAAAGCATTGCCGCGTAAGTCACGCACGATAGGAACGTGCCCTGCACTGCCCTGCGTCCATCAACTTGAGGCATACAGATGTTAAGCGTCATCTGCCTGTAATTACACCGGCAACCACACTCTTCATACCGAAACACAACAACGCTGCTTGGCGGCAGAAAAAAGGCGTTCTTGCTGATGGCACAAGCAGATGCCCACATAATGTGAGGTGGTAACCATCACTTTCAAGAAAACATTGTCTCGCAAGTTAAGAACGCGCGCTACGCTTCACTGCCCTGCACTCAATTAACTTGAGGCAAACAAAAGTCTTAGGCCGTTTGTCCACCGCCGCCGTCACCGGACCGTCAACGAGAACGAGATGACGGCGCCGAAGTACTGATACATAGACTACTAATAGCCGCGTGTCCACCGCAAGTCCGTCACCCGAGCACCGTCATCCCGGCCGCCGAGTTTCGAGCAGATCGGCGTGACCTGTGCCGGCAATCAGTGTTGCCACTTTAGCCAATTTTTAGCTAGATCTAGCCACATTTACGAAATAGTTAGCTAAAGACAAAAAAATTTAGTTGCTAAATTTATTACCTATACTTTATAGCTACTTTCAACACTACTTAAGGAAGTTACCATTGTCTCAATCAATTTCAATTTGTGCTATTAAAGGAAGAAGAATACATGATTAGATGCATTCAGAATGCAACTAATGTTCTGGTAAGATTTAGAGTTATGAAGTGGTAACCCCAAATATGTCTATGTACTAAGGTTGCGTTCCAAAACACTCCCGTTAGAGTAATTCTCGACGCAATAATTAAAAAGCGACTACCACCCACAAAAAAGCTGTAGGACTGAGCCACCGATATATCGGCGCTGTGGACAAACGATCGCCGTCACGTCATCTTAAACTCGGCCCGAAATAATCTCGTTCTCGTTGACGGTCCGGTGACGGCGGCGGTGGACAAACGCCCTTAAGTGCTGTAATTTCACCTTTACAAACCAAATCATAGCGACGCTGCTTGGCGGCAGAAATAGGCATGGTGGTAGTAGGTACTTTTCTAAACAAGCCACACACAAATATCTCTACTAATAATAACAGATATCAAAGTCTATTAATTTGAGGCTTACAGAAGTCTTATGAGCTGTAATTTCACCTACACCATTACAAAGTATAGCGACGCTGCTTGACAGCAGGCTTACGAATGGTAGTGGTACTTCCCTGAACAAATCACACACAAATAGGACAGAACTGTACCCCAAGTATGAGTTGTGTTTACCATATTTGGATTTTCGTTTTTGTTCCGTGTTCATTGCGGGTTTTGTATGAAGACGCGATAGAGATACCGATACGGAACTTTATGTTGCAAATATGATGAAAATTATTAGTAGAACATAAAGTTCCTTGGTATCTCTATCGCGTCTTCATACAAAACCCGCAATGAACACGGAACAAAAAACAAATCATATTTGGGGTACGGTATAAAAAATACCGTTTCAACAATCTTCTTATCGTCATCCAAATCATCCACATCATGTATCTGATCGTCCAGTACTTGGATAGCATCTTCGTGTTTAATCAGATCTTCGCTCTTGTAATGCAACATGACTTCAACGGGCTTAGGTTTAAGCTTGGTACGACGAGTAGCTTTCAGCACCGGGTACTTGTGCTTGGCTATGTATGTTTTAACATGTTTGTTCATCTTCATTACATTCAGTGATGATTTGAGATTCTCAGAATGTCTGTTTATTTTTTGTACTGCTTCATAGGTTATCTGTAAATTATAGCTATAAGGTTTTATAAGCACTTTTGTTGGTATTCTACTATGACAGTTTCATAGTTCTTTCTTTCTGAATATCTATTGCCAAAGGCTGTATAGATGGGTAGAGCATGTTAGCCATATCCGAGGTTGACGCTGCTAGCTATACATATATTATTAAGATATTTTTTTGTTATTTTTGTTACCATGTCTGACCATCCTTTGAGATTAGCCCATTATTTTTAAGACTATACATATTGACCTCTATACTTATAAAACTGTGTATACCGAAGTATCCCTGATCCAGCTTGGTAAGCCAGTACTACTTTATTGTCATTCAAATTCAATTCAACTGTTGGGAGGGGAAGACCTAGGCGAATGTATCTCGATCAGATAGCAGACGTTCTAGAGAAGGGCCAGCTCAAGAGTACCCTAAACCAACGAGAATGTATGAAGAATGTTATGAGAGTGAATGAAGCAAAAGAGGTATTTAAGGATCATAGCAAGTGGAAATCCGTGATCTCTGCCTACCCCTATGGGAAACAGGCGTGATTTTATGTATGTATGTATGTAAATTCAAAAAAATCTAATTCATGGCACAGACAGGTCTCAGCCTGGTAACTTGTATGAGTTAGTTGCCAACTCGGAGGGTATTTTAACCCTGTCTGCTTAGTCAGAACTATCCAAGATAAATAAAACTTGACAGACTTGGGCTCGGGGTCCAACAGCAATCTAGTTTTGGAAACCGGTCCGCTCACCAAGTACCAACACCAAGCAGTTAAGAGAGCTAAAGAGTACTTACTGGGCCACGTTTCAGTAGGTGCTGTAATACTTTCTGTCCTCTGAAGCACTTGTCTTTGAACTTGTGGAATTTGTGCAGCATTGTACTGCACTCGAAGCAGAACCAATGAGGCACATCGTCAGTTGTCTTCATCTAAAAAAATTGAGATATTGTGTTTACATTGTAACAAGGATCATACAAAAGAGCGGTAAGAACCAAGCCTTAAGTTTGTTGCCTGTTCTTCTAGGCTTTGGTCGTGTGGAAGGGGCACGTAGAATAACCTAGCTTTAAGACGTTTCAAAGTGATCTTTGTGATTTTATTGAATTTTGACTTTAATAAATAACTATCGACGGAAACAATCTTCAGATCAATATTGGTCATCAATGAGATGCACTGCATATCTCTAACTTAGTCCCTAAGGGGATATCTACCGTGCCTGGGGATCAAAGTCTTAAAGCTAATTCAGTTTTTACTCTTAGTCAAAAATTTCTGAAACTGATCATGCTATTCCACTAGACCACCTATTTTGAGCAGTTCTGCCTTTTGTGTGGTTCGAGCCCACTAGATGAGAGGAGCACTAGGTGCTGAAAAAGGCTTATCTAAACATGTTCTAGGCACAACACTGCCTCATAAATAGGGGCATCAGTGAGGCCCTCAGAATTTGTATAAAATCATAAACCTACATAAAAAGGCCTGTTAACTTTAATACTTTAACAACAGCTAGCTGACCAATGTAGGCCCCTTGGCACAATTTAAGTTTATGTTGATCCTATGCAATAGGAAAACTAGTAGATAGGTACTTACTTTGATTCCAGTAAGCTTTTCATAATGCTGTTTCAGGTCGAATTCATCGAATTTGTAACCATTTACATTTTTGTTGAGGCATATACGGCATATTTTTAGTCTCGACATTTTCCTTAGCAATACAACACTTCACTGTAAGCACAGGTGAATCCTGCCTGGTTCTAATTATGGAATCTAATCAAAGCGTACAAACATATTTATTTAAAGCTAACTGATAATCATTACAAATAAACTTATAATATTCCACAATCCATCCTTAAAATACAACTTTGGAACTGGGAACTTCGAGTTTTATTTGTATTGTATATTATTTTTTCTTCTTCTTTTCTCATTTTCACTTGCTTTGCTTGCTTCTTGGACTAAGATTAATACCTCCATGGCTTGCTTGCTAACTACCAGTGTTTCCACTTAAGATTTTTGTTTTGCCCTAAATTCTTTAGAAATTTACCCTAAAAATCCCTATTTATTTTTCGAAATTCCCTAATTTAGGGCGAATGTTAATTTAAAAAAAAAAGTCTTTGCACATTTTTATTATTACCTGCTTGGAGTGCTTAGCACTTCTGTTGTGTCGCCGTAATTCGGACATTCCACACAAAATATCACAATCACATACTTCACAGTAAGCTTTTGTCTCCCCTTTGTCAGATCTCTTTAGCCAAGACTTGAAATCTGGATGCTCTAACCAAGACTTTTTAATTTTTGCGCATATTTCTTACTCTCCGTACTTGCAGCTGACTTTTCTCCTTTATCTTTAGATGAGGAAGGCACTTGCTCACTATCATCACCTGTGTCTTCCATTTTCAAATATAAAAACAGTCAAATATGATAATACAATTAGTTACTTTTGTTTCGCCACCGATAGAAAAATAGTAATCAAAAATAATCCATAAATCATGTTACTAATTTCTGATGTCCTTTACAACATAAGTAAATAGAATTATCCAAAAGGTAATCTAACATATTTTGTCGGATTATAATACGAAACTAATTTGGGGAATCCCTTCAGAGAGGTAGAGCCATAGAGCATAGAATAAATAGGGTTACCACATCAACTAATTTTTGCCCTAAAATTCCCTAAATCCCTGTCGCAATAAAAACAGCCCTAAGCTGTACATGAAATAAGTAGTTTCGCCCTAAAAAAGGGCGAAATCCCTAAAAGTGGAAACACTGCTAACTACGGCTCGCCGCATGGAGGTATCTTAGTCTAAGGCTCGCCGTCTGTCATTCCGTTTGTTATCTGTCAACCAACGTACAAGTTTGTTCTGCTGGCGCTGGAATGTTGTATTTTTGCCAAATCATATTTGTCGCACAGGGGCCTTATGCTCACTTCGAGCGAGATTATCTCATGGTAGAGATGACGTCATATCTCGTTCGATAACTATTTATCCCCATTCTCACCATCCTATTCGCCAATTTTCTCTTTCAAAGTTCATGCGAGACGCAACGTCAACGAGTTATTGAACGAGTTAAGACGTCATCTCCACCGTGAGATAATCTCGCTCGAAGTGAGCCTATGGCCCCAGATTGTCAGTTCACACGTAGATTTTTTATATTTTCCTTCTTCAATGTTTCTTGTCGTGATACGAGAAACATGTGGTATTCCGCGAGTCGTAATATCTCGAAATACACAAAAGACTAGTAGTATGGTCTTAATAAAACTTAGCCTGTATAATACAGGGGATGTTATAAAAAAAACAGTTAGTGTTGTAATTAACGATTGATAAACATAGTTAAAGCTTAGCATATTATTACTTGGGCTAATAATCGATTATTTCTATTCAAAATTGGCCTGAGAGACAGAAAATATTAATTTTCTTAACAAAGAATAATAGTGTTATATTAAATAATAATATGTAATAATAAATAATTTTTTTCACAAGATATGATTTCAAATCAATATTTCTTTATAGTATTTGATAAAAATCTCATTTTTTTATAGAATACTTATTCAATGCAGTCACGGAAATTACTAACTTGTAGGTTTATAGAAATCGAAGCAAGATCGTTCACATATTCAACCGTGTATACATACTGTGGTGTAAATACTTCTTTGTAGAAATGTCTGACTACGATAGGAATGTCAACTGTGTGTCATTCATTCTTAGCACAACTTTATTTTGGATAAAACCACATTACTTGGTTTTCTATCGTTTTATTATAACAATTTATCCAAAATATAAAAACGTGTGAATCATGAATCTAATAACGCGACTACTAAGGCCAGAAAAATTTGATATCGATCCGGGAACTCCAACGGCCGAACTCAAGTACCGACACTGGAAGGAAACGTTCCAGAATTTTCTTATTTCCGTAGAAACAGAGTCGTCAAAAGTTGCTGATGACACAAAGCTTAAATTACTACTGAACAACGTATCACCGATCGTATACTCAATCATTCGAGAAGAAAAAACATATTCTACAGCTATAAATGCATTGGATAGAGTTTATATTAAATCCAAAAATGAAATACACGCCAGATTCATGCTCACCTCGACGAAGCAAAAGCCAGATCAGACGATAGCAGAGTATTTACTCACGCTACAACAACTTTCTTTTGAATGCAACTTCAAAGCCGTTTCTGCCGAAATATACAGAAACGAATATGTACGCGATGCTTTTATTACAGGCATATATTCACAAAGAATTCGACAGAGACTGCTAGAAAACCTGGAAATAAGTCTGGAAGAGGCAAGTAATCAGGCAATGTCACTCGAAATGGCTGAAAACAATTCAAGAGACTTAAGCGATGATAATCATACAAGGTTACTTAGTCAAATTGAAAACAATGACGATGGAAATGTAAGTAATCGAAACCTGGCTGCAACACCGGCACGTAGACGTTGTTTTTTCTGCGGTGGGAACATCCACCAGAGAATAAAGTGCCCAGCATTCCACTCAACTTGCACAACCTGCGAGAAGAAAGGTCACTTCGCTAAGGTTTGTAGAAGTCAAAATGCAGACAAAACTACAGCTGCAGCGGAAATGGAGGTATATACAGGAGCAATATTGGCAGCTTCGCCAGAAAGTCTTCGTAAAACAATAGTTTCCATCAATGTAAATGATTACAGAGCCGAAGCCTTAATCGATAGCGGAAGTTCGGCTAGCTTCATCGATCAAAAATTCGCTCACATGCTAAATTTAAAACGCCATCCTTGGAAGGAAACGATAACACTAGCTTCAAAGAAACAGACCACATCCGTTGATGGATTCTGTTATGCAAATATAACGTTGAATGAGCACAAATACACTCGAAGGCCCTTGTATATTCTTCAAGATCTATGTGCTGATGTTGTTATTGGCCATGATATCTTAAACTTGCACTCAACACTAGAAATCAAATTTGGAGGCCTAGATAAACCACTCAAGATCAGCAACGTTAAGGAAGCTACAGTGGCCCCTATTCCACTTTTCACCAATTTGTCTACTAATGTTAAACCAATCGCTATGAAACCGCGAAAGTGTATCAAGAAGATGACATCAACTTGTCGTATTTGCGCAGAAATAAAACCGAGATTTGCAAAGATGAAAGGAAATCTTATAAAAGCGACTAAACCATTCGAAAGACTTAATATTGATTTTAAAGGACCTTTACCTACTAATACGCAGAATCGCTACATCTTGACAATCATAGATGAATATTCCAGATTTCCATTCGCTTACCCATGTAAGGACCTATCTGCTGGAACAGTTATCAAATGTTTAAAAGAATTATTCTCAACTTACGGAGCTCCGCAGTGCATATATTCGGATCGTGGAACCGCCTTCATGTCAAAAGAATTACGTACCTTTCTAGCATCAAATGGAGTAGCTTGTAGCCGAACCACACCTACTAATCCACAAGGAAACGGTCAGGTAGAACGTCTTAATGGCACCCTATGGAAAACTATTCAATTGTGCCTGAGGACTAAGGAGCTAAACACAACAAACTGGGAGCATGTGCTTTTAAACGCACTTCATTCAATTCGTTCCTTACCATGTACGTCTACTAATGCTACACCACAGGAAAGATTTATTAATTATCCACGTCGAACAGCAAATATAGAATCTCTGCTACTGTACTAATGCGAAACAACCATCGACGCACAAAATATGATTCGTAGAGTGAAGAAGTTAAACTTTTAGAAGAAATTCTTCACTATTTCAAACAGACAGGAAGACGGGCTGTCTTCCACAACCTAACATAGACATTGAATCAGACCCAGAGCCTGAAGAACAGTTTGAGGATGCTATGGAAGATATCCCAGGAAGTATTTCGGGAACACCTCCCTATTCGAAGCTCGACTAGAGAACGACGAATCCCTGTTCGTTCGCAAGACGAACTTTAGTTGAGGTTTTAGAGCAGGGGTGAATGTGGTGTAAATACTTCTTTGTAGAAATGTCTGACTACGATAGGAATGTCAACTGTGTGTCATTCATTCTTAGCACAACTTTATTTTGGATAAAACCACATTACTTGGTTTTCTATCGTTTTATTATAACACATACATCACTATTCACTAACAGTAAAAAATAAAAATAGTAAACAAATGGAATGGATAGACGGATGGATGAGCGACTTTGTAATTTTCTTAATTCGGTACCTTCTTTTCTCGACTTGTTAAATAACCAAATTCTAAATAAATAGTAGGTGTGCGAGCGCTGGGCCAAAAATATTATGTTTGATATAAAATTATGTCGAATTTGTGTGAGAAAAGATGTGAAAATGTATGAACACGATCGATACCAGCTGATGATTTATTACAAAGAAGTTACCGGCTCTGAAGTAAGAATTATCTTAGAAATAGTCTATTGCAGTAAAACTGCTCTCAAATATCGTAGAAAATCTGTATGTATGCGTTTAATATTATTTTGTATCAATGGAATGCCGCGAGACTTCTCGTGAAAATTTCTTATTTGAAACCTTTTTTCAACCGAGGTGCTCTTAAAAGTAATTTCTTAGTCTCACTAAGAAATTAAGTTATCTATATTTATTAAATAATAAATATAGATTGCTAGTAGTGGATAGGTACACTAGGTACCTAGTACCTACCTACTGCCTGTTATTGTTTTCTTTATATAGGTAGTTTTATTAAATACATGAAACCTTTGGCTTGTAAGGACATAGTACAGGCCTCAACCTACCACTTACCTGTAGCATCCTGGACAGGTAATTCCACAAAATATTTAGGCATAATGGACCACTTTGGAGTCTAAATGCGGATACAGGAGTCCAAATACAAATACAAAACCTATGTCCAACAGTGGTCTTCTTCAATACAATGATGACCACACAGAACCTACTAACCTATACATTTATAATTACTAGGGTAATAATATTAATTACTAGATTAATATAACATACATGAGGAATTATAATCCAAACCTTATGTGTATGATTAAGTACAAATCTTGTTTTAAGTCAAAGTCAAAAGGTATTTATTCAATAAAATCACAAGGATCACTTTGAAACGTCTTAAAGCTAGGTGACTCTAGGTGCCAGTTCCATGCGACCAACGCCTAGAAGAACAGGCAACAAACTTACGGCTTGGTTTCTACCGTTCTTTTGTATGATCCTTTTACAATGTAACAATATAATATATTATTGAAGTTTAGTGAGGCGTAGGCATACAGAAAAAGGTAAACATAATCAAATTTATAAAACAGCACACGCTACGCCTCAAACTAATAATACCTAATGCATAATCTATTAAATCTGAGAAAAATAAAAAAAACACACAACAGTAGGTACAGTACAGACATTGCAGACATGTTAGCTGCCTATGGGCAGAGCGACCGGGACATTGGGCCACACATTTTTATCAACAATATAGCTATCTAAAGTATAATAAGTTTAAAAGTTTCTTCATTTCATTTAAACAAGTATTTTAATTTGTACTTTTCAGATACCCATTGGAGATAGCTTACCAAAATGGTTTTGTTTTGAATGTGCGGCACTGTTGTACAAATTCTATTTGTTTAAGAGAAAATGTTATGAAGGGCTGGACATTCTTCAAAAACTATCGGAGACAGGATGTGTAAGTACTATGAAGATTTTGTTATTTTGATAAATGTATAATAAAAGATTCTTGTTTTCTGCTATCAGCGATCAAATATCTGTAGTCAGATAATTATTTATGAGCAAATATTTTGTGGGTTTTATGACTAGCAGAATGCATTACACTAATTACACTAATATTATAAAGAATAGGCTCAAAAACAACTGGTCCAATTTCAAAAATTCTTTCACCTTTAGAATGCTACATTATCCCTGAGTAACATAGGCTATATTATATTTTCAAAAAATCAGGGATCCTTACTAAAACTCCAATAATGTAACCCAAGGTGGAAAACAAAAACCTTACATCGCGTGCGCTGCGAAAACTATTGATGATAGAACAAAATAATGTACTACGATTTTGTAGAACACGTCATCATCTACAAAAAATGTCGGAACAACATATGTCTAACTATTATAGTTATGTCACAATAAGTGAGCCGCCGCTAGAAAAGGGTCTTTATTTATACCTTGGTATTAATCCTTATTCAAATAAATCATTTTATAATTAAGACGGTTTTAATACCTATAGATTACTTCTTAAATTTTTCAAATCGGACATTCCATTCAAAAGATATGACGAAATTAAAAATGTTAACGGGTCCACGGGTCACGCACGGGGTGCGACATTCAAGGAGAAGGGCGTATGAAATAGGTAGACACGAGGCTCGAACCCACGGTCTAAGTTTAACCTAAAATGATCAAAAAATGTATGACCACCCATGCGAAGCTGGGACAGGCCGCTAGTCTTAAATATATATAATGATAAACAATCAAAGTTCAAGAAAGTAGCTTTGGCCACTCTGTCACACAGAGTGTGCCGAAAACTGATTGTGACTTAATTAATTCAGCACCCTTCGAGTCTTAGCTCGAAGTGCGTGTACCTATTTTTGTAACCCTACCCAATGTTCTCTTTACCTACCTACCAACTGTTATGCTCATTCAATTTACTTTTTACTTAGCTGTTCTGTTTAAGTCATGTTGTGTGCACATGTTTTCGGGTGCCTTCTAGCTCTTATTTAATAGTATTTTATTTTTTACTGATTTTACCCTGTTTTGTGTGCCTAATAAACAAATAAATCACTATGTTTTGCAGTAGGTACTTGTTGGTATTCCAAATGTGACAGCATGCAAGCTCATCCCCTCTGCTAGAACACTAACTAGTTTCCTTCACCAATTGAAAGCATGGCATTGCTCTCACTTGACTAATTCAGTTAGTGAGCTTAAAAAAAAAAACATACATTTGTACAATAAACTTTATTTTTCAGACATACCAGGACAAACTTACTAAAATATCCAAAATAAGTAACTTAGGATCACACTTGCAAATTCTGTATGCAAGAACAGACAAGAGCGTAAAAACATTCACAGTACACCACACTGAAATCCAGAACTATAAAAAGACCTGTAATAACAAATACAACAGCTTCACTGAAGTATTCGTAGATGATCTCAAATCAGACGCAGAAATCTCAAAACTATCAATCAATAAAGTTCTAACAAAGATGACAAAAGATATTGAAAATGCTTCAGGAATAAACGAGGAACACTACGATGATTTTCATAATGAAGATGATTCAAATGACATACCAACTTTAACTTCTAAAGAACCGGACAGTCCTGCCAAAAGTGGTATGGAACAAGTAATTAACGATTTTCATGACAAAAGTTACATAGAAGAAAGTCAGTTGCAAGCAGTCAGCATAAAAATGATCGATACAACCAATCAGACTTCAGATTCTGTCATAGATGAAGAGGCAATAACTGTTATAAAAACGAACTATGTTATAGACAGTACAGACGATATAAAACCATCAAACTATGATAGTGACAAAGACTCTGATATAGGAACTGATCTGATTCAAGACAAAGAGACAGAGTTGAACAACAAATTCCAAAGATCTGTAAAAAAAAAATTTTTGGATGAGAACCATTGGACGAAGATCACTTTGTCGGATGACGAGGCTTCAAGGAGGTTTCAAGCCAAGGCGTTAGAACAGAAGTATTTGAAGGCTACTTTTAAGTGTGTTGACTGCTATAGAACTTTTTCGCAGGAAGATATGATGAAGAGGCATATTAAGTTGAGACATTGTGAAGTGAGTATAGTACCTATCCATTTATTAACAAAGAAAAATATAATGAATACTTACAAGTATTTACTAAATATACAATATACACATTTATAGTAGTACAGCTCTTTCTGAAGAGCTCTTCCGGGGAAGTACTACCACCACGCCTTTTTCTGCCGCCAAGCAGCAACGCTGTGTTTCGGTTTGAAGGGTGTGGTTTCCGGTGTAATTACAGGCTTAACATCTGTATGCCTCAAGCTAACGCCGGGCAGTGTATCGTAGGGCATGTTCCTATCGTGCGTGACTTACGAGGCAATGCTTTGTTATAGGTGATGGTTACCACTTAGCATCAGGTGAGCCAGATGGCTCAACAAGCAGATGCTTGTTCCATCAGCTGGTTGTATTAAAAAAAAAACATGAAACAGTTGAGCTATCTGCAGACCGTTGAGAATGATCTAGAGATAGGTCAACTGACCCAAATCAGTGCCAATCGGACGCAAGTAATATTATGACATTTTGTGCTATTTCAGTCGCTTGGCCCCAACGTGTGTCGTCACTGCCGGATGCGCTTTAAGTGGAAATCTCGTCTCCACAAACACTTAAAAGAGCACTACACTATCTACAAGTGCCTTAGATGTGAACTATCCTTTCCTGTTGAGTAAGTTAATTCACATCTTTCCACAAACCAGGTCTTGAAAGTTTTACAGGTATACTAAAAAGTCTACTACTATTGTTTATTTTTTGTAACTAATTTGGCACAATAAGGTAAATTTAGAAATATGCTTACATAGGTTAATTTCCTCTACGATGGCAACACTGCTTAATTGTACATTGTACTATATTCAATTATTTTTTTGGAAAATATTGTCTGACACAGTATTTATAAAGTACAAGCTGGTGCCCGCGACTTCGTCTGCGCAGGATTAGTTACACACTATCTTTATAAATTGTAGCCTATGTGTTATTCTGATGTATAAGCTATGTTATTGTAAGAAATAAACATATTTTGATTTTGATTTTGATTGACTGAATAAATTTGTTAACATACTTTTGTCAATGACTGTATCCACCGGTTTCTGAAAGCTCGATCAAAACTAATCGGATGTCAAGTCACTCGCCATTTCAGCTATTACATCGAATTAGATAGAGATAGCAAGTGACTTGACATGCGATTAGTTTTGATCGGGCTTTCAGAAACCGGCGGTATGACTGTCAATTGTAAAGTTTCATTAAAATCCATTCAGTAGTTTTAACGTGAAAGAGTAACACACATCCATCCATCCATTTTTACAAACTTTCGCGTTTATAATATTGGTAGGAAGGATAAACTTAATGAAAAAGCATGTGTTTATTTCAGAATCTCTGCGTTTCAGCACGACTACTCACACAACGGTGTAACTTGGACATGCGCGCATTGCGGACAGCGATTTAGGCAAGTATTTGTATGGAGTTGAGCAACACATTTCAAGAGAGCTCGTCAAGAGAAGTACTACCATCATGCCTATTTCTGCCGTCAAGCAGCGTCGCTGTGTTTCGGTTTGAAAGGTGTGGTTGCCGGTGAAATTACAGGCACATCAGGCTTAACATTTGAATGCCTCAAGAGGGCAAAGTTGGGCTGAGGATGATGATTATTTATCAACCCTTACAGAGCATCAAACCGAAACACAGCGCCGCTGCTTGGCGGCAGAAATAGGCACGATGGTAGTACTTCCCCAGACGAGCTCTTCACAAAGATCTGTACTATTTATTGAAAAATGGAAATGAAATGAAATTTATTGAAATCAGCAAACAAACATTACAGTATCTTATTAAATTGGGTTTATTTGCAACTAGCTTTATGTAACCCGCGGCTTCGCTCGCGCAAGTTTACTTTAGAACTTCTTTAATATAAGAATAAAAAGTTTCATACAAACTTTTATCCCCTATTTCACCCCCTTGGGGGTTGAATTTTGAAAAATCCTTCATAAGTACGAATCACTTCATAAGTAAGTGTCAAGCCTACGTCATAAAAGGAATACGTGTGCGAAATTTTAAGTTTCTAGCCCTAAGGGTTTGGCCTGTGCGTATACATCAGTCAATTACTTTTGCCTTTTATATATATGTATACTAGCGACCCGCCCCGGCTTCGCAGGGTTATTGTGGGTTATCCCTAAGAGATTATGCTTGTATTATGCATATAAACCTTCCTTTTGAATCACTCTTTCAATAAAAAAACCGCATCAAAATCCGTTGCGTAGTTTTAAAGATTTAAGCATAGGGATATAGGGACAGAGAAAGCGACTTTGTTTTATACTATGTAGTGATATAAATTGACAGTACAATGTTAATTTTCAGACACAGTTCAACTTATTACACGCACTTGAGGAAACATAAGAGTAAATTCGTATGCACCTTGTGTGGAGTTTCGTTCGTGAGCGAATTCGGACTGTTCATGCACAAGCGAGTCAAGCACGTCATTTACGAGGTAACTACAGTATTACTCTATTTACAGTTCCGTACCAAAAGGGTAAAACGGGACCCTATTACTGAGACTCTGCTGTCCGTCCGTCTGTCACCAGGCTGTATCTCATGAACCGTGATAGTTAGACAGTTGAAATTTTCACAGATGATGTATTTCTGTTGCCGCTATAACAACAAATACTAAAAAAACAATAAAATAAATATTTAAGAGGCTCCCATACAGCAAACGTGATATTTTTGCCGTTTTTAGGGTTCCGTACCCAAAGGGCAAAACGGAACCCTAAAAACAGCAAAATCTACAAACTACAAACTGTCACCAGGCTGTATCTCATCATGAACCGTGATAGTTTGACAGTTTTATTTACAAACCATTCTCTCTCTTAGTTTCGTGTAGTCTGTCTGTATGTCTTGGCCATTTAATGACTAAATATTTCAGGATTCTAAAGAGGAAAGTTCCAACACTTACTGCAAGGTTTGCGACGTCAAATTCGACAACGCGAAAGGCTATGACGAACATTTTGCCGAGTCGGCGCTCCATGCTACGTAAGTGATGGTCACCACTTAACATCAAGTGGAGAGAGGAGTAGAGCTCTTTGTGGAGTATCACCACGCCTCTTTCTGCCGCCAAGCAGCAACGCTGTGTTTCGGTTTGAAGAGTGTGGTTGCCGGTGTAATTACAGGCACATGAGGCTTAACATCTGTATGCCTCAAGTTTCTGATCGGTCGTAGGTCCAAAACTGGTCGTGCACCTATGAGGTTTTCTGTTTATAAATGTATATGTACTGAGCCAGTACCTTCAAACGGTGATGGAAAACATCGTGAGGATACCGGCATGTCGTAGAATCTTATAAATTCTAAAATATGTGTCAAGTTCTCGAAAGGAGCCACTTTGAGGCGCACTTAAAATCCTTTCACCACACTTTTTCGATATAACTAGTGACACGACAAGTTTTCCCAAAATTGTTAAAACAAGAAAAAGTAAAAGACTGACTCTTCATGTGTCTGTTTCTATTGTTTTAAAAATAATAATATTATTTATGTTTTGTTCAGGGAAGTTTTGGATGGTGCCACTAGCCTACCCCTAAAGACAAGATGCACCAAGAAACGTGTCCCGCGAATATCTACCGACTGTGCTTCTGTAAGTCCAATACATTGTAAAAGGATCATACAAAAGAGCGGTAGGAACCAAGCCGTAAGTTTGTTGCCTGTTCTTCTAGGCTTTGGTCGCGTGGAACTGGCACCTAGAGTCACCTAGCTTTAAGACGTTTCAAAGTGATCCTTGTGATTTTATTGAATAAATACCTTTTGACTTTGACTTTAATATAAACTAGTAGTTCGCCCCGAACTGAGATCTCGTGATGCGACCCGACGAACGCACCAAAACTTTGAGTAGGTGGTAGTCAAAGGCAAGTCTAAACATTATGTTTGGACTTTTTTCTGACTACCGCCTACTAACTCGGTATGGTTACCAAGTTTCAACTCTATTGGCCTATTTATTGAAGAGTTCCGTTCAACAGACCTTGACTCCATCATCAGACCTGGTCGTCGTCACCATTTTATGAGAACTGAGTACCTCCTTAATTTATTTCAAGAAAAAAAATTAAGAAAAAGCAAAGGAACTGGCCGACCAGTAGAAAAACCTTGATGTCAACGAAACTCTTAGAGATGGGAGCTCTTGGATCGCTGGTTATCTTAATTTAACTTTTATTATTTTATCTCAAAAACCGGGCGTCCTAAAAAAAAAGTAAAAATTGTTTTGGGATGTCCAAACAAAGTCCTTTCATATGACATGTAACTTGATTTTTTTATGTAACTTTTTTTATTTTTGCCCCCTTAAAAAACCCCATATCTCAAAAACCCTTCATCCGATTTTACTCATATACTTACCAGTAAATTTCTCAAGTACAAGCTATCGACTTATCAAATTTCATGCAGATCGGATCAACGGTTCTAAAGTTATCGCCAGACAAACATACATACATACATACATACATACATACATACATACATACATAAAATGCCAAATCGCCCAAGTTGAAACTAAGATCTTCGTTCGCTTCGCTCACTCGATCAATTATATATTCCTTTCAACTTGGTAGTTTATCATTATTTAAAAAAAAATGTTCTTTTGTTGTACGTCCGGAACGGACAAACTGTTAAAACTGTACCTAACCATCATAGCTATAAGATTTTTTTATGGTTCCGTACCCAAAGGGTAAAACGGGACCCTATTACTAAAACTCCGCTGTCCGTTCGTCTGTCTGTCCGTCAGTCACCAGGCTGTATCTCATGAACCGTGATAGTTAGACAGTTGAAATTTTCACAGATGATGTATTTCTGTTGCCGCTTTAACAATAAATGCTAAAAAACAATATAATAAATATTTGAGGGGGCTTCCGTACAACAAACGTGATGCCATTTTTATGGCTTAAGAAGGAGAGGCAGGCCAAAGAAAAGATGGATGGACTGTGTGAAAGATGACATGAGCAAGAAAGGCGTGAGCACCGAGATGACGAATGATAGAGGAGAGTGGAAGAAGAAAACCTGTTGTGCCGACCCCATGCAGCGTGGGATAAGGGCAGGAAGATGATGATGGTACGGAACCCTTCGTGCGCGAGTCCGACTGGCACTTGGCCGGTTTTATTTGTACTACACCTACACAATAAATAATTTCTGATAATCTGATTTCATATTATACTATTTCATATTAATTTATTCTTTATTGTACACAGTATTAACAGTATTATCATTTAGTAAACTTAAATATAAAACATGTACAAATGCGAGCTTAACCCTAAAAAGAGTTCTCTTCCAGCAAACCTTGAAGGATAGTTAAAATTGAAATGAGAGGTGGGAATTTAATCAAATTGTATTCAACAACTTGATTAAATTAAGAAAAAAATCAACAAATACCAATATGTTACTAAACATTTGGTTACAATAGGTTGTATAATAATAAAATTACTTACATATACCATCGTTAGGGTCAAGGGTTTAATGTGCATATATAAATACCAAGTGTTAATAATAGTGATGAACTTCCAGTGCGGGAAAACATTCTCGACGTACGCGGCGTTCTCCAAACACCATTTGTCCGCGCACCCCGAACTGGCGCTGCCGAAGTCGCGGACGGACAAGCAGGACGGACAGAAGCAGATCTGCGAGGTCTGCGGAGTCACTTTAGCGGTGAGTCTGTATGCCTCAAGTTGATGGACGCAGGGCAGTGCAACGTAGGGCACGTGCGTTTCTATCGTGCGTGACTTATGAGGCAATGCTTTGTTATAGTTGATGGTTACCACTTAACATCAGGTGGGCCATCTGCTTGTTCCATCAGCAAGTTGAATAAAAAAAAAGGATATTCTACAGGATGAATGAAAAAAAAATGAAAAATACTTTATTGTACACCAAACTTTACAAAAAAAAACACTCAAAAATATAAAATAAAGTAGTACAATGGGCGGTCTTATGGCTGAAAGCGATCTCTTCCAGACAAAATAAATACTACCAGGGTGTTAAAATACTAGTACGGAAAACTTCAGGGGGTTAAAGTACCCATCAATATGAATAACTTTTTCTAAGGAACCAACACTGTGAACGCGAAAAAAAAACAGCTGTTTCATGCAAAAGTTCAATACCTACCTGGCTAAAATGTATGAAACAGCGGTTTTTTTTTCGCGCTCACAGTGTTGGTTCCTTAGAAAAAGTTATTCATATTGATGGGTACTTTAGCCCCATGAAGTTTTCAGCAGTGGTATTATAACACCCAGACAGAGAACAAACATCAATGTTCATCACACAAATTTTTGTTCTGTGTGGGGATCGAACCCACGGCCTACGGCGCAGAAGCACGCCCAACTGAGCTGTGAAGGCTATAATTCGTCATCTAGCTGTTCACTCCTTTCTTACTCATGTCTTCTTTCAAAAATAAATTAATAATACAATATTGTTCCAGAGTGCCTGGTCGCTCATGAATCACCTGAACACCCACTCCCGCGACCGGCGCTACACGTGTAAGACTTGCGGTACGCAGCTCAGCTCTCGCAGCGTCCTGCAGAGACATCAACTGGTAAGCAGTAGTCTTCTTCTTCGAGAAGGAGAAGAAGCGTCTTGCAGAGATATTGTGTCAGACCACCGGGGATGCTTGAACATTGCTGCCACCAACCCAAGGTCCTTCTCCGCTATTTTAAGGAGTTGTGCTGGCTGGGGTGAGGTTAGCAGGGGGACAATGTAAAATACACCCCATTGCAGGACGTCCGTGATCTCATTCCCCCACCACGAATTAGAATTAGAAGCGTCTTGCAGAGACATCAACTGCTAGGCTGTAGTTGCTAGTAGTTTCAACATACTTCAAATAAAAAAAACCGGTCAAGTGCGAGTCGGACTCGCGCACGAAGGGTTCCGTACCATTATCTATAAAAACGGCAAAAAAATCAAGTGTGTTGTATGGGAGCCCCTTATATATTTATTTTATATTGTGTTTTAGTTGTTATAGCGGCAACAGAAATACATCATCTGTGAAAATTTCAACTGTCTAACCATCACGGTTGATGAGATACAGCCTGGTACCAGAGGTACAGACATACAGACGGACGGACAGCGGAGTCTTAGTAATATGGTCCCGTTTTACCCTTTGGGTACGGAACCCTAAAAAGGAGGAGGATGTCGATTTGAGTGTATAATCTTTTTTGTATGTTATGCGAGTATTTTTTGTTCAGAGAAAACATAGGTATACACTCCACACAGAACAAACATTTGTGTGATAAAAAGAGATGTTTGTTCTCTATTTGGGATATAAAGAATTGGGATGGAATTGGGATTGACTGTGAACACAAAAAAAAAACAGCTGTTTCATACATTTTAGCCAGGTAGGTATTGAACTTTTGTATGAAACAGCTGTTTTTTTTTTCGCGTTCACAGTGTTGGTTCTTTAGAAAAAGTTATTGATATTGATGGGTACTTTATCCCCCTGAAGTTTATATACACAATTATTGGAACACCTTGTATATTTAAATAATATATTTTTAATAATTCCAGACGCACATAAACGACAAGACGTTCGTATGCGATATGTGCGATAAACGGTTCGCGCACCGCTCCGGCTTGCGGCTGCATCTGCGGACGCACGACAAGGATCTCAGCGCTATCAGGTTCGGATAGTTCGTCGCGTAACATTAACCGTACCTATCAGTACCCCAAGTATGAGTTTTGTTTACCATATTTGGTTTTTCGTTCTTGTTCCGTGTTCATTGCGGGTTTTGTATGAAGACGCGATAGAGATACCGATACGGAACTATTATGTTCTTCTACTAATTTTCATCATCCTTGCAACGTAAAGTTCCGTATCGGTATCTTTATCGCGTCTTCATACAAAACCCGCAATGAACACGGAACAAAAACGTAAAACCAAATATGGTAAACAAAACTCATACTTGGGGTACTGAAGTCTTAGTTTTGTTTACTATGTTTTGTTTTCAGTATCGTCAGGCCTTTTTTGTATGGAGATTCGATAAGCTCTATCGGGCGTGCTGGGAAAGAATCTCCATACAAAAAAGACCGGACGTTACGAAAAAATATCTAGAAATCAAATTTTATTTTTGGCAACACTGTACAGGCCCGCTCTTTACTAAACTAAGCACTAGCACTGACTAACATGCTGTGATGGGACCCTATTAAATAATTCTTATTTTCAGGGCCAGAAAAAGGAAAACTGAACCACCGAATGTGATGGAATATTTCAAAAACTATGGAAATTTAGGGAATAACTATAGATAGAGCGTTTTTAATGAACGTTGGTTGTTGTATAAAATGTTCTATGTAGTGGTACAGCATGGAAGTTGTACTCTGAAGCTACCTGTGCATTGTATAGTAGTTACCTTGGTAATTCCTACCAATAGTCATTCTAGGCAACTAGGTAGCAGCGTTGCTGTGTTTCGGTTTGAAGACCCAAATACCTGTACGAGGGAAGCCACAGCCACAGTTAGAGCTTTTGAGATAGCCACTTATTTAGCCAAAATTATTTAAGCATCGACACGATAAAAAGAAGGTTTGAAGAGTGTGGTTGCCGGTGAAATTACAGGTAATTGAGGCTTATCTGTAAGCCTCAAGTTGCTGGACGAAGAGCAGTGCATCGTAGGGCACATTCCTATCGTGCGTGACTTACGAGGCAATGCTTTGTTATGTGAAAGTTACCACTTAAAATGAATGGGCGGCGTTAGTATGAATAATAGGTTTAACTTCCATGCCGACTACTATTGTACTATTTTCTGTACTTATTTATTCATCGATGTGCAATATCTTAATGTTAGGTTAGTAAAGTCTTTGTGAGTATTTATTAAAACGAATAAAATAAAATAAAATTATTGACGTGAAAGTATTTTATTTATATTATAACTTATATAACAACTTAAGCTAATTTAAAACAGTTACATATCCCAAGCATAATAGGATACTTTATTACATTTAGGGGGGTTTAGGGCCGGTTTCACCATGCTCTGTTAGTTACTAATCAAGGATTAAAAGACCGCTAAATCTAACCTTAGCTGTCAAACGCGTACATTTTGACATATTTAACGGCCCTTTAATCCTTTGTTAATCTAACAGAGCATGGTGAAACCGGCCCTTAATATCTCAAGAGTAACGGCCGGTTTCTGAAAGCTCGATCAAAACTAATAGGATGTCAAGTCACTCGCCATTTCAGCTATTACATCGAATTAGATAAGAGATAGTGACTTGACATGCTATTAGTTTTGAGACTTTCAGAAACTGGCCGTTACACTATTCAGATTTAAATATTTTCGTCTCTATTGTCTCGACTTATCAAAAACAAAGACGCATTTTTTTTTAAATTTATTGATTTATAGTGTTTACTTTAAGAAATAAAAAAGATTTTATAATATCACAAAAGTTATTATCCAAGTGGGATCTGAACCAACGAACTTCCCCTGGATATGGGGTTTCTTCTGAGTTATTGAGCTGGAACAAATTTGCTGCAGGAGCACACTATATTTATGTTATTAAGACAATAATAAGATTTTATTTTTGTTAATTCACTCCATGAATTATCTGTCCCAATTATTTTTGTTATAACTATATTTATATAATTATTATTTTTTTGCTTTTGTTACCGTTATTACTAGTATTCTCTTATCTGTGTCATAGGTATCTAATAAATGCAAATGGCTACCTACTACTTAATAATCTGTGTAGATTCTTATTTTGAAACAAAACTGGCAAAACTATCATTGTGGGCGAAGGACTGCGTGCGGACACAGAATAAATAATAGTATGTGCGTGTTGGCAGAACTAATTTTATCGCCATCTATTGGTTGTAAGTGCATTTTACGTGATGCCGTTTGCTCGCAACGCAACTTCGCGACATCTAGCGGCTATGCGGGCTATTTTGTTTAGCTTCGGGCTATTTCATATATCCCGAAAAATTGCCCGAGTTAAGACTGGAACCGTTTCAATGTATGGGATGAGGTATCTGTACTAGTATTCTCTTATCTGTGCCGTTATGAATTTTATATTACTTCTTTTTTTTTGCTACTTAATAATTTGTAATGTGTGTGTTGAAGTAGAAAATAAATGTCTGTCTATGTCTTATTCGCTGGGTGTTATTAGAGTCCGATGGCGCAGGTGGTTAGCGGAACCCTGACCTTGTCAACGGAAAGGTCGTGGATTCAAATCCCACTCGAATAATAACTTTTTGGAATTATACAATCTCTTTCAAATGTATTTTTATTTATCGTAACTATTGTTACTTTGAAATATTTAAACCCACCCTCAATATATGTATTTCGAATGTACATTTATCTTGTTTTCAACCTAAAGCCGCTGTTCGTCTAACAATTAATAGGATCATGCCATGCTTATTACTGCCGCCAAACAGCGTTGCTGTGTTTCGGTTCGAAGGGTGTGGTTGCCGGTGAAATTACAGGCACATGAGGCTTACTGTATGCCTCAAGTTGATGGACGCAGGGCAGTCGTAGGGCACGTTCATAACGTGCGTGACTTGCGAGGCAATGCTTTGTTATAGGTGATATACATAATATTAACAATTATACATATTATCATCTTAGTTTTATAGTTCAAAGTTATAATTCTTGTTGAGTTAAACACTCGCTGCAAACACGGTCATACATTATCGGAACGCGACAGCAATATTGCTCTCTCTCTCGCACTTAGGAGAACGGTACGATTCTTTTGTTTAAGCGCAGAGATGTGCATTATTGGAGTCGATAAGAACTATCGATACATTCATACCGACTACCGATAATGATCCCTCCGACCGCGCAACCACCGGGCGCTCTCGCTGAGTCATTCTTTTTATCGATAACGTGCATGCGCCCGCGCCGAGTACTCTCCACACTAGTGTTAAGATGATTAATGACCGAGTTTGCAGCGAGTGTTTAACGCGACTATAGTATCTTCTTGTTTGCATGGCCTTTGCAGTGTTGCCCGCAATTTCGCCAATGTCACATTTTTTAGTTTGTTTTATGTGAGACCTTAGCACAAAAGAAGAGGTGGAGAGACCAAGTTCTTCCTCAAACCCATGACAGTACGACCAGTAGCGTAGCTATCGTAGGGCCAGGTGGTGCAGTGCACCAGGGCCCCGGAGCTCAAGGGGCCCTCTAACCTAAGCTTTGAAAATAGAGGGTCAGCCAGCTCCCGAAGTTAGAAAACCTTGAGCCTGCTCACAATTTTTTTAATGACTTATTTAAAGGCTAATATAAGCTCAAGCTATGTGGAACGAGGGAGTGAGGGCCCGATTCTTTGTCTATGCACCGGGCCCTTGTCCACCTAGCTACGCCACTGAGTACGACTTGACAAAATAAATGTTATTAAATTCCACTTGGACACTGGCAAGATTGTCTGTAACAATAACGGACAAGAGCCATATATTTAGAAACGAAGAAAATCGGGTGGTCTTTTTGGCAAGTGCTTCCTTCCATTGCGTGATTTATCAGCCTAGTAAACGTTTTCAGTTAAAAACATTAATTATTATCGTCCGACGTTTTTTTTTATATTCTGGGCATATACCACTAGCCCAAAATACCCCACTCCTCTATCATCAATTATTTATTTATCTACGAGAGTGCAGCACACAAGAGAAGTGAACCAGACGGGGATTTAGACAAGATCCACTTTCTGTTACGGAACACGCCATTGAAAAGATGTTAAGATCAATATATAATAATATGCCGCACGAGATAAAACTTGCAACGTCCGACGGTATCATCAAAAATTAAAAAAGCTTTTAATAAAAAAGGCTATTATTCGGTCAGCGACAATGCAGATGATAAAATAATTCAATAATGTATTTTTTCTTTTTACAATTACGTAGTACACTGTAAAATCTATGTTGTACAACTTATGTAACCGACGTCCATGACTTGTAAACTTGTTAACCAATAAAGAATCTGTATCTGATGGAACTGTATGAAAATTACATTAGTTTTTGTTATAGGTAGGTTTCCACTTAACATCAGTTGGTTTATCCGCGTTCTATCAACAATAGTAGTTTGAACCATCAGCCGAAGACGCCTAAGTCCTAGCTGCGGACGCCAGTCGGTCACCAATATTTTATTAATAACACTTAATTTTACTTTTTTTTATCTTGTTGATGTACCAAGTTCAGCGGCTTTACAGTTATTCGATACCCATTTTTTGAATTCAACAATGAAAGGACATCTTTTTTGAAAGTGAGCTAGATTAAGAAATATTTGAACTTCACAAACCAGAAGTTCAACAACTTTTAACGCTGATCATACAAAGTAAGACATCAGTTTGACGTGACCTGTCAAACTTATGTCATTAGTTTGACAGATCACGTCAATGTACAATGTATCCTTCCGCAGTAGTGTTCCGCAAACAGGCTGGATGTAGTCCATCCCCCAGGAGTTGTCTCAACAGGCTTTGGACTCGTCCTTCTTCTTCTCTATGTGCCGGCCGAGGACGTCGTGATTTTTGCAGCACTCTTCCTGGAAAAAACGTTACGCATGTGTAAATAAACAAGAAGCAGTACTACCGCTATGTCTTTTCAGCGTAACTGTGTTTCAGTTACCACTCAACATCAGGTGGGCCATCTGCAAGTAGTATAAAAAAAACAACTATCTATAGAACCAGCAGAACACCTATAACAAAGCATTGACTCGCAAGTCATGCACGATATAAATTTACACTAATATTATAAGGAGGAAAGATTTGTATGTTTGTAATGAATAGTCTAAAACTTCTGGTCCGATTTCAAAAATTATTACACCATTAGAATGCTACTTTATCCCTGAGTAACATGCTATATTTAAATGTTTAAAAAATAAATTTCGTATAAAAAAAAATAATAAATATCTCAAGAACCATTGACGCTGTTTGCGTTCAAAAAAAGTAAATCGAAATTTTTTCGCGCGCACTAAGGCATTTTATCATTTTAATTTATTAAACTTTCTTTTATCATCGCCAGTGTAAAGGGTTAAGCAATAAAACTTACCAATTCCGAATCACTAGTCTCATCGGTCCCGCTTGAGGAGTCTGTGTCATAGTGGCCAAGGCCGGGCAGCACTCCGATGCAGGTCATCTTGCCCGCTGGAGTGTCTGACGCTGGGATGGCTATAGGCTTCTCCTGCGCTTTGGCGATGCCGTTGCTTTTCGGTGCTTCCTTGTCGCCCTCCATTTCGCTGGCTTTGCGTTTCCGTACAACCACCTGACAGGATAAAAGAAAAACAGCTATTTTATTAGATATTGTAATAAATAAATAAATATTGGTGGACTTTCCACGCAGCACTATCTAGCCCCAAACTAAGCCACGCTTGTAATATGGGAACCAGATAGCTGATATAATATGTACTTAAATATTTTTTTTTATTACTTTATACAAGGTGTTCCAATACTTGTACTTACAACTTCAGGGGGCTAAAGTGCCTATCAATATGAATAACTTTTTCTAAGGAACCAACACTGAAAAAAAAACAGCTGTTTCATGCAAAAGTTTAATACCTACCTGTACCCCAAGTATGAGTTTTGTTTACCATATTTGGTTTTTCGTTTATGTTCCGTGTTCATTGCGGGTTTTGCAACATAAAGTTCCGTATCGGTATCTCTATCGCGTCTTCATACATAACCCGCAATGAACACGGAACAGAAACGAAAAACCAAATATGGTAAACAAAACTCATACTTGGGGTACTGACGATACGGAAAACGAAAGACAACGTTCACGTTGACGTCAACGCACATTTATTTAGGTAACAAATAGGCAAGCGATATTCACCCCTTGCAGCTTGCTCTTCTGTGAGTTGTGTGAGCTCAGCGAGGTGGTGGTTCTGGCGGGCGCTATCTGCGCGCGCAGGCGGGTCATTTCCTCGCTCTCCGCCAGGCTCGACACTCGCTCCCTGCAACATGTTCACAAGCCTATATTGCCTTTGCTCAAAATAAAAATGGTCTTGTGGGAACATGAAGAGCGCGCCACCAGCGACGTGTACAACGTGCGCGCGCGCAGCCCACTGACGAGCCGCGGCAACGCGCGCAATATTTATGTGCGCGCTGTCCCTCTCACGCGGGAGCCCTCTCTCGCGGCCCTCCCTACAATGTCCCTCAGACGTGTTCAGATTGGCGGTTACAATCTCACTTGCTCTGCGCAGCAAACCAAGTGTATAGTTTAAGTGTGTAATACATTCTAGTCATTTTGCTAATAAAACATGTTGTGTTCAGTAATCGCGCTTGTAACTTGAAATCCCCGTACAGACCCTTAGCTAGGAACAGTGGTAGGAATCAGTAGTAGGCAGGCACAGTAGACTGGTTAGGCTAGGCGATAACATCGCAACCACATCGCAGCCACACTACCACCTAGGTTTCTTTCAGCACACGTAGAGGAATCGACTTCTACAGTCTTTATTCAGTACAATCACTTAGGGCTATATTTCATCGGGACACCGTGGTGTCTTTAAGCTACCAAACTAGACACCAGAGTCGCCACACCACACTGAGAGAGTCATCGTCCATTTCTCATAGGTGCCGGGTGCTGTCCCTGCGCGTCGCCTTGGGGGGGACGCCCTAGCATCGTCGCACATTCCATTTATTCTTAAAACCATATTGTATAAAGTTTTGGCTGGTAGTGTTTTATGACCGGCCGCCTGCCTGACGTCAACCCTCCTTGGGAATACTTGCGATTTGTGTCAAGCCAACGATGACTAAATGGCTCCCATCGTCGCCTTTAAGGCCATCCACATTGCCTTGCTACCCTGCCACCGAAGGTGGATTGCCAGGGTAGACTTAGTATACAAAGTGGGGAGCATCCGTACAGACTTGCATTCAAGACCCCCTCACCAGGTTTAGCCCACGAGTCGACGTGGTTACCGGGGTGTGGCCGCTGCATGCAGGACAGCTTCTTGGAGCCACTGGTGAGAGTTTGTAGGCTGCCATGATTTTAATAGTCATTCCATCCGCCTGTTACAACCCACTGGTGGAGTGACACGCTGACACCCCAACCACACTGAGCCATATCAAAATGTATCAAGTCTTGCATGCAATGAGTCGGGGGCGTCACTGACGGCCGAGTGAGTGAGGCACCATATATAGCGTTATAGTAATTAGTGGTGGCGCAACCAGTAACATTCCGTGCACGTGTCGCTAAACTGCGGTAATGTGTTTCAGTGTGAAGGGAAGGGGTGTGGCCATGTGGTTGTACATACATTCTATGTGATAGTTTGCAAGCCCATTTGCTGGAATACTTACTGTTGTTTGGTGTTTTTCCTCACTCTTTAGACTCACCTAAACTCCTGGATCTCCTTGCGTTCCTCCATGGATATCATCTGAGCGGCCTTGGCCTTGGTCTCCTCTACAAGGTCTAAGAATCCCACTTCATCATCATCCAGCCCACGGATCATGTTCTCTGTAAAGATAAAGAAGTTCTTCATTCTTCAAAATATTGGTGGATATTCCACACTACACTCAAAGCCAAAAAATATTTATTCAATTGAATAAATATGTAAATATTTGTGGACATTCCATGCAACACTATCTAGCCCCAAAATAAGCCAAAGCTTGTAATATGGGACCCAGATAGCTGATATAATACATAACATCCTTTTTTTTTAAATACTTATAATAAATAATAACACCCAGACAGAGAACAAACATCTATGTTCATCACACAAATGCTTGTTCTCGGTGGATATTGAACCCACAGACTATGGCGCAGAAGGCAAAGCTACTACCAACTGAGCTGTGAAGGCTGTAAAAATAGCTGGTATAATACTATTTCTTTTTCGTTAATAAATACTCACAATATTATATGACACCCAGACAGAGAACAAACATTTGTTCATCACACAAATGTTTGTTCTCGGTGGGGATCAAACCCACTACTTCACTTTACTCTGCCAACTGTGCTGTGAATCACACAGATCACTTTGAGGTCACTATCATTTCTGTGTAGTGGTATCTGTCAGTATTCCTACCACTACTTTATACTTGTCAAAACCAAACACCGTTTTTTAACTCTTGTAAGTCATTTACCAGTTTTGTTACCTAAGCTTTAGATTAGGGATTGTATGGTTTTTCTTGAAGTAGTATCCTTTTATTGTAGTCACTTTCATATGTTCATGCAGCCACTAAGTTTTGAGCTTACAATAGTAATGTGTACTCTTACTGAGTTTGTGAGCTTCTTCAAATTCAGCCTCCTTCTTCATCCTCTGCTCTTCGAGGCGCTGGAACAGTGGCCTTGTGTCATAGGGATCCTCTGGAGCATCTGCAATTGTATCAGGATTTCTATGAGCAAAATTACTGTAAAACTTTTGATTTATGATACCATAGATCTTTCCAAATTGTTATTCCTTGAAATATTTTAGTTAAGTATTTAAGTGTAGAAGACATCGCAGCCGCCCGAGAAAACACTGGCGTGACGACCTGGACTCCTTCCACAATATGTGGGAAGAGTTAGCAGAGGATCGAGGAGAGTTGAGGAAAATGGGAGAGACCTTTGCCGTGGGACAGTACAGGTTAAGAAAAAAATATTATATTGAAGAATATTTATGTTTTGATTTTTTAAATTTAATTTTAGGCGCAATATTATTTTATTGTTTCCAAGAATGTATCAAGGAAACATTATTTTACAAAATATAGCTAAAGAAAGGTATAGATGAAAAATAAGTTTGATGTTTACAAGTACACCTCTGTTTTTATGCAGATAATGATCAAGTTCTATGAAGTTTCATGACCCCTGAAAGATATATAATTTAGAAATTGAGCCGAGGATTAAGTTTATCAGGCCTAACATTGAATAAATCAGTTATCTAGACGGTCGATTACAAGTCATAATTTACTGAGTTGAGCTCACTCACCTTGAGGTTGGTCCGCAGTACGGACCTTCTCCCATTCCTCTTGTCGACGCCGTCTCGCCTCCACGATCTCGGTTTCCGAAATAAATCCAGAGCTCATGGTTTACAAAATTAAAGAATACTAGTAACGAACATATAATCACAAACAATGGCGTTTCTTCCTGCTGCTGCTGGCTGACATGCCAAATTTGACAATTGGCTAACCTCAAAAAATTACCGATCTATCGATTCGAATCGAAACGCAAACCCATTCAGTGCTGTAGCGAAACGTTTGACTAAGAGCCGATTTCACCATGCTCTGTTAGTGACTAATCAAGGATTAACAGGCCGTTAAATCTAACCTTAGATGTCACACGTGTACATTTTGACATATTTAACGGCCATTTAATCCTTTGTTAATCTAACATAGCATGGTGAAATCAGCTCTTATACTTAGGGCCGGTTTCACCATGCTCTGTTAGTTACTAATCAAGGATTAAAAGACCGTTAAATCTAACCTTAGCTGTCAAACGCGTACATTATGATATATTTAACGGCCCTTTAATCCTTTGTTAATCTAACAGAGCATGGTGAAACCGGCCCTTAGGCTGAGGCCACACTATCGCAATAACGCGAGGAGTTGCGTTGTCGCGACACGTCTGGCCAAAGAATTCGTCACTTTTTGAACACGAACTTTTATCGCGACAACGCGAACACGAATCTTCGCCTTCAAGTGTGGCCACAGTATAACAAGTTTGGTTCAGCATTGAGGGTAGGTGTCATACATACTTATATTATAAGCTGTGAACATAGATTTATAATACTAACTTGATCTTAGGCTGTGAATGTAAAATTATGCTGTAGGTAAAGACAAATTTTATCTTACCCAAAAGCAAACCCATTTCTCCTTTCTCGTGAATATCTACATGATTATCTTCACTAGACAATTATTATTCCCTAGTATGTGAGAGCCATGGCTTTGAACCCCAAACGATTCATCCACATGCATGATGCGCAAATCTTAGGTTTGGGTGGGTTTGGTCACCACCCTCAACAGACAGTCTGACACCACACTTTAGAAATAAAAATACTTATAATAAAAGAAATATTCATTTAAAACCAAACGTCTGTTACAAACCAATACCTAGTAAGCCCCAAAATTGTGCGTGGCTAAGGGCCGGTTTCACCATGCTCTGTTAGATTAACAAAGGATTAAAGGGCCGTTAAATATGTCAAAATGTAAGCGTTTGACAGCTAAGGTTACAAAGACTGTTAAATTTTAACAGTCTTTTAATCCTTGATTAGTAACTAACAGAGCATGGTGAAACCGGCCCTTACAAGACAATGCTTTGTTAATAGTTAAAGGTGATGGTTACGACTTACGACTAACATCAGGTGGACCATCTGCTTGTTGTATCAGCTAGTTGTATGAAAAAAACATAAAAAGGTATATATTATACAGTTAGTCGTAGTACGTAGTTACTATAATAATACATATACAGTTTGACTATTTTGTAGGTAAGTTAACAGGTGATATAATATAATAGAAATAAGGGTAACATTGGTATGGTTGAATCAAAAAGAAGTTTTTTTAATGTGCTAGCTAGAGCAATGGATTTTGTTGTGTACTACCCATGCCATGGTACTACCAGCCCTGAAATATGAAAACTTGTGAATGCAACATATGCAACCAACATGCAACCAACACTTGTATTTGTAAAAAAACACGAAAGTCATTGTCATTTTAGTATTGTTGTCACTGTCAATTTGGCGGCCACCGGGTGGATTGAGCCTCGTCTGAGGATTGATTGGGATTCGTTTTCTGACAGTTCAGGAAGCAACATGGCTTTTTCATTTTGATTGTTTTTCTAGTGTTATTTTGAGTTTTGTTGTGTAATTTCGGTGGTATTTTAACCAACATTACTTGAGGTCTTAGCACAAGTGTAAGCATTTGGAATGAAAGTGTTATATAGTGAATTAAGTGATATCCTGATTTGTCCGAAAATGTTTCCAATGTTTTGAAGAAAACCGCCATCATTTTCTTCAAAACAAAAGACGGCCGACTTGACTATAGACTGACTTGACAAAAAAGTATTTATTCAATACAAATCACTTGACACTGGCAAGATTGTCTTTTTTTTTTTTTTTTTTTTTTTTTTTTTTATACTACCAAGTAAGCAAACAAGCATACGGCCCACCTGATGGGAAGCGGTTACCGTAGCCTATATTGTCTGTCGAATGACAGACAGGAGCCATAAACGGAGAGAAGAAGAAGAAGAGGATTGATTGAGCGGGTCCGGTTAATTTACGACCAAGTATTACACAGCCCGAAAATGTACAACCCGGAAAGCACAGCCTGGAAAACACGGCCCGGATTCCATGTACAAAATGTACATGAAATCCGGGCCGTGTTTTCCAGGCTGATTCCATGTACAAAATGTACATGAAATCCGGGCCGTGTTTTCCAGGCTGTGCTTTCCCAGCACAGTCGGGATTGTACAGCCAGGATTGCACGACCATGGATTCTGTGACCATGCTCTGATTGGTCGAAAGCCTATGCTCTGTTTAGATGCACTACACAGTAAGTATAGGCAAGTAGCACAGATTAAAAATTATATAAAATAAGAGAATTATTCAGAGATTAATGTTAGAAAAAAATAAAATTCTGGCACTTCGGCGGCCGCTGCCGCGGCACGCTCGCTTTGCTCGCTCGCCTCGTGCGTAATTTATATGTTTTAACATAACCTAACCAATCCGAGTCGGATCAACAAGTGAGTGAGTAAGTAATTGACGAGTGTAAACAAAGCCTTAGTTTTGGCATCAAAATTTTGGCTGCGTTTTATCGGGTCGAGCTTTCCAAAGGTGTGCTTAATTTGTACGGCTTGGAATGTACAGCCTTGGATTACACAGCCATGGATTTCGCGACCAAATTGTACACCAATTCCGGGCTGTGTTTTCCTCGGCTGTACAATCCTTGGTTGTACATTATTGGCACCCGATTGAGCGAATCGTTTTCGTTTTGTAAACACAGCGATTAATTTATCCCCTAGAATTATAATTACAACATACGGATTTTCTACGTATTCCGTAAACTGGGCTCAAAGTAATCATCTACATTACCACTTTATCATGTCTGAGACAGAATCTAAGGAAGCACCCAATGGCGTAGGGGAAACCCAAATTAGCAATGTCGAAGATGGGAAGAACAAGTTGTCAGTAAGATGCCAATTCTGCGGCTCCAAAATATTAGAAAAGCAAATAGGACTATACGTGATACTGGAGGTGTGTTATAGTTATAATTTCGTGACTCATTTCATCTCACAGAAGCCGGCGCGTTGCTGCTTCCGCTGTAGTGGCGCGTCGGCATTCATGACTTCATTCCTCTGTGAAATCTAAGCACTACCATTGGAGATCAGCTAGTTGTTTGTATGCACGACAAGAGCAAAGAGTATAGTAACAGCACGTCAGGATGCGACGCCGATGTGGCTCAATTACAAAAAAAAAAGATCCGAGGTTCCCGGTTGTCCACTAAATCTGCTGGAAAATCAATGAACTAGAAGTTGTGTTTTGGGCAGCATGACAATCCATAAGCATGACATCCATGAACACCAAAAATACCTAATAGATTTTTTCCGGACTTCCGAATGCGAAATTGATGGTATTGAAGTAAAAAATTGATAATGAATATTCGGTAAATGAGACTATAATGTGTTATTTCTCTTACAGAAAGAGCTACCAGAGGTGCACCAAGCGAATGTAGCTGAGGGAATCAAGAAGGAACTCTTAAAAGAGTTCTATCATGTCAAGGACATGTTTATTTTTGAGAACATAGGTTTTTCACATGAAGTTGACAACTGTAAATATCTGACCTGTGCCGACTGTGATGCTGGACCTCTGGGGTGGTATGACATTGGTACCAAGGAGAGTTATCTAGCGTTAAGTAGGGTGGTGCATGAATGAAGCCCTTTTTAATATATAAATGCAAAAGTTTAGATGTTTGGATGTCTGTGACTCATTCATGCCCTATCTAATGGACCGATTTGGATGAAACTTGGATGAATATTTATGCTACTTTTTATTTAAAAAATATTAAAGAACAGGGTAGAAAGAATGAAAGAGCGAGAGCACAAATACAGCTAGTATTTGAATATATTAATGTCGGTTCAAACGGGCTGAAATGTGTTGATTATAAAATCTATAAATATATGTATACATATATGCACCTAGGAACTTTAAAAAAATTGTAAAAGAATGGAAGGCCATGGAAGTGGCTAATTATTGGAGTAAATTTATTAAAAGTAATTATGTACTGAATTATGAAATATGTAATATTAATATTAGCAAGTGTATTGAGCTTATGTGTCTTTATTATATCAAAATTAAATTATAAAAAAAAAATGCTTTGTATAAATAATACAGGAACTAAAATAAAAATGGTATGTTGAATTAGAACATTATTATACTTAAGTAAATAGTGCTTGTATTGAAATGGTACCTAAGGCGGCTTTCACACCAAGCATATTGTCACCCGTAACACAAGAAAGTTGAATATGTAGCTTTCCTTACATACATACTGACAATTATGTTTGGTTTGAATACAGTTTTAGGGTCAATCTTGTCACAAGCATGCTTCAGCATTTCTTTAATACCATAACATACCTAATACCACACACATTATCAGTTAAAACTCATCAGCATTCCCAAAAAAGCTTTTATTCCATTTGCTTAACTGTTAGTAATGTCACTACTCACTGAATATAGTAGTGTTTGAGAAAATAAACAATTTACTGCATATCTTGAGAAACTTGTTTCATTAATATTCATTGCCTATTATTTTAAGTACCAACGCGATAGAATAAATTATTTATTCAAAGAGAAATTCATACAATCGCTCAAACAATACATTTCATTACGCTATTAGGCATATGGTTAAAAATTTCGCTTACTTGATTATCGTTTCCGTGGTGTAGCGGTTATCACATCTGCCTAACACGCAGAAGGCCCCCGGTTCGATCCCGGGCGGAAACATACTTTTTGCACTTTTACCTTTTGCGCTTAAATGTTCTAGCTTGGTAGAAAACCCGAATGCTAAGAAGGAATATGTTTTTCAGGTGTATGTAGTTTTTGGCTATTGTAAATTTGTCAGGCGCTATCACGAATGTAGCGGAAGATAGGGTGACGGCTCGAAAGGTGGGAATATCTCTTATTATTGCTAGAAAAACATGGACTGAATGAGATTGGAGAAAGCCTTTGCCAAGAAAGGGTAAAATTTTCCGATGACAATGTCGTAGGTAGCTAGGTAGGTAGGTAGGTAGGTATATTTGTCTAGAATATTTGTCCAGGCAAGTGGGCAAGTTGTGCATGTGTTCAAAATCAAATATCTACCCTACAGGTACGGTTTCCTACACCTACAACTATAAATAAAATAGCTACTTTCAAGGTTTTTTGATTATCTTACCTACCTAGGTAAGATTGTGGGGAGGCTACGTTCAACGTTGTTTTGCTCTGACTTTTTCAACAGAAGGGTTAGTTAATTTTTTTAGTAGGTAAATTATTGCGCAACGAAATTGTTGAATTTTAGCTGGTCAAGAAACTAGTAAGAAGGTATTTTTTTTTCCTGCAGTCTTCCCCACAGACCCACAAATCCGAGAATTTTACTTCGACCAGTATTAATGCATTCTGTGCCTTTAACCGGGGTTCGAAATTCGACGGAAAGGCTTCATTTCGATAATTTTTCTTTGGGTTAGCGCCACTTATAGCCCAGTCACGCTCAGGTCAAATGCTACAAACGCTGTTACGTTACCTATATATTCACGGTGGGCCACCAAACAAGTGGCAATGTATTTTTTATACAACTTACCTACTAATGGAACAGATGGCCTACCTGACGTTAAGTGGTAACAATCACCTACAACTAAGCATTGCATCGTAATCACACTCGAAAGGAACGTGCCATACGATGCACTGCCTTGCGTCCATGAACTTGGGGCATGACGAGGCCGATGTTAAGCCTCATGTGCCTGTAATTACACCGGCAACCACACTCTTCAAACTGAAACACAGCAACGCTGCTTAGCGGCAGAAAAATGCATGGTACTGCTCCCCCGGACGTGCCCTTCACAATGAGCTCAACTACTAGACCGTTCTGCTCGATCGTTAGCTACATCGTCGCTTACCATCAGGTGATATTGTGGCCAAAGGACAGTCTATTAATGATAAAAAAAAAATAAGGAACTACCTATTCAAATAAGCAGGCGAAAGCGTTATTATGAAATAGTTAAGTTTCAAAGGATTTAGACGATAAAAAATATCATCAATATTTTGTTTCCTATTAAATTAGGTAGGTAAGTACTTACCATTAGGGTTTAACTCTTCCGCGAACCACTCGACTAAAACACTTGTGATCGCTTACTCGCTTCGTTACTGGCCTCCGGTTGTACTTTCTCCGCAGCCTCTCATTACGACTCATCGGATATACCTACCTACCCATAGGTAGTGTAACGTTACAATCCTCTTCCTAAAGAGGATTGAACGCACAAGTTAATTTAGAAGAGGACTTTTACCTATCCTAACGTTTTAAAAAAAAAAAATGGAACAAGATGATTAAGTTTTATTTAGAGTAACCAAGGTAGAGGATGAGGAGACGGCAGAACGGCAGACACTGAGGCAGGGAGAAGTGGAGTTGGAGGCGAGGATTCCGTAGTAAGGCCCGGAGAGGATGCAGGTGTAAGGCCCGGAGAGGGTGCAGGTGTGGAGTAGACGTAGAAGATTCCGTAGTAAGGCCCGCAGAGGATGCAGGTATAGGGTGGACGTCCCCGCAGACGCTGATGGAACGTCCGAAGCAGTCGTAGGTGGAATTCCGTTTGATGTAACCTGGAGAGGCGCAAAGGAATTTAGGTTTTGAGGATTTCTTCAAGTTGATAACCCAGGGATGTTGGTTGACTAGGATTTAATCAACCCAGGGTATCCGACATCTGTTGGACACGTTCCAGCACGAGCACGGTATCTGGATACAGTACAAGGTGTACTCCTTTCCGACTTGTAGGTACTTGTAACTGGGTAACTTGTAGGACTTGTAGCTAGGTACTTATGTAGTACTCTCCAAGGCGTCTGCCAATGAACTCCAGAATTGTCGGCTGGTTCCGCTTATATAGCAAAATCCATCCAAAATATTATCTTTTTAATTTTCAAAAATGGAACCTTCAGCTGCTAGCATCTTTTGTTGTAGAGTCGAGTTTGGATGACAATTTGTAAAGCAACCTATCGAAATTTGAGATTTAAAACTAAAAGTTTGACAATACGACTGACAGTGTCGATATTGTCAAGAGGAAAATTTCAATGTTTTGAAAAAAATAGCAATTTAGAATAATAATAGATATAGCTTCATTTATACTCCTAGGATCAGAAAATTCTGCTCTATCGATTGGTGTTTAAGTGAAAATTTAGAATTATAAAGTTAAAATACCAAAAAGGGGTCCATCTGACAAAACCTACTTAGCAAAATGACTAGCTAGCAATACGTCAGCACCTCATCTTCTCTTCATAGCATTTGAACGACATCGCTAAACTGACTTGGTAGCAAAAAGACTACTTTTTCAAAAGTACTGTTAGTAACAAAAACATTTTATTTAGAAAAAATATGTTTAATAACCAACAAAAAGAAAAGATTATTCTTGTTTTTATAACATAAAAATTACACTAAGATTAAGTAACCTAATGTTGATTGAAATAATGGACGATTCACCTACTTAATTTCTGGCACTTCGGCGGCCGCTGCCGCGGCACGCTCGCTTTGCTCGCTCGCCTCGTGCGTTATTTATATGTTTCAACATAACCTAAACAAGTCTTAAAATTTCAGTATTTAGTAAACACGACATGATTAGGATTTCAACTTTTTGTAAATGACTGTACCTGTTTTGAAAAAGTAGTCTTTTTGCTACCAAGTCAATTTAGCGATGTAGTTCAAATGCTATGAAGAGAAGATGAAGTGTTGATGTATTGCTAGCTAGTCATTTTGCTAAGTAGGTTTTGTCAGATGGACCCCCAAAAAGGAGCCTAAAATATTGATTGTAAGTACCTAAAATGAACAGTAACTTCCTTCCTAGAGAGTATTTACAGAGAAGTATTAAGAAAAAGAGTAAAAACAGTGATATAAAAAGGATTAGAAAAGATTAACACTACATTTCCCCCAAAACCCCAGAAAATTTTCGACTGAGGAAAATTTTGACTGTTAAAAATAAGTCCTTGATCTATCATACAATCATCTTTCAAACTATCCTCAAGCACTCGCATCCTAACATACTGAGGGGTTATGGTTCACATTCAATGACGCATACTCCACAAGGAAATATTTAATAGTGATTATGTAGGCTTGTTTATTTTAGTTAGGTGTCATAACCCGCACCTTTTTGAAAACCCGTTTAAATTAAATTATATTTACAAGAATATTAACTGCTTATGTAAAGCGCTAATAAAGCTTCTTAATAAGCTTTAATATGTAGCTTTTTTAAGAGTTTAGAGTCTAGGTGAGTCTAGGTAAGTCTAGGTAAGTCTAGGTAAGTTTATAGTTAAGATATTTAGAATATTTACAGTAACACACAATGGCTTATTTAACGAGTTGTGTAACCGCTCGACACAAAGGCTTATTTAACGAGTTGTGTACCGCTCGATAAAAAAACAATAGAAATAATGTACCCTAACCATGCCAAACAATCCAAACCTTGTGGAGTATTTACAATTGTATTTACAAAAACATTGATAACAAGTTAACAGTATAAAGAAAGGTAATTTTTAAAATCTTGTGCCATTCCTCTCAAACCGTTGGGATAATATAAATTTTTGCTAAGTTTATTAATAAAGTTCAAATAATAACACCTGTGAGGATCGAACCCACAGCCTGCTCGAACTGCGCAGAAGGCAGAGCTACTATCAACTGATTTAGTAAAGTTAAGAAAGATGATGTGACATTTATTTAAGTCTGTAACTGTAAAAAAAAATGAAATATTAAAATGAGTCTAGTGAATAGTTAAATATCCAAAGTTGTAGCCAAAAGGAATGATATTTACAAGAGCTAGTAGGTTTTAGAATTTAGAAGATTAGATAAGAGGGAAATAAAAAGGGGGGGTTAAAATAGTTGGGCGCCAAACTGTAACGTTACAATCCTCTTCCTAAAGAGGATTGAACGCACAAGTTAATTTAGAAGAGGACTTTTACCTATCCTAACGTTTTAAAAAAAAAAAATGGAACAAGATGATTAAGTTTTATTTAGAGTAACCAAGGTAGAGGATGAGGAGACGGCAGAACGGCAGACACTGAGGCAGGGAGAAGTGGAGTTGGAGGCGAGGATTCCGTAGTAAGGCCCGGAGAGGATGCAGGTGTAAGGCCCGGAGAGGGTGCAGGTGTGGAGTAGACGTAGAAGATTCCGTAGTAAGGCCCGCAGAGGATGCAGGTATAGGGTGGACGTCCCCGCAGACGCTGATGGAACGTCCGAAGCAGTCGTAGGTGGAATTCCGTTTGATGTAACCTGGAGAGGCGCAAAGGAATTTAGGTTTTGAGGATTTCTTCAAGTTGATAACCCAGGGATGTTGGTTGACTAGGATTTAATCAACCCAGGGTATCCGACATCTGTTGGACACGTTCCAGCACGAGCACGGTATCTGGATACAGTACAAGGTGTACTCCTTTCCGACTTGTAGGTACTTGTAACTGGGTAACTTGTAGGACTTGTAGCTAGGTACTTATGTAGTACTCTCCAAGGCGTCTGCCAATGAACTCCAGAATTGTCGGCTGGTTCCGCTTATATAGCAAAATCCATCCAAAATATTATCTTTTTAATTTTCAAAAATGGAACCTTCAGCTGCTAGCATCTTTTGTTGTAGAGTCGAGTTTGGATGACAATTTGTAAAGCAACCTATCGAAATTTGAGATTTAAAACTAAAAGTTTGACAATACGACTGACAGTGTCGATATTGTCAAGAGGAAAATTTCAATGTTTTGAAAAAAATAGCAATTTAGAATAATAATAGATATAGCTTCATTTATACTCCTAGGATCAGAAAATTCTGCTCTATCGATTGGTGTTTAAGTGAAAATTTAGAATTATAAAGTTAAAATACCAAAAAGGAGCCTAAAATATTGATTGTAAGTACCTAAAATGAACAGTAACTTCCTTCCTAGAGAGTATTTACAGAGAAGTATTAAGAAAAAGAGTAAAAACAGTGATATAAAAAGGATTAGAAAAGATTAACACTACATTAGGTACCTACATAACATCTTCTTTCATCTCTAAACTGCCTATAGCAGGGACATCATTATGCTGACTATGATTAGATAGTTCGAGAACTTACTATTTAGAGGTAGGTACCTAGAGTTCACAAGGTACGTCTACTTTTTAAGTAGGTACAGTCATAGAATAGAAACAAGTTAGTACGGCATTACAATCTTTAAGAGTGGTAGAGCTTTTTGTGAAGGCACAGATAAGAGAATACGTGAAGTGCTCGTCCGGGGTAGTATCTTCTACCACCACGCCCTTTCTACCGCCAAGCAGCGTTGCTGTGTTTTGATTTGAAGAGAGAAATTACAGGCACATGAGGCTTAACATTTGTATGCCTCAAGTTGATGGACGCAGAACAGTGCATCGTAGGGCACGTTTCTATCGTGCGTGACTTACCCAGCAATGCTTTGTTTTATACTGCGTTTACATTAAGACCTTCGCGCTGCCTTTCGCGTGGACGGAAATGTTGCCGTCCATATGTCTGCGGCAGCGTCGCCGGCAATGTGTGTTCACGCAACACGGGCAACGCGAGCGGCAACGCGAGTGGACATGGAAGTGGCCCGTTTACATTCTCGCATTGCCCAAGTTCCTGCTCATGTCTCTGCACATTTCCACGGACATGAGCTGAGTGTAAACGGGGTATTAGGTGATGGTTACTATTCAAAATCAGGTGGGCCATCTGATTGTTCCCCCTTATTCCAAAGCACGGAAGCGGTTAGATAATAAATGCCACTAGCGGTCACCCATCCAAATTTTAACTTCCATCAAGGTAAGATTCAATGCTTTGCCTCCCGTCTAGGTAGGTTCATACGGAATAGTAAATCACGAGAGATTCATCATTATAATCTATTGTATTCAATTTCCGCAAACAAAATTAAAACTACGATAATTAAACGCACTATACATAATTTAGCACTAAAATTATAAGTTAAAACGTGGTTTTCATTCTACTCGTTCTCGTTTATTATTGTTATTCATTTATTTCAGATTTAAATTCATACAATATCATTAATTTAACACAAACGTACCTACACGTAATGATAAAAATAATTAAATATAATGTCAGAATAAATAAAAAATTGGATACAATAAAATGTTACAACAACAAATGAGAAATTAAAATTAAAATTACAATTACTATCTGCATCCACGATAAAAACGAATTATTTGGTAGGAAATCTTGTTTAGGATCAAAATGATATTTTTAATTAACTATCGTAATATTACTTTGCGTAATCTTAAAAAAATAAGTCTATTTGTAACAAGGATCATACAAAAGAACGGTAGGAACCAAGCCGTAAGTTTGTTGCCTGTTCTTCTAGGCTTTGGTCGCGTGGAACTGGCACCTAGAGTCACCCAGCTTTAAGACTTTTCAAAGTGATCCTTGTGATCCAATTGAATAAATACCTTTTGACTTTGGGACATCATTGGGAAATTATTTTGTAAGAAATGTGTTTTGCTCACTGTGGAAGCCCTGAATAAATAAATAAATACTTACCCATCTAAGCGTTTAATTACCAAATAGATTAAATGGTCGTTAGGAAAGCCCTTGATAAATACAAAAGTATTTTTAAGGGCATCGGACTGTGTGCCTAAAGGCCGATTTCCACCACGAGCGGAGCGGAGCCATTAAGGGGCTGACAACTATCAAACTACTTCTCGCTCGCACGTTTCGACATGTTGAAAGATATAAAATCACTAAACTCATTTTCGAAAAATCGCACAGTTTAATAAAAAAAATAATTTGATCGATACAAGTTTTCCTACTTAAAAGTTTGCTTATGTACGAAAACTAGTAAAGCAAACTTTTAAGTAGGAAAACATGTATCGATCCAAATGAAATTTTTAATCACATTGCACACAAAATGGTTGATTGCGATTTTTCGAAAATGAGTATAGTGATTTTATATCTTTCAACATGCCGAAACGTGCGAGCGAGAGTCACATTAGCTCTCTCCGTTTAACTCGCAAGAATAAACTGCATACTTGTATTTCCATCAACAAATAGTCGAGCAATATGCAGTTTATTCTTGCGAGCTAAACGGAGTCCTTAATGGGTCCGCTCCGCTCGCCGTGGAAACCGGCCTTAAATCTTGTGGTAAGCCTGTATAGGTACATCGTGAGGAAACCGGCATGTCGTAAAACCTAAAACGTTCTGTAACATGTGTCAAGTGCTCAAAAGGAGCCTCTTCAGGCGCACTTAAATCCATTCACCACACTGTTTCGAAAGAAACTAGTGACACGACAAGAGAGGGAGAGAGAGTATAGGTACAAACATTTCATTCATTCATTAATTCAATTTCAGGTTAAAAATCCAATATGTTGATACCACACAAAGGAAAACTTTAAAAAATTCGCCCTTCACAATAATTTCAGACAACATTTATAAACAGTTGTTGACAACAGACTGTTGTATAAACAGTCTTCTTCTTCTTGTCGTGTCACTAGTTCTTTCGAAACAGTGTGGTGATACCAAGAAGTCTGATGAGGTGTCTACCGTGCCTATATTGTGGAGACCCTGTTCCTATCAGATATTTCTATTCTGTTTTATTATATCCTAATTATATTAATATTAACTTGGTACCTAAAATACTTACCAACTAACAAAGCCTCCAAAAAAAAGTAGGGTCCTACAACCATTATGACCTTTTGTAATACTTAAATATTTTTTTGATGTAATAATATTTAATTGATTTGCCTTACAAAAGGCATTGATTAAAAATGTCGCCATTTTTATTTTGATTAGGCAATCGAATGATTGTTTTTTTTTAACATAATTGCTTTTGACTGACGATTTCAAACTAAGTGATGCGCACTGTTCCGATTTAGACTTTTTTACTTTTTTAAAACAAGTGGCAACGTATTTTTTTATACTTCTTGCTGATGGAACAAGCAAATGGCCCACCTGGTGCTAAGTGGTAACCATCATCTATAACAAAGCAATATACTCCTATAATAAGCCTTACATAGCATAAGCATTATAATATTTTAAGCCACGTTCGATAGTAAGGTGTCCTATTTCCCTACGTCCATAAACTGTTAAGCCTCATGTTCCTGTAATTACACCGGCAACCACACTCTTCTGTGAAGGAGCTTATTTTTTCTTATGACGTTTAAAATGTATATTATTTTATCTAAATAATAAACAATATATTAAATTGTATTATGTATTATAAAATATTCCTGGTAATCGTTTAGAATAAATCATTTATTTGATTTGGACTTGAAATTGGTAATAGCTAACTTTTGCAATTTTTATTTTATTCATTTTTTTATGCCAACATGGATTTTTGAGTTATTTAGAGAATAATTTCAGACTTTTCCTCAAATTATCAATTTGATACATCGATCGAACAATTAACCGCACAAATAACCGAGGTTAAGTTAAAAGTTAACTGAAAAGCCACAGTTCACCAACATTATAATCGGTCAATTTAGTATGGTTATTGTGGCGAGAGAGCTTGATGCAAATGGTGCAAAAACTGAAATATAGAACTGATTGTAAGATGTAGATACAATTTTTTATGCCTATTTCTAGTTCAGATTTCAAATACTTATAATCGTCGTCTCGACTCAACACTACGTTCCGTACCTACCCCGAGTCTGAGATTTGTCTTTCGTTTTTCGTATAGTCAGGCCGTTTTAGAATGGAAACTCGATCAGTGCCTCTATCTGGCGTGCTGAGAACTCACGAGTTTCCATACAAAAACGGCCTGACGACGATAAGAGAACCAAAAAACAAAAATCAGACTAATGGTACAGAATAGTATGCGAGTGATAGTTATTAGAGTAGACAGACTGGGGAATACAAGGATCATACAAAAAAACTGTAGGCACCAAGCCGTAAGTTTGTTGCCTGTTCTTCTAGGCTTTGGTCGCGCGGAACTGGCACCTAGAGTCACTAGCTTTAAGAAATTTCAAAGTGATCCTTGTGATTTGTTTGAATAAATACCTTTTGACTTTAACTTTAACTTGGACTTTGAATAAAACAACTTTTACAATAAACTACAAATCGTTCTTTTATTGGCGCAACTTATACTAATCGCTTGGGTTTGGTGGACGTTGGCCCTGAGTCTAAAGATAACTTTGGAATTCTACGAAGATGTTGCAAAACTTATTGGTGAGTAACCTACGAGTAACTATTCGGTGACAGAATATGACATGTCAAGGTCTTATGGACCTTTGGTCCGTCTACCTACTTTGCGTGTTAGGTACAGTCATTTCAAAAATAAATAAAATAAACTTAAATTAATAATGTATTACTTCATAATATCAACTAATATAATAATAAAATAAACTATATAATAATAACTTTATTGCGAATATAGGTTGGTACATGTCAATACAGATGTCAGGGCTTGCAAATAATGTTCTTCCATATTCCACTTAAAAATAGCATGCAATAATTATACAATTTAAAAATTAATGAATTGATAGAATGATTAAAGAAATACAATATATATAAACTTACATTATTATTCTCTGTTTTGCTTTGAGTATAATTTAAAATCAGTTCAGAATTAGAATAGTCTTTGTAAATAAATGTTTTTTTTACAAAGACTAAAGACTAATAAATGTTTTTTTTTTTTCCTAAAACCAATTTTAATTCATTTTCATTTCATTTCACTTATTATTTTTATTAGTGACTGTATTCATCTAAACTTAACTCGAAAGATTAAGTAGGTAGCTGATATATCATTAATTATTGTAAAAAATTTAAGGATAAGCTATTATTTGTATGACACATTGGAAGGCTCACAAATAAATTGAATGTAAGTTTTTTTGGTTTTAAAATAAATTCTGCCGCCACACAGCGTTGCTGTGTTTCGGTTTGAAGGGTGTGGTTGCCGGTGTAATTACAGGCATCTGCTTGTTCCTTAAGCTTGTTGTAATAAAAAAAAAAACAAAGAGCTCTATTACTCTTAAAATCTTGTTAATTAGATTCTTTGACGAACTCTAGACAGTAGTACATTTAGTAGAAGTTCGTATTCGATAGCCGACAGGTTGCAAGCCCATCGCCGCTGTTAGAAGACTAAGGGCCGGTTTCACCATGCTCTGTTAGACTAACAAAGGATTAAACGGCCGTTAAAAATAACAAAAAGTACGCGTTTGACTTCTAAGGTTAGATTTAACGGCCTGTTAATCCTTGATTAGTAACTAACAGAGCATGGTGAAACTGGGCCTAAGGGCCGGTTTCACCATGCTCAGTTAGATTAACAAAGGATTAAAGGGCCGTTAAATCTGTCAAAATGTACGCGTTTGTCAGCTAAGGTTAGATTTAACGGTCTTTTAATCGTTGATTAGTAACTAACAGAGCATGGTGAAACCGGCCCTAACTGGCTTGACGATGTTTTCGTTCACAGTTTGAGAGCACTGACATGATGAAACTTTATCAGGGTGATGCAACTCAGATAGCTATCAACATGCTAGATGTCTATCTATCACCTGTCAAATATAGACCACAAAAGTCGTGTAGTACCTAGAGATAGTATCGCCCACATCTCGAATGGCTTTCGTCAGAGTGTTGGCTGTAATAGTATATACCAAACTTCACCATTTAACGGCCGGTTTCTGAAAGTTCGATCAAAACTAATCGGATGTCAAGTCACTTGCTATCTCTATCTAATTTCTTTTTTTTCTTTGTTTATGGCACCGTCTGTCATTCGACAATTTTGCCAGTGTCAAGTGATGTCAAACTTTTATGTGCGTAATCTCTTGTACAAAGGCACAGATAAGAGAATACTACAAAGGTAAAGTACCTATTCGCTTAGTTAGTTGGGGCTAGATTGTGCTGTGTGGAAAGTCCACCATTTTTTTTATTTTTTACAAAATAATATTTAAGAGCACTGGCGGTCTAGTGGGAGTGACCCCGCCTTCCGATCGTAAGGTAGGTTCGAATCCCGTCGTGCACCAATGGATTCTTCCTATCGAAAAATTTATGTGCGCAATGCCCTTAAGGGGCTGACAACTATCAAACAACTTCTCGCTCGCACGTTTCGACATGTTGAAAGATATAAAATCACTAAACTCATTTTCATAAAAATTTCATTTTGATCGATACAAGTTTTCCTACTCAAAAGTTTGCTTTACTAGTTTTCGTACATAAGCAAACTTTTAAGTACTTGTAAATGAAATTTTTACTAAACTGTGTGCAATGTGATTGCACACAAAATGGTTGATTGCGATTTTTCGAAAATGAGTTTAGTGATTTTATATCTTTCAACATGTCGAAACGTGCGAGCGAGAGTCACATTAGCTCTTGTCTTCGCCTTAATGCTCTTAAGCGGTGAAGGAAAACATCGTGAGGAAACCAGTTAGTATTCTAACAGCGGCGATGGGCTTGCAACCTGTCACGTATGGAATACCAACTACTGCAAAATGTGGGTATGTAACGAATGTAATGTTTGGACTTACCTCTGATTACCCCCCTTAGACGTTCACAAAGAATCTGGAGTTAGTGCACGGCATTAAGAGATTTGAGGGGATATCTACAAAGTCGTGAAGCTGTTTCAGTATTTTTTCAGTATCTAAGACTCTGTTAATAATTTGGATCCCATAGTACAAGCTTTGCTTAGTTTGGGGCTAGATGACGTCGGTAAATAGTCATGTAAAAAATCCGAAGCGGTCGAAATAATAAGTCAAGTCATAAATCTTATTAATCTTAAGTTATTATAAATTATTATTAAACTTATCTTTATTGGCCAAGTTATTAACAACTTTAAAGCTAGTAGCTAAGTACCAGGAAATAGGTAGAGATTAATTAAGTTTTTCGCCACATTATAAGTCGGATGATAAGATTATGCCGTAACGTTTATCATAATGGCAATGCCTCAATGATTCGATACTCTTCTTTATAATAAAAACTATATAATAAAACTGCAGCGAAACTGACTGACTGTCAATGTACATTTTTATTTCTTAGTTTGATAGTATTGTTTACCCAAACACTTAATTTTTTTTATTTTAAGAGTAGTAGAGCTCTTTTTGTATGGCTCGTCCGGGGAAGTACTACCGCCACGCCTTTTTCTGCCGCCAAGCAGCGTTGCTGTGTTTCGGTTTGAAGAGTGTGGTTGCCGGTGTAATTACAGGCACATGAGGCTTAATATCTGTATGCCGCAAGTTGATGGACGCAGGGCAGTGCATCGTAGGGCGCGTTCCTATCGTGCGTGACTTACGAGGCAATGCTTTGTTATAGGTTATGGTTACCACTTTACATCAGGTGGGCCATCGGCTTGTTTCACCAGTTCCAGGGAATGGTATAAAATAACTATTCTGCAAAAAAAACCGCCTTCAAAAAGGTACACTGAAAACATGAAGCAGCAATATTATACACAATATCATTTATAGATGACATAACTTTTTCCTGTTATTTTGATTTAAAAGCAAAACTACTGAACCGATTTTGATCAAATTTCTATGAAAGATTTCTTTTATCTGAAAGTATGTCCTCTTAAATAAAAAAATCTTTTTTTCAAATCGGTTCATTAATGACGGAGTTTTGCGGTAATAAACATAAAAAACAGTCGAATTGTGTATCGTTTTTTTTGAAGTCGGTTAAAAAGGCCTGTAACGTCAGGCCTTTTTAACCGACGAAAAAAAAACTCAGACTCGGGGTACAGAAGGCAGAGCTACTACCAACTGAGCTGTGAAGGCCAAATCTTGTATAGAATAAATATTTTTGCGAAGAAAGTCATGTGCAGTGCAATAGTTATTAATGATGGTAGTAGTACACCATGATTTGATGATTCGCGCACAAGGCGGGACTAATTGTATGGCATTCGATTTCATGGGATTGGCCACAGAAAATTGTTCCATAATGAAGACTTGCATTTTTCGGCGATTATTTTATGAGAATAACGGCCGGTCTCTGAAAGTGACTTAACATGCGATTTGTTTTGATCGGGCTTTTCAGAAAGCGGCCGTAAGTGACGGAACTGCCGCCCACCTGATGCTGAGCGTTACTTATGCCAATTGTATTAGCTGAAAGTACGGCCACTCCTTTCTTACTCATATCAACTTTCACACAATCCATCCATGTTTCTTTGCCTACCTCTACATAATCCATCTACATTCATACCTAACACTCTTTTCGTTACATGCAGTGGCGTAGTGATGAGATTTCAATAAAAGATACTATTGAGCGAGTGGAATTATTTATATTTAGATGAGAATGATCTTTACACATTGATGATGTGAAACGGAAAAAGATGTACCAATCCATAGACTTAACATAGCATAAATAAGTTATCTATTACTAGCTCTATGGTTAATCGATACAATGTGCAATCGACTAAACCCAAACTACTTGCTACTACTAATTAGTACATGAAGGCTATAATTTTTACTTCAACACGTAGCTATCGTAAGGCCAGGTGGTGCAGTGCACCAGGCCCCGGAGCTCAGGGGGCCCTCTAACCTAAGCTTTGAAAAGAGAGGATCAGCCAGCTCCCGAAGCTAGAAAGCCTTGAGCCTGCTCACAAAATTCTTTGTCTATGCCCGATTCTTTCTCTATGCACCGGGGCCCTTGTCCGCCTAGCTACGCCACTGGTTACATGGCATTCTTTCCTTCGCATATCATGCCACGCTAACCTATTGCTCCTCATTTTTAACCAACTTCAAAAAAAGAGGTTCAATAAAGTGGTCCCATATAAATTTTATCGAAATTAATTCAGCGCTTTTTGGAAAAATAAACAAAACTCAAAATATATACACAAATTACGTTTTGTTTGGTGAAAAAGTTTTATTTATTTCTGAAGGCATGTTCCGCAAACAATAAGTGCATCTTGTCTAGACCTCCTGATGTTAAGTGGTAACCGGCAACTATGGTACAAACAAAGCAGCTCAAATACAGAAAAGAAACATAGTTCAGATTATACGACTACGACTAGCCACGACTTCTGTGTCTGCAAAATGAAATATTTCTTCAATTTGGGTGAAAAAAAAATTGAGCTACCGAAATTTTGAATCTAGTTTTGACGCTGACTGTACTACATATAAGATTGGATTTTGGAAACTTAAAGAAACGAGACTTAGTACATAATAATGCACATTTGTTTGTATGACAACACCTTCGTCCCAGTTATACATAACAATTATGTACGAATTTGCATATACACTGAAGAGCAATGAATTCGTGTCACTAAAACAGACCCCTAAAACCAAGAACTGAGAATGCCGATTAAACAGAAAAATAAAAAAAATCTATTAGCATTTGGACGTATCTCATAAAGAGAAACTTCATTCCTTAGCAATACTCAAAGAATTTTCAGTCGGTATTTTGTACTAAAATATCTAAGAGGATATCTACCGTGCCTGGAGATCAAAAAAGTGAAACTTTTTCTTCTTAATAATTAAATATAAATAAATAAATATTGTCTTTCCACACAGCTCAGGCTTAGCCCCAAACTAAGCCTAAGCTTGTAATATGGGAACCAGATAGCTGATATAAAACATATATTATTATTTTTTGTAAATACATACTTATTATATGTATATAATAACACCCAGACAGAGAACAAACGTCTATGTTCATCACAAAAATGTTTGTTCTCGGTGGAGATCGAACCCACGGCCTACGGCGCAGAAGGCAGAGCTACTACCAACTGAGCTGTGAAGGCTGTGAATTAGATAGAAAGATAAAAAGATCGTAGGTATTTATTGTTTATGAAACTAGGTACAAATTTTGGTGTTAAGGTAAAGTAAAATTAAAATTTGTATTGTAATAAAAAACCAATTACGATACTATTAACACAACTACGACAATATCAGCATAACTTATTGCAAGGTGGTGGTTTATGAAACATCTTTAATGACCATTGTATGTCACGTATGGAATACTAACTATTGCAAAATGTGGGCATGTGCCAAATGGACGTACCTCTGACTACCCCCATAGACAACATCAATGAATCTGGTGTTAGTACTTGGTACTAAGAGATCTGAGGGGATATCTACCGTGCCTGGGGATCAAGGTCGCGAAGCTGTTTCTTTTTTTTCTTATTATAATGACCAACCAGAAAACGAAGCGGACGCCTTTAACCGATGGACTGACAACATTGTAAAGATCCCGGGATCGGTGAATGGAGGGCTCGCAATATTTCTGGAAATGTAAAGGGGAGGCCTATGTCCAGCAGACTTCTACTGGCTTATGAAAATGATAGAAAAACACCTAGCCTTCTAGCACTTCTAGGCTCAAAAATATCAAGGTTGCAGATGCAGTGACCCGAATTCATTGCTCTCGAGTGTATTTGTAACTGTAGGGCACGGAATGAACGATCAAATTGTCCGGAACGAGATGAGCTGACGAAAGCTTCATTCAGATTGCTTACCAAATACTTGGGTGTTCAGCAATTTATGGAATAACAGTAGTCAGTGACTTTTGTAACGAATGTATGTTTAGAATGTTTTGGTCTTTACTATGGTTAGATATTTATGGAATATAATGTCGTTCAGGTATGTTTTTTTTATTAATTATACTAGTGGATTATAGAACAAGCTAAGCAACTTAACATCTGGAGGGCCATATACCACCTGATGTTAAGTGGTAACCATCCTCTATAACAAAGCATTTTCTCTCAAGTCACACACGATGTGAACGTGCTTTACAATGCGCTGCCCGTCCGTCAACTTGAGGCATACAGATACACCCATCTAAATGCCTTCCGTGCTTCGAAGGGCACGTCTCAATCATGCATCATCATAAGCAACGAGGTTCATTATTATATAAATAATAATTGTAGGTAAGTGAATATTATATATTTATCATTAAGTAAGTAAAATTGGCACATAAAGCGTTTCAATTGCATTTAATGAAACGCTCATATTTTTTGGATGTTTTTCTGTGCAACTCCTAGACTTGCCTCACAAAATAATTAAAAAAAAATATGATGAAATATTTAGTAGTAATTTTTATGGTTTGCAGGCAATATATGTAAAATGCATGGGGCATGGGGCTGCGTTTGGGAAACTCCGTCAGGTCTTCTCGTCGCCCATCCCTCAATGTTTGAAGACGAAAGTCTTCAACCAGTGCGTCCTACCTGTTATGACCTAAGCTGCCGAAACGTGGACACTAACAGTAGGGTCGGTCCACAAGCTGAAAGTCGCTCAGCGCGCTATGGGAGAGCTATGCTCGGAGTCTCTCTGAAGGATAGAATCCGAAACGAGGTTATCCGACAGAGAACTAAAGTAGTCGACAGCTCAAAGGATTAGCAAGCTGAAATGGCAGTGGGCCGGCCATGTTTGCCGTAGAACCGACAATTGTTGGAGCAAACGAATACTTGAGTGGAGACCGCGTTTCGGTAAGCGTAGTGTAGGACGCCCTCCGATGAGGTGGGGCGACGATCTGCGAAATGTAGCTGGCAAACATTGGATGAGAAGAGCCGAAGACCGGGCTCAGTGGCACGTCTTGGGAGAGACCTACGTCCAGCAGTGGACGAACATAGGTTAATGATGATGATGATGATGAATACAAGTATTTACAGAACTTACCAAATACACATGAAACAGTTGAGCTATCTGCAGACGATCTAGAGATAGCTATATTGATCCAAATCAGTCCCAATGATACATTTTAATTGTATTTTATTTTGTTACTGTTTCATTCATTTTTATTTGAGATTAAAATACGATAAGGTTTTTTTATGATTCTTGTTGATGGAACAAGCAGATAGCCCACCTGATGTTAAATGGTTACCGCATTCGGTAATGGTCAAAGCATTGCCTCGCAAGTCACGCACGATAGGAAAGTGCCCCACGATGAGTGCATCGTGGGGCACTGGCCATTGGTCGGGCAGTGGCCCTGCGTCCATCAACTTGAGGCGGGTATAAGTTAAAATAATAAAAATAAAACAAATATTGGTGGACTTTCCACAAAGCACTATCTAGCCCCAAACTAAGCCAAAGCTTGTAATATGGGAACCAGATAGCTGATATAATACATTTTACACGTATAAAATATAAAACACCTCGACAGAGAACAAACATTTATGTTCATCACATAAATGTTTGTTCTCGGTGGGGATCAAACCCACGGCCTAGGGCGCAGAAGGCAGAACCACACCAACTGAGCCGTGAAGGATGTCAAGCTGTTTATGAATAAATAAATTTATATTAACTAGCAAAGTCGTCAATCCTCTAAAACTGAAACTGAGATGTTGAAAAAACTGAAATGCTTTAAACTATGACATTTCATGTTTCTCATTGAATTATTGACTAAAGTTTTAACGGAAATCCGCTTAACTGCAGATTTTTTTACGATAAAACATAGCGGTGACCTTTGCTTAAAGCTGAGGCAAGTTTCTACAAAATTAAGCTAATTTTGTGACCTCAAAAAGTGCTAAACAGTACCTATTATCACTTTATAAAGCTCTTGGTAATCGTTGCGGACGTCTCAATAGGCAGACCTTCGAACTCCTATTGTTTTATTTACGAAACTAAGATGTCTTATTCTAATTGTTGAAAATTCATTAATTTAGTGCTCGCTAACCACCGGAAAGCTGAGACCTTTGACTCGCTATTGAAGTGTTGGAAAACAGAGGTCGAGTTAGATTGGTGGTGTGGTAAGGGAAGACATATAAGTGTGGTGTATGGTTCGCACGCGCCATTCGACATTGTGTAGTGAAAGAAACGGAACGTAATTCAAAGTTTTGAATTTGGAATTCAAGTGAGTTTTGGGTTGGTCAGTGATAGTGTGGTGATTTTGTTTTTTTTAGGCATTAAAAACTTTTTTTATTTTTTAGTATCAACGGTTTTGTGGGAAACGGATTTATTCACGGTGAGTACCTGGTACTTATTTCAAACTTAATAATTAGATAAATAAACTAACAAAACTTGAGAATTGTCAGCATTGGGCCTTCCATGGGCCATCCATACTGGCTGTCAAAGTTTTTGCTGGCTAATTATGCAAATTTTCGTCTAACACTAAGCAAAGGACAACGGTACTAATAAAATAATAGAAAACCTAGTAATATTAAGATAATAGAAAACCTAGTCCTTTTTTGCTACCAAACTTTATTGTATTGTAAAAAAAATATTTAAAAAAAATGTTTAAATTATTATTTTCATCCTTTGAATGATGGTGGGAAGAAGCTTAATTTTAAGAAGCTTTTGCCCAACAGTAGGGTGATGTCATCTGATAGTTTTTTTCGTAACGTTGCATTTATTCTTGAAGTAGGTATAATTGTTTATTTTTATGATAGCACGCCAACATCATTATGAACCTTTAAGTTTGGCAGGTAGAAAATGCTCATAGCATTAAGCCCACCTTTTGTACACGATTTTTTTTATTTTTGTGTCATAAAGTGTTATATAAATAAGTTATATTCAGAATACTATTCAGAAAAAACCTAAAATTATCTTAACATTTTCCCGATAAAATTCGTTTTCGTTTCCTTCGTAGCAGCGCAAGCGCGTTGATGTCTTTTGTATGAAAAGTTTATTCGTAGACAGTCGCCGCGCTTAAAAAAATAGTTCATCTGTAATCAGCGCATGGTAGACATTTCTACCGGTTCTCAACATCCAAGTTCCATTCAACAATTTGTTAAATGAGTTGAGCTGAAACCACTTTGACTCAAAACGAACTTGGGTGGCTCTATGATAAATGGTGGATTGGGTGGGTGCGCGGGACTTATTACTTAACAGATTTTTTTTAATACTATTTCCTGGGTCACGGACCCATGAACTTTTACCTTTTACCTATGTGTGTTCAATAAACAAATTAAATTATCTTTATATCCAAATAATGTAACGAGAAACGTCTAAACTTTTTGCATAGCACGTGTGCTCTTTAGTACGAGTGGAATGAGGCAGGTACCTTACGGTTGAACGATGCGAATTTGGATAAAAGTTCATACTAAAACCCTTTATGCAATATAAATATAATAAAATGGCTTGCAAAAACCATTTTTGAATCCAAAAAATATATGTAATAGCTTTTCATGCACTGTTTTTGCCATAGTCAGATGAAAAGAACGAATAAATGAATGGAAAATATACATCCAACAAAATGGAAAGTAAACTGGTATAAAACCGTGAGATAATGTTTTTTTATTATATTCCAATAAATATATGTAACTGTTTATTTTGTGTCTGTGCCTTCGCTTGACCCTTATGAGATATCCCTTGCATACTAGCCACATCGGACGTGCTATCTGCTCCCTTCAGCGTGCGGAGAGCCTCATACAGCTGTCTCTTTCGCACACTCACCGCCCGCTGTCCACTCGCGCCGGCTAGTTCGCTTGACGCTTCAGTACGCTTTTGTTGCTAACCGCAACGGGTGTGCGCTTGCTCCCGCTCCGCGCAAATTATTACTGTTTACGTACCAATACCAATAAATTGTTTAATGGCAGTGTAGTGTTTTTCGTGCTACCAAGTATTAAGGAAAGTGGTCAGGTATGTCACTTTATATTTTATGTCGTGTAATAACAATCGTAATAACATTATGTTTCCAGTAGGTGGGATGATCATGTTTTGTAGAAATATAGTTTTACATTACATAGATCGTCTTACATTTGAAGCGTAGGCATTCCTTGCCTACGTACGAGTTGTAGGTGTCGTATATACTTTATACGTTTCTACCTACTAAGTATATAATACGGTATATAATTATGCTATGTGAAATCAGTCTAATCTAGTTTAATCTCTTTTTGGCTTTGTTTTTATGAAGTGTTTTTAGCTATTAACCTATTGCATGGTTTAACTAAAATCCACTGATTCGAGCGCTCCTTGCCTCAATCATGAAAATTGGATTTCTAAGACTTAGCGGCCCCTGCGCCCTTGTCTTAAAGGCTCATTTCTGACTCTGTTCACATCTAGAAAGCGGTTTGCAACCCTTTGTTGATGTGTAGACAGAAATCGAGTTATCCCGGCTCGAAAATCGAGCTGACGCGGCCCGAAAATTGAGCCGTCGCGGCTCAAAAAACGAGCCGGTGCGTCCCAAAAATTGAGCCGTCGCGGCTCAAAAAACGAGCCGGTGCGTCCCAAAAATCGAGCCGTCGCGGCTCGAAAATCGAGATGGCGCGGCCCGAAAATTGAGCCGTCGCGGCTCAAAAAACGAGCCGGTGCGTCCCAAAAATCGAGCCGAAGCGGCTCAAAAGTCGAGCAGTTGCGGGCTTATAATCAGGCCATCCCAGCCTAGAAATCAAAGCATAGTAAGCAAAAAAAAAAAAAAAAAATAATTTCGCGCCCCTTCTGGCCGAAAGTAGAGTTGAGATTTTTGGGCGATTCGCTGCCTAAATTGAGCTGGAGTTGCCCAAAGTGGACACGGTCACCCATAAAAGTGATAGTTTACGATCCCTTCCATTCGTTTACAAACCTAAGAGTTGTGTCTATCAGATGAATACTTATATGCAGAAGGCTTCTGCTGCTGAATTCTTATATGCCTGGTTCTCCATGAGCTTGAAATGAAATGAAATGAAATGAAATGAAAATGAAAATGATGACCTGTCCGGCAATGAAATTCTGGCCGAGCTAAAGCTAGTGGCGTCGAGCTATCGAGCTTTCTCCCAGGGGCTGGGAAGATTGGACAGTGCATGAAATTGTATCTTTGGATCTGGACTCTGCAACGCGCACCAAGTTAAGGTTCTGCTTGCCCGCAACTGAAATAGCTAAGGCCTTTGATCCCTCTGCATCTTCGCTAAACGATGAAGCCTATACGGGTATGAAAATCAAAATGCTTTCCTGGCCGTTCTGCCTTGGCTTGGTTCTGGGTCCTCCATCCAAGGCAAGAGCCTTGCAGATTAAGTTGCACTGAGAGCTTGTGACGCAAGCTACTAATAGTTTCAAGCACTTGCTGGTTACTACAATGGAAGCTTCTAGGGCGTTGGGGCAGATATCGGACACGGAAACGGATAGATCAAATGAACTTGCGTCTACTAATAAGCGAGTTTCTAGTGCAAGTCGAATTGCAACCCTAGAACAAGAAGCTAAAGCTACTGGAATGCTCTTGCAAAATATATATATATTAAAGCAGACTTGATATTGACAAAAGGAGCTGGTCATCAACGATCATTCCCTTACCAGAATCTGAGATCAAGGCTCAAGGATTTGTTTGTCAAAGAATCCGGGGGACGAGAATGGAAAGAAGAACATCTGGACATGGAACAGAAGAAGATACTTCGACGTGTATAAAATACTTCGCGCGGCCCCTGTGTTTTCAGCTCTGGCAGTTAATCCGTCTTTGAAGCATTTAGCTCCTACTAATGGTCTAGCTGACTATAAAGAAAAGACTGAGGGACCTTATGGCTCCATAACGCATGCTGCTTGACTTGAACGCGCTGCCCTCCAAAGAGTCTTCAACAGGGTTATTGAGATGTGCCCAGTAGCGACAAGAGCCATCACTACAGGTTTTTCGTTCGGGTTCGATCAGTGAATTTCTTCAATGTTCTGACAACTTGCTTCAGTTCGTTTGTGGCAGAGATCTCAGACTATAAAGGATGTAAAGCTATATCTCCATTGATTGAAAGAAAACGTCACTTCGTCCTTGATGAGGATTCCAATTTCAGAGAGTTTTCCTTTTGATGAAAAGAAATTGGAGGATTTCTCTAAGACATAATCAACTAATTTTGATGCTAGCATTCTTTTGGCTATGCGATGCTGAGCTTATGGCCGTAAACCGTCTGGCTCTTCACACAAACAGGAGAGGTTTCAAAAGAACGGTTACCAGTCGACATTGAAAAGTTTCTGACTATTCTCCGGATTGGATAGCATATCATCCAACAATGTCTAGGAGCTTGGAAGACCAGGGCTGTCCCAAACTGATATTAAATATAATAAATGACTATACGATTTCATTTGTAAGAAAAGCCCTAGCGATTCCATTTTCAATGGAATTTTGCTATCAGATGTCAGTCGTATTTCGAAAATGGTGAGCTCAGGAGTCTTGAAAATGTTTCCCCTGTCTGTCCTCGGGTCTTGTGCAAATTTGTTTTGGTGCCCAAAGCGGATAAATCCAATCGATAATCGATCTAAGAAGGTTAAACCCGTGAAAATTTCGTCTGGTCAATCATTTAACAGTTCCCAAGTTCCTTCAGAAACTAGGTAAAACTCCATTTTTCACCAGCGTATTTCCATGAACCGGTGATAGAAACACATCGGTGTTTTCTGGCTTTAAGCTATCAAGATCACCTTTATGGCATGGTCTGCCTGCTATTCGGTCTGTCTACAGCTCCGATCATCTTCTCGAAAATCGCAAATTGGCTAGCAACCCAGCTTCGGAAGATTAGCATAAGGGTATCTAGTTGTCTACTGAGTCGACTTCTTCTTGCTAATCTGCTAAGTTGCTTCAGAAGGAAGCAGAATTCACTGTAGGATTCTATTTAGATAGATTCTGTAGGGTCTGAGATCCAGTTCAAGACATCGAGTTTCTGGACATTGTTCCTGGATGGAGGACAAATTCAGGCAAAATAATAATATATATTCCAGAAGTTAAACTTGTGAAAAAAGATCTCCTAGAACTAATAAGTGCAAAATCTATTCTGGGAAGCTTATACTTTATAGCATTCGTAGTTCTTTTGGATCGAATGCTTTGTCGTCGAATTTAGATCGCCAGCAATGGTCTCCCAGAAGTCTCTCCGAAGCGAAAGTTGAAAATTCCAGGCAAGGTGATTCAAGTTCTGGAATGGTGATTAGACAATCTAAGCCGAGAATCAGATATTATATTCATAAATCAGGTAGAGATTTATAGAGATATCTTTGGTCGCTTGGAACTGGCACCTAGAGTCGCCTAGCTTTGAGACGTTTCAGAGTGGTCCTTGTGATTTTATTGAACAAATACCTTTTGACTTTGACTTTGACAGAAGCTTCAAACATAGAATGGGGAGCTCACATCCTGAACGAGTTACTACTAAGCGCCACTTGGACAAAACAACAGCATTCGTGGCACATAAATCGTATGGAATTGTATAGCGTCGTGCAGAGAAACATTAAGAAACGACAAAACGATTCTGATTCAATCGGACAATCAAACTGTCATTTTCTATGTGAGGGAATAAGGGCACTAAGCTCCGAATGCTGCTTTCAATATTAGAATCACTACTTCGGTTAGAAAAACGTTATCACGTTCAAAGTTTGTTAAGATACATTCCGAGAATTTACAATTGCGTTGTAGACCATCTATGTCGTTAGTAAATAATCCCCGACTGGTACTTGAGCAATGTGATTACTCAGAAACTATTTGCAATATGGGGGATTCCGTCGGTGGACCTATTCGCAACCAAGATATTCAGGGTGGTCTCTTGTCTCTCAGTTTCCAGAGGATCAGGATGCACTATTCATAGACACTTTCAGCAACCAATTGAGTTTCCAAATAACCTGAGTGTTTACCCAAATTTTAAGTCACTTGAATACTGCGGAAGGAATATACTTTTTAATAACTCCGAATTGGCCTCAACCATTTTGACACCCCGATTTGCGCAAGAGAGCAATATATAAAACCGGTCCTTCGAATATAGGGTCTGCATCTTTATCTGACCGAAATTTCAACGGGCCAACCACCACCTCAGGTCCTCCAGCTTCATTTGCAGGTATGGAATATTCAGACGATGTCAGTTTATCAGAAGATTCTTGGAGACCAGGAACTTTAAAGAAATATTCGTCAGCTTGGAAGAAGTGGCGAAAATGGGCTGTTAGAACCAATAGATCTGTACCAATAGATGGGCCAAGTTCAGAAAAGTATTGCTTTATTTTTCAGTTACTTGCATCGTTGCAACGCGCTTATCGTATAATATAATACGGTCTTGGTAAACAAGTCTGTAGTAACAACATCTTTTGCTGATCCTTTTAATGCTGATCAGATTAAAAACCACCCGGTTGTTAAACATATACTCAAGCTTAGCTGGCACTGGTGAGAGGAAATCATCTTTCTGGGATGTTAATGCATTGGTCATCTGGTTGAAGTCTCACTTACCTGACACTTGCAGTTTTTTTCAAGTCTCTAGGCATTTGGCTTTAATCTTGCTTGTAGCCTCTGGAAGGACATGACATAACATGACTTTTGTCTATAGATTCGGTATATTTTCAGGAGTTTGACTCTTACAGATTCATGTTCTGGAAACAAACAGATTCGAAAATTTTCTAAAATAAGGATCAGATTTTAATTTTTGGTTAAACGTTCTTATAACTCTGTCAAATCACAGATGTCTCTTTAGACTATCTTTTTATAACAACTAGGGTTAGTGTAGGTACCTACGTGCGTCCACTAAAGATGTTATTGCTGGATGGGTAGAAACTGCCCTTAAGGAAATAGACATTAACGCCAGTCCGTCAAGCATTCGTTCAGCTGTATATCCTTCGCGATTTACGATGGTATTTTTAAGAAAAGTAATATATTAATCAAAATTTTCTAAAATATTACTGTAAAGCGGAGTTGTGCGACTAAAGAAGACGTTTTTCCTTCAATCTGTTTTGAAGCTGTTTAAGTTAAATGCTGTTTGGAAATCACCTGTTTCAATGTTAATTTTAGAAGTTACATACTTAAAAAATAAAACAGTTTCTTTTTTCTTTTGTTATTTTGTTATTACACGCATAGGTTTAATTTAACTACTATATTCACAGTACGCCGTACATAATTGTGGCGCCGGCAGAAGATAAACACTTCTCATAAGGGTCAAGCGAAGGCACAGACACAAAATATCGATGTTTTTCCCCCGAAGGGATAAAAACATTTATTTTGGGTCTTGCCGAAGCTTGACCCTTGGTTTTAAGACCTTGCCGGCTTAAAAGGTACTGAAGCGTCAAGCGAACTAGCCGGCGCGAGTGGACAGCGGGCGGTGAGTGTGCGAAAGAGACAGCTGTATGAGGCTCTCCGCACGCTGAAGGGAGCAGATAGCACGTCCGATGTGGCTAGTATGCAAGGGATATCTCATAAGGGTCAAGCTTCGGCAAGACCCAAAATAAATGTTTTTATCCCTTCGGGGGAAAAACATCGATATTTTTAAATTTTAATTATATACACCTTAGACGAAATATCTCAAATTTCCTCCAAGATATAAACTATTTAGGATATTGTCATGCAAAGTTCATTTGAATTCCTGTATATCCTAAGGTTGTCTGTAATAGATTACTCATACCATATGACCGCCCCCATTGCACTTTATTGCGTAGTCACCATTGACACTGAGCTGCATCAAACGGCGACAATAACTTTATAACATCTTTTAAAATGCGGTCATTATAATAATTCTTGCAAAAGCTCACGCATGACATTTGAACGTGTAAAATATTTCAACATGGCCAATTGTTAAGGTTTGCTAATGGAGATATGATGGTAGCCACGGGTAGGGTCACTATGGAATGTACAATTACTTGTGTGGCCATGGAAAAGTTTCGAGAAGGGCTCGTCCGGGGAAGTACTGCCGCCAAGCAGCGTTGCTGGGTTTCGGTTTGAAGAGTGTGGTTGCCGGTGTAATTACAGGCACACGAGGCTTAACATCTGTATGCCTCAAGTTGATGGACGCAGGGCAGTGCATCGTAGGGCACGTTCCTATCGTGCGTTACTTACGAGGCAATGCTTTGTTATAAGTGATGGTAACCACTTACCATCAGGTGGGCCATCTGCTTGGTCCATCGGCTAGTTGTATTAAAAAAAACCCTCATAGGATCACGTTGTCTGTCTGTCTGTCGTCGTGAAGACCCATTTTCGCAAAACAGGCTAAAATCACTTTGAAATGTTATCATCCTATGCTGGACAAAGCCTCTATAGATTTTCAGGAAATGACTCTATCCATCGACTTCCCGACTCACGATGTCGTCGAATTTGTGTGGTGTAATGCACACTGAATGTAAAATCTTGTATGAAAATTGCAAAATATGAGAGCACTGGTGGTCTAGTGGTAGCGGGCCCGCCTTCCGATCCTAAGGTCGTGGGTTCGAAACCGGTCGTGCACCAATGAGTTTTTCTGTTTTAAAATTTATGTGCACTATGCCAGTACTCTAAAACGGTGAAGGAAAACATCGTGAGGAAACCGGCAAGTCGTAGAACCTAAAAAGTTCTATAACATGTGTCAAGTGCTCGAAAGGAGCCTCTAGAGGCGCACTTAAAATCCTTTCACCGCACTGTTTCGAAAGAAACTATTGACACGACAAGAGAGATTAAAATTGCAAATTAAAAACATTTTCTTTCCGTGACCGTTGAATTCTGTAATTAGTAATGCCCGAAGTATTTAGGACAAATATAAATATAATAGAGGAATTTGTACTTTTTTAACCCTAAAAGTGGTTGCTGAAATTTGTAGGAAAATGTTTACAAAACTCGAAATAGTCTGTAACGATTTCATATTAATTTCCGCAGCAAATGGTTCTTGCGGTCAAGAGCTTATTACGGAACCCATATAACACTAACTCCGTGATATTTTTGAAAAAGTCAAGGTCAGTTTGGTTGCTGTCAAACGTAGCTTTTACCTAAAAATTGCTAGTCAGCGTTTCAAAGTGATCCTTGTGATCATTTTGACCTGTTGAAACCCACTGGCTGCATGGAGTCAGCAATATTCCTGGTCTTAAACTCAGTATGACAGTGATTTAACAGGTAGGCTCGAGACCAGTTTCAAGGGATTTTTGTAGTATCTAGAAGCTCGCAAACGTAACTAACCAGTTACGTCTGCACCATTAATGGGGAAAATCAATGGTACAAAATAACTGTGGGAGAACGACTAGGAATAGAAACAAATGGAAAAAGTTGAAAGAGTATGCCAAACTAGGGCAAACGTAGGAGATGGAAGAGTTAGATTAGGAAGAGCAAGAGGAGACGTAAATTTGGTATTAAGAAACTGCATTACCTACTTCCAAATAAAGGCTAATATTATTATTATTAGAAGCTCTTTGTCAAAGTACCTACCTCTACAGTACATTTACAGGCTAATTTCACAAATGCCCTTCACAGGGGATTTTTGGATAATAAGTACAAAAAAACAGTACTATCCAGTATCAGACTGATCCAACAATGATGTAAGCATTGCTGTGGGAAGCATTTGAATGCGGCGTGTCTGCAGGCAGATGAGACTCAATTTATTCTCAATGTGTCTGACGCAGTGCAGTGTCACAGGGCACATAGGGCACGTTCTCGGCAGGCGTGATTTAATGCAATTATTATAACCCGAAGTAGCTGCTTAACATCAGGTCAATCTGCTTTTCCCGTCAGATTTTTTCATCCAGAAGAAGAAGAAGTTCTGAAAAAGTTTATCTGAAATCTGGAATCAGCGAGTATCCATTGAATATACATAAATATTTGGCGTTATAATAATTGGGATTACGAGCATGGCGAAAGAAAATGCGTCATTTGTTTATGTATAAGTCAGGTGAATGAAGTATACCGGATCGGGGCTTCAATTTTATTGAAAGCTGTGTTAGTTTTCCCAGGTGCATCAAGTCTACCGTGCGTAGCACTTAAAACACCCAGGTGATTTACTCCAGGTGAATTAAGTCTAGCGAGTGAAAATGTTACGTCATAAAAAAGATTAACGTACATAATTTAAAATTATAAATTACAATGTTAAATTGTGGTCTTTTAGAGAGTGAATACTAGTGTATTGAGAGTGAATACACTAGTATTCACTCTCTAACTTATATTAATTACATAACAATTCGTTCAATTAATGCCTAGTGATGAAATGTAGACTTTATTGTGTGATACTGTTTCAGCGAAAGCAAATCTTTTGTATAAAGAGCTATTGTCGTATCGTTACTAAACACATGTTTCGTAATATCAACCAATCACATTTTTTTTTTTTGGACTTGGCTAAAGCGAGCTTTGCCATCCTTCTAAGTTATAATGGCACCGCACTGGGAGCTTCATTATTATATTATTTTGTGACAAGAATTTTATTGTGCAAAAGAACGGAACCAAGCTGTAGGTAAGTTGGTTGCTTGTTTTTCTAGGCTTGATCGCGTGGTACTAGCACCTAGATTCACCTAGCCTTATTTACTTATTTTTGTGGCTCAATCACGCACTGAACCGATTGAGATAAATCTTAGTACAAATATAGTTAACACCTTGATAAGCTTATAGTCTTTTTATTTCGAAAATTACAGGCAACGGTTTCTATCCCATTTACATTAAGTATAATAATAAAGCTTTATATTTCCACATGACACGTGTAATTTTTTTTAAATATGTTTGTTAGTATTTTTTGTTTAACCTAAGTGTTAGTGTGGCATGTGGATCCCCTGAGGGTAAAAGCCAACCCAAAGAAAGAAAGCTCCAATGAATGTTAGCAATCACTACTACTATGCGTGGAACTGGCACCTAGAGTCACCTAGCTTTAAGACACTTCAAAGTGATCCTTGTTATTTTATTGATTAAATACCTTTTGACTTTGACTTATGCGAGCAAAGCCGAGAGCAAAGCCGTGAGCGGCAGCTAGTTCTAAATCAACTTCGTAACTTCTACGATCAAGAACAGTTACTGTTAGGCTAAAGACCTGAGCAGTGAAACCATAGACAGATAGGATGGTCCTAGGTACTGTCCAAACCAGTTCCCTCACCCCTGTACCCTGTCTTCACTTTCCACGACCTAAGACCTTACGTTTCACTGGATTCTCACGACTACAATCTTATTAGTCGATATGTTCGATGATTGCTTGGTTGAGGATTATTGTGTTCCGGTACTAGTATTATCTTTATCTGTGGTTCCGGTTCGATATAATAATATAGATAACTAGCGACCCGCCACGGCTTCGCGCGGTTATTGTAGGTTATCCCTAAGAGATTATGTTTGTATTATGCATATAAACCTTCCTCTTGAATCACTCTTTCTATAAAAAAAAACCGCATCAAAATCCGTTGCGTAGTTTTAAAGATTTAAGCATACATAGGGATATAGGGACAGAGAAAGCGACTTTGTTTTATAGAGGTACTATGTAGTGATAAATCCTCCATGATGATTTTGGGATTGCTGTCTGGAGTACCTACCAACGTAATACCTACTACTGAGATATGTGGGTATGTGGTAAATGTAGTATATCGACGAACCTCTGACTACCCTCCTTAGTAACAACCACAAAAAAACTGAGTTCGTACTTGGGATACTAAAGCATATCACAGACGACGAAAATGCTATAATATTTCTTTTTAAGATACGATAAAATATTATAGCATCTTAAGGTATCACACACTGTTAAGATACGATAATTATGTATATTATGGTCTTATTCTCTTGAAAATGTTACATATATTTCCATAGCAAGGTATCTTAAGATGAAGTCGCCCTATCGCTCAGTATCTTAAGATACCGTAATATGAAAATATATATTAAATTAACCGTGTGTGATGGCTCATAGTAATTTTATGGCAAGCGATATTTTATCTTAAGATGAAATATTATAGCATCTTCGTCGTCTGTGATACGTTTAAGAGATACTCAGAGATCTGAAGGTATATCTACCATGCCGCGGGGTCAAAGTTGTAAAGCTGTTTCTGTTTTTTTTCTTCCAATGTCTTCAAATTCTTAAATCCAAAGTCTTGACGCGGTCTCGACTGGTCACCGATAATTTTGAAAGTTCTTCATGGCATAGTTTGTTAATTTTCGTGAGTTTCTTCGAAAAATCGCACGTCTATTCCCAGTTGCCACCACCATCTACGCCCCCAGTGGTGGCAATCGAGAAATAAAATCCCAGTTGCCACCAGGTGGTGGAGATCGAGAATTTTAAATTCTCATTTGCCACCAGCTTAAAACCACTGGTGGCAATCAAGAAAAATGTTCTCAGTCGCCACCATTGGAGAAAAATTTCCTAATTAGAATACCTACCGATTACCGCCAGTTATTCATATGGATATTTCATTCGTTTAGAATGACTAAGTGATTTGTTTATACGAGTAACTACCTAAACTTTACATGTCACTAGCCTAAGCCTGCCTATCCTAATGGGTAGGTGAAATTTTAAGGGTTAATGAAAACTGGTTTGTTACATGCAAAATCAGTCTTTATTTTAAATCAGTCTTATAAGTTATAGGGGTAACAACGCCATTATTATACTTTTTTCTTTAAACTACCTAGTACATAAATAACCTACAGTTTGTTGAAAGTTCTATAGTATAATAGATCATAACATCAAAAATCAACTATAATTAAAAACTAACGATAATAAATTTACATAAAGTCAACTTATATACAAATATTAGATTTCGGGTCTTTTAACACATTTTTAGTGCACGTGTTTTATGATCTTGTTGACATAAAGTTACATTTTAGTTTTTTATATAAAGGCCCTCGAGAAACAATAAAGAAACAGGGCATTACCTACTTACTGTCGGTAAACCAAAGTAGGTAGGTACCTACTTCTCCGCATTGTTTAGTGTAAGTGTTTTATGATCTTGTTATGACCAACGAACAATAGTTTTCGGGTCCTGTTCCGCATTTTTAGAGCACTTGTTTTATGATCTTATTGACAGAAAGCTACGAAATCAAAATCAAAATTTTATTAGGAATAGGTCGAAAAATAATCATCTAGGACGACGGAAGCAATGCAGGATAAAACAGTTTATTTTTTTACTGTAAATTTTCATGTGCTAATATTTGTATACAACGTGTTTATTAAGAGTTGTAGGGATCCGAAAGCAGGATATTCTACCGGTCATAACGAACAACTTTTGTTCTACGACTTTTAAAATTTCAAAGTTTTTCATTCATGAAATGCCTCTTAAACTTTTATCTAAAATGAATCTAAACGCATCATGAGGCAGCCCTATTTACAGCTGTTCTTTGACCTCTAGTTACAATACCTTAGATAAAATAGGTAACAGAACTGCCACCAATTACCTAGTAATGTGCCTACCTAATAATGATGTTGCTGTTTTTAAAGATCTTGGTATGTAAAAGAAATATTTTCGCGACTGTAATCCCTAGTCACGGTAAACATTCTCTGAGATCTTTGGTACTAATACCTATTCAGTAACTAGGTACCTACGTGGCTACGTACTCAATATTTAATAGAATATTTATTTTTGTTTGATTACTAGATGTCGTAAAGCAATGTTTATGATATTCATAGTTCTTTAAATTGTAACATGTTACTTTACCACCATGGTTCATTGACACGACAAAATTATTCAACTGCAATTTTGGGAAGTGTCTAGTCTGTCCTATTTAATCTTTGACTAACCTGTCTGTCATTGGTTGCATTTAAAAACGCATATCCAATCAGGACGGCCGGCGGCCGCCGATCAGTGTTACCATTTGTGGCAGATTTCTGCCATTTGGCAGATTTTAAATATTTCAAGAAAAATCTTATTCGTTTGAATTTTTAATGAAATAATATTTATAATTTATTTGTTTTTTACCGAACTGGAAACTTCTTATTCTTTTTTACCTTTATTGATTTGGTTTCTAAACAACTTCTATCTCGTTTTAGATAACTGCAAACCGTTACAAACGATCAAAAGATAGTAACTGAATGTAATGTAGGTATTTAATTTATTCCGTAGCCACGAAGGAGATGGTATGAAGTCATATTTTTGGTATTTTTATCGTCAAGCTTGGTAGATTTTGACAGATTTTTTGGCAGGTGTGTGGTAGAACCGCCACTTTTGAGATGGTCACCCTGTTTGTGTTTACATGCGTTGTTGTACATTGTTTTGTTGAGAAAATGTCATCAAACGTGATAAAATGGTGATTGTTATGTAAAAAGCCGTCGTCAGTCAGTGTGTGTATGAGCAGTGCCTACGAGGTAATGGTTTAGTGTGAAGTTTGAAGCCTGTGTCGTGCGAAATCTCGCAAACTTACCAAAATCCAGTTTTATCCAGTGTTATTATAGCCAGTAAATAATGACAAAATCCATAGGAACCAGTAAAAATATCGTGTCAGGGGATTGGCGGCGTACCTACCTACCTACCGAAAGGTAAGTATTTCAAATTATCTCGTAGGTTATCGTTGTTTTTCTCTTTCCTAGATAGAAGCGCGCGTGCGTGTGACCTTGACACGTACACAGACAGGGCTGTTGCAAATTTCTGAGAAAACATTAATTTTACTTTTCTATGGGAATTTCGAAAACGATGTATTCAACCGTTGCACACGTCAAAGTATTCCAGTGCTTGGTCTAAATACACGCTCTTTGTTTGCCTACATAACTTCATCAACACGTTGTATAAGTTGATTTTATGTACACAAATCACCTAGTCATTCTAAACGAATGAAATATCTATATGAATAACTGGTGGAAATCGGTAATTAGGAAATTTTTCTCCAGTGGTGGCGACTGAGAACATTTTTCTTGATTGCCACCAGTGGGGGCAAAGCTGGTGGCAATTGAGAATATGAAATTCTTAAATGCCACCAGTGGTTTTAAGCTGGTGGCAAATGAGAATTTAAAATTCTCGATCTCCACCACCTGGTGGCAACTGGGATTTTATTTCTCGATTGCCACCACTGGGGGCGGAGATGGTGGTGGCAACTGGGAATAGACGAAATCGCAAGAAAACAAAGTACCTATACGTGGGCAAAGTGCGAGTCTTAAATAAAGTGTTGCCAATAATAAAAAAGTTACTTTTAAAACCTACGAGAATGTTGCCATACCTTATGCAGGGTTGTGATACTTACTAACAACTAGCAACAATGTATGTACCAAAACTAAACCATGTGTAAGCAATAAATGTATTGAGTATTGAGTATTTGGACGAAATATTTTTGTTCAAATCAGGATATCACTTAATACACTTTCATTCCAATTGGTCACATCTTATGCTAAGAAAAATACCATCGAAATTACACAATATACATATGTTATTTATTTCTTAAAAAAACGTGACTAGGTAAATAAAATTATTGACTCTGTCTCTTCTTTAGTTTTTAAAAACTGTGTAACAGCAGACAGTGCATTTCTCAAATACTTTGTCATACCAAAATCATGACATCGTGACATAAATTGTCCAACAATTGATTGTAGTTCTGTGCTGCTTTGCAACATAATCACTGACAAAAGAAAGTCACAAATCACCAATGAGGCACAGAAATGATCTAAGCACAGATAATGAGAAGATGAGTCGCTTGCGCAAAACGTGCTAGCAATCTAGGGTTGGTAAGCGTCGTTGCTATATGTAATTGTGCCTGACTTTAAAGTTAACTTAAATCAACTTAGAAAATTGTTACACAATAAGCTATGATTTGAACTGATAATTAACTTTTCTTTTATCTAGTTGTATTATTTTATTTAGCTTATTTGATCTTCTTAGTCATTAAGGAAATTATATATTACTAGCAACCTGTCCCAACTTCGCATGGGTGGTCATAATTTTTTGAACATTTTAGGATAAACTTAGACAGTGGGTTCGAGCCTCGCGTCTACTTATTTCATACATTTGCACGCCCTTCTCCCTGAGTGAGTGAAATCACACCCCGTGCGTGACCCGTGGACCCGTTAACATTTTTAATTTCGTCATATCTTTTGAATGGAATGTCCGATTTAAAAAATTTTAGAAGTAATCTATAGGTATTAAAACCGTCTTAAATATGAAATAATTTATTTGGATAAGGATTAATACCAAGGTACAAATAAAGACCCTTTTCTAGCGGCGGCATTTCAATCAAATTTTTATAATAAAAGAACACTTATTGTGACATAACTATAATATTTTATTTGTTTTATAGTGTTTACCTACACTTAAGGAGAATCACAAAGATTTAATATAGTCCCAAAAGTTATTACCCGAGTGGGATTTGAACCCACGACCTTCCCCTTGATACGGGGCCAGTAGTTTTTGAGCCTATTCGTTACATACAAAAATACAAATCTTTCTTCTTTATATTGGTACTTGGTACTTGGTGAGCGGACTGGTTTCCGCAAGTAGGCCGCTGGTGGGCCCTTTTTGCGTGACGGGTGGTGGTTGCTAGTTCAGCCACCCGATGTCCTCTAGGAAGGCCAGCAGCTCGCTTATGCTGGTGCAGGCTTCCCTAGGCGTCTTCGGTGTTCCAAGATAGAGTGCTCGTTGAGGTGCCACGCTGCTGCACTCAAGGAGTACATGTGCTGCTGTTTCCTCTGTGTTTAGGCATCCTCTGCATAGTGGACTGTCTGTAACACCCAGTGTAAAAAGGTGCTTGTTTAGTGAGCAGTGTCCTGTGACAATTCCGATAACAGTGCGGAGTTTGTCACGTTTCAGGCTCAGGAGTTTTCGGGAGTATCTCGGATTTAGGTCCGGAAAAGCCTCCTTCGACTGCCTGCAGTCCTGTGTACTTGCCCAGTTTGCTTGATGTAGTTCAAAAGTTCTGCTGCGGATCCAGGAGCGTGCTTGACTAAAAGGGAGAGGAATTTTTGGCTCTGGTCCTGCGGTCTGCATTTCTGAGCCCCTCCTAGCAAGGGCGTCTGCACCGTCGTTGCCCCTAGATCCACTGTGACCTTTGATCCATTGTAGGGTGATGCTCTTGTTTGACTTACATACCTCCTCCAGTAGCTGGTGACATTGTATGGTTAGTCCGGAGTTATGCTCGTACCTGTTTAGTGCCTGTAGTACTGCAGCACTGTCCGAGAGGATTCTGATGTTGTAACCAGTTACCTTTCTTCGTAGTACTGCACTGGCAGCTTGGATTATCCCGACACATTCTGCCTGGAAAATGGAGTTGTGCTGGCCTAGAGATGCTGATATGTGGATGTTTAGGTCTTCCGAGAATGTCCCGGCGCCGGTACCTGTTTTTGTTTTAGAGCCATCTGTATATATTCTTACTTCATGTATGCTGGAGCTGTCGCTAGGCTCTTCGTGTAGTTGTATAGTGTAGCTCCTTGTCTGTATGTGTTTTTTGGGTATCCTATCATAAACGGAAAGCAATAGAGGGTTATTGCCTACATGTTCTCCTATTATGGTAGTATGGTGTGCTCTTGTGTCTGTTTCCCATAGTTTTAAAACCCAGAGTCTAAAAGCGGCCGCAGCTGCTTCCTGTTGGACGTGTAGGTGAAGGGGTGTGAGGCCTATTAGGGCTTCGATTGCTGCCGTGGGGGCAGTCTTCATGCACCCTGTCGTTGCTACACATGCCAGTCTCTGAAACTTTTGTAATTTATTTGAAGTGGTAACCTGTTTTGTCCGAGGCCACCATACTAGGGCACCGTACGTGAGTGAGGGTCTAATAACGGTGTTATAAAGCCAAAGGGTTATTTTTGGGTGAAGTCCCCATGTCCTGCCTATCATCTTGCGACATTGCCAGAAGGAGATGGTGGCCTTCTTTATTTTATTGTCCAAATGCTTAGCCCAGTTTAGTTTACTATCCATTGTAATGCCTAGGTATTTTACCTCTTCTGATAGGCTCAGTCTCGTGCCGAAGAGGGACGGGAGTAGGTACGTTCCTAGGTTGCGCTTGTTTGTGAACATCACTAGTTCCGTTTTTGTAGGGTTTACGGTCAGCCCATAATCTGTGCACCATGCTTCGACGACCTTTAGCGCGTTGTTCATTAGATTGCAAGCCACGCTGGCAAAATGCCCTGATATTAAAATGGCTAGGTCGTCGGCATAGCCTACCGTGAAGAACCGCTGTGCATTTAATTTGGTGATTAGATCATTTGCCACTAGGTTCCACAGGAGTGGTGAGAGGACCCCGCCCTGCGGGCAGCCCTTTGCCACCACTCCCCTGGTTTGTCCTTGCTGGTCCACTCTAACAGCCCTAAGCTGTAACATGTTTATGATCCAATCCACCAGTGTCATTTCTACTCTATGCTTTCTTAGTGCTACGCTTATGCTGCTAAAATTAGTTTTATCGAAAGCGCCTTCGATGTCTATGAAGGCTGCGAGACATAAAGTTTTGTTAGATATATCGCGTTCTAGTCTGCTAACTACTACGTGCAGCGCTGATTCTGTCGATTTACATTAGTGTAGATGTAGTTATTATATTAGTAGTTATATTTAATAATATATATGTATATTGAGCTAATTGAGCTGTTTCATTTGACTACAAAACTAAGGACTTCTTAATATTAAATCATGGTGAATATTGAAAAATAGTGAAAGTTATATAATCACCTGTCAACCCTAATCTACGAACAAGCTAACTATTCTACATATTAACTATCTGTGCCTCATTGCAGAATTCAGTCTTCTTCCCTGATTTCCTAAACCGGCTAATTTGACAGTTGAGAGCACGCTTCGGCCAATAAGGAGTTGAAGAGTTGAAACTTCCTCTTCGCTTATCGAGCGCTTGAAATTAAGCGGTTATTTTCCTATCGCTAGCTTTTATTTAATTGACAGCCTTCACAGCTCAGTTGGTAGCTCTGCCTTCTGTGCTGTAGGCCGTAGGTTCGGTTCGGTAGGTAGGTTGGTGCTAAGAGACCTGAGTGGATATCTACCGTGCCTGGGGATCAAAGTAGAGAAACTGTTTATGTTTTTAATTTTAAATTCTTAGAGCTGATTTCACCATACTCTGTTAGTTACTAATCAAGGATTAACAGGCTGTTAAATCTAGCCGTAGATGTCAAACGCGTACAATTTGACATATTTAACGGCCCTTTAATCCTTTTTTAATCTAACAGAGTATGGTGAAATCAGTTCATAAGCTATAATATTTATTGTTCCGTTATTCATGAAATATTTCGGATTTCCGAATGAAAAGAAAAGTAACTTAGTAGCTATCTCAATGAGTTTTCGCAGTTTACTGGTTAGCAACATCTTTTACTGGAATAACCGGTAACAGACCCCATTAACTAGTCCACGCGAACGTAACTGGTTAGGGCGTCAAGTTTAAGTCCAAGCTTTAAGAATTTGAGCAACAAAAGTTTACCAAGAATATATTTTATTTTATTCATTTTCAATTTTACAATTACTTACCTATTAAATCACTCTCGGATATTCATTATTTTTAAGAAATTGCATAACCTTTTTTGTTTATACTCAAAACATTACTTAATATACGCGATACAGTTTCTTAACTCCTGTAGATATCATCGTTTTTCAATCTGTTTCTGTACTTCTGTTTATTGTTCCAAATAAATACTTTTTTTTAGATACCTATAACAAAATATCATTTTTATTTAAACAAGTAACGAATTTTGCTACCAAAACCCGCGTTACCTCAACGTAAATTATTTGAAAGATGGTGGGTAATATCATAATAATCATATTTTACTGTTATTTTAGTCAATTCAATCAAGTGCTTAAAAAGTTTAAGTATTTTTAAATGTTTAGGGGAATTGCAACAAATTGCCCCCGGTATCTAAGGGCGATGGGGACATCTTTTAGGTTAGCCCTAAGCCAGTTGGTACAACAGTAAAATAAAAAATAAAAATTGTATGATCGAATGTGTAATGCATCACTGACATGAATATTTTGCATACTCTGTGCGTACTGCGAGCGCATTGCCTGTACAGCAAAACTAGCACAACACAAAACCTCCGCAGTCAATGTCAAAAAACCGAAGATTTATTTCATTGACTTGACATGAAAAAGCGCGCGAACTGACTGTCAGTGCTCTCCCACGTTGTGCGTTTTATTATGCAGAAATCAGTCGTCAATTGTTTTGCGAATTCGATATGCATCTCGTTTTATCGCGATCGTAGAGTTTTGCATTTTGTGTGCTGGTAGTGTGAAGTAAATTAAAAAAAAAAATTGAAGGATTTGCATAATAATTTACAATTTTTTGTTATGTTTTAGGAATGAGTTACTATTTAGAAACTAAATATACTTTCTTTAACATTCATTTAACATTATAAATAGAGCTTATAAATTATTGTCTTTTATATGTGCAGACGACCTAAATCTTGAGCTATAGAATAAGGTAAGATTTTGCAATCATTTTTTGAAAGCATACAAAACCCAGGCGCCGAACAAACATTTACCTATCGTACACACTTACAAAATATAACATTTTCTTGTCTATTATGTCATCTAAGGCGTCAGATGGCGTAAAAGTGTCTATATTCTTGTAACAAAAGACACATTGGTGAGCTTGGTTCATTAGAACTCTCATTGAGAGCGTTAATTTGAATGGACACATCAATCACACAAGCCTTCACAGCTCAGTTGGTAGCTCTGCCTTCTGTGCTGTAGGCCGTAGGTTCGGTTCGGTAGGTAGGTTGGTGCTAAGAGACCTGAGTGGATATCTACCGTGCCTGGGGATCAAAGTAGAGAAACTGTTTATGTTTTTAATTTTAAATTCTTAGAGCTGATTTCACCATACTCTGTTAGTTACTAATCAAGGATTAACAGGCTGTTAAATCTAGCCGTAGATGTCAAACGCGTACAATTTGACATATTTAACGGCCCTTTAATCCTTTGTTAATCTAACAGAGCATGGTGAAATCAGTTCATAAGCTATAATATTTATTGTTCCGTTATTCATGAAATATTTCGGATTTCCGAATGAAAAGAAAAGTAACTTAGTAGCTATCTCAATGAGTTTTCGCAGTTTACTGGTTAGCAACATCTTTTACTGGAATAACCGGTAACAGACCCCATTAACTAGTCCACGCGAACGTAACTGGTTAGGGCGTCAAGTTTAAGTCCAAGCTTTAAGAATTTGAGCAACAAAAGTTTACCAAGAATATATTTTATTTTATTCATTTTCAATTTTACAATTACTTACCTATTAAATCACTCTCGGATATTCATTATTTTTAAGAAATTGCATAACCTTTTTTGTTTATACTCAAAACATTACTTAATATACGCGATACAGTTTCTTAACTCCTGTAGATATCATCGTTTTTCAATCTGTTTCTGTACTTCTGTTTATTGTTCCAAATAAATACTTTTTTTTAGATACCTATAACAAAATATCATTTTTATTTAAACAAGTAACGAATTTTGCTACCAAAACCCGCGTTACCTCAACGTAAATTATTTGAAAGATGGTGGGTAATATCATAATAATCATATTTTACTGTTATTTTAGTCAATTCAATCAAGTGCTTAAAAAGTTTAAGTATTTTTAAATGTTTAGGGGAATTGCAACAAATTGCCCCCGGTATCTAAGGGCGATGGGGACATCTTTTAGGTTAGCCCTAAGCCAGTTGGTACAACAGTAAAATAAAAAATAAAAATTGTATGATCGAATGTGTAATGCATCACTGACATGAATATTTTGCATACTCTGTGCGTACTGCGAGCGCATTGCCTGTACAGCAAAACTAGCACAACACAAAACCTCCGCAGTCAATGTCAAAAAACCGAAGATTTATTTCATTGACTTGACATGAAAAAGCGCGCGAACTGACTGTCAGTGCTCTCCCACGTTGTGCGTTTTATTATGCAGAAATCAGTCGTCAATTGTTTTGCGAATTCGATATGCATCTCGTTTTATCGCGATCGTAGAGTTTTGCATTTTGTGTGCTGGTAGTGTGAAGTAAATTTAAAAAAAAAATTGAAGGATTTGCATAATAATTTACAATTTTTTGTTATGTTTTAGGAATGAGTTACTATTTAGAAACTAAATATACTTTCTTTAACATTCATTTAACATTATAAATAGAGCTTATAAATTATTGTCTTTTATATGTGCAGACGACCTAAATCTTGAGCTATAGAATAAGGTAAGATTTTGCAATCATTTTTTGAAAGCATACAAAACCCAGGCGCCGAACAAACATTTACCTATCGTACACACTTACAAAATATAACATTTTCTTGTCTATTATGTCATCTAAGGCGTCAGATGGCGTAAAAGTGTCTATATTCTTGTAACAAAAGACACATTGGTGAGCTTGGTTCATTAGAACTCTCATTGAGAGCGTTAATTTGAATGGACACATCAATCACACAATTGCTACATAAAATGATACGAGTATATTACCTAGTTCACTTTGTCTCACTATAAATGGGCTTCTGTGTAAAATAAGCCTTAAAACGCTGATTTAGATTCGATATTGCTTACTGTGGTACATATTGTTTACTGTGGTACGCCTCACTAAATTCGATTGGCACCACACTGGAGCTTCAATATTGTATTATATTACATTGTAACAAGGATAATACAAAAGAACGATAGGAACCAAGCCGTAAGTTTGTTGCCTGTTCTTCTAGGCTTTGGTCGCGTGGAACTGGCACCTAGAGTCGCCTAGCTTTAAGACGTTTCAAAATGATCCTTGTGATTTTATTTATTGCCTACTACCTGTATATTGTTTGTTAGTATTAGGTTTGACTTGTTTTATGAGAGAAAATAAATTATATTTATTATTAATATTATTATTTATTGAATAAATACCTTTTGATTTTGACTTCGACTTTGACTTTGTCTAGAGAGCTTATCACTTTCGTTATAGATTGAAACAAAGCTGTGGCCAGTATGAAAACTTTTATTAGTTAATGCCAAAAATATACCTATTAAAGGGATCTTACTTAGGGATCCGTGAAATCGAGATTTTAATCTGAGCTTGTAAAGCTATTTGTACTTTCTAAATAATTAAAAAAACTATTCGAAACGATTTGAAAATGGAATATCGGAAGTTCAAATGTGGCTTGCAATCGTGAACTGTGACCATAGAGTAAAAAAATCGTTGTAAAAAAAAGCTCCCATGCTTTTGAGCATACAACAGTGGGACTTCTGGTGTGTTAGCGTATTCTTTATTCTTCTATGTCTTTACCCAACAATGTTATGAGATGGTATCTGTAGCAAAAAGTCCACTATCACACGCTGTGCGATTCAATGAAGGTAAGTGGGTCGTTCAGTTATTAACATTTTAAATCCTAATTAACAAGACATCGCTTTTTTAGCATTCGGATCGTTAAGTCGTGGGTTCGAATCCGGGCGTCCTCCAATTCGATTTTTTTCGTACTCAATGTCAGTGCTGTCATTCGTTATAGGAAAACTGCAAAGAGACCAGTTGCCTCCGTGTCAGTAGTTCTACTAAGAAGTACAACTGGTAGTACAAATAACACACCTTTGTATCTCTAGTACTACTACTACCAGCGGCGATGGGCTTGCGACCTGTCATTTATGGAATACAAACTACTGCAAAATGTGGATATCTCCAAATGCATTTTTTATTATACAACTACCTGATGGAACAAGCAGATGGCCCACCTGATGTTAAGTGGTAACCATCAACTATAACAAGCATTGCCCCGCAAGTCACGCACAGCAGGAACGTACCCTACATGCCTGTAATTACACCAACAACCACACTCTTTAAATCGAAACACAGCGTTGCTGCTTGGCGGCTGAAAAAGGCGTGGTGGTAGTACTTCTCCGGACGAGACCTTCACAAAGAGTTCTACTACTCTAAAAAATTTTTTTACGTACCTTTTACTACCTCCTGACGTGATATCTACCTAAAAAAAATACGTATTACATACAGAATACATCATTAAAATATATCGTCTCTTCCTAGTGATACACCGACTCTATGAATGCTTGTTAAAAAGTCATAACCTCGGCATCTTAAAATCCATAAATCACATGACATGTAATGCCATTGATAGCACCATAATTACAATTACGTAATCGTCTAGGCACAGTCAAAAGTAGCTTTACATTAGACTATGACTGCTTCTTATGTACCTCTCGCTCGCACATTTCAATATTTTAAAAGATATAAAATGACTGAACTTATTATTAATGAAAAACCGCAATCAGCTTTCGTACATATGCAAACTTTAGTTGGTAAACTATTTAGGTTCAAAATTATATTTTTGCTGAACTGTGTCCGATTGCATACAACTTGGTTGATTGTGATTCTGCATAAATAAGTTCAATGATTTTCTATCTTTTAAAATGTTGAAATGTGTGAGTGAGAGGTAGGTACGTTAGCGTTAGTCTTCGCCTTAAGACCACTGTGACATTGTGGAATACGGCGCAGACAATACATGTTAATTAATATATAATGATATGTATTTTAGTTTCTAAGGTGTTTATGATATGGGCCTGTATTCGAATTTAAACTACTGTGTCGCCTCAAAAAAATATTATTTATTTATATATTAAAAACTTCATTTCATGGTATTTTTGGGCGAGTTTCTGTTAACATTTTATTTGAATTTAAATCTAAATCTTTTATCAACATACAGAAAGAAATAAAATATTGTTATGTATTTATTCATCATCATCATCATCAGCCCAAAGAAGTCCACTGCTGGACATAGGCCTCCCCTATACATTTCCAGGAAGAACGATTCCGAGCCCTCTCCATCCACCGACTACCCGCGATCCTAACAATGTCGTCAGTCCATCGGGTGGGAGGGCGTCCCACGCTTCGTTTTCCTGTTCGTGGTCGCCATTCGAGAACCTTTATTCCCCATCGGTTATCAGTCCTTCGAGCTATATGACCTGCCCATTGCCACTTCAACTTGCTGATTCTGCGAGCTATGTCGGCTACCTTGGTTCTCCTACGGATTTCCTCATTTCTGATTTTATCTCGTAGTGAAACTCCCAGCATTGCTCTCTCCATAGCCCGTTGAGCGACTTTGAGCTTGTTGATGAGGCCAATAGTGAGCGACCACGTCTCAGTTCCATACGTCATCACTGGCAACACACACTGGTTGAAGACTTTCGTCTTGAGGCTCTGCGGTATCTGTGACGAGAAGATGTGGCGTAACTTCCCGAACGCTGCCCATCCGAGTTGGATTCGTCGGCTGACCTCTTTATCGAAGTTGGACCTACCTAGTTGGATCGTCTGACCCAGATACACATAGTGGTCTACAACTTCGATGATATCGCTCCCAACATATACCGGCACGGGTGCGACATGAGCGTTAGACATGATTTTCGTCTTGCTCATGTTCATCTTAAGACCCACCTGTTGGGAGACAATATCGAGGTCTCTGAGTATCGTGCCTAGATCTTCCAGCGATTCCGCCATTATGACTATATCGTCGGCAAATCGAAGGTGAGTGATGTATTCGCCATTGATGTTGATGCCATACCTATTCCAGGACAGCAGCTTGAAAACATCCTCCAGTGCCGAGGTGAACAGTTTCGGAGAAATTACATCTCCCTGTCTCACCCCTTTTTGCAGTTGGATATGGTCCGTGCTTTGGTCCTGGAGTCGGATAGACATTGTGGCTTTACTGTATAGACATTTCAACACTTCGATATACCGATAGTCAATTTGACATCGCTGGAGTGACCTTAGGACTGCCCAGGTTTCGACTGAATCAAAGGCTTTCTCATAGTCCACAAACGCTAGACAAAGTGGCTGGTTATACTCTTCGGTTTTCTGTATAACCTGCCGGAGCGTGTGGATGTGGTCTATGGTGCTAAAGCCTTTTCGGAACCCGGCTTGTTCGGGAGGCTGGAAGTCGTCAAACCTACGAGCGAGACGATTGGTAACTACTCTCGAAAACAGCTTATAGACATGGCTTAGCAGCGAGATGGGCCTATAATTCTTTAAGAGGGTGTTATCACCTTTCTTAAAGAAAAGTACCACCACGCTCCTGCCCCATGCCTCTGGCGTCGTACCCTCGGAGATAACAGAATTGAATAGCTTCTGAAGGACTTTAAGTAACGGCGTTCTGCCCGCTTTCAGAAGCTCTGTCGTTATTCCGTCTTCTCCCGGTGCCTTGTTGTTCTTAAGCTGCTTGAGAGCCGTTCGGATCTCGTATAGGCTGACGTCCGGGATGTCTTCCGTGTAGTGTCGAGTTAAACGGGCTCTTGTATCGCTGGTCGTGCTTGCAGCAGGACTTTGCGATGAGGTGTATAATTGTCCATAGAACTTCTCGAGCTCTCTTAAAACTTAATGTATTTATTACATTGTTGTAAATAAAAAATATAGATTACAGAACTTTTTAATTAACACGATTTTAACGTATAGATACTTACAAATGTTAACTCTCTTTTGAAAGATATGCTTGTTCAAATAATGATAATTATAAACATAAAACAATTATAAGTAAACCCAGTGGTACTTTTCAGTGTAAAGCTATTTACTTCCTATAGTTGTAAAGCTACTTATGTTGAAGCTGTCACTTGTGTAATGTGCGTTTGCGTGATTTTGAGGTCAATTGGAAAGGTAAATATGCTCAAGTCATTCGAAAACACTTTGTATACCCTAGTTTGACACATGTGAATTTAATTATTTACGATAGTTCGCACGCATATTTTATATCAATCTTTTTTTTAATAAAATTATAACAAAATTAGTTAGGTATGCAAGGCTTAGGTACCTCAGATAAATAAAGGTTCGATTTTTAAAAATGCACGGGATATAAAAAATGCTAATGGTATTAACGACTTATTGGGATTTTTAAAAATGGAATAGTAGGTATAATTTTCATTTGAAATGGGATATTTACCATGTTTTTTTTTAATATTTAAACACAAGCTTCATGTCAGTTCGACCATGGCGCATCCAACTGTGCCGAAATATCGGGAAACAATCAAACTCACAACTCATGGTAAATATTTGTTTTAAATGAAAATTATGTTCTTAACCATGGTAGTTTTAAAAATTATAATGGCATAGTATTTCCGTTTTTTTCAGCTTCAGTCAGATATCAAGATACCTATTTTCAGGAAAAGTTCTTTATTCGATCAAAAGTTTTAGCAGATCATGAGGTGGCACTTCATTTCATAAGGCTATTCGGTATTCGTGTTTTTATTTGCTCGTGTATTTGCGTATTTGTCTTGCTTGTAAACAATAGACAAATAAAAAAAAATTGTAAACTTTCCACACAGCACTATCTAGCCCCAAACTAAGCCAGAGCTTTTAATATGGGAACCAGATAGCTGATATAATACATAAATACTTTTTTTTTGTAAATACTATTTTATAATATTATATAACACCAAGACAGAAAACAAACATCTATGTTCATCACACAAATGTTTGTTCTCGGTGTTCGGGGCAGAAGGCAGAGCTACTACCAACTGAGCTGTGAAGGCTGTCAAAAATAGGGTCACTACATATCGTATTTGGGAAAATAACACGAACACGAATAGACACGCGAGGTGCCAGTACTCTCAAACGGTGAAGGAAAACATCGTGAGGAAACCGGCATGTCGTGGAACCTACAAAGTTCTTAAAACTAGTCAAGTGCTCAAAAGGAGCCTCTTGAGGCGCACTTAAAATAATTTCACTAGACTGTTTCGAAACACGACAAGAAGAAGACTAAAAACACATAGAAAACAAAAGCGCATCTTCTAAATGCGTCTTTAGACGTGACAAATTGTTTGACAGCTAAATAGCCTGACATTTGTCAAGAACGAAGACCTAGGTCGTCATTAGGACATCTCTATTAGCCCTGATGACTCTCCTCATTATAGGAACCTAGTTGTGTTAGGTATATCTTGATGTTGCAATTCTGTAATGAAAGATAAATTGACAGCCTTCACAGCTCAGTTGGTAGTAGCTCTGCCTTCTGCACCGTAGGCCGTGGGCTCGATCCCCACCGAGAACAAACATTTATGTGATGAACATAGATGTTTGTTCTCTGTCTGGGTGTTATATAATATTATTCGGATATATTTACAAAAAGTATATAATGTATTATATCAGCTATCTGATTCCCATATTACAAGCTTTGGCTTAATTTAGGGCTAGATAGTGCTGTGTGGAAAGTCCACCAATATTTATTTATATGTAAATGATTACTGTGTGTCTGTGTGATTACTGTGTGTACTTTAAATAATAATCATATAAAAAATATTATATAATACCTACAATATGCCCAGAGAATAAAGTGTATTTGAGCTATTTGTGAAGGGCTCGTCTGGGGAAGTACTACCACTATGTCTGTCCCGCCAAGCAGCGTTGCTGTGTTTCGTTTAGAAGGGTGTGGTTGTCGGTGATATAATATTAGGCACATGAGGCGTAACATCTGTACCTATGCCTCAAGTTGATGGACACAGAGCAGTGCATCGTAGGACAACTCGAAGGATTCTACGACAACTTTACCATAGCGAATTCTTGGGTTTCAAGAGTAAAAAAAAACAAGAACAGTATGTCATTGAGAGAAATAAATAAAAAATATAATAAAATTACATTATAAATAAGTACTCGTATATATTTATAATGTCATTTTAATCTTAGTCTCCGGGGATGTCTACCGCGCCTTTTTTTTGTGTGTTTAATATAATATAGTTTAGAGCATGTGGGTTTCCTTGTGATTCTTATTTGCCCATAACATTATTTAACACTGCGATAGATGCGTAAGCGCAGCATTAGGTAATAAATAGCACTTTCGAATGGCAGTTACCATCGTTTACAAAACAAGTAACAAAACGGAAAGGTCATAAACTTCCGTGTGTAGTGTAAGATATGATGTAAGGGCTGTAGACGGAGCGAAGCTATGCTATACTATGCTATAGCTCGTGCCCATAACGAATCTTATGACAAGACAAACTGACAGATAACTTCTCGCTCGCACATAAAAGCATTTTGGAAATCACAGAATGTAGACATGAAAATCGCAAACAAGCCCAAGTTTCAAAGAATTACATAAGGTTTAGCAAAAATTACATTTTGATCCTAACAAGTACTCGTTTTTGTGAGAGGTATGCCATTTTAGATTAGTTTTTGTATTGGCGCGGCGGATTATTATAGATTTACAAGTTTCATAAAAGCGTGTTTTTTTTTGTATTATGGACAACTCTATTGATGGAATTTTTAGTTCGGTCCCATTTGTCAAAATAATTGGCCATCGTCATGCCCCAACTAACGACTGCTCTACCCAGGAACCACAGTTTAACGTGCCCTTCGGCACTGTGTAGAGCTCTGGCGTGCAATCACAATCACATGAGACAGAGGGTAGGTAATACAATTGTATTTGGCAGAGGTAACCTCTTGACACCAGGTGGGTCAACTTTTTGTTACGTCAATTTATCTCAAAATAAAATGCAATTGGTCATGGCTTAGCGGAACATTGAATCGGTAGAAATGACCATCTTACTGCTTCAAGTGGTCGACCAGTCTTACTATACAAGCACAAGTATCGTTACATCATTCTACCATGCGTTTTTGTCTATTGACAAACAAACATAAATTACGATGCGTATTTTATACAACATGGCCTAACACTTCAAAAAAAAAAAAAAACGTTTGTTTTATGTCACAAAAACATAGGAGCAATACAGAGAACTATATAGTTTAAAGGCAACAAAATCGGTCGTCACTCAACTTTGAGCTATGCACTAATTTGATGCACTACTACAACTGGCAACTACACTTGGCAAGACACGACGTGAGATGGACGAAGGCTACAGAATGGTGGCCAAGGGCCGCTAGAAGACCTAGAGGTCTACCTCTAGGTCTACAATAGGTGGTCTACCACCCGCCCGTGCGTTGGTCGAACGACATTGTATAGTGAGTACTGGGAATGAATGGATGAGACTCGCAAGGGATCGGAAAGAGTAGCGCATTAAAGAGGAGGCCTATAACTCAGCAGTGAGTGCAAACGGGCTGAAATAATGATGATGATAAATGAAATAATTATTTACGTGAATGGTACCTAAATATTATGAACTAATATTTTGATTTTAGGAGAATATTATGTAGACTTTGATTATTACCTTTTACTGTTAACTTTTTATTCATTCTTTATTTTTTATCTATATTTTTTAATGATTTAATTTTTTTTTTTATTTTACTTTTATTTTTGATTATTTTTTACTTTTAATTTTGTCATTCTTTCATATTTTTTTTACCATTTCTCATGTACTTAGTTAGTTTACCTTGTATTTACCTCATAATCTATTGTTTAATAATCCCACTTCTCTGGAGGAGGGCGTCGGTATCTGCGACACAGTTCTCTGCAGATATCATCGATCCTGACTATGAGTTACCTACTTGTATTTGTTTTCCTGAATAAACATTTTTGATTTTTGATTTGATCTCGACTGATACTTTAATATTTTTATTGATTTAACTATTAAAACGCATTGCTCCGTAAAGTTATACTGATTTAAATATTTTAAGCAATTGAATTTGTATTGGACAATAATAGATTCTCACACTTCGCCAGAAAAATGTACGAAATCGTATCATGCCATCAAAAATTATTAAATTAATAGGGTCATTTACTCTCTTACATAACTGAATTAAATAATTAAACTAATGAAAGTACCTACGCATTCCAGTACCTCGGTAAGTATTTGGAAAATTATGCTTATCCAATTAAGTTTTAAATAACAATTATGCGATAAAAAATACTTCTAAAAACAGAACGCATAATTTTATACAAATAATTACGCGTTTAGAGAAAGGCCAGGTCAAGAGTACCCTCAACCGACGAGCATGTATGAATTATGTTATGAGAGTGAATGGAAGAGGTATGTTATCGTAGGAAGTGGAAATCCGTGGGCTCTGCCTACCCCTATTGTTTCTTCGCTTATTTAAAGGTGAAAGTTTTACTAGCTGATTGAACAAGCACATGGCCCACCTGATGTTTAGTGGTAACCATCACCTATAAGCATTCCCTCGTAAGTCACACACAATAGGAACATGCCCTACGAAGCACTGCCCTGCGTCTATCAGTCTTCAGTCGTCATCACTTGAGGCATACAGATGTTAAGCCTCATGTGCCTGTAATTACACCGGCAACTACACTCTTCAAACCGAAACACAGCAACGCTGCTTGGCGACAGAAAAAGGCGTGGTGGTAGTACTTCCCCGGACGAGCCCTTCGCAAAGAGCTCTACTACTCTTTAATAAACCAGATTCCAAGAACGCGACTTTAATAATGGCCAATTATTTGAAAAACCAAACTGATATTGCACGCTGCGAAGCGGTGGTACTTATAGTAGACGAATCTGGATTACGATAAAACTGGAGTACGTCGAATTCGGAACACTAACGATTTTAAATAGTTTATTGCGAACACAAGTTTTCGTACATAAGCGAACTTTTAAGTAGGAAGACTTGTATCGATCAAAATGAAATTTTTACAAACTGTGTGCAATGTGATTGCACACAAAATGGTTGATTGCGATTTTTCGAAAATGAGTTTACTGATTTTACATCTTTCATCGCAACGTTCGAGCGATAGTCACATTAGCTCTTGTCCTAGCCTTAATTGTGGCCCTAGTTTATTTTTTTCCCCAGGGCCTTTGGTTACCTAGCTACGCCACTGTCTGGCATACATTTTTACTACTTATAATAACAACCAGACACAGAACAGACAAGCGTAGGCGCATAAAGCCGTACAAAATCGAGATGTTACATTTGTCTCGATTCCACACGCTCTTATAATCTAGGCTTCAAATTATCTACTTGCATTACACAATCGTTTCCCAGCTCGAATCGAAACGATGACTCGATTGTGCTCATGATGAATCGATTCTTGCGTCAGGGTATTGTATGATGTCGGGACAATATTGACAGCTCTGTATTTGAACGATCTTTGAGATCTAGGAAATGTTTAAGATGTTGGTGCCGCAATTAGGTACTAAAAAGGTACCAATATGTAGGTATCTTGATACCTAGGGGCTAGGCAGCACCCGCCTAGTCGAGCTGGCAAAAGAAAGAAGGAAGCAAATTTTAGTACATTTTTCCTGAAGCAATGCAGAATATCACATAGATTCTTAATGCCGTCGTAATTACCAAATTTCATGATTATAGCTATAATAATTTCGAGACGAGTAATATTGAGACCTCTGACTACCCCCTTTAGACATCCCCAAACAATCTTGAGTTTGTACTTGATACTGGTAGATCTAATGGTATATCTACCGTGCCTGGGGATTAATGTCATGAAGATTAGGATCAATGTCATTCAGTTTCAGTTTTTTCATGATTTTAGCACCTGCGAATTACGGTGCAGACAATTTGTGTTAGTTAGTCTTTTTTTTTTTTTATACAACTAGTTGATGGAACAAGCGGATAGCCCACCTGATGTTAAGTGGTAACCATCACCTATAACAAAGCATTGCCTCGTAAGTCACGCACGATAGGAACGTGCCCTACGATGCACTGCCCTGCGTCCATCAACTTGAGGCATACAGATGTTAAGCCTCATGTGCCTGTAATTACACCGGCAACCGCACTCTTCAAACCGAAACACAGCGTTGCTGCTTGGCGGCAGAAAAGGCGTGGTGGTAGTACTTCCCCGGACGAGCCCTTCACAAAGAGCTCTACTACTCTTTAAATAATTTTAGTCTTATTATAATTATAATGTATTTTAGATTTTGAAGTGCATATTGATGATTTATTTATAATTTATAAATATAAGTGCACGTTGGCGCGCTGGCGGGACGATCTATATATGCCATTGAAGGTAGATGGTGGGATGAAGCTCGGGATAGTCAAAGTCAAAGTCAAAGTCAAAGTCAAAATGTATTTATTCAATAAAATCACAAGGATCACTTTGAAACGTCTTAAAGCTAGGTGACTCTAGGTGCCAGTTCCACGCGACCAAAGCCTAGAAGACCTGGAAGGATAAAGAGAAAGAGAGAACAAAGGATAGAGAGAACTGGAAGTCTTTGGGGGAGGCCTTTGCCCAGCAGTGGGACAAAAAAGGCTAATAAAAAAAATATGATTTGGGAATTTAATTTATACTATTGTCTATCTTTATATATATAAAAATCAATTGCTGTTCGTTTGTCTCGCTAAAACTCGAGAACGGCTGGGCCGATTTAGCAGATTTAGATTTTGAAATGTTTGTCGTAGTCCAGGGAAGGTTTAAACGGTGACAAAATATGGAAAAATTGCGAGGAAGATAGTAAAAAACAACAATTTCATTTTCACATATAAACTGTTCTACCTAAAGCGAAGGGAGAGTTTTAATGTCATTAGGAAAGGTGATACGAAGTACACCGGGTCATCTAGTAATTAAATTAAACGAATAAAACTATCGAGAAATATGTCTCTAAAATTATATAATTATATTATTTATACAAAAAATATTTATGATTTCCTAAAAAGTAGTAAACACCATAAAAAAACTAATAAAAATCTAAAATTATGTATAAGATATCGAAACTTTTAACATAATGGACTTGTTATATGTATACCCGCCTTGAATGGAAGGCTTGAACCCATTGTTTCGGATATTTGACCTCTGATGTAACTGATGTAGCGGCATTGGCTGGTAGACGGGCGTTTAAAAGACGCGGTCTTCTTGTCGTCAATAGATTCTTTCTAATCAGTAATGCACTTTTATTTAGACTACTTGCTAATGGAACTGGCAGATGGCCCACCGTTAAGTAACCATCACCAAAAATTTTACTGGCTTTTTTGTTCTTCGAATGTACGCAAAGGTAAACTAGAAGCGAAAACTTTCTAGCATTAAGTTCGGCTATGTACGATACAATTTTCGTTTTTTCAGAGGAACTTCCTCCCGCTAACACAGGGGTCACCTATAGGTGACAGATGGGAATAATCCCGGCAGTGAAATGATCTTTCTGCTGAGGTTTTCATTCAATATTATAGTATGCGGTTCTTCAAAAAAGGCGTTTTAAATTTTTTTAAAGGTTGGCAACGGCCTCATCTTCTTTGTTGTATATAAAAAAAAAGTATTTATACCTGCAAAAATGCTGACTGAAAATGCTGACTTTGTTTGACGATTGTCTGCGTCTTAACAATCTTTTATGTCCGCGTCATAAAAGCCGCTCGTCTGTATCGCCTCAACAAGCAGACGCGCTGACACATTACATAAATAGAATGTAAAATATTACAATGTTACCCACTACAATATGCGAATTATGTAAGGAGAATCTCATTGCAAGCATGTGAACTGTGCCAGCCATTTTGCAATGTCACTGTGTCAAATGAAGATACATACTCGTATTAGGGCATTAGAACAAATTAGGAGAAATAAAACCGGCCAAGTGCAAGTCGGACTCGCGCCCGATGGGTTCGGTACCATTATCTGTAAAAACGGCAAAAAATCACGTTTGGTGTATGGGATTAAGGAGATACCTTATAATTTGTTTTATTTTAATTTAATTATTAAATTTTCCTGCCCTTATCCCATATATCATGGGGTCGGCACAACAGCTTTTCTTCTTCCACTCTCCTCTATCATTCGTCATCTCGGTGCTCACTCCTTTCTTACTCACGTCATCTTTCACACAGTCCATCCATCTTTTCTTTGGCCTGCCTCTCCTTCTAAAACCATCCACATCCATTTCCAACACTCTTCTCGTAATATGACTTTCTTCCCTCCTCATGATATGCCCATACCACGCTAACCTATTGCTAATTAAACATTGAAAAAGAATGAAGTGCGCAAAGTCAAAAAATTCAATAATAATTAAGTCATTAAGTTCAAAACAGAAATAAAAATAATGATCTATGTCTTAGACGTATCATATACTTCCATGATCTATGTAATAGAATCTGCCTCGCAGTACCTTAGGCACTCCGTCACTACTGCCAACCAGTTGTCTGCAAAGAGGTCGCAGTTTGGATTGGCTTTTAGGATATTTTATAAATAGTATGAATGTTAGTTATCACTGCTTATACGCGATAAAAGCCGCGGGTTGCATCTAGTTATTATTTGTAAAAGGGATCATACAAAAGAACGGTAGGAAGCAAGCCGTAAGTTTGTTGCCTGTTCTTCTAGGCTTTGGTCGCGTGGAACTGGCACTAAGAGTCACATAGTTTAGAGGAAGTTTCAAAGTGATCCTTGTGGTTTTATTGGCTTTGTAGCCTTATGAGAATTCAAGTGTAGGTACTTCCTATTTCTCACGATCGTTAAATTATATTTAAATTTGATTATACATTTGTCTTTGTTAATTTTCCAAACATAGTTCCGCTGTTTACATATTAGTAGGATAGTTTTTTTTATTTGAATAAATTACAATTAACATAATATACAAGGGTTTTATAAAATCTCAATGCGAAAGAACCGAGTTGGATTCGTCCGTCTTATTGATTTGCCGTTTTTGGCTTTTTTCTTGCCCGGTGAATAAATTTCCAATAATACCTACTTCTGCAAATGTAACATTTGGACGTACCTCTGACTACCCTCCTTAGACATCCTCAAAGAATCTTAAGTTAGTACTTGGTACTGAGAGATCTGAGGGGATATCTACCGTGCCTGGGGATCAATATCTTGAAGCTGTTTCAGTTTTTGAATAATTTTTTTTTTAATATTTTTACTACGTATACACACATGAGACCTTTATGACTCAGAGTAATGGACGCAGTACAACCTCACTTAGCGCACGTTCTCGGTGAATGTGCTCTTTGATATTTATTTATTATATTTATACATATTTATAGGCAGAGATAACCGCTCATCACCTGATGAGCGGATCTCTGTATCCTATAAATAAACACCAATACCAAGCGGATACCACCATAATATGCGGATGGTGGGCCATCCGCTGGTTCAATTACTTTTTCTCGTTAAAAAGACGTATTCACTGTTTTCCAAATACTTTTGCCTCATAACTTAAAGTCAAAGTCAAAGTCAAAGTCAAAATGTATTTATTCAATAAAATCACAAGGATCACTTTGAAACGGGTCGGTCGGTCATTGATATAGGGGTACCTCAAGGTTCCATATTGGGTCCCTTTTTATTTCTAGTATATGTAAATGACCTTCCACCTTTTGTAAAGGATTTATGTGAAATAGTTCTATTTGCTGACGATACCTCTTTAATATTTAAAGTCGACAGATTGAAGACTAACTTCGATGACGTTAATGCATCTCTGTCGCAAGTACTTAACTGGTTTACTGTTAATAATCTTTTGCTCAATGCCGGGAAAACGAAATGCATTAAATTTACTTTGCCAAATGTGGTTCAGCGTCCAACCAATATTGAATTAAATGGAGAATCACTTACCCTTGTCAATTCTACTATTTTTTTAGGACTTAATATTGATGCAAAATTGCAGTGGGGTCCACATATCAAATCACTTGCTGGTAGACTGAGTTCGGCTGCATACGCAGTTCGCACAATAAGATGGCTTACAGATGAAGCTACAGCTAGGCTAGTATATTTTAGCTACTTTCATAGTGTAATGTCTTATGGTATATTGCTCTGGGGGAAAGCTGCTGATATACAAAGTATATTTGTACTTCAAAAACGGGCGATACGTGCCATTTATAAAATGAAACCACGCGAATCATTGAGGGAGCGATTTAAAGAAATTAATATTCTCACAGTAACTTCACAGTATATTTATGAAAATCTATTATACACTCATAAACACATAGATAGCTTTAAGAAAAAGAGTGATGCACATAACGTTAACACTAGAAATAAAAACAAATTATGTATTCCTAAATTTCGACTCCAAAAGGTAAATGGCTCGTTTATGGGGAACGGTATACGCTTCTATAATAAACTTCCAGAAAGTGCCACTGGGCTTCCTATTAGAAAATTTAAAGCATACATTAAGAATAATCTAATAAGTAAAGCTTATTATACTTTAGATAGCTATATTGATGATAAAAGTGCGTGGCCCGATGTCCCGGTCGCTCTGCCCATCGGCAGCTAACATGTCTGCAATGTCTGTACTGTACCTACTATTGTGTGTTTTATTTTTCTCTGATTTAATAGATTGTATTTAATTTTATGCATTAGGTATTATTAGTTTGAAGCGTAGCTGTCTTATAAATTTGATTATGTTTAACTTTTTCTGTATGCCTACGCCTCACTTAACTTCAATAATATATTATATTACATTGTAAAAGGATCATACAAAAGAACGGTAGGAACCAAGCCGTAAGTTTGTTGCCTGTTCTTTTAGGCTTTGGTCGCGTGGAACTGGCACCTAGAGTCACCTAGCTTTAAGACGTTTCAAAGTGATCCTTGTGATTTTATTGAATAAATACCTATTGACTTTGACTTTGACTTTGAAACGTCTTAAAGCTAGGTGACTCTAGCACTTTGCCGTTTGCATAACTTTTTTAGATCACAAAGACTTTTAATACAGTCCCAAAAGTTATTATCCGAGTGGGATACTAAGGGATTCATGCTCTGTTAGTTACTAATCAAGGATCGGCCGTTAAATCTAACCTTAGATGTCAAACGCGTACATTTTGACATATTTAACGGCCCTTTAATCCTTTGTTAATCTAACAGAGCATGGTGAAATCAGCTCTAACTAATAACTTTTGGGACTATATTAAATATCTTTGTGATTTCCTTAAGTGTACCTATATAGAATGTATATATAAATAAAATAAATAAATATTGGTGGACTTTCCACACAGCACTATCTAGCCCCAAACAAAGCTGTGTAATATGGGAACCAGATAGCTGATATAATACATATATACTTTTTTTTTGTAAATACATACTTATAATATATAATAACACCCAGACAGAGAACAAACATCTATGTTCATCACACAAATATTTGTTCCCGGTGGGGATCGAACCCACGGCTTATATATAGTAATAAAAATCGTTTTTAGATAAATTTTGATATAGTTGTTAGTTTCGTTAGTGTATGTGACTGGGCAGGTCTACTAGTTTAGTAAAACGATATATCATGTAACTTTCTTCTCCAAGCGTGGAAGTCACAAGTCACGAGAAATGTCGAGATAATTCGGTTTCATGCATGCCCTTAGCTTGGATAAATGTATTCAGTTTATTCCATTTTGGATTTATTCATGATTAATGGCTATATGCGAAAGTTTGTGAGAGGGGTACGTACGTATGTTTATCAAAATAAAAAATCAAAACGGTCTTTATTCAGTACAATCACAAGGATCACTTTGAAACGTCTCATAATATAAGGCCCATATTCAGATTCTCTGCCATTTAGTAATACTCTATTTTTTTTTAGCTCTTAGAATCACAGTTTTGCTTATTGTCTATTTTAATATATTAAATGTACACTGTGCGTGTGCACTAACCTAATTGAATCTACATTTCATTTTTTTTTCTCTATTAAAAGGTTGTCTATAATAGATCGCTATTAGCGATAAGACCACCCATTGTTCATGATGAATTACGGGAATCGAAAAAGCAAGTGTTCAAAAGTCGGAATAGACATTCTGGGCGTGTTAAAAAGCTCAACCTATTTTGGAAGTCGTTTTTCGCTTGTCGCGACCTGTCGTGCATTGCGTAGTGAGGAGGTGGAGTTTGCAAATCTATTTAGCTCTTCAGGCTATTTAGCGTGGTTGCGAAACTCGCGTGTTCGCAATCGTGACGCACTCATTTCTGTAATAAGTCAATGCGTGATTATGTATCTGTTTGACTGGTACATAGGTTTTGTTGTAAATTGGCGTTATTACTTCAATTTGATATTATCTTAATATATATAAATTACACGTCACGTTTTTTGTCCGCTATGGACTCCTAAACTACTTAACCGATTTCAGTCAAATTTGCGCACCGTGTGCAGTTTGATCTAACTTAAAGGATAGAATAGCCTTCATCTCAATTTATAGCCGCAATATTATTTTATTGCAAATTTGACAACGCCAAACAGAGTGGGCACGGGTCAGCTAGTCTGTTTATGTAATCTAATGTTTCGCCATAAACCATTAGGTTGGGAGCTTATTTTAATACTTTGTTTTGTGATATGATTACCACTTAACATCAGGCGGGCCATCAGCTTGTTACATCAAAAATTATTTATAAAAAAAATATTTTTAACAAGCTGGTGCCCGCGACTTCGCCTGCGCAGGATTAGTCACACAATATCTTTATAAATTGTAGCCTATGTGTTATTCTGATGTATAAGCTATATTATTTTAAAGTTTCATTAAAATCCATTCAGTAGTTTTTACGTGAAAGATCTATACTTATAAACTTTCGCGTTTATAATATTAGTAGGATGTTTCTGACTATATTCACGACTGGAGAACAAATATAATATTCTTATATCTGTTTCAAAACGATACGACAAAAAATATTATTATAAATCGATTAAAAATTAACAGAAACACAATGAAGGCACAAAGTATTATTTCCCCAATAGGTACACTTACACTTTGAGGATATCTTTTTTTTTTTATTGTATAGACTGTCCTTTGGCTACAATCTCACCTGGTGGTAATCGACGATGTATCCGAAGATGGAGCATAACGGTCTAGAAGACACCTTTTCACTCTTACCTTGAAGATACCCAAATTGTAGCGAAATTGTAGCGAAAAACGGACAACGGCAATGAGTTCCACTCTTTAGCAGTTCGCATGATAAAGGTAGAAGCAAAACGCTTAGTGCGAATGGGTGGTAAATCTAAGGGTAGTCAGAGGTACGTCCAAATATTACATTTGGCACACATTTTGCATTTCAACTATCGCACAATAAAAGCTAGTCTCATTTTTTACGAGCACCATTTTTGCGCAATTCATCTCACGTTACAGTAATTGGATATTGTGCATTGATTCCCACCCATTTGAACTTATCGCGTGCACAATGCAGCGTGATCTTAAAGCCGGCTTTAGACGCTGCGGTACGACGCGGTGCGTTATTTTGAATCAATCTTGGCGATGCATTAAGGGCCAGTTTCACCATGCTGTGTTAGATTAACAAAGGATGAAAGCGCCGTTAAATATGTCAAAATAGATAGATATATAACTCTTTATTGATTACCACAACAAATAAAGATACACATTTTTACTTAAAAGCTAACAATTTTAGTAATACAACATCAATGGGCGGCCTTATCGCAAAATGTACGCGTTTGACATCTAAGGCTTGATTTAACGGCCTGTTAATCCTTGTTTAGTAACTAACAGTGCATGGTGAAATCAGCTCTAAACATTGATATTTTCCTTCTTGTCGTGTCACTGTCACACTTTGGAAACAGAGTGGTGAAAGGATTTTAAGAGCGCCTCTAAGAGGCTCCTTTCTCAGGTTCTACGACATGCCGGTTTCCTCACGGTGTTTATCTTGACCGTTTGCGAGTACTGGCATTGTGCACATACATTTTAGAACAGAAAACTCATTAGAATAAATAAATAAATTGGTGCACGACTTTTTTGATCCCATTTGCTCCATGATCATGATCCAAAAAATAAGATGTTGCTATGAAAATAAAATATTGTAGAAAACTGTTATATCTTAACTTATGAAAATCTGTAAAATTATGAATAAAAAAATAGTGTATTATCAAGCCTCAAATTAAGGCAACCTTGTATTATGGGAACCAGATAATTGATATTCATATACTCATATACTTTTTTATAATTACATACTATTAATATCATAACATTCAGACAGAGAACAAACGTCTATATTCGTTACACAAATGTTTGTTCTCGGTGGGGATCGAACCCACGGCCTACAGCGCAGAAGGCAGAGCTACTACCAACTGAGCTGTGAAGGCCGCCCATAAGACTTAAACGACTACCATATATCTCCAATAGACAGATAATCGTGAATAAGTTAATTTTAAACAATGTTTTATAAGAATGGGTGAAAGTCTGTTCCATTCACACATTATTTATATTCCATTTAAAACAATCGTGCCGTTTCCGCATCGCACCGTCAGATTAGAGCCTAAGATCTAAGGTCCTTGACACACCGCTGCTAATGTTTTGGACATTGACAAGCTAGATAAACAGATTCGATATGACTTTGTTAGACAATGCGCAGGAATGAAGAATGAATTTTTGAAGTTTTTTTTTTGGGCTTACGTTTTTTTTATACAATTAGTTGATGGAACAAGCAGACACTATGGAATAACAAAGCTTTGCCTCGTAAGTCACGCACGATAGGAACTTGCCCTACGATGCACTGCCTTGCGTCAACTTGAGATAAGCCTCATGTGTCTGTAATTTCACCGGCAACCACACTCTTCAAACAGAAACACAGCGTTGCTGCTTGGCTTAACGTATCATAAATTATAGTACACACGTATACAGATCAAGCTAAATTAATCCAAAGAAAATTACGCTTACTATAATCATCATCATCATCATCATCATCATCCTTTGTTCACTACTAGAAATAGGTCTCACCCAAGACCCTCCCGGTCTTCGGGTATTCTCATCCAATGTTTGCCAGCTATATTTCGCAGATCGTCGCCCCACCTGTCCTACACTATTCTGCACTATTCATTCACCACACTATTTCGAAATAAACTAGTGACGACAAGAAGAAGACGAAGAATGATTTCTGCTAATATTAGTTCGTTTTTTTAATTCCAGATGGCACAGTGGTGCACTCTCCTGGCACTATGCGTGATGGTGAGCTACGTCACATCCGCCGACTCCCCTTCTCGATTCCGTAAGTACTGAACCGTTTTTGATAATTCTCTTCAATTCAACCAGTTTGCCTGTAGATTTAATTTGATTTGGATTAGGTATTTTTTTCCTAATCGTTAACTGAATACAGTATTAACAAAAGTATGAAGACTGGTTTTGTACTAAAAAGTTACTAAAGAACTAAAACGTTAACATGTATTTAACAGATTTCGTGTTTAACAATTTGTCTACTAATAAAGCAAGGAAGCACCGATTAACATCTAGTGTGCCGGGATTCCGGACTCGATATAGAGTTCTTGGTTTTCCGGCAGGTTAACAAAAAGAAAATCGTAGTAAAGTGGCGCCATCTATCTGTCAATCAAACCACCTTCTAGACTGCCTGAGCAGGAATTTTAAGCATGTTCTATGGAAATCTAGTAAATAAATATTTAATAAGCTATTTTCTCCCTTAACTTAGACTCTATTATTACTTGTATCTGTCGAACTTTAAAAACAATTATGTCTTACAGAACCACGCAAACCTCGTATGAGGAAGGGTACGTACACACTACTAGCTTGATTCACAATATACATACCTACCTTGCACTACAACAGTCGTATCCCGAAACTGTCTGATCCAGAAACAGACCTATCGCAATTCAGACTTGGCCAGAATCATACCTACTCAGTTTTTGTCCTAAAGCTCAATTGACTTAATCCGAATATGACCTGCCCCGCCTAAAGGCTATTTCTGCCTGTACCAACCTTCGACATCACCAAAACATCTGAAGATGGGTACTAGGTACTGAGAGATCTAAAAGGCTACCTATGTATCAAAGTTGTGAAGAATAAAATAAAAAAAATAGTTAAATCCCATAAAAAGATCAAATAAGATATATCGTTAGTATACTAACGATTCAATAAGGTGTTTTTGTCAAATTTTACATTAGTAAAATTGAAATACTAAGGCACGCATTCGTGTGCGCTGATTGTCACAAAAAACTTTTTTCAAATCTCTTTTTTGCTTCAACACACACTACTCTACACTTTTCAGGTGTCTGTTTATTTTTCAGTCTGGTTTTTCATTATCTGTTCAATAATTACTGGTATTCTAGTAAATCTTACAGCTTGCATTCCTTGGGCATGAATTTTGTAAGGTGGTTTAGTAAGTTTTTCTTCAAATGGGCACGGAAAGCTTCTACAAAACATGCCATTGGGAGATTCTGGTGTGGCTTAGTTTTTCGACGACATTGGTGTAAATTTATATGAAATTATGTTTCATTTGGAAGAGACTGCTAAACTTTCAAGTGCTGGTAAATTAGGTCAGCTTATAAGAATGAAACAACCAAAAACCTATGGGAAAGTTAGAAATTTGCAACGAGTTACCTATAGTCGCGTTAAATTCCCGCTGCAAACTCGGTCATGAATCATCTTAACACACGCTTAAACAAAAAAATCGTCCGTTCTCCTAAGTGCGAGAGAGAATGAGAGAGAGAGCAATATTGCTGTCTCGTTCCGATAACTTATGACCGAGCCTGCAGCGAGAGTTTAACGCGACATTATGATTTTTGGGTCTTGTTGGTGGCAGAGGTAAGGAGTGTAGGGGAAAAGAGGGTGTTTTTGCGTAATTGATCCTGCGCAGACATCTTCGTGTCGTCAATCGTCATCATCATCTATGCACAGAGAAAAATGTGAAGCTGACAGCGCATTAATTACTGCAAAAATCTGACCAAATGTAATAAAGAATATAAAGGCCTTTAATAAGTTGTTTTTTCGTTTTACGATAAGATACCGTCTATACGACATAAACAACTTATTAAGGCGTTTATGTACGTTTACGTTTTGAATACAATAAATGTTTATTTAGCATTAGTAGTACAATAAAACGAGCCAGAAAAAAGTTTAAAGGGTAGGTAGCTCTGATTTGTTAAATTTGTCTCTGAACTGAAAAAGCTCTTGTTGGAGGGGTGTTTCTACTCGATTGATGACATTTAATATTTAATTTAATTATTAATGATGACATTTAATATTGCAAATCATATAGGTTTTGTATTTTAATTTCACTGGGGACATTATTTTAATTAAAATGTCTATTTTTATTTTTTGTTACATGTTAGGTAAAGATTCAGACAAGATTTGTAAGAGAATTATAAATTGAATAAACGAATTGAATCATTAACCGCGGGTTTCTGAAAGCCCGATCAAAGTTAATCGCATGTCAAGTCACTTGCTATCTCTATCTAATTCGATGTAATAGCTGAAATGGCGAATGACTTAACATCCGATTAGTTTTGATCGGGCTTTCAGAAACCGGCGGTAAGGATAATAATTTTGAGAGGCTCAAGGGACAGTAGTAGGTACCTATACTAAAAAAGTTTTCAGCTCAGCATAAATGTTGGGTGGGTTACCACTCAACGCAGATTTTCAGCTGAAACCAAGGAGGACTTTTGGTCGTTTTTTGCCTTTAATGAGCGAAATTTGACCGCGCTATCAGCTTTACATTTTCCTCAGTGTACAATAAGCTTTCTCCATCTAAATTGCAGTTTTCAAATGACATAGACACAAGTTTTTTGTAATTTTTAAGATGTCAAAAATAAATGCGGTTACTATTCGGCTCGCGTCGGTTGCCGCTTGGCTGCATCGGCTTAAACATATCTTTACATTAATAACTTTACTTAATAATTAGCTAATACCGCATCAAACATAATTTAAAAATTATTATTCATACTTTCAAATTGTTTTACTTTCTATTACCTACATCAAAAATTCCACTTCTAAAATGCAGTAATAAAATTAAATATGATATAACTTTTGTAATAGGTATTCAGTTATGTAAAACACCAACCAACTTCTAGTTTTTTTTGAAAATTGTTCAATACTTTATTATTATTGTGATCGACCAAGAAAGGACCAAGGGCGGACGTTTCAAAGCATTTGATAGATTTGGTTGAGAGACTGAGGGAGACGATTCTCAGCGTTCATTTATCTTCACTACATAGTATAAAACAAAGTCGCTTTCTCTGTCCCTATATCCCTATGTATGCTTAAATCCTTAAAACTACGCAACGGATTTTGATGCGGTTTTTTTTTATAGAAAGAGTGATTCAAGAGGAAGGTTTATATGCATAATACAAGCATAATATAGTAGAGAAACACACAATAACCGTGCGAAGCCGGGGCGGGTCGCTAGTTTATATATAATTTTACTGTACGTGTGTATGTCACTGAACTCCTCCTAAACGGCTGGACCGATTTGAATGATTTTTTTTGTGTGCGTTTGGGTGGCGCCCTGGATGGTTAAGATTCACAAATCAGCCCGGCAGATGGCGCTGCAGTCGCTTGAAATATCATGCAGGACAACGTCTGTCGGGTCCGCTAGTTTATTTATAAAGACTTGAAGCGTTTTGTAGAATCAGAATAGTATTATGTAATGTATCTACATCATACACGTGAATTAGATGAACCCAGACGCGCAACTTAAACAAAAATATTTTTAATCTACTTATGTTTAAAAACTCCAAAATTATAAATATGTTGTAATAATGAGGTTTTGGTAAATTTCATGTAAAGAATAATCTTTCTCGTTTTCAACTCTATGCCTTAGTTGATTAATCTTTTAATGGCATTCTTGACTAACTACCCAATAGGTCAAGGACCTTAAAACCTCCCAATAAAACATGTACATTAACCTGTTGTTGACCCCTGTGGCCTCTGCCTACCCCTTCTAAGAACCTCCCTAACTTAACTTTCAACTTAACCTTAAATGGTACTCTCCTGAAAATTAACATTCGTCATTAACCTGTTTATGGTATGGGTCCTTTTGGATACTCCTGACCATGATCTGGTTTCCAGCTGACTCCTCGCAGCTGTCTGATGATGAGATGGTTGGGAACCTTCTCCATTGGATCCAGCAGACATTCCAGCAGAGGAACAGGAAAGGTCTGCTCTGTAGAAGTTAAAATCTAAGGCCCTTATTCATATTTTCCGCCATTTTAGAGCTCTCTTGTCACTGTCACTCTCTTGTCAATGAAAAGAGACGGCAATAAACTTATCGGTAATTTTAGCTAATGGAGCGCTCAGCGACCAATATGAATAAGACTGTAATCATGTGAAACTAGTAGTTAAGAAAATGTGATAATCTAAAATTGTATAAATTTAGAAGTTGCCTATATTGCCTTCTTCTTTTTATTAATGCCTTCTGTGGTTGCAATAAGGATGTTTATCTATGTTTATTATTAATGTCTATAACCATACTATACCTACCTACATTACATACACAGCATTCGCTAGAGTTTCTTACTTTGTACGAAACGACCTTTTGGAAACTTAGCAGTTATCATCAACCACAATATTTTTTGGAATTATGTACTTATGCACTTGCACTGCTTGGGGTTTCGGGTGGAAGTACGGGCCAAACTTTATGGCCGGTCTGATTATATGCACGTTTCATTTTCTTTGTTGGTTCTGACCAGCCATAAAATTTGACGCGTACCAAACATCTTTGTAAATACGATTTCCACAGCGAAAATGTTCAGGATGCTAAAGTGATTTCTTTGGGTTTTCAGCTCGACAGTACTTCGGAGGGAAGCCTGAGAAGCCGAGACCATTTGAAGCTGCGTCCTACCTCCCACCTATAACTGGATACCCCGCCGCAGGATCCCGTCCCACCCCTAGCTACAATGACGGTACCTCCACTAGTCCTCCCTATCAACCCAGTGAGCCAAGCTATAAGCCTCAGACTCCTGAAACCAAGCCATACCAACCAAGCTATCAGACTAGCAAGCCAACGCAACCGTCATATCAGCCCAGCCAACCTAGTTATCAGCCCAGTCAACCCAGTTATCAACCTAGCCAGCCAACAGCGCAACCAGCATACCAACCCAGTCCTGAGACCCAGGCTCCTTACCAACCAGCGTACCAACCGAGTCAGCCAACCCAACCATCATACCAACCTCCTCAGACTGAACAGCCTGCACAGCCTGCACAGCCTACCTACCAACCGTCTCAGGCACCGCAGACCAACCAACCCTCACCACCTAGCTACCAACCTAGTCAGCCTAGCTACCAACCCAGTCAGCCTAGCTATCAACCCAGTCAGCCTACATATCAACCCAGCCAGCCTACATATCAACCGGAGACCACCAAACCCCCATACGGGCAAATCGTCCAAACTGGAGGAAGCAGCAGTGTTGCCTTCGGAGGTTCCAGTGAAAGTGCTAGTGGCGGGACCATTAGCTCTCAAAACCAGAGTCCTGATGATGACCGTCACCCTCCTCATATCCACGACATCACCGTCGACTGCGGCAAAGAAATGATGACGATCAACATAGAATTTAACAAACCTTACAACGGCATCGTCTACTCCCAAGACCACTTCAACGAAGCTGAATGTGTGTACGTCAGAGAGAACTCAAACCAGGCCAAATTCTCCTTCACAGTCAGCCTAAACACTTGCGGAACCAGATTCTTCAGTGACTTCCAGAATGAAGGCCAAGCTTACTTGGAGAATGTTTTAGTATTACAGAACGAGGCTGGTATCCAAGAAGTGTGGGACCACATCCGTCGAGTCCGATGCCTTTGGGAAGGAAACCTAAACAAGCAGTTGGTGTCATCCCTCAGCGTTGGCATGCTTAACCAGATCACGAGCAACTTTAGCGGAGACACCGCCATGGCTCGATTAGACATTCAAACTGGCCGAGGACCTTTCGCTCCCGAAACCAACGGCCTCGTGAAGATTGGAGAAACTATGACCCTAGTTGTCACTGTCTCTGGAGATCCTGGCTTTGACATCTTCGTCAGGGAATGCGTAGCCAAGGATTCTGAAAACCGTCACGTTGTTCCACTAACTGACAGCAACGGCTGCGTGCTTAAGCCTAAGCTCTTTGGAGCTTTCCAGAAAACTAAGGAAACAGGAAACACAGGAGCTTCCATCATCGCCTTTGCGTTCTTTAACGCTTTCAAGTTCCCTGATGAGATGGACCTGATCATTCAATGTGACGTGGAGCTTTGTAAGACTGACTGTGACGTCTGCCCCAACCCGGGATCCATCGAACCAAGAAGGAGAAGGAGAGATGTTATCCATATTGGAAATAGGACGTTTGAGCCTTCGACAACCATCAGCAAAGGTTTCAGGGTCGTTTTTGCAGAAGATCTGCCAGAACCTGATGGTTTTTGCATCACCCCTTCAGCAGCCTCTTGGGGGGCTACCATGGTGCTTCTAGGGTCTCTTTTGAGCAGTATCCTAGTCTCGTACGTCTGGCAAAAATCAAGAGGATCTGTAAAATTCACGTAATCTTAATTTACGTACCTTCTGCGCGATATTAGAGGCTTTTATATAATTTTCTCAAGTTTTATTTTAGTGTGTCAATCCAAGAATCCCTGTTTCTTACCGAAATTATTGGGTATATGTGGGTTCGACCAATTCAGAGTAGAACATACGTTTGCCAAAAACCTTTACGTCTCTACTTTAGACTTGTCAGAAATCAAGATTTTATTTGTATCTATCGGATAGTGTTACTCTGCCATAACCCGCCGGTAATTTCGTAATTTGTAATAACTGATCGTTATTTTAGGCGCAGCATGTTGGGAGAATTGTCGGGGTCACCACTTTTCGATATCCCTTGAATGACGGCCACTGTTTTCTGATGATAGGTACCTTGGTTTCACACTGATATAATGGTAGAAATGTGATAATTTAACACTGCCACGAACTTATTTATACTTATACTTTATGTTAAAATGAGGCTATTTAACAATGATGAATTTGTTTCAATTGCTTCGTGAAATTAAAGCTGAAATTAGTATAATTTTAAATTTGAATTATGTTATTTGTAATTTGTCGAAATTTGTTTTTAGGTTCTATTAATACTTTAGTTCTGTAAATTATGCTTATGTTAAAAGAAGGTAGTTATTTACTTTGATTGTAAATATTGTTTAGATTATTGTACAAATATTTAATAAAATATTACAACTAACTCGTTTTTTTCAATCATCTCTATTTTTCAGTTATACACATAATAAGGTAACATACCCTATATAGCCTTTAGGGTGCAATCCTTTCACCACACTGTTTCCAAAAAACTAGAGACACAACAAGTCGAAGAGGCCAGGGTAAGAGTAATTGCAAACAATACAGAGAATCGTAGGAAAAGTAGCGAGCATAGCAGTTTTACTATTCCGTAAACAACAAAAAAAACCACGGGAAGTTAGAACCTAGTAAATCCCCGCTCACTTCGATCACGATTTTCACCTCACTCACGTTGATATTTCCACTCCCTCACGCGGGTGTCGTTAGTGATGAGTGAAAGTATTAAATACTTTTGACTTGCATGACATTGTCAGTTGATGGACGCAGGGCAGTGCATCGTAGGGCACGTTCCTATCGTGCGTGGCTTACGTGATAATGCTCGGTTATAATAAGTGATACTCAATACTCAATACATTTATTGCTTACACATGTACCTATTGAGTATTGGGTATTGAGTGATGTTACCACAAAAAACCCCACGCGTAGAAATCTAAATAATATCTGAACAACTACGAATTTATTGAAACTCTAGCAACTTTTTCTTCTTGTCATGTCACTAGTTCATTCGAAACAGTGTGATGAAAGGATTTTAGGTACGCATCAAAGAGGCTCCTTTCGAGCACTTGACACATGTTTTAGAACTTTTTAGGTTCCACGATATGCCGGTTCCCTCACGATGTTTTCCTTCACCGTTTGAGAGTACTAGCGCTGGCACTGGCACGGTATGTAACTGGACATAAATATTTGAACAGAAAAACTCATTCGCACACGACCGGTTCTGAACCCACGACCTGATAATCGGAAGGCGGGCAGTTACGTAGCTATCGTAGGTGCAGGTGGTGCAGTGCACCAGGGACCCGGAGCTCAGGGGGCCCTCTAACCTAAGCTTTGAAAAGAGAGGGTCAGCCAGCTCCCGAACCAGAAAACCTTGAGCCTGCTCACAATTGTTTTTTTAAATGATTTATTTTAAAGGCCAATATAAGTTCAAGCTATGTGGAAAGAGGGGGTGAGGGCCCGATTCTTTTTTTATGCACCGGGGCCCTTGTCCACTAGACCACCAGTGCTCTTGAAGTGCACAATACTACTACCTATACTAGGAACAATAGTTTTATAATTTTACCATTTATTGTATCGCAACAACAGTAGTCTAGAACACTAAAATAAATAATTTGAAATGTAGGGCATAGTCCAAAGCCTTTTCATATAACACCTCATTCATAATTTACTTTGATTTTGAAATTTGGTTAACCAACCAAAGTAAATAAAAGAAAAAAAATACAGCACTATCTCGCCCCAAACTAAGCCAAAGCTTGTGATATGGGAACCAGATAGCTGATATACTACTTATATACTTTTTTTTGTAAATATATACTTATAATATTATATAACACCCAGACAGAGAACAAACATCTATGTTCATCACACAAATATTTGTTCTCGGTGGGGATCGAACCCATGGTCTACGGCACAGAAGGCAGAGCTACTACCAACTGAGCTGTGAAGGCTGTCCTACTTATACTAGGAACAATAGTTTTACAATTTTACCATTTCTTCGCAATAACGGTATTCTAGAACACAAAATAAATAGTTTGAAATGTAGGGCATAACCCAAAGCCTTTTTATATAACACCTCATTCATTATTTACTATGATTTTGAAATTTGGTTAACCTACCAAAGCAGTTTTTAGGGTTCAAGCTATACACTGCTCGCTTTTGTATTACTACAAGGACATGAAAGCGAGCAGTGTATAGCTTGATGCGTATTCAATTGCTCTCTGGAAATCAGTAAATATTTTAAAACATTCAGAATAAAATACAGATTCTGTTACTTTTTTATGGCTTTGTGTAGCTTCATCTGTATCCGTGTGCACAAGCTTTGTTTTTTTTACACAACTAGCTGATGGAACAAGCAGATGGCCCACCTGATGTTAAGTAGTAATCATCACCTATAACAAAGCACTGCCTCGTAAGTCACGCACGATAGGAACGTGCCCTACGATGTACTGCCCTGCGTCCTTCAACTTGACGCATACAGTTGTTAAGCCTCATGTGCCTGTAATTACACCGGCCACCACACTCTTCAAACCGAAACACAGCGTTGCTGCTTGGCGGCAGAAAAAGGCGTGGTGGTAGTACTTCCCCGGACGAGCCACACACAAAGAGCTCTTCTACTCTTAAAACTCTGGCTTTGTGTAGCTTGATCTGTATTCGCGTGTACAAGCTTTGTTTAATTAAGGGGTAGTTGTATAAAAATATCCACTTTATTTGAGAGACACTTTGTTTGTATGAGATTACTCGGCGCTTTGCTCTATCACAAACCAACATACAACGTGGCGTTAACAAACAATAACTTACTATTTATATTATAGAGATTATATAATTATATAAGTATTTAGTTTGTATAACGAGATATTGTCAGTCTGATGGATTCAGAGTGCGAGACAGGTGCGGAAATAATTAGTGGACTGAAAACTCGAGATAGAACTCAGGAACAAAATAGGTTAATTTTGGGAAGATATTTTTTCAAGACAAGATAATTTTGTTGGACTATTTCTTATGTTTTAATTAAGCATATTTCAGTGTTCTTGTAATAGTTTTATGTTCACTAAATGAATAAATTGAAATTGAAAAAAGTCTATACCATTTGTAAGTCTTTCTAATTAAACTTAGTCAAAGTTATCTACATAAAAAATATATTGCATGGGAAATTGTCTCTGGCAAGGAAATAACTAAATATAGGTACGGGAATTTTCGTCAGAATTTAATAAATAGTTTTTTGGTAATGAGGTAGTTTGAGGGTTCAAAATATTTTGTTGATACTGCGTGAGTTGGCTTCTGAAGGGTGAAAGTGGTCATGATGAAGGAGCAATCAGATAAAATAAAACTTTCAGAAGCATTGGTACAATGTGGAGCTACAGTATGCAGTAAGTATTTATCTAAATAAATAAACATAAATATATCTTTGTTATATATAATAGAGAGCACTGGTGGTCTAGTGGGAGTGACCCCGCCTTCCGATCGTAAGGTCGCAGGTTCGAATCCGGTCGCGCACCAATGGATTTTTCCTATCGAAAAATTTATGTGTGCCATGCCAGTGCTCTTAAACGGTGAAGGAAAACATCGTGAGGAAACCAGTTAGTACTCTAACAGCGGCGATGGGCTTGCAACCTGTCACGTATGGAATACCAACTACTGCAAAATGTGGGTATGTGCCAAATTTAATGTTTGGACGTACCTCTGACTACCCCCCTTAGACATCCTCAAAATAATCTGCAGTTAGAACTTGGTACTAAGAGATCTGAGGGGATATCTACCGTGCCTGGGGATTAAAGTCGTGAAGCTGTTTCAGTTTCAGTTTTATATATAAATATATTTTGGGCTGGTCATGTCTGCCGTATGCCAGGTGAGCTGTGGGCAAAGATAGCCACTGATTGGAGTCCTGACCCAGTGAGAAGGCGACGCGGCCGACCAAAGCGGAGATGGCGGGACGAGCTAGATGTTTTCCTGACGGACTGGGCAAACATAGCCCAGGATCGCGACGTGTGGAAGGAATGGGGGGAGGCCTTTGCCCAGCAGTGGGACCCGGAGGGCTCATAATAATAATAATAATAATAATAATATCTTTGTTGAGGACAGTATGGGGGTAAGTAGGTATGACATCAGAAAAAGCAGCTGTGTCTTAAAATTGGGGGTCTTATGCGATCTCTTCTACCACACTCTTCAAACCGAAACACAGCAACGATGCTTGGTGGTAGAAAAAGGCATGTTGGTAGTATTTCCCCGGACGAGCACTTCATAATGAACCCTACTACTCTTACCGTTATGAATATTCGCCATTTCAGCTATTACGTCTAATTAGATAGAGATAGCAAGTGACTTGACATCCGATTAGTTTTGATCGGGCTTTCAGAAACAGCCATTTAATTAGAGTAAGACTTAGTAGTAGCATCAGGGCAAGCTAGTATCGCGAGAGTACAAAACAGATTTCCATTAATAAAATGAGGGACAGAAGCAAATGTAGATGATAGATAGTAGTATACCACTAATTTCTTTCAGTATGCTTCCTAGCCTGTCAAACTGGCTTCGTCTGCGCCTGGCCATCGTACACCACTGCTCTGTTCAAGTCCAACGCCACCGTCCTATCAGAGCCAATGTCCTCCCTACAAGTCTCTCTGCTCGGCAGTCTGCCGAACTTGGGCGGTCTTCTCATCTGTCCGTTCTGCAGCTTCTTATTCGATACTTTGGGGAGGAAGAATGCTTCTATGCTGTTCGGACTACCTTATGTGGTAAGAAATATCAACCTGAATGTCACATGTAACTTTTACGATACCCTGGCCTGGGAAACGACACCAGGGTGATTACGTAATTTGGTTGCAATCAGTTTCTATATGATACCAATAAGTATATAATATGAAAGTTTTGCGATTATCCATCAATAGAAACACCAGTTGTAATCTAACTTTCTTATCGACTGCAGCTAAAATGTAACCGCATAGCCGTCATATTTACTTATTACAAACAGAGACTGATTGAAACTGATTGCAACAAAGTTCCGTGATCAGCCAGCTGTTGGTGTATCGTAAATGATACACTGACGTTGAGCGTGGAATCAGAATAATGTTTATTGTAAATTGTTGAATGTCTAGGGTATATATAGGTATATACCCTATATAAAGGGTATCTATATAAAAAGTACAAACAGTCTAACTTATACAAATTAATTAAATAAATCTCTCTCACAGCTCAGTAGGTAGTAGGTAGTAAGGCGTGGGTTTGATCCCCACCGAGAACAAACACTTGTGTGATGAATAGATGTTTGTTCTCTGACTGGGTGTTATGAGTTTACAAAAAAAATTGTATTATATCAGCTAACAGAAACCCATACAAGCTTTGCGTCGTTTGGGACTGATCGTGCTGTATGGAAGGTCCACCAATATTTAATATATTATTATTTATTTATTATTTAAGTAGTCTTTTACACCCTGTATTACTATAGCTTGTTTACTATAAGAAAGTTATTTGTTCCACGCTGGCTGTTGACGTGGCTTCTTTTAATGATTATTTGCACCTTATCTTGTTCAAATAACGTATTACAATGTTCTTTATTTTATTCAAACTTCATATTTGTAATAGAATGAAAATATGCTTGTGTTGATTTGGGGTTACGTATACGCAGACACTTTTTGTTGATATAGGGCATCACTACACGAATGCGGTTTTTTTTGATACTACTGCTAATGCCACAAGCTGATGGAACACCTGATGTAAGTGGTAACCATCACGATAGGAACGTGCTATACGATGCACTGCCCTGCATACATCAACGTGAGGAAATTACTACTCAACATCAGTTGGGCTAAGTAACATATAAAATCGTCAAGATTACGGTAATCACCGATAAAATATGGGGTAAGCCTGTGTCCAACAGTGGGCTTATCCACGCAAATTTCTTATTCTGATTGTTCTAAAAAGTCTGAGGGGATATCTACCGTGCCGTGCCACAAAAGTTGCGATCTGTTACTGTTTTCTGTCTTCAAATCAAATTCATATTGAATTATTCTCTTTTTGGGTCTGGGTGTTATATAATATTATAAGTATGTATTAACAAAAAAAAGTATATATGCATTATATCAGCTATCTAGTTACCATATTACAAGCTTTGGCTTAGTTTGGGGCTAGATAGTGCTGGGTGGAAAGTCCACCAATATTTATTTATTTATTTTCCAGCTCGCTTGGACGATTATCTCGCTCACCAGTAACGCCACACTGGTTCTGTTAGCGGTTGCACTGGCTGGGGTCGGGATCGCTGGACAGAATGTATCCCTCATCTACATATCGGAGATCGCGCACGACTCCATAAGAGGCGGTCTTGCCTCTTGCTCGGCTTCAGGATACTTTCTGGGTAAGATGAGTTTGCTCTTAAAAAGACAATAAACCAAGCCGTAAGTTTCTTATCTTCTCGTCGTGTCACTTTCTATCAAAACAATGTGGTGAAAGGATTTTAAGTGTGCCTTATAGAAACCCAGAAAGTGAGTGATTTCGGACTGTGAGTGATGATAAGAGTGAAGTAAACTTATTTATTTTCTCAAAAAAAACGATGTACGCAGTGCTTAAAGGAGCCGTTTTGAGGCGCACTTAAAATCCTTTCACCTCACTGTTTAGAAAAAGAAACTCACTAGTTACTTTCAAGAACCAAGAAGAATACAAGATAATCCAGTACTCTATTCTTCTTTTCTTTCAGGTATTCACAAGATGAGATCCAGTACTCAATTCTATTCTTCTATTCTTTTCCAGGTATTCTAATCTCCCACATCCTAGGAGGCCACCTCAGTTACATGCAAGTGGTGTACACGCACCTCTCTCTCTCGTTGCTGGCCATTTTTCTGCTGATGCTGTTGAAGGAGTCACCTGTCTTCTATGTAATGGTTGGGAATGAGAAGGTACTTACAGCACCATCAGGTTCCTAAAATTACCTTCGAGGCCATGGATTTTCAGCTGAAAAGCTATGTAACTCTATTTAGCTATAGAGCTACATTGGGACTAGATGACGCTATGAGTTGTTAGAGGGCGTTCACTGAATCGTTTTTTCGTGCAGTAACTTTCGGCATTCGCGGAGATCTTTTTGTTTCAATTAGCATAATTTTTTGATGTGGAATGTCCGCCAGTTTAGTTTTGATTTAAATTCTAATAAACTCATAGTGAGCTTCGAGTGTGGTCCATAAGAAAAAATATTTACATACTTCACAGTAAGTAGCACGAAAAAACTATTCTTCCTTTGCTTAACGACAACGCAGCGCTGGTTTTATGCATAATTGCATAAAACAGTTGAAACAGTGTGGTGAAAGGATTTTTATCGTGCCTCTGAGATTCCTTTCGAGCACTTGACATAATGTTTTAGAACTTTTTAGGTTCTACCATATGCCGATTTCCTCACGATGTTTTCCTTTACCTTTTGCGAGATCTGACACTGAGCACATACATTTTTGAACAGAACACCTCATTGGTACGAATGGTTTCTAACCCACGACCTTAGAATCTGCTACCTCTACACCACCAGTGCTCTAAATTTTCTTCTAATGTAGTGTTAAACACATACACATGGGTTTGTGTGCTAAATAAAACATTTTATATTCTTCTAATGTAACAGGAAGCAGCAAAGTCGATAGCGTTCTACCGGCGGCTGGACGTGGCTTCGAAGGAGGTGGAGGCAGAGATCTCCAAGATCAGACTGCAGCTCGACCCGCGCCTCGAGACCATGCTGGAAGCTTCTAACGGTGAGAAAAATATAACAGACAAGCCTTCTTCTCAATTTTATTGTCAATATTTTATTTGTTTTATTGTAGAACCGTTCAAGGTTTCTCATTTTTGTCGTTTCTATTTACAAATTGGCCTCCTTAACAAGCTTAAGGCGAATGGCTACCCCGATACTAGCGCTGCTACATATTTTATTTTATCATTACGTTATACAAAGGAATTATCAAAAAATCGGACCGCGCGTACACGATACCTATCACAAGCTTTTTTTTAATACATCTGTAATAGTTTTGTATTGTATTATTTAGGCAGATACTTGTTTCAAGAGTTTAGTTCCTATTGGTGGCCACCAAGCTCTCCAAACAAGGTATCTGACTGAGTAACACGAAACAAAACTATTACAGATACATTAAAAAAAAGCTTGTAATAGGTATCGTCTACGCGCGGTCCGAATTTTTGATAATTCCTTTGTATAACGTAATGATTAAATAAACTAACTGATAACTGATAAGCGCTGGGGAATAAAGGTTCTCGAATGGCGACCTCAAACAGGAAAACGAAGCGTGGGACGCCCTCCTACCCGATGGACTGACATTGTCAGGATCGCGGGAAGTCGGTGGATGGAGAGGGCTCGGAATCGTTCTTCCTGGAAATGTATAGGGGAGGCCTATGTCCAGCAGTGGACTTCTTTACATCATTGTTCTGTCCACCCGACTGGAATGAGTCACATTCGCAATTCTAATAAATAAATAAATATTGGTGGACTTTCCACACAGCACTATCTAGCCCCAAACTAAGCCAAAGCTTGTTATATGGGAACTAGATAGCTGATATAATACATAATGATATACTTTTTTTTATAAATATATACTACGAGAACAAACATCTATGTTCATCACACAAATGTTTGTTCTCGGTGGGGATCGAACCCACGGCCTACGACGCGGAAGGCAGAGCTACTAACAGAGCTGTGATGTCAAAAAAAATCAGTAAAAATTTTGCATTATTTTATTGGTGTACTTTTATATCTACCAAATAAATTAAAAATTGATGATTTTTTAAGATTTTTTTTATTAGCCTTTTATCTCAACGATTTATGAAATAACTGACAAAAAAAGTTATGAAATTAATGATAATTATTTAAGATTTTTTATTAGTAGTCTGTGATCTTAACGATTTATGTGATAGTGATAACATTAGTTTCATACGTATGTATGCGAATGTCTGATAACACTTATCTACGACAAGCAAAGTATTGTGTAAATATCATCTTCAAACCATTGATGGTGCAGTAGTTACACTCATTAAAGGTTGCGGGTTCAAACCTGGCCGTGCACAATACATTTTTGCTATTACGATGTGAAATGGGATTTTTGAATTATCGAGAAAGAAAGAAAGAAAAGGCTGAAAATAAAGTTATACACAACACACAAAATATAGAACGTCCAGGGCCGGATTTAGGGGAGGGCAAACGGGGCGATGGCCCCGGGGCCTCCACAAACGGGGGGCCCCCACAATAGAGACTTCGGAAAAAAAATCTTTCAAATTGCAACTAGTAAACACTAGTAAACATCTTCTTTTCCTTTGATATTTTTTTTTGCTATTTTACCTTTATCTACAGCCTATATACAGTACTTTGTACATACATGATTATTTGATTATATTAATCTTAAATAACAGAAATCCAAGAACACCGAAAATAGTAACTCTTTTTGTATAAGAGAATCTACTTGGTTTCACAATAAATTATTTATTGAAAAACTCGACTGAAAAAAAAAACACTTTATTTGGAAAATAATTTGGCGCGAGGGGGCCTCCTCTCCTTTGTTGCCCCGGGGCCTCTGGACCTCTAAATCCGGCCCTGAGAACGTCTGTCTGTATGACCTCCTAAACCTGCCAATTTCTTAATTACTCAAAAAGCTGCATCATTTTTGCAATATTTATTTTTTACAAATGTAAATATCAACATAACGAAAACTGAGTAATAATATAAAAATAAATCTTTTGTATGTACACAAACCCACCACTATAGCCACCTTTCTCTAGCCTCTTATGTTTTCTGGAAGAAAACTCTTGTTAGGGTTAAGTTCGCCTTTCTACATGTCCTCTATTTCTGGTTATTTCCTATTGTCTATTATTGTATAGTATACTATTTAGATGCCACAAACATTAAACAAAACTTGTTGTGCCGTAAGAGTAAAAAGATATTCTTATTTTTCCAGACTCTGAAGTAACCAAAGAGTTGATCACATCCATAGACAAAGCAGAAGCAGACATGGTAGCAGGAAGTGACCCATCGTGGAAGTTTCTACGTAAGTTAATAAAGTGAAAGTCAAAAGATATTATTCTATTAAATCACGAGGATCACTTTGAAACGTCTTAAAGTTGAATCTAGGTGCCAATTTCACAGGACCGAGCCAAGAAGGACGGGCAACAAACTTGCGGATTGGTTCCTACCGTTATTTTGTTACAATATAATATCACAAAGAAGCGTCAGTGTGGTGCCAATCGAATTTAGTAAGGCATAACAGAGACAGGTAGAGGCAATATAGTTCATAAGACAACATACGCTATGCTTCAAACTAATAATGCCATAAGCAAAGATACAATCTTTTATATTTTTGATGGACTTTGTGAATGATGACATGAGTAAGAAAGGAGTGAACGCCTAGATGACAAATGATAGAGGAGAGTGGAAGAAGAAAACCTGTTGTGCCGACCCCACTTAGCGTAGGATAAGGGCAGGAAGATGATGATAGATACAATATATTATAGTAGAGAGAAAAAAGACAATAATACCGACATTGCAGATTGACATGAGTTGATTTATTCAGAACACTGATGATAACTCGAAGAGATAGCTCTCAACATTGGTCGCCTATTGTTTTTACCAAATATTTTTTTATATAAATCCTGCATTATGCATACTTTCTTTTATATATAAGAGAAGATATACCTATAATTATTCATATATATTGTATATATTATAATACAGTATTATATTAGTATTTTATATAAAATTATGTGTATCTTATAAGTTGTTATTGTTAAGTTAGTTTTGTAGTTTGAACTGTCACGTTCTATATGTGAAAACTAATTAGGCTAGTTTACATCTATAACCTCTTTAAGTACTTAAACTTAAGAAGCTGTTTGTTTTCCTAAAATAAATAAATAAATAAATTATGTTTCCGTGTGGTGCACAATAAAGAGTTATCCATGTATCTATCTATCAATAAACACAGTCCATCATCAGACATCCTTTGCTTGGCTTAGCACGAATGTTTCTCTGGTTTCAGTGAAGTCCAAGTCATCAAAGCGAGCTCTTGGCACCGTCCTTACCATAATGACTCTGTCCATTATGATGGGGTGCATAGTACTCCAGGTGTATGCAGAGCCACTCTTCATTGAAGCAGTGCCGTCCATGCCTTCGAACCAGTGCGCTATACTAGTGGCGCTGGACTTTCTAGTGGCTAGTATCGTGTGTGTGCTGATTATAGACAGATGTGGGAGAAAGGTGAGAAGTTCAAACAGAAACATGCTTAAAGTCAAAGTGAAAAGGTTTTTATTTAATTGAATCTAGAACTATGAAATGTATGTAGGAATCTATAAGTGTATTAAGATCCTGCAGATTTTAATTATATTAGTTTACCGCACTTCGTGAACCGCCGTCCATTACCTACCACTCTGTAATTTCTTTCCATCCTAAGGTTGCTTGGAAAAAATCGCTTTCAGCGATAGAGCCGCCCATTGTACATTTTTAAGTTACGCCTAGATTTATGATGTATTTTTGTGTACAATAAAGTGTTATCTATCTAGAAGAACAGGCAACAAACTTACGGCTTGGTTCCTACCGTTCTTTTGTATGATCCTTGTAAACAGAAACTTACGACTTTGATCTTCTGGCTTGGTAGATATCCCTTCAGATCTCTTAGTATCGAGTACCAACTCAAAATTCTTTGAGGATATCTAAGGGTTAAGTACAAATTACTATTACATTTGGCACGTTTCTTCACGATGTATTCCTGCATCATTGAGAGACACTGCCATTACCACTTACATTTTTTAAGGCGAAGACAAGAGCTAATGTGACTCTCGCTCGCACGTATCGACATGTTAAAAGATATAAAATCACTAAACTCATTTTCGAAAAATCGCAATCAACCAATTTGTGTGCAATCACATTGTCCACAATTTAATAAAAAAATCAGTTTGATCGATACATGTTTTCCTACTCAAAAGTTTGCTTTACTAGTTTTCGTACATAAGCAAACTTTTAAATAGGAAACCTTGTATCGATAAAAATGAAATTTTTACTAAACTGTGTGCAATCACATTGCACACAGTTTAGTAAATTGTAAATAAATTGTAAATTGGTTGATTGCGATCTTTCGAAAATGAGTTTAGTGATTTTATATCTTTCAACATGTCGATACGTGCGAGCGAGAAGTTGTTTGATAGTTGTCAGCCCCTTAAGAGATAAATCTATCTCCATACGATCGGAAGGTGGGGTCACCCCTGTGGCCACAGGTGCTCCGTTTATGCTGTTTAAAATATATATTAGCAATGTTATTTTTTACAAAGCATGGCAATGAGAAACGCCAAGTATAGATCTATCCGTAGTTCGCTAGAGGGCTCACTGCTAACTAACACTGGCCGAAAACCTTCACCTTGAGACACGGTAGTTTTCACGAGAAGAAGTCAGGCAGAAATCGACAAATTACAGTCACTAACATACTAATAGCTACAGGGGTTAGCATGTTGAGGGGTAGAGGCGTACAGCATGGAGGTAGAAAGGTTTTTGAGACCACACTGGAAACCGCAGTGTAAGACAGAAGAAAAATATGTCCATTCGCTTCCAGATGCTTCTAATGGTCACAGGGACCCTCTCAGGGATCTGCACGCTGCTACTAGCTACACAGCTCCAATTCCACTGGGCTCCAGCCTGGGTCACCGCTCTGCTGATCTACGTGTACAGCTTTGTATATACCACCGGCTGTGCTACCATTCCCTTTGTGCTGACTGCTGAAGTGTTCCTGCCTGAGGTAAGGCTCGTCCGGGGAAGTACTATCACCATGCCTATTACTGCTGTGAGGCAGTTGCATTGTGTTTCCGTTTGAAGATTGTGGTTGCCGGTGAAATTACAGGCACATGAGGCTTAAGATCTCTGTATGTCTCGAATCGATGGCAGTGTTAGGCACGTGACTTGCGAGGCAATGCTTTGTTATAGATGATGATTACTACATCTTAACATCAGCTGGGTCATCTGATTGTCCATATGAAGAGTATATTGAATAAATAATATTGACATTGATCCCTCATTTAATGCATCTATAGCTTGTGATATTTATTATTCAGTCACTCTCACCGCAGTTCATATTTTGATAAATATAATCGTGGAACTGGCACCCAGATTAACCTAGCTTTAAGACGTTTCAAAGTGATCCTTGTGATTTTATTGGGTAAATACCTTTTGACTTTGATTTTCTTGTTTTCTTCTTAGGTCCGAGGTCTTTGCAGCAGCATCACGATGGCTTTCGTATGGCTCGTGAACTTCATCACGCTCCTTGTGTTCAACCCACTTGTGGACAGCGTGGGCTTGGGGCCCGTTTTCTACTTATTCTCCACTGTTTGCTTTATTGGCTCTGTGTATAGCTATTTTTGCGTACCAGAGACCAAAGGACTGTCTGTTACCGAGATACAAAAGCTTTTTTTGAAGGAGAAGCGGAAAAAGTAAAAGGCCTTTTTGTTAAAAGTAATCAGTTTGTTTATTGGAATTGAGAACTATCACAATAGTCAATACCTAGTCAAATCTTTATACTCTTGACAAAAAACTCGCTGATGATTTTAGCAAGCCCTAAAATTATTTCATATGGTTTACCTACTACATTTTGTCCTGAACTGTACATTACATAACAAATTGCTAAGGAGTTGTTGTGAGGATTGCGAACTGCTAAGGAGTGGAACCGTCGTCTGTTTTTCCTGACCACTACAATCTAAATCTCTTCAAGGCAAGAGTGAATAGGTGTCTTCTAGACCGTTCTGCTCCAACGTCGACTACATCGTCGCTTACCATCAGGTGATATTGTAGTCAAAGGACGGTTTATCTACATCTACACTAATATTATAAAGAGGTAACATTTGTATTTTTGTATTTTTGTATGTAACGAATAGGCTCAAAAACTACTGGTCCGTTTTCAAAAATTCTTTCACCATTAGAATGCTACATTATCCCTGAGTAACATAGGCTATATTATATTTTCAAAAAAATCAGGGATCCTTACTAAAACTCCAATAATGTAACCCAAGGTGGAAAACAAAAACCTTACATCGCGTGCGCTGCGAAAACTATTGATGATAGAACAAAATAATGTACTACGATTTTGTAGAACACGTTATCATCTACAAAAAATGTCGCGACAGCATATGTCTAACTATTATAGTTATGTCACAATAAGTGTTCTTTTATTATAAAAAAATTATTGAAATGCCGCCGCTAGAAAAGGGTCTTTATTTGTACCTTGGTATTAATCCTTATCCAAATAAATCTTTTCATAATTAAGACGGTTTCAATACCTATAGATTACTTCTTAAATTTTTCAAATCGGACATTCCATTCAAAAGATATGACGAAATTAAAAATGTTAACGGGTCCACGGGTCACGCAGGGGGTGCGATTTTACTCACTCTGGCGTGCAAATGTATGAAATAAGTAGACGCGAGGACGCGAGGCTCGAACCCACGGTCTAACTTTATCCTAAAATGTTCATAAAATTTATGACCACCCATGCGAAGCTGGGACAGGCCGCTAGTTCATTATAAAAATAAAATTGGACTTTTTCAAGTGTACCATGTTATCTTAATGGATAGAAATAAATGAATTAATGAGTCAGAATAGTCAATTGTTTTCCAATATTTCTGAAGTACTCAACAACAGTGAAAATATTGAATTTTGTAAGTTTAAATTTTATTATCTTGTAAAAGAAAATAATATTTGAATAAAAATGTTATTTTAAAATATTATTTTATGTTTTTTTTTATCTCCTGTCTCGCCATCTGTCCGTAGATTTGGTCAATTCTCTTCGTTGTTTATACATGAGCGAAAAACGCTCAATAGTGTTTCCTTTTTCTTTATTTCCATCCACCTTCTAGAAGCTCTATGAGTTATAAGTACAAAAAAAACGCTGAAACAAAAGGATCGTGCCGTTCTCCTAAGTGCGAGAGAGAGAGAGCAATATTGCTGTCTCGTTCCGATAATTTATGACCGTATTTGCTGCGAGTGCCTAACGCGACTATATCAGCACAGATGAGTATTCAGTTTTTTTTGCTTTTCTGTTTCCTACTCCATAGATTCCTTTATTATTTTGAATTAAATTATATAATCTAGCTAAGTGAAGTGGGGAAGGAAAACTTCTTTCATATATTTGTTTATGTACGGAATCCTGATAAAGGATTGAAACATGCTACTTGAAGTATAAAAACATTTATTTCACTATTTACATTGGCAAGGTTTTGGCTTTCAACACTTCCACTTCTTGAATTCTCTTACTTAATATTTACACTTGAAGTCTACACAAAAACCATGTCAAAATGATAGCTGGGTATAAACAAATTTCCATTTAAATGGAAGGCATTTAGCCACCATGATGTATTTATTTATTTATAACAATAATAACATAACATTACAGTAAAAAACCAATGCGCTATGATATACAATTAATTTACCAACAAATCACGAATAAAAATAAAAATAGAAGATCACATAAATTAACACTAACTAATCGAACTAATGTTAACACTATCAATCAACTCACAATATCTCATACATTCTCTACATACATTCATCCATCGACCAGAAAACAGATCACACGATGGTGTTGATGCCAGAAGCGCATTTAATAAAGTCAAAGCTCGAACAAGAGGCAAATTACCGTGAGTAACAGTGCGCGTCCTCGGTACTGCGAGTAGGGCGTGTCTACGGGGCCTTAACGAGTATTTGGGTATTTTAGGAACAGCTAGCCTTACAACTCTAGCTACTAATTCCGGGCAGTCCGAAATACCGCGCAGCACCTGACAAGCTGTGACCAGTAGATTGATTTCTCGATGTAGTAGATGATGGATTTCTCGACCTTTTCTGATAGTGTGGAGGTTTCATTTTCAGGGATTAATTTTGGTCAAAATATCTTAAAGTTTGCGGCTGGCATGACCAGCACTGCGAATTCGCAACACATTCAAACATATTTGTTTTTCATTTATTGCTTTTTTCTGCCCAAAAATCTCTCCTGAATCTGCTCATTCGACAGCCCCTTCGTTTCTGGCACGATGAAATAGCTGGTGATGGCGTTTACCAATGCACAGAATGCGAAAACGTAGAAAGACCCGTAGATTCCAAGTAAATTGTTCATGATGGGGAAAATGGCGATTATGGCGAAGTTCAGGAACCAAACCCACTCGATGATCAGCATGGATGCTAGGCCTTGGACCTGAGGATAAAATGTTAACAGTTACTTTTCCAAAACTAGTCATTTTATTTCAGATACCAAAGTCGTGAAGCCGATTTCATGTTATAATACAAAAAAAGTGAAGGGATGATAATAAATGATAAATAATGGGAAAATATAAAGGTAAACATAGGCTTAAATGTTAATCCAGATTACAAATTGTACTTGTTCCAAGTTTCATCCAAATCGGTCCAATGTTTAGAGCGTGATTGATCTCCAAACATCAAAACATCGTAACTTTCGCATTTCAAAGAAGAATAGATTGAAATCATAGCATTTAAAAGTAAGGTCCATACCTCGGGTACAAACACTTCAGCCAGCAGCACATAAGGAACAGATCCAGCTCCGAACATGAAGGAGAAGCAGTAGCACATGATCACCAGCACTATCACCCACGGCGGAGCCACGCGGCTTTGGAGTAGGTAGCCCAGGGTCGACATGCAGACGCAGACGGCGGCCGAGGAGGTGATTATCAGGATCTGTAACAAAAAAAACAAAAATCTAAGTTGAAGTACAAGTTAATCACAAAAATAGTGTGTAAAACGTAATAGTATAATGAATGCGTAGTGTAGAGTGTCATTGTATGTAGGAAGGTAGTTATTAGATATGTTATATAATAGATCGGGTAGGTGTGAGTGTGAATGTCATAGACAAACGTCTAATAAAACTCTACAACACTGTAGGCCAGTTTTGACCAGTTTTGTGGATTAGTTTAGAGGTCTGTGAAGTACTTACTCTTCTTCCAGCTCTGTCAGCGACCGTAGTTGTGACCATGCTTCCACAGAGCAGCACTAAAGCAAACAGCACCGTGTACATGTCGGCACTGGCTGGATCTGTCTGCATGAATACCGTCTTCGCGTATACCTGCACCGGCACCATACCCATGGTCACCTGGAAGTAATGACAAAGTGATCATTGTTATTTTATAATTCAGAACTTCTGGGCAGCAGGAGTACCTAGTCTACCGAAAGGCCACATAAACTCTTAGTGTAACTTACTTTATTTTATTATGTATATCTTTATGTAATATGGACCAGAATTGTAAAATATAGTTTTTTTTTATTGATGCTGATGGAATAAGCATATGGCCTTTCTGATGTTTATTTTTATACAACTAGCTGATGGAACAAGCAGATGGCCCACCCGATGTTAAGTGGTAACCATCACCTATAACAAAGCATTGCCTCGTAAGTCACGCACGATAGGAACGTGCCCTACGATGCACTGCCCTGCTTCCATCAACTTCCATCTGTATGCATACAGATGTTAAGCCTCATGTGCCTGTAATTACACCGGCAACCACACTCTTCAAACCGAAACACAGCAACGCTGCTTGGCGGCAGAAAAAGGCGTGGTGCTAGTAATTCCCCAGACGAGCCACAGACAAAGAGCTCTACTAACGTTGTACTCCGATTTAAAGAGAATAAGTGCTGATGTAATTAGGACGTTCCGTTTACCTGCAGCGATATAACGCTGATCACCACGCAGAAAGCGCGCAGTGATGACGGCGACACAAACAGCATCTTGATTGCAGACATCCTCTTCTGCTGCTCCGGCACTAAGTCTTCTAAGTTGAGCTTTTCTTTCTCAGACTCTTCCACTTTCTCTGCTTCTAAATTTATGGAGAAAATGGATCATGACCAAATAATTCAATAAGAAATTCTGCCAACGGAAAATGTTTTTTTAACCTATACTGTCCCACTGCTGGGCAAAGGTGTCCCCCATTTTTACTATTCATGTTTGGGGGGTTTCAACCATAACCCGCCGCGCTGAGCCTTATTCGTTAGTCAGCAGGGTGCACCACTTGCAGGTGAGGTTGGCTTGAAGCCGGATACATGATATTTGGGCCCCCTTACGCCCCTACGGTAAATGATTACTTATAGTTTTTAGTATTTTATTCATTAGGTGAACTTGAAACAGCTAATTTAGGAACTCTCAGGTTATGAGGTCACATCTAGTCTAGTCTATAAAAATCTCTGATCAAAGTAGGTCTCTTTGGTCAACTCGTTTACAGAAGTCACGATTTCTTAGTCCCTATCCAGTATCAAGCGCGGATCCACCGTTGTAGGCACGATGGGCATGCCCATAACCCTAATAGACTTAAGACGTCTCGAACTACTCTCTATACAAAATCTTGGTCTGGGCGTCATATTATGTAAACATCTCCTTTGTAGGAATGCACTATATCGATCATGAGCGAGTTCATACTCCGACTCATACTTGACCGATTTTAGCTGTGACCAAAACTCTTTTTGAGGACTTGATCCGCGCCAGTTTAGTATACTTGTCTACAAAAGACCTTTACCTCCAGTAACTGCGATAAGTTCCACCGCTGGGTTGACCTGCTGCTTTAGTCTTGCAAGTTCGTCGAGCACCAACATGGAAGATGGAGAGCATCCTCTGTAGTGAGCTATGGCTGCTCTGGCGTCCTGAAAGTTAATGAATATATTTTTGCAGATATCGAACCCCATACTACTGGTTCCATGTGTCGTGAGGAGTACATCCAAACCAGGAGCAAACATTTGTAGATTTGTCTATGCATGGGAATCGAATCCTGCTTTTGCGTCTCAACAGATGCCGGCTACACCACAAAAGACACTGAAAATAAGAAGTCTGTAGAAAAAAGTTCGTATTGTCTATTGACCAACACTCTGCCGCCAAGCAGCGTTGCTGTATTTCGGTTTGAAGATTGTGGTTGCCGGTGTAATTACAGGCACATGAGGCTTAACATCTGTGTGCCTCAAGTTGATGGAGGCAGGGCAGTGCATCGTAGGGCACGTTCCTATCGTGCGTGACTAACGAGGCAATGCTTTGTTATAGGTGATGGTTACCACTTAACAGCCATCAGGTGGCCATCTGCTTGTTCCATCAGGTAGTTGTATAAAAAAAACTCTGTTTGTGCACTTCTTAAAAAGCCTGCCAAAGGCTTAGGAACTGCTGTAGCCGAAATCTACAGCAGAACATGCCCTGCTTCAGAAACATAATTATATGATATAAGGCTTGTAAAATCGCATATCCCTAAAATTATTTTACCTCGTCTCTTTTCTGCCTAAGCAAAAATACTGGGCTTTCTGTCAGCGTCATCACAAGGCCCACGCAACTGACGCTGAACACCAAGTTAATCCAGATGATGATGCGATACGTGAGGAACCAGCCGAAGATGTACGAGAGCAGGGTCCCGGAGCAGTACATTAGGACTGGACCTGAAACGAATGATTATGTTGTTTTTAACCGACTTCAAAAAAGGAGGAGGTTCTCAATACGACTGTATTTTAGTTTTTTTTTGTGACCGCATAACTCCGTCATTTATGCCCCAATTTCAACAGTTCTTTTTTTTGATAATTTTTTATTTGAGAGGATATACAGATTTAAGATTGATCCCATATAAATATCATCAAAATCGGTTCAGGGGCCTTATGCTCACTTCGAGCAAGATTATCTCACGGTGGAGATGACGTCATATCTCGTTCAATAACTCGTTGACGTTGCGTCTCGCATGAACTTTGAATGAAAAAATTGGGGAGTGAGATGGTGAGAATGGGGATAAATAGTTATTGAACGAGATATGACGTCTCCACCGTCATCTCCACCTTGAGATAATCTCGCTCGAAGTGAGCATAAGGCCCCAGAAGTTTGACAATTACTTTAACTGGCTTCATTGACCACGTTACCACAGCAATTTAACTCTTGAAAAGAAGACCTCCATTGCAGAACCAAAACAGAATCAGAGGGAGTGCAGATTGGTCTTCAATCTGCACTCAGTCTGCAATCTGTTTATATTAACATCTTGCGTCCCACCTGATCAAGAACCATTTGCTTGTTTCTAACAAATTAACTATTCAGATATACTCATGCTTAATTAATGGCATTTATTGTAAGCAATTCAGAGCTTTGAAAAACACGTTCAACTATCAGTTCTGGCCAAAGAAGTCGCTGAGCTATGTCGTGTCAACAACTCTTGGACTGATGCCAGAAACAGAACCTAATCAGGTTATGCTTATCAAATGCTTAAGCTTGTTTCGGTTTGAAGAGTGTGGTTGCCGGTGTGATTACAGGCACATGAGGCTTAACATCTGTATTCCTCAAGTTGATGGACGCAGGGCAGTGCATCGTGAACACGAACCTATCGTGCGTGACTTACGAGGCAATGCTTTGTTATATGTGATTGTTACCACTTAACAACAAGAGGGCCATCTGCTTGTTCCATCAGATAGATGTATAAAATCAAACAAAAAAGTTTTGGCCGGGGCTTGCATTTAAGGGAGTTTAAATAATCGTTTATACTCCCTTAAATGAGCTTGGGCCATAAGTGAACTCACCAGAAGCTAAAGCCCCTCTAAAAGAGTCCTCAGCAACTTCAGATATAAAAATAGGGGCGTAGACCAGAAACCCTCCCCCTGCCACGCCGCCCAGGAACCTGGCTGCAAGGATTACCTTCGCGGACGTAGTGACGCTGATCATGGCCCACGATATCTGGAAGGTTTCCAAGAAAATAATAAAAGAAGGAGAATGTGATAAATCTTTTAGTATCAAGAGTAGTAGAGCTCTCGTCTGGCACGACAGGCACGGTAGATGTCCCCTAGATCTCTTAGTACCAAGTACCAACTCAAGGTTTTTTTGTACAACTAGCTGATGGATCAAGCAGATGGCCCACCTGATGCTAAGTGGTAACCATCACCTGAAACAAAGCATTACCTCGCAAGTCACGCACGATAGGAACGTGCCCCACGATGACTGCCCTGCGTCCATCAACTTGAGGCATACAGATGTTTAGCCTCATGAGCCTGTAATTACACCGGGAACCACGATCTTCAAACCGAAACACAGCAACGCTGTTTGGCGGCAGAAAGATGTGGTGATGGTTACCACTTAGCATCAGGTGAGCCATCTGCTTGTTCCATTAGCTTGTAGTATAAAAAAAAACATTTGGCACATACCCACATTTTGCAGTAATTGGTATTCCAAACGTGACAAGTTGCAAGTTCATTGCCGCTCCTAGAATACTACCTAACTGATTTCCTGATTTTAACTTTCACCGACAGGTCTGACATTGCGCACAAAATTTTTTTGAAGAGAAAAATCCATTGGTGAACAATAGAATTTGAACCCACGATCTTGCGATCAGAAGATGGGTAGACCACTTCTAGATTACCGGTGCTCATAATAACTGTACCATTATCCTTATTGCGTGCCGTTTTTACTTAAGTTAGTCTAAAGAACGACACAGCAAGATAATGCATTGTAGCGTGTTACGTCTATCTATCTATGTAAGTACCTAGCTACATTCATAATTATTGTTTACAACTCTTACAATTCGAACCTTGTAAAGCTCAGGCGAGCGAAAAATATTATTTACTTAGTCTGTTGCTAGTGTCAGCCGCAAGAGTTTGTGGTCCCATAACTATAACATTGTACTCGGTTGCGCTATGTAACTGTAATCGTTTCGTGTCAAATAAACAAATATCTTAAAGTAACATAAATCTTATAATTTACTGAATCCAACAAAATCAAAAATCAAAATCAAAACGGTCTTTATTCAGTACAATCACAAGGATCACTTTGAAACGTCTTATATACTAGGTGAATCTATCGCTAGTTCCTCGCGACCAAAGCTTAGAAGAACGGGCAAGAAACTTAAAACACTAATCCATGATCACGCCAACTTACCGCAAAAGGTAAAGCAAGCACCATGCCTCCATTTCTCCTCCCCAGTCTATCTATCAGGATTCCACATAGTGCCGTCCCCAGCATGGCTCCTGCAGGGTAAAGTTTCAATATTGTTAGGTATCGCTGTCCAACACTTGCTCGCCTGTAGTTTCGCTTGCGTGGTGGCGGAGTTTGATAACATTAATAATATAATATTATAACATTTGTTCTGTTTTCACTACTGTTGTTTTCATTATTATTTTACCAACTCAATATAATAGTACTTTATGAATAAATAATTCAAATTCAAATTCAAATTAATTTATTTACCAAAATTAGATTAGAAGTTTACATGGGTTGCTGATGGACCCCGCACTAGGACAAGCCTGTATCGCGGGAGGCCAGACTACAAAAGAAACGATTTACACAGACTAAAACTTAAACAGATAACACAGAAACAAGGCAAGACACGAAACTAAACACAGGATAAGAATAAACAGATAAAGAACACGACATGATGTAGAAAGAAATAAAAATAAAAAATAAAAATATACCTAATATCATAATAAAATAAAAATAAAATGGTAGTTACCTATCTTACAATTTAATAATGTGGGTGTGGGTGTGGATGTATAGGAGGGTGGAGGATATAATAAATAATTTAATGATAATTATATAAATGATGAATATAAATAAATAATTATTAAAATTAGTAAATAATTATTAAAATTACTATACAAAATTACTAACTTAATAACATCAATAATATACATTATTGATGTTATTAAGTTCCGCCAGCTAAGTGATTGTAGGTTTAAAAGCATCAGAATTTGTCTCAATTGCTCTAGTTTTGTTTACAAACAAAAAGGCAGAACCTGACGTTCGTTTAATCATAGTGATTGCAAATATAAATATTTAAGGCGCTATCTTTATTGGGTTCATTTATCGTTCCCGGTATTTTGTTCGTATAGAAGTTACGTATATTCAGATCCTACATACCTACTTTCTTTTCATATCTCTCTATCTTTTGTCGTGTCACTAGTTTCTTTCGAAACAGTGTGGTGAAAGGATTTTAAGTGCGCCTTAAGAGGCTCCTTTCGAGTACTTGACACATGTTATAGAACTTTATAGGTTTTACGACATGCCGGTTTCCTCACGATGTTTTCCTTCACCGTTTGAGAGTACTGGTATTGTGCACATACATTTTAAAACAGTAAAACTCATTGGTACACGACTGGTTTCAAACCCACGACCTTAGGATCGGAAGGCGGGGCCGCTACCAATAGACCAACAATGCTCTATTTCTTTTCAAATTTGAATAACTTTCATCTAGCTATCTTCTCTGTTCTCTCTAATGTGTGTGTTAAATAAACATAGGTATTTAATTTTTTCAAGCATCCAAACTTTGTAACTTTCGCAATTACATAATAGTGGGATAGAATCTGTATTACCTAGTGATGGTAGACTGCCCAGCAATGAGTCCTCAGCCGGCGTCATGGGTGCCGCCAGCGGCGTGGTGCCGTTGCTGGCGTAAATGCTGGACGTGTAGGACGGCCATACGTTCAGCAAGCCCATCACTATCTGCCCGAAACTGCCTGGAACACAAACATAAAGTCAATCAATTTAAAATCTGATAAAGCTTTGGTTTTCTATTCGACAGCCTTCACAGCTCAGTTGGTAGTAGCTCTGCCTTCTGCGCCGTAGGCCATGGGTTCGATCCCCACCGAGAACAAACATTTGTGTGGTGAATATAGGTGTTTGTTCTCTGTCTGGGTGTTATTATTAATTATAAATACCTCTGTATTTACAAAAAAAAGTATTTAAGTATTATATCAACCATCTGGTTCCCATATACAAGCTTTGCTTAGTTTGGGGCTAGATAGTGCTGTGTGGAAAGTCCACCAATATTTATTTATTTATATTTATTTATCTATGATAGCGTCATATTACCACTACAGTTTTTTTTACACTTCAAGAAGCTGAGCTGTGTGCAATGCGATTTCTCACTACTTGGTTAACTGCAATTTTTCATATCTTATTTATACTTTGATTTTATACATTTCAAAATGTTCAAATGTGCGAGAGACGAACTTGTTTGAGGGTTGTCAGGCCTTAAATTACTTGCTTTTTCTCTGTTTTTTGGTCGACTGTCTTGTTCACAACATATATTTTACACTTCATTGTTTTAATTAAAGCTAAAAATAACAATAGGGGGCGCTTCCAATTTAGGTAAACTTATTAGGATCAGCTGAACTATCTCCAGATCGCTGGTTCTTCTAAGCTTGGCCACATGGAACTGGTACCTAGATTCACCTAGTAAATTTTCAAAGTGATACTTTTGATTCAACTGAATAAATACCTTTTGACTTTGATTAGGATCAGCGGAACTATCTCCAGGTCGTTTGCAACGGTCTGCAGATAGCTCAACTGCTCCATGTGTATTTTGTTAGTATTTTTTATAATTGTAATTTAATCACTTATATCTGAAAACTTACTTGCAAAAGCTACCTGAAACTGAAACAACTTTCCTTTCATTTTGTGTTTTTTTTTTTTGTGTTACAAATTTCGCACTCACTTCTTCGTGAACTCCATAAAACTAAAAATGTATTCGACAGTTGAACATTACATAAGGTTTTAAAGAACAAACGTTGTACTAGATTCGCTTTGGAAGCCTAGTGTAAATATTCTCACAGCAGATAATTTTGCCAGTTTCGTTATCAATTTTGCAGTCTTCTCTTAATGGGCCCGATGAGTTTATATAGGCACTTAAATTTAGGGCTTTATAGACATACCTTACTTTTGTGTATGTATGACATACATTCGTGACATTTTTCATACCACTTGCTAATATAACAAGTATACCTACATGGTCCACTTGCTGAATGGCAGACACAAATATCTAAACATTGAACTTTTCACACACTAAGCTTGTACCATACTTACACATACATAAAATGACGACTGCTTCCCATAGGAGTAGGCAGAGACCACAGATTCCCACTTGCTACGATCCCTACATACCTCTTTCGCTTTATTCACTCTCATAACATTCTTCATACATGCCCGTCGGTGAAAATTCCCGTGGCCTTGCTTTAAAACGTTTGCTAAAGCTTGTAACAGATCTGATATACATAATACTTTATTTTTGTAAATTCATTCTTATCTATACTTCTATACTAATCTACATCTACTCTAATATTATAAAGAGGAAAGATTTGTATTTTTGTTGTTTTGTATGTGACGAATAGGCTCAAAAACTACTGGTCCGATTTCAAAAATTCTTTCACTATTAGAATGCTACATTATCCCTGAGTAACATAAGCAATATAATATTTTCAAAAAAGTCAGGGATCCTTACTAAAATTCCAATAATGTAACCCAAGGTGTAAAAAATTTACCTAAAATATTCCTTACATCGCGTGCGCCTGGAAAACTATTAATGATAGAACAAAATAATTTAGCACAACTTTGCAAAACACTTAATTATCTACAAAAAGTGTCGCGACAACATATGTCTAATTATTATAGTTATGTTCTTATTTATTTTATTTATTTATTTATTTATTCTTAGATTCACAGTTTTTCTTATTGTCTATTTTAATCTATTAAATGTACACTGTGCACTAACCAAATCGAATCTACATTTTATAGGCAAAGTAAGTAGGTAGGTAGATGATACTGAGAAGACAAACCAAAATAATAACGTGAAAGTTAACAAATAAAACAAAAAATCAAAGTTGAAGTTTAAGTTAATCGCATAAAAAACAAGTGTTAGTGTGTAAAACGTGATAAGTAATGAGTGTGTAGTGTAGTGTAGTGTGTCATTGTGTGTAGGTAGTTAGTTAGATAGGTTGTTATAATAAAGATCGGTGTGAGTGTGAATGTGATAGACAAAACACCTAATAAAACTCTGCAACACTCTAAGCGTGTAGGCGAAGTGTAGCTAGCGTAAACAAAAAACTGGTTTCTGCATAGTTCTATTATAGGGATGGCTTACATGATGGCAGCCGTATGGTCCGATACTCATTAAATTAAGTATTTAAATTAAGTTTAGTTTGATTTCTTAAGAAAATGTTAACGTACTCTTTTCTCTAATTTATACAAATTTTAACGGAACAAGCAGATGACCCACCTGATGTGGAGTGTGAGTGTTAAGTGCTTGTATGAAGTGTGAGTGTTTGGTGTTTGCTGAGGATACTTTTGCTACTACCAGTCTCTTGAGAGTCTGGGTATCACAGAAGTATCCATGTATGAGTGTGTGTTTAGGTGTTGAATGAGTGAGGAAGTGTGAGTTATATTATGTATGTGTATGTGTAGGAGTGGTGTAAGTGGTTTGTGTTTACTTGCGGTGGTGAAATAATAATTATAATGATAACTGACAACTGACAGACGTACCCTGTTAGGTACCTCTCAGACATCTGCTTGACCACTTTCGATTTGAAAATATTTTTGGATGTGTCTTTTATTTAAAAAAATTAATTGAAATGCCCCCGCTCGAAAATGCTCTTTATTGGTACCAATACCTTGGTATTAATCCTTATCAAAATAAATTAAAAAAATATTCAATACTGCTTCAATACCTTTATACACGGTGTAACTGGAGGGGTGGATCATCGGTGGCAGAGCGATGGGTGACCTCAATGCCTATCGATTTAACCCCCATGTATGTTCAGCGATATTCAGTCATTCAAAAGTTATTCAGATTTTTATGAAATTTTTGCCAAATTCCGATTTTAGACTTCTTGTCCCAAGTGTAGCCAAACTGTTAGGTTTACGACCGTAATATTTTTTTAGGTTGTAGCTCAATAGTAGGTGTTGGCCGTGGTGGTCCCGGCTTAGAATTGGACCCCTCCATCACCTCCCGTGGATGTCGTAAAAGGCGACTAAGGGAACACACCAGGAAATGGGCAGCAGCATTTCCAGAGTAAACATCATCAACACTGCGGTCACCAATCCGCCTGCCAAGCGTGGTGACTATGGCAAACCCCCCCCCCCAATGATGAACACGATAGATAGACGGCCCCCAGTCCCCGGCAGTTCCGTTATTCCTGGCACAGGTGGCGATCATGGTAACGGCGGAACAGGGGGTGCTAAGAATCACCGGCAGAGACCCAGCTACCACTCCCAAAAACGACCCTTGGCCCTGGCAACATATAACGCGCGCACATTGAGGTCTGACGAGAAGTTGATAGAGCTGGAAGAAGTGGTTAGTAAGTTGCGCTGGGATATCATAGGATTATCAGAAGTCCGAAGAGAGGGGGAGGACACGATAATTCTGAATTCCGGCAACTTATTGTACTACCGGGAGGGAGATCAGCTGTCCCAGCACGGTGTCGGGTTTCTCGTTCACAAGTCCCTTGTCAACAACATTGTAAAGGTCGAAAGCGTTTCGAGCAGGGTGATATACCTTATACTCAGAATCACCAAACGGTATTCGCTTAAGGTCATACAGGTATACGCCCCTCACTCAAAACGCCCGGACGAGGAAGTGGAGGCTATGTATGATGACATTTCAAATGCCATACAAGCCTCGAAAACACACTTTACGGTTGTGATGGGGGACTTCAACGCGCGGCTAGGCATGAGGAACGGCGATGAACTGAGAGTGGGGCAATTTGGATTTGGACTTGGACAGCGGAACCAACGGGGTCAGCGATTGGCTGACTTTATGGAGAAAGAGGGACTCTTCATGATGAACTCTTTTTTCAAAAAGCGGTCGTCCAGGAAATGGACGTGGCTTCACCCCGGTGGACACAAACGCGAGATAGACTTCATTTTGACGACCAAGAAACATATATTCAATGATGTCTCTGTGATCAACAGGGTGAAAACCGGAAGTGATCACCGCATGGTAAGAGGCTCATTGAATATCAATGTTAAGCTTGAACGGTCCCGTCTGATGAAGTCTACTCTTCGCCCAAGTCCTGTTCAAATCCAAAACCCCGAGAGCTTTCAGTTGGAACTCGAAAATCGCTTCCAATGCCTCACCGAATGCGAAACTGTGGACGATTTAAACAACGGGCTGGTGGAAATTGTCCAAGATGTTGGGTCTAAGTACTATAAGACTCAACGCAAAAATAGACCCCAAAAACTCTCTGAGCACACTCTGAAACTCCTAGCAGATCGCAGCGAAATGAGACTGCAGTCTTCAGTGGACATGTCGATATACGGCGTGCTCAATAAACAGATCTCCAAGTCCATGCGACACGACTTGCGGCTTTTTAATACAAATTGTATTAAAAACGAGATAGAGCGCAACAAAGGCTCGAAAGTGTTCGCAAGAGATCTGTCTATTGGGCAAAGTCAGTTGACAAAACTGAAGACTGATAGTGGCAGTATCGTTTCCTCGAAGCCGGAAGTTTTAAGAGAGCTCGAGAAGTTCTATGGACAATTATACACCTCATCGCAAAGTCCTGCTGCAAGCACGTCTAGCGATACAAGAGCCCGTTTAACTCGACACTACACGGAAGACATCCCGGACGTCAGCCTATACGAGATCCGAACGGCTCTCAAGCAGCTTAAGAACAACAAGGCACCGGGAGAAGACGGAATAACGACAGAGCTTCTGAAAGCGGGCGGAACGCCGTTACTTAAAGTCCTTCAGAAGCTATTTAATTCTGTTATCTCCGAGGGTACGACGCCAGAGGCATGGGGCAGGAGCGTGGTGGTACTTTTCTTTAAGAAAGGTGATAACACCCTCTTAAAGAATTATAGGCCCATCTCGCTGCTAAGCCATGTCTATAAGCTGTTTTCGAGAGTAGTTACCAATCGTCTCGCTCGTAGGTTTGACGACTTCCAGCCTCCCGAACAAGCCGGGTTCCGAAAAGGCTTTAGCACCATAGACCACATCCACACGCTCCGGCAGGTTATGCAGAAAACCGAAGAGTATAACCAGCCACTTTGTTTAGCGTTTGTGGACTATGAGAAAGCCTTTGATTCAGTCGAAACCTGGGCAGTCCTAAGGTCACTCCAGCGATGTCAAATTGACTATCGGTATATCGAAGTGTTGAAATGTCTATACAGTAAAGCCACAATGTCTATCCGACTCCAGGACCAAAGCACGGATCCTATCCAACTGCAAAAAGGGGTGAGACAGGGAGATGTAATTTCTCCGAAACTGTTCACCTCGGCACTGGAGGATGTTTTCAAGCTGCTGTCCTGGAATAGGTATGGCATCAACGTCAATGGCGAATACATCACTCACCTTCGATTTGCCGACGACATAGTCATAATGGCGGAATCGCTGGAAGATCTAGGCACGATGCTCAGAGACCTCGATATTGTCTCCCAACAGGTGGGTCTTAAGATGAACATGAGCAAGACGAAAATCATGTCTAACGCTCATGTCGCACCCGTGCCGGTATATGTTGGGAGCGATATCATCGAAGTTGTAGACCACTATGTGTATCTGGGTCAGACGATCCAACTAGGTAGGTCCAACTTCGATAAAGAGGTCAGCCGACGAATCCAACTCGGATGGGCAGCGTTCGGGAAGTTACGCAGCATCTTCTCGTCACAGATACCGCAGAGCCTCAAGACGAAAGTCTTCAACCAGTGTGTGTTGCCAGTGATGACGTATGGAACTGAGACGTGGTCGCTCACTATTGGCCTCATCAATAAGCTCAAAGTCGCTCAACGGGCTATGGAGAGAGCTATGCTGGGAGTTTCACTACGAGATAGAATCAGAAATGAGGAAATCCGTAGGAGAACCAAGGTAGCCGACATAGCTCGCAGAATCAGCAGGTTGAAGTGGCAATGGGCAGGTCATATAGCTCGAAGGACTGATAACCGATGGGGAATAAAGGTCCTCGAATGGCGACCACGAACAGGAAAACGAAGCGTGGGACGCCCTCCCACCCGATGGACTGACGACATTGTTAGGATCGCGGGTGGTCGGTGGATGGAGAGGGCACGGAATCGTTCTTCCTGGAAATGTATAGGGGAGGCCTATGTCCAGCAGTGGACTTCTTTGGGCTGATGATGATGATGATGATGAGTAGGTCTTTCGTCCTACAATATCGTTTTGAGTCGTTATTTGATTAAATTCCAAATAAATAATAATCTTTACAATAAAAATCGGAATTTTAATTTTTCAACAAACTTCGAAAGCTCCCAGAGAAAAAAAAATACTACATTTTTTTTCTAGAACCTACCTTAAAAACTACTACCATTCATGGAAAAGTAACCCTGAAATTTTCATTTGGCTAGTATCATGGCATCATGTTAAAAAGTGGACTTGAAAATTATACTAGTGCTAAAATCGATATTTTTTCTGTCCATCAAAGGTAGAGATTGTGTCAATAAAAAAATAAATGTAAGTAATTTATTTATTTTTTATAGTAAATGCTCAAATTGGGCTTAATTATTGGCTATGCATAGCCTACACCTTTTAATAAAATTCCTTTTGAGCCTGCTAAACGAATCTTCCTTTTCTCTGATCTCCATTAAGGCCTGGTTTAGTTTTTGCCTCAATTGTTCTATGGAGGAATATTCGGATTTTTACACCAAGTATAGCCCCAGATAAAAAATCTACGGGATTTAGATCTGGGGATCTTGGAGGCCAGGCTATGGGCCCCCCACGGCCAATCCATCGGCGTGGAAAAACTTCATTCAAATACTCCTTTACATTTCTCGCGAAGTGGCATGGCGCTCCATGACACTGAAAATACATTTGCCGGCGTACTGCTAAGTTGACGTCCTCCAACATTTCAAGTTATTTTGCAGAAAACAAGTGCTTGGTTTTTGTCCTACTGATCTTCAGTCCGACACTCTAATTTCTCCTGCCATTTTCCCAGCCTGCTCTGGACTTCAAGCGCATCTTCACCAACAAGAACAATGTCGTTGGTGAACAGCATGCACCAGGGTGCTTTTTCCAGTCATAATTCCATAAACTTCCCACATAATCAACCAACCACAGGAGTGCAGGTGCTAGACAAAAAAAATGATTTAGTTATTCATTTCTAATGTAAGCCGGTTGCTGTTCACCTTCGATGAACCATTTCTCTAAGGCTGCTACCTGTCAACAATAAGTAAGTACCTACTTACATTACAATGACCGTAAAGTAGTTTGTTATTGGCTTTAGGTAATTAGGGATTATTGGCACTTTCATCATTTAAAAAAATATTTGAACATGATGGCATTTGGAAACATTTGGCTACACTTGGGACAAGAAGGCTAAAATCGGAATTTGGCAAAAATTTCATAAAAATCTGAATAACTTTTGAACGACTGAATATCGCTGAACATACATGGGGGTTTAATCGATAGGCATTGAGATCACCCATCGCTCTGCCACCGATGATCCACCCCTCCAGTTACACCGTGTATAACTCTTTGAATTATTCAATTCAGACATATTTCATTCGAAAGATATCACGAGTTCAAAAATTTAAGTATTAGAAAAAAGTCGCGTGTTCGCCGCTCACTCCGCTCGGCTAACTACGCGATGTACGAGTAGGCTTCACTGGGGTGCGATATTTGTGTTTTATTAGATCTAAAAAATCCCACAGGTGTATGTGTTAAATTTTGTAATTTTTGAATTTATTGTTAAACTAGCGACCCGCCCCGGCTTCGCACGGTTATTGTGGGTTATCCCTAAGAGATTATGCTTTTATTATGCATATAAACCTTCCTCTTGAATCACTCTTTTTATAAAAAAAAACCGCATCAAAATCCGTTGCGTAGTTTTAAAGATTTAAGCATACATAGAGATATAGGGACAGAGAAAGCGACTTTGTTTTATACTATGTAGTGATACCCGTGCGAAGCCGGGACGAGCCGCTAGTAATACAATAAAAGTAGGCATTATACTGTATGGAAACCAAAGTTGAATAATTTATTATCTAGGGTGGTCGCAAAACACCCTTAAAATAAATAATAACAGCCTTCACAGCTCAGTTGGTAGTAGCTCTGCTTTCTGCGCTGTAGGCCGTGGGTTCGATCCCCACACAGAACAAACATTTATGTGATGAACATAGATGTTTGTTCTCTGTCTGGGTGTTATATAATATTATAAGTAGGTATGTATTTACAAAAAAAAGATATTTATGTAGTATATCAGCTATCTGGTTCCCATAACACAAGCTTTGGCTTAGTTTGGGGCGAGATAGTGCTGTGTGTGTCCACCAATTTTAATTTTATTATTATTGTTAATTTTATTTAATATTTACTATTAATAAAAAAAATGCTATTTTAGTTTGACATAAATGCTCTTTATTATCAGTGTGTATTCTTCGTGCTAATAAAATTATTTGATTGTGAAATTAAACACTACTAAGAGACCTGTCAACTTTATCTTTTCGTTTCAATAAAACAATATTTGTCTAAACATTCGTATCTTTATCGTCACTCAGGTAAATCTTAAGTTTTGTTTCTAAGACAGAAATTTCAATAAAAATTACGTCATGAAAAATTACATATTAAACGAGAAGGCGTCACTGGGGTGCGATATTTGTGTTTTATTGGATCTAAAATCCCACAGGTGTATGTGTATGAGTGTGTATGAGTTAAAATTTATATGTTTTTAAATTTTTTGTTAAATACCCGTGCGAAGCCGGGACGGGCAGCTAGTAATGCAATAAAAATAGGCTTTACTGTATGGAAACCAAAGTTGAATAATTTCTTATCTAGGGTGTTCGCAAAACACCCTTCAAATAAATAATAACAGCCTTCACAGCTCAGTTGGTAGTAGCTCTGCCTTCTGCGCCGTAGGCCGTGGGTTCGATCCCCCCCACCGAGAACAAATATTTGTGTGAACATAGATGTTTGTTCTCTGTCTGGGCGTTATATAATAATATTATAAGTATGTATTTACAAAAAAAGTATATATGTATGTATTAAATCAGTTATCTAGTTCCCATATTACAAGCGTTGTCTTAGTTTGGGGCTGTGTGTAAAGTCCACCAATATTTATTTATTGAATTTATCGTTAAAAATACAGAAATAACACAGTTAGATGATTAAATTGGCGGCCTTGTAGCTAAAGGGATCTCTTTCTTATATTAATTAAAGGAAAAATGAGCGACAACTTGAAATACAGCACGTATTGTGCAAAGTTATTCAATAACTTGACTCCTTGAAGTGCGCCCTTTGAAACCGAAGTTAAATACAGGGTGTAAAAGTGCACTCCCGAAAACTTAAGGAGGTACCCAATGAATAACATTTTCACTGTGAACGTGATAAAAAACAGCTGTTTCATACATTTTAGCATTAGGTATTGAAATTTTACTATAAAGTAAACACTGTGAACTTGAAAAAAAAAACAGCTGTACCATACAAAAGTTCAATCATCCGAGAACATCAGATCCTGATGTTTTCGGGAATGGTCTTATTAGACCCTGTATAGACGCTATAAACGCTAAAAAAAACAGATGTTTCATACAAAAGTTCATTGCCTGGCTAAAATGTATGAAACAGCTGTTTTTTTAGCGTTTATAGTGTTGGTTCCTCAGAAAAAGTTATTCATATTGATGGTTACTTTAGCCCCCCAAAGTTTTAAACCCTTGTATTGTATTGGAACACCTTGTATATATTTTTGCCATTTATTTATGTAAAACAATTCAGTCAATTACACTATCTTCCCCTTGACGCTGTATAAATCATTTAAAATTAGATATACAAGTCTATTTACCTTTCTCGTACCATTATCTATTATACTCGTTTGTACTTTACGTAGGCCAGTGCTCTCGATGAAGGAAAACTACGTGCGGAAACCTTTGTATTCTAACAGCGGCGATGGGCTTGCAACCTGTCACGTATGGAATACTTCTGGAATTTTTCTAGAATAAGCCCACTCCATCCACCGAATTAAATTACTTTGTAAAAGGATCATACAAAAGAACGGTATGAACCAAGCCGTAAGTTTGTTGCCTGTTCTTCTAGGCTTTGGTCGCGTGGAACTGGCACCTAGAGTCACCTAGTTTTAAGACGTTTCAAAGTGATCCTTGTGATTTTATTGAATAAATACTTTTTGACTTTGACTTTGAATTTCTGCGATCTTAGCTGGCTACTGACCAACATTACGAGGTGTAATGTAACATGTTACACAGCGAGCATTCACGCAGTCGGTACGCAGTGTTACGGGGAAACCAGCGAGCAACGAGCCGCTCGTTGCTTGCTTGAAGTGCTCCACCCGGCTGTCGGTTTTTTGGCGAATCCTTTGACTGTTACGCGGTTCAGTCAGTACGCTGTAACAAGTCGGCCATCTTGACTGAGAGTGGCTGGCGAATATGGAGCACAGAGTTTTGACGAGCATGTTACGCCGATTTTTAGAACACAGCGAACATGCATAACGCGAATGTTACATTACACCTCGTAACGTTGGTCAGTAGGTACCCAGCGGTACCGCGAGAGGAGCGGAGCCATTAAGGACTCCGTTTAACTCGCAAGAATGAACTGCATACTTGTATTTCCACCAATAAATAGTCGGGCGGAAAGGACTGAGCGAGCAGAAATGAACTCGCTCAGCTCTTTTTCCTTTTGCAGTGGAAATCAAAAGATAAAACTCTTTGTTGGTGGAAATGTAAACCTATTTCATTAAAAAGGAGTCCGTTCCGCTAACCATTTCTCGCTTGTTACCCTATCGCGGTGGAGACCGGGCTTTACTTCTTCTTCTCTCAATTTATGGCTCCTGTCCGTCATTCGACAGACAATCTTGCCAGTGTCAAGTGATTTGTATTGAATAAATACTTTTTAGTCAAGTCAGTCCATAGTCAAGTCGGCCGTCATTTGTTTTGAAGAAAATGGTGGCGGTTTTCTTCAAAACATTGGAAACATTTTCGGTCAAATCAGGATATCACATAATGCACTTTCATTCCAAATGCTTACACTCTGTGCTAAGACCTCAAGTAATGTTGATTAAAATACCACCGAAATTACACAAAACAACTCAAAATAACACAAGAAAAACAATTAAAATGAAAAAGCTATGTTGCTTCCCAAAATGCCAGAAAACGAATCCAGACCGGGCTATACAATAAACGATGGAAACGTTGACAGCTGCAAAAGTTCAAAACTAAGTAGCAGTGTCAGCGCCCTCCTCCAGAGCAAAATAACAATGTTCATTATATCCCCCGTATCAAGGGGAAAGTCGTGGGTTCAAATCCCACTCGGATAATAACTTTTAGGACTATATTAAATCTTGATCTTCATTATTTTTTATACATATACCTAAGTTATACAAAAACTAAAGACAATTTGGTACGATAAATATATATTTAATAAGAAAGAATGTATTTAATATGAGAGAATAGCTAATAAATAAATAAACTTACATAAAGAATAAATATTTAAAGGCGCCCCTAAATACTGTGATGTGAGTTTGAATTGTGTGAAGTATGTGTAGTGTGTGGATGTGTGTATTTTACTGAGAGTTATCTTGATGACACATGTCTCTTAGGAGCCAGGGTTTCACAGGAGAACTCTCTTAGTGTATTTGAGGGTGCATTTCAGTGCTGCATGTGAGACCATTGCAAATTGGTGGGAGATGGCAATACTTATCTTTTGACACAAGATTATAAGGCCGTTACTCCATGGAGGTACTATATACTAGTCTAAGCGTTACTCACTCGTACATAGCGCCTACGAAGTTTAATTGAGCAACTATGAACTAGACAGTAACATTTATACCAGGCGTTTATCACAAAATGTTTTAAGGAAAACTTCACATATATTTCTTTTAATACAGGCAGCATGTTGATGAAACAAGCAGATGGCCCACCTGATGTTAAGTGGTACTATTACATAACAAAGCATTGCCCCGTAAGTCATGCAAGACAAGAACGTGCCCTACGATACATTGCTCTGCGTTCATCAACTTGAGGCATACAGATGTTAAGTCTCACAGAGGCTCAAGTATGTAATCACAGTAAGTATTGCATTATAATTATGTAGTTCTGGATTTCGTAGTACCGTAGACACACCGTAGAGGTGCTACAGGTTTTTGTAGAGCCTCTACGAGTAATTTTTGAAATTAACAGAAAAAACAGCTTCACGATTTTGAGGTTGTCTGGAAGAGATCACTTTTAACTACCGCCCAGTTTATTTGCCTTTTAAGTGTACCTGTTGATTTTTCTGTCTGATTACCTTTACCTTTTTCTGTTATACGCCTCACTAAATTCGATTGGCACCACACTGAAGCTTCAATATTGTATTATATTACATTGTTACAAGGATCATACAAAAATAGCGGTAGGAACCAAGCCGTAAGTTTGTTGGCTGTTCTTCTAGGCTTGGTCGCGTGGAACTGGCACCTAGAGTCACCTAGCTTTAAGACGTTTAAAAGTAATCCTTGTGATTTTATTGAATAAATACCTTTTGACCTTGACAATAAATATTTACGGACCTTTTCTTACAGCGCTATCTAGCCCCAAACTAAGCAAAGCTTGTTAAAAACTAATAGACAATAAAATTTTGTAAACACTTTTGCAATATAAATTTTGTAAGTACCTATGTATTGTATTACATATACCTTTAATAGATTCGTGTAATACAATACATAGCCGAAATTTATTTTGGTTTTTTTTCTGTTTTTTTTTGTTTTGACAAAGCAAAACAAAAAAAAACAGAAATAAAACAATAGGTTTTGTAAAACATTAGCCTTTGTCAATAGGTATTTATTCAATAAAATCACAAGGATCACTTTGAAACGTCTTAAAGCTAGGTGACTCTAGGTGCCAGTTTCACGCGACCAAAACCTAGAAGAACAGGCAACAAACTTACGGCTTGGTTCCTACCGTTCTTTTGTAGTTGTAGTGTAGTTTATTTTGTAGTCACACGTAGTTTTTGTTACATAATTCATTATCTTTATTTCTTATCGTACATTGGCTCGATAGAAGTTAGTCGAAAATACTTCAGTAACTGGCCTTCAACTTGCTTCACTAGTTTCTTTGGAACAAAGAGGCTACTTTGAGAAGCACTTTAAATCCTTTCACCACACTGTTTCGAAATAACTAGTGACACGACAAGAAGAAGAAGTAAACTCGTGGAATATGAGCAAATATTTTCTAAGTACATCTAAGATTTTTCTGACTAAAAACTATTATTATAAAATGCAATTTACTTACAGAGAACTAGATTACATTTTATCGTTATACGTTAGTAAAAAATTTAAACGGTTGAAGGTTTCACGCACTTGACACCATGTTTTAGAACTTTTTAGGTTCTAAGACATGCCGGTTTCCTCACGATGTTTTCCTTCACCGTTTGAGTACTGGCACTGCGTATATAATTTATTGAACAGAAAAACTCATTGGTGAACAATCGGTTTTGAACCCACGACCTTAGGATCGGAAGACGGGCCGCTACCACTAGACCGCCAGTGCTCTAATTAATGCTAAATAACTAGTAGGTAAATGGGATCAATAACATTTCTTGGCATATTTCTCTTGACCGTATTGATCGAGTGAAGATCTCAGTGGCAACATCATCATCAGAAGTCATTGCTGGACATTTTACTTATTTATTTCAGCCCAGTGGCGTAACTATCGTAGGGCCAGGTGGTGCAGCACCAGGGCCCCGGAGCTCAGGGGGCCCTCTAACCTAAGCTTTGAAAAGAGAGGGTCAGCCAGCTCCCGAAGCTAGAAAACCTTGAGACTGCTAACAGTATATATTTTTAATGATTTATTTTAAAGGCCAATATAAGTTCAAGCTATGTGGAAAGAGGGGGTGAGGGCCCGATTCTATCTCTATGCACTGGGGCCCTTGTCCACCTAGCTACGCCACTGTTTAAGCCTCCTTAACTTAGCTAGTATTCGATTAGTTGTGTATGTACAGTAAGCATTTGATTATCTAGCATTAATTATTGTTAGGTAATATTTAGTGAAATAAACAGGCGGCTTAACATCTGTATGCCTCAAGTTGATGGACGCATGGTGTATCATAGGGCACGTTCCTATTGTGCGTGACTTGTTATAGGTGATGGTTACCACTTAACATCAGATGGGTCATCTGCTGTAGCAAGTGGTGTAAAAAAAACTATCGACGAGCCTCCGTTAGTTTCTTGGCTTCTAATCGCTAGATATTGGCGGTAGACTTACCTATTTTAAAAGACGTTTCAAAGTAAAATAAATAATTAAGTGTTAAATAAATAAAGTACCGGGGAAGTACTACCACTACGCTTTTTTCTGCCGCCAAGCAGCGTTGCTGTGTTTCGGTTTGAAGAGTGTAGTTGCCGGTGTAATTGCAGGCATATGAGGCTTAACATCTGTATGCCTCAAGTTAATGGATGCAGGACAGTGCATCGTAGGGCACGTTCCTATCGTGCGTGACTTACGAGTCAATACTTTGTTATAGGTGATGGTTACCACTTAATATCAGGTGGGCCATCTTCTTTTTCCATCAGATCGTTGTATAAAAAAAAACTATAGTTTCTTTAAAATTAAGTAAGATTTATAATTAAGTTTAAAAGTTTAGGCATTATACATTTATATTCATAGAATTTAAGCAAAAATGTTTGTAACATTTCATTGTACGTCCGTATCGGGCGGACTGTTTGTACTTTTTATATACTCACCACATTATACATTCAACAGTTTACAATAAATATTATTTTGATTCTGATTCTGAAAGTGATTCTTGTGATTGAACTTGTATTATATTACTTTGTAAAAGGATCATACAAAAGAACGGTAGGAACCAAGCCGTAGGTTTGTTGCCTGTTCTTCTAGGCTTTGGTCGCGTGGAACTGGCACCTAGAGTCACCTAGCTTTAAGACGTTTCAAAGTTGATCTTTGTGATTTTATTGAATAAATACATTTTGACTTTGACTTTGACTTTGAACTGAATAAAGAACATTTTGATTTAGCTGGATCGCGGATGTTACTAGATCTCCACTGAATAAAACAAACAATAATATCTACCATTGATAGTCAGATACGCCCTTATGTCTGTTACCAATTGTCGTGTCAGATGCATAAGGTCGTAGGTGCCTGTCCTTTTATCAAGTAATTGTTCGTAGTGATGTCGCGACGTTTCTGATAACACGTTTCAAATAACGTTTCCGAAATATAATGTGTGGTAACAAGATGAAAAAGTTATTAGTTTAGAAAACTTTGTAGAACTTATATTTATTCTGTGGTTATTAATTAAAAAAAAGGAAAACAAACCAGCTTTTTTTACTTACTTTTTTTTTACTTTTTTACGATAAAATGTAATTTAGTTCTCTGTAAGTAAATTTCATTTTATAATAATACTTTTTACTTAGTAATATCTTAGATTTACTTAGAAAATATTTGCTCATATTCCTTCATAGTTTACTTCTTCTTCTTGTGTCACTAGTTGTTTCGAAACAGTGTGGTGAAAGGATTTTAAGAGGCTCCTTTCAAGCACTTGACACAAAAAGAACTTTTTAGGTTCTACGACATGCCAGTTTCCTCACGATGTTTCCTTCACCGTTTGAGAGTACTGTGCACATACATTTTTGAATAGAAAACTGATTGGTGCACGACCGGTTTCAAACTCACGACCTTAGGATTGGAAGGCGGAGCCTCTACCACTAGAATATCCATCCATCCATTCCATCCGGCACCTTTACATAAAGTTCGTCGATAAAGTATTAAAAAATCGCTGAAGCTCAACAAAAAAGAGCCATCCAGCTCTTCAACAGTACAGACCTAGTGGAGAAGATTCAAATGAAAAAAAAACATTTGAGTTAGTGTAGTGCTAATATCAGTAAAATGAAGCATGAGTGTAAGCAACCAATTATAAAAAAACAAACTGTCATCCCGTAAGAAAAGTGGGACACATTCCTAGGTAAGTATTTAGGTGAATGTAAAATTACTCACTAGCCCACTATTGTGGCTAGATTGTAGTATAATCCGAGTACATTATTCTGGGACATGAGCACTATTAAAAAAAAAAGTTTTTTTCTAGTAGTCTGATGTAGCACTATTTAATAAAAAAAAAGTTTTTTTACTGGCAGACTTGGACCGTTGTCCCAACCGCCTATCTCCTCACTATCGCAGATCGCACGTTCCACTCGCGCGTAGTTAGTAGGCGCAGTGCATCGCTCGCTCACGGCCGTTCAGTTTCCAAATCTGTGTCGCGTCTCGTGTTTACTTATTTATAGTGTTTTCGTCATTTAAAAGCGATATTAGAGACAGGTTTGTTATTCATTTTGCTTACAAAATATGCTTTTGTTCGGTTAAACAGTTACGGTCGTATTCGGTTCGGTGGATCTCTTGATTTTATTTTTTTTGTCTTTTCTGTTGTTTAAGCTAAGTATGCTGTGAGGATGCAAACCTTCTCCAAATTACATCTTGACCACTACAGCGTCCCGCAAATAGGGCTTTGAAAGAAAAGTAGTCACTGAAGTTGTATAAATAATCGTATATTGCTTATTTTACTTAGCAATAGTTGTTTTTTTTAATGGTAACCATCATCTATAACAAAGCATTGCCTCGTAAGTCCACGATAGGAACGTTCTTACGATGCACTGCCCTGCGTGCTTCAACTTGAGGCATACAGATGTCAAGCCTCATGTGCCTGTAATTACACCGACAACCACATTCCTCAAACCAAAACACAACAACGCTGCTTGGTAAAAAAGCAGAACATGTTCCTTTAGTGAACCTTGACAGATGAAGAACAGTATACAACAATATGATAGACAGCATCTTGTTTTGCTACCGGCCATTATAACATCATACACCTGAAATGCATTACATACAAGGTGTTCCAAACTATAGTACCCATCAATATGAATAACTTTTTCTAAGGAACCAACACTGAAAATGCAATAATTTCAATACCTACCTGGCTAAAATGTATGAAACAGCTGTTTTTTTCTCGTTCACAGTGTTGGTTCCTTAGAAAAAGTCATTTATATTGATGGGTACTTTAGCCCCCTGAAGTTACAAGTATTGTATACATTATATTAAACTTATTTATTTTAAAGGGATACTCACAGTTTTATGGTTTAGAAACTAATTCACTTAATATTTTTATTGTCATGACTCCATTTTAATGGGAGATAACAAAGTCAGATGAATATATAATAAACGACTGTTAAATGTTGTTAGCGTGATAGAAGGTATTTCGATATTTGCTTATTATATTTGCTATGCTACTTTTTTATATATATTTACGCCCTCCTACCCAATAGACTGACGACATTGTCAAGATCACGAGAAGTCGGTGGATGGAGAGGGCTCAGAATCGTTCATAGTTTAAATTTATAGGGGAGGCCTATGAATGAATGAATGAACATCTTTATAATCTTTATATAGTACACCGTACAAACTAACAGAACTATCAAAATAAGAAAAAAATGTAACAACTTAAGTACGCCTATATCCAGCCTATATAACTTACTATGTAAAATATTCCACAGTTCCCGCTCCCTCACTACGTAACTAGCGACAAATCGTATGAAAGTAGCAATCGCAAATGTCATACGTCACTTTTAATTGTTAGCAAATGTGGCAATGGGAACTTTTGGGAACATAACAAAGCAATGCATCGTATGTCACGCTTGATAGTAACGTGCCCTACGATGCACTGCCCTGCATCCATCAACTAGAGGCATACAGATGTTAAGCCTCATGTGTCTGTAATTACACCGGCAACCACACTCTTCAAACCGAAACACAGCAACGCTGCTTGGCGGCAGACAAAGGCATGGCGTAAGTACTTTGTAGTACTTTCCCGGACAATCCCTTCACAAAGAGCTGTACTACTCTTTCTAGCTAATTCTCCCTTTAATTTCCAGGCTTAAAACGATGTGCAGCTCCAAATAAGCTACCAGGATGACAGAAAAGCGAGGAGTTCGTTTCGAAGAAGCGGAGCGCCAGAGAGGCGTCATAGTTGCTTCAGTGGGGATACTCTGCGCAGTGTTGGGATGGCTAGTGAGTGGCTACCCACTTTTGGTGGGGGTGATAGCGGTGGGAGCTGCGTATCTGATGACGGGAGAACGGTACCAGTGGATTTATATCTGGAGAAAGACTCAAGGTCGGGATTTTCTGTGAGTATCTTATATATAATCGTCTTCCTGCCCTCATTACACGCTGGATGGGGTCAGCTCAACAAGTTTTCATCTTCCACTCTCTCCACTCTTCTTCAGTATAAATAGGGATTGTACTGGAGAAAAGTGGAGAGAAGAAAACTACCAGAAGAAGGGTACCTGAGTAAAAAAGACAAACTTATGGCCCACCCGACGACGCTGATACCACTGCCTTTAACAATGCATTACTAAAACATTTACTAAATATTACTACTACTAGTAGTAGGTATACTATCCTATCTACTACTATTTATGGAGATATCAATACATTATGGCAGTAAAATAGGCTTACCTTCTTGCGGATTAGCAACTGAGCTCGTGAATACACTAATTTCAAGTCAATTTAGGACTGACTTCGCTGCCTCTTTAGTCAGTAATTTTTCGGAACCACTGGCATCTCTTGCGTTGGAAACTGTAACCGAATTGACTTTGGAATATAATAGAATAACAGATGTTTAAAAAAAAAGACAAACCTGTCTTTGCTCTCTTGTCGTGTCATCTTTTCTGTCGAAATAGTGTGTTGTAAGTATTTTAAGTGCGCCTCAAGAGGCTCTTTTCCAGCACTTGACACATGTTATAGATATAAAATCACTAAACTCATTTTCGAAACATCGCAATCAACAATTTTGTGTGCAATCACATTGCATACAGTTTAGTAAAAATTTCATTTTGATCGATACAAGTTTTCCTACTTAAAAGTTGCTTAAGTACGAAAACTAGTAAAGCAAACTTTTTAATAGGAAAACATGTATCGATCAAAATGTAATTTTTACTAAACTGTATGCAATGTGATTGCACACAAAATTGTTGATTGCGATGTTTCGAAAATGAGTTTAGTGATTTTATATCTTTCAACATGTCGAAACGTGCGAGCGAGAAGTTGTTTGATAGTTGTCAGCCCCATAATGTTATTATTGCCGAGTTTGTTTGCTGTTTTGATAATTTTTATAACAAACAGCTTATCAGTTTATTTATTAGAAGCTAGAATGCATTCATAAAATCAGCTATCGGAATGATAAGATAAACTTGATTGATTTTGTATAATAATAGCTAAGCCCCACCTAGCTGCAAACCTAGCAACACACTACTACTATTATATTATATTATATCTACATCTACACTAATATTATAAAGAGGAAAGATTTGTATTTTTGTATTTTTGTATTCTCTATTTTGTATTTTGTTCTCAAAAACTACTGGTCCGATTTAAAAAATTATTTCACCATTAGAATGCTACATTATCCTTGAGTAACATAGGCTATATTTATTACTAGAAAATATTAGGGATCCCTTCTTAAATATCAATAATGTAACCCAAGGTGTAACAAAATTGGCCATCAAATGCCTTTCATCGCATGTGCTGCGAAAACTATTGACGATAGAACACCAAAATGTTCTACAATATTAAAGAACACATCAATATCTACAAAAAAAATCAGCGGTACCATATGTCTAACTATCGTAGTTATGTTACTATAACTTCTTTTTTACACTTTAAAAATTGATCGAAATGCCGACTAAAATCGGACCATGTTATTAATACCTTTATATATATATCATTTCATATTCAAGACTGTATCAATACCTATAGATTATTTCTTGAATTTTTCAAATCGGACATTCTATTCAAAAGATATTACGAAATTAAATTTTTTTGCTTTAAAAAAATTAGCGAACGCACGGGCCACGGTCGCGTTGTCACTCACTCAGGGAGAAGGGCGTGCAAATGTATGTTGTACAGTTATTATTAATAAATTGAATTTGAATTTATATGAAATAAGTAGACGCGAGACTCGAACCTACGGTCTAAGTTTATCCTAAAATGTATATCCACCCATGCGAAGCTGGGACAGGCCGCTGGTTATAGTATATATTGTATTATATACTACATAATATATATCGTAGTAAACAGGTACTCGTATCAGCCTTGGTAGTAGCCTTCTGCCGGCCGTGGGTTCGATCCCCACCGAGAACAAACATTTGTGTGATGAACATAGATGTTTGTTCTCTGTCTAGGTGTTAATATGTATTATAAGTAAGTATGTAGATAAAAAAAAGATTAGTCCACCAATAGTATATTGTTCGAGTGATCAGCGCAGAAGGCAGAGCTACTACCAACTAAGTTGTGAGGGCGGACAAGTACAAAGATCCTTTGAGGATGTCTAAGGGGGGTAGTCAGAGTAGTAAGTGTATCTACATTATTTCTGGCTGGAAGCAGTGATGTAATATGTAATACTAACGTTATCGCTTATTTGATAATGTGAGAAAGTAGTGCTAATCTCCCGTGGACTTTGGCCGAGTACCAGGGCACAATGAACGTAAAGCTATCAGACACCGCTCGACCTATGGACGCAATGCCAGTGGTTTCCGATACTTGATATGTTTGGGAACGCGTCTTGTGTTTACAAATAATTGCACGCGGGAAATTAAGAGGCTGACACACGCCAAACGACTTCTTTCTCGCATATTTTAACATTTTTGAAGATATACAATTACTGAAGGTCGTTATGTAAAATCGCAAACAATCAAGATTGAATAAAAATTTTTGATAGGAAAATTTCTAAGAGCTAAATTGATTTTTGACTGTTTTTTGAATACATATGTTTCGGTTTGAAGAGTGTGAGTGTCGGTGAAATAACAGGCACTCGAGGTCGAACATTTGGATGCTCCAAGATGATGGATGCAGATCAGTGCATCGTAGGGCACGTTTCTATCGGGCGGGACTTGTAAGGCAATGCTATATTATAGGTGATAGTTGCCACATAAGACCACTTGGGCCATCTGCAAAAAAAAACTTTTTAGAGTCCTAAAACAGCTTTGAAATGTTTAGATTTCTTCTCAAATATATATATGACAAAGAATAATCTCTTTCAGGATGCTATACAATACATTTTCTAGCACTTAAATGAGCTCTAAAAGAACTGAAATAGCTCACGTCACAACCTAGGCAGGCAATGCGTATCTTCCAACAAATTGAATAATTCCATAGTACGATGGAATTGATAGGTGCCGCTCAAACGCCGGATATGTCTCTATTGTAGTGTAACAATTTAACGGACCTTGGACCCACACTATTATTGTAGCTGTGGACCTGTGGTACACTAGATGTTGATGTATTTCCTATGTAATACCATCAATGGAGCAAAATCATGTGTACCTGGAACCCTCGAGATGGGAAACGGAAAAAACGCAGGCCGACTTCGAGATGGGATGACGAGTTTGTCTAATAAATGGGGAAGACCTGGACAATAATTTATTTACCACATATTTTTTTTATACAACTATCTTATGGAATAGGCAGATGGCCCACCTGATGTTAAGTGGTAACCATCACTTATAACAAAGCATTGCCTCGTAAGTCACGCACGATAGGAACGTGCCATACGATGCACTGCTCTGCGTCAATCAACTTGAGGCATACAGATGTGCCTCATGTGCCTGTATTACACCGGTAACCACACTCTATAAACCGAAACACAGCGTTGCTGCTTGGCGGCAGAAAAAGGCGTGGTGGTAGTACTTCCCCGGACGAGCCCTTTACAAAGAGCTTTACTACTCTTAAAATAATTATTATCAAAACAGCTTTATAGTCAAAACGATAACATAGCTTACATCAAAAAAAAAGTATGTAAGTAGTATATCAGCTATCTGGTTCCCATATCACAAGCTTTGGCTTAGTTTGAGGCGAGATAGTGATGTGTGTGTGATATTTATTATTTAATAAATAAATACCTTGGGCACTTTTGTATTTCGTACATAGTTTTTCGTAACGTTGGACCTTTTTTGTATTGATTTTAGATAAGCGCCTATAGGGTGTGCTAAGAACTCTCGAGATACAAATAAGGCCTGACGTTACGAAAAATGAAATATGTAAAACAAAACTCAGACTTGGTGTACTGTTTACTAGGTACTTAGGGCTTTAAAAAAAATAAACTTAGGATAAGAACCAAGCCGTAAGTTTCTTGCCAGTTCTTCTAGGCTTTGGTTGCAAGGAACGGGCGGTAGATTCACTTAAATGTAAGTACGTGTTACGTTTCAAAGTGTTCCTTGTGATTGTACTGAATAAATACAGTTTGACTTTGACTGTGTGGGAAATCTTATCCTATCCTACATTCTACAAATATAAATGCGTGTGTTTTTTACTTATGTTACGGTCATCATGCTACGACAAATATAGCAACATTGTACGGTCGAAAACCGGTACCTAGTATTCTCTTATCTGTGCCGGTACTAACCCAACGTAGACCAATCCTTGAGCAATCATCCAATCAACTCGCCACCTCGTCCGAAGACGGCCGTGATGGGCCACGTCCTGCTTCTATTCTTCAGTTTCCACCACTGTGACCTTCCTTCGAGGATGTTAGGAATTTAGCAGGCTCGTGCCTTCTTACGTGCAACAGGCATGCCTTTGTAGGTAAGTACATGTTTTATGTTTAATTCGTAATTCATTTTTTCGTTTGTAAACACAGGTATTATTACATAAAAGTAGATGGCAATCGTAGGCAAGTATGGATCTCTGTGCTTTACCGGGGCTAAATAGATTGTGGAAAGTCCAGCAATATTTATTTATTTTTATTAAAGAGCGGGTGTAATTATATTGCGATCTCCCTAAAATAAATTACATTAATTAAAATACTACCTATAATGTAATGATCATGAAGTCTCAAGTTTATTATCTTTAAAAACTCACACGTAGTATAGTAAGCTTTCCTTATGAGGCTACTAAGAGCACTTTTTTTTAGCACAACTAAAAATGGATTTACACCGAAAATGTCTAAAATATACTTTGGAAGTTAAGGTTTACTTATTGATTTAACTTGTAGAATAAAGAATAAAAGCGGTTGGCGTATTGTAAAAGGAAGAGGGAATAACGAGACGTCCTGTTAAAGAATACGTAGCCTACTCAAACACTTATAAGTCCAAAAAATCTTAATAACTTAGGTCAGCGACTACGATGATGATGATTCGCTAGTTTTAAATTAAATATAAAGAAAGAAAAGAAGAAGTACCCGTTTATTCATCAAACAAGTTAACAAAAAAAAAAACTAGCATACACACTATATAGTTACAAATAAAATGTATACAAGGTATTCCAATACTCGTGTATATAAACTTCAGGGGGCTGAAGTACTTACCCATCAATATGAATAACTTTTTCTAAGGAATCAACACTGTGAACGCGAAAAAAAAAACAGCTGTTTCCTACATTTTAGCCTGGTAGGTATTGAACTTTGGTATGAAACAGCTGTTTTTTTTCGCGTTCACAGTAGGTATTGCTTCCTTATAAAAAGTTAATCATATTGATGGGTACTTTAGCCCCCTGAAGTTTATACATATACAGAAGTATTGGAACACCTTGTTTAAGCTTAGTATAATTTATCAAGCTTTACTTTACATAAAAAAATACCAATAAAAATAATCTGTATTACTTATTATGATGAGGGAATAAAATATAGTTCTAACTGGCCCGATAGATGGCGCTGAATAGTGAGAAATTTTCATAAAAGTTGGCAACCGCTCATAAAACACAGCCCAAATGAGTTTAATTTTGTCCAAACGTTTTTTTAGATAATTATGTTGGAAGTTTACTCTTCTATGTAAGTAAACTAAAAATAAATTTGTTGTGATCACAAACAAGGAGAATAATAACATAATAAATCAATTTAGATTTTCTTGGAGGGAAATCTAAAAAAATGTGTATTAATGACAGCGTTCACAGCTGGTGGTAGTAGCTCTGCCTTCTGTCCGTAGGCCGGGGGTTCGATTCCACCGAGAACACACATTTGTGTGATGATCTTTGTTCTCTGTCTGGGTGTTTATTACAAGTACGTATGTTATAATTTATAGCAAAAATAGGATAAAAAAGGGTATAAGTATTATATCAGCTATCTGGTTTCCATAGTACAAGCATTGGCTAGATAATGCTGTGTGGAATGTCCACCAATACTCATATTTATTTTATACAAGCTGGTGCCCGCGACTTCGTCTGCGCAGGATTAGTCACACACTATCTTTATAAATTGTAGCCTATGTGTTATTCTGATGTATAAGCTATATAACAGTAGTTTTTACGTGAAAGAGTAACAAACATCCATCCATACTTACAAACTTTCGCGTTTATAATATTAAGTAAGGACATCGTGTAACATAAAACCCCTATTATCCCGGAAACATGGTATTTTATAGGTCATGGGGAACAACTTTTGTTCTACAACTTTTGAAATTTCGAAGTTTTTCATTCAAGAAATATATTGTAATGTAGGTATGTATTGTACGTTGTGTATATTTTATTAATATTCCAGTGGTCTGCGCGTTCTCCTGGCCACCATGTTCAGGATCTGGATGTGGGAGCGGCGGGGCACCACCGTCGTCAGCCGCTGGGCCGAGGTGGTGGACCAGTACGGACCCAAGGTTGCCTTCATCATGGGAGACCGAACCCTGACCTTTAGACAAGTAGGTACTTGTCCCCTTTCTGACTACCCCCCTTAGGCGTCCTTAAAGAATCTGGAGTTCGGTACTTGTTACCAAGCGATCTATCTACCGTGCCTGGGGATCAAAGTCGTGAAGATGTTTAAGTTTTAGTTTATTTGTCCTGTTGTGTCTGCATGCATGTAGTAGAACTCTTTGTGAAGGGCTCTTCCGGGGTAGTACTACCACCACGCCTTTTTCTGCCACCAACCAGCAACGCTGTGTTTCGGTTTGAAGAGTGTGGTTGCCGGCGTAATTACAGGCACATGAGGCTTAACATCTGTATGCCTCGGGTTGATGGACGCAGGATGGTTATCACTTAGAATCGGAAAGGCTATCTGCTTGTTCCATCAGCTAGTAGTATAAAAAAAAACCTACCCCAGGGTATTGAAGTCTTGATGCTGTTTCCATTTTATTCAAATCGTGAAGTGTAATGTAAGTTCCAAATTTTCAGGGTGACGCAATCAGCAGTCGCATAGCCTGGTACTTCAAACGTCAAGGCTTCAAGAGCGGGGAGGTCATTGCCCTCTTCATGGAGACGTGCCCTGACTACACCTTCACATGGCTGGGCCTGGCCAAGCTCGGGGTCACCACAGCTCTGGTGAACACGAACCTGAGAGGCGCGCAGTTGGCGCACGCTTTAAGGATTGCTGGCTGCAAAGCGGTCATATTTGGAGATGAAATGACTGATGGTAAAAAATCTATCCCCCGATGGACCAATTAACTAGTCGCCTTATGTCGGTGGATGTAGTAGACAATATTTTTTCCATATGCCGTACCACAAATAAGAGAATACTAACATGAATTCTTATTGTGATATATTTTTTTGTCTCTGTTAGTTGACAAAGGAGCTGTTTCATGGAGCCGGGGTTGGGTCTGTGTACAGTATATTATAATTATCGCTTAGCAATATAGCAACTGTTTTAAGTGCTTATTTGCTTTATTGATCGAGTGAGCGAAGCGAACGAAGATCTTAGTTTCAACTTGGGCGATTTGGCATTTTATGTATGTATGTATGTATGTATGTATGTATGTATGTATGTTTGTCTGGCGATAACTTTAGAACCGTTGATCCGATCTCCATGAAATTTGATATGTCGATAGCTTGTACTTGAGAAATTTACTGGTAAGTAGATGAGTAAAATCGGATGAAGGGTTTTTGAGATATGGGGTTTTTTAAGAGGGCAAAAATAAAAAAAGTTACATAAAAAAATCTAGTTACATGTCATATGAAAGGGCTTTGTTTGGACATTCCAAAACAATTTTTACTTTTTTTTTGGGACGCTCGGTTTTCGAGATAAAATTTAAAAAGTTAAATTAAGATAACCAGCGATCCAAGAGCTCCCATCTCTAAGAGTTTCGTTGAAATCAAGGTTTTTCTACTGGTCGGCCAGTTCCTTTGATTTTTCTTATTTTTTTTTCTTAAAATAATTTAAGGAGGTACTCAGTTCTCATAAAATGGTGACGACGACCAGGTCTGATGATGGAGCCAAGGTCTGTTCAACGGAACTCTTCAATAAATAGGCCAATAGAGTTGAAACTTGGTAACCATACCAAGTTAGTAGGCGGTAGTCAGAAAAAAAACCAAAGATAATGTTTGGACTTGCCTCTGACTACTACCGGCTCAAAGTTTTGATGCGTTCGTCGGGTCGCATCACGAGATCTCAGTTCGGGGCGAACTACTAGTTTTTACTTCGTTTTCTTGTTCATCAAGATTTTCTTGGTCAAGGGGAGCAACACAATGCGTGTTGCTCTCCTTGACCAAGAAAATCTTACTAAAAAAAACTTTTTATACAACTAGCTGATGGACCAAGCAGATGGCCCACCTGATGTTAAGTGGTAACCATCACCTAACAAAGCTTTGCCTCGTAAGACAAGTACAATATGAACGTACCCTACGATGCACTGCCCTGCGTCCATCATCTTGAGGCATGCATATGTAAAGCCTCATGTGCCTGTAATTACTCCGGCAACCACACTCTTCAAACCGAAACACAGCAACGCTGTTTGGCGGCACAAAAAGGCGTGGTGGTAGTACTTCCCCGGACGAGCCCTTCACAAAGAGCTCTACTACTCTTAATAATAATAATAAAGCCCGTTTATTTTCCTTACCAACTAAATACAAAAAAGTCTATTCTAAAGTAATTCTAATTTTATAATTATTTTTATCCTAAGTATTTTTTTTTTTTTTTTTTCTTATTTATGGTTAGGAACCCCTCTTTGGGTATAGGCCTCCTCCAGTTTATGCCATTGATCCCTATTTATGGCCAGGGACATCCATTGTTCTCCTGCCGTTTGTATGATGTCGTCTGCCCATCGTCTCCTAGGCCGACCTGCTCGTCGCTTTCCATTTGGTCCTGTCCATCGTGTTGTCTGAATGGTCCACCTCTTGTCTTTGTACCTTGCTATGTGTCCAGCCCATTGCCATTTTAATTTAAGTGCTTGATGGAGAGCGTCTGTTATTTTTGTCTTTTCTCGTATGAGATCGCTTCTGATTTTATGTATTTTTCGAATTTTTAAGACACTCCTTTCCATTGCTCTCTGGCATGTTGTTAATTTTGATTTGATTGTTGTGGTATAGTTCCAGGTTTGGCATCCATAAGTTAATGTCGGTAGAATGCAGGTATCGAGAACTATTTTTTTCAGATGGAGTGATAGGTCGCCTTTTAGAGCTTCTTTTAGACTCCAGAATTTTTTCCAACCTATAGCAATCCGTCTGTCGACTTCTTCTTCAGTGTTTTTATCGTTGAAAGATATCTGTTTTCCTAGGTATGTGTAACTAGTAACATATTCTAGAGGCTTATCTTTAAGGTTTATTTGGTTTCTAGCGCTGTTTGTTAGTATTTTTGTTTTGCTTTCGTTCATATTTAGACCAACCTTTTCGCTTTCGTTGCTTAAGACGGATATATTTTCTTCTAACCTCCGAGATGTTTCTGCAAACAGAACTATATCATCAGCGAACCTAAGGTGGTTAAGGTGATTTTCGGCTATTATTATTCCTTCTCGTTCCCAATTTAACTTGCTAAAAATACTCTGCAATACTGCTATAAAGAGTTTTGGGGATACCGGGTCCCCCTGCCGGACGCCTCTACGAATCGGGATTTCGTCACCTCTCTTCTCGAGTTTTACTCTGCTGGTAGTGTGACTATAGATATTTTGTAAAATTTGTATGTATATCTCGTTCGTATTGCATTGGCGGAGTGCTTTCCAGATGGATCTATGTGAGATAGTGTCAAATGCTTTGGCATAATCGATGAAAGCAATGTAGAGGGGCTTGTTGAACTCTTTGTATTTTTCAATTATTTGTTCCATGGCATGGATGTGGTCTAACGTTGAAAATCCTGATCGAAAACCTGCTTGCTCAACGGGTTGTAGGTTATCTATTTCGATTTTTATTCTGTTTTGTAAAATTGATGTGAAAAGTTTGTATACAGACGATAGAAGGCTGATTGGACGGTAGTTAGCTATATCTTGTGGGTCACCTTTCTTGTATAATAAAATTATGTCAGATCTTTTCCATTGTTCTGGAGCTTGACCAGCTCTTAAGACCATGTTGAACAGATAGGCGAGAGGGGACGCCAGTTCGGCTGCTCCTACTTTTAGGGCTTCGTTGTGTAGTCCATCCGGCCCAGGGCTTTTATCTGCTTTTAATTTTCGAAGGTGGGTTATTACTTCTTTTTCGTCTATTGGTGTAATGTCATCCTTGTTCTTAGTCTCTTCATCATCAATAACTATGTTTGGGTGTTCTTCTGGTTTTTCATAGAGTTCTTTGTAGAATTTCGTGGCGCAATTTAAAATGTCCTCTCTAGTTTTCGTTTTTTTTTTCGTTTGGTTGTTTAAGCTATGAATCCAAGTTTTATGAGTTGTTAGTTCTTTGAATGCTACTACTCTTAAATTCACCTAACTTTAAGACGTTTCAGAGTGATCCTTGTGATAAGTTGTATGAAGACCTTTTTGACTTTGACTTTAACGTTGAAATTGTTTAATTCCAGCAATAAAAGACATCCAAAAGGAGATCCCGGACATCCCTCTCTTTCAATTCAACTCGCCAGAGCGGGACAGCACGCCAGTACTGCACGACGCCATCGCCCTGTCTTCGGAGTTGAGAGAGATGACGTCAGAGCCGTTCTCGGAAACTGTGCGAGCCAAGCCGCGGGATACGCTGCTGTATATCTACACTAGTGGAACTACTGGGTTTCCTAAGGCGGCTATTATTACTAATATTCGGTAAACTAAATAAAATTACCATTTATTCAATAACGTAGATCGTAGGTTCGAATCCAGTTGCGCATCAATAGATTTTTCATATCGAAAAATTTATGTGCGCAATCCCAGGGCGGTGAAAGGAAAACATCGTCAGGTAACCAGTTAGTATTCTAACAGCGGCGATGGGCTTGCAACCTGTCACGTTGGGTATGTGCTAAATGTAAAGTTCGGACGTACCTACCTCAGACTAACCTCCTTAGACTTCCTTAAAATAATCTGTAGTTCGTAGTTGGTACTAAGAGATCTGAGATCTACCGTGCCTGGGGATCGAAGTCGTGTAGCTATTCCAGTTTTTCTAGTTACCAAGAAATCGGATGGTACGTCTACCATGCCTAGAAACAACAGTTGTGAGCTTATGTCATGTTTTCACAGCTTCCTGCTAATTCCTCTGGGGGTCCACACCTCAGCCCGCCTCTCCTCCTCCGACGTGATTTACGACCCCCTACCGCTACACCACACAGCAGGGGGCGTCCTGGGGGCGGGGCAGGCCATCGTGCTTGGATGCACTGTGGCGTTGAGGAAGAAGTTCTCTGCGTCAAACTACTGGAGTGATGCAGCCAAGTATGGATGTACTGTGAGTTTTTCCTCGTTTCCTATGCCTTTGCTGGTGATGAGTTATGAGTATTGAGCACACACTGCCTCAACTTCCAGCAGTGAGAGTGGCAGCGGCAGAGGAATGGGATCGATTTATTCGCGCTGCTTATATCTCTACATTCATTATGTATCTGCCTCTGATACCCTCCTAAGACATGCTCAGAGAACTTAAAGTTGGTACTTGCTACTAAAATATCTCAGAGGATATCAACCATGCCTGGGGATTAAAATTGTTAAGCTGTTTCAGTTTTTCCACTATGCCCTCACACTTACTCCATCGCATCGGTTGTCTCTTACTCTTAAAATGTAACCTACCCATTTCCATTTCATCCAGTCATGCTGCTATTTTTCATGAATCCAGTTTTTAGACCTGTTTTTTTAAACCAATTTTAGTCCTTTGTTAGAAGTGCCAGCTTTGCCAGTTTTGCTTATCATATAAAAGAACTGATCCTCATTTGTCCCCAGGCCACACAATACATAGGAGAGATCTGCCGATACCTCCTATCGGTCCCTCCTGGTCCGAACGACAAGGCACACAAAGTTAAAGTAATCATCGGCAACGGACTGAGGCCTCAGATATGGCAGGAGTTCGTTGAGCGGTTCGGCATATCCAAGGTTCTGGAGTTCTACGGGGCTACAGAAGGAAACAGCAATTTAGGTAAATAATCTTTCATTGTTATTTTAGTCAACATATTATGATGCAGAGGTCAACGCTTAAATCAAATCACCTGTTTGTCTCGAAACCTATTCCCATAAAAAAAAAGACTATAGTCGCATTAAACAATCGCTGCAAACACGGTCATAAATTATCGGAACGAGACAGCAATATTGCTCTCTCTCGCACTTAGGAGAACGACACGATTCTTTTGTTTATACGCAGAGATGTGCATTATTGGAGTCGTTAAGAACTATCGATACATTTATACCAACTACCGATAATGACATCTCTGACCGCGCAACCACCGGGCGCTCTCGCTGAGTCATTCTTTTTATCGATAACGTGCATGCGCCCGCACCGAGTACTTTCAACACTAGTGCTAAGATGATTTATGAGCGAGTATAAGACATGCAAGTAAAAATGATTTAAATGTTACAATTATTGTTTTAGTGAACTTAGATTCTAAAGTGGGTGCTATTGGTTTCCTGAGTCGATTGGTGTCATCAATCTACCCTCTTACCTTAGTCAAGTAAGTATTATGACGTAGTACACCTATCCAATACCTTGGTGAACATACCACTGCCGGGGAATCAAAAGAGCGACTATAAAACAAACTGATAAATGAAGCGCACTATCTCTAAAGTAGGCTAATGTCTTTTGCAGATGTGATGAGATCACTGGTGAAATACTGAGAGACAGCAATGGAAGATGCATCACTTGTGGACCTCATGAACCAGGTAAGAACAACTAAGTTGAAGAAGAAGGAAGTGCCAGCAAATCCTGCGGCTTAGTCAGCTCTGCTGTTTGATAATGATTAAAGTAAAATTACGCGTGGATAGACTGACTAAGATGAGAGTATGGTATATGTGTTGGTTAAGTGACTGTGGTTTTAGCGTAGATTTTGTTTTTTCAGGGTTACTTCTCGGAAAGATAGATCCTAAAAAGGCCATCCTCACCTTCGCTGGTTACGCTGATAAGACAGACTCAGAGAAGAAGATAGTTCAAAGCGTGAGGCAGGAAGGAGACTGCTATTTCAATACTGGGGATATCCTGGTCATGGATCATTTGGGCTACTTCTACTTCAAGGATCGGACAGGAGACACTTATAGGTAAACACTTTTTGCATTTAGATGCTCTGTGGTCATAACTGAATATCGTGATCACATCTTCAAGATTTCTTTGGATGTGGGTAAGAAAGGAGTGACGACTGAGATGACGGATGATAGTGGAGAGAAAAGACCTGTTGTGCCGACCCCACATGAAGTGGGTTAAGGGCAGGAAGATAATGATGATGTCTTTCCTGTTCTGGGGTGGACGTGGGTGGTTATTTATAATCTGAGTTCGTCAGTGCTTCGGGGAGCACGATAAGCTGGTAGCAATAGTGCCGCCGGGATAGAGGCTTTCGGACACATAATCTAAACTCCATGATCAAATCAGACAGTCATAATATGACTTTAATTGCAGATGGCGTGGAGAGAACGTATCAACAGCAGAAGTTGAAGGTGTGATCAGTACACTGATAGGGCTAAAGGATGCTGTAGTTTTCGGTGTACCCGTAAGTATAAACTATCATTAGCTATTACCCAATAAGCAACATTCAAAGTAGTATAAAAAAGAGTCTATTTTGGTACAAGTACCTACAACTAGTTTAATAATTTGGAAAGGATGCGAATGACAGATCGAATACAGTCATTTAGCCAGTAAAAGTTTTGGGATTTGAACCAAGACTAGCAAATTTACCAGTTTCACTAAACCACTGCTGTTTCCACAGATCCCAAACACAGAAGGCAAAGCCGGAATGGCGGCCATTATAGACCCAGAAAAGAAGCTAGACCTGACTTTACTTTCCAAAGGTTTGAAGTCTAGTCTCCCAACCTACGCCAGACCTTTATTCATCAGGCTACTCCTCGAGACCCCATTGACAGCCACATTCAAGCTGAAGAAGAAGGAACTCATGGAACAGGGGTATAACTTAAATCTTCACAAAGATCCGATGTTTTTCATGGACCAGAAAACAGGGGAGTATATGCCGTTGACGCAGAAGTTGTATGAAGATATTCAGCAAGGGATGGTGAGGTTTTGATGCTGTGAGATGAACTGATGGCTCTGATGACGGTCTTTAAGTCTTCAAGACTTGACTGTATGAATATGATACGAATCTCACTGTACTGTAGCGTGATATGTTATGTATATTATGTTCTGGCCATAAAACTAGGACACCTTGAAGTTTGCCGCTGTCTGTTCTGTAGATTATTTAGTTAAAAGACCGTTGTGGTGTGTATGTCTGTACTGTGGGCTTGATTCTCAACAAAAACAAGCGGAATAAATGTGTCAATGGTTCTAAAACAGGTTAGACCCACGCAGCACCCACTTCTCTGTAGCAGTGTCTTGGCCTGTCTTAACGTGAGGTCGCTATCTCTGGGTGCTAGGTGGTAATGTGGCCGGCCATATGCCCGCGGCAGCGTCGCCGGCAATGTGTTCACATTTAGCCCGGATACTTAGGGAACGCGGGTAACGCGAACGGTAGCGCGAGCGGCAACGCGAGTGGATATGGAAGTGGCCTGTTACCATTCTCGCATTGCCCTTCACATTTCCACGGACATGAGCTGAGTGTAAACGCGATAATAAGGTACTCAGTGTGCGTGATAGACCCACGCAAAATTTTGCGTAGGGGTTTGGGCTATGTTCGTCGTTAGATATTATTTCGAAATTTCCCTTGAAACCAAATAATCTATAGGCAGACCTTTTTCTTTATTGTGCAAAGAATAACTTAGCAAAATATAAAGGTTAGTAGTTATTTAAATGTATTTTGTGATTTAGATAATAAAATGTTACCAAAACTGTGTCCAGTTAATTTATTTCACCTTTCAGCTTAGCTACAGCTCGCTGCACAGTCATTAAGGCGAATACAAAAGTTTTACAAAGTACTACCACCACGCCTTTTTCTGCCGCCAAGCAGCAACGCTGTGTTTCGGTTTGAAGAGTGTGGTTGCCGGTGTAATTACAGGCACATGAGGCTTAACATCTGTATGCCTCAAGTTGATGGACGCAGGGCAGTGCATCGTAGGGCACGTTCCTATCGTGCACTTGCGAGGCAATGCTTTGTTATAGGTGATGGTTACCACTTAACATCAAGTGGGTCATCTGCTTGTTCTATCAGCTAAAGGTATATAAAAAAAAAGTTTTCCTATCGATCAAAATTAAATTTTTTGATCGAGTGAGCGAAGCGAACGAAGATCTTTAGTTTCAACTTGGGCGATTTGGCATTTTATGTATGTATGTATGTATGTCGATAGCTTGTGCTTGAGAAATTTACTGGTAAGTATATGAATAAAATCGAATGAAGGGTTATTAACATATAGGGGTTTTTAAGGGGGCAAAAATAAAAAAAGTTACATAAAAAAACCAAGTTACATGTCATATGAAAGGGCTTTGTTTGGACATTCCAAAACAGATTTTTTTTTTTTCTGGAACGCTCGGTTTTTGAGATACAATAAAAAAGTTAAATTAAGATAACCAGCGATCCAAGAGCTCCCATCTCTAAGAGTTTCGTTGGCATCAAGGTTTTTCTACTGATTCTAATGCTTTTGCCGAGTTGTTTTAAGCCAACTAATAATGCGAAGGACTTTGAAGATAAACATAAGCAGTTTTGACACTTAAAGCACTTTATTCATACATACAAAATTATCAACATTTAATACAATGATTCTCAAACATAAATTATTGTGTACATTTAAAATTTGGCTAAAATCATTTTTATTTCACTCTATCTACGTCTATAGTTACTTTTTCCACTAATATACACTCTGTGCAAACAATCATTGGTCACGAAAATGTTTATTTTAGATAGACACACATGTTTTTTATAATAATTAATTTGAATAAGTCACAATAAAACAAACAGTCAAATAATATTTTTTTTCAAAATGTTTTACCTACAATCGGATAGTTCAACCAGTGTTTGCACATTGTTACAATAAAAAATATTTATTTATAATGCATCAAGTGCGACAAGTATATACCTAAGGCCCTGACAATTATTGACTATGAAAAAAACAGTGTGGTGAAAGGATGCCATATGACTTTTTACATGCACAAAAAAGTAGTAAGACAGTGTCTATTCCGTTTTTTGGCAAATTGTTTTTTCTGGTTTTAGATTTCGTATTCCGAAATTCGGATTCCGTTTTTCCAGCGGATTTTGTATTTAAGGCGAAGACAAGAGCTAATGTGACTCTCGCTCGCACGTTTCGACATGTTGAAAGATATAAAATCACTGAACTCATTTTCTAAAAATCGCAATCAACCATCTTGTGTGTTGTAACAATAACATTGCACACAGTTTAGTAAAAAATACATTTTAATCGATACATGTTTTCCTACTCATAAGTTTGCTTTACTAGTTTTCGTACATAAGCAAACTTTTAAGTAGGAAAAATTGTATCGATCAAAATGAAATTTTTACTAAACTGTGTGCAATGTGATTGCACACACAATGGTTGATTGCGATTTTTAGAAAATGAGTTTAGTGATTTTATATCTTTCAACATGTCGAAACGTGCGAGCGAGAAGTTGTTTGATAGTTGTCAGCCCCTTAAACGGGATCAGTATCAGTCGTGAAAAAAACATTAGTTCTCAGCACCCCCAATAAGGTCACTTATAGAATAGAATAGAATAGAAAATATTTATTATACGACACAAAATACAATGATAAAATTAAAAACCAAAGATTTATTTATTTATTCTTAGATTCACATTGTTTCCTATTTTAAATTAGATGTACATTGACTACTCTTGCACTAATCAAATTGAAACTCCATTTTATAAGTAAAGTAAGTAGGTAGGTAGATGATACTGAGAATAATAAGGTGAAAGTTAACAAATAAAACAAAAAATCAAAGTTGAAGTTTAAGTTAATCGCAAAAAAAGAAGTGTTAGTGTGTAAAACGTGATTAGTAATAGATGTGTAGTGTAGTGTGTCATTGTGTGTAGGTAAGTTGTTAGTATCGGGTAGGTGTGAGTGTGAATGTGATAGACAAAACGCCTTATAACTCTGCAACACTCTAAGCGTGTAGGCGAAGTGCAGCTAGCGTAAACAAAAAACTGGTTTCTGCATAGTTCTATTAAAAGGATGGCTTACATGGTAGATACACAAGAAGACATAATAAAAAACATTATAAATATCGTTAAAAAGGCTTTCACTCAGCATTTGCAATGAGCCTAGTGGCTTGTATGGCGCTGGTTTTCTGCTTATCGCGTCTACGTACAAATCCCGCAGGAAATCGGAATCCGAATTACGAAAAACGGAAAAACAAGAGGTTAAAAGTTGGAATAGACAATTTTAGATTCATTCACGTTTTTTCTATCTACACCTATCCTACCTACCTACCCATAATAATTTGGCATTGCCATACTGAGCTCACATCTATTTATTATCTCTTTCTTTCTGTCTGTACCCGTCATATAGTATTTTCTTGTAGCTCTTAAAGAAGATCTATCTAGGGTTAAAACTTATCTTCTATCTAGGAATAGATCTTCTTCTTTGAGAGTTCAGAGCATCTTTTGTGTGCTACGTGACCATGTAGCTAAAACCAGTTGGGAGAAAAGATCTCCTTTCATCCATCTACTTATTATACTCTCGTACTATCTATCAATCGTGCAAAACCTCAATTCCGAATAAATGACATAATTTCTTATACTTTGAACACTTTATTTAAACACATTTTATTAATACCTAACATTAAAACAACAGTATCAATAGATTATTTTTTGCCAACAAGATTTAGGGACAACTTTTTAGAAGCAAGTAGAGCTCTTTGTTAAACAGTTCATCTGGGGAAGTAAGACCAGCGTATTTATTTTTTTCGCCAGCAATGCTTCCCCGTCTGTGTTCCGATTTAAAGGTAATGGCTACCAGTGGAATCACAGGCACATGAGACTTGGCACCTTTACGTCTCACTGTGATGGAGGCAGTGCAATGCCACATAGTCCCACATAAAGTCCACCGAGGTACTTCCTCGGTAGACGTGCTCTGTGAGGTTTAAGGCAGAGGTTACTATTTAACATGAGATGGACCATCTACTGACATCTGTCTCATAAAAAAACAAGTCACAGGAATAAAAAATACTGGTTTTATGGCAGCCTGTTTAGGCTTACCACAATCGTAAATTTGTCACATGTTATGGGGCGATGAGAATAGTGAGTTTTCACCGTTTACGTCCAGTGAAACAGTATCGTAACTACAGATCTAACTAGTCTCACTGCGACCGATACTACTGGTACTACTAAACTTTTTGAGACAAGACACGCCAAACTTGTGAGTTTGGTATTAGGAGCGTTATAGATAACGTTTGTGTAAGTGACAGCTTTGTAATTTGTATACGGCATTTTTAAAATAAATGAATGCCATTTGGTTTGGTAAAGACTCTGTTGTATTCGATCCAGCGTAATGCCATGACCTGTGATACGTCAAACGCAAGTCAAAATGCGCTAGTATATAATTGAATACCAAAAATCTTATTGTCCTATCACCTGTCACAGACTACCACCAACGGCCCTTCCAACACCTTGTCGATCTGTTCCCGCGACTTGCCCTTAGTTTCCGGTAGCGTGAGGAATATGTACCCGGCGCCCAGAAATGTAATGGAGGCTGATATGTAGTAGGTGCTGTGGAGACCGAGGATCACAGCTATCGAGCCGTAGTAGCGGAGGAGAAGGAAGCTGGATAGCCACATCCAGGATATGAGCAAGCTTGATGCTAAAGTGCGGACCTGAAAAACATACAACACTTAGAGAACCTAGTTGACATCTCCGTACTGCCGCTGATGATGATTCTGACATGTTAAGAATCTAGGATATATTTTAGTTAATAGTGATGTCACAATTCTAGCTTTTTCAGAAATAGCTAAAGCCAAAGCTTAGCCTTTCAAAATACTCACATTGTTTGAAAACAGCTCAGAAATCAGTACATAAGGCACAGATCCCAGTCCGATGTTGTACATAAACAACATTAATGACAACAGCACCATCGGAGTCACAATTGAACCATCTTTATACTCGTCCACATTTGACCACACTGTCAAATTGTCATCTCTAACCACCATATCATTCGTCAAATATATATTTTTAAAACCCTTGATACTCGTCATATTGATCAGATCCATATTTCCACTTCCATCTTCTGTTGTCATATTCTTTAACAGTACTTCACTGCTTGAACTGTCAATAGTGAAGGTGATGTTTGGCAGGTTGGTGTTTTCTTTCAATGGAGGTCGTTTATAAGGCCACAGTCGGTGGAAGTACCAGGAGTGGTTAAAATGCGGATCGCAGTAGACTCCCAGTAGAGCTAGGCAGCAGGTTATGCCGGTACAGGACCAAAGCAGCAGCATCTGCGAAGAAAAATATAAAATACATAAATAGATTCGTAACTGATCCAAAAGTAACTCAATTGATAATTCTGTTGATGGTATTTTTAAGCTACCTGAATACTAGACTGCTGCTAGACTGGTAAGCCAAGACCTAAGTCTACCGAAATGCATGCAAAGCAGATAAGTAAAAGAAATATCATGCGTCATCCCAGCAAAATATACCGAATCTTGCTTTAAATTCAATAACTTTAAATGTGAATCTACAGCAGTTGCATGGACCATGTGAGTTTACCTTCCGTCCCAGTTTGTCTACCGTGACGGTAGCTACTGCAGCTCCAAGCACCAGCGCAGTTCCGCAGAGCAGGGATCCAGCTTCAGACGTATCGAAGAGAGCACGTGGCACCGTTCTGGAAAAGTTAATGTTCTTTATTATGATATGGGAAATATATTTTCAATGGCGAAAGTTTGTGATGCGAAGTCAGTGTGTTGTCCTCACGTAAACGTCATCCTTTTAATGCCTAAACGGATTTGGGTTTTGAAAATAAGAGAATCCATGGAGACTAGAAATGGTAAATATTCAATGCCCCGAGAAGATTGCTTGCTACATTCAAAATAGCTATTGACGCTTAGTATTCTTAAATTAGGTTGTCATCCATAATACCCATGATTGTAAAAAAAATCACTCCTTGGCAGTTAACAATATACCTATAATCGCATTACATTAATGCGATTTCTCACCCGTTATAAATAGTGAAGTTGTAAGCGGTAAGGTTGAGGTGCGGCACAGCGTGTGTGGAATGCCGCAGCACAGCAGCCGCGAAGCTGTTGACAGCGCCGGCGCCGCTGCCGGCCGCAGCGCATGTGATCATGATACAGGAGATCAAGGCCCGGCGAGAACGACGGTGGCGGACTGAAAGTCAGATAATAGATAAAGATAATACTTTTTTAAGTTTTACAATAAACGATTATTGTTCTTATAAGACAGTTGGTAGTTTACTTCTTGAGCACTGGTGGTCTAGTGGTAGCGGCCTCGCCTTCCGATCCTAAGGTCGTGGGTTCGAAACCGGTCGTGCAACAATGAGATTTTCTGTTCAAAAATGTATGTGCACAATGCCAGTACTCTCAAACGGTGAAGGAAAACATCGTGAGGAAACCGGCATGTCATAGAATCTAAATAGTTCTTTAACAGTGTCAAGTTCTCGAAAGGAGCCTCTTGAGCTGCATTTAAAATCCTTTCACCACTCTGTTTCGAAAGAAACTAGTGACACAGCAAGAGAGAGAGAGTTAACTTCTTTTTCTTCTTGTTGTGTAACTAGTTCTCCATTTTAAGTACGGCTCCTTTTGAGCACTTGAAACATGCTTTAGAACTTCCTACGACCAAATGACGATCAATGATTGCAAGAGCCACAGTGTCATCGATTTACTCAAAGTGAACCAACATGATATGAGAAACCAAAAAATCGAGCTGATCAATTTTACATAGGTACCTACTTAATACCTAAGAACTGTTTGAAGAAAAGGCTCGCAGTGATAGATGGTAATTTTAATCAGACGATCACATTTATGACAATCACCCTTATTTTGCCACGTATTTTTGGTAACACCCTTACTCACACAGCTCTCTGATAGCTGAGACTTCCTTCTCGCTTTTCTTTTCCGAGTTGGAGGTGCTGTCCAAGCCGCTGCTTCTCTTCAGCATCGGCTGCAACGTGTCGGAGTCCTGCCTCCTCATCTCCTTCCGTGCGTAGAAGTCCGAGGTCCGAATGCGAACCTCCTGCTGTTCTATCACATCAGTCATGTCCTCTTGGAAGTCGGAGCCGTCAAACCAGCAGATTATTTTCGCTGCGTCCTGCAAGTAAGCTTATGAGAAATCCAGATATCAAAATGCACTTATTCAATCAGATCACAAGGATAATTTTAGATAATTCTGTTAACCGCGAAAAAATCTTTTGTCTTGGTTTCCTCAAGGGTTGATTTTAGTATACTTCCTAGTACCACAGTCTTCTTTTTTCTGTGATAATACCATGGTCACAGTATACATGATAGCGCAACACTCGGTAGAAAGATTTACTGAAATGTAAAACCTACCTCAAAAATGTACCTCATTGTAACAAGGATCATAGAAAAGAACGGTAAGAAACAAGGGGTAAGTTTGTTGCCTGTTCTTCTAGGCTTTGGTTGCGTGGAACTAGCACCTAGAGTCACCTAGCTTTAAAACGTTTCAAAGTGATCCTTGTGATTTTATCGAATAAACTAGTACCTTTTGACTTTGACTGATTTTGAATGTAAGACCTACTTCAACCTACTACCAAACAGTTTTTTTAATAAAAATACGAGTACGATACACCACCTTTTTGCACACCCAAGATGACTGGTAGACATTCTATTTGCATTAAGTCCTCCTATCACCACATTGTTTGGTGTGAAAGTAAAGCATCTAGGTTCTTTCCTTTATTTACACGAACGCAAGCGGGGAAATAGTAAGCAGAACATAATAGTACCTGTACCCTTCCAATGCTGATGAGAAATGAGGGTGTCTCTGGGAGCCACAGCAAGGAAGTCAGGAGTACGACAGGAGGTACAGCCATGGAGAGAGCCAGGGCATGTGCAGAAAGTATCCCACCAGCTGCATACGCATATAGGATGCCGCAACTGAAAAAACAAATAAGTACCTCACAGCATGATGGGTGAGCCACTGACCCTCCAGAGCTTTTCCTGAAATCTGAACGGCAGGTTAAGTATTTTGATTGAGTTACAAAATAAAACATTAGAAAAGAAAAGAAAATACATTGATTTGACATACACATAAAAAGAATAAAAAATAAAACAGAACGGACAGGTACAGACAAACAGATTAAATATGTAACACTTAAAACAATAAGAAGAGAAAATACAATAATAAATATCAAATAAAGTTCGTTATAGCCAGTCCCGTCCCGTTGCATTGGTATGCCAAAAAGGCCCAGACTCAGCTTTTGCTGCCTAACAAAGTAGCTAAAGTAGCTACCTTGCCAAGCAGCGCTGGTTTTCAGTCACATTACTGTGTGGTACACCCCCCCTGTTACGAAACAAAAAATTCTATCTAGAGGTTTATGAGACTGTTTTTAAAGCAACTCTGCCGCTGAGTTGACGAGAAAACTTGCATGCCACACCTTACCTGCAAGCTAGAGCAGGCATGGCGGCTAGTCCTCTAGTCCGGGGGGCGATCTCCGCGCAGTAGACGGGGGCAAGAGCCAGTGCCCCCGCCCCTCCTGCTCCTGCCGCTGCCCTTGCGGCCCAAACCCCTCTGGCTCCGCACCATGCTGCTAATGACCAGCTGATCTGGAAATGTGGAAGAAAAACTTGTTGTAATCCAAAATATATGGCTGATGGTATAGTAAATGAATCAGTGTGGAGAAGGAAAAAGTTAGGTTATTTTCTTTCGATCAATAGTGGAGTTATATAAATCAAATTTTGTTAATATTTTATCGAAATAAAAAGAGGTTTATTATTATTATTATTATAGTGAAGTTGGCACTAGTTTTCTGAAAAAGATCCTTGTATGAGAAAAACCAGATGATTTACCGATGGAACTCGGTTTATGAACATGCCAGCGTTCATTCCTCTGCCTTTATCCAGTACACGAGAAATCCCATTTGTTAAACCCTACCCCGAGGAAGCCCATTGGTAACACGAGAATCACTGCCTGTATTATGAAGCTTTGAAGTACAGCGAGCTAGCCCCGCTAACCAAAGTTTTGGTTGGGCCAAAATTTGTTCCTATTTAAGCTAAGATTCTAAAAGGCTGCACCATCGAAGGTTTTGCTCGAAGGCAATTCGTCACACCAGTAGCACCCACCAAGATGGAGTCTTGCTGCAGCGTGCTGATTATAATGTGTACTTACAATAAAACTGATGCAGATACAGAAAGCGCCAGTCTTCCGGCCTCTGGCATCAGCCAGCACTGCGAAGAAGGGTGCTGCTGGCAAAGCCACCAAGCTTGGCAATGCAGCGAGCCATGCTCCCCCGGTCAGCGCTTCGGAGCCCAGCACTCCTGACACCCAGCCGGTGCTGCAGCCATGGGTGAAGCAGGACAGGTTATCTGAAAGAAGACCTTGGTTCACTACCATAGAAGACTAGAATAGAAAAAAATCTTTGTTTTGTCTCTTGAGAGCTATTGTACAAAGGAGCTTTTACAATTTGACTTGACGACAAAAAAGTCACCACTCAACATAAGCTGTATAAGCTCTGAAGCCTATGCAGCGCTGGTTTTCAGTAATTGAGTACTCTTTATGAAGGGATCGTGCGGGGAAGTACAACCGCCATGTCAATTTGTGCCGCTAAGCAGCATTGTTGTTTCGATTTGAAGGCTGTGGGTTCTGGTAAAATTACCTTAACTCAAATCGAGGCTCAAGTTGATGGACGTAGACCATCTGCTTGTGCCATCAGAAATAGTATAAAAATAATCGCCTGCGTATCGGTAGGGATTGTTAACATTAATATTTAAAGCGTTCCCTTCCCCTTATTGGGTATTTCATGTTTTCTACCGCGATCGCGGTTATTTTTCGGGATAAAATGTACCCCAAATGCTTATTCTTATTAGTAGGTTGTATTCTATAATTTAAATTTTCATCCCTAAAGTATATTATTATAGGATTTGGTACAGGTTGCTTATTTCCTGAAAAAAGTCAGAGTTCGTGCCAACCCTAACTTTCAAGTAAAAAGCAGGTAAAAGTAGGTATCATAATAATGTATACGTTCGTTAGTGGAACCTGTCTCTTAAAAGTTTCTTCGGTGCATTTATCATCCACCTCGGCGTTATGAAAGCCTCGTAATTCTGACGGTTTAACGGTCAAAGTGGGTAGTTAATGGCTTTTTAAGTCGAGATTATTTCTGAAAGCTTTTTGATGTACGGCGATTTCTTTTCAGTGACTGAGTAGGAAGATGTTGAAGAAATACAATAATATATTTAAAATAGTTCACCAGCTGTCCAGTGTGTACTAGAGTTTACTCGCGGCTTTGCTTGTTTCGTGGCAAAATTTTCTCATGGAATCTCTATAAAGTTCTTATGTATTTTGATTTTATTTATCTATAAATAACCAAAGGAGCGATAACAAATATTAAATTTCAAGATTTTTTAATTACTTGTTGGAACAAACAGATGGCTCACCTGATGTTAACTGGTAGCCATCACCTATAATTAAACTTCGCAAGTCATACACAATAGAAACGTGTCCTATGCACTGCCCAGCGTGCATCAACTTGAGGCATACAGAAGTTTTCCTACTTAAACTAGTAAAGTAAACTTTTGAGTAGGAAAACATGTATCGATCAAAATGAAAGTTTTACTAAACTGTGTGCAATGTGATTGCACACAAAATGGTTGATAGCGATTTTTCGAAAATTAGTTTAGAATAGAATAGAATAGAAAAATCTTTATTTTGTCTGTTAAAAATCGAAATTTACAAAAGATACTGTTTACAATTTACAATTACAATTTTGATGACAAAAAAGGCCACCACTCAGCATTTGCTGTAAGAGCTCAAGCCCTTACAGCGCTAGTTTTCAGTGGCGCCATTTAGTGATTTTATATCATTCAACATCATCATCATCTTTCAACATGTCTAAACGTGCGAGCTAGAGTCACTTAGCTCTTGTGCCTGGAATTCAACGGCAACCACGCCCTTCAAACAGAAACACAGCAACGCTGCTTGAAGAAAGCATGTTACTGATTTTGCAATATTCGTCTTCGGTAACAAAGATGCGGGTAAAAGCGAGTGTCGTGTGACGGAGGAAATTATAAGGAGATATTGAAGTGCGATTGAGTGCTCCACCCTTGACCTTCCTGTCAGGTAAGTACGTGCTTCATAAACCCAATAAATTAAGATGAGTGATACTGTGAGCTGTAGGTATAATGTAGGTAGGTAGAGACAAATGTGTAGTGAAAGAAGACGTAGTGAAGAGAGTAGAGAAAGGTATGTTAAGATGGTTTTTTTTTTAAATACAACCAGCTGATGGAACAAGCAGATGGCCCACCTGATGTTAAGTGGTAACCATCACCTATAACAAAGCATTGCCTCGTAAGTTACAAACGATAGGAAAGTGCCCTACGATGCACTGCCCTGCGTCCATCAGCTTGAGGCATACAGATGTTAAGCCTCATGTGCCTGTAATTACACCGGCAACCACACTCTTCAAACCGAAACACAGCGTTGCTGCTTGGCGGCAGAAAAAGGCGTGGTAATAGTACTTCCCCGGACGAGCCCTTCACAAAGAGCTCTACTACTCTGATACTCTGGTTTGGGCATGTAGAGGGGATGGATGAAAGGAGATTAACGAAACAGGTGCATCAGGAGAGTGTGAATGGGACTGTTGGGAGGGGAAGACCTCGGCGAATGTATCTGGATCAGATAACGGATATTTTAGAGAAAGGCCAGGTCAAGAGTACCCTAATCCGACGAGCATGTATGAAGAATGTTATGAGAGTGAATGAAGCGACAGAGGTATGTAAGGATCGTAGCAAGTGGAAATCCGTGGTGTCTGCCTACCCCTATGGGAAACAGGCGTGATTTTATGTATGTATGTAATAATTGATTAAAATATGATATTTTTATTTAAATTTTTAATAAGGCGAATGAAGTATGTCAGGATCGTAGAAAGTGGAAATGTGTGGCCTCTGCCTACCCCTATAGGTAACAGGCGTGATTTTACCTATAAATCTACGTAATTGATTTATTATGCACAGCTCAGTTGGTAGTGGTCGCCTTTTGCGTCGTAGGCCGTGGGTTCGATCCCCACCGAGAACAAACATTTGTGTTATGAACATAGATTCTCTGTCTGGGTGTTATATTTATAATACTTAAATATGTATTAAATATGGAGTATTATAAAAGAAAAGTATATGCGTATTATATCAGCTATTTGGTTCTCATAGTACAAGCTTTGGCTTAGGTTGGGGCCAGATAAAAATAAACATACTCGTATACAGTGGCGGATTTACATATTTGCCGCCAGTGGGCTATTCATGCCGCCCCTACTGACTTCGACAATTTGATACTAGCTTAGTATAAAACATATTACTCAAAAAAAATTGACAATGAAATTGCAACTGTATGATTTGTGCACTATAGTCCTCATTACATCAGCTTTTTCCCGTTATTAGTATAAATAAATATTGGTGGACTTTATACACAGCACTATCCAGCCCCAAACTAAGCCAAAGCTTGTTATATGGGAACCAGATAGCTGATATAATACATATATACTTTTTTTTTTAATACATACTTATAAAATAAATAATAACACCCAGGCAGACAACAAACATCCATGTTCATCACACAAATGTTTGTTCTCGGTGGGGATCGAACCCACGACCTACAGCGCAGAAGGCAGAGCTACGACCAACTGAGCTGTGAAGGCTGTCAATGTATGTGAGAGTATGATGGTGTTGTGAACTAGGTGATCGATATATCAGTTCCTTTTCCAAAAGCTCAATCTTATAAGTATAAGGTAACATGAGCTTTTCTTAGCTTAGAAATATACCCAAAGACATGATATAGATATATTATTTATTATTATATATAATAAAATAAGATATCACTACATAGTATAAAACAAAGTCGCTTTCTCTGTCCCTATATCCCTATGTATGCTTAAATCTTTAAAACTACGCAACGGATTTTGATGCGGTTTTTTTTATAGAAAGAGTGATTCAAGAGGAAGGTTTATATGCATAATACAAGCATAATATAGTAGAGAAACACTGATAATTTTAGAGGTTTCTAATGTGATGTCGTAATTAAATTCATTTTTTTGCGCTTACATTGCAAATGCTGGCTGAACCCTACGAGATAGATAAAAATAATGTACTACAGTATTGTACACCTTATATGTCTATCTCTTAGGGATAACCCACAATAACCGTGCGAAGCCGGGCGGGTCACTAGTATTATATAAATACGAAAAAAAAGCCATAATTTGCCATCCCTTGAAATCTGCCGCCCTAGTCTAAAGCCTACTCAGCCTGCTGGTAAATCCGCCGCTGCGTATATCATATTTTACGACCGTCAAATGACGATCGCTACTTCTTAGTGGAAGTTTTTAGAAGCAGAATTATTCCAAACATGCAATTTAAAGTTCAGCGAAATGTTCAGTAGCTATCTTATCTAGTAGTTCCGTTAACCTAAAACTAAGCAAGATACCTCAATTTTGGATGCACCGTGCTCTACTTACAGCCGTACTCAGAGACGACACTCGCATATTAAGAGCGTTTTTCACTATGCTCTGTTAGTTACTAATCAAGGATTAACAGCCCGTTAAATCTAACCTTAGATGTCAAACGCGTACATTTTGTCATTTTTAATGGCCCTTTAATCCTTTGTTAATCTAACAGAGCATGGTGAAATCAGCTCTAAGGCGAAGACAAGAGCTAATGTGACTCTCGCTCGCACGTTTCGACACGTTGAAAGATATAAAATCACTAAACTCATTTTCGATAAATCGCCATCAGCTTTTTTGTGTGCCCATCCGTGTTAAGTGGTAACAATTACCTATAACAAAACATTGCCTCGTAAATCACGCACAAAGGGAATGTGCCCGACGATGCACTGCTCTGCGTCCATCAACTTTAGGCATACAGATATGTCCTCATGTGCCTGTAATTACACTGGCAACCACACCCTTCAAACCGAAACACAGCAACGCTGCTTGGCGGCAGAAAAGGGCATGGCGGTGTGTGTGGCTCGTCCGGGGATACTTCCCTGGACGAGCCACACACAGTAACAGTAATATTCAGTAATATTTATTCAGAACAAAGTTACAAAGTGTCAACCAACAGGGAAGTATTAAACAAACAAGAACTTACAAAGAAAATAAAAAATATTTAAGGTCATTGTGTGAGAGTAAAGAGCTCTACTACTCCTACTCTACTAGCTAACGCTGACAGTGAGGTTAGTTGAGGTCGCTGAGTACGGCTGCTACGTACTCTATCACAAGCACACGCGAGAACAGGAAGACGGCGAAAGCACGCGATCTTATTTGAAGAGATAGTTGTTTCAATCGTAAAACGAATTCCTTCACTGTTTTCAAGTTGGATATAACGTATTATACGGGTGCCCTCTTTAAATAAATTTATTTATTTTATACAAATAAATCTAAATACTTAAATTTAAGAAGAAGAAGATATAAATCAATAAATAATAACCAACTAGAACGGTTTTAAAAACCATTAGCACTAATAATTAAGTGCGTATCTCAATGTTTTTATCCATTAATATTTTTATACTTTTATGCAAATTTGGGTAGGAAAAATTGTATTGATCAAAATGAAATATTTAATGAACTGTGTGCAATGCGATTGCACACAAGTTGGATGATTGGAATTTTTCGAAAATGAGATAAGTGATTTTATATCTTTCACATGTCAAAACGTGCGAGCGAGAGGTACATTAGCTCTTGTCTTCGCCTTAATATCTGTATGGACGCAGGGTAGTGCATAGTAGGGCAGGTTCATATCGTGCGTGACTTGCTAGACAATGCTATGTAACGTTTTGTAAAGTGGTAACTTTCAGCTATAGGTTTTTTTTAAAATAGTGTACGTTATTATTTATAACATACTCTAATAATATTACAATCTAGCCATAATTACGGCTAATAGGTAATTTAACTCTGACCCAGTTTTTTAAAGTAAGCTACAACTAAGAATTTTTCCACTAACTCTTTTCTTACTGTTTCTATCTAAGGCGAAGACACTTTGTTCTTGTAAGAAAGAAAGAAAGAAAGAAAAGGTATTTATTTGTCACACAAACATACGTGGACTTTAGATTTAAAAGCTAGTAACAAATAGTATAATATAACCTAAAGAAAAAACAAATACACGTAAAAAGAGAAAGTGCAGATTAGTCCTCCATATGCCGAGTGCGACAAACAGGTCCCGTCTCAGCGAGCTGACCATCCATAGATAGTAAGCAGCGCTGGTTTTCAGACGAGACCCGAGGGTGGCTTCACGAACACAATAATAAATAGGTGATATGTACTTGTGTTCTTGATTAGAGTTTTTCACACTCACACATAACTTTATATATGTAAATAAATAAATAGTGTAATGTAGTGTAGTCAAAAGGCTTAGTTCTTTTAAGTCTTCTCACATGTCCGTGTTGTCGAGGAGGCCTCGAGGCTGGATGGCCTCGACGTTCACATGATGATGAAGTCTATATTCGTGAGCTCACCATTCACATAGGTGACAGTTGCCACTTAACATCAGTTGGGCCATTTGCTCGTTCCATCAGCAATACGCACAATAAACAAATAAATAATAGTGTACTGGCGCTGGACGATCTGGATGCCTTTGAAAGTATGTTGAGGAATCCTCTAAAAGCAAAAGTAAATTGAAGAGGTTTTTGTTGGAGAGGTGTTTTTATTCCGTGGAAGAGTTTTTAGTATGGAAATAGCCTGACATTTTTTATTTTATTTTGTGTTATTCGTTATTAAAATTCATTTTATTCAATTAATTAATTAGGTAATATATTATTTTTATTGTGTTAAATTAATTATGTATACTTTATTGTATTAATTATCTACACTAATATTATAAAGAGGTAAACTTTGTATTTTTGTATTTTTGTATTTTTGTATTTTTGTATTTTTGTATGTAACGAATAGGCTCAAAAACTACTGGTCCGATTTCAAAAATTCTTTCACCATTAGAATGCTACATTATCCCTGAGTAACATAGGCTATATTATATTTTCAAAAAAATCAGGGATCCTTACTAAAACTTCAATAATGTAACCCAAGGTGGAAAACAAAAAACCTTACATCGCGTGCGCTGCGAAAACTATTGAAGATAGAACAAAATAATGTACTACGATTTTGTAGAACACGTTATCATCTACAAAAAATGTCGCGACAGCATATGTCTAACTATTATAGTTATGTCACAATAAGTGTTCTTTTATTATAAAAAATTAATTGAAATGCCTCCGCTAGAAAAGGGTCTTTATTTGTACCTTGGTATTAATCCTTATCCAAATAAATCATTTCATAGTTAAGACGGTTTCAATACCTATAGATTACTTCTTAAATTTTTCAAATCGGACATTCCATTCAAAAGATATGACGAAATTAAAAATGTTTACGGGTCCACCGGTCACGCGCGGGGCGCAATTTCACTCACTCAAGGAGAAGCGCGTGCAAATGTATGAAATAAGTAGACGCGAGGCTCGAACCCACGGTCTAAGTTTATCCTAAAATGTTCAAAAAATTTATGACCACCCATGCGAAGCTGGGACAGGCCGCTAGTGTAGTTATAAATTGACATTCAAATGCAATTACCATACCTACCTACCAGCTTTGATTAATGTGTTTTTATTTAATTTTTATTGTAATTTTTTTTATTTTTTTTATTTGGTAGGTACCTACCTAACTACCTATTGGTTTTGCCGTTTTGTCCGTATCTGTCCATTGTCAGTTTTGTGTGTGTCTAATAAATGTACTTTCTTTCTTTCTTTTTCTGTATTATAAAAAAATTGTTTGTGAATAAAAATAAATTGAAATTGAAAAAAATGTTAAGGTGTTGAGGTCTGGGATAGGGAGAACTGGAAGTCCTTAGGGGAGGCTTTTGCCCAGCGGTGGGACGAAATAGTCTAAGGAAAATAATACTTACAAACGCCTGCGGCCACCACCCTCCTCAGCGACCCCCTCCATCGCTTCGACGCGCTTCTCTCGATGCGGTTCCTGTAATGATGCCATTGGTTTTCATTGGGTACTTGAGGAATCCTTATTGCTAATTGTTTTTAAACGAACTTCAAAAAAAGGAGGATATTCTCAATTCAACTACATTATTTTTAACTGTCTTCAAAAAAAATGATGAGATTCTCAGTTTGACTGATTTTTTTTTACCGATTTCAAAAAAGAAGGATTTTCTCAATTCAACTGCATTTTTTCGATCCGTCATTCCGTCATTTATGATTTGAGAAAAAAAAATATTTGTGAAGATATATTTTCATATTAATATGAAATATGGGACATATTTCATATGTCAATATGAAATAAGGGACATATTTTATATTAAAATGTTATCAAAATCTGTTCATTAGTTGGGCTATTAAATCAAAATAACAGGAAAAGTAATACCATCCAAGTAAATGAGATTGCGTATTTTGCTGTTTTATGTTTTCAGTATATTTAAAGTCGGTTTGTTTGCTGAAAAGTTATCATTGGATACTTTAGGAATCCTTATTGCTAATTGCTTTTTAAAAGGGTAATTGGGGCCGCGCTTTGAATTTGAATGTGAGGCAACGATTTTCCAATCCCAGACGATAGGCCAATTTCAGTTCACAATTAAAGTTAAAAAAAAAGCTGTAAATAGGGCTGTGTCATGTTGTGTTAGTTTAATTTTGGCGGAAAGTTTAAGAGGCATTTCATGAATGAAAAACTTTGACATTTCAAAAGTCTTATATCAATAGATGATCGCCATGACCGAATACACAAGGATACACTAGGAATCTAAAATAAAGTAAATTAAGATAATTAACCAAATCAATATACTATAATTGAATCTATAATCTGAAACTTTGACTCCCGCAGTGCGATTTCGATACAAGATTCACCTAAGTGAACGCGGAATCGCGGTGAGTTATCAATTTGGCAATCTGTGATACATTTACCCATCACTAGCGCCACCCGCGTTTGATAGCGGAAATGTGAGCGAGATGAACCTCGTGATCGAAGTGAGCGTGGATCCACTGAGGCCTCAGGGATGGCGTACCAATGGCACGCGTGCCATTGATGGCACGTGACCCAATATTTTGGGCACGCCACGGATCAAAACAGTTTGCATTTTTAAGTTCAAACTATCCGCTACTTCGCCCGCCCACCCGATACCCCAGAAGCTACTTGGTTAAATCACCCGTGCCCAGTGCCCAGTGTTGCAATTTCCGTGAAATTATTATAATATATTAAATAATAATTATCAATATATTTATATTTTGGTTGAAATTATTTGAAGGCACTACGGCGTCTACGGCCTCGTATTTTTTTTTCTTAAAGTGGCGAAAAATGTCACGTTGAATCAAAAAGGTTCACCACCCATACAATAGGTGATACTCCCCGTGTTTGTTCAAAGTCAAGTCAAAGTCAAAAGGTTTATTCAATAAAATCACAAGGATCACTTTGAAACGTCTTAAAACTAGGTGACTCTAGGTGCCAGATCCACGCGAACAAAGCCTAGAAGAATAGGCAACAAACTTACGGCTTGGTTTCTACCGTTCTTTTGATCCTTGTTACTTGTTGTTGTAGAGAATCGATACCCAGATATCTAAATTCTACAACTTTCCCTAATATCTCACTCCAAATTGACGGGGTGTATTCCGTTACGCCACCCTTGAGACCGGGATATCGAATACACAGCCTTAATGTACAAGTTTTATTCTAAGGAATGGTTCGAGTGAGAGATCATCATCATCATCCTATATAAGTCCACAGTCCGACTCTACAAAATATTTGGGGCTTCAAAGTCAAAGTCAAAAGATATTAATTAAATTATTTTTATTTATTGGCAGATTTGGATCTATTGAGCTACTCGTATCTCTAGAGCGTTTGCAATGGTCTGCAGATAGCTCAACTGTTTGATATGTATTTTGTCCGTTTTTTTTTTCTTGACTTTTTTTATATACAAATAGCTTACGGAACAAGCAGACGGCCCACGTTATGTTATGTGGTAAACATCACCTATAACAAAGCATTGACTCGTAAGTCACGCACGATAGGAACGTACCCTACGATTCACTGCCCTGCGTCCATCAACTTGAGACATACAGATGTTAAGCCTCATGTGCCTGTAATTACACCGGCAACCACACTCTTCGAGCCGAAACACAGCAACGCTGCTTGGAGGCAGAAAAATAGTTTACTTTATTATAAAAATTCATCATTAGAATAACATAGATTATATTCAAAAAGTAACATAACATTTATCACTATCACTATTACTACATAGTATAAAACAAAGTCGCTTTCTCTGTACCTATATCCCTATGTATGCTTAAATCTTTAAAACTACGCAACGGATTTTGATGCGGTTTTTTTTTTAATAGATAGTGTGATTCAAGAGGAAGGTTTATATGTATAATACATGCATAATATAGTAGAGAAACACTGATAATTTTAGAGGTTTCTAATGTGATGTCGTAAATAAACACATTTTTTTGCTCTTTCATTGCAAACGCTGGCTGAACCCTACGAGATAGATCAAAATAATGTACTACAGTATTGTACACCTTATAAAGGTCTACATAAAAGTCCGGCATGGTATATGTCTATCTCTTAGGGATAACCGACAATAACCGTGCAAAGCCAGGGCGGGTCACTAGTAGCATATATTTACAAAATGTTCTGTGTGAGAATCGAACCCCCGGCCTACAGAAGGCCGTGCTACTACCAACTGAGCTGTGAGGGATGTAAATTTGAGTTTTGCGTTGTAGTTTTTTAACTTGCTCATAATCTCTTGGCTGCTAAATGGGACATTTATGGTACCACGGCGCACTAATGAGCAGTTAGGGTTTAATGAGCGCTGTGGTTTTCATAATGCTGTAATTTCAGATAGTGCTTTGTAGCCAAATTGTTTAAAGTGGTTTGTGTGGAATATACAATCTTCATCATCATAATCCTTCCTGCCCTTAGACATAGACATAGACATAGACATAGACAGACATTTATTTGCTAAAAAAACACACATACACATACAAAACAATAAAAGCTAGGAAATGGCTAAACAGAGATATATATTGCAGTCCTTTGTTGGTATGTAGGTGTTTGTGTGCTGCAGCAGCAAAAGGGTCTCGACTCAGCGTATGCCTCACTACTACTGTTATAGAAGATAGGCGCTGTTATTCTGCCGAGACCTTCAGCCAATAAACCTTGTGAGAAATTTATAAGTGTGGAGTGTTCTGTTATAAAATAAGTTACAATTATGTTGAAAATAAACAGTACATACATATGAATCATATAAAAAATGGTAATAAACTTACATCGTGCAGTAATAGGCGAGTGTGTGTTTTATGCATGGGCTTCCATGATTCCCCCAGTCTCTTAAGAGTCTGGTTATCACAGAGGGAAACCCACAACATGTGTGTGTGTTAATAAAGGTACATATATTATACAAAAAGGTACATAGACTAAATATATGAACTTATAATCTAACAAGTGAATGGTGCACTATAGCTATTCACACCAGACAACCCAGTTTTCTGTTGCTCCAGAACGAAACATTTAAAACGTTTTTTAAAAGTAAACTTGGATTTCAACAGTCGTAAAGGAGGTGGAATATTATTCCAACACTTGGTTGCCTGGTAGCGAAAACTCCCCCGAAATGCGACGGTTTTGTTTTTACTATAGTGCAGCAGATTCCTTGTAGACCTTTGGCTATACTTGCTATCGGAGTGATCAAGTTTTGCGTATAGATACTCTGGCCCTTATCCCACGCTGCATGAGGTCGGCACAACAGGTTTTCAATACTTTTTTTTTATACCACTAGCTGATGGCACAAGCAGATGGCCCAGATGTAAAGTAGTAACCATCACCAAAGCATTGCCTCGCAAGTCACACACGACAGGAACGTGCTCTATGATGCACTGCCCTGCGTTTATCAACTTGAGGCATACAGATGTTAAGCCTCATGTGGCTGTAATTACCGGCAACCACACTCTTCAAACCGAAACACAGCGACGCTGCTTGGCGGCAGAAAAAGGCTTGGTGGTAGTACTTCCCCGGACGAGCCCTTCAAAAAGAGTTCTACTACTAAAACTTACTCAATACTCAATACATTTATTGCTTACACATGGTTTAGTTTAGGTACATACATTGTTGTTGGGTGTTAGTAAGTATCACATGGACCCTGCATAGGGTATGGCAACATGGAGGCAGGCCGAGGTTTTAAATTAAAAGTAAAAACCTCTAGGTAGGTATTATCTATTATACAAGGTACGATTTTTTTTCTTCCACTCTCCTCTATCATTCGTCATCTCGGTGCTCACTCCTTTCTTAATCATGTCATCTTTCACACAGTCCATCCATCTTTTCTTCGACGACCTTTGATATTGAAAAACCTCGGCCTGCCTCCAGGCACTAAACGGAACCCTATTACTAATACTCCGCTGTCCTTCCGTCTGTCACCAGGCTGTATCTCATGAACCGTGATAGTTAAGCAGTTGAAATTTTCACAGATGATGTATTTCTGTTGCCGCTATAACAACAAATACTAAAAAACAGACTTGGGTGCCCTAAAAACTGATACAGACTTTGTTCCCCAGTCACGGTAATAGATATCCCCTCACGTCTCTTGGTAGCAAGTACGACTTTCAGATTATTTAAGGACGTCTAAGGGGGCTAGTCAGAGGTATGTCCAAACATTACATTTGGCACGTAAACATTTTGTAGTAATTATTGTTCTGTATGGTAATTTTGTTAATACTTATATATTATAATTTTTATTTAATTGTATTCTTTCACTGATATATCATAACTAAAGAGCATCGAACATCGTTGGCATACCTACTAATCCGCCATTTTGAAAAAAAAACGTGATTCGGCGGCCAGTGATGAAACACATGTCAGACAGAGTAAATGCTTACAAACAAAAAGTGTAAAGTTATCAAATGTCTAAGTGATACGGTTTCAGAGATATTTGGGTCTAAAAACTATAAAAAAATCGGAAATCCAAAAATGACGCTGGTGACGAAGGCAATTTTTCCTGGCGAGCCCATGTCATCTGGAGCCACTGGAGTCTGTTCTTGTAGCACGGATGACTCTTCATTTACCTACTTTATACGGTGGTTTCAAGATAATACGAATCGTATAACTTTATTTGTCTTTTTTCGGACCCAAATATCTCAAAAACCGTATCACTTAGAGATTTGATCACTGAACACTTTGTTTGTAATCATTTACTCTGTCGATTGACATACTTTTCATCACTGGCCGCTGAAACATGTTTTTTTCAAAATGGCGGACTAGTAGGTATGCTAGGCTCCATACAAAAATGTTCGAACACCTTTTCCTAAGTGCAGGTTACAGTAGTCAGAGGTCAAGCTAAGCTTTTAGGAGCACTTAGTTCTAGAGCATCTGGTAAATAATCTCTTGTATTTTATTACGCCCTGGTACTTTCAGGGAGCAAAGTTTATTGAACTGTCCAAGTTTATTCCGTGATACATAGTTTTTTTTTATTAAAACCAAGTACGGATTGACCATAAATGACACCCCTGATGTTGAGCGGTTACTAGAAACACAAGAGGCACAAGCATATTTTTAAAGAAAACTTGGGTCAAAATGAAATTTTTGCTGAATCTTCGTAATGCTTGAAACTTGGTTGTTTGTGAAATTCATTGAGTGATTTTATACCTTAAATGCTTAAATGAGCAAGCGAGAAGTACATTAGCGGTATTATAGTCTCCGTCGTAACTCGTATGTTTAGGGCCGGTTTCACCATGCTCTGTTAGATTAACAAAGGATTAAAGGGCCGTTAATTATATCAAAATGTACGCGTTTGACAGCTAAGGTTACATTTAACGGCCTGTTAATCCTTGATTAGTAACTAAGCATGGTGAAATCAGCTCTTAGTCTAATTCTTACTAATATTATAAATGCGAAAGTAACTCTGTCTGTCTGTCTGTCGCTCTTTCACGTCAAAACTACTGAACCGATTTAAATGAAATTTGGTACACAGATAGTCTAGAGCCTGAGAAAGGACATAGGCTACTTTTTAATGCGAAAAAAGGGGTGTAGGGAGTTGGAAGGGGGGGGTGAAAAGTTGTATGGAAATATGTAAGGTTTATGTGAATGTTTTTTAAGTTTGCGACAAGAGACAAAATATTAGACTTAGTTTCAAATAATAAATAAAAATAAATATTTTTGGACTATCCACACAGCACTATCTAGCCCCAAACTAAGACAAATCTTGTAATATGGGAACCAGATAGCTGATATAATACATATATACTTTTTTTTTATAAATACTTATAATATATAATAACACCCAGACAGAGAACAAACATTTTCATTATTTCTTATGATAGTTCATCACACAAATATTTGTTCTCGGTAGGGATCGAATCGAACCCACGGCCTACGGCGCAGAAGGCAGAGCTACTAGAAATAAACCTACCAAAATCAGATCTATTGTCATTTTATCATCGGGCGATAATACAAGCTGCTTTGTTGTAATCGGGTGGGGGTTGTAATCGGGCCTTATTGTAACTGAGCTGATTGGAACATCAGCAGGCTGATCACGAATGAATTTTGACATTTGTGACGTTAACGTATCCTACCGATATTCGACCTTATTCTGTTGTTCTTAGGGATCCGAATCACTTCCGCGACTAACGTCCAATTCGTTCGTGATTACAACAAGGAATGCGCGTTGTAAAGTTTTATCTTTATTGTTCAAACATGTCATAACTTAAGCATATTTAACGATCTTTGTTGTGTGGGGGATGAAATTGGTGGAGACTCTGGTGTGGGTTTGATTCTCGCTGTGGTACAAGTTCGCATATTTTGCATAGGGTGTCTGGAATAATAGATTTTATGTTGTTGATGACATTATGAGTATTATAGCAATGCTTTTTCTATCAGCTATCTGTATCCCATAGTACAAGTTTTGCTTAGTTTGGGGCTAGATGTTTGAAATCTCCTTAAATATTTATTTTAAATCGCCATCGATTAGGACGGTTTAGTGAAAAAAATATGTTAATTGACTTGAAAGAAGAAGTGGATCTATCTGTATAGCGATTTCCTATCTTTTATTGTTTTGTATGTGTATGTGTGTTTTTTTAAGTAAATAAATTTCTGTCTATGTGTAGGTATGTCTATGAATCTAGAAGTCAGTTCCACACGACCAAGCCTAGAAGAACAGGCAACATCTACAGCCTGGTTCCTACCGTTCTTTTGTTACAAAATATCCGTAGTCCAAGTACGGACACGGCACATCACTAGTTCGCAACAGCAATATGATATTAGTGTTTGCAGACACTTTCGTGACGGAAGGCACCTCCGATAGATAAGCTCTTCTGTTTTATTGCGCCCTGGTACTTTAACGTGGGAGGGTAGAGTGGGTAAGAGGGTTTTGAGGGCATAATAAGGCCCAGTTGGAATATTTTTATTAAAAAATATACTTTTTTTGGTCTTTTACATTGCTTGATAAGATTGTTTGTTATCAGACCCTTTAAAAACTTTTTTTTATATATTATAACAATTTTGGTTATAAATTCTTTTTTTTTGGCCTCCCGAGATAAAGATGTGCGCTGCGATGAACGTTTCACATATGGATGACACTTCACATCAGGTAGACCACAAGTGAAATCCTTCTTTATACCAATATGTAAATGCGAGATTTACGATGTTTTTTGGATGTTAGCAAATGGGCTGCTTTTTATCCCGAAAAATTACATTAAAAACATAAACGAATCCATTATAGGGAAAACGCCCTAATTTGGCAATTACTTTTAATACACGCGGGAGCTAATGCAAAATAAAAATAAATAATAAAGCTAATAAAATTATACCAAAGAATTGGTACCCAGAAAATGTTTAGGAGTTCAACTTTGAATTTTATTACAATCGTTTCGTAACCTATTTTATTAATTACAATGAGTTTTGAAATGAAAACGATAAATCTTAACTTCAACATGTTTCAGATCAGCGGGTGAATTGAGAAAAGCGTCAGATATCTCTCCGCCCGTCACGGCAAAGCTGATCCGGCTCAGACGGAGTTGAAACTGAGAGCCATTATTACCAAGGTATGGACGGGCCTAATCATCACCATCATCTTTCTGCCCGTATCTCACACTGGGGATCGGCACAACAGGTTTTCTTCTTCCACTCTCCTCTATCATTCGTCATCTCGGTGCTCACTCCTTTCTTACTCATGTCATCTTTCACACAGTCTGTCCATCTTTTCTTTGGCCTGCCTCTCCTAAAACCATCCAACACTCTTCTCGTAATACGACCTTCTTCCCTCCTCATGACATGCCCATACCACGCTAACCTATTGCTCCTCAACTTATCCGTCACAGGCGCTACTTTCAAACTTCCTCTAATACACTCATTCCTTATTTTATCCATCCTTGTCACCCGCACATCCATCTCAACATTCACATTTCTGCTGCATGCACTCTTCTCTCATCCGTCTTCTTCTTCTTCACAAAGAGCTCTACTACTCTTAGGTGATAGTCGCAAGCAAGTCCAAATATACCTAAAGTATGAACTTGCCTGACTGCCACCTACTTTAATATTCGGCGCGTTCGGATCGTATCACGAAATCTAAGTTCGGGGCTAACCACTAGTGTTTATTTATTTAGATTGGCTGGTCAGCATATTTATGATACCATGCCGTAGCAGGTAGCACTATTAGTCTTCTGAGGCTTAGATCTAGCGACCTAGGCCTAGAGAAGGCCTTGTACTGTACAGGCTAGTGCACTGTTGTTTGACCACTGGTGGTCTAGTGGTAGCGGCCCCGCCTTTCGATCCTAAGGTCGTGGGTTCGAAACCGAGCGTGCACCAATGAGTTTTTCTGTTTTAAAATTTATGTGCACAATGCCAGTACTCTCAAACAGTGAAGGAAAACATCGTGCGGAAACCGGCATGTCGTAGAACCTAAAAAGTTCTATAACATGTGTCAAGTGCTTGAAAGGAGCCTCTTGAGGCGCACTTAAATCCTTTTACCACACTGTTTCGAAAGAAACTAGTGACACGACAAGCTATCAGGTTCATACATATCGTCATCTATAGCTATACCTCTCTCGGACGCTCAGCAAAAGTAGGACGAACAGACAAACTTTTGCATTACATGGAAATAAAGTTGAGCACAAATAAATAAATAATATTGGTAGACTTTCACAGCACTATCTAGCCCCGAACTAAGCCAAAGCTTGTAATATGGGGACCAGATAGCTGATATAATACACATATGCTTATAATATACAGGGTGTTAAAATACTAGTACGGAAAACTTCAGGGGGCTAAAGTACCCATCAATATGAATAACTTTTTCTAAGGAACCAACACTGTGAAAAAAAAACAGCTATTTCATACATTTTAGCCAAGTAGGTATTGAACTTTTGTATGAAATAGCTGTTTTATTTCGCGTTCACAGTGTTGGTTCCTTAGAAAAAGTAATTCATATTGATGGGTACTTTAGCCCCCTGAAGTTTTCGGTAGTAGTATTTTACCACCTTGTATAATAATACCCAGACAGAGAACAAACATCTATGTTCATCACACAAATGCTTGTTCTCGGTGGGGATCGAACCCACGGCCTACGGCGCAGAAGGCAGAGCTACTACCAACTGAGCTGTGAAGGTTGTCAATGGATGTGGCATCTTTCCTTTTATCTCGAGATAATCTAGACTAGAGAGAGAGTAAAGGGTTTTAATATGTTTTTCCTCATTAAAAATTCGTTGGATGTCTTTTTTTTCATAACTTTAAAAACATGGAAAATGTACTAACAAATGTATGCATAAGTTTTTTTGGTAAACTAAAAGTAGGTACAGTCAGCTGGAATAAGTACTAATAAATATTTGATTAATATTTTTTTAAGCATATAACAGTACAGTCGGCCGTAGTAAAATGGTTTTACTTGATAATTTTCAAAAACTCGGCATGCATTTTATATACTCATTTGGAGTTCTCCCCTCAGATATTTTATTACTCACGATTCTTTGAGGGGGTAGCCAGAGGTAGATAATATGTCCAAATAGATTTAGATATTGTAATTACAGGCACATGAGGCTTAACATCTGTATGCCTCAAGTTGATGGACGCAGGGCAGTCCATCGGGCATGTTCTTATCGTGCGTGACTTACGAGGTAATGCTTTGTTATAGGTGATGGTTATCACTTTACATCAGGTGGGCGACCTGCTTGTTCCATCAGCTTGTTGTATAAAAAAACATATTTTGCAGTAGTGGATATTCCATACGTGACAGGTTGCTCTAATTGATTTTCTCACGGTGTTTTCCTTCACCGACTGAGAGCACTGGCATTGCACGTTAATTTTTAATACATATTTAATACATAATAATATACTTATATAAATTATAAGATTTATACATCTCTAATACTATAAGAATCAAAGTCCTAACTGACTGACTGACTGACATATAGACGACGTACAGCCTAAACCGCTGGTCCTAGAGACTTGAAACCCTACCCTAATAATATAAAAATCAATGCGAAAGTTACGATGTTTGGATGTTTGTGGCTCAATCACGGCTCACCACTTCAACGCGTGCGAAGCCGCGGGAGAAGCCACTAGTGAATAATAAGATGTTTGGGTAAGGCGCGCGGCCCCAGCTGTTATTAATTCTACCCACATTTCAAACATTTTAATGTAAATGCGTACAGGAGTAAAGGAAAATAATAATTTCCAAAGTTAACAGACTCAATTCCAGGGTTTTCAATTAAAATTCGGATCACTTCTGAAGGCTCATGAATATGTATTAATACGTCTAGTTGTAGGAAATTTAATATGTATGAGATTTATGAATTAGTAGCAAATTGAGCTGTTTTTAAGGCTTGATGAGAGATGGGAACACTGGTCTCTCTCTCTTGTCGTGTCACTAGTTCCTTTCGAAACAGTGTGGTGAAAGGATTTTAAGTGTGTCTCTAGAGGCTCCTTTCAAGCACATGTTATAGAACTGCAGTTATAGAACATTCCTCCTTGACACATGTTATAGAACTTTTTAGGTTCTATGACATGCCGGTTTCCTCACGATATTTTCCTTCACCGATTTTAGAGTACTGGCATTGTGCACATACATTTTTGAACAGAAAAACTCATTAGTACACGACTGGTTTCGAACCCACGACCTTAAGATCGGAAGGCGGGGCCGATACCACTTGATCGCTCTGGTGAGAGCACTGGTGGAGCAGTGGTATTTGGTACAAACAGAATACATAACGTACATCTTCAGTACAGACCAACGACCAGTTTCTGAAAGCTCGATCAAAACTAATCGGATGTCAAGTCACTCGCCATTTCAGCTATTACATCGAATTAGATAGAGATAGCAAGTGACTTGACATGCCATTAGTTTTGATCGGGCTTTCAGAATCCGGCCGTAGGTATATGTTCTTGGTAAAACACACCGGACACAGGTGTAGTAGAAGAAAAATTACTAATGAACAAATAGGTCGCTCCAAATAGTTCTAATAACAGACCTTGCCGTGCGTCTTATAAAAAATTCAACATGATTTCTCAACGCGACTGTACGTTCGCGTGTTCATTTTATTATTTATATGTACTGGCGACGTGTAAGCACGAGTTACATACGGTCTCTGTAAATACGGAGACCGTTGTATTACGTTCTTACGTTCCGGTAAATTTAGATATTTAGAGACAAAATAAAGATTTTTTTATTCAATTCTTATGGTGACTCTTACATCTATTAAGTATTCGGTAAGTCTTGCTCGTCAATAATAGGCAAATATAGCGAATAATGTCACTACACATCGTCGTAGTTGTGCAAATACGACGAATACGCGAGCACGAATAGCGATGTGAAGTACACTATTGAATTTTTAAGCCCTTATTCATATTTTTTGCCATTTTATAGCGGCTCTATAGAGTATACTTGTCACTGTCACTTTCATGTCAACGAAAAGAGACAGCAACATACTTATCGGTCCGATAAGCTAATGAAGCACTCAGCGACCAAATTGAATAAGAAGGTTTGTTTTTAATGTCGGAAAAGCTCCATTGGTTTAGCTTGGAGAGTAGTAGAGCTCTTTGTGAAAGACTCGTCCGGGGAAGTACTACCACCGCGCCTTTTTCTGCCGCCAAGCAGCAACGCTGTGTTTCGGTTTGAAGAGTGTGGTTGCCGGTGTATTTACAGGCACATGAGGCTTTACATCTTTATGCCTCAAGTTGATGGACGCAGGGCAATGCGTCGTAGGGCACGTACCTATCGTGCGTGACTTACGAGGCAATGCTTTGTTATAGGTGATGGTTACCACTTCAGGTGGCCATCTGCTTGTTCCATTAGCTAATGGTATACAAAAAAAAAACTAGTCTCTAGAGTCACTAGACTCTAGTAAGACCTCGCCTCCTAATTAACCTGAAAAGCGAGTTTACCAATAGATAAATTTATTAGTTTGATCATAAGGTCATCAAGTTCAAATGCGGTCGTGCACCAATGGATTTTACCACTAAATATAATGGTAAAACTAAACTAAAACTATAGCCTTAAAATTAAATGAAAAGGTCGTATGACCTGGTGGCGTTATGATCGGTTGCTGGTTTTATTACGGTGACCGTTTTTTAGATACACGTGCTTAAAGCTACGCTATTTTTAAACGCCGTAATCGTTTTACGTTTTGTGGGTAGTTTGAAAGTTTAACAAAAACTCAAGTAACACAAAATTACAGGTTACGAACTCGCATGCGACAGTTGCCGCTGATGACTTAGCTTTGAGACCTCCTGGAGCCAGTGCTCTTAATCGGTGCAGGAAAACATCATTAGGAAAAAAGTTTATGTGTTCTAAAAGCCTTCACAGCTAAGTCGGTAGTAGCTCTGCCTTCTGCGCCGTAGGCCGTGAGTTCGATCCCCACCGAGAACAAATATTTGTGTGATGAACATAGATGTTTGTTCTCTGTTTGGGTGTTATATAACAATATAAGTATGTATTTACAAAAAAAAGTATATTATATGTATTATATCAGCTATCTGGTTCCCATATAACAAGCTTTGGTTTAGTTTGGGGCGAGATAGTGGTGTGTGAAAAGTCCACCAATATTTATTTATTTATTTATGACCTAGCTTTGAGACCTCCTGTAGACTTCTGGAACCAGTGCTCTTAATCGGTGGAGGAAAACATCACGAGGAAACCAGTTTATGTGTTATAGCAGCGGCGATGTGTTTTCAACCTGCAACGTAGGGTATACTAACTACTGTAAAAGACCACTGGTGGCCTAGTGGTAGCAGCCTCGCCTTCCGATCCTAAGGTCATGGGTTAAAAACCGGTCGTGGACTAATTAGTTTTTCTGTTCAAAAATGTATGTGCATAATGGCAGTACTCTCAAACGGTGAAGAAAAACATCACGAGGAAACCGGCATGTTGTAGAACCTAAAAAGAAAACCTATAACATGTGTCAAGTGCTCGAAAGGAGCCTCTTGAGGCGCACTTAAAATTCTTTCACCACACTGTTTCTAAAGAAACTAGTGACACGACAAGAAGAAGACTGTAAAATGTGGGTAACGCCAAGGTCAATGGCCAGTAGTGGACTTCTTTTGGCTGATGATGATGATGACGACTTGGTACTTATAGAGTATCTGAAAGGATATCTACCGTGCCTGGGGATCAAACTAAGGAAGCTATTACTGAATTTTAGTAATTTTATATCTTTCTAAAATGTACACGAGAGTTGTTTGAGTTGTTTAACGGTTGTCTGCGTTTTAAATAGTTTTATAAATAATTATAATCACTGTTTCTATTTACGGTCGTAATACTATGGTTGCCGAATTCTAAAAACCAAAGCTAATATGATACCCAATCCACGCGCCGAACATTAATCATACTATACCCACTCGTAAATGAAGATCTAATGTCCAGTCTCCTCGTGGATTATGCTAGCCTGGTACTTTTGGATATGATGTTTTGAATTATATTAGCTTTTCAGCAGTCTACTGTTTTTGTTTCATTTCGCTGGAAACCAATATAAAAATATATCGGTGGACATCGTAAATGAAGATTTAATGTCCAGTCTCCTGATGGATTATGCTAGCCTGGCACTTTTGGATATGATGTTTTGAATTATATAAGGTCGCTTTTTAACAGACTTCTAATAAAAACCGGTGCAAGTGCGAGTCCGACTCGCGCACGATGGGTTCCGTACCATTATCTATAAAAACAATCTACAAAAAATCACGTTTGTTGTATGGAATCAATTTTTTTCTGCTTTATAGTATTTGTTGTTACAGCGGCAACAGAAATACATCATCTGTGAAAATTTCAACTGTCTAACTATCACGGTTCATGAGATACAGCCTGGTGACAGACGGACAGACAGACGGACGGACAGCGGAGTCTTAGTAATGGGGTCCCGTTTTACCCTTTGGATACGGAACCCAAAAAAGGAAGAGGTTCTCAATTAACATTATACTAAGTAAATATTTAAGTATCAGCTTTCTGGTTCCAATATGATAAGCTTTGGCTTAGTTTGGGGCTAGATAGTGCTGTGTGGAAAGTCCACCAATATTTAATAATATTATTATTCTTTTTTATTTAGTAGGTCATACTTCGCTTTTGCAATACTTATGTTGTATGTTTTTCAGTGCGGTATTTGATTAATTGAGTCGGTTTAATTAGCAAAATCGTATTCACTAATACGCGAGTGAAGACGCGGGAAGCAGCAATCGAAACAGTGTGGTGAAAGAATTTTAAATGTCTCAAAGGCTCCTTTCGAGCAATTGACACAGAACTTATAGGTTCTACGACATGCCGGTTTCCTCGCGATGTTTTCCTTCACCGTTTGAGAGTACTGGCACTGTGCTTATACATTTTTAAATACTAGTCGAGTGACGACTGACGACTCTCGGAAAATCGATATACTCGTACTCTAATTAAACCGATAATAGACATCACGATAATGGACTAGCATGTAGTGGTAGTGATAGGGATGAGATTTGTTTAAGGCGATGACAAAAGCTTAAGTAAATCTCGCTCGCACGTTTTTTTTTATACAATTAAAGTCGCGTTAAACTCTCGCTGCAGGCTCGGTCATAAGTTATCGGAACGAGACAGCAATATTGCTCTCTCTCTCTCTCGCACTAAGGAGAACGAACGATCCTAGACTATAGGTTGAGCACTGACCGAGTTTGCAGCGAGAGTTTAACGCGACGATTACTGATGGAACAAGCAGATGACTCACCTGATGTAAAGTGGTAACCATCACCAATAACCAAGCATTACCTCGTAAGCCACAAATGGGACGAGCCCTACGATGCACTGCCCTGCATCCATCAACTTAGGCATGCAGATGTTAAGGCGAAAACTAGAGCTAATGTACCTCTCGCTCGCACGTTTCGACATGTTGAAAGATATAAAATCACTAAACCCATTTTCGAAAAATCGCAATCAACCATTTTGTGTGCAATAACATTGCACACAGTTTAGTATACTATATACCTACTCAAAAGTTTGCATAAGCTTAAAAACTAGTAAAGCAAACTTTTGAGTAAGAAAACTTGTATCAATTAAAGTGATTTTTTTACTAAACTTAAAAGTAAAGCCTCATGTGCCTGTCATTACACCGGCAACCACACTCTTCAAACCGAAACACAGCAACGCTGCTTGGCGGTACAAAAAGGCATGGCATACCTATGTTTCGACATGTTGAAAGATAAAAAATTGCTGACCAATTTTTGAAAAATTTTAATTAACTCACGGCCTTCTGAAAGCTCGATCAAAACTAATCGGATGTCAAGTCACTCGCCATTTCAGCTATTACATCGAATTAGATAGAGATAGCAAGTGACTTGACATGCCATTAGTTTTGATCGGGCTTTCAGAAACGGTCGTAAATATTTCAAAAAAGGAACAATAGAAATTCGTTGTCGCAATAAGTTTTATATTTTTCACGAATTTTTCTTTCCTTCTTTGAGTAGTGACTTTTAAATATTATTTTTTTATGCTACTAGCTGATGAAACAAGCAGATGGCCCACCTGATGTTAAGTGGTAACCATCACCTATAACAAAGCATTGCCTCTTAAGTCACGCACGATAGGGACGTGCCCTACGATGCACTGCCCTGCGTCCATCAACTTGAGGCACACAGATGTTAAGCCTCATGTGCCTGTAATTACACCGGCAACCACACTCTTCAAACCAAAACACAGCGTTGCTGCTTGGCGGCAGAAAAAGGCGTGGTGGTAGTACTTCCTCGGAAGAGCCACACACAAAGTTTCATTCCAGTCGGTTCAGTGTTCAGTGTTCAGTGGGCGTGTTGATGTCACAAAAGGTGATGCCACAAACATCCAAACATCGTAAATTTTGCATTTTTATACAGGTTGTTAAAATACCATTCCTGCAAACTTCAGGGGGCTAAAGTACCCATCAATATGAATAACTTTTTCTAAGGAACCAACACTGTGAACGCGTAAAAAAACCAGCTGTTTCATGAAATACCTACCTGACTAAAATGTATGATGGCATTTTTACACCTTGTATATTAGTAGGGAGTAGGATAGGATTGAACTTTTTTTTTATTAACTTCAAAATCAACTGTATGTTCAAAATCTTTTATATTAAGTCTAGTTGGCACGTTCCTATCGTGCGTGACTTGCGAGGCAATGCTTTGTTATAGGATGGTTACCACTTAACATCAGGTGGGCCATCTGCTTGTTCTATCAGATAGTTGTATAAAAAAAAGTTAATATACTTAGTAGATGTCATAATTAACCCAAAATGAGGCAGGCTCATGAGGCTTAACATCTGTAATAATCCATATGCCATAAGTTGATGGACGCAGGGCAGTGCATCGTAGGGCACGTTCCTATCGTGCGTGACTTGCGAGGAAATGTTTTGTCATAGGTGATGGTTACCAATTAACATCAGGTGGGCCATCTGCTTGTTCCATCAGATAGTTGTATAAAAAAAGGTAATATAGAAGATCATGTTTTAGTTACGAATACTGGGTATCATAGTTAGCCCATTTTTTTTAAATTTTTTGTTGTTTTTTTTATTACAATTGTTTCTTCAGACTATCGTAGTTTTTTACAGCGATGAATAAAATGAATAAATTTACCGACTATGTTTTAATTTAAACACAATTGCAACTTTTGCATAATTCATGAAAACATGCAGAGTTGCGGAAGAAGTAAGAACTACTTCCTTTACTGTGGAGTACAGAGCACTGGTGGTGTAGTGATGTAATGGCAGCGACCCCGTCTTCCGATCCTAAGGTCGTGGGTGCAAAACCGGTCGTGCACCAATGAGTTTTAAGAGTAGTAGAGCTCTTTGTGTGTGGCTCGTCCGGGGAAGTACTAATACCACCACGTCTTTTTCTGCCGCCAAGCAGCAACGCTGTGTTTCGGTTTGAAGAGTGTGGTTGCCGGTGTTATTACAGGCACATGAGGCTTAACATCTGTATGCCTCAAGTTGATGGACGCAGGGCAGTGCATCGTAGGGCACGTTCCTATCGTGCGTGACTTACGAGGCAATGCTTTGTTATAGGTCATGGTTACCCCATAACATCAGGTGGGCCATCTGCTTGTTCCATTAGCTTATGGTATAAAAAAAAATGAGTTTCTCTGTTCAAAAATGTATGAGCACAGTGACAGTACTCTCGAACGGTGAAGGAAAACATCGCGAGGAAACCGGCATGTCGTAAAACCTATAAAGTTCTAAAACGTGTGCTCGAAAGGAGACTCTTTGAGGCGCACTTAAAATCCTCTCACCACACAGTTTTGAAAGAAGCTAGTGAAACGACAAAAAGAAGAAGACTGTGCAGTGCAAGCTGTCGCCCACGGCTTCGCTTGCTAGCATGAACATGAACTTATAAACATAGAAGTACTGATAACATATTCGTACACAATACTACAAGTACTTTTTTAAAGTACTTCTGTTGACATTTTCTGCTATTTATTTTTTAGTATTCTTTGTATTCTAATGTATTTTTATTTCTTTAATTACTGTATTTGGTTATCAAAGTCAAAGTCAAAGTCAATAGTTATTTATTCAATAAAATCACAAGGATCACTTTGAAACGTCTTAAAGCTAGGTGACTCTAGGTGCCAGTTCCACGCGACCAAAGCCTAGAAAAACAGGCAACAAACTTACGGCTTGGTTCCTACCGTTCTTTTGTATGATCCTTTTACAAAGTAGGTAATACAATATTGAAGTTAAGTGAGGCGTAGGCATACAGAAAAAGGTAAACATCATGGTATCCACCATGTTAATTAAATTAAAAATATAAATAAATTAACAATAGTAGTAGAGCTCTTTCTGTCCGGCTCTTCCGAGAAAGTACAACCACTATGCCTATTTCTGCCGCCAAGCAGCGTTGCTGTGTTTCCGTTTGAAGGGTGAAATTACAGGCACAGAGGCTTATTGTACAGAGAACTATATTTGCTAGTTTAGGGCTAGATAGTCCACCAATATTTATTTATATATTTTAATCGTTATATAAAATTGGTTTTCAAACAAAGCCCTTTCATATGACATGTAACTTGATTTTTTTGTGTAACTATTTTTAATTTTGCCCCATATCTTAATAACTTGTCATCTGATTGAACTCATATACTTACCAAATTAAACAGTTCCAAAGTTATGGCCAGACAAACATACATACATACATAAAATGCCAAATCGCCCAAATTAACTGTAAGATTTTCGTTCGCTTCGCTCACTCAATCAAAAAGTGGCTAATACGTTTATAACAAACGATAAATGCATTTATTTATGGCCACAATTTTCATTGAATTAATAGTGAAAATTTAATTTATTTAAAATGGAAATATATTTATATGTTCTCTGCAATATTATATTCTCGAAATGGGACTGTTGGTACGAAATTACCCTTATTTTTATTAAATAACTAGCGGCCTGTCCCAGCTTCGCATGGGTGGTCATAAATTTTTTGAACATTTTAGGATAAACTTAGACCGTGGGTTCGAGCCTCGCATCTACTTATTTCATACATTTGCACGCGCTTCTCCTTGAGTGAGTGAAATTGCACCCCGCGCGTGAACCGTGGACCCGTAAACATTTTTAATTTCGTCATATCTTTTGAATGGAATGTCCGATTTGAAAAATTTAAGAATTAATCTATAGGTATTGAAACCGTCTTAATTATGAAATGAATTATTTGGATAAGGATTAATACCAAGGTACAAATAAAGACCCTTTTCTGGCGGCGGCATTTCAATTATTTTTTTATAATAAAAGAACACTTATTGTGACATAACTATAATAGTTAGACATATGCTGTCGCGACATTTTTTGTAGATGATAACGTGTTCTACAAAATCGTAGTACATTATTTTGTTCTATCTTCAATAGTTTTCGCAGCGCACGCGATGTAAGGTTTTTTGTTTTCCACCTTGGGTTACATTATGGAAGTTTTAGTAAGGATCCCTGATTTTTTTGAAAATATAATATAGCCTATGTTACTCAGGGATAATGTAGCATTCTAATGGTGAAAGAATTTTTGAAATCGGACCAGTAGTTTTTGAGCCTATTCGTTACATACAAAAATACAAAAATACAAAAATACAAAAATACAAAAATACAAAAATACAAAAATACAAAGTTTACCTCTTTATAATATTAGTGTAGATAGATTAGTGTAGATGTAGATTTGCCGGTGGAACAAGCAGATGGTTCAACTGATGCTAAGTTGTAACCATCACAAAGCATTGCATCGTAAGTCACGCTCGATAGGAACGTGCCCTGCTATGCACTGCCCTGCGTCTTGAGGCATACAGATGTTAAGCCTCATGTGCCTGTAATTAGGTACACCGGCAACCACACTCTTCAAACCGAAACACAGCGTTGCTGCTTGGCGGCAGAAAAAGGCGTGGTGGTAGTACTTCCCCGGACGAGCCACACACAAAGAGATCCACTACTCTGTAACTCCGTCAGTTGAGAGAAACAGCCTCTCAACCTTCATCCTCAGGCATTGTAAATATTCTCTCAGAGAGATCTGTTAGTACCAAGAACCAACCAAAGGTTCTTTGAGGATATCTAATGGTAAGTCTTAGAAGGTAACTACATTACTTATACAATTTTATAGATATTTGTTATAAAACATTACCTACATATAATTTTGATTTGAATGTCGACAGAATGTATACAGGGTGTTTAAATACTACTACCGAAAACTTCAGGGGGCTAAAGTACCCATCAATATGAATAACTTATTTTTCTAAGGACCCATCACTGTGAACGCGAAAAAAAACAGCTGTTACATACATTTTAGCCAGGTAGATATTGAACTTTTGTATGAAACAGCTGTTTTTGTTTTCGCGTTCACAGTGTTGGTTAGAAAAAGTAATTCATATTGATGGGTGCTTTAGCCCCCTGAAGTTTTCGGTAGTAGTATTTTAACACCTTGTATAATTGAAGTAAAGCGAGAAATAGATGGCGGTTGCCTGCGTCTTAACTACGTCAATAAACATTTTGCCTGAAAAAAAGGTTAATTTACAATCAGTTAAACTAATCGTGTTTCAGACCCATTACCTGAAGCTTATCAAAATAATTACTCAACAAACTCAAGGTATTAATCAGAGACCGCGGAACTGAACTCTTTAGATTGACGTTGCATGCATGACGCACCGTGTATGCAAAGAAGGGTGTGGTTCTAGTATATACGGTAATTGATATAAGAGTAGTAGAGCTCTTTGTGTGTGGCTCGTCCGGGGAAGTACTACCACCGCGCCTTTTTCTGCCGCCAAGCAGCAACGCTGTGTTTCGGTTTGAAGAGTGTGGTTGCCGGTGTAATTACAGGCACAGGAGGCTTTACATCTATATGCCTCAAGTGGGTGGACGCTGGGCATTGCATCGTATAGTTCCTATCGTGCGTGATTTTCGTGATGGTTACCACTTGACATCTGGTGGACCATCTCCTTTTTACATCAGCATGTATAATAATATATAAATAAATAATAAATAATAATTTCTTTATTGAGGACTAAAACATGTAAAAATATGCACTTAGCATAGACAATACATTACACTTAGTCCTACAATCGGTGGTCTTATCACGCACAGCAATTTCTTCCAGACGACCGTTTGCTTAACCTAAGACCTAAAATTAAATTAAACTAAGGCTTAGTCACTAGGCGTCCAAACAAAGCTCTACCGCCACAGACAGCGGGTGATGAGCGATCTGGATGTTCACCACCTCCTGAACTAGTGTTAAACTGTATCTCAGGAGCTAGCTCCATCCATAACGCACAGTCTCCAACACCAGGTGGAAGAGCCCTGCTTGCACTGTGTTTAATGATTTACGGAAAGGTGTTTTGACTTTTTTTTTTTTTTAAATTAGAATTTAATAAGAAAAAACTAATTTTAAATATGAAAGTTTGCATGATGACTGGGTGATTGTGTGTGTTGAGGTCTATTAGAATTGTGTATGTGTGTGTGTGTATCATGTTGTTTGTTATTGGGTACCTGGGAGTCTGTTTCATGTGTGCGTGTGTTCTAAGGGTATTTTTAAACTAATTTATTTGATTCAATAATTTATGTTTGATTTACTATTTACTTTACAGTTAAGAAAGGTATAGAACCTTAAATGTCAACTCTCAGGAGTTCTTCGGTGCTTTTGTAGTCCAAGTTTAGTAACCACTCAGTTAGTTCTTTTTTTAATTTGTATTTATTTAGATGATATATGTTTAACTGCTTGTTGATGTGATTATATAATTGTGGTGATAATACAGGATAGCATCGACTATAGAATTTAGTTCTGTGCTTAAGGA